>JAWHQI010000022.1:17325156-18560235 GCA_033032865.1 Dactylorhiza incarnata | reverse complement strand
GCGAAAGGGTGATTTGGGCTATCATCCATCACATCACCTAGTACCGGGCGAACCTCTCATAGGGTAGACCTCGGGAAGTCCAAGATCAAATTATAAGAGTTCAAACTTTAAATTAAAATTATTTCTCAAAATATCAAAAATACTGTATGGACTTCATTGAAAATCAAGCATGATTTAACCCATCATTAGAACTTTTATGATGTTGCAATTTATCTTTCCAAACTACTTTGAACATTGTTTTCATCATGCTTTGATATATCTATTAATATGTGCATCAATTATATTGTAAAAGTTATGTAGAACTACGCTTAGCATGCCTCTAAGTATGAGTAAATGTTTTATGTTTGATAATGATCTTTATTCACTCACTTATTTTGGCATTGTCTACGTTTGTGTTTAATCTAAGAATGCTTGTGTATGTTTTGTATTAGTACAATGAATTGAAATTGCACAAGTATCTTACCTACACTCCTTTATTTGCACTTTTAAAAGTTAAGAAAAGTGGTTATGGTTTATAAATTCTATTGGTTTGCAAAACAAGTGTATTCAGAGAACTTAGTACAAAACAAAATCATAAATAAAGTGACAAAGATAACTCCACCAAGCACTACTTGAACCTCCTGATAAGTCTTAATAAGCGTTGTGAGGTTGAGCACCTTGGAAAGAATAGTAAGTATCTTGTGCAAACATAACTTTCTTTCAAAATAAAAACCACTTATTCTTAAGTACACCGGATCACAATAAAAATCAATCTTGAAGAATAAATTATGTGATCCCCCAAGCACTACTTTGCACCCTGATAAGTCTGAATGAGCATTGTGTGTGCAAAGCACCTTGGTAGTTGTACATTTGTTTTGTGCATTGAAGTGTGTGGAAGCAAAATATTTGTGTTTTATTGTGCTCTTTACTTTACATATCTCTTGTATTTTTGATTAAAACATTTGTTTACTCTATTCAAATACACTTATGTGCACATCATTATCTTCCATAACACTCTTCTCATGAGTATTGGATCCTAATGCAAATTCTATACTACTCTTTATTTATGAAATGCACTAGATAACCTAGCATGCTTTCTACAATGTTGGTATGTTTTGAAATTGTGAATTAAAGTAACATTGTAGTAATCTCTTTGTGATAACATTATTTCATGCTTGGTTACTTTATTGTCAAACTTAAAGATTTTAATTGAAAAATGATTTACAAAAACATCTTCTTTTTGAAATTTAACTCATATATCTTTTTATGGATCATCATTAATTACAATAAGATGTTTCTTGTATTTCTATAAGTCTTCCGCATCTTAACCATATAATTGTTTTACCTTGCGCTTTCATGCTTACTTAAAGTCTTTATTTTGTGTGCATCATCACTTGAATCTTAAAATTCCTTTCTTTCAACAAGTGCTGGACTTGCATGGTAAACTTTATATTAGTTACTTTAAACATGAATTTTTTTTGCTATAAAACTCTGATCTATTTTCTATGAAAATATTATTACGCTAAAAACTCTAATTTATTAATGACTTCAAAAATAGCTATGTGATTGTTTCATAAATTCAAATAAAAATATAAATCCATAGGCTATGTCATTAGATATAACACGCTTAAATGTTCCAATAATTATTATCCATGACTTCATTTCTCACCATAGCAGGGGCGTAAGGTTGTAGACATTAGATAACCTTATCTCTAATCATGTCTTGTCCTTAACGGAGAGGTTCTAGTGGGGCCTTGCGAGGCATGTGGGGAAAGAGTGTTAGGTTAAGTTGTGTCTAGTGTTTGCATATGAGACTAACACCCCAACCTACGGCATGTTTGCAGCTCCTCATGCCCATCCGTCACTTAGTATGAGGCTAGGGTGTAGACATATTGTTTGGGTAGTTTAGTTACTTGGAAATCATTACATTTTTATGCTTAAAACTCTTATATAAAAAGGGGATGAACCACCATAATAATACTTAAAAATGTTATATTGCAAAAAACTCTGATCTATCTCTATAAAAATTATTCTAAAACTCCTTATCATTTCATTCTCTCTAAAAGCTCGATCATGCCTTTATATTCTAATAAAATTTTTCTGTGTTTTGCCTCTTACCCACATTTGCTATAACAAAAGGGGGAGAACTAATATGATAAATAATATTCGCTATCAAATGGGAAAATCAACATAATTAAATAAGGGGATAGCCTACATTTAAAGGGAGCATTCACATAGGGGGAGCATGTATTTAGGGGGAGCATTCTAAATACCTAAAACGTTAATTATCCTAAGTCGTCACTCTCACACACACACAAGTAGGTTTCATCATGCTTATATATTAATGCTTTGATTTATCATTAATGGATTTGTTTTTATCAAAAGGGGGAGTTTGTTAGAACATGGTCTTCCGCATCTCCTAGGTTTGAGAATAACAAAATCCTATGTGTATTTGATCTTGTGTGTTTAAGTGTGCAGGAAAACAAGTCCACATGACTCAGGATAACATAAGAAAGTTGCGCCAAAATTTGAAGCCAAAATTCAACATGCCCGCTAGCACCGGCGCTAGCGCTAGCGCTAGCGCGGACTTGGGAAAATCTCGGAAACAATTTAGAAGGTGCTAGCGCCAGGCGATAGCAGCTATATCGCAGGGGGTAGCAGCTAGCGCAGGCGACATCTACTAGCGCTGGCGGTAGCGCAGAGCACAAGAGGAATGGCGAAATTGTTTCCCGGATTAAAGATTCTCGCGCGCAAAATATTACTTAATATGGGATAGCGCCGCGCGTAGCACTAGCGCAGGCGCTAGCGCCGAGGCTATTAAAAAGGACCCATTGGCTCTGTCTTCCTCACTCGTCTATAAACCCTAAACTCCAGAGTTTCGTGTCACAACATATAGAGGAAGGTTCAGAGAGATACTCCCACCAAAAGCTAGAGAGAATTTCTGAAGGAGGACTTCTTCACGCTTCATCCGACCAGCGACGCTTCAACAACGCTTATACTACAGCGGTCCAACGTCTCCAACTTCAGAAGTTCTTAAAGGAGTTTTTATTATTGATGTTTTTATTTTCACATCTTTATTCTTGTAATCGTTAGTGAATTCGCCTCGTGTTGGCGACTAGGTCTGGGTAGGACTTAGGGCTGAAATTCGCCTCGTGTTGACGACTAGATCTAGGCTAGGTCTAGGGGGTGCTCGAGGCCACATCTGGGGAAGGATTGGCTAGAGCGGCTTGAGGCCGAATTCGGGGAGGAGAAGGCTAGGGCCACCGGTTCGTGGGGAAGTGAGTCGGGATAGAAAACGAAAAGAGCTTTTATTATTCGCTTCCTATCTCTAGCGACATAGAGATCAAGTTTTGTAAAACTCATTTAATATTAATAAAGCTTGTCTCTCTTTTTGTTTTACTTGACTTCTTCTTGTTTTAATATTGCATTATTCCAAAGTTTTTCTAAAATAAATCTAAAGTTTTTGAAAACCCTTATTCACCCCCCTCTAAGGGCGCCGATCGATCCAACAAGTGTCATCGACTTCCATTTGATAATCGCAAACAAGATGCAAAGCGTCGTTGGAGTGCATTCACGGTGATTTGATGGGACCGATTGCCACCCCATGCCTTGGAGGCAACAGATATATGTTGGTCTTGATTGACGATTTACACTAGATATATCTGGGTGTATTTTCTGAAAGAGAAGTCGGAAGCCTTTGCGAAGTTTCATGGAGTTCAAGGAGCTGGTGGAAGGTCGGTTAGGCCTGCGGGTGAAAAAGTTGAGAACTAACAATGGTGGGGAGTTCACCTCTGGTGAGTTCTCAAGTTGACAAAGCTCACTTGTGCCCATACTCCACAGCAAAACCGCGTTGCGGAGAGGAAGATCCGTCATCTGACGGAAACCTGGCAAATGCTGGCTTCATGCCAAGAGTATCCCAAAGTCCTTTTCGGCGGAGGGAATGTCTTATGCAGCATACGTCATCAACAGAATTCCTCTTCTAAGTCCTATCAACATGAAGACCCCTCACAAACTGATGTTCAAGGAGAAGCCAAGTGTTGCACACCCTTCGGGTGTTCGGGTCAACCTTTTATGTGCATATCCCTGATGCTCTTCGGACAAAACTAGATGCGAAAGCAAGGAAGCTAGTCTTTGTTGGATATAATGAACGGAAGAAGGGATGGAGATGCAAGGATCCTGAGACACGGAGATCAGTGGTATCTCGGGATGTGGTGTTCGATGAGGTGACTTCCTACAAGGGGAGTTCAGGAGTTGAACTACCAGAGAGCAGGGTTGATGAAAAAGGGAAGGCTGCTGAAAATCTTCAAGTGGAGTTGCCGGTTTCACCAGGAGCTCCAGCTGTGTCAATCTCTGAGATGGAGGCTTCAGGTTCTGGAAGCAGGGGGAGCGATGCTCCAAGTTCATCTAGAAGAGGAGCTAGAATAGAAGAAGCAGCTGAGGAGGTGGTTAGTCAGGAGCAACCTCTTAGGAGGTCAAAGAGGACTATCAAGCCACCTGATCGATACACAGGAGGAAACATGGTGAGCTTTGTCTCATGTTTCTTTGCTGGTCCCTTGGATAAGAGGGAGCCGTCGAGCTTTGAGAAGGCCAAAGGTGTGAAGTAGTGGGACATTGCTATACAGGAGGAGATGAATGCTCTCAAGAAGAATGAGACTTGGTATCTAGTGCCCAGGGCCCAAGGGCATTACGCCTGTGACATGCAAATGGGTCTATAAGCTCAAGAAGAAAGCTGACGGCATGATCGAGTGATACAAGGCTCGCCTTGTGGCTCGCGGGTTCTCATAGCAGTATGCAGAAGATTATGATGAGACGTTTATTCCAGTGGCAAAGATGACTTCGGCTCGATTTGTTATTGCTTTGGCGGCATCCAGTGGATGGGAGATTTGGCAGCTCGATGTGAAGAATTCTTTCTTATACGGAGAGGCTGACAAGGATATCTTCATGATCCAACCGCCGGGCTTCATTTCGGAGGATTGTCCGGACTACGTCTGCAAACTGAAGAAGGCCCTGTATGGGTTGAAGGAAGCGCCTCGGCGTGGTATGGGAAGATCGCAGAGTATCTTCTATTCTGCGGGTTCTTTGCTTCAGACTCTGATTCTAGCTTGTTCGTCAAGAAAGAGGGGGCGCTTCGGGTTATTGTTCTGTTGTATGCGGATGACATGATTGTCACCGGGAACTCGAAGGAGGTAGTAGCGAGGCTGTTAGCTGAGCTTGCTATCAGGAATGAGATGAAGGATCTGGGTGAGCTGACAGTAAGGTTTTATTGTCCTTGGACTCGAGGTTCAGAGGCAGGAGAGCGTAGTGCTCGTTTCTCAGGATGGATATGCGGAGCTGATCGTTCATCAATTCGGCATGGAGGAAGGGAAGAGCAGCTCTATACCTCTGGAACAGCATCATAAACTTCGGAAGGATGAGGGGAGAGTTCTATCTGATCCGTTGGTATTCCGAGCTTTGGTTGGGAGCTTGATCTATTTGACGATCACGATGCCAGATATTGCTTATGCAGTTGGCAAAGTGAGTCGGTACATGGCATAGCCACGGAAGCCTCATCTTCTGGCGGCAAAAGGAATTCTGAAATATGTGAAGTCGACCTCTGATTTGGGTCTTCTATATAGGAGAGGGTCAAGCTTAGAGTTGCTTGGATACATGGATGCTGATTACGGGGGAGACATGGATGATCAGAGATCAATATCTGGTTTTGTCTTTATGATTGGCCCCACAATTATTTATTGTTGCAGCAAAAAGCAGGACTCGGTGTCCGTATCTACCACAGAAGCGGAATACAAGGCTTCGGCCTTGGCAGCTCAGGAAGCCGTTTGGCTCAGGAGGTTGGTGAAGGACATTCATGAGGAGGTTCGAGGTCCCCACTATGCTACGCCGGGGACAATGAGAGTGCTCTCAAGCTGGTTAATAATCCAGTTTGTCACGGGAGGACCAAACATATTGAGATTGAGCACCATTTCATTCGTGAGAAGGTGTTGGGAGGATCTATTATGGTCGAGCATGTTTGAAGTGCGGACAGTGTTGCAGACATCTTCATAAAGCTGCTGGCGAAGGGACCGTTTACTCGGTTGCGGAGTTTACTCAGGCTAGTTTCCACTTCCCACTTCAAGGGGGAGTGTTGAAATTATTGAAGTGGAGTGGAAGGTGGCCGGCAGTCTGAAATTTGGTGACCGCAATGACCGCGCGGTCTCTATTCTGGTGCTCTGGCGGTCTGTCTCTGGCGGTCTGGTGTGACCGGCTGGTCTGTTCCTGTTTGTTGCGGTCTCTTCCCAGGTTGTTTTGCTTTGGTTTGTCTACCTTCTTCGTAGAAAAACGGACGGTCTGTTCTTGACCGGGCGGCTTATGATGGGCGATCTGATGACTTATCTAAAGTCGGTCAGATGTTCTTGGTGATCTAAGGAAGTAGTGTTCTTGTGTTCGCGCGGCTTGTGCGCGGTCTGCTTCTGATCTGCGGTCTTGGACAGAAGGTTGTCCAAGTGGTGTGATCGCGTGGTCTGTTCTTTGAGACCGCTAGCGATCTTGCGGGTGGTGATTGTACCTCTCTTGCGGCGGTGACGACATCCATCTTGTCGCTTATAAATAGGGGTGCATGGCCCATCATTCACAATGAGAACTGTAAGAACTAGAGCCTGGGTTTATTCGTGCGGTCTCAACTTTGAGGTTGGGCGGTCTCGGAAGAGTGTTGACTGTTTGTTGTGTTCGCAGGTTTGCGGTCAGCAGGTTGCGGTCTCCTTCCTTGGTGATTTCCCAGCGGCTTGAATAAACAGTTCGACAGTGGCTTGTCTGCGAACTGGTTTATGATTGTTCTTGTGCTGTTCGCAGCGAGCTCAGCGATCAGGCGACCTTCAGCGGTTAGGCGATTTGAGTTGCGGTCTGGCGACAACTTCTGTTCTTTGTTCAAATAAGCTCCAGTTCGTGCAGTCTGAGGTGGCGTCTTGCAGTGCGGTCTGAGGGTGGCGGTCTGAAGTCATCTTGGTTGTTTTCTGTTCGTGCGGTCTCAGGTCAAGCCGGGCGATCTCTGGAGTTCAGCGGTCTGTGCGGTCTCTGCTTGTCAAGCCGCCAGATTTGTTTTTTGGTGTTTTTTGTTCTTCTCTCCTCCGTGATTCTTATGAATCATGTCTCGCCATGTATACCTCGCACTGTAATCAAGTATTATGATTCAATAAAGCTTTGTGTTGCTGTGTGGCATATTGTGGTTGTTTGGCTATAACTCAGTTGATGCAACTCCTGCTTACTCCTAAACGATTCAAATCAAAAATTTTAACACTATTGAAGTGTAGCGGCGGGATACTTTCTCGTTCTTTTTCTCTTTCTTCAAAGATGTATTCTAGGTCATCATTGTTCACTTTTATAGGACAGATGAGCCGCATAACGGTAATATTTGATGTCCTTTAATGTCAGACGCCCATTCCATAAGAGCACGCGCTGATTGGACAATCAGGCGGAGACATTAAATGCTAACAGCCCATCCACAACTTTAGAATCTATCTCGACGATATTTCCATCGTTACGACGTCATGGACAATATCTTGACGACATAACTTTGTCGAAGCCTTGAACTTAGATACACTTTCAATTCTCCTAGCCTCTGCTTCTGATGCTGGTATCTCGACGATACGAGACATTCTGCATATACGACGATATGCTATCTCGGACTGTGTCGTCGTGATCTTCCTTCTTGTAGATTGTCGTCGTATTCATGTTGTTCTCTCGACGACATGAGTGATACTACGTCGACACATGCCTTCTTTACGGCGATGTTCAACTCCACCAGTCATACTTAGCCTTTTCAGCGACAAGGCTTCTTGACGATGATGTTTATTCTTTCTCGCCGACAAGGCCACTTTGATGAAGTCGACGATACCGCGTCATCTCTGCGTTGGACGATCTTGCCGAGTCTCAGCGGTCGTCGATCTTCCTTCTGAGTTAGACGATCTTCCTTTTGCGTTCAATGAACACGCCAAATCTCAGCGGTCGTCGATCTTCCTTCTGAGTTCAATGATCTTGCTGCTGTGTTCGACGAACACGCCAAGTCTTAGTGATCGACTATCTTCCTTCTGCATTCGACGAACGGCATTCTGCGTTCGACGAACACGCCTAGTCTCAGCTTTTGCTATGCCCATCATTATGACGACAAGCATACTTTGTTGATGACATCTCCTTTTTCACAATGATACAGTACTTACTGATATAACTAAAGTACTTGGCTTATAGTTGATCTCTGCAAGCATGAACTAGATGAAGCATTAAATACAGCTTGCACTTATCATTGAGCTGAGCACTTCTTCAAATCAGGAACATTGCTGGGCACTGTTCCCAACAACAACCCTCAATTTTGTAAATTCAACTTATCCTAATCATGTTTACAATCTCAAGAAAGCTTTATGGTATTAAGTAAGAACCTAGAGCTTGGTATGAGACTCATGTTGGATCTATAGCCCTTAGAGGGGGGGGGGGGGGGGGATAAGGGTTTTAAAACTTTTATAGTTTAAGTGAAATAATTGTTATATGTTGAAAATATTCTACAAAATATTTCACTCAAGACAATGCTTTATGCTTTTATGAAACAGTAGTGCACAAAGCAAGAGAGATGGAAGCTCTGTTGCTACCACCAGCAGTAGAAGTTACTGCGCGACATTAGCGATAGAGAAATTCCTTTTTGTTTAGATTCCAAAGATTAAAGACAAAAAGTTAGGACTAAAGAAAAATATAATATTATTGGATTAAAATCAATTACAAAACTTGATCCCAATGATGCTTGGAATTGAGGCGAAACATAAAAACCTTTTTGGTTTTCTATATCGACCCTTCTCCCAAGGACAGGTTGGCTCTAGCATATCTCTCCCTAGATAAGGCCTCGAGCCGCCCCTAGATCTAACCCTAGACCTAGTCACCATACCCATATGATGAATTCTCCCTAGTCCTCACAAGGCACTAGTTTCCAACCACTAGGCAAATTTCTCCCTAAGCCACTCAAGACCTAGTCGCCAACACGGGCGAATTTCACTACCGATCAAAAGATAAGATTTACAGGATACAAACTAAATGGAAAAACTCCCTTATGGAGTTCGAAGCATACAATATTCGCTAGGAATAAGCATGATCGATCCTTCTTTGAGTTCTTTGCATTTATGAATGTTGATGGAGTTCTCTTGGCTACGGGGAGGAAGCTATCACGAAAGTATAGAATTGTGGCTCAGTTCTTCGTCGTTTAGCACCGCTAAAAGGAGGAGGACCGCTCTTTAAATAGACTAAGGACCTAGCACAACGGTAGTGCTACTGCGGTGCGGTAACCTTTTTAGGCAATAGGCTGGCACACAGATTGAGTCATCTTTGGCCGCATTCTGGATCCAAATTTTGCAGCCCCTCCTACCGCGCAACGTTAGTACAATATGTTTCCTTGCAATCCGTTCTCCTTCATTTTTTGCTCCTTAAATAGCAACAAGATGGCGGGACTTCCATAAGATACCATCGGGCATTAACCTTAACGCGTCGCGATAGGACTTGTTATATTAGAGTCCCATCGACATTCCTTTCTCGACAATATTTCCTACTCGATACTGTTTCAAAATATGCCAATGTTATCGCCAGCGATAACGTTAAAGCGCCACAGTAGAACTGGCTATATACGAGTCACGTTGATATTCCATTCTCGATGATATAGCCATCTCGACGATATTTCCAAGTATGCAAAAACTACCACCAGCGATAGCATTAACGCACCGCTTTAGCAGCAGAGCGTCATAATGATAGAGAATCGTCATCTTTTTTTCATACTCACAGGGTCTTGAAAGATGGAGTTCATGCACACTATAAACACATGGCAAGTATGATCAAATATAATGGGATTTGTTATTTGTCAAACCAAGAGATATGGAAAGCATGTTCCAACAAACTCCTCCTTTTAATAATAACAAATCCTCTTGGAAAGAATCCATTCAAATATAAGATTTGTGTTTATAGTAAATGATAAGCTTGATAGAATGCATATGCTCTCCCTATATGAGTGCTCCCCCTATATCAAACCATCCTATGTATTTTACTCCCCTTAAGTGCAAATTTCTTTTAAGGTTATTCTCCCTCTTTTGGTATTATCAAAAGAGGGTGGAGAGAAATATATAGTTCAATGGTTAATATTAATTTTAACGTAAAGACGAGAATGTGCATAACATAGATTTACCACTTAGTGATACCACTTGGTGAGTAAAAAAATACTACTTGTTAGGTAAGGAAATATTCATGATCGAGCATACAAGTAGTAATATAGTTGAAAGCATGCTTAAAGTTTTTATAAATAAAC
Organism: Dactylorhiza incarnata; assembly: GCA_033032865.1. Classification (NCBI taxonomy): domain Eukaryota; kingdom Viridiplantae; phylum Streptophyta; class Magnoliopsida; order Asparagales; family Orchidaceae; genus Dactylorhiza; species Dactylorhiza incarnata. Next base: position 18,549,953 of record JAWHQI010000022.1, on the reverse strand, counting down.
GTAATTATAGACAAGCATAGAAAATAAGTAGAAGTTCTAGCCTTGTATAAGAAGATGTTTAACCATATGTAGTCCAAGATCACATATCACTTGTCATCAAAATATTATAGCATTTGTTGAGAAAAATAAATAATCAAGATCGAGCACACAAGGCATAATGGAAGATCTTTGCAAGAATTTTTTAAGAATAAACATCTTTGTATAAATTTGCAAGTATAAAGAATAAGATGTTTTGTATTTAGCACTCAAATATATGCTTTTGGTATAAAAGAAATTTTAGCATGATTTAATTTATCAAGACAAGATAGGAAACTACAATGTTCTAAATTCACAATTCAAGTATATTTATACATTGTAAAGATCATGCATTGGTATCTAGTTCATCTACTAAAGATTATAGAATAGAAATATAGATATGCATTAGAGTCTAATTCTCATGAGTAGAAGTTTTATAAGAGATAATGACGTGTACAAATAGTATTTTTGATAAGAGTATACAAATGATTTAATCAAAACACATGACACGTATAATGTAATAAACACAACATTATCAAAAATATGTTTTAAGAATTACTTCTACCCACAAAATTATGTTTGTTTTCAATGCACATGTAAATAATACAACCACCATGGTGCTCTGCACACACATTGCTTATTAAGACTTATCAGTGTGCAAAGTAGTGCTTGAGGGATCATATACATTATGTTTTCATTGAATTATTTGTGATCCGATGTACAAATAGAAGTAGTGTATAAATGTGTTTGCACAAGACACTTTACAATTTTCTCCAAGGTGCTCAACCTCAGAATGCTCATTAAGACTTAACAGGAGGGTGAGTAGTGCTTAGTGGAGTTATCTTTGTCAATTATTCATTTAAATTTTAGCTTAATGACAAATATCTCCGAATTCACTTATTTTTGCGAACATAAAGTTTTTTGAACACACTTTTTCACATATGGCTGCATGAAAGTGATTTTTATTGTCGTGTAGATAATCTAATCACACATCTCAATTATGTTAAGTTTTTACACTACACAATTATGGAAGAGTGAGATTAAATACATATGTAGGTTATCAAAGATGTGAGTGAGTAAATAATTATCAAACATACAACATTACTCATACTTAGAGGCATGCTAAGCAATCCTACACATGATTTCTAAAATCAATTTCATTGTACATTATATGTTAGTTTTCAAGGCAAGAAACAAAATATTGTTTTTAAGACACTTGAAAATTGAATTAAACATTGTATTTTAATCTTGAAAAGATAAACCTAATAATACTTGAAACATTTCAATGAATAGAAATCAGTTTTTATATTTTTTTGATTTGTTATAAAAAACACACAAAGAAACAATAAGAAAAGCATATTTTTGTTCTTTGAAATTGTTTTGTAACTTTGTATTTGATTTTTAAATATTCAAATTTAAATATTTTTCTAGAAAACATAGAAGTTTTTATCAAGCCTATTAGTAAATTTCTATGCCAGAGAAACTGCAAAGAAAAAGAAAAATATTAATTTTATGCTACCGCCAGCGCTAGTACTATTGCGTGCGCTAGCAACAAGATTTGGTATTTTGCTTAGAAAACATGATTTTTGATAATTTTTTGTTCTATTTTTTCATCATTCTTGTTTTCTAAGATAAGATACACTAAGTACCGCAAAGAGTTTTGAATAATAATGTTAAAGAAGCGGATAAAAGATTTTTGGCTTAAGGTGTCAAAATACCCTTTCAAAATACTTATGTTTTTCAAAATCATGAAAGTCCAAAGACTATATAGTATGAAAAACTTAATATAGCACGTTTGAACAAAATATGCATGAGGAAATGATCATAAAGAGTGAAATAATATTCATGCAATATATAATATGAGTATGTCTAAGATCAAGATACCATAACAACATGTCTACACTCTAGCCCCGTGCTAAGTGACGGATGAGCATGAGGAGCTGCACACATGTTGTAGGTTGGGGTGTTAATCCCATATGCATAGAAAAGACGACGCTCTCCCCCCCAGTGCCTCACAAGGCCCCACTAAAACCCTCCTTTGTTAAGGACAAGACATGACTTAGAGGTTAGGTCTCTAATGCACACAATCCTACACCCTCGCTATTATGAGACATATAATATGGGTGAATGATCATGGACATACTAAACGTTTAGTCCTAAGTATCGATTTATAACATATGGCTTATATATATGTGATAAGTTTTTATAATTAGTAATTGATTTACAAGATAGTTGATCTTAAGGCCACATAGTTATTTATGAATTTGTTATAGTGAATTCTTTCAATATAAATACGTTTTGGTGAATTTTTGAATTGTTTTGTGAATTATTATTTTTAATTTTTAATTATAGAAATTAGCCAAAACATATAAAAACTTTTCTAAAAGCAAAGACAATGATAATTAAAGTAGCAAAATAATCTTTCAGAGATTGAACATTTAGAGAAATCAGAATTTTTAGGAAATAGTGCTACTACCGATATTAGAAACTAACGCCTGACACTAAAATAGAGTTAAGATTTTTTGTTTAAAATACATGGTTTTTATGATTTTTTAAATTCGATTTCTATTGATTATGATTTTACATTATAGGGGCTATCACATGCATCAATAAAATTGGGAAAATAATCAAAAAGTTTCGCATTTAAAATTTTAGCCTAAGACCCCTAAATAACATATTTAAATCTATTTTTTGAAAATATTAGTTTTGATAATATAACATAACAAATTTAGTATTCATTTTATAAGTCATTTTTAAGTAATGGATTTAAAAGGATGAGAGCAAAAAAATATTGATAGGTCACTTGAAGAATGATATGACTTTTTATTCAATTTAATTTAATTTAATTTAATTTATTGATCATTATGCATTATGTGATAAAGTCATATTTCAAAATATATAAAGTGATCATAGCATTTGGCACAAGAAAAAATAAAACAAACAAAACAAGAATTAAGCATATCATGAAGTAGAGTATTGATATTTCATTTACTTTATTTCTACTTTATGCAAATTTTGGATACAATTGAATAAGAGATTTAGGTATCCAAAGGGGACCAAGTGGGATGGTTCCTTTGGGTACCCAAATACATCGTGTTGGCTTTTGGGGAAACATGGATGAGTGGACCCTTTCAATTGATATTAATGCGCCATTCTTAAGTATGGGTCTCCATTCATACCTTGGTTTAATGATTTTATAATACAAATTTTCATGATGATTTATAACAACATAGTTTATAGGGAATTGGTTAATTTTCAATTTTATGTTGGGAGAAGATTGATGTTGATAATCATAGAGTTTTAGAAGAATCATTCTTTAAAAGTTTGTAAGAGTGGCGGTCTTTCTTAAGAATTGAATGTTGAGAGAGTAGGTGATTATGTTCATTAAATAAAAATAGTTCTTATTTACTTGTTGATTTTTATTTCCACTCTTTCTTATAGACCCACTCTTATAACGAGAAGTTAAAATTTTTGAATTTTGATGATTTGATAAACTAGAAATGAGAGATTTTCTATTACATGACAGCTTTTGAATAAACATTTTTAAAGATTCTAGTTTATCTTTTAGACCATCATTTTCTTTTATCAAATTTTCATTATGCTCTTTTGAAGTTAAAAGACCTATTTTCAAAACCTCGAGTCTTCTTTAAAAGTATTATAATCAAAATAAGGTATAACATTTTCCACTAAAGAGCAATAAAGAGAATTTAACACATCAATATGAAATTCTACTTTACCATTTACTTTTAAAGTTTTATTTTCTAAACGTAGTTTGGAATTAACATTTTCAAGATTTTAATTCTACTGTTAGCAATTTTAAGCATATGTAGTGTAAAAATCGAAGTTGTAGCAAAGAGAGAATTTTTGCTTACTATGTTCTCAGATGTGACAATATTTGATCATAAGGTTCCTTTGACATCTTCTTCTATGCATGATGTACTCATCGTGTCACCATCCGAGCATAATCTTGTAGATTTACATTCCACTTTCTTAGACAGGTCTTCCTCCAAGCACACGTCTTCATAAGTTTCTTCTCTTGAATCCATAAGAACTTGCTTGGGTTCATCATCTGTAGAAGGAAGACTATAAGTATTTTCAAGAAAGTTCCAAATGTCATAAGCAGTAGGAAATAAATAAATGAGTCCAAAAACATTTTGATCTATTGCGCAAAATAAACTATTTATTGATTTAGTATTTAAGGCCATCTCATTTCTATTTAGAGTACTTGGGGCCTTTTTAGAAGTGATATTCCAAACTTCAATGTCCAAAGATTTTAGAAATTTCTCCATTAAGATTTTCCACCCTTTGTAATTTTCACCCTTAAATAGAGGTGGTGCTAATTATTTTTCATTATGTAAAATTTCATCCCCTCTGGTAGATGTGAGATCATGAAGCGCCATTATTCCCGTTTGTTAGACCATTTTGGAATAACCTAGCTCTGATACTACTTGTTGGATCTGTAGGCTCCCTTAGGGAGATGAATAGGGGTTTTAAAAATTTTAAAGCTTAAGTGAAATTATTATTTTATGTTGAAAATATTTTACAAAATATTTCACTCAAGACAAAGCTTTATGCTTTAATGAAACATTAGTGCACAAAACAAGAGAGATGGAGACTCTGTTGCCACCGCTAGCGGTAGAAGTTACCACACATCATTAGTGACAGAGAAATTCCTTTTTGTTTAGATTCAAAGATTAGAGATAAGAAGTCAGGACTAGAGAAAAAGATAATATTATTGCATTAAAATCAATTACATAACTTGAACCCAATGATGCTTGGAATTGAGACAAAACATAAAACCCTTTTTGGTTTTAAATACCAACCCTTCTCCCAAGGACCGGTTGGCAATAGCTGGTGATTAAAGTTCTGCTTGCACGAAATAAAATCCGAACTAGCAATCCGAGAAGGCAAGTATACCTATCGAACTGTAGTATAGGAACACAAGTGTCGTATTAAAATCCGAGAACCGTTGATTACTTATACTCAAACGAATTACTATTATTTTATCTTAATAATTTTTTGGATGGTTTTGTCTGCTAAGTTGAAATAAAAGCTGGATAAAAGTACGGCTAAGCGATGATTAAGAAATAGCACTCGATCTTGACTTACTTCGGCCTAAGTTGATCAAAATTCAAAAGCAAACTTAAAACTTAATAAAGTAAGGGCAGCTTGACCGTGGGTGTTCCTATAGTTTGAACATGCTTCTCTCGAAGATATGCCCAACTGAGTTTAGGAAAATCCGACCGAACTCTCGTCCTGTATTCGAATACCTAAAACTCGCTTTAAGTGGTGAACCCCGCTATTAGGTTTGACTCCAATCCAGGAAATTTACGTCATTCTCTCTCGAGAAATGTGTGTAACTCTCTTTACTCTTAAGTGCTCACTTCAGACTATCGGCCTCTCGGCTAGCCAAGAATGAAAGCAAAGGTGGGGATTATATATCGATAATATAGCTCCACTAAATTTTAATTAAGAGTAAATCTAAGGCCCAACACTTTAGAAAGTGAAAGAAGACTAAAGGATCATAACTTGATCAACTCATCCTCAGATCATCAAGATCGAGTACTATGAGGATTTAGTTACTCATGGTGGAGGGGTAGGAGAGAGAAATGATGAAGATTTTAAGAGAACAAAAACATACCATTTTTATTAAACAAAAGTTCAACTGAGATTACAATTGCATGGAAAGCCTACTAAGCATTAGTAATACACTATAAAAGGAAATTACAAAGGCATTACAACATTCATATGAAAACTAGAAAAGTAAATGCATTGAAATACGAGAGAGAGAGAGAGAAAGAGAATAAAATGACATGAAAAACACTGAAAATAGAGTAGTAGCACTAGTTCTCTCTCCAAAAATTGAATGGGGAAAGCTTGGAGGTCATTTCAATTTATAGAATTTTTTCTGTCTCGGTCACGCCCTCAGTCACGCCCGTGACTAGGGGCGTGACATTGTTTAATCAATTCTGCGGCTTGGATCAGGTTCGGCGCATGATTCTGATGCGATTTGATGGGTCACGCCCTAGGTCACGCCCGTGACTGAGGGCGTGACCATTTCGGTGGTTAGTCGGGTCATGGGAGCTGGCGGCGATCATGGGCGCTAGCGGCTGGCTGACGTGGCAGTCACGGGCGTGACTGGAAGCACGCCCGTGTAACAGTGGCGTGACCAATTCGGTGGTCATTTGGTCGAATCTGAGCTGTTCACGGGCTGGTCACGGGCGTGGCTTGCGTGTCACGGGCGTGACTTGTGTGTCACGGCCGTGTACTTTGGGCGTGTCTGACCAGATCTTCTGAATTATGTTGGCAGTAGCTTAACTGGAAACAGCAACTTACACGCCCTAGGTCACGGGCGTGACCTAGGGCGTGACTTAGGAAATTTTGCATTTTTGACCTGAAAATTCAGAAAACTTAAGTTAGCACTAAAAATAGGAAAATGAACCAAAATTGCATTTAGGTAAACAACAATAAGCAAAAAGTAAGAGTAAATGTCCTAAAAATAACCTAATTAAACTAACTAGATTTAGCATTATCAAATTCCCCCAAGCTTACACTTTGCTTGTCCCCAAGCAAAGAAATATGCTTTAGCTAATAAAATAAAATGACTAATCAAAAAGATTTAATTATGCTAAACACGAGTACCTTGCGAAATTCCAAGTAGGGAGAATAGTGAAAAGGAAACCTAAAATAAGTACTTTATTTAAGCTTAATTTTTATACCCTTTACTAACAAAAATTAATCATCCAAAATTTTAACTAAAAAGTTTTTAAAATAAAATAGAGCAAAGTAACAAGTGAGATAGTGCATTGAATTGTTACTAAACCCTAAGAGACAAATTATAATTATATCATTCTAAGAACAAGGATCTAAATTCATACCCAAGACTTAACTATTCTACTTTTCTTCTTTACTTAGCTAAAGCAAATTTAGGAGCATGAATTAAGAGGACTTTATTAGGACCGAAATGTTTGGTTTAGGCATATGATTTGGAATGGGAATCGAAGATAAAAGTGATTGCTATAATCACACTAAACCATAAACATGAGTTTTATAAAATTTCCGATATGAATGATAAGAGGCAATCCTTTATTATAAGCATATAACATATTTTCTTTCTTTCTCTTTCATAGCCATTTTTTTTTCTTTTTTTCTTTTGAAATTTTGGCAAAGATAACTAATAAAAATATGCTTAAAATATCTCCTTTTTGAGCAAATTCTTTTCTTTGAAGCTCTCCATGCAATAAACCAATCACACTCTTTTAGAAATTTAAATAAAACTCAAAGTGTTAGTGTGATTCAAATAGGTTTGGAAATTTTGGCTTTGGTGAAAAATTTGATAAGTGGAGGTGACAATAAAACATGGGAAAAGGCTCAAAAGAGGCTAACAAAGGGTTTCTTTTTAAGGGTTGGCATGAAGGCTCAAACTTAAAACAAAAAATGGCCTAAATCATTTTCATTGCTCTCTAAATTTAGTTAAAGCATGAGTTTTGAAGGATTTCAAAAAGTAAGCCCTAGATATTAAATAAAGACTAATGAACTTATCCTGAAAATAAGAATAATAAGCGTCTAGGATTATTCACATTTACTACACAAATCAAAAGTTAACCCTGCAAAATATATCTAAAAATGAAGAGGAAAATAGTGGATGAAGAATTTTTTACGAAAGTAAAGAAGATAAAAGAGAAAACGATAAGGAAAGTACAAGATTTTAGAAAAAACTTTTCAGATTAACATGCTACCTAGAATTAGAACACTACATGAGTCAACAATTTACTTGTGAAACATAATTAAAAGTAGGATTAGAAATTTAGAAATTAACTAAGGCTATATAAAATATTTTGGGAAAAACAAAACATAAAGCAAGGGGTACTATTGATTTTACCAAAATCTAATTTAGACTACTAAAAGAAAAGAAGACATTCTCCCCCAAGCTTACGATAGACATTGTCCTCAATGGAAAAGGAGAGTGAAGGAAGGGGTAATTAAGAAAAGAAATTAAAACTGAAAAACTAAAACAGGCACTTCCCTGGATTTATGGGCTTGAAAGGATGTGTGATGCCGCTCCCCCTTGCTGGCGCTTTGAATCTTCATGAAATATCATCTTGAATTTTTCTTGAAACCAGCAATGTTGAAGCAGGCGATCGCCGAAGTTGAGAGTATTAGAGCCATCCAGGGCCAAAGAAAAATTAAAACAACAAATTTTAAAAACCTTGGGTTGTCTCCCAAGAGCGCCCTCTGTTTAATGTCGTTTGAGCTCGACTAAAAGAATATAGTTCAAAAGTTAATCCAAATTATTACAGTCCAGACAAAAGAAGTTTTTCACTGTCCATGTCAACATTGTCACCAGAAAAATAAAGTTTTAGACGATGCCCATTAACCTTGAAATCACCCTTATCTGGGTGTGATATCAAAACAGTTCCATACGGATAAGCTTCCTTTACATTAAAAGGACCTGACCATCTAGATTTTAATTTTCCAGGAAATAAACGTAGACGAGAATTATAAAGTAATACTTGGTCGCCTGGTTTAAATGTTTTCGGGTGCCTTAAATTTTTATCGTGAAAGCATTTCGTTAGTTCCTTATATAATTTATTATTTTCATACGCATTGGAGCGCCACTCATCGAGTTCGTTGAGTTGGAATTTTCGAAGATCGGCGGTGGAGTGGGGATCAAAATTTAAAAATTTAAGGGCCCAGAAAGCACGATGTTCTAATTCGACCGGTAAATGGCACGATTTCCCATATACTAACCGATACGGTGTACAACCGATGGCGGTCTTGTACACTGTTCGGTAAGCCCATAGAGCATCGTCTAATTTATGTGACCAGTCCTTACGTGAGGTGGAAACAGTTTTTTCTAAAATACGTTTGATTTCTCTATTCACTACCTCGACCTGGCCGTTAGTTTGGGGGTGGTAAGCAGTTGAAAGCTTATGTGTAACGCCATATTTTAAAAGTGTTTTTGCAAATTGTGCGTTACAAAAGTGCGAACCCCTGTCGCTAACGATGGCCCTAGGAGTACCGAATCGAGAAAATATTTTTTTTAAGAAAATAATAACGACTCGGGAGTCATTAGTAGGAAGAGCTTGGGCCTCTGCCCATCGAGACACGTAGTCTACCACAACTAAAATGTATTTATTACCATGGCTAGAAGGAAGAGGACCTACAAAATCAATTCCCCAAAGGTCGAAAACTTCGCACTCGAGGAAATAATTTTGCAACATTTCATTTTTATTTGAGATATTTCTGGTCCGTTGGCAGCTATCGCACCGTCTCACAAACGATTGGGCATCTTTAAAAAGGCTAGGCCAATAAAAGCCTGCACTAAGTACTTTGTGAGTGGTCCGATTGGCTTGATAGTGCCCACCAGTCGGTCCTTCGTGTAAGTGTTTGAAAATATTTTGTCCTTCTTCGAAAGAAACACATCTCCTTACTACTTGGTCTGTACAAACTCGAAACAGATACGGGTCCTCCCAAAAATAATTCTTCAGGTCAGAGAAGAATTTCTTCTTTTGCTGATAGGAAAATTCTTTTGGGAGGACTCGAGCTACAAAGTAGTTGGCGAAGTTTGCAAACCAAGGAGAAGGAGTAGTGTTGATTGATAATAACTTCTCGTCGGGAAAATAATCATTAAAAGTTTGTTCATTTAAATCTTCAATAAATGGGTTATCTAATCGTGAAAGATGGTCCGCGGCCAAATTCTCAGCCCCCTTTTTATCTCGGATTTCCAAGTCGAACTCCTGTAGGAGTAAGACCCAGCGAAGTAAGCGTGGTTTGGCATCCGGTTTAGAAAGTAAATATTTGAGGGCCGAGTGGTCTGTAAAAACAATAATTTTTGAAAGCGTAATATAAGGTCGAAATTTGTCGAATGCAAAAATAACTGCTAATAATTCTTTCTCCGTTGTGGTATAGTTCGCTTGCGCAGATGTAAGTGTTTTACTTGCGTAGAAAATAGGGTGGAAGTTTTTAGATATACGTTGTCCTAAAACGGCTCCCACCGCAAAGCTACTTGCATCGCACATGATTTCGAATGGAAGGTCCCAGATTGGAGCTATCATAATTGGTGCATTTATTAGCTTATTTTTGATTAATTGAAAAGCAGATAAGCATGTATCATCAAAAATAAATGTAGTGTCTTTTTCTAAAAGATGAGTGAGTGGTTTGGTAATTTTTGAAAAATCTTTTATAAACCGCCGGTAAAAACCGGCATGTCCTAGAAAGCTTCTTATGGCCTTAACGTTGGTTGGCGGTGGCAGTTTTTCGATCACTTCTATTTTTGCTTCATCGACCTCAATTCCTCTTGCTGATATCTTATGACCTAAAACCAATCCCTCCCGTACCATGAAATGACATTTTTCCCAGTTCAGGGCGAGATTGGTCTCCTCACACCGTTCTAACACTTTTTCTAAATTTTCTAAACAAAAATCGAAGGAATCACCAAACACGGAAAAGTCGTCCATAAATACCTCCATAATACTTTCTACGTACTTGTCGAAAATGGCCAACATACACCGTTGAAATGTTGCCGGCGCATTACATAAGCCAAACGACATTCTTCGATAGGCGAAGGTGCCAAAAGGATAAGTAAACGTCGTTTTCTCCTGGTCCTCGGGCGAGATGGGAATTTGGAAGTAGCCCGAGAGACCATCGAGAAAACAATAAAAGCTATGGCCGGATAATCGTTCTAAGATTTGATCGATGAATGGCAAGGGGAAATGGTCCTTGCGGGTGGCGTCGTTTAATTTGCGATAATCAATACACATACGCCACCCAGTCACCGTCCATGTTGGGATTAAGTCATTATTATCATTTAACACTACCGTAATACCTCTCTTTTTAGGAACTACTTGAACGGGGCTTACCCATTTGCTATCTGAAATTGGATAGATAATTCCTGCTTCTAATAATTTCACGACCTCATCCTTTACTACTTCTTTCATGTTTGGGTTTAATCGGCGTTGAGGTTGAATAGAATTTTGTGAATTATCTTCCATTAGAATTTTGTGCATGCAGAAAGATGGACTTATGCCCTTAATATCAGAAATCTGCCAAGCAATTGCTTGGCGGTGTTTTTGTAAAACTTTTAGCAATTTGGCATTTTCAGATCCACTTAAATGGGCCGACACTATTACTGGTAACTTAGAGTCTTTTTCTAAAAATTCATATTTTAAATGATTGGGTAGTTCTTTAAGTTCTAAAGTGGGAGGTTCCTCGTATGAAGATTTGAAAGACTTTTCTTTTTCAAAAGTAATTTCTTCAAAAATTTTTGATTTAATTTGAAAATTTAAGGGGGCGGGAGGAATGGCCATTTTCATTTCTTGTAATATTTCAGTGGAGGTGTTTGAAGATGAACAAAAAGAAGAAGAACCATTTTCAGAAATACAAAAAGAAGGGTCTTCACTTAACACATCTAAGAAAAAACACGAATCGTCATTTTCTAGGGTATTTTTCATAGAGGGTGTTATGGAGAAGGTTACTTCATCATCTCCAACTCGGAGGAATAGCTTACCATTACTCACATCAATGATAGCACGGGAGGTGGCAAGGAAGGGGCGGCCAAGGATTAGGGGAACCTCGACATCCTCTTCAATGTCCAAAATGACAAAATCCACCGGGAAGATGAATTTGTCTACTTTTACGAGCACGTCCTCCACAATTCCCAGCGGATATTTTATCGTCCTATCTGCTAGTTGTATACTCATACGTGTGGGGCTAAGGGTGCCCACTCCTAACTTTTTAAACAAGGAGAATGGCATTAAGTTGATGCTTGCTCCTAAGTCGGCCAACACGTTCTTTACAAATAGATCACCAAAGAGGCACGGGATAGAAAAACTACCCGGATCGTTAGCCTTTTTCGGTAATTTATTTGTTAGGACGGCGGAACACTCAACATTTAAAGTTACGTGCGATAGATTTTCTAGCTTTTTCTTATTAGTTAGAAGATCCTTCAGGTACTTAGCGTACTTGGGCATTTGTGATATCGCTTCATGGAAGGGCAAATTGATGTGTATTTGCTTAAACATTTCCAGGAAGCGATGATATTGATCATCTAATTTTTCCTTGTTGAGTTGAGATGGATAAGGCGGGGCGGGGTTGTTTTTGAAAATATGAGGTGGAGTGATAAAATCTGTTTGAGTGAGTGGTGTTTTTAAAATAGGGGCGGATCTTGCCTCGGGCTCTTCGCTAACCGGACCGGATACTTGCTTTCCACTCCGAAGAGTTACAGCTTTCGCTTACTCTTTCGGGTTGGGCTCGGTGTTAGCGGGAAGAGTCCCGGGCGGTCGCTCGGATATTATTTTGGCGAGCTGCCCGATTTGGTTTTCTAGATTTTTAACGGATTCGGCTAAGTTCCGGATGGTTGCTTCGTTCGTACTTATATATTTTGAAAACATCTCCTCCAAAGATGGAGGTTTTTGAAAGTTAACAGGGGGTGGAGGTGGTGTAAATTCATTTTGTAGAGGCGGGCGAGTTGTGTTTGCAGGATTACTCCAAGAAAAGTTCGGGTGATTACGCAGCGCAGGATTATAATTATTCGGTAACTGAAAACCAGGTGCACGAAAATTAGAAGCAGAATAATTATTATAAGCATTTCTATTGCATACGAAATCAGCTTGTTCGGAGGTGGCTTTTGCGAATTCCCAAACCTGAGGTGCGGAAGGAGCATTCATTTCAGATATCTTTTTGCTAAGCATTTCCACTTGTAGTGCCAGCTGGGAGACGTTATCCACTTCGTACATACCTGCAGGTTTGTTTGGGCGGGATCTTGGCACATTCCACTGATAGGTGTTCATGGCCATATCCTCAAATAGTTCAAGAGCGGCTTCCGGGGTTTTGTTATTTAAGGTACCACCGGAAGCGGCGTCTATCATTTGCTTAGTATGTTGATTTAGCCCGTTATAAAACGTCTGCACTTGTAACCATACAGGCAGAGCGTGATGAGGGCAACGTCTTAAGAATTCTTTATACCTTTCCCAGGTATCATATAGCGTTTCAGAATCTATTTGGCAAAAAGAAGAAATATCATTTCTGAGCTTAGCAGTTTTCGCAGGTGGAAAATACTTAGTTAGAAATTTTTCAGTTAACTGGGCCCAAGTGGTGATAGAACCTCTAGGTAGAGTTGACAACCACTGCTTAGCCTTTGTTCTTAAAGAAAATGGGAAGAGTCTTAGCCTAATTGCATCATCCGTAACACCATTTATTTTGAAGGTGTCACAGATTTCAAGGAAGCTAGCAATATGTGCATTCGGATCTTCATCTTGTAATCAGTCGAACTGCACGTATTGCTGCACCATGTGAATTATGCTTGGCTTTAGTTCGAAATTATTATTATTTATGGCAGGGCGGACTATACTAGTTTCCGTCCCTTCCAGGTTAGGCCTTGCATAATGGGACATAGTCCATTCAGGGGCCGCAACCATGTTGGGGACTTCATTTTGGTTAGGTTCGCCCATATTAACAACCGACTCCGAATCCTCAGCCAGTTCTTGGAATGTAGGATCTTGAACTTGCAATTTTCTCCGAAGAGTACGCTCAAGTTCTTGGTCCAAGTCTACAAGTTCTGACGGATTCGCTCGGGTCATAAACTAGAAAGAGAGAAGGGAAAATAAGATTGAGAAATTCGAAAAAGGTCTCTCTGTTTTTTTTTGAATTAATTTTGTTTTTCAAGAAAGAGGAGAGAAAAAAGAGGTGATAAAAGTAATAGATTCGTTCTTTCAAAATATCAAAAAAATGCGAGTCCCCGGCAACGGCGCCAAAAACTTGGTGATTAAAGTTCCGCTTGCACGAAATAAAATCCGAACTAGCAATCCGAGAAGGCAAGTATACCTATCTAACTGTAGTATAGGAACACAAGTGTCGTATTAAAATCCGAGAACCGTTGATTACTTATACTCAAACGAATTACTATTATTTTATCTTAATAATTTTTTGGATGGTTTTGTCTGCTAAGTTGAAATAAAAGCTGGATAAAAGTACGGCTAAACGATGATTAAGAAATAGCACTCGATCTTGACTTACTTCGGCCTAAGTTGATCAAAATTCAAAAGCAAACTTAAAACTTAATAAAGTAAGGGCAGCTTGACCGTGGGGGTTCCTATAGTTTGAACATGCTTCTCTCGAAGATATGCCCAACTGAGTTTAGGAAAATCCGACCGAACTCTCGTCCCGTATTCGAATACCTAAAACTCGCTTTAAGTGGTGAACCCCGCTATTGGGTTTGACTCCAATCCAGGAGATTTACATCATTCTCTCTCGAGAAATGTGTGTAACTCTCTTTACTCTTAAGTGCTCACTTCAAACTATCGGCCTCTCGGCTAGCCAAGAATGAAAGCAAAGGTGGGGATTATATATCGATAATATAGCTCCACTAAATTTTAATTAAGAGTAAATCTAAGGCCCAACACTTTAGAAAGTGAAAGAAGACTAAAGGATCATACTTGATCAACTCATCCTCAGATCATCAAGATCGAGTACTATGAGGATTTAGTTACTCATGGTGGAGGGGTAGGAGAGAGAAATGATGAAGATTTTAAGAGAACAAAAACATACCATTTTTATTAAACAAAAGTTCAACTGAGATTACAATTGCATGGAAAGCCTACTAAGCATTAGTAATACACTATAAAAGGAAATTACAAAGGCATTACAACATTCATATGAAAACTAGAAAAGGAAATGCATTGAAATAAGAGAGAGAGAGAGAGAGAGAAAGAGAATAAAATGACATGAAAAACACTGAAAATAGAGTAGTAGCACTAGTTCTCTCTCCAAAAACTGAATGGGGAAAGCTTGGAGGTCATTTCAATTTATAGAATTTTTTCTGCCTCGGTCACGCCCTCAGTCACGCCCGTGACTAGGGGCGTGACATTGTTTAATCAATTCTGCGGCTTGGATCAGGTTCGGCGCACGATTCTGACGCGATTTGATGGGTCACGCCCTAGGTCACGCCCGTGACTGAGGGCGTGACCATTTCGGTGGTTAGTCGGGTCATGGGCGCTGGCGGCGATCATGGGCGCTGGCGGCTGGCTGACGTGGCAGTCACGGGCGTGACTGGAAGCACGCCCGTGTAACAGTGGCGTGACCAATTCGGTGGTCATCTGGTCGAATCTGAGCTGTTCACGGGCTGGTCACGAGCGTGGCTTGCGTGTCACGGGCGTGACTTGTGTGTCACGGCCGTGTACTTTGGGCGTGTCTGACCAGATCTTCTGAATTATGTTGGCAGCAGCTTAACTGGAAACAGCAACTTACATGCCCTAGGTCACGGGCGTGACCTAGGGCGTGACTTAGGAAATTTTGCATTTTTGACCTGAAAATTCAGAAAACTTAAGTTAGCACTAAAAATAGGAAAATGAACCAAAATTGCATTTAGGTAAACAACAATAAGCAAAAAGTAAGAGTAAATATCCTAAAAATAACCTAATTAAACTAACTAGATTTAGCATTATCAATTGCCTATCTCTCCTTAGATGAGGCCCCAAGCTGCCCACTATATCTAACCCTTGACCTAGCCACCACACCCTTATGACAAATTATCCCTAGTCCTCACAAGGCCCTAGTCGCCAACCACTAGGCAAATTTCTCCCTAAGGCACTCAAGACCTAGTCGCTAACATGAGCGAATTTCACTACCGATAAAAAGATAAGAGTTACATTATACAAACCAAATGGCAAAACTCCATTATTTGTTTAACTCGAAGATGACCTCAAAGGCGCGTCAAAGTAATTGTTAAGAGTCAAATCATACGACCTTTGCGTAGAATAAGCGTGATCAATCCATCTTCGAGTTCTTTGTGTTTATGAACATTGATGGAATTCTCTTGGCTGTAGGGAGGAGGTTCTCACGAAAGTATAGGAGTTGTGGCTCAGTTCATCATGTTCAGCCCCGCTAAAAGGAGGAGGACCGCTCGTTAAATAGATTTGGGACCTACCGCCAGCAGTAGTGCTACCACTGGACGATAACCTATTTAGGTAATTGGCTGTCACAAGGATTAAGTCATCTCTGGCAGCATTCTGGATGCAAATTTGGCAGCCCCTCCTACCGCGTCGTTGTAATACTAACTCACCACGTTAGTATAATATGTTTCCTTGTAATCAGATCTCCTTCTTTTTTTTCTCCTCAATCAGCAGCAAGATGGTGGGACTTCCATAAGTTACGGCCGGACGTGAGGCTTAATGCACCACTGTAAGACTTGCAATATCATAGCCTGGTCGACAATACTTTATCGATGATATTTCCTTCTCGACGCTATTTCCAAATATACCAATGCTATAGACTACGGTAACGTTAATGCGCCGAAGTAGAACTTGCTATATATGAGTCTCAACGATATTGCCATCTCGACGATATTTCCAAGTATGCAGAAGATATAGCCAGCGATAGCATTAATGCGGCGCATTAGTAGCAGAGCATCGTAATGATAGAGAATCATCGTATATCTTTTTTGTACTCATAGGGTCTTGAAAGATGGAGTTCCTGCACACTATAAACACATGAAAAGTATGATTAAATATAATGAGATTTTTTTATTATCAAACCAAGAGATGTGGAAAGCATGTTCCAACAACTCTATCTACCTTTCGCATTGAAAACAAATTTTCAAGGGGAAAGATAGATAAGACATTATTCTTAAGGGAAGTTAAAGGCAAGACTTTGCTGGTCCATATATATGTTGATGACACAATCTTTGGATCTACAGATGAACACCTTTGTAAATAGCTTTCCAACCTTATGCAAGGGAAGTTTGAGATGAGCAGCATGGGAGAGCAAAAATACTTCTTTGGTCTCCAAGTGAAGCAATCTGAGGATAGGATATTCATCTCTCAGACCAAGTTCACATAGAGCTCATAAAGAATTTTGGAATGGAAAGTGCAACCTCTATGAGCACTCCAATGGGATCCAATGTGTCTCTGGATAAGGATGAGAAAGGGAAATCTTTTGATAAAGCCATGTATAGATGCATCATTGGATCTGTGTTTTACCTAACTGCTAGTAGATCAGACATTATCTTTGCTACATGTGTTTGTGCTAGATATCAAGTGTACCCCAAAGACTCTCACTACACCTCTACTAAGAGAATCTTGAGATACCTCAAGGGTACACCAAATCTTAGCTTATGGTACCACATGAGTAATAATTTTGAACAAACAGGCTTTTCAGATGCAGACTTTGCAGGATGCAAGGAAAATAGGAAGATCACCTCAGAGACATGCCAATTCCTTGGGAGAAGCCTAATCTTATGGAGCAACAAAAAGCAAACTAGTGCTGCAATCTCAACTGCAAAGTCAGAATATATCTCTGTTGGAAGCTACTGTGCTTAATTGCTTTGGATTCAACATCAGCTAGAGGATTACAACTTACAAATAAGGAAGACCTCATTGTATTGTAATTCCTCCAGTGCTGTCTCAATTGCCAAGAATCAAGTGTCACGCAGTAAAACCAAGAACATAGAGATCAGGTATCACTTCATTAGGGAGAAAGAAGACATTTGCTTAGAATATGTACCAACAGACTAACAAGTGACTGACATATTTACTAAGCCCCATGATAAGGCAAACATTAATCAATACAAAAATTGAGTTTAGTATGTTTAATATGAGTTGATATATTTCTCTGAATTATATTTAGTAATTATTTCCCATTTAAAAGATTTATTATTGTGAAGACCAGACTGATCGATACATATGTTATCTAACTATTCTCTGGAAGTATGTAGAATTTCTGCTAAATGTATAAAATGTCACCGAGAAGGTTTAGATGGAACAGAAAAAATCATCAGGACGTAATCTTTGGCCATTGACACACCATAATTTGTTCTTTATTAATAATATTTCCTCAAAATTATTGCCAAAATAGGTGTGCGCTGTTGGATCGGTAGGCTCCCTTAGAAGGGGGGGGGGGGTGATTAAGGGTCTTAAAACTTTTACAATTTAATAGAGTTTAATCAAGTAAGTATACAATATTTATAAAAATTATCTCAAATTAAACATTGCAGTAGGCTTCTCATGAGATTAGGTTGTATTTGGCACCACAGTTGTAAACTCTGTTGCTACTGCCTCCGGTAGTGTTACCGCTCGACGTTAGTGATAGAGAATGCTTATTCGTTTAGATTTCAAAAGACCAGAGATTGCATGGCAATATTAGATAAAAAAATAGTACAATTGCTTTTTGAAATCATTACAAAAACTTATCCCAATGATGCTTGAGATTGAGGCGATTGTGTAAAAACCTTTTTTGGTTATATTATGACCCTTCTCCCAAGGACTGGTTGGCTTTAGCCGATCTATCCCCAAATTCAGCCTCAATCCACTCTATCCTATCTATGCCTAGAAAGGCCTCGAATACCCCTAGATATAGTCCCAAGACCTAGTCACTGTGTGGCAAATTCCTCTAGTCCTCACAAGGCCTAGTCGCTATCCACACGACAAATTCTCTACTTGTGATAAAAAGAGTTACAAATAATATAAACTAAAAATATCAAAGACACTCCCTCAAAGGATGAACTTGAAAATGAAGTCAGCGTGATTGATCTTCCTTCAAGTCCTTAGCATTCACGAACATTGACGAAGTTCTCTTGGCTTGCAAAGAGGAGGCTCTCACAAATACATGAGTTATCGCTTCAATATCCTCTCCAATCAGCGAATCAAAATGGAGTCAGAACACTTTATAAATTGACTCAGATCCTAGCGTCAGTGATAGTGCTACCATTGGGCTACGAACTCTTTAGGAAACAAGCTGGCATGCGGATCGAGCCATTTTGGTAACCTTCTGGCTCCAAAATTGGTATCCCCTCCTACCGCACCACGTTAATGCTAACGCACAGTGTTAGCGATATATCTTTCCCAACTGTCAGATCTCCTCCCTTTTTTCTCCTCAATCAGCATCGAGATCGCGGGACTTCTATAAGTTTCCACCGTGCATTAGCCGTAACGCTCTGCGGTAATAGTTTCCATATTTAGGCTCGACGACCTTCCATTCTCGACCAATGTTTCCTTTTCAATGAAGTTTCCAAATCTACACATGCTACTACCAGTGGTAGCGTTAGTGCACCGCGCTTGCATCAGAGCTTTGACCTGGTAGGGAATTCATCATCTTTCTTTCTCAAACTTATTGGGACATGAGAACAGAAGATCATGCACACTATAAACACATGACAAGTATGATCAAATACAATGGGATTTGTTATTCTCAAACCAAGTGATGTGGAATGTATGTTCCACAAACTCCCCCTTTTGATAATAACAAATCCTCTTTAGAAAGAAAGCATTTAACATTATGAAATGTGTTTATAGCAAAGGATAGACGTAATAGTATGAATATGCTCCCCCTATATGAGTTCTCTCCCTAAATCAAAGCATCCTATATATGTTACATCCCTTAAGTGTGAATTTCTTTCAAAGTTATTCTCCCCCTTTTAGTATTATCAAAAGAGGGTGGATGGAGAGGGAAAGAGCATGGCAATGCTTAATGACTTAGTGATACTACATGGTGAATGAGTAAAGGATGAAGCTTTGAATTACTAAGATATTCTCCCCCTTTTGTAGGAGATTTTTAGAGTAAGAATGAAGTATCATTAGATAAGTAGTCAATACCACTTATTGGGTAAGAAAGTATTCATGATCGAGTGTACAAGTAGTAAGGATACTGGAAAGCATGATTCAAGATAAATAAACATCTTTATAGGAGTTTGAAGCATAGTAAATGAGTAAGAGTTTTGTTTGAGAAGAAAATAGATGTTTTATCAATTTGAAGGGCAAGATCAAAATATCACTTGTAATCAAATACAATAACACTTGTTTAAAGAGTAAATAGGCATGACTATGCATATAAGGCGTAACGGAAGATAAGTTCAAATATAATAAGCACTTTTAAAATAAACATACTTTTTGAAAATTGCAAGCATAATAAATGAGAGTGTCAGTTTTTGAAATAAGATGTTTTGCATTTGAAATCCAAGATGTGCTTGTGTTATACAAAAAATAATTCAAACATGATTTTAATTTATCAAGACAAGATAGGAAACTACAATGTTCTAAATTCACAATTCAAGTATACTTATATATTGTAGAGATCATGCAAAGCTATCTAGTGCATTTACTAAATGATTGTAGAAAAGATATGTAAATATGCATTAATATCCAATACTCATGAGTAGTAGTTTTATAAGAAATAATGATGTGTACAAGTAGTGTTTTTGATAAGAGTATACAAATGATTTAATCAAAACACATGACATTATAATGGAATAAACACAACATTATTCAAATGTGTTTTAGAGTTACTTTCACCCATATAGCTATATTTTATTTCAATGCACATAAAAGTAGTACAACACCAAGGTACTCTACACACACAATTTTCATTAAGACTTATCAGGGTGCAAAGTAGTGCTCGGGGATCACATATATTTTATCTTTTTTTATTTATTTATTTGTGATCTGGTGTACAAGAGGTAGTGTATAGAAATAATTTGCACAAGGCACTTTACAATTCTTTCCAAGGTGCTCAACCTCACAATGCTCATTAAAACTTATCAGGAGGGTGAGTAGTGTTTGGTGGAGTTATCTTTGTCATGTATTCATTTGAATTTTAGTTTGGGACAAAGTTCTCCAAATTCACTTATTTTTTGCAAACATAGAGTTTTGGATTTTTGAAACACACTTCTTCAAATATGAGTGCATGAAAATAGATTTTAATGAGGTGTAGGTAAAAGAAGCACACATCTAATAATGTTAAGTTGTTACACTACACAATCATGCAATAGTAAAATTAAAAACATATGCAGATTATCAAAGATATGAGTGAATAAATCATTATCAAATATAAAACATTACTCATACATAGAGGCATGTTAAGCACTTCTACACAAGATTTCTATAATCAATTTCATTGCACATTACAAGATAATGTTCAAGGCATGACACAAAATAATGTTTTAAGATATTTGAAATCGAGAATTTTTATTATATTTTAATCTTGAAAAGATAACACAAATTACCCTTGAAAACATTTTAATAAATATGAATCCGTTTTTATAATTTTTGATTTTTAATAAAAAATACAAAAAAGTAAACACTCATAAAGAAACAATAAGAAAAGCATATTTTTGTTCTTTGAAATTTGTTTTGAAATTTTGTATTTGATTTTTAAATGTAAAAATTAAAAAAAATGTTTTTGATTGATTTTGATTAGTTTTACACATTTTTTTGTTTTAATTATTTAAAGAGTAACAGGAATTAAACAGGAATACTTAACTGTAAAAAATATGTTGAATAAATGAGATTTTAGACTAACGCCAGCGGAAACAAACTACCGCCGTGCGTTAGTAACAGAACTTGTGTTTTCTAGAAAAATGTATATTTTTTTAAATTTTTCGCCTGATTATGTTAGTTTAGAGTATGGGCTATTTAGTGGAGCCAAGAAATCAGACTAGCATACACACACCATGTGAGTTTATTGTTTTTAAATTAAGATGTCCAAAACCCCTAATTCTAGTCTAAGTAGAGCAAATCATGCATCGGGTATAGGTTTGGTAAAAATGTCCGCAAGTTGAGATTCAGTTCCTATAAAGTTTACATGAATATGTTCCTTTCTTATGTGATACCTAATGAAATGTTGTCTTATGCCTATATGTTTGGATATTGAGTGATTCACGGGGTTGTTTGTTAGGTCTATAGTACTCTTGTTGTCATATTTTAATTCAATATTGGTTAGATGAACTCCAAAGTCTTCTAAGACTTGAGTTATCCATAATGCTTATGCACAACAACTTCCTAGTGCAAATATATTCGGCCTCAGTGGTGGAGAGAGCAACCAAATTTTGTTTTCTACTTGAACATGTAACTAGTGAAGGGCCTAAGAAATGACATGTGTCACTAGTTCTTTTCCTATCTAATGAACATCCCGCATAATCAAAATTAGAAAAGCCATGTAAAATAAAAGAATCATTATTTGGATACCATAGACCTAATCTATATGTTCCGATTAAATATCTAAAAATTTGTTTTACCGCTTTTAAATGTGATTCTTTTGGATTAGCTTGAAATCTAGCACATAAACATACGACAAAAGTAATGTCGGGTCTAGAAGCACTTAAGTACAATAAAGATCCAATCATTCCTCTATACAATGTTTGATCAATCGATATTACGACTTCATATTTTCCTAATTTTAGTGATGCGCTCATTGGTGTACTAGCTAGTTTTAAGTTTTCAAATCCAAAACGTTTCAACATATCATGTACATACTTGGTTTGACAAATAAAGATTCCATCATTTCTTCTTGTGATTTGAAAACCTAAGAAATATATGAGTTCTCCAACTAAGCTCATCTCAAATTCATTTTGCATTACTTGTACTACTTCATTACACAACTCTTCATTAGTTGCTCCAAAGATAATGACATCAACATAAATTTATAAAATGATTAAATCATTATTTATATGCTTAATAAATAGTGTGTTATCGACACTACCATTTTATAATCGTGTTTTAATAAAAAAAGATGTTAAGCGTTCATACCAAGCACGAGGCGCTTGCTTTAAACCATAAAGTACTTTTTCTAACCTATAGACATGATTAGGAAATTTTTCATCTACAAAACTGGGGGGTTGTTCAACATAGAATTCTTCCTTAATTATCCCGTTTAAGAAGGCACTTTTTCACATTCATTTGAAATAATTTAAACTTCTTATAAATCACAAAAGCAAGAAAGATTCTAATAGATTCTAGGCGAGTAACGGGTGCAAACATTTCATCAAAATCTACCCCATCAATTTGTGAGTATCCTTGTGCTACAAGTCTAGCCTTGTTCCTAGTGATTCTAGAATTGCCATCTAATTTATTTTTAAATATCCATTTTACATAAATAACCGGGTGATTAGATGGTCTTTCTACTAACTTCCAAACCCTATTTTGTTCAAATTGATTTAATTCTTCATTTATAGTAATAAACTAAAGTTCATCATTTAAAGTGGTAGAAACATTTTTAGGTTCAAATTCAGAAACAAAGCATAAATTTGAAAAGGATTCATGAATGGAAAAATGTGACGTTACCCCTCTTGACGATTCTCCAATGATAAGCTCCCTTGGATGATCTTTCATAAATCTGAGCACGCTTGGAGGTATGAAATTTTCTTGCATAACCTCTATTTCTTTATCAACTCCAAGTGGATCATTTTCCTCATCCTCCAAGGGTGAAAGAGGTTCCTCTTCTTTTCCTGCAATAGTAGAATCTACACAAGGAACAAGTTCATCAAATCTAACATGAATATACTATTCCACCTTTTTAGTCTTTTTTTATTATATATCATATATGCTTTACTAGTAGAAGAGCATCCAAGAAAAATTCCTTTATCACATTTTTCATCAAATTTTGCTAATGCATCTTTGGTGTTTAATATAAAACATTTACACCCAAAAACATGAAAGTAAGATACCTTAGGTTTCTCTTGATAATATAGTTCATAAGGTGTTAATTTTAAAATTGGGCAAAGCATGACTCGATTTATTACATAACATGAAGTATTTACCGCATCAGCCCAAAAAAGATCTAGACAACCCATACTCGGATAGCATAGTGCGTGCAAGTTCTTGAAGAGTTCTATTTTACCTCTCCACCACACCATTTTGTTGGGGGTGCGTAGAGTGGAAAATTCATGTTTGATGCCTAGATTATTACAAAAAGTAGTGAAGTTTTCATTTTCAAATTCCCCTCCATGATCCGAGCAAAATGCATTTTATTTTTAAATCTAACTCATTTTGAATGCGATTACATAATTTTATAAATTCAGAAAATGCATTGGATTTCAAGGTAAGGAATAAAGTCCATGTAAATCTAGATTAATCGTCAATCAACACAAAAGTATACTTTCTATCTCCTAGACTACACATGCTAATAGGTCCAAATAGGTCCATATGAATTAGTTGAAGAG
Organism: Dactylorhiza incarnata; assembly: GCA_033032865.1. Classification (NCBI taxonomy): domain Eukaryota; kingdom Viridiplantae; phylum Streptophyta; class Magnoliopsida; order Asparagales; family Orchidaceae; genus Dactylorhiza; species Dactylorhiza incarnata. The sequence goes on along the minus strand of JAWHQI010000022.1, from coordinate 18,526,012 downwards.
GTCTAGTGGTAGACATTTCAGTATTATTTTTGAATGAAGTTTTACAAAATTTTCTTTTTTGGCATGGCAGGCATAATGAGGAAAAGTTTCCATTAAGCATTGGTAAACCTCTTATTACTTTATTTTTTGACAGTTTTAAAATCAACTTGGTGCTAGAGGACCAAGATGCCTATGCCATAATTCAAGTTCTTCATTTTTTGAGATTAGACATTTTAATGATGTACGTGAAAGATCATGAAAAGCAATCAAATAGACATTGTGAGTTCTTGGTGCGGTGAGTAAAATATCATTAGTTTTAGGATCTATAATTTTACATAAGTTTGTGGAAGACTCAAATAATACATTAAGACCTTTATCACACAGTTGACAAATAGAGATTAAGTTATGTTCTAAGCCTTCAACATATAAGACATTTATAATAGAGAAAGAGTCGTTACCCACTATACTGATGCCTAAGATTCGTTCCTTTCCATTGTCACCATATGTCATCATTCCACCTTTCTTCTTTGTGAGACTGAGGAACTTTGCTTTATCGCCAGTCATGTGTTTGGAGCATCCTGAGTCCAAGTACCATATGTCCTCCTTTTCCTTAGCCTGCCAACATACCTAAAAAGATGATGAGAGTAAAGATCTAAATACCCAAGAGGTTCCTCCCTTGAGTAGGAGGAAACATTAAGCACACAGATTTGCTTGAAAACACATCATCCATTCATCCTACAAGAGTCCATGGTGTGTCCAAAGTGAAAGTACTTAGCATAAGACACAAAAGGGGTTGAGATCTTTTTCAAATTTTTCTGTGGTCTCTTGCTAGAAGATGTGGAACCAGAAGAAAAAAGTATGAGTTTTTAATTAAACAATTTATTAAATGTATCAGTACCGCCAGCGGTAAGAGGTACCACAGGGCGGTAGCATCCAGATCCATACCCAAGCCCATATTTAGCACTTCCATGCCTTTGGTTTTCCGAAATCATATCAAGAGTCTTTTGGCCAACACCAAATTTTTCTATGGCTATGTTTAAATCATGGGTCCGGGCTTTTAAGAGGGTGTTTTCATTTATTAGGTTTCCACACCTATTTGCAAAAATTTTCTTTCCGTCTTCACTTTGAGAAAGAGAGGTTTTTAAGCTTCTTTCTAAGTCTCCCATTTGTTTTGTAAGAGATTCCTTATTTGAGAGAGCTTTAGAAAGATCGTTTTCTAGTTCTTTTACCCTTGCCAAGTAATGATCATTTTCTTGGCAAGACCCTATCTCTTTTCCCAACGATTTCACTTCCTTATTTAACTTTTGATTTTGTTTTAAAAGAATTTTATTTTCAGTTTGTAGAAGATCAAGATCTTTTAGACTCTTATTAAAATATTTGCATATTTTCATATATTCAATATAAAGATCATCATAAGTAGTAGGAAGTACCTCAATGTCGCTTTGGGCACTACAATCGTCATCCGATGATTCATGGATTCTACCAATGAGGCCCAAATTTGCCTCATCATCGTCGCTTGATGTAGACCCGCTTGAGCTTTCAGATGAAGAGTCATCCCATGATGCTGTCTTTAGAACCTTCTTCTTATCTTTACCATTTTGCCACTTTTCTTTTAGTTCTTGTAGGTATTTTGGTCATTTGCTTCATATATGATCGGTCATCCTGCAGTGGAAGCACTCGGGTGGAGGCCGCTCATCATCACTTGATTTCTCCTTTTTCTCACTTTTGGATGATGAGCCTTTTCGAAAAAACTTATGGAAAGCATTCCCTCTTTCTGATTTCTTCATAAACTTTGTGAAGTTTTTCACAAAAAGGCTCTCCTCGTCCTCCTCATCATTGCCGTCTTCATTCCTTGACTTCAGTGCCAAGGCTTTCTTCTTTGGCTCTTTGTTGTATTCTTCTTCTTGGATTTTGAGTTCAACGTCATGAGTTTTGAGGTTCCCAATGTGGCTCTCAATTTGGAGCCGTCTTAGATCATGTGATTCGAAAATAGCGGTCACCTTTGGATTGAACTTTAGACGAAGAGACTGAAGAATTTTCCTCACTAAGTCACCGTTTGAGAAAGTTTTTCCAAGTATCTTTGAGGCGTTGACGATCTTGGTGAAGCGAGTGTACATCGAGTCTACGTTCTCATTTGTATCCATTATGAACCTTTCAAACTTTGATTCTAGTTGGAATAGCTTTGCGTCTTTAACCTACAAAGTACCCTCATGTGTTATCTATAATAGATCCCAAATATCATAGGCGGTTTCGCAAGCACTAACTCGATTAAATTCATTTATATCTAAAGCACAAAATAGGGAGTTCATTGCTTTAGCATTGTTTTTGCATTTATTTTTATCTCCATCATCCCACCTATCTCTAGGATTTTCCATGATTACTTCTCCAACAATATATGTAGGAGTAGTATACGGTTGTTCAATACAATCCCAGACGACTAGATCTAAATTAATTAGAAAACAACGCATTCACGTTCTCCAGTAGTTATAGTCAGTTCCCGTGAAAAGTGGAGGTCTAGATATTCATTTCCCCTCATGAAAAGCGAGATCATGCAGCGTCATTATTGTCGATTGTTAGACAGTTTTGGAATAACCAAGCTCTGATACCACTTGTTGGATCGGTAGGATCCCTTAGGGTCGGGGGGGGGGGGTGAATAAGGGTTTTAAAACTTTTACGATTTAATAGAGTTTAATCAAGTAAGTAGACAGCATTTATAAAAATAATCTCAGATTAGATATTGCAGTAGGCTTGTCATGAGATTAGGTTGTATTTGGCACAACAATTGTAAACTCTGTTGCTACCGCTTGCGGTAGTGTTACCGCTCGACGTTAGTGACAGAGAATGCTTATTCATTAAGATTTCAAAAGACTAGAGATTGCATGGCAATATTAGATAAAAACTAGTATTATTGCTTTTATAAAACATTACAAAAACTTATCCCAATGAAGATTGAGATTGAGGCGATTGTGTAAAAAACCTTTTTGGTTTTCTATACTTTGATGAGTCTGATTTATATAGTGTTTTGTAGACTCATCTGGACTAGTGTTCACTCACATGTACTTCACTTTTAGTTCATTATTACATATATTTCACTTGAACACATTTCTTCACAAAGTGCACTCTTTGGGCCCGTTTTGGTGTGCAATTGCGCGCTATGTTTGTTGGGGCTAAGCACATGGTGCTCTCCAACCCTTTTTCTGTATTTGGATTGAGATGGAAGGGTATTCCCAGCTATATGATTGCTGTTTGGTGCTGTGCAGGTGGGTAGATCATCCATTATGCCCAGATTTCATGTCTGCATGAATCACACGGTCGTCCGTTTCCCTCACGTAAGATCTCTCCGACTCTGTATGACTAAAATGATGTTCTGGATTTGGTTGTGCATTTTTACGCACGGTCGCCTTCGACCGTGCATGAGTAAAACACATGAGTGCCTCTTTCGTCTGAAAAATTATGTTTTATTTTGTTCACGCACGGTCGTGCGTTTCTAAAATGCACGGTTGTGCATGAACAAAATTCTGCAACTTTTCTATTTAAGCTCCGATTTTTAGGTTTTCAAGAAGCGAACTGTTACGCCTTTTTCCGCCGCAAGAGGAGCTCCAGCTCCATTTTCTTCCACACTTCCTCCCCCTTTTGCCCGAGGCCACCTCGCATCATCCAAGCGCTTCAAGGAGAAGATTCTACACTCATCTTCATCGCCAAGCTAGGAGTTCTTCGCATCGGACGTGGCCGGATTGTAGTTTGCCGGAGAAGACGGGTCCATTGGGAGGAAGTGATAACCCTCCTTTACCCCGGACGATAGTTGGGACCGAGCTAAGATGTGGATTGATGCCCTGACGATTCCTACCTTGAATTTACAACAAGCCTCCGGATTCGGTTGTATCTCTTGCATTTTTCACCTCTTGGACTATTGTTGTTAGTGTAATCTTCTTTATTTGATGATGTTTGCACTCTAAATTTGATTTAATCTTCATCTCATTGTTATGCAATGTTATTATTCTTCTATGAGTGCTTGAGGTGAGCTCTTATGGTAATTATGGTGTGAGTATTGTGTGAGCTTTGTGATGAGGTGCTTGCGACCCTCCTTCCACCAGTGCGACCCACTTCATCCGCAAGCCTTCTCGTCCATCCATGCAGCAAAGCGGTGCTAACGTCTCGTATAATCCATCCGCCTAGCCAAGTGGTGCTAACAGCCCTCAGACCTTTCCGTAGTTACACTCACCTCATCCACTTGCCTTCTCGTCCATCCGCCTAGCGAAGTTGTGCATAGCGGCCTGCATAGTTTCCATCTGCCCGGTGAAGCAGCACATAGAGGCCTGCATAGGAATAGTTTAGTTCTTTTCTTTTGTTTTCCACAATCCATATCACCCCTTTTTCCGCACATTCACCCAACCTAAAGGACTTCAATCTCAAGTCCTTCCTCAAAAGTAAATTCCACCTTACTGTGTTCTTTTGAGATTCGATACTCAGGGATTCACTCCTCGTTTTATATTACTTGAATGATCGGTACACTGCCGTTTCGTGTCGCAGTCTTGCTACCGCCTATAGCGGTGTGCTAGATTTGCGCATCAAGTTTTTAGCGCCGTTGCCAGGGAACAATGTCGTGTGAGTTTTCTCGAGAGAAAGGGGAGAGAAAGAAGCCCTTCCATCGTGTATAGTCATTTTTTTCTTCTTCTTGTTTGTTTGTTTTATTTAAGATACTTTTTATTGTTATTATCTCATCCTCTCCTATTTTAAAGTCTTTGGCAAGTTTACTCCAAGGAGGTTTTAATAGTTTGTGTAAATTTCCTTGCAAGATTTTCAGTTTTGTTATATCTGCTTTAATTGTTGAAAATGTCTTCATGGGATATTTCTCCTAGCACTTACGACAAGATGGTCAATTATATAGACCAAATGAAGGAGTTAAATTATAGGCAGTGTAGGAACTTTGTTTGCTTGTTGTGTCGAGGAGAGGGTCATGAATTGAAGGATTATCCTAGTCTTTTCAATCCTGACCGCTGCTCCTTCACTCATGACAACATTGTCCCCATCGCTCATTCTTTACCCATGGAGGCAATCGTGCCCTCTACCCACGAGCTTATTTCGTGCATGGAATCCTCACTCTCTGTGTATGGCTCCACCCCTAGTAATGATGATCACTCATTAGATGGCCAACATGGAGAGGATTGGGAGCTCATGGATGCACCAGAGTGGGGTGAGGAGAGTATTATCTCCAGTGGGGAGGTGTCCGTTGATCCTATTGCTGAGGAACTTGATCTTTTATTTTCTGATGAAATTAATTTCATTCCTTCAGCTTCTTTGCAAAAGTTTTCTACAAATATTTTTGATGATCCTATCGAAGATTGCTTGCAGGGTGATGTTCTGGACCTCCAAGCTGCACCGAAGTGGGATGATGAGGATGACCTTTCCGATGAGGAGATGTGCACCTCTTCATTGGTAAAGGAGATCCACCGCACCACTGATGCATTTGAGTTTTCAGATGCGCCTTATTATGATTCTTACGATGCTGACAGTGATCAATCTTGGGAATTTGCCAGAAGTGAAACCGGGGCCACTCCTCCTATGTTTGAACTTTTTAGTTCTTCCTCCATTTTATTTCCTAATCATCCTTCTTTTAATGCTGATATTGATATGTTCAACCTTCCTGCTTCCCCTCCTGCTTTAATTTCTTATATTTCGTATATTCCCCTGCATGAGAATGAATATTTGGACCCATTTGTGTAATTTTGAGTGGCAGTCTTGGAAAGGAAAACATATGGCAATGATGAAATCAATCACCTATTCCACCGCATGATCATTGCCTGCGTTTTCCTTGAAAGACTGGGTGCAGGGTGGTAAATGCTACTTCATCCATGATCGCCGATTGGAGGAGAGGAAGAGGATGCAGAAAGATGAAATTTTAGATGGAAAGCCTCCGATCCTCTTGACTGTTGTTGTTGGGTCTTCAAACCCATTTCTTTCATTTCCAGTTACTACTTTAAATCAACTTATTGTTGATCATTTTGATGAGCATGTAATATTAGGATTTATTAACTTTTGCTTTTATAGACAATATAAACTGCTTAATACATGTATTTGGTCCACCTTAAGGATGGTATACAAAAGGGCTAATGGGAGACAACCTGATTTTGCTTATGTTGCTTTATCTAATCCGCTAATGCTATATAATATAATTTCTATTATTGTTTGGTGCGTCCTTTTTGTCGGGTGGTGATATTTGGTGGCGGACTTGGATTTCCATCACAGTATTAACACCAATCTTCTGGTATGCTCATTTCTGAGCATGGGTAACTTTTATTCCCCTATGTTGGAACAACCTTATTACTGATTTGGGCTAGGATCACTATATGTTGATTAGGATCAAGTTGAACTCAAGAAATCATTCAGGTTCTGCGTTCGATGAACTGCTCTCTGCGTTCAACGAAAGGCTTGCTCTCTGCGTTTGATGAACATCTTACATCATGCGTTCGACGAACAACATGCTCCTGCGTTCAACGATCTTCAGTCTCAGCGGCTCAGCGTCTCAACGGTCGACGAAATTATCCAGTCTCAGCGGTCGACGTTTTTGCTCAGTTCAGCGGTCGATGAATTTCCGTTCGACGAACTCAGTCTGCGTTCGACGAATATCTTCAGATCGACGAAATATCTTCTCAGCTCAACAAATTTAATTCTTCCAGCAAGATTCATTTGAGGTCGACGAACTAAATACTGTGTTCGACAAAAATTCTTGAGATCGATGAAATTTCTTATTTCAGTTTAGAATTTCAGACAGATTATATTATTCATTCTCTGAACTCAGATATCTTCTACAAAGGCTCTATTATATCAGATAAGTAAGGATAATATATTTCATTTCATTATCTCAAGATTATAGTCGTTGACATATTTTTGGAAAAGGACATATCCATGTAAAAGGGAAAAGGCAAATGACGCAGTAGATTTACAGTTCCCAGAATATCTATTCAGAGTATTATATTCCTTAATATAAGGGATTTGCATTTAATATCTGTCATAGATTTCAAAAGAGAAAAAGGAAGAAGATATACAGTAGTATTATTACTTCAGTTCTTCTTCTTCACGACAAGAAAAATACAGAACATATCAGAATAGCTGTACAAGAAAAGGAAGAAGAAGGTTACGGGAAGAAATAGAAAAAGCTTAACAGAACTTCTTCCGCCTCAAGCAGCATTCATTTTATGAGAACATCTACATTCATCTCTCAGTGATCAGCTGCAAGTTTAGATCTTCAAAAGAGCAACAACAAACTGAAGAAATTATTCTCTCAGTTTCATCAGCTATAGGAAGATCATTTGATTCAAGAGAAAGCTCCAGCCAATCAACTGTCAAACAAATTCATATCAGACAGATGAGCTTTTCTACATCAACATCCACTAGAGTCTTCTCTCAGATTGTTGACAGAGAAGAACATTCTAACCTTTCTATCCCCTCTTGTACAGGGTTAAAACTCCCTTCAAAAGTTTACCTCTTGGTGGCAAGACACCTGATCAAAAAATCCTGTTTGGTTTTTGGGCACCTTATCAAAAGCTCATTGGTGTTAGGACACCGGATCAAAAATCCTAGTGGATTCCTACCAAGGGTGGTAGAAGAGTAGACGTACCCAGGTTTATTGGGGAACTACTATAGCTCCTTGTGTCCTCTGTGATTGCATTACTTTTCCGTGCTTGTGATGTGTTGTGTTTTATTTTCAGTTTCTTATAAATCACTATGCTACATATATATATATATATATCAGTATTTTTAATTCCGCAATAAAACTAATAAGAAGTTTTAATACTCTATTCACCCCCTCTAGAGTTAATGTAAGATCTAACCTCACTTTTAATTGGTATCAGAGGGTAGTTGATTGTTTACAGGCTAACACCTGAATCACAAAGATCAATTAGATCTTAAATTCTTTCAGAGTTTTTATTTTATTTATTTTTGTTTAAAAACTCATGGCATAAAACAAAGAGTATTCAAGGACAAGACCTCCTATGTGCAATCTAAATAAGTTTGCACTATGGAAAGCAAGGATTAGGTTATATATGAACTCTATTGATGAAGAAATATTCAATGTTATCTTGACAGGGCCTCCAACACCCACAACAACAACAAGTGCTGAAGCACCAACCAACAACATTGTTGTTCCACCACCCAAGTGGACTGAAGCCCGGAAAAAGCAAAGAAGTGCAGATGCAAAAGCTATGAACATTCTAGCACAAACAATGTCTGATGACATTTTTTAGAAAGTGGTAGAATGCACTTCAGCAAGAGAGATCTGGACTTCTCTCAACAATATGGTTGAAGGATCAGTTGATGAAAGAAAGGACAGAAGATCCCACCTCATTTCTCAATATGAGAATTTCAAAAAGGGAGAATCTGAGACAGTTGCTGATGTGTATAACAGGCTCAGCCTCATAATTAATGAGCTGAAATCTTTGGACAAAGTGATCTCTATCACTGAGATCAATAACAAGATCCTAATGTGCTTCCCCAACACACGACACTCTAGGATCTGGCCTATCAAGGAAGACAGAAGTCTCAATGAGATTACTACTGAGACATTGTTAGGCAAGCTCAAATTCTATGAGCAGCTTGTCAAATCCAAAGAAGCTGAACAGTCCACTTCATCTCCAGCAACAAAGAAGGAAAATAACATTGCCTTCAAAGATACAGAAGAAGAAGGAGAGACTCTTGACAATGAGAAGTTGATGAGTCTACTTGCCCAAAGATTCTACAAGATGGCAAGAAAAGACTTCAGGAGAAAGTCATCCAGAAGCTATAGAAAACCAAGGTATGATAAAGCTCCATCTAAAGAAGTTATATGTTTTGGTTGCAGGAAACCAGGACACATAGTACCTGACTGTCCAGAGAATCAAAACAAGAAGGACAAGAAGGAAAAGAGGAAAGAAAAGGAAGAAAGAAGACACTCCAGCAAGTCTTCCTCCCACAAACACAAAAAGAAGGGAAGAGGATTTGTAGCTGAAACCTGGAGTGAAACAGAATCAGAATATTCATCCAGTTCTTCTGATGATGAAGAAGAATCAAAGGAGAATGATCAGTGCCTGATGGCAATTTATGACTCAAGCAGTGAGTCGGCAAGTGCTTCTTCATCCAGCTCTTCTGATGATGAAGATGATGAAGAAGAGAAGAATTTCTGCATGATGGCTATCAATGCCTCAGCAAACAACTCAGAAGAAGAAGAATCAGAATCAGAAGCTGAAAATGATGCTGATCAGGTAATTTCTAATTTTGATTTCAATTCAATTGAATTCAAAGATGAATTTAAAGTTCTTTGCTTAGACTTACTCAAATCTGAGAAGGAAATAATCTCTCTCAGATATAAGTTGGCTGAAATGAATCAAATAAGTGAAGAAAATGTAAATCTTAAGAAAGATTTGGCTGCCTCCAGGGAACACATTATTCTCATTGAGAACAAGTTGTCTGAAGCTATGAAGTTTGAAGAATCCCTCAATGGGAGAAGCATCAAACTGATGGACATCACAAGCACTGTTAATACTAGACTTAATCGCAAACTGGGCTTAGGTGCTTCATCAAGTGAGCCACATCTGATTAAGAAAAACATACTATCTACACCTATAAAATTCATTTCTGCTAAGAGCAAAGAGGTTGTAGAAGTAAATAAAGATATTTCAAGCAAGGCTGTTAAGAATAAAAGAATTCAGCAGAATTCGTCGAACGTAGCTCGACGAAATGAATTCACTTCATCGAACGGAGATCGACGAAAGCTGAAGAAGTATAGTCATTATATGAATGGAGCTCGACGAAATCTCATTCATTCGTCGAACGACGATCGACGAACTCAGCCCAGTTCGTCGAACAGAAATTATACAGAAAATTTGAAGAATTCTTATTCTAAACATATTATCAATCCTTTCACTGAATGGATAATACCTCCAAGGAGATATCATCCAAAAGGCTATAAGGATCAGCCTGAAATATCCATTATTTCTGATTTTTGTGGAAATTCAAAAAGACCCAAGGTATTCTGCGTCAAGAACAAATAGATTGTTTTTCTATTTTTGTAGGTACACAGATATCCAAGAATAAAAGAACAATGGTACTTGGATAGTGGATGCTCAAAGCATATGACAGGAAACAAGGCCAATCTGAACAACTACAAGGCAAAGCTTGGACCAAAAGTGATATTTGGAGACTCCAACTGTGGACAAACAAAAGGATATGGAAAAGTCAAGGTTGGAGAAGTCACCTTCAAAGAGGTAGCTTATGTCAAGGGACTAAAGCACAACCTCATCAGCATAAGCCAATTATGTGATGAAGGGTATCAGGTAACTTTTAATAAATCAAAATGCCTTATTAAATCTTCTGATAATATTACTGTCTTATCAGGTATTAGGCAAGGAAATATCTATTTAGTAAATTTCAACTCATCAAAATCAGAAATCTGTTTATTTAATCAATTAAACACACCTAGTGAACTTTGGCATAAGAGATTGGGACATGTAAATCTTAGGACCATTGCTAAATTATATAAGGACAATCTTGTTAGAGGATTACCTTCTGGTTCATACAAGAAGGAAGGTCTTTGCAGGGCATGTCAACTAGGCAAGCAAACTAAAAACAGTTTTAAACCATTATCTAAAAGCTATTCACCTAGAATCTTATATTTGCTACATATGGACCTTTTTGGACCAATAGCAACAAAGAGTTTAGGGGGGAAGTCATACACTCTAGTTATTGTAGATGACTTCTCTAGATTCACTTGGGTGTTCTTTTTGAGAGAAAAGTCAGATAACTTTAAAGTTCTTACAGACTTTCTAAAGAGCATTCAGATTGAGTATTCTACTCATATTGCATTGATCAGAAGTGATCATGGCACTGAGTTTGAGTCCCTTCTCATGCAAGAATTCTGTGAGAAGGAAGGTATCAGGCATTGCTTCTCAGCTCCTAGAACTCCTCAACAAAATGGGGTAGTTGAAAGGAAAAATTGAACTCTAATTGAATCAGCAACAACATTACTTGCAGATGCTAATTTGCCCCTATCTTTTTGGGCAGAGGCTGTTAGCATAGCAAATTATGTGTTGAATTGAAGTTTGATACATAAACTTAAGGGTAAGACTCCCTATGAGTTACTTAAAGGGAAGAAACCTAAAGTTAACTATTTTAGAACATTTGGTTGTAAATGTTTTGTTCACAATAATGACAAAAAATACTTTAGGAAATTTGAACCAAAATCAGAAGAAAGAATTTTCTTAGGCTATTCATTAATCAGCAAAGCATGTAGGATATTTAACAAAACCTCTTTTAAAATTGAAGAATCTATGCATGTTTCTTTTGATGAAACTAACATGTTTTACAAGGAGAAGAATTCTTCTACCAAAGAAAACCTGCAGGTACCTACACTCTGTAAGCAGCTAGATCAATTAGTTCTACAGAAGGAAGGATCTTTAAATCCTGTACAGCAGGATGGTGAAGAAAGTGATGAAGAAATCAGTGAAACTGTAACTGAAAAGGAAGTATTAAGTAACATTCCACAAGAGGAATTAATTACAAATAATGCTGATCCCACTATGCCTGTTGATTATGTCAATATTAGAGATCACCCCAGATCTCAAATAATTGGAGACATATCAACTGGTGTCCAAACAAGGCATCAAGCTAATTAGAATCTAATGCACACTTGTTTTCTCTCTCAGATTGAACCTCAATCCCTACAAGATGCAAAACAAGATCCCAACTGGATCATTGCTATGCAAGAGGAGCTCAATCAGTTTGAGACAAACAAAGTTTAGGAATTGGTTCCTAGACCAAAGAATCATCCAGTCATTGGAACTAAATGGGTTTACAGGAACAAGCTAGATGCAGAAGGCAATATTGTGAGAAACAAAGCTAGACTAGTAGCTCAAGGATACTCACAAGAAGAAGGAATAGATTATGATCAGACTTCTGCACCGGTTGCAAGGTTAGATGCAATCAGGATCTTCCTTGCATTTGCTGCATACAAGAAGTTCAAGGTTTATCAAATGGATGTGAAGAGTGCATTCTTGACTGGAGAAATCAAAGAAGAAGTCTATGTGGAACAACCACCAGGTTTCATCTCTCCAACTCACTCCTTTTTGTATTTAAGCTTAATAAAGATCTCTATGGTCTTAAACAAGCTCCCAGAGCATGGTATGAGACCTTAGTGTTGAAACCGTCAACCGGTCTCTAAGTTCAGACCCTCTGGGGGGTGTAGCCTGCGCCTACTTCTCCCTCACTAAAGTCTTCAGACCGAGGATGGAAAATCTGGAACAGACCCAAGACTGTAGCGAGGAGGTCCCGCCACACACCCGGAAGATCTTAGAGAGCTTCCCCTCCCAAACCAATGCTCAGCCGGGAACCTTGGAGGGCACTAGCAGCCAACCCCAGAAATTTCCTGGAGGAGAGAGCTCAAAAGATCTGATCTCCTCCAAGGTGCCCTTAAGGGTCTATTTATAGGTTTTCTAATCTTGGACTGCAAATAGCGTGAATCCGCTGTTTAGTATTACCAGCCGCACCCCAAATTGGTCTGCTAATAGCCTAACTCCGCTGTTCTGAAGGGCTATTAGCAGCCCATAGGGGGTATCTAGGTCATTTTGCCCTTAAAGCCATATAGGCGAATGGTCCACGAGGACAAGGGCACCACTCGCTAGACTGCTTTCTCGCTATGATTGGCTGGGCGAATACCCGCGCGCGCGATACTTGACCTGCTCACATTCGTCGAACGCTGACCAGCATTTGTCGAGCGCTCCTGGGCTCTGGGAGAGTGGTCCGTGAAGGCACCACTAGCGGGCCCTCCTGTCTGCTGCGCTCCGCCCGGCGTGTGGTCCACTCCACCCGCCAGCCATTCGGTCATGCTGGGCGGATGAAGCCCTGTTTGTCCTCTCTCGCCTGTACTTGTCGCTACCCTGCGGGTGCCCTTGTTTCCCCCTTTTGGGTCGGGTGGCCCACTCGGTAAATATGGGTTGTACACAATCCCCGCTCTTTGCGAGCGAGTCCCACGCTCGGAAAGAAGAGTCCAACCCCAATATTTGACGAGTGCCTTGCTGACCTGGAGGGAATCTTTCTGGTGGGGCCCTCCATTTTGCTATAAATATGCGCTCACCCTTCAATCAATTGTCTCATATTTCTCCTGGGAACACTCGTCGTGATGAAGCCGGAGCTGCGACCGCTTTCTGAGGGGATGATGGCGCGTCTCGCTGCGGACCAGACCGGGGCGACACCTAAGGCCGCTCAATACGCCCCTTGGCTCCTTCCACCAAGAGATCCCTCCCAACCTTACCGGCTTAGGAAGGCCAAGTCGGTCCGACAAGACCAGACTAAGAGGGAGTCCGCAACGGAGACCTCCCCTCTCTGTAACGTCCCCCCTGTCAATACCTGCGAGGTAACGTGACCCTTCCTGCCTTATATCAACCCTGATAATGTGATAACCCGATCTTTCCAACCATTCACAGAAACCGCAGGCGGCTGAAGGCGCTTCTGAGGCCAACCTAGCGAGTGTCGACCCCTTCCAGCCTGCTCTTGGGGGTGCTCCATTGGCCCACGAGCCCCTCCTCGTGACTGCTCCTGGCGAGACCTTGCTCGCCCCTCGTGAGCATCCTATGACCCTCTCGCCTTTTTCTCACCTTTGCCTCTCTTTTTGATCCGTCATTGGATTTCTCAGCCCCTACCTTTGGGACCACGGGCTTGCCTCCTCCTCTGCGAGACCTTCCCGTCCGCGGGATCATTGACCATTCGGACCCCCCCGAGCGGGAGCACTCGGCTGGCGAGGGCCTCCAGGATCTCCCCTCTATCCCAGACCTAACCATCGCCCCGGGTGTCGCTGACCAGGTTCATCGTCCCGGGAAGGGGAAGTCAATCCATCCTCCCGGTCAAATTTTCGTGGGGCAGCGCAGCACGTCTCGCTGATCCCCGGTCGAGGAATATGTACCCGGTAAGCCGCCTTCTTTTCGCCGACTTCGCGCTTTGCGCCCAAAAGAGAGTAACCTATGATCGCACAGGTTATCGCCAGGTGCCGCCGACCGACCACCTGGAAGAGGAGGGGCCAATTTCGCCACCCCCCTCTCCCTGCGAGATCTCAGAGTTTCTCGGCGACCATGAGGACTCCAGGAATATGATGGAACGGACTACAGAACTCTTCGACAAGCTGATCCTGTTGCTGCGCGATCAATCTAGTCTGACGCAGGAGCTCCGGGCGTCCTTTGAGCGTCGGATAAGTGTCCTCGAGCGGGACTATGGGCACCTGATCGGGGAGATGGATCGCCAGGGGTTTGGGTGTGAGGAGACCTCGCCTGGGAGGCACATCTCGCGGGCTAGGGATCAGTTACGCTTGGTTTGCCAGGAGCTGACAGCGGTTGGCGCGTTCCACCACCCGCGAGTGCCTCCGAGGACAGGGAAGCGAGGCCGGGGCCAATGGCGGTGGGATCAGGGCTAAGCCTACCGGGTCTCGCTCCCTGTGTTCTCCTGTACCCCTGCTTTTTTTCTCTTTCTTCGTTCTATCCTTCACTGGACTATGGCGTGATCTATCGTGTTTCGCGAACTACTTCTAAGATTTGTTGTTTTACTCTATTTTTCGATGTGTTTCTGGGTACCGTCCCGCAAGTGCTCTCGTTCTCTTATTGTTCTATATATGGTGTGTATTCGCCGGAGGAATCTCGCATGGGACTCTCGCCTTTGGTGGGCGGCGGGATTTAGATGAGTATACCAGACCCTGAGGCGCAGGGATGTCGTGACCGCTATCCGCACACCACGCGTAGATCACTTCGACCGACTTCTCCCTTTTTTCAATAAATAGTTAGTCCATCCACCGTCATAATTGCGCTTTCAATTCTCTCTCCTCCCTGCATTCGCCCTACCACTCGCCCTTCTCTCTAGAACTTCTGCGAGAACTCCATCAACCCGTGATGTCTAAGGATGCGGATGGTAGAGCCAACTGTGCCCTAGCATTCGGGAATCGAGACTTCGAGACATGCGGCCTCACGGAAGCAAATTTCCACCAGACCGTCGCCGACTACATCTCGCCGGGTTTTACCGCACGCCACCTGGGGAAGCCAGACCGCATCAATGAGTTCTCGCCCGACACCCTGGCCATTCCTCTCAAACATTTCGAGGTGGGGCTCCGTCTCCCACTGTGGCCAGAGGTGCGTCTGACCCTGCGCTATTTCGGGGTAGTTTCTGCGCAACTCAACCCTAACTCAACCGCTATGCTGGTGGCATTCGCCTGCTACATGCGGGAGGAGGGAATCGAGTTCTCGCTCCCTGTGTTCCGCACGCTATTCACCTTCAGGGCCACCCGTGGGGTTGCGTTCTTCACGGGGAAGTCTCCCCTCAATGTCGTCGGCACTGCCAACAAAAACCACGACTGGGTTCGTTGGTTTGTTTTTGTTACCGGGAAGTTTGGCAACGTGCCACTCGCGCCGGTGCAGGAGGACAAATCAACCTTCCGGCCCCCAACGCTGGGAGGTGATGAGGCCAAGCTTCACACCTTTCTTCTAAAGCACGATATGGATGTCGTCTACCTGCGGAGGCACGTTGGTTCGTTGCCTGTGGTCCCGCCAGGAGAAGGTAGGCGGGATCATCTTTACTCGAGATCCCTCCCCCCTTTTTTCTAGCACTCGCTCATGTCTCTTCTAACTCACCCTTCTGGAACAGGGGTTCGGAGTCTCCCCCTCCATCCACCGAGTGCGAATGTTGAGGTTGTTCCCGACCTTGCTCTCGAGCGCGCAAAGTCTGCCGCCGCCGCCTGCCGCAAGAAAACTTCCTCTCGCAAAATCCGGCGATCATAAGGTGAGGCTGAAGCGGAAGCGTGACCCGGCCGCGAGTCCCTCCGCGGACTAACCCCTCCGTCGCTGATAAGGGAAAAACAACGAAGGAGGGTGCCTCCCGCCCAACTGCTCCTGTGGCGGAGGGCTTGGCCGCCCCTCCCGTCGTCGTGCCGGTGGCGTCTTCTTCGGGACCTGGACCAAGAGGGCATCGAAACTTTCTTCTCGGCGAGAGATACACCGATTCGGTTGGCGAGCCCCTCGTTCGCTGGGACAGACAGGCCAACCGGGTCTCCATCTCTTCTCTCCCTCCCCCTGGATGGAAAAGGAAACCGTCGACGGTCATTCTTACGGCCTCTCTTCTGCGTTCTACAGCCGCGAGAGCGCCGGTGCTTATGACACCGCATCCACCTAGTATCTCGCTCATGAGGCCGCGAGGGCCAGGATGCGGGCTCACGAGCTGACCCACTTGTCTTCTCGCCGCGGAATGACTCTCGCGCGGAACATCATTGAGGTCGAAAATACCCGCTCCATCGCTGCTGCCGAGGCCGTGATCGACAAGTAAAAACTGGCTGCGGCCGAGGCTCTTCTTGCCAGTCACCCAGACCGAGAGGTGACCACCCCTTCCAGTGCTACCCGAGCTCTGACAATGTTTACCTTCTTATTTCCCGTGTGTTTAACCTCCCTTCCCTCATAGGACATAGCCAACTATGGTGCCTTGCTTGTTCGGTCCCGCATCCTTGAGGAATGGAACAAGGAGCTGGAAGCCGAGAACAAGAGGCTGCGAGATGCTGCCGCTCGGCCCCCTCTCGCAGAGAGGGAAACTCGGCACCTTTACTCTCATGCCGAGTTCGAGGGGATGATGTAGAAGATGGCCCGGAGTGCGGCGGAGCATGCGCTGGAGTTGCTGCGGCGAGCTGGCCTTTTGAAGGAGGAGGGCGAGAGGATTCTTGCCCCTCACCTGCTCCCGTGGCTCTACCAGACGGTGGATGGTCTCGGAGATCACGCTGATCTTAGGCTGGAACTCGGTGGGCATCAGTCAAATGAGAGCAGCGGTTATTTGGATGAGGACGATGATCAATCGTGATGATTTTTCTTGTATTTATCTTTTTTCGCGGTGATGCGGGAGGTCGAACCTCATTTATAATCATTTTGATGCGGAAAGGATTCCTACTCCCATGTGTGATTGCGATTTTCTTTCCCTTGTTTATAGCAGTTATGACTCTGTAGATCTGGTAATTATGTGGTATATGCTTTCTCGCATCACTGTGCTTGACCTTCGCGCACTCGCACTCGCTCTTATGGGTCCCTGAGATTTTGACAACCTCTGCCTAGAACAAGGCCTGCGCCGAGAGCCTTCTCTACAACGTTAGGTTTTCGCACCCCTTAGGGCCGACTATCCGTACGCCGCACACTCGTTAGGCGAGTGCCTTATTCGGATGGTTCATTTCGTGGGCGATTGATCTTCTGATAGGCACCATTCTCCCTCCCCTCTGTGGGTTGTCCTTAGTTAATTCTCCTCGTCGGATTGTTCCTATCTTGCCTTCCCCCTGAGCCTTCGGTCCTGCCAGCTAGACGAGAGCCTGGGCAGCGGGTCCGCTCGGGGCCTAACTTTTGGAACTTTGGGAACCTGCCTCCGAGTGAGCCTTCGGCCCTGCCAGCTAGGTGAGAGCCTGGACAGCGGGTCTGCTCGGGGCCAACCTTTGGAACTTTTGGGACCTGCCATCGAGTGAGCCTTTGGACCTGTCAGCTAGGTGAGAGCCTGGATAGTGGGTCTGCTCGGGGCCAACCTTTGGAACTTTTGGAACCTGCCACCGAGTGAGCCTTCGGACCTGCTAGCTAGGTGAGAGCCTGGACAGCGGGTCTGCTCGGGGCCAACCTTTGGAACTTTTGGAACCTTCCACCGAGTGAGCCTTCGGCCCTGCCAGCTAGGTGAGATCCTGGACTGCGGGTCTGCTCAGGGCCAAATTTTGGAACTTTTCGAACTTGCCACTGAGTGAGCCTTCGGCCCTGCCAGCTAGGTGAGAGCCTGGACATCGGGTCTGCTCGGGGCCAACCTTTGGAACTTTTGGAACCTGCCACCAAGTGAGCCTTCGGACCTGCGAGCTAGGTGAGAGCCTGGACAGCGGGTCTGCTCGGGGCCAACCTTTGGAACTTTTGGAACCTGCCACCGAGTGAGCCTTCAACCCTGCTAGCTAGGTGAGAGCCTGGACAGCGGGTCTGCTCGGGGCCAACCTTTGGAACTTTTGGAACCTGCCACCGAGTGAGCCTTCGGACCTGCCAGCTAGGTGAGAGCCTGTACAGCGGGTCTGCTCGGGGCCAACCTTTGGAGCTTTCCCTCTTCCCCTTGCAAGTCACTCCTACCATACACATATATAAAAATTAAGTAGTAAAGCGAAACATTCTTATTACATGGACTTAGGGATAGAAACGTTTTAAATCATCACCGCTCCGTGTGTGATTAAGGGACTCACCCTCCACATTTTGGAGGCGGTACCCCTTGATTTCAAGGCTTCTTCTACGACATAGGGACCTTCCCAATTTGGGTTGAGCTTGCCTACCGCGGCAGATCTTCCGGCCGCGTCGACCTTCTTCAACACTAGGCCCCCCTTATCGAACTGTTTGACCCTGACATGCTTGTCGAAGTACTTGGCCATCCGTCACTTGACTTCTTCTTGATGAATGGTGGCGAGATCTCGGACCTCCTCGATTAGATCCAAGGAGAGCCGCAGCTCCTCCTCATTTCCTGTCCTCCACTCTTCATCACCTTCCAAGGCCGCCCCTACTTGCGCCGTCTTGACTTCAAACTCCACGGAAATGACGGCTTCGCAACCATGAGAGAGCTTGAAGGGGGTCTCACCAGTGGCGGTGTTGGGAGTAGTCCTTAGAGCCCATAAGACCGACAGGAGCTGCTACACCCAATTCCCCTACAAATTCGCCACCTTTTTCTTGAGCAGGTTCACTATAACCTTGTTTGCTGCCTCCACATGTCCGTTGCTCCTGGGATGGTGGACGGATGCGAACCTGCGGTCTATCCCCAGCTGGCTGCAGAAGCTTATGAACTCCTCGCTGGCGAACTGCGGACCGTTATCTGTGACTATGGCTTGAGGGATCCCATGCCGACAAATAATCTCTCCCCATACGAAGTTGCGGACTACCTGGGAGGTGACCTTTGCTAGAGCCTTGACCTCCAACCACTTTGAAAAGTAGTCGATCATAACCAAGAGAAATCTTCTTTGCCCACTGTCCTGAGGAAAAGGTCCAACTAGATCCATACCCCATACGACTAAGGGCCAAGGCGCGGTGATGCTCCTTAGTCTCTGAGCCGGCAAAAGTTGAAGTGGGGCGAACAGCTGTCATTTTTAGCATTGCTTGGCGAATGCCACCACATCCCTGCTCAGGGTCGGCCAGAAGTATCCTTGCCTCATTATCCTTACTTCCAACGTCCTGCTCCCTGAATGACTGCCACATTCGCCGGAGTGAACCTCCTCTAGGACCCTCAGAGCTTCTTCCTCTGAGACGCATCGTGCTAAGAATCCTGAGAGGGTCTTCCGATACAAGTCCCCCTCATGGAGTACGTAGTAGGCAGATTTATACCGAAAGCGCCTTTGATCTGGAACCTCTTCCGGAAATTTTCCTGTTGATAGGAAGGTCACGAATGGGTCCTTCCACGAGGGTCGCTGTTCTATTTGCATGAGCTCCCCTTCCTCAATCGAAGGGCAGAATAGATCTGTCAAGGTTCCCCCGACCCTGGGACCAGACTTGGCCAGCCGATCGGCCGAGACACTCTCCTCCCTTGGGACGTGCCTGATGTAAAAAGTTTTGAAAGCTTCGATGAGACCCCTCACTTTGGCGAGATACCGTACGAGTTTGGGCTCCCTTGCCTCGAATTCTCCCATAATCTGCGAGGCTATTACCATTGAGTCGGTAAGAACCTCCACATCATGAAATCCTATCTCCTGGGCCAGACGTAGGCCGGCAATCACCGCTTTGTACTCCGCCTGGTTGTTGGTTATAGGAAAATGTATACCCAGTGCTTGCTCGATCCTTACTCCGTGAGGACTTTCCAACACCACCCCTCCTCCCAAAGAATTCTTGCCTGAGGCTCCGTCGACCAGCAGCTTCC
The DNA here is from genome assembly GCA_033032865.1 of Dactylorhiza incarnata. NCBI lineage: Eukaryota > Viridiplantae > Streptophyta > Magnoliopsida > Asparagales > Orchidaceae > Dactylorhiza > Dactylorhiza incarnata. The sequence continues at coordinate 18,506,146 of JAWHQI010000022.1, read as the reverse complement.
AGGGGATGTGGCGTAAGACTTGCTCCTCCTTCGTCTCGACCACGAAGTGTGCCATGAAATCTGCAACTGCTTGGGCCTTCATCGACAACCATGGGAGGAAGGTGAGGTTGAACTCACTTAACTCTATCCACCACTTCGCGAGTCTCCCTGAATGATCTACCCCCTCGAAGATTTTTCGAAGGGGGTGATCGGTCACTACTTGGATGGAGTGGGCTTGGAAGTATGGCCTGAGTTTCCTTGCCGAGATGACTAGGGCGAAGGCTAGATTTTCCAAAATCGGATATCGGAGCTCCGCCTTCTTCAAAACCCTGCTCACGTGGTAGATAGGCAGCTGCTTCTTACCCTCTTCCCGAACCAGGATGGAGCTTAAGGCTTCAGCCCCGACTCTGAGGTATAAGGCTAGGTCCCCCCCTCCTTAGGGCCTTGGAGCAGCGGAGCCTTGGTGAGTTGGCTCTTCAGGGCCTGGAAAGCCTCCTCGCATTCCTCCGTCCATTAGAATTTCTAATTGCCTCGTAACACCTTAAAAAATGGGGAGCATTTCTCCCCTGCCCGGGAGAGAAACCTACTTAACCCTGCGAGCTTTCCAGTTAGCTGTTGGACTTCCTTAGCGCTTCGCGGCGATCCCAACTCCATTATGGCCTTTACCTTGTCCGGGTTAGGTTCTACCCCCGAGGGGGTGAGAAGGTGACCCAGGAACTTTCCCTTGCTGGCCCCAAATACGCACTTCAAGGGGTTGAGACGCATCTTGTATTTGTGCAAAGTAGCGAACGTCTCCTCAAGGTCCTGGAGGTGGGAACTCACGCTCTTGCATTTCACCATGAGGTCATCTACGTAAACCTCCATGTTTCTTCCTCTTTGCTCCCGAAAGACCCGATCATCATCCTTTGGTAGGTTGCTCCGGTATTCTTCAGCCCGAAGGGCATCATTTTGTAGCAGTAGAATCCCCCCCGGGTGATGAACGAGACATCTTTAACGTCTGGGGGGTGCATCCTGATTTGGTGATAACCTAAAAAAGCATCCAAAAAACTCATCACAGAAAAACCGACGGCTGAGTCAACCAGCACGTCGATCCGAGGCAGGGGATAACAATCCTTAGGGCAGGCTTTGTTTAACAAAGTAAAGTCAATACACATACGCCAGCGGCCATCGCCCTTCTTTACCATGACGACATTGGAGACCCAGCCTGGATACTGGATCTCCGATACAAAACCTGCTTCGAGGAGCTTTGCCACCTCCTCGTTGATCGGTCATTCGAGCTTGTCAGCTATGGTCCTTCTCTTATGTCGGATGGGGCGAGCCCTCGGCTCAAGGTTGAGCCGGTGGCAAGCCACATCTGCATCGATGCCTGGCATGTCTGTCGCGCTCCATGTGAAGATGTCCACGCTCCTTTGGATGCATTCCAGCATCCTTCTTTGGTCTTCTGGGCCGAGGCCCTCGCTGATCCGCACCTTCTCCACCCTTCCTCCTTGGGTGGTGACCTCCATCTCGACCACTTCTTCAGCCGCCTCAAGATGGGCCGGCTCTTGCCATTTACTCTTCTCTTCCCTCCCCTCGGGTAGGGTCTTCTCTTTCTCCGGATCCTCCTCTTTCATCGGCTCGACTCGCTCCCCCGGAGCCACTTCCTCTTCCCCTCCAGGGATGTTGTCCTCTTCTTCTTCTCCCCTTCCGTCTTCACCTGGCCCCCTCGGCCCCTTCATCTCCCTATCCATCTTCTCGTCCTCCGCTACCCAGGAGATAGTGTTGACGATAGTCACATAGCACTGCCTCGCCACTTTCGCATCCCCCCGGATCCGGACCTGAACTCCTCCGCTGCGGAAATTTAAGCATTGATGAAAGGACGAGGGAATGCACGGGAAGGTGCTGATGAGAGGGCGTCCGAATATGGCATTGTAGCTGCTCGGAGCGTCAACAATGACGAACCGGCAGTTCCTGGGGACTCCTCCCAACGTCAGTTGGAGGCCAACTCCTCCCTCGACTTCCTTCCTCTCCCCTGAGAGTCCAAACAAGGGTCCATCTGAGGCCTGCACTATCTTTGCTTCCACCTCTAGCGCGTCGAAGGCCTTCTTGAAGATACCATTCACCGAACTCCCGTTTTCCACCAAAATCTGGGTGACGGTGAAGTTTTCAATCGCCGATCACCAAGGCGTCACAGAACGGGTCTTCAAAGTCTGGCATATCCTCCGTCGAGAAGGTGAGCTTCTCCGAGGGGTTAGGGGTTTGGGAGGTCGACGCGACGCTTCTCCTGAACATCGCCTGGAAGCTTCTCTTATGAGTTGCTTCTATTCCCACCCCACCATGGATCACTCCGACCCCTCCCCTAGCTCCCACATCCGTCCTGTCTTCGCATCTGTTCTCTTCATCTCTGGGTAGCACCTCTTCGATCCTCACAGGCCGCTGCTGCTGCTGGCCTCTTCCCCTCATCTCCAGAAATTCTGGGCATGTGGCCGTTGCGTGACCTTCTTCCTGATGAAAGTCACAGTAAGGCAACGCCACACTGCCCCCTCTTCCACCTCCTCTTCTTCCTCCTCTTACTCCTCTTCCTCGGCCCACCGCCATGGCTTGCTCTCAAGGGGGGTGAGGTGGCCTGGGATCTTGCCTCCACCCCGGAACACTTCCTTCTCCCCTTCGTTGGTGATCTCTTTCCTGAGCTCTCCCTGGACCCTCCTGGGGCCTCCAAGCCAGCCGGTTATTGGGCTCCTGGCGGCCCCAATCCCGTTGCTGTCCCCGAAACCCCTGACCTCTAGGTTCCTCCTTTCTCCTTCCCTCATGGTGTCTTAGTTCTGGCTCGCTCATCTTTGCCAATCTCTTATAGAACTCCGGGTTGGCGGCCTCTCCTTCTATCTCTTCTGTTGCCCGCTCCATTAGTTCCTCGAAGGATAAGGGGGCCTTCCGCTTCAGATCCATTTTAAAGAATCCATCTTGCAGCCCCACTATGAATGCCATCTGGAGGGTGAACCCCGGCACTTCCTGCACGAGGAGGACCTCCTCTTTGAACCTATCCACGTAATGGTCCAACGACTCCCCCGGCCCTTGCTTGATCTTAAAGAGCGCCTGATGCGTGTCGGCAAGTGCACCGGTCGCGCAAGTAATAAAAATGGGGAAAATCCCCGAGTGTCGGTCTCTTGAGGAACACAGTAAGGTGGAGTTTATTATCGAGGAAGGACTTGAGATCGAAGTCCAGCGGTAGGTGGAATGCGAACGAAAGGGGCTTTGAGGTTTGCAAACAAAAGTAAATACTACGCCTACTCCTATGCAATGCCGCTATGCAATGCTTCGGTCGGCGGGATGGAAACTAGGCAGGCCTTGAGCGCGCTGCTTCGAAAGGGCGGATGGACAAGAAGGCTTACGGATTGAGGGTCGCAAGCACCTCTTCGACAAGCACGCCACTAGCAATTGCTAGTGCGGCACCGGACATGGTGGTGGAGCGGAAAATCGATGGGGGCGCACCTCATTAACACAAATGAACAAAATGATTTCATAGACATGAAATTAACAATACTAACATAGTTCATAGCGTTCATCATCAAGATAAAGAGAGTACAAACAAATACAACCACATAAGTAGAAGAAAAGGCAAGAGATACGACCGAATCCGGAGTCTCGTTGTAGATTCACGGTAGGAAGCACCGGGTTGTCAATCCGCGTCCTAGCTCGGTCCCAACTGCGTCCGGGGTAGAGGAGGGCTGTCACAACTCCCAATGGACCCGTCTTCTCCAGCGATTTACCATCCGGTCACGTCTAGTGCGAAGAACCTCTTCCTTAGCGATCAAAATGAGTGTAGAATCTCTTCTTTCAAGCCCTTGGATGATGGAGGAGGCCTAGGGGGTGAAAAACCTCTGGAAATGGCGAAAACGGCGGGCTGAACGGAGTCCAAATGTGTAATCCCGACCTAATTCGCGATCAGGTCATTATATAGGCGCTGAATTAAACAGCGCGCACGGTCATTGGCGCACGACCAGTGGTCGTGCGCACTGGAATTCTGCGATCGTGCGCACTGCCTGGGTGGAACCTGCAAGATACGAAATTATAAAATAAAATGTTCGCACGACCAGTGGCGCACGACCGGTGGTCGTGCGCACTGTCGTTGATGGTCGTGCGCAATACAGCAAACAGAACTCAGAATTTTAATGATAAGTGCGCACGAGCAGTGGCGCACGACCGGTGGTCGTGCGCACTGTCGTTGATGGTCGTGCACACTGCACCAAATATAACTCGTGAAAAAGGGTTAAGTGCACACGATCAGTGGCGCACGACCAATGGTCGTGCGCAATAGAACTGGTGATCGTGCGCAGTGTTCCTGTGCAGAATTGCACCGGGAACACTTGCACGACTCCTATTCCCGCACAACCACAGATCTAGCCACTGAAAGTGGCACTTAACAGCACATGAACACTACTAATGACAATAAGCACGAAAATCACACCAAAGTGGGCCTAGATGTGCACCTAGCGTGGATTATCAAATATAAACTATTACAAGGCTAAAGTGCGGAGAATTGACTAAATAATGTCCCGGATGAGTCCATAAATGTGTATATGATCAGGACTCATCACACCCCCAGACTTAACTGTTTGCGCGTCCCGAGCAAACGAATCCGGCGGAGCAGGAAAAACATAGCTAACCAAAAAAAATTGCAAACATGGAATAGAATGCGAAGTTTCCTACTAGTGTGCATAGAAGTTCATTAGAAGAAGTTTTTACATATGCTAGCTACTTTATAAAAGTGTAAATGCGTAAAAAGGAATTTATTTTTACTCAAAAATGGAATGTTGGTGAATCTCGTGGTCTCGCGTAGTACGAAAGTAAGCTAGACGCGCAGGTGAATGTTACCCAAGACCGGAACTCGGAATTATCTCCGTTGAAATCCATCAACGTCGAGAACCATATGCTCGCCCGGTCACACTCTCTCCACGGCGCTAGTGAACTCACAAGACGAATCGATAGGACTTTAGGTATACATGAGGCTTGGGTTACGGTTTGGAATGCAAAGATAAACGTGAAGGCTAATCGCAACCCAAATGAGCACACAAAAGTGCTAAATCATAGCAGCCCCAATAATACACGTGTAACACACCCCCAGACATGACTTTGAAACCGGGTGTGCACACGGCCTACAACAATCAATACCAAAATATGCTTCAATTAAAGCGCTAGGGATAAATATATATATATATATTTTTTTTCTTTTTCTTTTTCTTTTTCTTTTCTTTTTATCCCCAAATTAAATAGCACAATTCTCAGCACGAAGACATTTTTTTTTAAAACTTCCACATCAACACTGAAGTTACGCATCACCGCACCGCATTGAAAAATTACAATTCATAAATGCTCTTAGCTTAATTTTTGGTTGCGATAATAGGATTAGCTTTTAGGCCTTGGTGAAGTATGGTGGGGCTGAATCAAAAGATCGGGTAGGCACAAAATAGGCTAGCAACGGTTAGTGTATAGGAGTGGTAGAACAAAGCTCAAGCTTGCCAAATAGATGGCCTATGTCACGCTCAACTTGCAAGTCATTCGCACCCATGCTTCGAGAGTCGCTTGGGGCAAGTTCTTAACCCCCGAGAAAGGTAATCCTTCCTCCCGACTCGAGCAACACGAACCTCACATTCGCCTACACACAATACCACGCTACCGCAAGATTCAACCACATTCACCATTTTGAGTAAAATAAATTAAAATCTACGCAAATCTACAAATTATAAATTAGAAGCATAAACAAAAACTAATTCTACTCAAATCCCTATGCAAACACGAGTATTCAACTAGAGCACTACAAGAGTCAACATTCCACTCCATCTTGCAATTATTTTGGCTAATACAGCACTTCCTACATCACATCCAAGAATTGAATATACGGAAGCATACAAACAAGCGAGTGCGCGCTAAAGTGGGTGCAGTGGTGTACAGTGAAGATGAACAATACTAAATAACTGAAATTAAAATACTTCTAGTATGCAAATGAGATGTGCACGTGCAGTGGGTAACATATAACGACTCTCCCCCAGACTTAATCTAAACAATACAACATAATGATATGACAGTGAAAATCAAAATCGAAAGCTAGGGAAGAAGTTACCCAATGCTCAGCAAGTGAGCATACCGGACGATTGGCGTTTATGATCAAGACTAGTCCGCAGCATCCGCCATCACACGGAACAAAGGCCACCTGAAAGTGACACACTAGAACAACAAAAATAGTAAAAACTGAACTCAACATGTGAGAGCACTAAAAATCAAGAAATCTGGGTTATCACCCATGGGAGGGAACCTGTTCCTGCAATTAATATTAAGCACTCGCACACAAAATAAGGGAACAGAATAAGCTGGATACATAAAACTATGCCCAAAAGAGCATCCACAAGCAAAATGTCATTATTACAGTTAACAAAATAGATGGAGTTCGAACGACTCAACAAAAGACCTAAAAAGCAACAAGAGAAAACAGACAACAAGGCTTAGAATAGCCCGCATGTAGGGAGAAAGATCACTCGTCGTCACTGTCGCTATCTAGAACAACAACGGACGGCGACCGTCTGGAAGATGATGCGGCCCGACCCGGAGGTGGGGGAATATTTAACCCTCCCCGCAATGCTTGCTGATAAACGAAATCCGTCAGCCAATACTGGTTCGCTTCCAGATCGGAGAGGCGCCGATCGAAACTTGGCACCTCCGGTGCTCTTGACGAACTGCCCTCCTCCTTGGCTCTCCGCTCCTGCTGAAATGAATGCCTTCGCGGCTACAGAAGGGCTACCTCGCGGTGAGTGCTTGGCGGCTCAGCCGGCTCTCCGTGCTCCTCGTCGCCTTGCCTCTCCCTAGGCGCATCTCCCGGCATCATGACCACAAAGCGTCTACTACTCTTCTTCCCCACGACCCGTAATAGATGGAAACTCACCATGGAGGCCCGAGTGATGAAGGAGGGCGCAGTCACCTGCACCATCGGAGACAGATGACTCCAAACCCCCAGGCTTTTGGCAATGCGGGTAATATAGTAGGCACCACCAATGGCACCTGTGAGACCGTAAGTGGCCTCGTGGTGGAAGAAGAAAGCTAGCATGTAGCCAAGATGCAAAGGCTGCCGAAATTCCATACTATAAAGGGAGATCAGATCTTGCCACCCCACCACGTTCTGACTAAGGGCACGGGCGACAAGAGAGTGGCTAAGGACGTGCTGCAGGAAACGGAGAGCAGGCGCAACGATCCAGGTAGATTTGCTTTTCCTGGCAACATATTCTTCATCACGACCCGTGAGAGCACACCACGCAGCACGCGGGGTGACGCCATCAGGGAAGGAGACATCCAAATCCAGAAAAGGGATCGCCGCAGCCTCGGCTTCAGTGTAAAATCCAGCATGCACCGCCAGCTCAGACAAGGATAGAGTGAAGACCTTGCCCAAAATGCGGAAAGAGCACTTTCCCGGACGTTGACCGGAGGGCAACACATCCCACTCAAACGTTGCGAGAAATTCCAAGGTAAGCTCCCGGTAGCCGAGGTCATTGCACTCGAACACCCCACTCCAATGATCGAAATAATAGCGTTGGCGGACGGCCTCCCCCAACTCCCCATTGTCGCCGATAGAGTTCAACTCGTTCCAATCCACGAGACGCTGCGATAGGAATGGCTTCTCCTTAAGAGAATTGAATCGCCGCGTGTGCGAATCCTTGGAAAAAGTCGCCATCCTAGCGAGGATCTGAGCAGGAGAGGCGGAAGAGCGGCCGGAGCGTTGGTAGACCTTTTGGCGATCTCTGGAGCTCATGGTGGTAGGAGGGCAAGGGGAAAGAGGAGAATAGAAAGTGGGCTCACCGGAAGGGAGGAGGGCACACGATCGGCGGCAACCCAGCGGAGACGGCGCACGGACGACGAAAAACGAAAGCCCTAGATCATGCGTGAAAGGCTCGGGCGGACGGGCATTTTATAAAAATCTGGGCCGATCGCACGACCAGTGGTCGTGCGCGATAAGTAGTGCGCACGACCAGTGATCGTGCGCCTTAGGAATTTTCCAGCGGCCAAAATTTTAGTAGAATGTCCATCCACCGTGCAGTTTACGCACAAACAGGAATCAGCACAAGCAGCGAGGTATTCACAGCCTTAACAAAACTTAACTAAACTAGAAAAAATAAAATTTCAGGAAAAAGAAAGATAACTACTGGGGTTACTGTCATCCCAGCATGACTTATTTGAAAACATAAAAGTCCTAGCTAATGGGCCTATGGAAGAGAAAATGCACAGGTAACTGTTCCAATATCCGTTTCGGTTGCGGGTACCGATACGGTGATAGAACAGTCACCCCGCTACCTAAATAAAGATACCTGCTCCCCACAGGTAGAGGGTAGAGAATGTAAGAAAAGGAAGAGGCCTGGTCCTCACTCATCTCACAAAACACATCCTTGCTTAGCAAGGTATCGTCAACAGCAAGGTGGCAGGAAGAAAAGGCAATGAGTGAAGCTTCCTCAAAGGAGGGGGAATAAACCTCCTCACATGAGAGGATACTCTCATCATTGACTTGAGCAAAAAGCTCTAAGTCCTCCTGATGTACCTGTGAAGACTCAACCTGCACAAGCTCAGATGAAGAAAGGGGGTCAGGAAATAAAAGAGAAGAATGACATAAATAATCAATCATCAGGGGAGTGATCCCGGTCTCACTCCCAGCAGGATCCAAGGATAGATAACTATCATCATCGTAAGTATCATGGCGAGGGGAACCCAAGAACTCAAGAGCCTCGGTGGTGAGTTGGACCTCCTCGTCCCATGAGGAAGTGCAAACCTCCTCATCAGAAGGAGTATCCTCCTCAACCCACCTCGGAGCGTCCTCCGAGTCCGAAGCATCACCCCGCTCCTCTACTTTGATATGATCATAAAGAATGTGTGTAGAAAAATCGTGCAAAGAAACTGGAAAAACACAAAGATTTGGTTCCTCCGTAAAAAGATCTGCTAAAGCCTCCCCAATGGAAAGAATACTTTCCTCATCATGCTCAGGTGCATCTAGGAGCTCCCATTCCTCTCCTTGTTGGCTAATAGATGAGTGATCATCATCACTAGGAGTGAAGCCATACACAGGGAGTGAGGAATTCATGCACAAAACAGGCTCAGGGGTAGAGGGCACAATTGCCTCCATGGGTAAAGAAGGAGTGATAGGGACAATGTCGCCCTGAGTGGAGGAGCGGCGGTCAGGCTTGAAAAGACTAGGACAGTTGTTGAAACCGATTTCTCGGTCTCGTGTGGAGCTCGGGGCCCTCACCGAGATGAGGGGCAGCTGGCCCTTACCGGTCCCTCGGGAGAGGTAAGGTTGACGACTCGAGCAAAGAACAAAGACCCTAGTCTCAGCGAGGAGGTCCCTCCACTAACCCGGAAGATCGTTGAGCGCTTCCCCTCCCAAGCCAAAGCTAAAACTCGGGCACCTTGGAGAGCTGGAGAGCCCAAACCAAAGCGACCTAGGGAGAGTAGAGCTCAGATAATGAACCGGTCTCCTCCAAGGTGCCCTTTGAGGTCTATTTATAGATTTTGGTTTTTGTGGTCTGTCAATAACCAAATCCCGCTGTCCATTCTTACTATCCGCACACCGGACTGGCCTGCCAACAGCCAAACTCCGCTGTTTGGAGAGGCTAAGTGCAGACCCCCAGGGGCCTCTTGGTAAAAATCCATTCCTGGACTTTTACGGGGCGAGCCAGCCCGCTTCGCGATCTCCCTCACGAGTGGAGCTCGCGAGCCTCCGGGTCGGCGAACCCCAGAGGTATTATCAGCACTCATTCTAGGCGGGCTCGCCTAGCTGACCCCTTCCTCGGATGGTTGGGCTCGCTCATAGCGACCCGGCCGAGCCGACTGCCCTTGCGAGCGGGGCTCGCGACCCCCTGGGTCGGCGAACCCCAGGATGGCTATCCGCACCCCAAAAATGGCTAACTGTACCCCAAGAGTGGCTAACTGTACCCCAAGAGTGGCTAACTGTACCCCGAGGTTCCGGGCTCGCCTGGCGAGCTCCCTCCTCAGCTGGTCGGGCTCGCATGCACTGCCCTCGCGACCCCCTGGGTCGGCGAACCCCAGGATGGCTATCCGCACCCCAAAAATGGCTAACTGTACCCCAAGAGTGGCTAACTGTACCCCAAGAGTGGCTAACTGTACCCCGAGGTTCCGGGCTCGCCTGGCGAGCTCCCTCCTCAGCTGGTCGGGCTCGCATGCACTGCCCTCGCCTGGCGAGCTCCCTCCTCAGCTGGTCGGGCTCTCATGCACTGCCTTCGCCGAGCTCCGAAAGAGCCGGTTACCCTCCCTTCGCTGGGCTCGCTCGCCTGCGTAGTCTCTTGCTCTTCCTTGGCCTGCCTCGCCGGAGATCAGGGTTCGCCCCTCTTGGCTCGCCTCCTTGAGCGCGAGCTTTGGTTGCTTCCTGGCGAACATCGGGGTTGTACACAATCCCCGCTCTTCGCGAGGTTGTCCTAAGCTCGCGAAGATACATCCAACCCCTGGTGTTCGCCGACTCTGCTGACGTGGCGGGAATCTTTTGGTGGGTCCCCTGCCCGAAGCTATAAATACTGCCCACCGAGGGTGGTGATCAAGCCTTCCCTTTTGTTCCTTTCTCGCCGAAATCGTTCTTCCTTCAGGATGTCCACCAAGCAGAGCGCGTTGGAACGACTGAGGGCTTCTAGGGAGATGGCAAAAGCTCGGGCCGCCGAGCGCAACGCCTGGATGTTCAACCCTGCCACCTCTCCCCAGACCAAGGGAGCCATGACGATTGGGAGGTCGCCGGGGGAGGACATGACATTGCCTCCTGATTCCCTACCTCCACCGAACGCCGTGCTCGCACAACAGGTATCCTCAGTCTAAATTCTTTACTTCGGCCCCTTGCTCATTCCCTTCCTTTTCGCAGAATCCTCCTCCGGAGGACCGCCTGGCAAGTCTTACGCTGACGACTTTCGGCGCTCCATCCCCCGCCATCCGCCTCTTGACCTCTTCCTGCCTGATGGTGGCCAAGTCCCGGAGTTCTTCCACCAGGTCCAGGGATAGCCTCTGCTCGGCACTGTTACCTTCTAGCCACTCTTCATCCCCCTCGCATGCAGCGGTCACCCGGGGGGTCTTTACCTCGAACTCTATGGGGAGAACGGCCTCGGACCCGTGGGAGAGCCTGAACGGAGTCTCCCCGGTGGCGGTATTCGGAGTAGTCCTCATGGCCCAAAGGACGGAGGGTAGTTGTTCCACCCAACTTCCTCGTAGGTTCTCCACTTTCTTTTTTAGCAGGTTGACGATTATCTTGTTCGCCGCCTCCACTTGCCCATTGCTCCTCGGGTGGTGGACTGAAGCAAACCTGAGGTTAATGCCGAGCTGAGTGCAAAAGTCGACAAACTCTTCACTCGCAAACTGTGGCCCATTGTCCGTTACTATGGCTAGAGGGAGCCCATGTCTGCAGATTATTTCCCCCCACACAAAATTCCTTACAACCTGAGAGGTCACCTTAGCTAGCGCCTTCACCTCTACCCACTTGGAGAAGTAGTCGATCATGACTAGCAGGAACTTCCTCTGACCGCTGGCTTGGGGAAAGGGGCCGACCAGGTCTAACCTCCATATGGCGAAAGGCCAGGGAGCCGTGATGGATCGGAGCCTCTGAGCGGGGAGGAGTTGGAGCGGTTCTACCCTTGAAAACTTTTTTTTTGTTATCCAATCAACGTCTTACTTTCATCTGTTATGCTTTCAACTGCTGTGGTACTGAGGTTGGAAATGTTGGTGCTGGATTGCCCCAGATCGATTCCGCTCCCGGGCTCTCACCTAGACGGGGGGTTCTGGTTGATCTCTGGAGAGGCTGGCAAGGTTGGAAATGTTGGTGCTGGATTGCCCCAGATCGATTCCGCTCCCGGGCTCTCACCTAGACGGGGGGTTCTGGTTGATCTCTGGAGAGGCTGGCAAGGTTGGAAATGTTGGTGCTGGATTGCCCCAGATCGATTCCGCTCCCGGGCTCTCACCTAGACGGGGGGTTCTGGTTGATCTCTGGAGAGGCTGGCAAGGTTGGAAATGTTGGCGCTGGATTGCCCCAGATCGATTCCGCTCCCGGGCTCTCACCTAGACGGGGGTTCTGGTTAATCTCTGGAGAGGCTGGCAAGGTTGGAAACGTTGGCGCTGGATTGCCCCAGATCGATTCCGCTCCCGGGCTCTCACCTAGACGGGGGGTTCTGGTTGATCTCTGGAGAGGCTGGCAAGGTTGGAAATGTTGGTGCTGGATTGCCCCAGATCGATTCCGCTCTCGGGCTCTCACCTAGACGGGGGGTTCTGGTTGATCTCTGGAGAGGCTGGCAAGGTTGGAAATGTTGGTGCTGGATTGCCCCAGATCGATTCCGCTCCCGGGCTCTCACCTAGACGGGGGGTTCTGGTTGATCTCTGGAGAGGCTGGCAAGGTTGGAAATGTTGGTGCTGGATTGCCCCAGATCGATTCCGCTCCCGGGCTCTCACCTAGACGGGGGGTTCTGGTTGATCTCTGGAGAGGCTGGCAAGGTTGGAAATGTTGGCGCTGGATTGCCCCAGATTGATTCCGCTCCCGGGCTCTCACCTAGACGGGGGGTTCTGGTTGATCTCTGGAGAGGCTGGCAAGGTTGGAAATGTTGGTGCTGGATTGCCCCAGATCGATTCCGCTCCCGGGCTCTCACCTAGACGGGGGGTTCTGGTTGATCTCTGGAGAGGCTGGCAAGGTTGGAAATGTTGGTGCTGGATTGCCCCAGATCGATTCCGCTCCCGGGCTCTCACCTAGACGGGGGGTTCTGGTTGATCTCTGGAGAGGCTGGCAAGGTTGGAAATGTTGGTGCTGGATTGCCCCAGATCGATTCCGCTCCCGGGCTCTCACCTAGACGGGGGGTTCTGGTTGATCTCTGGAGAGGCTGGCAAGGTTGGAAATGTTGGCGCTGGATTACCCCAGATCGATTCCGCTCCCGGGCTCTCACCTAGACGGGGGGTTCTGGTTGATCTCTGGAGAGGCTGGCAAGGTTGGAAACGTTGGCGCTGGATTGCCCCAGATCGATTCCGCTCCCGGGCTCTCACCTAGACGGGGGGTTCTGGTTGATCTCTGGAGAGGCTGGCAAGGTTGGAAATGTTGGTGCTGGATTGCCCCAGATCGATTCCGCTCCCGGGCTCTCACCTAGACGGGGGGTTCTGGTTGATCTCTGGAGAGGCTGGCAAGGTTGGAAATGTTGGTGCTGGATTGCCCCAGATCGATTCCGCTCCCGGGCTCTCACCTAGACGGGGGGTTCTGGTTGATCTCTGGAGAGGCTGGCAAGGTTGGAAATGTTGGCGCTGGATTGCCCCAGATCGATTCCGCTCCCGGGCTCTCACCTAGACGGGGGGTTCTGGTTGATCTCTGGAGAGGCTGGCAAGGTTGGAAATGTTGGTGCTGGATTGCCCCAGATCGATTCCGCTCCCGGGCTCTCACCTAGACGGGGGGTTCTGGTTGATCTCTGGAGAGGCTGGCAAGGTTGGAAATGTTGGTGCTGGATTGCCCCAGATCGATTCCGCTTTCGGGCTCTCACCCAGACGGGGGGTTCTGGTTGATCTCTGGAGAGGCTGGCAAGGTTGGAAATATTGGTGCAGGATGGCCCCAGATCGCTTCCACTCCCGGGCTCACACCTAAACGGGGGGTTTTGGTTGATCTCTGGAGAGGCTACTAACAAGGGTCGAGGGCTATGCTGACTGGTTGAGGTGTTAGAGCCGGAAGGGCTTGAGTCCGGGCAGGCGAAGCCTAAGGTAGCGGGTTGAAATGCTATAACCGAAGAGGTTCAGCTCGCGGGATGCCTGTGTCCATGCTCGCCAAGGTTAGGTTCGCCGGGTAGCAACCGCGGGCAGCGACAACCCGAGCTCGCGTAATCCGCGAAAAGGGAACCTTGGCGAGGCGAGCCCAGACATGCCTGTTCGCGAGTCCTCCGAGAACACTACCGCGTAACAGTTAGCCAAGAGAAGTTGAAAAGAAACCCAATGCGAGGAAAGAAATGAACACAAGCATGATCATAAATGTTAACAAAAGAAAAACTATCACGAGATCCTTCAATGTTCTGCGGCGATCTCGCCAGCCCAAAAAGAAAAATATACATTCACAAGAAGGGAAGGAAAAAGGGAAGTCATTCTGGAAGGTCCTCGCCGTCTTTGCGAGCCCCCAACCAGGGGGCCAAGGCGAAGAGGTCCGGGCAGACGTCTTCCGCTGTGAACTCCATCGCGTCTTCGGCCAGCAGGCTCGCATCCTTGAGGGTCGTGAAGACAAGGTTGGCGACCTCCTGTGCGTCTCGCCGCCTCTGCTCCTCACTTTCGGCAGCCTTCTGTCGAGGGCCGACTCGCCCAGGAGAGGGGGGTAGCACGCTGCGAACCAGCTCATCCACTCGAGCCTTCAACATCGTATTCTCCAACTCCAGCTCGTCGTTGCGAGCGAGAAGCTTGGTGGCAACATCGGCATCCTGAGCGTCAAACGAGTTATGAGAGAGCTAGGGGTCGCGAACGGCAAGGAAAAGAAACCCAAGGATCACTTACCATCTTGCCCTGCATCCCGGCGAGAAGGCTTTCCATCACCTCCTCCTTCTCTTTAAGACCTTTGATCTCGTCGCGAGCGCTCTTGAGCTCCTCCCGGTACGCTCGGATATCCCTATCCGCCTGCAGATAGCGGCGCCCCGCCATATGCGCGAGTTCCGTTGAACGGAACTGGGCTCGCATTTCTTCATAAACCAGCTGCCGTGGTCCCATGTCTTTGTAGGCAACGGCGTCCTCGCGGCCATACAAGCCGAAGGAGAGAGAGAACGCCTCCTCCCCGGCCTTACCGAGCTCCACCCAGGAGGGGTGAAGGGTGGAGCAGGAAATCCGGTTGGCAGTGGGGTCCCAAGCGAGCAGGGGTTCGCCGAGGACGTCGGAAACTTTCTCGCCCAGACCGAAGTTTCTGTGGCCTTTGGGTTGGGGGGTCACGGAGGAACTCCCAACACCCTGGTCCGCCGGGGGGTCAGGTTTTTTCGCAGGAGAAGGAGGCGAGCCGTCGGTCTCGCTTAGATAAACGACCGCGCTCCTATCCTTGGTAGCGATGGTCTTTCCCTTCAACTTCTTGGAGGGCCGCAAACCCGGTTGACTCGCAGAAGGAGGCCGCTTCTTGCCGGACCCAACGGCGGGAAGGTCGCGGCAAGCCTCTGCCGCTGCGGCTGCGAGAGTGTCCGCCGTGAGAGTGGTACCTTGCGCGTGCGGGGGGTTGACAGGGATCTCGCGCTCTCCTGTAAAGTAAGAGTGTTATGCAGCGAAGAAAGGAAGGGAGAGTGGGGCGAGATCGAGCCCTACCTTCCCCTTGAGGAACGGCGAGTAACGAATCAACGTTGCGCCGCAGATAGACGACTTCGAAGTTTTTGCCGGAGAGGTACTGGAGGCGTTTGGCGTCGGCGCCGCTCAGCGAGCTCGGAGGGCGGTAAGTGGCGTCATCCCGCTGGAGGGGGGTGAAGTGGAGATTGCCGAAGGGTCCCTTCACTAGAAGGAACTTCTGAGTCCAATAGTGACTCTTATTCACCGCCTCGCAGACCGTGACGTGCTGACTCGCGAAATAAGTAGTCCCGTCTCGGAAGGCGCGGAAGGAGAATACCTTGCGGAAGACGAGGAGGCTGAATTCGATCCTCTCCTCCCGCAGGTAACTGGCGAACGCGACAATATCCGCGATCGCATTTGGGGTCAACTGGCTCGGTAACACTCCGTAATATCGCAACACCTACAAAGAACGATGAGAAAGTCGCGATGGCGAACGTGAAGCGGCGAGAAGGCCAGGCGAAGTACCTGACGAATTTCAGGCCACAGAGGGAGTCGCAACCCATTCTCGAAGTGCGCGATGGGGATCGCGAGCTCGTCAGCCTCGGTCTCGTTTAAAGTAGAATTCTCGCTTGGACAGCGGGCTGAATAGCCCTCTGGGAGATAGCGGTCCACGGCGAGTTTATACTCCTCGGCTGTGATGTTCGCACAATAGAACTCGTGGGCCTGGAACGCTGAGGCGCACTTTGACCGCCCCTCGCTCTCGCCATCCGCTCCCAGTTGCTGATTCGTCCGCATCAAGTCAGGAAGAGGCAACCTACAAGCAGCGAGCGCGAACACGATCTGGCGGGGACGGAGATGAGCGTAGACGCGAGAAGACGGGAGAAATAAATGCGACGGGTAGGAGAATGAATCCGAGCTATTTATAAGAAATTCGGGTGGGCACAGGAATCGAAGCGTCAGGAGTGCGGATAACTGAAATAAAGTAGTTTTCTGCTCGAAGGGACTGCGGTCTTGCGAGCCAGGGCTCGCCATCGCGCGATAATTGAGTCCCACCCAAGGCCGGCCCGCGAGAAAAAGGGGTCCGGGCATAGCGTGGCACAGAAGCTCGCAAGCGCTTTGCGAGGGCGATCATATCAAACACAGCGGACGAGCCGAATAAATCACATGCACACCACAGAAATAAAGGGAAAAGTTAAAAATGGAAAGCGATAAAAGGCGAGTCACGACAGACTCGCGAATATTACCATACCGGTTATTGTTCAACAGACGTCATAAAAGAAATACAGGCAAAAGAGTAGCAGAATTAAAAACCCACTGGAGCCTCAGGGGTAGGGAAGCCATTTCCAGCGACCCCGACCCCGCTTGCCCGCACGCGGCGGCACTCTCGGATAATGGTATTCGTGAAGCGCCTTAAACTCGCGCAGGATTAGGTGCGCTTGATCCTCGCCCAGCGAGATGTGCACGCCAGGCGAGGTAACATCGGCGCGAGGCACCGGCTCCGCCTCGGCGATTAAGCGCGCATTCGCGTCTTCCAACACGGCGAATCTCTCGTCAAAAGCAGCCCGGTCCGCGTCATACCGCTCCTCCAACTCGCGTAACATCATGCCGTGCTTCTGAAACACCTCGGACACCCGACTCTTCATCCGCACGGGGTCGCCAGGGTCACCCAAGAAGTCTTCGATCTGGCTAGGCGAGGGCGGTGGCGACATCTCCATCCTCCCGTGCTCTGACTCAGGGGTGGCTCCTGGGATTTCAACGAAGGGTCAGAAGGGCCCGAGGGCGGGCAAGAGTTGGGAGCTCGCGAGAATATGCTGACCTGGCGAGGAGGGGGATTCAAGGCGGAGCTTACGCGAAGACTCCGGCCGACCCTGGAAGTTTTCGCGGAATCCCGAGACGTGGGGTTTCCCCAGTCCAGGAGGGTATACCACTCTCTCCGCGACTTGGGCGCCGTCGAGAAGCGAGCCGCCCGGACTTCGCTTGACCATCAGACCGAAACCTGGGGTCGCCACGGTAACCTTAGGCGGGACCGGCGAACTCGCCGGGGTGGAGACTTTCTCCTTGGGACTCGACGATGGAGTATCTGCATAGGCCACCGACGTGTGGGTATCACGGACTTAGGCGGAGATAAAGTAGGATGCGAGCGACTTACGAGGTTGCGAGAGAGGTGCCTGTTGGGACGAAGTCCCGACCCCAACGTCTAGCAACCCCAGCTTCGCGGGGGACGGAGCGCCGAAAGTCGTCAGCGTAAGACTTGCCAGGCGGTCCTCCGGAGGAGGATTCTGCGAAAAGGAAGGGAATGAGCAAGGGGCCGAAGTAAAGAATTTAGACTGAGGATACCTGTTGTGCGAGCACGGCGTTCGGCGGAGGTAGGGAATCAGGAGGCAATATCATGTCCTCCCCCGGCGACCTCCCAATCGTCATGGCTCCCTTGGTCTGGGGAGAGGTGGCAGGGTTGAACATCCAGGCGTTGCGCTCGGCGGCCCGAGCTTTTGCCATCTCCCTAGAAGCCCTCAGTCGTTCCAACGCGCTCTGCTTGGTGGACATCCTGAAGGAAGAACGATTTCGGCGAGAAAGGAACAAAAGGGAAGGCTTGATCACCACCCTCGGTGGGCAGTATTTATAGCTTCGGGCAGGGGACCCACCAAAAGATTCCCGCCACGTCAGCAGAGTCGGCGAACACCAGGGGTTGGATGTATCTTCGCGAGCTTAGGACAACCTCGCGAAGAGCGGGGATTGTGTACAACCCCGATGTTCGCCAGGAAGCAACCAAAGCTCGCGCTCAAGGAGGCGAGCCAAGAGGGGCGAACCCTGATCTCCGGCGAGGCAGGCCAAGGAAGAGCAAGAGACTGCGCAGGCGAGCGAGCCCAGCGAAGGGAGGGTAACCGGCTCTTTCGGAGCTCGGCGAAGGCAGTGCATGAGAGCCCGACCAGCTGAGGAGGGAGCTCGCCAGGCGAGGGCAGTGCATGCGAGCCCGACCAGCTGAGGAGGGAGCTCGCCAGGCGAGCCCGGAACCTCGGGGTACAGTTAGCCACTCTTGGGGTACAGTTAGCCACTCTTGGGGTACAGTTAGCCATTTTTGGGGTGCGGATAGCCATCCTGGGGTTCGCCGACCCAGGGGGTCGCGAGGGCAGTGCATGCGAGCCCGACCAGCTGAGGAGGGAGCTCGCCAGGCGAGCCCGGAACCTCGGGGTACAGTTAGCCACTCTTGGGGTACAGTTAGCCACTCTTGGGGTACAGTTAGCCATTTTTGGGATGCGGATAGCCATCCTGGGGTTCGCCGACCCAGGGGGTCGCGAGCCCCGCTCGCAAGGGCAGTCGGCTCGGCCGGGTCGCTATGAGCGAGCCCAACCATCCGAGGAAGGGGTCAGCTAGGCGAGCCCGCCTAGAATGAGTGCTGATAATACCTCTGGGGTTCGCCGACCCGGAGGCTCGCGAGCTCCACTCGCGAGGGAGATCGCGAAGCGGGCTGGCTCGCCCCGTAAAAGTCCAGGAAGGGATTTTTACCAAGAGGCCCCTGGGGGTCTGCACTTAGCCTCTCCAAACAGCGGAGTTTGGCTGTTGGCAGGCCAGTCCGGTGTGCGGATAGTAAGAATGGACAACGGGATTTGGTTATTGACAGACCACAAAAACCAAAATCTATAAATAGACCTCAAAGGGCACCTTGGAGGAGACCGGTTCATTATCTGAGCTCTACTCTCCCTAGGTCGCTTTGGTTTGGGCTCTCCAGCTCTCCAAGGTGCCCGAGTCTTAGCTTTGGCTTGGGAGGGGAAGCGCTCAACGATCTTCCGGGTTAGTGGAGGGACCTCCTCGCTGAGACTAGGGTCTTTGTTCTTTGCTCGAGTCGTCAACCTTACCTCTCCCGAGGGACCGGTAAGGGCCAGCTGCCCCTCATCTCGGTGAGGGCCCCGAGCTCCACACGAGACCGAGAAATCGGTTTCAACAACAGTCCTTCAATTCATGACCCTCTCCTCGACACAATAAGCAAACAATGTTCCTACACTGCCCAACATTCAACTCATTCATTTGGTCTAAATAATAAACCATCTTATCATTAAAGCTAGGCGAAATACCCCATGACGACATTTTCAATAATTAAAGCAGATAAAATGAAGCAGGAATTCTTTGCAAGGAAAATCCACACAACTAATAAAGCTCCTTAGATTTAAACTTGCCTAAAACTTTAAAATAGGGAAAGACGAAAT
Source organism: Dactylorhiza incarnata (assembly GCA_033032865.1). Classification (NCBI taxonomy): domain Eukaryota; kingdom Viridiplantae; phylum Streptophyta; class Magnoliopsida; order Asparagales; family Orchidaceae; genus Dactylorhiza; species Dactylorhiza incarnata. The sequence continues at coordinate 18,486,722 of JAWHQI010000022.1, read as the reverse complement.
AAAGGCAAAAAAAAAAAAATAGAAATGCGGCTAAACACAAAGAAAGAACAACTATCTCTCGTCTCCCTCTCAAGAAAACTCACACAACTGTGTTCCCCGGCAACGGCGCCAAAAACTTGATGCGTGTCGGCAAGTGCACCGGTCGCGCAAGTAATAAAAATGGGGAAAATCCCCGAGTGTCGGTCTCTTGAGGAACACAGTAAGGTGGAGTTTATTATCGAGGAAGGACTTGAGATCGAAGTCCGGCGGTAGGTGGAATGCGAACGAAAGGGGCTTTGAGGTTTGCAAACAAAAGTAAATACTACGCCTACTCCTATGCAATGCCGCTATGCAATGCTTCGGTCGGCGGGATGGAAACTAGGCAGGCCTTGAGCGCGCTGCGTCGAAAGGGCGGATGGACGAGAAGGCTTACGGATTGAGGGTCGCAAGCACCTCTTCGACAAGCACGCCACTAGCAATTGCTAGTGCGGCACCGGACATGGTGGTGGAGCGGAAAATCGATGGGGGCGCACCTCATTAACACAAATGAACAAAATGATTTCATAGACATGAAATTAACAATACTAACATAGTTCATAGCGTTCATCATCAAGATAAAGAGAGTACAAACAAATACAACCACATACGTAGAAGAAAAGGCAAGAGATACGACCGAATCCGGAGTCTCGTTGTAGATTCACGGTAGGAAGCACCGGGTTGTCAATCCGCGTCCTAGCTCGGTCCCAACTGCGTCCGGGGTAGAGGAGGGCTGTCACAACTCCCAATGGACCCGTCTTCTCCAGCGATTTACCATCCGGTCACGTCTAGTGCGAAGAACCTCTTCCTTAGCGATCAAAATGAGTGTAGAATCTCTTCTTTCAAGCCCTTGGATGATGGAGGAGGCCTAGGGGGTGAAAAACCTCTAGAAATGGCGAAAACGGCGGGCTGAACGGAGTCCAAATGCGTAATCCCGACCTAATTCGCGATCAGGTCATTATATAGGCGCTGAATTAAACAGCGCGCACGGTCATTGGCGCACGACCAGTGGTCGTGCGCACTGGAATTCTGCGATCGTGCGCACTGCCTGGGTGGAACCTGCAAGATACGAAATTATAAAATAAAATGTTCGCACGACCAGTGGCGCACGACCGGTGGTCGTGCGCACTGGAGTTGATGGTCGTGCGCAATACATCAAACAGAACTCAGAATTTTAATGATAAGTGCGCACGAGCAGTGGCGCACGACCGGTGGTCGTGCGCACTGTCGTTGATGGTCGTGCGCACTGCACCAAACAGAACTCGTGAAAAAGGGTTAAGTGCACACGATCAGTGGCGCACGACCAGTGGTCGTGCGCAATAGAACCGGTGATCGTGCGCAGTGTTCCTGTACAGAATTGCACCGGGAACACTTGCACGACTCCTATTCCCGCACAACCACAGATCTAGCCACTGAAAGTGGCACTTAACAGCACATGAACACTACTAATGACAATAAGCACGAAAATCACACCAAAGTGGGCCTAGATGTGCACCTAGCGTGGATTATCAAATATAAACTATAACAAGGCTAAAGTGCGGAGAATTGACTAAATAACGGCCCGGATGAGTCCATAAATGTGTATATGATCAGGACTCATCAGCGCCTCTGCATCCTTCTTCTTCTTCTTTGACGTTGAAAAGCGCAACCTGAAGCTCCGCCGCAAGTCCTCGAAGGCGTAGATGGAACCCACGGGAAGCTGGTGGAACCAGTCCCTCGCCTTCACCTTCAGAGTGGTGGCAAAGAGCCGGCACTGGAAGGCATCTGTCATTGGAAGGATCGAGACCATGTCCTCAAACCACTGTAGGTGCAGGACCGGGTCATCTCTGCCGGTGTAGTATGATATCTCCGGCCCCCTGAACCCTTCCGACACCGAGGCCGAGAGGATCAACTCATAAAAAGGACTCCCATACCCTGCTCGGTGAGTGGTCCTCTCGTGCGGAGTCAACTCACACACCTCCGCACTCGCCGGGCGGTTGAACAGCTGCCACCCGGGGAGATCCTGCGCGCTTACTTCAGCCGCGACCTCCTTTCCCAGCCACTGGACCGGAGCGTTCTCGCCGATTTGTTGGGGCAGAACCACCAGGACCACGGGTGTCTCGCACTCCCCCTGCCGGCGAGAGCTACTTGCATGGTCTGCATGACCTCTCGCTTGAACTTCTCGAACATCTCCAACCACTCCATTGCTGCCGGTGGCTGCGAGTGGCCTGGGTCAGAACCTTTTCCTCCATCTCCTATCATCGAACTCAACTTGGGATTTTCTTGCACTGGCTACGGTCCACGCTCACCGCACCAAAAATGTTGAAACCGTCAACCGGTCTCTGAGTTCGGACCCTCTGGGGGGTATAGCCTGCGCCTACTTCTCCCTCACTAAACTCTTCATACCGAGGATGGAAAATCTGGAATAGACCCAAAAATGTAGCGAGGAGGACCCGCCACACACCCGGAAGATCTTAGAGAGATTCCCCTCCCAAACCAATGCTCAGCCGGGCACCTTGGAGGGCACTAGCAGCCAACCCCGGAAATTTCCTAGAGGAGAGAGCTCAAAAGATCTGATCCCCTCCAAGGTGCCCTTAAGGGTCTATTTATAGGTTTTCTAATCTTGGACTGCAGATAGCGTGAATCCGCTGTTTAGTATTACTAGACGCACCCCCAAATTGGTCTGCTAACAGCCTAACTCCGCTGTTCTGAAGGGCTATTAGCAGCCCACAGGGGGTATCTAGGTCATTTTGCCCTTAAATCCATCTAGGAGAATGGTCCGCGAGGACAAGGGCACCACTCGCCAAACTGCTTTCTCGCTATGATTGGCTGGGCGAATACCCGCGCGCGCGATACTCGTCCCGCTCACGTTTGTCGAACGCTGACCAGCGTTTGTCGAGCGCTCCTGGGCTCTAGGAGAGTGGTCCGTGAAGGCACCACTCGCGGGCCCTCCTGTCTGCTGCGCTCCGCCCGGCGGGTGGTCCACTCCACTCGCCAGCCATTCGGTCATGCTGGGCGGATGAAGCCCTATTTGTCCTCTCTCGCCCGTATTTATCGCTACCCTGCGGGTGCTCTTGTTTCCCCCTTTTGGGCCGGGGGGGGCCACTCGGCAAATATGGGTTGTACACTTAGCTAGTTTTCTTGTTGAGAATAAATTCTGTAGAGGCATAGTAGATAAAACCCTATTTTCCAGGATACATAAAAATCAAACTCTACTAGTTCAAATATATGTAGATGATATTATCTTTTGCTCTACTGATTCAAATTTATACAAAAGATTTTTTAATCTAATGCAATCTAAATTTGAAATGAGTAGTATGGGTGAACTATCATACTTCCATGGTCTTCAAGTGAAGCAAACTCCAAATGGAATCTTCATATCCCAATCTAAGTATGCTAATGAATTAGTGAAAAGATTTGGTATGTCTGATTCTTCCACCATGAAAACACCCATGCCCTCTAATACTGTTGTTGATAATGATGAATCAGGGAAACCTGTTGATCAAAAGGTATATAGAGCAATTGTTGGCTCATTACTTTATTTAACACCAAGTAGACCTGATATAATGTTTGCTACTTGTATTTGTGCTAGGTTTCAAGTTAACCCCAAAGAATCTCACCTAATTTTATTAAAAAGAATTTTGAGATATATAAAGGGTTGTCCAAATCTAGGACTTTGGTATCCAACAACAACTGAATTTGAATTAACTGGATTCTCAGATTCAGATTATGCTGGATGCAGAGTAGACAGGAAAAGCACATCAGGAACTTGTCAGTTTCTTGGTGATATGCTTGTGTCTTGGTTTTGTAAGAAATAAACATCTGTATTTACATCAACAGCTGAAGCTGAATACATAGCTGTAGGCAGTTTCTACTCACAGATATTGTGGATACAAAATCAGCTCCTAGACTATGGTGTCAACTTAAATAATTCAGTTATATTTTGTGACAATACTAGTGCAATATCTATAGCACAAAATCCAGTTCTCCATTGTAGGACTAAACCTATAGAAATTAGGGACCACTTCCTTAGGGATAATGTGGATAAAAATAAAATTTGCCTACAATTCATCTCTACTGATTTGCAAAGGGCTGATATTTTCACCAAACTCTTGGATGAAAAGAAACATGTCTTCTTTATAAATCAGCTAGGAATGATAGATGGAGATTCAATCAATTAAAAATTAAATCATCTATTTATCCCCTCATTCCCTTCAATATCAAACTAAGTTTTTCTGATTATCTGAATGCCTACAGAATTGCTTCTCTTCCTAGTTCCCTTTGCACTTGATCTCTATTTCATTTTGCAGGAACCTAAAAGAAGAAACTGATGTTATGTATTGTTCACGAGAGTTTAATTGTTATATGAAAGAGGAGAGTTTGATTTAATAAAATATAATAACTGGGCTAGATTAATATGGGATTTACGTGAGTGGCTCGGGATAATATTTCATGCATGATGATAAATAATAATAATTTGCATGGGATTATAAAAATATGGCAGGACAGCATCTTCAATTAATAAAATTGGCCACGTGCATGAACTGCATGGATTTAATAGAAGGTGACGACTTGCATGCAAATAATAATATCCATGTGACGGGCTTGACTTTGCAAAGATGCGCGTACGCGTGTATTTGGATGAAAACTTCGCAGTGAGCTTTTTATTTTGGACGTGCGAAAATCACCCCAGGCCTGCAAAATAATAATAAAAATAATATTAGTATAATTTATACGAAAAAGTATTTTAAAAGCAAATTGACATATTAATAGGTGAAAATATATATTTTTATATTTGAAAACTAATATTTTTACATTAATTATTTAAGCTTAATTAAGCGTTATCAAATCCCCCCGGCCTAAGTATTTTGCTTGTCCCCAAGCAAACACATACGAGCTATCAAAAATAAACTAATCAAACAATTTGTCTATGTCGTGCACGAGCACGATGCGAAATAAAGAGTAGGGAAACTATGAAAAACAAACTGAAAATTATAACTTAATATTACTAAATATTTATATAATATCATTTATAAATAGGCAACCTTCCCTACCTCCTCAAATGTCCCTTCATCTAGGGGCCTAGCTTCAGGCCATCCTGAAACTAGGCAGGGGGAGAAGTTCTATGAAGAAGCTCCATTTGATGTAGTGTTTTGCTCAGGGGGAGTTGTTCTATGAACTAGGCAGGGGGAGAAAGCTGAAGAAACTCCTTTATGATAGGGGGAGTTGTTTTTATCAAGAGGAAATGCTGTATGAAGAAACATGTTTTCAGTTCTTGAAATACATAACATCAGTTTGCAGATTTAGTGGAAGATGCTGCAGATTTCAGTTATGACAGATAGCATATTTAAATTCAAAGCAGATTCAGTATCAGCTATTGCTACAGCTCAGCTAATCATAATTCAGAAAAATCAGAGAAAGGCAATATTAGATTTCAGAATTCAGAAATGTCAGAATTCAGAGAAAATCAAAGGTTCTGATTGTGTTTTTATCAGTTTTATTTTTTATTGAAATGTTTCAGAACTCAGAGTATTATTTATTTTATATCTGATGAAATATTTAAAATATATCAGATATATATATGCTATGTTGTTATTTTTGTTTGTTTCAATTTTTGTCAAATAATGTCCTAACCCAAATAGGGGGAGATTGTTGGAACATCCCTATTACTGATATGGGCTAGGATCACTATATGTTGACTAGGATCAAGTTGACACTAATGTATAGTCAATGGGTCAAGAGTTTAGGCTGTTAGAACTCAAGAAATTATTCAGGTTCTGCGTTCGACGAACTGCTCTCTGCGTTCAACGAACGACTTGCTCTCTTCGTTCGATGAATGGCTTACATCCTGCGTTCGATGAACGACATGCTCCTGCGTTCAACGATCTTCAGTCTCAGTGGTTTAGCATCTCAGCGGTCGGCAAAATTATCCAGTCTCAGCAGTCGACGTTTTTGCTCAGTTCAGCGGTCGACGAATTTGCGTTTGACGAACTCAGTCTACGTTCGACGAATATCTTCAGATCGATGAAATATCTTCTCAGCTCAACAAATTTAATTCTTCCAGCAAGATTCATTTGAGGTCGACGAACTAAATATTGTGTTCGACGAAAATTCTTGAGATCGATGAAATTTCTTATTTCAGTTCAGAATTTCAGACAGATTATATTATTCATTCTCTGAACTCATATATCTTCTACAACGACTCTATTATATCAGATAAGTAAGGATAATATATTTCCTTTCATTATCTCAAGATTATAGTCGTTGACATATTCTTGGAAAAGGACATATCCATGGAAAAGGAAAAAGGTAAATGGCGTAGCAGATTTACAGTTCCCAGAATCTATTCAGAGTATTATATTCCTTAATATAAGGGATTTGCATTTAATATATGTCAGAGATTTCAAAAGAGAAAAAGGAAGAAGATATACAGTAGTATTATTACTTCAGTTCTTCTTCTTCATGACAAGAAAAATACAGAACATATCAGAATAGCTGTACAGAAAAAGTAAGAAGAAGGTTACTGGAAGAAACAGAAAAAGCCTAACAGAACTTCTTCCTCCTCAAGCAACATTCATTTTCTGAGAACATCTACATTCATCTCTCAGTGATCAGCTGCAAGTTTAGATCTTCAAAAGAGCAACAACAAACTGACGAAATTATTCTCTCAGTTTCATCAGCTACAGGAAGATCATATGATTCAGAGAAAGCTCCAGCCAATCAACTGTCAAACAAATTCATATCAGACAGAGGAGCTTTTCTACATCAACATCCATTAGAGTCTTCTCTCAGATTATTGACAGAGAAGAACATTCTAACCTTTCTATCCCCTCTTGTACATGTTTAAAACTCCCATTAAAAGTTTACCTCTTGGTGGCAAGACACCTGATCAAAAAATCCTGTTTGGTTTTTGGGCACCTTATCAAAAGCTCATTGGTGTTAGGACACCTGATCAAAAATCCTAGTGGATTCCTACCAAGGGTGGTAGAAGAGTATACGTACCCAGGTTTATTGGGGAACTACTATAGCTCCTTAGGTCCTCTGTGATTGCTTTACTTTTCTGTGCTTGTGTTGTGTTGTGTTTTATTTTCAGTTTCTTTTAAATCACTCTACTACATATATATATCAGTATTTTTAATTCCGCAATAAAACTAATAAAAAGTTTTAATACTCTATTCACCCCCCTCTAGAGTTAATTTAAGATCTAACCTCACTTTCACCCTAGCCTTTTATTCAATTTTCATGGTTACATCATTTGCGTCTATTGCTTAGATTGAGTCTGGGGGAGAGTCGCTATGTGGTACCCATTGCACGTGCACATCTCAGTGCATGCTGAAAGTATTTTATTTCAGTTATATTATGTGTTCATCTTCATCGCACACCACATCACCCACTTGAGCGCGCACTCACTTGTTTGTTTGCCCCCGTATATTCAATTTCTGGTTGTGATGTAGGAATTGTTATATTAGCCTAAAAATTGCAAGATAGTGTGGCATGTTGACTCTTGTACTGCTCTAGTTGAGTACTCGTGTCTTGCATAGGGATTTGAGTAGAATTAGTTTTTATTTATGTTTCTAATTTACAATTAGTAGATTTGCGTAGATTTTAATTTATTTTACTCAAAATGGTGAATGTGGTTGAATCTAGTGGTAGCGGTGTATTGTGTGTAGGCGAGCATGAGGTTCGTGTTGCTCGAGTTGCGAGGAAGGATTACCTTTCTCGAGGGCTAAGAACTTGCCCCAATCGACTCTCGAAGCATTGAGCGTGACTTCGGCCATCTATTTGGCAATTTTAAACTTTGTTCTACCATTCCTCTACGCTAACCGTTGCTAGCCTATTTTTTTGCCTACCCGACCATTTGGTTCAGCTCCACCATACTTCACCAAGGCCTAAAAGCTAATCCCATATTTGCAACCAAAAATAAGCCAAAAGCATTAACGAATTGTCATTTGCCAATGCGGTGCGGCGATGAGAGATTTTAGTGTTGATGTGGATTTCTTAAAAAAAATTTATATGCTGAGAATTTTGCGAATAGATTTGGGGATAAAAAAAAGAGAAAGAAAAAGAAAAGCAAAGAAAAAAAATATATCCCTGGCGTTTTAATTGAAACGTATAGTTCTATCGATTAGAGTAGGTCGTGTGCACACCTAGTTTCAAAGTCAAGTCTGGGGGTGTGTTACATGTGTATTATTGGGGCTGCTATGATTTAGCACTTTTGTGTGCTCATTTGGGTTGCGATTAGCCTTCACATTTATCTTTGCATTCCAAACCGTAACCTAAGCCTCGTATTAACCAAAAAAAGTCCTAATGATTCATCTTGTGAGCTCACTAGCGCCGTGGAGAGAGTGTGACAGGGCGAGCTTATGTCTCTCGACGTTGATGCATTTCATCGAAGATAATTCCGAGTTTCGGTCTTGGGTAACACTCCCTTTCGCGGCTAGCTTACTTTTGTACTACGCGTGACCACGAGATTCACAAACATTCCATTTTTGAGTAAAAATAAATTCTTTTTTACGCATCTACACTTTTTATAAATTAGCTAGCATATTTAGAAACTTCTTCTAATAAATTTCTACGCACACAAGTATGCAACTTCCCATACTACTCCATATCGCAATTTTTTAGCTAGCTATGCTTTTCCCACTCCGCCGGATTTGTTTGCTCAGGATGTGCAAACAGGTAAGTCTAGGGGTGTGATGAGTCCGATTTATATAGTGTTTTTCGGACTCATCTGGGCTAGTTTTCACTCACATGCACTTCACTTTTATTTCATTATTACTTATATTTCACTTGAACACATTACTTCACAAAGTGCACTCTTTGGGCCTGTTTTGTTGTGCAATTGTGCGCTATGTTTGTTAGGGGTAAGCACATGGTCCTCCCCAACCCTTTTTCTGTATTTGGATTGAGCTGGAAGGGTATTTTTAGCTGTGTGATTGTTGTTTGGTGTTGTGCAGGTGGGTAGATCATCCATTATGCCCAGATTTCATGTCCGCATGAATCGCACAATCGTGCGTTTCCCTGACGCACGATCGCTCTGACCGTGTGCGTTCATCTATGGCCCAAAATAGCGTTCTGGATTTGGTCGTGCATTTTTTATGCAACGCCGGTATCGACCGTGCGTGAGTAAAATGCATGGGCGCCTCTTACGTCTAAAAAATTATGTTTTATTTTGTTCATGCACGATCGTGCGTTTCTAAAACACATGATCGTGCAAGAACAAAATTTTGCAACTTTTCTATTTAAGCTGCGATTTTTAGGCTTTCAAGAAGCGAACTATTCTGCCTTTTTCCGCCGCAAGAGGAGCTCCAACTCCTTTTTCTTCCACTCTTCCTCCCCCTTTTGCCCGAGGCCACCTCGCATCATCCAAGCGCTTCAAGGAGAAGATTCTACACTAATCTTCATCGCCAAGCTAGGAGTTCTTCGCATCGAAAGTGGCCGGATTGTAGTTTACCGGAGAAGACGGGTCCATTGGGAGGAAGTGACAGCCCTCCTCTACCCCGGATGATAGTTGGGACCGAGCTAGGACGTGGATTGACGCCCCGACAATTCCTACCGTGAATCTACAATAAGCCTCCAGATTCAGTTGTATCTCTTGCATTTTTCACCTCTTGGACTATTGTTGTTAGTGTAATCTTCTTTATTTGATGATTTTTGCACTCTACATTTGATTTAATCTTCATCTCATTATTATGCAATGTTATTATTCTTGTATGAGTGCTTGAGGTGAGCTCTTGTGGTAATTGTGGTGTGAGTGTTGTGTGAGCTTTGTGATGAGGTGCTTGCGACCCTCATTCCGCCAGTGTGACCCACTTCATTCGCAAGCCTTCTTGTCCATTTGCGCAGCGAAGCGGTGCTAACGGCCAGTGTAATCCATCCGCCTAGCCAAGAGGTACTAACAGCCCTCAGACCTTTCCGTAGTTACACTCACCTCATCTGCTTGCCTTCTCATCCATCCGCCTAGCGAAGCAGTGCATAGTGGCCTGCATAGTTTCCATCTGCTCGGCGAAGCAGTGCATAGCGGCCTGCATAGGAATAGTTTAGTTCTTTTCTTTTATTTTCCACAATCCAAATCACCCCTTTTTCTGCACATTCACCCGACCTAAAGGACTTCAATGTCATGTCCTTCCTCAAAAGTAAACTCCACCTTACTGTGTTCCTTTGAGATTCTATACTCGGGGATTCACTCCTCGTTTTATATTACTTTAACGATCGGTACACTGTCGTTTTGTGCCGCGGTCTTGCTACCGCCTATAGTGGTGTGCTATATTTGCGCATCATACTTTCCCTTCTCCCAAGGACCAATTGGGTTTAGCCGATCTATCCCCAAATACGGCCTCAAGCTGCTCTAGCCTCTCCATCTTCAAAAAGGCCTCGAGCACCCCCTAGATCTATGTTGGAGTTACCATTGTGATCTAGAAGTGGTCAAACATGTAATGTCACTGCCAACACGATATGAGCCTGCAGGGTCGCACATAAGAGCATGTGGAGAAGTTGGAAGATTGACTGTGTTGGTAAAGGTTACCAATCACCATATATAATTGGGGAGGTAAAGCAAATGTTGCTGTCGGAATTCATCGGAATTCGTCGGATATGATTCATCGGATTCGTCGGAATTCGTCGGATCGTTCCGTGGAAACTCGACGAATTATTACAGAGGCCCTAAGCTCGGCAAATGTTGTCGTCTGATATGATTCGTCGGATTCATCGGATTGTTCCGTGGAAACTCGACGAATTGTTACAGAGATCCTTAACTCGGCAAATGTTGCCGTCTGATATGATTCGTCAGAATTCGTTGGATTATTCCGTGCAAAGTCGACGAATGCTGACAGAAACCTCAAGTTCTTCTGTATGGACTGCGGATAGCGATTTAACTAGGTCTTCTTATACTTCGGGTATAAATAGGACCTGTTTTAAGGGTTCAACACGCTCTTCTTATGCCTCCTGGAAGAAGACCCGATGGAAGAGTTCCGCCTCATGAACCCTAGCCGACGGAAGTGTTCCGCCGTTTCGCTCGTCTACGCAGACCTCCTTCCGGCGATCGTCGCCTTGATTGTTCTTCCTGGAGCGAACCTAGCAGTTCGTGGAAGTGCAAGGTGCAGGCGTTCTTCTCCCGGCTCGTGTGGATCACTGTAGAGACGTAGACATCATTCTACGTGAGGACTCTCGCATAGCCGCTGACAGGATTCTTCTTCTTGGAGCACCTAGGTTTGATTCGATCCAACTCCACTAAGGTAATTTATGCCTAGTAGTTTTTATTACTTCTTGATTCAATGTTCATGGCCGATCCGAATCTTTTTGGGTTGTTTCTCTTTATTTCCGCTGCGCCTACATACGATGTACGTTTGTAGAAAAACCCAACAATCTAGTCCCAAGACTTAGTCGTCGTGTGGTGAATTCCCCTAGTCCTCACAAGGCTTTAATCGATAACCACGCTGCAAAATCTCTACTTGTGATAAAAAGAGTTACAAATAATAGAAACTAAAAACATCAAAGACACTCCCTAAAAGGATGAACTTGAAGATGAAGTTGGTGTGATTGATCTTTCTTCAAGTCCTTAGCGTTCACGAATGTTGATAGAGTTCTCTTGTCTTACAAAGAGGAGGCTCTCACGAATACAGGATTTGTGGCTTTGATATCTTCTCAGATCAGCGAATCAAAATAGTGTCGGACCGCTTTTTAAATAGACTCGGATCCTAGTGCCAGTGGTAACCTCTTTAGGCAACAAGCTGTCACGTGGATCGAGCCATTTTGGCAACCTATGGCTCCAAAATTGGTATCCCCTCCAACCGCGCGTCGTTAATACTAACGCGCGTTGTTAATGCTAATGCACCGCGTTAGCGATATATCTTTCCCAGCCATCAGATCTCCTTCCTTTGCTACTCCTCAATCAGCATCGAGATCGCGGGACTTACCTAAGTTACCATCGGACATTAGCCTTAACGCTCCGCGGTAAGAGTTGTCATATTCAGTCTCGACGACCTTCCTTTCTCGACGAATATTTCCTTTTTGATGAAGTTTCCAAATCTGCACACGCTTTCACCAGCAGTAGAGTTAGCACGCCGAGCTAGCACCAGAGCTTTGACCTGTTAGGGAATTCATCATCTTTCTTTCTCGAACTTATATGGACATGAGAACAGAAGATCCTGCACACTATAAACACATGACAAGTATGATCAAATACAATGAGATTTGTTATTCTCAAACCAAGAGATGTGTAAAGCATGTTCCAATACGCGCCTCTTTACATTCTTATTATCTACTATAATTAGAATCAATGTAGACATTAGGGTTTAAATACTTCATAAACCCAAGAGTCGTCTGTGCGACCCCTGATCTTCTTTCATCCCGCCAACAAAGAATTCTTCTGCTCTCTAAGCCTTGATCGCAAATGGCTCCGAAGATCATCTCTTCCAATAAGATGAACATTGGCAATAAACTCATGCGAGAGGGATTCCAGAACACACCAGAAGAAATCCAGAATGTTATCTTTCACCTCAGTGCATCAGGTTTGGAATTTATGTTATCTGAACCAATATCTATCTTTTTGAGAGAAGTTCAGGAATTCCTCAAGAATGTATAACAAAGTTCTACAGGAAAATATATCAAAACATCTGTAGGAGTAAATGATATGAAAATAACTGCTAGGTTTATTAGCAGAATTGTTCACCTACCAAAACTTCAAATGAATGAAGAGGCAGATGAAATCAGTCAGGCAGACCATGAATCATCCCTAGAGTGGTGTGGCTATTCGGATGCGGAATATGGATCCTTATACATGATGAAGATGAATTACCCTAGGAAATTGCTATCTGATATTATGAGAAAGGCTATGTTGTGTAAGCCTGGATCACATGATAGGATTTCCAAAGACATGTTCAAAGTCATGACAACTATCATATTAACCAAAGAAACTGATTGGAGTTAGTTCATCTTTGAAAAGGTCAAGGCCTGCTTGAGTGCCCCAAACCATGGGAGAATCATCTTCTTGTATCTTTCAAGATCATATGTGAAAAGCTTGATGAGTCACATGGGACCCCTATGCAGTATCTGAAGAAAATTGACTACAAATCTACAGAGAGGTGGGAGAAACCTTTCCCCAAGTCTGAGAAAAGACAAGGAGAAAGTACCACAAAGAAAGAAAAGAAGAGAAAGATGATAGTGGCAAGCTCAAACAGTCCTCCTAATTATATTGAAGGCGAGCAATCTAAGCAAACTGAACCAATGATCACTGAGTTTGTACCTCTGGAAGATATGGAAATAACATCACCCATGGAGATGACCAGGGTGGCTTATGAAGGAGAGAAGGATGATAGAGTTGAGAAGAGTGCTGAAATAGAGAGGATATATGAAGTTGAGGGGGAGTCTCACTTGGATATCTCAGCCCAAGATACTAAAATAGTATACGCGGAGTCTCTCTTGGAGAGCTAAGCCCAAAATCCTGAAGTAATTGAAGATGGATCTAAAGAAACTAAAGTGAATGAGGAGGAGTCTTAACATGAAAACTATACCCAGAATGCAACTGATATAAATGTTGTAGATTAAATGGTAGAAAAAAACTGTTGAGATCATTCCTATAGATGTTGGCAAAGTACCTAAACAAGTGATGAATGAGCCAGAAGAAATAACTTTCACTGGCCAAGAAATTGTGTTGTGCAAAGGGAAGTCAGTTGTGACAGAGCTAGAACTTGAGAAGCAAACCCCTAAAGCTGACACTCATGACTGCTAGTATGCTAACTATGAATCTGAGACAGATCCACCTGTTGGAACATGGTCTTCTGCATCTCCTAGGTTTGAGAATAACAAATCCTATGTGTATTTGATCTTGTGTGTTTAAGTGTGCAGGAAATCAAAGTCCACATGACTCAAGGATGGTTGCCCCCAATTTTGAGCCAGCAATTCCAAGACTCCCACTAGCGCCGGCGGTAACACTTAGCGCCTGGCGCTAGTGATGATAGCGCAATTCCGGGAGCACATATGGAAGGAGATAGCGCCTGGCGGTAGCCGATAGCGCAGGTGGTAGCGACACACTCAGAAGGCAAGGGAGAATTGTTTCCTCGGATTGAAGATTCTACCGCGCAGAATATGTCCTAAAATAGGATAGCGCCGGCGGTAGCACTAGCACAGGCGCTAGCGCTAAGTCTATAAAAAGGACATCTTGGCTCCGTATTCTTAAGCCTCTAGAGATCCAGAATTCCAGAGCTTCGTTCCACATCATAGAGAGGAAGTTTCAGAGAGATACTCCCACAAATCCATAAAGACTAAAGGAGATCCGTGGAGAAGATTTCAACATGCTTCATCATCGTGATGAAAGACCGCATCGACTACGATCATACTCTGCGTTTTCGTCTACTTCTCCAAAAGATCCACATAGAGGGAGTTATATATTATTGTCTTTTCATTTCATATCTTTTCTGTAATCATTTAGTGAAATTAGCCTCGTGTTGGCGACTAGGTCTGGGTACGACTTAGGGCTGAAATTCGCCTCGTGTTGGCAACTAGGTCTCAGGTCTAGGGGGTGCTCGAGGCCATATCCGGGGAAGGGTTGGCTAGAGCGGCTTGAGGCCATATCCGGGGAAGGATGGGCTAAAGCCAACCGGTTCGTGGGGATACGAGTCGGTATAGAAAACAAAAAGAGTCTTTCTATTAGCTTTGATTTCTAGCTTCGATAAGAGATCAAGCTTTGTAATCATGCTTCTCAAGTTAATAAAATCATATCTTTACTTTTACTTCACTTGATTTGTCTTGATCTTCTCTAGTTTAATAATCAAAGCTTTTTCAAAGTTATTCAAAATATATTATAAGTTTTTAAAACCCTTATTCACCCCCCTCTAAGGGCGCCTACCGATCCAACAAGTGGTATCAGAGGGGTTTTATTCCAATCGGCTTAACAACCAGGAATAATGGCGTCTCATGATCTCGCTTCTACTAGTGGGGTACATTTTTATGAAGAAGAAAAATCTCTTAAACCACCGTTATTTGAAGAAAAAATTTATAAAGGATGGAAAATAGTAATGGAAAAGTTTCTTAAACGTTTAGATGAAAAAGTTTGGAATATTACTATCAAAAAACCACCTAGCGTATTAAAAATGAACGAAATGGTTTTAAATGCAAAATCTATGAATAGTCTATTTTGTGCGTTAGATCATAATATTTCCAAACTCATTTATACTTTTCCTACTGCATACGAGATGTGAAATTTTCTTGAAATAACTTATCCTTCTGCAGGTATGGAACAATTACAAGAACCGGAGAATATGCAAGCCTGCACAGGTATTAAAGAAAGCTCCACACATGACAGATCCATGAAGTGCACATCAAATGGAAAAGAAGAAGTACTGTCTTCGGAAGCGGAGTGCCAAAAAGGTTTAAAAGAAACCATATGTTCAAATCATGCCTCTCCCGAAAGCAATGTAAGGAAATCAAATCCCATCTTTTGTACTTCTACTTCTACTTTACAATTGCTACAAATTAAAAAGCGCAAACTTAAGAAATTAAAAAAAGGAAATTGCAAATTGCGCTTAGAAAATAAAAATTTAAAAGCAAAAGTTAAAGTAGTATCAAAATCTGATTTATCTAAACCTTGTCTTGATTGCAATAATATTAAAGAAAAATTTAAGGAACTTGAAAAAGAAATTATCTTTATAAAAAAACAAAATGAAAAATTATATTTAGAAAATTCATCTTTGATAAATGATTGTGCTAAGTGTAAAGAATATAAAATTGAAATTAAAGAGATGGATGAAACATTTGATGAATATAGAAACAACTATCAAGATCATATTGATTCAATTATTTCCACTCTTAAAAATAGCACAATCGCTTATAATAAAGCTAGACATAATTTAAAGATTAAAAATGATGAATTAAAATAAAAAATCAACTTGCTTATGAAAATTGTAAATACAAATTCACAATATCAAACTTTATCTAAAAACAAGTTGAATATGAATATGAACATCTTACCTAAGTTTAAAATGGGAGTAAGGAACATAAAGGATTTTTAAATCAAAATCAAAATCACCATAATTTACAAAATCATGTTTCTCCCAACCTAAAATTAAATGCAAACAAATTTCCTTCAAATTATAAATTCAAAAATCTTTTTGATCCAAATGTTTAAGTAAATGATTATGGAAATTTGAAAACTAAAAATAATGTTAAACCAAGATTTGAATGGAGACCCAAAGTTAAAGATGAAACACAAACTCCACTCAAAAGGGCTCATAAACTTCCATCTCCTCAAAAGCAAACACGATGTATTTGGGTACCGAAAGGAACCATCACACCCGGTCCTCTTTGGTTACCTAAATCTCTCATTCATTAGTATCCAATTATTTGCATGAAGTAGAAATCAACTAAAAATAAAATATCAATTATATACTTCATGATATGCTTAATTTCTTTTTTGTTGTTTATTTTTATTTTTTATTGAACCATCATGATATGATCACTTTATATGACTTGTGATATGACTTTCTCATATTAAACCAAAATTCATAAATAAATCAAATTGAATAAAATTGAATAAATAGTCATGTCATTTTTCAAGTGATCTACTTATCCTTTTTATTTCTATCCTTCTAAATCCATTTCCTAAAAGTCTTATAAAATTTGAAAAACTAAAATTGTTATATGATATTGATGAGCAAAACTATGCTTGCTAACGACAACGGCAAGTGTACCGTATCGAATGTAGTATAGGTTATAAAAACCAAGGTCGTATTAGACTCGGGGCGGTTGAGTACTCTTACTTCAAGAAAATCTCTATTATTTTATCAAATAGAACTTAGAGTTGGGTTGCAAAAAGAAAATAAAACAATGAAGAAGGAGAAGAATGAGAAATAAGTGAATAAGAAAAAACAATTTTATTGATAGGAGAAATTACAAACTATGAAAAGGGAAGCTACAAACTATTTAATTGAAAATGCGAATTGCATAAAGAAAGATGATTGCAAGAACTACTTAAAACATAAAAATAATACAAGAAATGAAAGTTCTAAACCTAAGAATTCGTCTCCAAACTTCTCCGTTGAACATCTGCTGGAGCTGGCTTTTTATAGCTGATAATTCTGGGTACACACCCTCGGTCACGCCCGTGACCAAGGGCATGTAAGGCGCGCGATCATCTCGGAGCGGAAAGGGCGCAGTCTGGAATTAATGCAGGCGATTCGGGCGCGTCACGCCCTAGGCCACGCCCGTGACATAGGGCGTGTAACCTTCAAAATGTGCGGCTGGCGGAAATCTTCGGCGGGAAGAAGCGGGGAGTGGCGCGGGATGAGTCACGCCCGTGACATTGAGTCACGCCCCTGGTCACGCCCGTGACCTGGGGCGTGTAAATTTAATTGACGTGGCAGGGTGATTCTAGATTCTTGCGGCGAGTCGCGGCCGTGACATTGGGTCACGCCCTTGGTCACGCCCGTGACCTGGGGTGTGTACTTGGCGAATTCTTCACGGAATGCACCCGTGGTGGCGGAAATAGGTCTGGAACCCCGCACAGGTTACATGCCCATGGTCACGCCCATGACCTAGGGCATGTACTTGAAGTTTTTGTCCAATGCGTCCAAAAAACTTGAAATATACAGAAAAAGCTTAAGTTAGTTTATAAAATTGAAAAGATAATAATTTTAATAAGAAAAGCATAAAAACTATATAATTTCATATTAAAAATATATTAAATTTATATTAAAATATGAGTACAAAAAGTACTCATCAAACACCCCCATACTTACTCGTTTGCTAGTCCCGAGCAAACAACTTTTCATAGGAGTAGAAAAATTTTAATACTGGAAAAGAATTTTGAACTCAAGGAATAAAAACGTGATGTCTTACGCCTACGTGTAGAGATCCTAGTTGAAAGATCTATTTAGCATAATGATTAGCTTATAATTTTCAATAATGTGAATTAACAAATTGCTTTTACTTTTAAATTGAAAGTTCGGCAAATTCTAGAATGCTATTCAGGGAGAGGGTAGCGTGTTTTCTAAGATCAATATTACCCAAAATTGAGTTTTGGGATAGCCTCCAAAGAAATCCATCAATGACGATGGCCGTAGGCTTGCCCGGTCGCACTCTCTCCACTACACAAGTATAATGTTATAGCTTAAAGATCAAAAGGGCTTTCATTAGGAGTGAAACTTGGCTTAGGTATATGATTTGGATTTGGAAATCAAAAAGATAGAATATGACGGCTAAGGATCACACTAAGCCAAGGTGAGAGTTACCCAAAATTATCCAAAATTTAAACCTCGCATAAGAGTTGTTATGAAGCAAAACTCTCATATTTTTCAAAAAATGAGGCCATGAATACTTTTTTTTTATATTTTTTTTTCACAGTTGGCCAATAATTTTTCATATATATTTTTTATATCCCCTTTTTTTTCATAATAGCTCCGAATAAGAAATTGTAATTTCCTTATTTTCACAATTGAACCCATTGCAGAATTTTAATAAATCTCAATTATTTAGTGTGATCATGGGCTGGATGTTTTGGCTTTGGTGAAAATGAAAGGTGGAGGTAGCAAAGGAAATAAGGTAAGGCCCAAAGTGTTTAAGCAATGAAAAATTTAAAAAGGTGGGCAAACAGGCACAAACGATTAAAAGGTGGCCTAAATCACTTCTAAAAACTATGACAAAACTATGTAAATGCTTCGAGAATCGCTAGAGGCAAGTTCTAGACATCGAGAAAGGACACCCTTCCGTTCAAAATGTGTAATATTTCTCTAGTAAGCTTCTACATACTCACTTGAATTATTCTCAAATTCTACCGGATTCAAGGTAAAAGTAAAACAAGAATTGTTTTTTTCGCAGTTAGAAAACATAAATCTAATTTTATGCTGAATAGTTAATTTGACATAGAATTCTACAAATGCGTGCGTTTAACTAGGAACACTGCATGAGTCAACAATTTTATTCCAAAATTCAAAATCTAATGAAGTATAAAAATTCCCTGCTACACTAAACAAAAGCAAATCTACTAAGGATTTTGCAAATGAGTAAGTATAAAAATTCAGCATAAATCTAATAATATTTTTTTTTATTTCTTCTTAGACTTCCCAAGATCTACCCGGTGAAGGGTTTGCAAGGTACTAGAGGCTATGATGGGAATTCAAGCCCAAAGCATCCTTTCCAAGAAATTTTATTTAGATAGAAAATATATATATATATATATATATATATATTTTCAAATAAATAGAAATTCAAAGAAGGCAATGCTACACCCCCATACTTAGAATTAAACATTGTCCCCAATGTTTAAAACTAAGTATGAAGAACACTTGAAAGAAAACAAACTTAAAAAAAAAAATAAAAAAAAATAAATAAAAGATAAGCAAGGGGTGCCTCCCAAGAGCGCTTTCTTTTTCCCGTCTTTAAGCCAGACGGTTAGTGTTAGGAAAACGGAAATCTAAAAGAGAAGTGGACAGGTAACTCCCTTAATTCACGCGTAGGTGAATGTGCCGGCGTCAGTTGCCCGGCTACTCCTCCGCTTAACATGTGATTCTTCGCTTGTCTTTGATCTTGAAAATGCAAATCCAAATCACCTATACATACCTGAGGTGATTTGGATTTATAAAGATGAGCGACATATGGATCATCAATTATTTGGGGTAGCAATGGCTCATCTTCTACCTGAAAATTATTGGCATCTAAAGAATCACAAATAAACGATTCAGAAAAATTATCGCAAGGAGGAGGCGCTTGCGAAATTATAAAATTAAGCTTTGGTTGTTCCTTTTCTAAAATAAAATTTTCATTCGAAAAATCTAGTGCATTACCAAGTGGAATAAGATTTTCGGACACTAAAGTTTCATGAATTTCCGGTTGAATTAAAATAGAAGACATTTACGAATATTCATGAAAAAGAAAAGAAGATCCGGGTGAAGTAGGGGAAGAAACTTGTTCTTCTTCTAGTTCATCCGGGGTGCCCAAAACATTAAGAATTTCTTGGTAATAGATTTTTTCTTCATCTTTGGTAAAAGAAGTTATGGTATTACATGAAAGCACATGGTCCTCCATAACTAAATTTTCCAAAGACAAGGAAAAAGCACTAGAAGGAAGAAAATTCTCATCTAAATTCTGGGGTGGAGCATCAAATTGAAAAAGCGGACATTCCCCAAAATTAAAGTACGAAAATTACGGCGCAAAAGAAGAAGAACAAAAATTCGGATCTAAAGATTTATCTTCATCGCCCCGAAAACTATCTGGGTGACCTTGCCACCAAGAATAATCTACTTCGGGGGTAGAAGAAAAATCATTAGAAGCCGAAAAATTATTCTCGTGAAAATTAGAGAAAACACTAGACGAAAAAAAAATTTCCTCTAAATTTTGGGGGGAAGTATCTATTTGGATCTGCGAAATTTCCCCAAAATTAGAGAAAGAAAATTGTGACACAAAAGAAGAAGAACAAAAATTCGGATCTAAAGATTTATCTTCATCGCCCCGAAAATTATCCGGGTGACCTTGCCACCAAGAAGAATCTACTTCGGAGCTAGAAGAAAAATTATTAGAATTCGAAAAATTATTCTCATTAAAATTAGAAAAATTATTTTCGTCAAAGTTTGAAAAATTATTTTCATTAAAAGAGGAAAAATTATGATCATAATTATTGTCAAAATTATTTGCATAATATTGAGAAAAATTATTTTCATAATATTTATTTTGAGCATATGAATGTAAATAACATTCCTCACTTTGATGAGGCGCATTACAATAAGAACAGCAATTTTGGCATTTTTGTTCCGCTTCCAAAAGATATACTTGGCTTTGAAGCTCGGCAACTTTTACGACCAATTCAAGTGATTGCATAATAAAAATAGAAAGGAAACAACCTTTACTCAAATGAATGGAATTTTAAAAATATTTTTATTATATAAATTTTTTTCAAAAAGCGGGTTAAATTAGTCCCGGACTTCCCAAGGTCAACCCGATGAAGGGCTCGCAAGGTACTAGAGGCTATGATGGGAATTCAAGCCCAAAGCATCCTTTCCGAGAATTTAGATTACGCTTTTTAAGATTTTTTAAAATTTAAAGAGAAGGGGGAGAAGAAAGAGAACGATAAAATTAATAATTATTTCTTTTTTTGAAATATCAACCGTGTCCCCGGCAACAGCGCTAAAAACTTGATGAGCAAAACTATGCTTGCAAACGACAATGGCAAGTGTACCATATCGAATGTAGTATAGGTTATAAAAACTAAGGTCGTATTAGACTCGGGGAGGTTGAGTACTCTTACTTCAAGAAAATCTCTATTATTTTATCAAATAGAACTTAGAGTTGGGTTGCAAAAAGAAAATAAAACAATGAAGAAGGAGAAGAATGAGAAATAAGTGAATAAGAAAAAAATATTTTATTGATAGGAGAAATTACAAACTATGAAAAGGGAAGCTACAAACTATTTAATTGAAAATGCGAATTGCATAAAGAAAGATGATTGCAAGAACTACTTAAAACATAAAAATAATACAAGAAATGAAAGTTCTAAACCTAAGAATTTGTCTCCAAACTTTTCCCTTGAACATCTGCTGGAGCTGGCTTTTTATAGCTGATAATTCTGGGTACACGCCCTCGGTCATGCCCGTGACCAAGGGCGTGTAAGGCGCGCGATCATCTCGGAGCGGAAAGGGCGCAGTCTGGAATTAATGCAGGTGATTCGGGTGCATCACGCCCTAGGTCACACCCGTGACCTAGGACGTGTAACCTTCAAAACGTGCTGCTGGCGGGAATCTTCGGCGGGAAGAAGCGGGGAGTGGCGCGGGATGAGTCATGCCCGTGACATTGAGTCACGCCCCTGGTCACGCCCGTGACCTGGGGCGTGTAAATTTAATTGACGTGGCAGGCTGATTCTGGATGCTTGCGGCGAGTCGCGGCCGTGACATTGGGTCACGCCCTTGGTCACGCCCATGACCTAGGGCATGTACTTGGCGAATTCTTCACGGAACGCACCCGTGGTGGCGGAAATAGGTCTGGAACCCCGCGCAGGTTACACACCCATGGTCACGCCCGTGACCTTGGGCGTGTACTTGAAGTTTTTGTCCAATGCGTCCAAAAAACATGAAATATACAGAAAAAGCTTAAGTTAGTTTATAAAATTGAAAAGATAATAATTTTAATAAGAAAAGCATAAAAACTATATAATTTCAAATTAAAAATATATTAAACTTATATTAAAAGATGAGTACAAAAAGTACTCATCAGATATTATTAAGACTAAATGAAATAAGTGTCAAAATGGATTTAAAAGGTGTATTTTATGGGTATTAGGCTAAATTTATAAAATGCGCAAGTTTTGCTTAGGTAGTTAATATATTTGTGTCATTTTCAATTACCCCAAGTATGTTTGATCATAATCATGTTTAAATCGGAATTGAAAAATTGTATGAATATTATTTCACTCTTTTATGATCATTTCACTCATGCATATGTTGTGCAAAACTCAATAATTAAGGTATAATAAATATGAAACTCTAATGAAGATGAAACTCATGTACTAATTTTAACTTCCGCAACTTTTTGCAATTTCTTCTCGTCTCATCACTTCATTACACAAGCCTTACATTGCAAAAACATAATTAAGAAAAATCGGAAGCAAAATTGAAGAAAATCCAGGCCATATGATTAAAATACGCACTCTCTGTGAGCTAACGCAGGCGCTAGTACCTAACGCCGACGCTAGCTCGAGTCACTGATTTTCTATAATTTTAAAATTCTGAAAAATCAACAAAAATATATGTATTTGTTTAATATTCAAAACCAAAGAGAAAATTTACAAAACTCTTCAAAATAAACATATTTTCTTATATTCACTATTCACCTTACAATGTTTCTATCTAATAATTTGAAAAGGTTGAATATGATTTTTCTTTAAAAATTCCTCATGTACATTATCATGAATAATTAATTACGAGTTCTTAATCACTATGAATTAATATTAATGATCATATATAATAGTCATGCAAAATCATATGATCTTCTAAGTCAAACATCAAATATAACTACAAAAGATTTTATTCCTTCGAAACATATAGTCTGTGATCATGATTACTATATGAATCTATTATGTTTTGCATAGACCATAAAATCAACTCTATATCCATATGAATAAATAAATTAGAATCATCACGTTATTCTATGTCTAAAACTTGAATCTCTATTGTTACATACATGCAACATTGTATCAATAAACCTTGGTATAACATTAATCTCAAACTTATCATACTAACATTATCGACTAAAGAATATTTGTGTTTATGTTAGGCTTTATATGTTTACCAAGACATACAGGCTAGGTATTCTCATCTAGGGCTCATCCATGGTATTCCTGTGCATGAACATTATGGTTAATCACTAAAATCATGCATATTTGGTTTATTCATTAATGTCATCTCATGCAATGTTTAGGTGGTAAGGTCATATACAAAATCGCTAATGTTTCATGAAATTTGCACTATCTAGAGATTTCCTAAAAATCTGAAATTTCAGCATGAAACTACTATTATGACACTTAATCAAGATCAACAATTAAATATTTCAAAAACATCAAAAATCGGGTACTGTTTCCTGCGCTAGCGCTAACGCCGGCGCTAGTGCACCTATGTGTTTTTCTGTATTTTTTAAATTTTGAAAAATCCCTAAAAATATATTAATCTATATGTACTATTTGTTTTTGAACTTCTTATTATATTTTATCTTTGAAAAATCAAATACAAAAATACAAAAAGTTAAAATTACAAAAAATATGTTTTGTTTAAAGTCTATTTTTGAAAAATCAAATACAAAAATACAAAAGCAAAAAAAAAAAAATATATGTTTTGTTTAAAGTATATTATTTTATGCAAAAACCAAATACAAAAATTACAAAATCCAAATTACAAAAAATATGTCTTGCTTTTTGTTTGAAGTTTAAAAATAAAATCAAATACAAAAATAAAAAACACTGAAACTATAAAAAAAACTGTATGGATTATCCTATGAGAATCAAGCATGAATTAATCTATTCCTTAGAACTTCTATAATGTTGCAATTTATCTTTTCAAACTCTTTGAACATTGTTTTCATCATGCTTTGTTATATCTATTAATATGTGCATCAAGTATCTTTTAAAAGGTTGTGTAGAACTAAGCTTAGCATGCCTCTAAGTATGAGTAAATGTCTTATGTTTGATAATGATCATTATTCACTCACTTATTTTGGCATTGTCTACATTTGTGTTTAATCTAAGAATGCTTATGTATGTTTTGTATTAGTACAATGAATTAAAATTGCACAAGTATCTTACCTACACTCCTTTATTTGCACTTTAAAAATTTAAGAAAAGTGGTTATGTTTTTATAAATTATATTGGTTTGCAAAACAAGTGTATTCGGAGAACTTTGTACAAAACAACAATCATAAAATAAAGTGACAAAGATAACTCCACCAAGCACTACTTGAACCTCCTTATAAGTCTTAATAAGCGTTGTGAGATTGAGCACCTTGGAAAGAATAGTAAAGTATCTTGTGCAAACCATAACTTTCTTTCAAAATAAAAACCACTTATTCTTAAGTACACCAGATCACAATACAAAAAATTAATATTGAAGAATAAAATTATGTGATCCCCCAAGCACTACTTTGCACCCTGATAAGTCTTAATGAGCATTGTGTGTGCAAAGCACCTTGGTAGTTGTACATTTTTTTTGTGCATTGAAGTGAGTGGAAGTAAAATTATTTGTGTTTTATTGAGCTCTTTACTTTACATATTACATGTATTTTTTGATTAAAACATTTGTTTACTCTATTCAAAATACACTTTTGTGCACATCATTATCTTCCCTAACACTTCTTATCATGAGTATTGGATCCTAATGCAAATTCTATACTACTCTTTAGTTATGAAATGCACTAGATAACCTAGCATGCAATATACAATGTTTGGTATGATTTGAAATTATGAATTAAAGTAACATTGTAGTAATCTTTTTTTGATAACACTATTTCAAGCTTGGTTACATTATTGAAGATTTTAATTGAACAATGTTTTACAAAACATCTTCTTTATGAAATTTAACTCATATATCTTTTTATGGATCATCATTACAATAAGATGTTTCTTGTATTTCTATAAGTCTTCCGCATCATCACCATATATTTCTACCTTGCGCTCTCATGCTTATATCAAAGTCTTAAATACCAAAATTCCTTTCTTTCAACAAACGGTAGACTTGATTGGTAAATTTTATATTGGTTACTCTACACATGAATATTTTCTTTTTTGCTAAAAACTCTGATTTATTTCTATGAAAATATTGTAATGCTAAAATTCTGATTTATGAATGTATTTCAAAATAGCTATGTGAGTGTTTTTATAAATTCAAATAAAAATATAAATCCATAGGCTATGTCGTTAGATTTAAAAAGCCTAAATGTTTCCAATAATTATTATCCATGACTTCATTTCTCACCATAGCGGGGGCGTAGGGTTGTAGACATTAGATAACCTTTATCTCTAGTCATGTCTTATCCTTAACCGGGGAGGGTTCCAGTGGGGCCTTGCGAGGCACTGGGGGGAAAGAGTGCTAGGTTGAGTTGTGTCTAGTGTTTGCATATGGGACTAACACCCCAACCTACGTCATGTATGCAGCTCCTCATGCCCATCCATCACTTAGTACGGGGCTAGGGTGTAGACATATTGTCTGGGTAGTTTAGTTACTTGGAAATCATTACATTTTGTTTATGCTACAAACTCTGATTTATGAAAATGTTGAGATACTCAAACTCTAATCTATTTAAATGAAAAGTATTCTAAAACTCCTTATCTTTTCCTTCTCTACAAGCTCGATCATGCTTTTATCTTCTTATCAACTTTTTAGTCGTGTCTCCTTACCCGCTTTTGCTAATAACAAAAGGGGGAGAACTAACATGATAAATATTAATCTACTATCAAACTATAATGCTTAATTAAGATGATAGCTTACATATTAGGAGAGCATTCACTTAGGGGAAACATGTATTTAGGGGGAGCAATTCTAACTGCTAAATGCTAAAATTATCCGAAGTCATCACTCTCACACACACACAAGTATGTTTCTTCATGCTTATATATTAATGCTCTGATTTATCATTAATGGATTTGTTATTATCAAAAGGGGGAGTTTGTTGGAACATGGTCTTCCGCATCTCCTAGGTTTGAGAATAACAAATCCTATGTGTATTTGATCTTGTGTGTTTAAGTGTTCAGGAAATCAAAGTCCACTTTTCTCAAGGATGGTTGCACCCAATTTTGAGCCAGCAATTCCAAGACTCCCACTAGCGCCGGCGGTAACACTTAGCGCCTGACGCTAGCGATGATAGCGCAATTCCGGGAGCACATATGGAAGGAGATAGCGCCTGGCAGTAGCCGATAGCGCAGGCGGTAGCGACGCACTCAGAAGGCAAGGGAGAATTGTTTCCTCGGATTGAAGATTCTGTCGCACAGAATATGTCCTAAATGGGATAGCGCCGGCGGTAGCACTAGCGCAGGCGCTAGCGCTAAGTCTATAAAAAGGACATCTTGGCTCCGTATTCTTAAGCCTCTAGAGATCCAGAATTCCAGAGCTTCGTGCCACATCATAGAGAGGAAGTTTCAGAGAGATACTCCCACAAATCCATAAAGACTAAAGGAGATCCGTGGAGAAGATTTCAATACGCTTCATCATCGTGACGAAAGACCGCATCGACTACGATCATACTCTGCGTCTTCGTCTACTTCTCAAAAAGATCCACATACAGGGAGTTTTATATTATTGTCTTTTCATTTCATATCTTTTCTGTAATCGTTTAGTGAAATTCGCCTAGAGTTGGCGAATAGGTCTGGGTAGGACTTAGGGCTGAAATTTGCCTCGTGTTGGCGACTAGGTCTCGGGTGTAGGTCTAGGGGGTGCTCGAGGCCATATCCGGGGAAGGGTTGGCTAGAGCGGCTTGAGGCCATATCCGGGGAAGGATCGGCTAAAGCCAACCGGTTCGTGGGGATACGAGTCGGTATAGAAAACAAAAAGAGTCTTTCTATTAGCTTTGATTTCTAGCTTCGATAAGAGATCAAGTTTTGTAATCATGCTTCTCAAGTTAATAAAATCATGTCTTTACTTTTACTTCACTTGATTTGTCTTGATCTTCTCTAGTTTAATAATCAAAGCTTTTTCAAAGTTATTCAAAATATATTATAAGTTTTTAAAACCCTTATTCACCCCCCGTCTAAGGGCGCCTACCGATCCAACACCACCCATTACAACAAATGCTGGAGAGCCTAGCAACCCCATTCCTGCAACTAGTGAAGAACTTCCTAGCTCCTTAATGGCTCAGATGAAAGCTTTGTTAGATGGTCAAACAAAACATTTTGAGTGTTATATGGATAAGACATTCCAGGGGTATAAAAATATATTATCTGAACAAATAGCAGGAGTTAAAACTAATATGCATCAATTGAATGCACATACACTGAATTTCTTCATGAGGGCTGCTCCTACTATGGACCATACATCCCAACAACTAGAAATAACACATAAAGTGCTAGAAAATATCATAAAGAATCAGTGTGCTACCTCAAAAAAATCTTCAAAATGCATTCCAGCCAACTGCTAACAACATGATAGAGAATTGAATGAATGTTCTTGAAAGATTTGATTTTTGTAGCCAACTGCGGGATGAACACCTCCTAGAAACAAAGAATCATATCACTGAAGGTGTGAACATGCTCAAAAATAAATTATATGACCTCCAGGGCAACATATTCCAGCATGTATCTGAAGAAGTTAGAAAAGGGGAGGAAGTTATTATAATGCATGGTGCTGACCAGGCTGTTTGGGTCTCAAATGCAACAAGGCTTACCTTGAAACTACCCCAACTGAATTATGATTCAGACCCTACATATGATGAACCCCATGTTGAGCAGTTCTCTAACAGTCCTCATCTTGTTGAGTCATCTCATAAAACAAAAGCAGTAACACATGAAGATATATTGGTCAGGAACAAGAGAAGAGAGGAACTTAAGAAAGATCCTAACTATGAAGAGTGGAGCCCACAATCCAAGTCCATAATATTGTATACATGGAATCAGTTTGGCTGGCAAGGTAAGAATATCTCATGGTATTATGGCTCAGTGGAATGGAACAATCATGAACAACAAGAGGTGGAGAGGAGGATTTGTTTGGTTTTCTAAAACGTCACATAAGATGTGCGCAACGTAATGAAAGAAACAAGAACAACCCAAAAGAGTTGCAGGACCATGCGATTTCATGAATCTAGAAATAAAAGAGCAATACATTGCAATATACCTGAAGGGGAATGAGTCAACACTCAATCAAGATGCTCGAAGGTCTGATTCCAAATGCTGAACTCCGAATTCCAAGTACTGAAATGGATCAACACCTCTATAGGAGTGCACACAGTGAAGAAGAACCCCACAACTCTTGTCCAACAAGAGATCTGGGATAAAGGAAGAATGCCCTCTTCGTCTCCCACGAACTGCTAGATTCGACGACAGGGAGAGGCGGTAGTAGTGATCTCGCGGATTATCTCTATAGGAAACCTAATCGCTTCCTGTTTTATACTTAAGGTATAAAACACATTATCCGTAGAACCGAGTCTTAATTGGAGTTAAACACGTATTATCGAAACAAATCTACTCAACGTTGAGTACAAGAATTGCGATGATACAATCTCGATGCAACGTCGAGTACACTGCGTCTAGACATTCTCGATGCAACATTGAGTACAAGACTTGCATCGAGACAATCTCGACGCAATGTCAAGTACAATTCGACGCAACTCCAATCAGTTACATGATTTGTCCTCCACTCATATCCAATATGAGTAAGACCAACACAATCCTTCATTCAACTTCTCCAACACTCTTATGTGCGACCCTATAGGGTCATATTGCATTGGCAGTAAGACTAGCTGGTTGATTGCTTTGAGATCACTTTGGGAATACCAACAGTCTCCCACTTGATCACAAAGTATCAACAAAAGCCTCACAAATAATGAGCGGCATCTAACAATACATCATTTCTACCCAAGCAATAAGAGTTCATAACTCAATAAGCCTGTTCTGACTAATGTTTTAGTGTTGTCAGGTCCCTTTGTCCTTTACATTCAGATAGAACTAGAGGCATGGACCGTGTCACCCTCATAACTGTTCAATCCTAGTTTCTTGATCAAGAATAGACTGTCTGAAATTGGTGAGTTCAATATCCCATATTGACTCGACCAAGCATGGCCATGCATTTCTCAGTCTCATTCTATCAAGGGGACCTTGGATGTAACTCCTGTCATATAGGAGGACAAATCCCATATCTATCCACACACAAACATCCAAAAGAATCGTAGCATACCCAATAACCACCGTTATCATCAACCTTCTTCAAGGAAGACTTTTGATGGCATCAAAGTACACTCTTCCTGACTTGATGAATGCTGCGACTTTAGGTCAAAGAACCACAAATACCATTGCCATATGAGACCTACTTGTGACACATTCTTATAACAATCCACAAAGTAGTCTCATGGTGGGTCTATCCAGTACAACCTGTTCACTAACAAGTACCCATGTGATGACTTGATTTCACAATATCATGAACTGTGAGAACCGGTCATCAGTCAACGCACATGTTAGTCTAATTATACCATCATTTCCCTTAGCTTCTTAGATGATACAGGGACCAAAGACTATTTAAGAATGAAGCTTCTTACAAGCATAGGCCCTTTACATTCAAGTCACACACTTGAATTCATATGAAAGCGAACATTCTAAGGGCATTTATTATGCTAATTATTCTATCATATAGAGATAGTTGACATAATAAAAGATCTTGCCATAAATGTAAAATGAAATATAAAATACTCTATTCATCACATGAATAACAACCAACACAAATATATAATCCACAAGACTCCCACTAAAGACGATCACTCAGGTATCTAATATCCATTGATCTAGTATGACCATCATGCTTTCTCTGTGCAAGAGGCTTCGTTAGTGGATCCGCAATATTCTCTTCAGTTGGTACTTTGCATATGCTCACATCTTCTCGATCGACAATCTCTTGAATAAGATGGAACCGCCTAAGTATGTGCTTGGAGCACTGATGAGATCTAGGTTCCTTAGCTTGGGCAATTGCACCATTGTTGTCACAGTAGAGAACTACGGGATCAACAATGCTAGAAACTACATCTAGCTCACCGATAAATTTCCTAATCCACGCAGCCTCCTTCGCCGCATTCGCTGCAGCGATATACCTGGCTTCTGTCATTGAATCGGCAACTGTCTCTAACTTAGAACTCTTCCAACTTACAACTCCTCCATTAAGGCAAAATACAAAACCCGACTGGGACTTTGAATCGTCCCTATCATTTTGGAAGCTAGCATCTGAGTAACCATTTACAAAGAGCTCTTCCTCTCCACCAAACACCAAGAATATATCCTTAGTCCTTCTCAAGAACTTTAGGATATTCTTGACTGCTATCCAGTGACAATCACCGGGATTAGACTGATACCTGTTTGTCATGCTCAAAGCATAGGAGACATCAGGTCGAGTACATAACATTGCATACATGATTGATCCAATTGCCGAAGCATATGGAATCAACTTCATGCGGTCCTTATCTTCTAAAGAAATAGGACAAGGGTCCTTAGAGAGACTCACGCCATGAGACATGGGTAAGAATCCCTTCTTGGATTCAAGCATACTGAACTGTTTCAGCACTTTTTCAATGTATGTATATTGGGTCAAACCCAACAACTTCCTTGATCTATCTCTATAAATCTTAATACCAAGTATATAAGTTGCTTCACCCAAGTCTTTCATAGAAAAGCAGTTCCCTAGGTTGTTCTTAACTTCTTGCAGGGTTGGAATGTCATTCCCGATCAACATATGTCATCTACGTACAGTATCAGGAAGACCACTATGCTCCCACTAATTCTCTTGTAAACACAAGACTCATCTTCATTTTTGATGAAACCAAACTCTTTGATTTTCTCATCAAAATTGAGATTCCAACTTCGAGAAGCTTGTTTAAATCCATAAATGAATCGATTCAACTTGCATATTTTAGTGGCTTCATTTGGAGATTCAAAATCCTCGAGTTATGTCATATACACTTCCTCAAGGAGGTTTCCATTTAGGAACGCCGTTTTGACATCCAGTTGCCAGATCTCGTAGTCATAATATGCAACAATAGCAAGCAGAATTGTGATGGACTTAACCATAGCGATAGGGGAAAAAGTCTCATCATAGTCAATACCAT
This sequence comes from Dactylorhiza incarnata, assembly GCA_033032865.1. Lineage (NCBI taxonomy): Eukaryota > Viridiplantae > Streptophyta > Magnoliopsida > Asparagales > Orchidaceae > Dactylorhiza > Dactylorhiza incarnata. Next base: position 18,455,471 of record JAWHQI010000022.1, on the reverse strand, counting down.
GAATTTTCTTGAAACCTTTAGCCACTAATCGCCCTTTGAATGTCTGTACATTCCCATCCATGTCGGTCTTCTTCTTGAAGACCCACTTGCACCCTATGGGTCGTACCCCTTCAAGGGGTTCCACCAAGGTCCAAAATTAGTTTGCATGCATGGAGTCCATTTCAGATTTCATTGCGTCAAGCCACTTCTCGGAGTCTGTTCCATTCATAGCCTCGTGGTAGGTTGCATGCTCATCATCATAATCCATTAGCAACACATTACATATTTGAGACATGAGAAATCCATATCTCTCAGGCTCAAATCTGGGTCTACCAGATCTACGTAGAACCTGTGTTTCCTGAGCGGGCTCTCTAGCTACAACTGCTTGTAGTCCTTGTTCAAGTTCCAATTTAGGTTCGTTTTCAATTTGTGGTTCTTGAACTTCTTCAAGTTCTACCTTTGCAGTCTTTCTGGATAAGAACTCTTTCTCCAAAAAGACGCCAGTCCTTGCAACAAACACTTTGCCCTCAGACGGCAGGTAGAAGTAGTATCCTTTGGTCTCCCTAGGATACCCCACTAGATAACACTTATCCGATTTGGGTTCTAGCTTTTCAGACATTTGACGTCGTACGTATGCCTCACAACCCCAAATTTTAATGAAAGACATACTAGGATGCTTCCCAGTCCATATATCATATGGTGTCTTTAGACCCATTTTTGTTGGAGCACGGTTTAAAGTGAAAGCAGCAATCTTTAGGGCAAATCTTCAAAAGGAAACGAGCAGATATGCATGACTTATCATCGATCGCACCATGTCCAACAAGAAACGATTCCTCCTCTTAGAAACACCATTGTGCTGTGGTGTTCTAGGTGGATTGAGTTGTGATAAAATACCACACTCTCTCAGATGATCACGAAACTCATGACTCAGGTATTTGCCACCTCGATCAGATCGGAGTGCTTTAATCCTTTTTCCCAGTTGGTTCTCTACTTCATTCTTAATCTCTTTGAACTTTTCACAGGTTTCATATTTACACTTCATAAGATATATATATATATCCGTATATACTGAAACCATCAGTAAATGTAACGAAGTAGTAGAACCCACCTCTAGCTATAGAACTCATGGGTCCGCACACATCACTATGTATGATACCCAAAAGATCATCAGCCCTCTCACTACAACTAGTGAATGGGGCTTTTGTCATCTTGCCTAATAAACATGACTCGCATCTCTAAAATGATTCATAATCAAATGAGTCCAATAGTCCATCTTTATGGAGCTTGGATATGAGTTTCTCATTTATATGGCCCAAACGACAATGCCAGAGATATGCAGGATTGGAGTTATTAGTTTTTAGTCATTTTGTATTTTCTATGTTATAGATTGGATGATTTATGTTCAAAACATATAAGCCATTAAACATCTGAGCAACGCCATAACAAACAACATTCTTATAAATAGAACAACAATTGTTTTTAATAATAAAAGAAAAACCATTCATGTCAAAACATGAAATAGAGATGATGTTTCTAGTTATAGCAGGAACAAAGTAACAATTATCAAGTTCTAAAATAAGCCCAGTGGGCAAGGAAAGACGGTACAATCCTACGGCAACAACAATAACTTTTGCTCCATTTCCAATGTGCAGGTCCATCTCTCCTTTACACAGCAGTCTTCTCCTTATCAGTTCCTGCACATTTGTACAAATGTGAGAACTACATCCGGTATCCAATACCCAAGATGAAGGAGTAGACATGTTAATTTCTATAACAAAAATACCTGAAGTGGAAGTCACACTTCCCTTCTTCTTCAGATCCTCGATGTAGAGAGGACAATTCCTCCTCCAATGCCCTGCCTTACCGTAGTGGTGGCAATTCCCTTCTTTAACTAATCCCTTCCTTTTCAGCGTAGAAGATTTGGGATTAAGGCAAGACTTAGGTCCCACCTTAGTCTTCCTGAATCCCTTGGCCTTGCCCTTGCCTTTATGCGCCATCATTATGGGGCTAGCAGGCTTGGTCTTCTTCATGTTGTTCTCGACAGTTCTTAACATGCTGATGATAAAAAATTAAGTTTTGCAAAAGCCTTTCTACGATGCGATTAGAATTCCACGGGTGCTTTCGAGGCGTCTCGCGAGTACTCGTACTTCGAGGAACTAACCATTATCCTACCTATCGAGATGATAGAGGTAATGGTCTTTCCTTTTTTCGGAATATCGACGAAAATAAACGCGGCGGCGGCGGCGCCGAATTCTCTAAATGTTTAAAAAGAAAAGGAGAAAGTCTTTGCAAGTTTTTGTTAATATAATCCATACTACTCATTCGAAAAGGCAAGTGTACCTTATCGCGTATATGATAGGATATTTTAAAGAAAATATCAAGCTCGTATTGAACCCAGGTCTATCGATTACTTCTACTTCGAAAAAGCTAACTATAATTTTATCGGAAATAAAATTTGATTAGGGCAGCGTAATTAAAACTAACTAAAAAGAGAACAACAAAAATAAAATAAAGAAGACAAGACTAAATTAAGAGGAAGAAAGAGACTTTGCAAAAATTAAAGGAAGCTTAAATTTTCATTGCATAAAAAGAGAGATTACATGAAATAAACCCTACATTACATTGCATGAAATTGAAACCAAACTAGCTTGCATGAAATGAAAACAAAAATTAAACTAAGCTTAAGAAAGGAAATTGCATTAATTAAAAACTAACTAAAACATGAAAAATAAGGAAAACTATACAAGAACAGCCCAAATGGGCAGGGGGAATGGAATGGAATGCTGGAGTGGAGCCTCTGAATTTATAGGAAAAATTTCAAGGTTACACGCCCTCGGTCACGGGCGTGACCTAAGGCGTGTAATACTTGTTCTGCACGGCTGCGACATTGGCATGGGTCCTGCGTGACAGTGTCGCAAAAAAGGACATTACACGCCCGTGTAACCTTGGTCAAGGGCGTGTACTTGGGCGGCTTCATTAATGCGGCGTGGGCTTTAATGCGGCGCTATAGCAAAAAGAGATCACGCGTGAAAATTCACGGGCGTGACCTATTGGTCACGGGCGTGACTTGGGTCAACTCAATCAATGCGGCATGGGCTTGAATTCAGTGCGGCAGGGAGCAGGGATCACGCAGGAAGTCACGGGCGTGACTCTTTGGTCACGGGCGTGACTTTGGTCAACTCCTTGACAGCATCTCCACGTCTCGACGGCAGCCCGCTGGAAAGATTCTATGTTTACACGCCCTTGGTCACGGGCGTGACCATGGGTCACGGGGGTGACCTGGGGCGTGACTTGCTGTGGATTCGTCGAACTCAGCTCGACTTTCGTCAAACGCAGATCTTTAGGTTACATGCTCTTGGTCACGGGCGTGACTGAGGGCGTGTACTATGGAATTTGTCCAAAAACACCAGAAAATCTGCAAAACAAAAGTAAAACTACATTTAGAATAGAAATTATAAAAGAAGTGATTTTAAACTAAAATATAAATAATATTTGCAATTTTAAATTAAAACTAAACTAAATACTATAATTAATATACGCATAAATACTACTCATCACATGCCTAGGAGCTCAAGCAGTGTCTTATCTATCCCATTCATGTTGTAGTTCAAGACAAACTGCTCGTAACTGTCCGGCAACGATTGCAGGATCAGATCAGTAGCCAACTCTTGGCTTACAAGAAACCCCAGTCTCTGAAGGTTTTCAATGTTGCCGATCTTGAGTACATAAGTTCCCACTGGGTCCCTAGCTCCCATTTTACACTGAAATAAAGCCTTAGTGATGCCGAACCTCTCTTGCCTAGCTTGCCCTGGGAACATTTTCTTCAGTTGCTCGACAATTTAAAAGCCACATATGGTCTCATGTTGCTTCTGAAGCTAAGAGTTCATGGTAGCGAGTGATGAGTCCTGATCATATACACTTTTATGGACTCATCTGGGCCATTTATTTAATCATTTCACCGCACTTTAGCCCTGTTTCAGTTCATATTTGATATTCTAGGCTAGGAGCACTTTTTGGCCCATTTTGGTGTAATTTCATGCTTATCCTCATCAGTAGTTTTCATGCACTGTTAGGTGCCACTTTCAGTGGCTGGATTCGTGGTTGTACGCTAGAACAGGAGTCGTGCGGGTGTTTCCGGTGCAATTCTGCACAGGAACACTGCGCACGATCACTGGTTCTACTGCGCACGACCACTGGTCGTGCGCCATTGATCGTGCGCATTTGACGCCTTTTTCATGAGTTCTGTTTGGTGCAGTGCGCACGACCATCTACGCTAGTGCGCACGACCACCGGTCGTGCGCCACTGTTCGTGCGCACTTACCATTTAATTTCCGAGTTCTGTTTGATGTAGTGCGCACGACCATCAACTCCAGTGCGCACGACCACCGGTCGTGCGCCACTGGTCGTGCGAACATTTTATTTTATAATTTCTGTCTTTGCAGGTTCCGTCCAGGCAGAGCGCACGATCACAGGATTCTAGTGCGCACGACCACTGGTCGTGCGCCACTGACCGTGCGCACTGTTTAATTCCAGCGCCTATAAAATCCACTGCTCGCGATTTAGGTCGGATCCCCCGCTTTCTTCCGCCGTTTTCCGCCTGGTTTGGTCCGACTTCGCCCCTCCATCGTCGCCCACCTTAGGGAGGATCTCCGGGCAAGCTTTCAACGCCAAATCTTCGCCGGAGTTTCCTCTCGGCCTCCTCCTTCATCCAAGAGCTCCAAAGGAAGACCTAGCCGCCATTACCGTCAAGCAAGAGGAAGTTTGCAACCTCTACCGGATCGTGACACGAAGAAGACGGGTCCATTGGAGAGTCGTGACAGCTCTCTCTACCCCGGACGTAGTTGCGGACCGAGCTTGGACGCGGATTGACAACCCGGCGATTCCAACCGTGAATCTTCAACGAGCCTTCGGATTCGGTCGATTTCTTGCCTTGTTCTCCTTTTATTGATTGTTGTAATAGCTAGATCTTATGTATTTTGATGAAGAACACTTGAACTTGTTTTTATATCTATATATTTCATGTTTGTGAAATGCTTTTATGGTTTATGTGTTTATGAGGTGCGCCACCATCCATTTTCCATCCCACTATCGTGTCCGGTGCCGCACTAGCAATTGCTAGTGGCGTGCTTGTCGAAGAGGTGCTTGCGACCCTCATTCCGTTAGCCTACTCGTCCATCCGCCTACCGAAGCGTGGCATCGCGGCCCGTGTACTCCATCCCGCCTAACGAAGCAGCGCGCTCAAGGCCTGCATAGTTCGATCCGCTTGCCTACTCGTCCATCCACCCTTACGAAGTAGCGCGTTCAAGGCCTACGTAGTCTTCCATCCCGCCGAGCGAAGCTTTGCATAGCGGCATTGCATAGGAGTAGTTGATAGCTTTTATTTTATTTTCCAAAAGCCAACCCAACTCCCCCGCATCCCATCCGATTTTAGGACTTCAATCTCAAGTCCTTCCTCGAAACCTAACTCCACCTTACTGTGTTCCTTGAGAGATTCGATACTCGGGGATTACTCCTCGTTTTATATTACTTGAACGATCGGTACACTGCCGTTTCGTGTCGCAGTCGAGCTACCGCCTATAGCGGTGTGTGAGATTTGCGCCATCAAGTTTTTGGCGCCGTTGCCGGGGAACACAGTCGTGTGAGTTTTCTGGAGAGGAAGAACCTGAGAGAAAAGCCCTTCCATTTGTAAATTGCATTTTCTGTTATTTTATTTCTGTTCTTTTTATTCCATTTTCTTGTTTTTATTAGGTTGCTTTAGTAAATTTTTGTTAGGTGTAGTATTTTGCACATTTTGTCTGAATCGTATTATCTTCACATTATGTGGGCACATCTCAATTTCCGTTGCCGTTGGTGTGGAGCTTCCTCCCACTCTAGTGATGAATGCCCTACGGAGAATAGTAGGCATAATTCTTCTCGCCCAGCATATAGAGCATCGACTCCGTCTGATACTCCATATGGTGCGCGTAAGTCTTATGGCTACTCTGCTGAGCCATTACCGTCTTACTTCTTTTCGGCTCCAGCCCCCGCTGTGCCAAAGAAGCCTGCTAGGCAGTGCCAGTTTTGTCGGAGCACAGATCACGCCCTGAAGGATTGTGCTGCTTTTCTTCGCCAATTGGATGAGGATGACGAGCCGGATATCCGGATCGTCCCGAATCCTAACTCTGGCGGCACACCTTCAACGTCCGGTTATGTGTCTTTTCCACCTTCACATCTTGAAGGGTATGGCATGGACACGGTCACCGGATGTGCGGCTGATCTATACACCGACATTGCTGAGCCCATTCTCCCAGTGCATCCACCACCTCTAGTGGATTCGATTCTTTGTGAGGAATCGGTGCTCGACTTTTATCCGAGCACTATTCCTCTCCCTATTGTGCATACTACACTCGTCTCCGACGACATTGTTGATGATGTGTCGCATGAGGAGGTCGTTGATCTTAGTGTTGTGCCTACCCCTATGGAAGAGGACAACCTTCTAGGTGAAGAGGAGTTTTCCTCAACACCGGTGGAGGAAGTTCAAATCCGAAGCCTGGCCACCGTTGATCCCGCCGATTCTTGTAGCATTGATGACAATGCTAGCATTATTTTACTACCCCAACCTGATGGGAGTGAGACCGGGATCACTCCCTCGATTGATGTTTATTTATGTTCTTCGCCTTCTTTATTTCTTGATCCCCCTTCTTCATCTGAGCCTGTGCAGGATGAGTCTTCACAGGTACATCAGGAGGACTTGGAGCTATGTGCTCAAGTCAATGATGCGAGCATCCTCTCATGCGAGGAGGTTTATTCTCCCTCCGTTGAGGAAGCTCCACTCATTGCCTTTTCCCCCTGCCACCTTGCTGTTGACGATACCTTGCTAAGCAAGGATGTGTTTTGTGAGTTGAGTGAGGACCAGGCCTCCTCCTCTTCTTACTTCCTTTTCCCTCTACCTGTGTCAAGCAGGTATTATTTATATTCTGGTAGAGGCGTGACTGTTCTATCACCGTATCGGTACCCGCTACCGACACGGATATTAGGCCAGTTACCTGTCCACTTCTCCTTCCATAGGCCCATTAGCTAGAACGCTTAAAGTTTGAATAAGTCGTGCTGGGAGGACAATAACCCCAGTAGTTATCTTTCTTTTCTGCATTTTTATTTCCTCTAATCATGTTTAGTTAGTAGTATTTTCTTTTCAATTTTCTTTTGTCTTTTGTTTTTGCGGAGCTGACCCCTGCAGGTACTTCTTCTGGATGGCGGATGCTGCAGCTCATTTGAGCTTAAACGCCAATCTTCTGGTATGCTCACTTGCTGAGCATTGGGTACTCTCTTCCCCTAGCCTTTTCTGATTTGTCATGTCATATATTATGCGGATTGTTTAGTTTAAGTCTGGGGGAGAGTAGTTTTGTTTACCCGCTCACGTGCACTATTGCACTGCATACTAGAAGATTTCTTTTAAAACGTTTTGTTTATTTTCATTGCACACCACAGCACCCACTTGAGCGCGTACTCGTCTGTATGCGTGCTCTGTAGTGAATTTAATTCTTCTGCTTATTTGGGAAAATCTAGGTGATGGCTTAGGATTATGTAGCAGAGTAAAATGTTGACTCTAGTAGTGCTCCTAGTCGAGTGCTCGGTTGCATAAAAATTTGTGTAGATTAGACTTCTCTTTATATTATGGTGTTATATTTTTCTTATTAGTGTAAATGTTGTTTACTCTACTCAAATGGTGAATTCGGTGGAATCAAACGGTAGCATAGGGATGTGTGTAAACGATCGCTAGATTCGTATTGCTCGAGTCGGGAGAAAGGTTTATCTTTCTCATGGGCTAAGAACTTGCCCCAAGCGACTCTTGAAGCATGGGTGAGAGCTACTTGTTGAGTCAAGCATGATGTAGGCCACCATTTGGCTAGTTTGAGCTTTGCTATTCCATGCCCCTTTCATTCACCTTTGCAAGCCAAATTTGTGCCTACCATTTTTATGTTCAGCTCCTCCTCATCCACCAAAGCCTGAAGCCTATCCTACGCCCGCAACCAAAAAAATGTTTTAACTGTGCTCATAATTTCCAACTTGTGTGGTGTGTGGTATCATTGTGTTTTGAAGAGAAAATAATGTCTATCCGCTGATTTTGAACCAACTGGAGGTTGCTTGAAAGAAGAAAAATATATAAAAGAAAAAAAAGAAGAGTATCCTGAAAATAATCCTCCCAAGCTAAAGAGAAAAATCTGTTGGTATTTGTAAAGTAGGCTGTGTGCACACCTGGTTTTCATGATAAGTCTGGGGGTGTGTCACACGAGCATAGTTGTGTGGTTTTGTAAGGTGCAGTGTGCCGTTGGCTCATTTGGGTTGCGTAGCCGTCATGTTTATCTTTGCATATCATTCCGTAACCTAAGCCCCGTTTTAATCCTATAAGTCCTACTGATTTGACTTGCGAGTTTGCTAGCGCCGTGGAGAGAGTGTGACCGGGCAAGCTTATGGTCACCGACACTGATGGATTTCAGTGGAGTTTTTCCCGCATCCCGATCTTGAGCAATGCTCGTCTCAGCGTTTAGTTTACTTTCTCTGTATGCATGACCGAACGATTCACCATAGTTCACCATTTTGAGTAGCTGTAATATGCTTTTACTCTTTTAGAAATATATAGGCTGTTTATATAATCAGAAATCTTTTCTACTATTTTTCTTATGCACATGAGCATGCGACTTCGCATGGTACTCTGTATTGTAGTTTTAAGCCATCTACTTTTCTTTCCCAGTTCGCTTAGAATTTGTTTGCTCGGGACGCGCAAACAGGTAAGTCTGGGGGTGTGATGAGTCCTGATCATATACACTTTTATGGACTCATCTGGGCCATTTATTTAATCATTTCACCGCACTTTAGCCCTGTTTCAGTTCATATTTGATATTCTAGGCTAGGAGCACTTTTTGGCCCATTTTGGTGTAATTTCATGCTTATCCTCATCAGTAGTTTTCATGCACTGTTAGGTGCCACTTTCAGTGGCTGGATTCGTGGTTGTACGCTAGAACAGGAGTCGTGCGGGTGTTTCCGGTGCAATTCTGCACAGGAACACTGCACACGATCACTGGTTCTACTGCGCACGACCACTGGTCGTGCGCCATTGATCGTGCGCATTTGACGCCTTTTTCATGAGTTCTGTTTGGTGCAGTGCGCACGACCATCTACGCTAGTGCGCACGACCACCGGTCGTGCGCCACTGTTCGTGCGCACTTACCATTTAATTTCCGAGTTCTGTTTGATGTAGTGCGCACGACCATCAACTCCAGTGCGCACGACCACCGGTCGTGCGCCACTGGTCGTGCGAACATTTTATTTTATAATTTCTGTCTTTGCAGGTTCCGTCCAGGCAGAGCGCACGATCACAGGATTCTAGTGCGCACGACCACTGGTCGTGCGCCACTGACCGTGCGCACTGTTTAATTCCAGCGCCTATAAAATCCGCTGCTCGCGATTTAGGTCGGATCCCCCGCTTTCTTCCGCCGTTTTCCGCCTGGTTTGGTCCGACTTCGCCCCTCCATCGTCGCCCACCTTAGGGAGGATCTCCGGGCAAGCTTTCAACGCCAAATCTTCGCCGGAGTTTCCTCTCGGCCTCCTCCTTCATCCAAGAGCTCCAAAGGAAGACCTAGCCGCCATTACCGTCAAGCAAGAGGAAGTTTGCAACCTCTACCGGATCGTGACACGAAGAAGACGGGTCCATTGGAGAGTCGTGACAGCTCTCTCTACCCCGGACGTAGTTGCGGACCGAGCTTGGACGCGGATTGACAACCCGGCGATTCCAACCGTGAATCTTCAACGAGCCTTCGGATTCGGTCGATTTCTTGCCTTGTTCTCCTTTTATTGATTGTTGTAATAGCTAGATCTTATGTATTTTGATGAAGAACACTTGAACTCGTTTTTATATCTATATATTTCATGTTTGTGAAATGCTTTTATGGTTTATGTGTTTATGAGGTGCGCCACCATCCATTTTCCATCCCACTATCGTGTCCGGTGCCGCACTAGCAATTGCTAGTGGCGTGCTTGTCGAAGAGGTGCTTGCGACCCTCATTCCGTTAGCCTACTCGTCCATCCGCCTACCGAAGCGTGGCATCGCGGCCCGTGTACTCCATCCCGCCTAACGAAGCAGCGTGCTCAAGGCCTGCATAGTTCGATCCGCTTGCCTACTCGTCCATCCGCCCTTACGAAGTAGCGCGTTCAAGGCCTACGTAGTCTTCCATCCCGCCGAGCGAAGCTTTGCATAGCGGCATTGCATAGGAGTAGTTGATAGCTTTTATTTTATTTTCCAAAAGCCAACCCAACTCCCCCGCATCCCATCCGATTTTAGGACTTCAATCTCAAGTCCTTCCTCGAAACCTAACTCCACCTTACTGTGTTCCTTGGGAGATTCGATACTCGGGGATTACTCCTCGTTTTATATTACTTGAACGATCGGTACACTGCCGTTTCGTGTCGCAGTCGAGCTACCGCCTATAGCGGTGTGTGAGATTTGCGCCATTAGCGAGCATGAGGCATTCGACATCTAAGGATTCATCTTGATACTTCTTATAAGCATCTTTGTCGGCACGGGATGTATTCCCGGTCGTCACAGGGGGATCCTCTTCCAAGATATAGAGCTTACGCTCTTGCCTGAGAACAATTCTCATGTTTCTATACCAGTCAAGGAAGTTAGTCCCATTGAGCTTGTCCTTCTCAAGGATGGCTCTCAAGGACAAGGTGGAGTGAGATCCACTTGCCATGGAAGTTCTACAAAATTATGCAAAATTAATTTCAGTGTTATATTTTAAAATACATTTTATTTAATAAGGACTTTTATTAAATACTCCCACTATTTTATTCAAATTGATAACCCTTAATATCAATTAGGAGAGGTAAAGTGAGCTGCTCTCTTAGTGGACAAGATCCATATTTCACCAACACAATGAGTCTGCTTTGGCATTCCTCTCATAATGCGGTTATTTAGGTAGACAACACTTGCCAATTGCATCATTATGCAACTCTTGTATAGTTGGTGAATAACTCTTTATTCGCATCCATCATACGGTGCATGCCAACCCTATGCCTCTAGGCACTCAACCTTTGAGGTCACCTAGTTAAGTTGGACCCGATGTCGACAGTGGGATTTCACAATTATCTTCTTGCACCCTTACCAAGATAGATTGATGCACCTTGCTTTGGAGAGCCCACACTTCATCGATCAAGGCAGGAAGAGTGCCATCCATCGGAAGGCATCCGCATACATAATATTTAATAAGGGATTTTTTTATTAATAAGCGATTAACAATTAATCAATGTGAATATTCACAGAATTACAACATTCACAAACCAAATACATCCCAGATGTGCACAAAAAGAAATATAAACACTTTGATAACATAAAGATGCTAAATCTGAGCATTTAGAACACTTCTAAACCTCCAGATTTACATGCATTGGACACATGCAAAAACAACTCCACTTATGCAGTAGACAAGATTGTCTCTCAGTGTGAGATTCAAAATCTAAGACTTTTGGTTTCACAAACCATTCCGAGGGACGGTTACTGCAAAGGAGAAACAATTCCTGAAACAATAAAATCGCAGCGCAATCACATGCGTTCCTTGTGGGGTTTTCTAAAATGTCACTGGATTGCCAACCTGGCTCTGATACCACTGTTGGGTTTTCTAAAATGTCACATCAGATGTGCGCAGCGGAAAGAAAGAAACAAGAATAACCCAAAACAATTGCAGGACCTTGCAATTTCATGAAGCTAGAAATAAAAGAGCAACACATTGCAATATACCTGAAGGGGATTGAGTCAACACTCAATCAAGATGCTCCAAGGTCTGATTCCAAATGCCGAACTCCGAGTTCCAAGTACTGAAATGGATCAGCACCTCTATAGGAGTGCACATAGTGAAGAAGAACCCCACAACTCTTGTCCAACAAGAGATCTGGGATGGAGGAAGAATGCCCTCTTCGTCTCCCACGAAAAGCTAGATTCGACGACAGGGAGAGGCGGTAGTAGCGATCTCGCGGAATGTCGAGACCTATGCGGAACACTTCCGCTTTTGCTCTGATAGTCTTTTCGAAAAGGATTATCTCTATAGGAAACCTAATCGCTTCCTGTTTTATACTCAAGGTATAAAACACATTATCCGTAGACCAGAGACTTAAATGGAGTTAAACACATAGTGTCGAAACAATTCGATGCAACATCGAGTACAAGAATTGCGTCGAGACAATCTTGACGCAACGTCGAGTACACTGCGTCGAGACATTCTCGACGCAGTGTCGAGAACAAGACTTGCGTCGAGACAATCTCGACCCAACGTCGAGTACAATTCGACGTAACTCCAATCAGTTATAGGATTGGTCCTCCACTCATATCCAATATGAGTAAGACCAACACAATCCTTCATCCAACTTCTCCAACACTCTTATGTGCCACCCTATATGCTCATATTGCGTTGTCAGTAAGACTAACTGGTTGATTGCTTTGAGATCACCTTGGGAATACCAACATGATTCACATAAGAAACTGTCCTCAGCATAACAATAAACACATCATGTATTTGATGTATGTATTAGTTTTGATGTGACAGGTATAACTAAAGTGCATGACTAATGTTGGGTTAGCTAGGCTTATAGTCACTCAAACATGTGTAATCCTTCATGGTGCAAAACATATGTTGACTTATGACCTAACACAATAATAGACTTGTCACTATCAATGAAAAATCATTTGAAAAGGTTTGGATATCATACTGTAAAGATAGCCAATAAGTTAGATTAAGCCCAAAAATGGCTAAAGTCAAATATCGGTTAGATGATCTAGAAGATAAGGCCTCCATGATGTCTAGACAACAACTATATTGCTAGATGATCTCAACGATAAGGTTTCTATACCAGCTAGATCATACCTATATCGTCCAGAAGATCGTCTAGAAGAGCTATATCATCCAGAAGGCCTATATCGTCCAGAAGGCTTATATCGTCTAGAAGAGCTATATCATCTAAAAGGCATATATTGTCTAGAATAGAATATCGTCCAAAAGTTTTCTATATATGCTAGATGCGAGAAGAAAGATAGGAATTGTGCCTTAACTTAAATTTTATTTTGAAATACACCATTTGATGCGCCAATCAGAGAATTCCTTCTTGATTTCTAGTGCTAGTAATTGATTATATATAACGGCCTTAGGGCTTCACGAATTCAATTAATTATGTCATTTTATCTTTAAATTTGACGAATCATTTTCGAACAGAACAAGAACACAATTTCATTGGAGTCGGTGGCTAATTTTCTTAAACGAAGAAATCCAAGGTGCTACTACAGTTCGTTCTCAAGTATTCTTGTAGAATCTTCAGAGCCTATACAATTAAAGATCTGATTCATCCATTTGCTCAAGTATTACTCAGCCGATCAAATTCTTCTTGAAGAACACTTATCTGAGTAAGAAGTTTATTTCTACAAGAAGTTTTTCCTGATCAAAATTTTAGTCTTCAAGAGTATTATTTCAAAGATCTGATCAAGGAATAAGAAACCTCTGTGTTGTGCTTCTACAGAAGACTCCAGATTATTCATTCTTGATTATTTGAGTCTAATTTATATTGTAAACAGAAAATTTATACACTTTTGATGTAGGATCTCTTTTGAGATCCGAGTGTAGGGATTTCTTGTAAGCCTGAGTTGTTGAAATCGGCAACCGGTCTCTGAGTTCGGACCCACAGGGGGTGTAGCTGATGAGTCCCAAATATATACACATTTATGGACTCATCTGGGCCGATTTTCTAGTCTATGCACTTCACTTTAGACATGTTTTCACTCATATTTGATACTCCATGCTAAGTGCACCTCTAGGCCCGTTTTTGGTGTTATTTCATGTTCTTCTTCTTTAGTAGTTTTCATGTATTGTTAAGTGCCACTTTCAGTGGCTGGATTCGTGGTTGTGCTGGAACAGGAGTCGTGCAGGTGTTCCCGGTACAATTATGTACAGGAACACTGCGCACGATCACTGGTTCTATTGCGCACGACCACTGGTCGTGCGCCGCTGATCGTGTGCACTTAACCCTTTCTTTTTGAGTTCTGTCTCGGACAGTGCGCACGACCACCTACGATAGTGCACACGACCAGCGGTCGTGCGCCACTGTTCGTGCGCACTTAACATCAATTTTATGAGTTCTGTTTCGACCAGTGCGCACGACCACCTACGATAGTGCGCACGACCACCGGTCGTGCGCCACTGGTCGTGCGCCACTGGTCGTGCGAACATGGTATTTTATAAATTTCTTACATTGCAGGCTCCACCCAGGCAGGCGCACGATCACAGGATTCCAGCGTGCATGACCACTGGTCGTGCGCCAATGACCGTGCGCACTGTTTATTCGAGCGCCTATAAATACTCCTGCTCGCGAATTAGGTCGGATCCTCCGATCTTTCGTTCTCCCAGCTCCGCCGTTCCGCCCGATTTCGCCCCTCCATCACCGCCCACCATCGGGAGGTGCCCCGAGCTTGTTCTTCACGCCATTCTTGAGCCGGAGCTTCCTCTCGGCCTCCTCCTTCATCTTAGAGCTTCAAGGAAGGTTTAGCCGCCATCGCCATCAAGCAAGAGGAAGTTTGCAACCTCCACCGAATCGTGATACGAAGAAGACGGGCTCATTGGAGAGTAGTGACAGCTCTCTCTACCCCGGACGTAGTTGCGGACCGAGCTTGGACGCGGATTGACAACCCGGCGATTCCAACCGTGAATCTACAACGAGACTTCGGATTCGGTCGATTTCTTGCCTTGTTCTTTTCTTATTGATGCGTTTGTAGCTAGATCTCTCATGTATGGATGATGAATACTATGAATTGTGCTTGTAATCTTAATTTCATGTCTATGTAAAGTTATATTTTGTTCATTTGTGTATGAGGTGCGCCACCATCCATCCTCCATCCCGCCGTCACGTTCGTATGCCGCACTAGCAATTGCTAGTGGCGTGCTTGTCGACGAGTTGCTTGCGACCCTCATCCGTATGCCTACTCTTCCATCCGCCTAGCGAAGCGTGGCATAGAGGCCCGTGTAATCCATCCCGCTTAACGAAGCAGCGCGCTCAAGGCCTGCATTGTTCGATTCCGCTTGCCTACTCGTCCATCCGCCCTTGCGACGCAGCGCGCTCAAGGCCTGCCTAGTCTCCATCCCGCCAAGCGAAGCATTGCATAGCGGAATTGCATAGGATTAGTTGATAGCTTTTATTTTATTTCCACAATACAAAACCCCCCGTTTCCGCATCCATCCGCTCGAAAGGACTTCAATCTCAAGTCCTTCCTCGATAATAAACTCCACCTTACTGTGTTCCTTTGAGATCGATACTTGGGGATTCATTCCCATTTTTTATTACTTGAACGATCGGTACACTGCCGTTTCGTGTCGCAGTCGAGCTACCGCCTATAGCGGTGTGCGAGATTTGCGCCATCAAGTTTTTGGCGCCGTTGCCGGGGAACACAGTCATGTGAGTTTTCTGGAGAGGGAAAACCTGAGAGAGAAGCCCTTCCATTTGTAATTGCATTTCTTTGTTTTATTTCTTTTTATTCCATTTTCCTGTTTTAATTAGGTTGCTTTAGTAATTTCTGTTAGGTGTAGTATTTTGCACAATAGCATTTTTATTTTTGAATCGTTTTATCTCCACACTATGTGGGCACATCTCAATATCTGTTGCCGTTGGTGTAGAGATACCTCCCACTCTAGTGATGAATGCCTTACAGAGAATAGTAGGCATAATTCTTATAGCCCAGCATATGGAGCACCGACTTCCTCTGGTACTCCATATGGTGCGCGTAAGCCTTATGGCTACTCTGCTGAGCCTTTACCATCATACTTCTTTTCGGCTTCAGCCCCCGCTGTGCCAAAGAAGCCCGCAAGGCAGTGTCGGTTTTGTCGGAGCACTGATCATGTCTTGAAGGACTGTGCCGAGTATCTTCGCCAATTGGACGAGGATGACGAGCCGGATATCCGGATCGTCCCGAATCCTAACTCTGGCGGCACACCTTCAACATCCGGTTTTGTGTCTTTGCCACCTTCACATCTTGAAGGGTATGGCGTTGACACAGTCACCAGATGTGTGGTTGATCTATGCACCGACATTGCTGAGCCTATTCTCCATGTGCATCCACCACCTCTAGTGGATTCGATTCTTTGTGAGATTCGGTGCTCGACTTTTATCCGAGCACTATTCCTCTCCCTGTTGTGCATACTACACTCGTCTCTGACGACATTGTTGATGATGTGTCGCAAGAGGAGGCTGGTGACTTTACTGTCATGCCTGTTCCTATGGAGGAGGACAACCTTCCAGGTGAAGAGGAGTTTTCCTTAACACCGGTGGAGGAAGTCCAAATCTTAGGCATGGCCACTGTTGATCCCGCCGAACCTTGTAGCATTGAGGACAATGCAAACATTATTTTACTTCCCCAACCTGATGGGAGTGAGACCGGGATCACTCCCCCGATTGATGTTTATTTATGTTCTTCGTCTTCTTTATTTCTTGATCCCCTTCCATCATCTGAGTCTGTGTAAGTTGAATCTTCACAGGTACTTCAGGAGGACTTGGAGCTTTTTGCTCAAGTCAATGATGAGAGCATCCTCTCATGTGAGGAGGTTTATTCCCCCTCCGTAGAGGAAGCTCCACTCATTGCCTTCGCCTCCTGCTGCCTCCCTGTTGACGACTCCTTGCTAGGCAAGGATATTTTTGGTGAGTTGAGTGAGGATATCTCCTCCTCTTCTTACTTTCTTTTCCCTCTACCTGTGTCAAGCAGGTATTATTTATATTCGGGTAGAGGTGTGACTGTTCTTTCTCCGTATAGGTACCCACTACCTACACGCATATTAGAACAGTTACCTGTCCACTTTTCTTTTCATAGGCCTATAAGCTAGAACTGTATAAAATCTGAATAAGTCGGGCTGGGATGACAATAACCCCAGTAGTTATCTTACCTTTTCCTTCATTTCTTATTTCTTCTTGTTTAGTTTAGTTAGTAGTATTCTTTTTTCAGTTTTCTATTTTCTTCTATTTCTGCGGAGCTGACCCCTGCAGGTATCTTTTCTGGAGGGCGGATGCTGCGGCACATTTTAGCTTACACGCGTCTTCTGGTATGCTCACTTCTGAGCATTGGGTAATCTCTTTCCCTAGACTTCATTTTCAATTTTCATGGTTACATCATTTATGTCTATTGCTTAGATTTAATCTGGGGCAGAGCCGCTATATGTTACCCACTGCACGTGCACATCTCATTTGCATACTAGAAGTATTTTAATTTCAGATATTTAGTTATGTTCAATTGCATTGCACACCACTACACCCACTCGAGCGTACACTTAGCTGTTGGCACGTCTTGAGCTGAACTCATTTCTTTTTGTGTGATTTGGAAAATCATTGTGCTGGCTTAGGATTGTGAGTAGGAGTAAAATGTTGACTTCGATAGTGCTCTTAGTCGAGTGCTCATGTCTCACATAGAAATTCGTGTAGATTCAATTTCTTTTTATGATTTTAGTTTATATTTTTTCTATTAGCGTAAATATTGTTTACTACACTCAAAAATTGGTGAATCCGGTGTGAATCAAACGGTAACATAGGGATGTGTGTAGACGTTCGTTAGCCTCGTATTGCCCGAGTCCGGAGAAAGGATTATCTTTCTCGGTGGCTAAGAACTTGCCCCAAGCGATTCTTGAAGCATGGGTATACGGTTAGTAAATTGCGTGAATGTGATACAGGCCATCATTTTGGCCCGGTTGAGCCTTTGTGCCCACTCCTATCGCTTTATCCTCGTTAGCCCAGTTGTGCCTACCCGTTCTTTGATTCAGCCTCACTGTTGTCTCACCAAAGCCTAAATGCCAATCCTAGTCGCACACCCAAATCTGAGCTTTAACTGTTTATTATTTTCATGAGTTGGGTTGTTGATTTGGTGATATGTTTGTGAAGATATGGATGTGTTTTATTGTTTAGCTGCTGAAAATGATAAGAAAAGAAAAGAAGAAAATGAGAGAAAGAAAAGAAGTGAAAAGAAAAGAAAAAGATTTGATCTTTAATGAAAAATCTGTGTAAAAATATATGTTTGGGAGTAGGCGGTGCACACACCCATGCGTCTAAGTCTAAGTCTGGGGGTGTGGTGCATCCGCGTGTTTTTTTGGCTACTTGGATAGTGTTATGCATTTGCTCATTTGGGTTTTTGTGTTCTAAGCCTTCATGTTTATATTTGTTTACCTCACCTAAACCCAAGCCTCATCTAAAACCTTAAGTCCTATTGATTCACGCATTTGAGTCAAACCAGTGCCGTGGAGAGAGTGCGAACGGGCAAGCTTATGGTCACCGACATTGATGGATTTCAATGGAGTTGTCCCGAGCCCAGATCTTTGGCAATGCTCGTCTCAGCGTTCAGTCTATTTTCTTCCTATGTACGACCTTATGATTCACCGTGATTCACTTTTTGAGTAAACGTAATATATAAATAAACTCCTAGAAAATTATAAACTAATATGTATAATTAGAAATTTTATCTACTAAATTTCTACGCACATGAGCATGCGACTTCGCATGGTACTCTGCTTGATAATTTCTTCGCCAGCTTATGTTTTTCCTGTCCGCGAGAGATGGTTTGCTCGGGACGCGCAAACAGTTAAGTCTGGGGGTGTGATGAGTCCCAAATATATACACATTTATGGACTCATCTGGGCCGATTTTCTAGTCTATGCACTTCACTTTAGACATGTTTTCACTCATATTTGATACTCCATGCTAAGTGCACCTCTAGGCCCGTTTTTGGTGTTATTTCATGTTCTTCTTCTTTAGTAGTTTTCATGTATTGTTAAGTGCCACTTTCAAAGGCTGGATTCGTGGTTGTGCTGGAACAGGAGTCGTGCAGGTGTTCCCGGTACAATTATGTACAGGAACACTGCGCACGATCACTGGTTCTATTGCGCACGACCACTGGTCGTGCGCCGCTGATCGTGTGTACTTAACCCTTTCTTTTTGAGTTCTGTCTCGGATAGTGCGCACGACCACCTACGATTGTGCGCACGACCACCGGTCATGCGCCACTGTTCGTGCGCACTTAACATCAATTTTATGAGTTCTGTTTCGACCAGTGCGCACGACCACCTATGATAGTGTGCACGACCACCGGTCGTGCGCCACTGGTCGTGCGAACATGGTATTTTATAAATTTCTTACATTGCAGGCTCCACCCAGGCAGGCGCACGATCACAGGATTCCAGCGCGCATGACCACTAGTCGTGCGCCAATGACCGTGCGCACTGTTTATTCCAGCGCCTATAAATACTCCTACTCGCGAATTAGGTCGGATCCTCCGATCTTTCGTTCTCCCAGCTCCGCCGTTCCGGCCGATTTCGCCCCTCCATCGCCGCACACCATCGGGAGGTGCCCCGGGCTTGTTCTTCACGCCATTCTTGAGCCGGAGCTTCCTCTCAGCCTCCTCCTTCATCCTAGAGCTTCAAGGAAGGTTTAGCCGCCATCGCCATCAAGCAAGAGGAAGTTTGCAACCTCCACCGAATCGTGACACGAAGAAGGCGGGCTCATTGGAGAGTAGTGACAGCTCTCTCTACCCCGGACGTAGTTGCGGACCGAGCTTGGACGCGGATTGACAACCCGGCGATTCCAACCGTGAATCTACAACGAGACTTCGGATTCGGTCGATTTCTTGCCTTGTTCTTTTCTTATTGATGCGTTTGTAGCTAGATCTCTCATGTATGGATGATGAACACAATGAATCGTGCTTGTAATCTTAATTTCATGTCTATGTGAAGTTATATTTTGTTCATTTGTGTATGAGGTGCGCCACCATCCATCCTCCATCCCGCCGTCACGTTCGTATACCGCACTAGAAATTGCTAGTGGCGTGCTTGTCGACGAGGTGCTTGCGACCCTCATCCGTATGCCTACTCTTCCATCCGCCTAGCGAAGCGTGGCATAGCGGCCCGTGTAATCCATCCCGCTTAACGAAGCAGCGCGCTCAAGGCCTGCATAGTTCGATTCTGCTTGCCTACTCGTCCATCTGCCCTTGCGACGCAGCGCGCTCAAGCCCTGCCTAGTCTCCATCCCGCCAAGCGAAGCATTGCATAGCGGCATTGCATAGGAGTAGTTGATAGCTTTTATTTTATTTCCACAATCCAAAACCCCCCGTTTCCGCATCCATCCGCTCGAAAGGACTTCAATCTCAAGTCCTTCCTCGATAATAAACTCCACCTTACTGTGTTCCTTTGAGATCGATACTTGGGGATTCATTCCCATTTTTTATTACTTGAACGATCGGTACACTGCCGTTTTGTGTCGCAGTCGAGCTACCGCCTATAGCGGTCTGCGAGATTTGCGCCATCAGTAGCCTATGCTTACTTCTCCCTCACTAAACTCTCATGACCGAGGATGGAAAACCTAGAATAGACCGAAGGCTGTAGCGAGGAGGTCCCGTCACACACCCGGAAGATCTCAGAGAGCTTCCCCTCCTAAACAAAAGCTCAGCCGGGCACCTTGGAGGGCAAAAGCAGCCAACTCCAAAACTAGCCCGGAGGTGAGAGCTCCAAAAGATCTGATCTCCTCCAAGGTGCCCTTAAGGGTCTATTTATAGTTTTTCTAGCCTGGTCTGCAAATAGCATGAAACCGCCTTTTGGTTTTACTAATCGCACCCCAAATTGGTCTGCTAACAGCCTAACTCTACTGTTTCGAAGGGCTATTGGTAGCCCACAAGGGGTATCTAGGTAATTTCCCCTAAAGCCGTCTGGGCGAGTGGTCCGTGAAGGTAACACTCGCCAGGCTCCTTGCCCGTCGCAATCAACCGCGCGAGTGGTCCGTGAGGGAACCACTCGCCAGACACCCGGCTCGCTCGGCGGGTGAGATCTTAGCTGCCAGCTCTCACTCTTCTGCTTTGACACCCCGCGAGTGCCCCGCGAGTGGGGCCTCACTCGCCCAACGGCTCCTAGACCCATACTCTGCCCCATATTCTGCCCCTTGACCCCCGAGGACTTGGGGGCCCACTCGGAGAATATGGGGTTGTACACAATCCCCGCTCTTTGCGAGCGAGTCCTACGCTCGGAAAGAAAAGGCCAAACCCATATATTCGGCGAGTTCCTTGCTGACCTGCAGGGAATCTTTTTGGTGGGGCCCTCCATTCTACTATAAATACATCCCCGGCCGCTGCCTTCGGAGCGTCCATCCTTCAATCACTGTTTCTCTTTCCCCCCCTTAGAGTTCTCGCCATGTCGTTCATGAGGCCGATGCCGAGACCGCTTTCATTGGGTATGATGGACGCTCTCACTGCTGCATAGGGGGAGACCGCTCCCAGGACCATCTGGTACGCCCCCTAGCTCTCTTCAATGAGGGATCTTCCAAGCCCTACCGACTGAAGAAGGCCAAGGTGGTCCGGCGAGACCTATCATCGAGAGAGTTCGCGTCGGAGACTTCCCCTCTTTCTAACATCCGTCTGGTCAATACTGCTGAGGTAACACAACCTACATTGTCTTTAGAGCTGACCTTGATGACGTGATATCTTAGCCACTTTAAGCACTCACAGAACCTACATGCGACTGAAGGTCCCCCTGAGACCAACCAGGCGAGTACCAATCTTCCGCCACCTGCTCCCGGGAGTGTTCCACCGCCCAGGAGCCCGTCCAACTAGCCATTCCTGGCGAGATCCTTCCTGCGCCTGGTAAGCTCCTCACTGCCTTCTCGCCTGCCTTTTACCTTTCACTCTTTCCCTGACCCATGGTATCTGTATCTCTCACCTTTGGGACCACGGGGTTAACTCCTCCTTTGTGCCACTCTCCTGCCCCCGAGACCACCATAAACTCCCCCGCTACAGAGCGAGAACGTTCAGCGGGTAACGGACCTGAGAACAACTCTCCCGCCACGGAGTTGGGCACCACCTCGGGTGTCGCCGACCAGGTCCATCGCCCTGGGAAGGGGAAATCACTCCACCCTCCTAGCCAACCATTCGCGTGGCAGGCCGGGACCTCTCGCCAATCCCCCATTGAGCCTATGTACTAGTTAGTTACCCTCTCATTAGACTCAAGATTGGTATGACCGGGAAAAGACTAACTTTTGCTCTCGCAGGCTACCGTTTGATCCCCAAGGGGAGGAGGGGCTGATCTCGCCACCTCCCTCTCCCTATGACGTCTCGAATTTTCTCGGCGACCACAAAGATGTCAGGGGCCTGAAGGAGCAGATGACGGAGCTTTTTGGCAAGCTGATCTGGATGCAGCGAGACCTGTCCAATCAGACAGAGGAGCACCGGGAAGCATTTGAGCGTCGAATAAGTGTCCTCGAGTGAGATTACATGCATCTTATCAGGGAGATAGAGCGCCAGGGGGCGGGTGGGAGGAGACTTCTCCCGGGAGGCATATCGTGCGGGTTAGGGACCTGATGCGACTGGTCCACCAAGAGCTCACTGCGGTAAGCGTGTATCATTACCCGCGCGTGCCTCCAAGGATACAATATTAAGCCTACTGGCCCTAGCCCCCTGTGTTCTCTCGCATCCTTGCAATTTTTTGTTTAGCTCGCGCATCAGACCAAGACGAGATCTTAGGCATCTCACAAACCATTTCTATAATATTTATTATTGTCTTTTGTGAATGCTTTCGTTTGGAGTGCTTTTATTAGTGCTATGCATTTTATTGCATTCGCTCAAGGGGTCTCGCACATCTCTTTTGCCTTCTGTCGGCGAATGGATATACACGGGCTAACACGAATCCTGAGGCATTAGAATAGTGCGGCCACTATCTGCACCCCGCGCATAAGGAATTTCATCTGTTGTCCCTTTTTTTTCTATAAATAGTCGGTCCAACCACCGCCTTTATAACGCTTTCAATTCTCTCTCCCTTCTTGCTCTCGCGATACCACTTGCCCTTCTCTTTATATTCTTGCGAGACCTCCCCACCCCTCAGCGATGCCGAAAGAGGCCGATGGCAGAGCCAATTGCGCCCAAGCTTTCGCCAGCTGGGATTTCGAGACCAGCGATCTCTCCGAAGAAGACTTTACCCAGGCCATCGTGGACTTTGTTCCGCCGGGGTTCATCGCGCGCCGCCCGGGGAACCAAGATTGCATCAACCAATTCTCACCTGACACTCTTGCGATCTCCCTCGAACAATTCGAGGTAGGTCTCCGCCTCCCGCTGTCGACAGAAGTGCGCTAGACCCTGCAATATTTTGGAGTCGTTCCCGCACAACTTAATCCCAACTCCATCGCAATGCTGGTGGCATTCGCCTGCTACCTACGCGAGGAGGGGATTGAGTTTTCGCTCCCTGTATTCCGCAAACTCTTCAACTTCAAGGCCACTCGCGGAGTGGCATTTTTCTCTGGGCAGTCTCCTCTCACCGTGATCGGTACGGCGAATAAGAACCATGATTGGGTTCGACGGTTTATCTTCATCACCGGTAAGTTTGGCAATGTGCCTCTCGTGCCCCTTCAGGAGGACGAGTCAACCTTCCGCCCTCCCACGTTCGGGGGTTACGAATCCAAACTCCATACTTTCATCTTGAAGCACGAGATGGATGGCGTGCATCTGCATAAGCATGTCGGCTCGCTGCAGTCGGTCTCTGTGGGAGAGGGTAAGCTGGAAGTTTTCGGCTCTAGCTCTCGCTCCTTTTTCTTTTGCTCCCACCCTAACTCAACCTTCTTGAAACAGGAGTTCGAAGTCTTCCCCTCCACCCGCCGAATGAGATCGTGGAGGTCGCTCCCGCCGATCCTCTTGCCCTCGCGTGATCTGCCGTTGTGTCTTGACGCGAGGATCCACCTCCCGCAAAGTCCAGTGGGCAGAAGAAGAAGCGGAAGCCCGATGCGGCCCCCATCTCTTTAGCCAAGCGGGTGAAACCTTCTTCAACTGTGAAGGGAAAAGCGTTCGCGGACGAGACCCCTGGCTTGAGCGCTTTCACGACGGAGGCCCTGGCGGTCCATCCCACCGTTGATATGGCGAGACCCTCCTTGGGGCCGCTGCCGAGAGGTCACCGAAACTTCCCTCCCGATGAGAGGTATGCTGATGTGGCCGGCGGGCCTCTGCTTCACTAGGACCAGCGGGCCAACCGGGTTTTCTCTCCACCCTTCTTCCGTCCTGGAGGGAGAAGGAGACCACCAGCGGCGATGCTTATGGTCTTTCCTATGCACTCTACAGCCGTGAGGGCGCATCTATCTATGACGCCGAGTCCACCCAGACTCTTGCGCATAAGGCTGCGCAAGCCATGATGTGTGCTCACGAGTGGATCCATATGTCCTCTTGTCGCAGCATGACCCTTGCTTGGAACATCATCGAGGTCGAGAAGTCCCGCGCCAGCATCTCCGCCGAGCTTCTGGCCGTGAAGCAGCAACTGGCGGCAGCCGAGACACTCCTCGCTAGCCGCCCAGAATGAGTGGTGAGCACATTATCATACCGAGACCTAAGCTTTCAACCCTCTTTCACCATGCTAACTGATGAGTCCCATTTATATACACATTTATGGACTCATCTGGGCCGGTATTTGAGTCAATGCACTACATTTTAGATCCATAATCACTCATATTTGTTCTCTACCTGTTATTCCAAGCTAAGTGCACTTTTAGGCCCGTTTCGATGTATTTTCTTGTTTATCTTACTCATGCTTTATGTTGCAATTCAATTTCTATATTTGAGAATGTGTGGAATGCCCATTTACGTGGCCTGACGATCTTTAATGTTGATACGGGGGTTGTGCGAGTGTTCCGGGGCGCAAAAACTGCACAGGAACACTGCGCACGACCACTGGACATAGTGCGCACGACCACTGGTCGTGCGCTAGTGATCGTGCATTAATTCCCACCTAAAAAGTGGCCTGACTGGCTTAACGCACGACCACTGGACATAGTGCGCATGACCACTGGTCGTGTGCCACTGATCGTGCGCATTGAAAACCTGCACCTGTCTATAAATAGCTGCTCCGCGAAAACAGCCGTAACTTCTTCGTTTCTAGCTCTTTGTGAGCGCCGTTTTTTGCGTTTTTTTCGTTCTAAGCCTCCTCTATTCATCTAAGGACTTCAAAGAAGAGATTGGATCTTACTTTCATCATCAAGGAAGGTTTAAAGAGCATTTGGACATCGCCGGGTCGTGACATGAAGAAGACTGGCCATTGGGAGGAAGTGAAAGCCCTCCTTTACCCCGGACGCAGTTGAGGACCGAGCTTGGACGCGGATTGACAACCCAGCGATTCCAACCGTGAATCCCAGCAAGGCTTCGGAGTCGGTCGAATCTCTTACTCTTTATTCTTTTGAAATGATGTTTGTATGCTAAACTCTCTATTTTTTGGATGAAGAGCTTGATAAATCCATATATGTAACTTTTATTTCATGTTTATGAAATTACTTTTGATTTATTCAAGTGTATGAGGTGCGCTATTGTCATTCATCTTCCATCCTCCATTACCCTCCATTCCATTCCGCTTAACTTCTCTTCCACTACGTGAGCCTACTCTTCCATCCGCCAAGCTAAGCGGTGCTAATGGCCCGTGTAATCCACTTCATTTCTGCTAGTGCGAACCACCTCATCTGCTTGCCTACTCGCCCATCCGCCTACCGAAGCAGTGCATCGCGGCCTGCATAGTTTCCATCTGCCCGGCGAAGCAGCGCATAGCGGCCTGCATAGGAGTAGTGATTTAGTTGTTTTATTTTGTTTTCCGCAAATCAAACCAACCCTAGCCTTTCGCATCCATCCGACTTAAGGACTTCAATCTCAAGTCCTCCTCAATAGTCAACTCCACCTTACTGTGTTCCTTCCGAGATCGATACTCGGGGATTTACTCCTCGTTTTATATTACTTGAACGATCGGTACACTGCCGTGTCGTGTCGTAGTCTAGCCACCATCTATTGTGGTGTGTAGGATTTGCGCATCACTAACTGACTTTTCTTTTGTAGGACATAGCCAACTATGATGCCCTGCTCATGTGGTCTCACATTCTTCAAGAGAGAAATAAAGAGCTGGAGGCCGAGAACAAAAGGATGCGAGAAGCCTCTGCACGACCACCTCCCCCGGAGAGGGAAATTCAGCATATCTACTCCAATGCTGAGTTCGAAGGGTTGATGCAGCGGTCGGCCCAGGGAGCAGCGAAGCACACGCTAGATGTGCTGCAGAGGGTCGGGCTCCTAAAGGAAGAGGGCGATATGATTCTAGCTCATCACGTCCTTCCCGAGCTCTTCCCCCCGGTGGAAGGTCTCGGGGATGTCGCGGACCTCAGGCGAGAGCTCGACGGCCGTCGGTCTCCGAATGGAGGTGGCGAGCATTCCAGCGAGGAGGCCGATGAGCCCTAAAGATCCCCTCTTTCTTTTTTCCTTTTGATGTAGTGCAAGAACTCTTTTGTAATTCCCCTTTTTTTATAATGAAATGGAAAGTTTTGCCTCTCGTCATTTGTCTCATATCTTCTTTGTGCATTTCGTTATTATCAGCCGATAGCTCGTGCGTTCATACACTATTTTTCCTGCTTTCGCACTTTCACGTGCGTACCTGCATGTCGTTTATTCACCCTTAGTGTCAACGGTCCTCAGCCTTTGGCCGTGCCGAGACATTCTCGCCGCGTGGGAGCGCCACGTGGTTACGACCCTTCCGTACTCACCCTAACCTTTTTATGACAGAAGATTTTGCTGGTTTCTGCTGGGAGCGTTGCTGTGCCGAGATCCCATTCAACACGGATAACCTCTCGCAACCCCTGGGGCCGGCCAGTGTTTCTCCTGCACACTCGTTGTGCGAGTATCTTTCTTGAGTGATATCATTCACCAACGAGTGTCCCTTAGGATGGGCACCACTCGCCGACCTTACGCTGAGACTTACTCTGTTGATTTTTTGCATTGGATCTCTCTTTCTCTCCTCGTCTTCCCCATGGGCCGCCACCGAGTGAGCCTACGCCCCTGCTAACTAGGTGAGAGCCTGGTCAGCGGGTCTGCTCGGGGCCAACCTTTGAATCTTCAGAACCTACCACCGAGTGAGCCTACGGCCCTGCTAGCTAGGTGGGAGCCTGGTCAGCGGGTCTACTCGGGGCCAACCTTTGAATCTTTAGAACCTGCCACCGAGTGAGCCTACGCCCCTGCCAGCTAGGTGGGAGCCTGGTCAGCGGGTCTGCTCGGGGACAACCTTTGAATCTTTAGAACTTGCCACCGAGTGATCCTACGACCCTGCCAGCTAGGTGGGAGCCTGGTTAGCGGGTCTTCTCGGGGCCAACCTTTGAATCTTTAGAACCTGCAACCGAGTGAGCCTACGGCCCTGTCAGCTATGTGAGAGCCTGGTCAGCGGGTCTGCTCGGGGTCAACCTTTGAATCTTTATAACCTGCCACCGAGTGAGCCTATGGCCCTGCCAGCTAGGTGGTAGCCTGGTCACCGGGTCTGCTCGGGGCCAACCTTGGAAGACTTTCTATCATCATCTTAGAAGTTACTACACCACTCATGCATAAGAAAGATGAAGTTCAAAGCATGGATATTTTCATTACATGGACTCAAGGATAGAAGCGTTTCAAGTCATCACCATTCCACGTGTGACCGATTGATTCGCCTTACACATTTTGGAGGCGATATCCTCCTGACTTTAAGGTTTCTTCTACAACATAGGGGCCCTCCCAATTGGGATTGAGCTTTCCTACTGCAGCTGACCTACCGGCCGCGTCGATCTTTTTCAACACAAGGTCGCCCTTTTCGAATTGCTTGATCCTGACGTGCTTGTCAAAGAATTTTGCCATCCGCCGCTTGACTTCCTCTTGACGAATGGCGGCATGATCTCGGACCCTCTCGGTCAGGTCCAAGGAGAGTCACAGCTCCTCTTTGTTTCCAGTTCTCCATTCTTCATCACCATCCGAGGCGGCCCTCGCCCGCGACATTCTGACTTCCAATTCCACGGGTATGACGACCTCGCAACCGTGAGAGATCTTGAAGGGGGTCTCACCAGTGGAGGTGTTGATGGTAATCCTTAGAGCCCATAGGACTGAAGGGAGTTGCTCCACCCAATTCCCCTTCAAGTTCTCCACATTCTTCTTGAGTAGGTTTACTCTGATTTTATTTGCAGCCTCCACCTGCCCGTTGCTCTTGGGGGTATGGATGGATGCGAACCTGAGGTCTATCCCTAGCTGGCTGTAGAAGCTGATGAATTCCTCGCTGGCAAATTGCGGACCATTATCTGTGACTATGGCTTGTGGAAGCCCATGTCGGCAGATGATCTCCCCCCATACGAAGTTGTGGATTACCTGGGAGGTGACCTTCGCAAGAGCCTTGACCTCCAACCACTTTGAGAAGTAGTCGATCATGACTAAGAGAAATCTTGTTTGCCCGCTGGCCTGAGGGAATGCTCCTACCAGATCCATTCCCCATATGGCGAAGGGCCATGGCGCCGTGATGCTCCTTAGCCTCTGAGCCGGCAAAATTTGAAGTGGAGCGAACAGCTTGCACTTCCAGCATTTCTTGGTGAACTTTGCTACGTCTTTGCTCAGGGTCGGCCAGAAATGCCCCTGCCTCATTATCCTTGCTTCCAATATCCTGCTCCCCGAATGACTCCCGCATTCGCCGGAATGAATCTCTTGCAGAACCCTCGGGGCCTCTTCCTCAGAAATGCATCGCGCCAAAAGTCCTGAGAGAGTCTTCCGATATAGGTCCCCACTATGAAGCATGTAGTAGGAGGACTTGTACCGAAAGTGTCTTTGATCTGGAACCTCTTCTGGAAATTTGTTTGTTTCCTGGAAGGTCACAAAAGGATCCTTCCACGAGGGCCGATGCTCTATGTCCATGAGCTCCCCCTCCTCGATCGAGGGGCGGAACAGATCTGTCAAAGTCCCTCCAGCCCGAGGGCTGCACTTAGCCAGCCAATCTGCCTGGACACTTTCTTCCCTTGGTATGTGCCTGATGGAGAAGGTTTTGAATGCTCTGATGAGACCCCATACTTTGGCCAGATACCTAATGAGTGTGGGCTCCCTTGCCTCAAATTAACCCTTGATCTGCGAGGATATTACCATCGAATCGGTGAGGACTTCCTGTAACACCCTGCCAGTACGAATAGTATAACAGTAGGTCCGGCCGGGACCCCACGCCATACAAACCACACTAGCTAGGAGTTAAAAGGTGATAAACAGAAAGAACTACAACAGAGTATACTAAACACTAGCGGAAGCATAATGATTTAACATTTCATTTAGAACTGTCCACTATCATAGGAATGAAACCATAAAATAGAGTTACGGCCTTAAGGCCTTACATTCACCAATGTACAAAACTCAGAACATACTTCGGCACGCAGGCCGGCAATACATGAGAAAGCAGAAAAGGGAGGCTGGCCTTCAAGGGCCAACTTAGCAAAAGGGCCACCGCCCGCTATTTCCCACTAGGCTCACCTGCACCTGCATAAGAACATTCCACCAAGCGGTGGCAAACAAAGTAACGGTCAGCACAGCTGACCAAATTATAATGACCCCACCCCTTTCCCGGGGTGGCGGAGCTTCTACCCTGCAAGCAAGCCATAATAGCACAAGTACTAATATAAAGAAAGTGCAACTACACAAGGTGAGATTTCAAGCAAAATCAATCTTCTAGGTTGAGCATCAAAAAGGAGGGGACCTAGGTATGCACATGATGTTGGTTGGGTTCACCCGAAGGTTCCCCACAACCGCCTAAACAACCGCATGAGGCTAACAACATCAATTCCACAAAACACTCCACCGTAAGGGCCATCGCCTTAGGTGGGAAAAAGAGCTTTTGGTCGGTCTAGGTAAATCACCTTCCACGACCTCTCCCATGATCACACGGCTTCCATGAGGTAGGGACCTCTTACCGATCTGCATGGAAATGGGTTCGGTTTAGCTTTGCCCGTGCTCTAATCGTCGCGATCTAACGCACGACGCGGGTACGGCTTCACCTCGGCCCGTAAGGGTTTAGCACTTTCAAGTGCTACACAATTTATAAGCTACGCACCTAAACCCTTCGCAAGGATCTAGGCTTCACAAATACTCAACAAGGGAGGTACAATACGCTCCGCATCAATTTCGTAGTGAAGGTTTGCCTTCATCCAATCTCAAAGCATGGGGATTTCGTTAGGATCTTCACAAGACGCCTACACTTAATTCCCGCAATACTATAGATGATTTCACGGAGTCATTCTCCGGCACGCATTATAGGTCTAACCTAAATGCAACGTCGCAAATCAAGCATCACCGATTCGGGCTCACGACCATGAATAGGCTTCACACACAATGCCTAAATCCGCACGACTACCGGATTTTCTACATGCAATATGCCGGGGACGGACACAGTCAACCCGGAGTTCCGAAGAACTTGAGGAGATCCTACACTTCACCCATTTGGTGAAAGGGATTCCTCATGCAAACATAGAAAGAGGAATGAAAGGACAAATAACAAGTCCAAAGTTCGGGAGGAAGAATCGTTACCCTAGGAGCGTTCTTCTTCGCCATGGATCCGAGATTCTAGACGGAAGGAAACGACCGCACCGGGCTGCACTCTCCAGATCTGGAAACGGCTCGCGAAACGGAGCTCCAGAGCTCCGTCAATGGCGGGATCTCTCCTTCTTCTTCCTTGCCTCCTTCTTCTTTCTCTAACCTTGGAGAGAGAATCGCCTTGGATTAATAAGGGATTAACCCCTCTCCAAAGACCTAAGACCCTCCAGCAACTAATCCTAGCCGTCCGATCGGATTCCAAAAGATTTGGACGGACCGATCTCCTTCTTCGTTCAAATTCGCAGAGCAGAATAAACAGGGCGCATGAGCATCGGCGCACGGTCAGTGGTCGTGCGCAAGCACTTCCCCTGATCGTGCGCACTTACCGCAACAGAACTCTGAATCCTTGCGAATTAACGCACGATCGCTGGCGCACGATCACTGGTCGTGCGCGAAGAGGGACAGTGGTAGTGCGCGAAGAGATGCTATGAAATTTCCAGCCTAATCCGAGCGCAGCACCACCTCTCCGCCTAATTCGCTGAACTACGATTTTTGGGGTGTTACAACTCCACCACCCTTAAAAGAATTTCGTCCCGAAATTTCGAAAACAGTAATAGCAGGAATTACAGTTATAAATTACCTGAGAGAAATTGCTCGGGGTACTCCGCAATCATCGCTTGCTCTCTCTCCCAAGAGAGCTCCTCTCGGCCGCAATTGTCCCACCGGACTTTCACCATCCGAATGGACTTGTTCCGCAACTGCTTTACTTCGGTATCTTCGATGCGTAAAGGCTTGACTTTCATCGACAACCCACTATCAACCGGCACTTTGCCGACCGCGACGATATGAGTAGGCTCTTGCACTGCCTTCCTCAAAACTGAAATGTGAAACACGTCGTGCAGACCGCTCAGCTCTGCAGATAGTGCAAGCCGATAAGCCGCATCACCAACACGCTCCACGATCTCAAACAGTCCTAAGTACCTTGGACTGAGCTTTTTCAAGCTTCGGATCCTTGATACCCCTTTGAACGGTTTGATCTTCAAGTAAACCCGGTCACCGACGGCGAACTCTAGGTTCCTATGCTTGGCGTTGAAATATTTTGCTTGCCTATCCTGGGCAATCAATAGCCTTTCACGTACAGTTCGGATCGTCGAAGTTGCTTCCTCAACATCCTTTCACTTTAATAGCTTAGTATCCCCCGTTTCCGCCCAAGAGAACGGCGTGCGACACTTCTTACCATAGAGGGCCTCGAAAGGAGCCATCTGTATACTGGCTTGGTGGCTATTATTGTTGGCGAACTCGATCATATAGAGATGATCTTCCCACTTCTTTCCAAAATCTAGAGCGCACATTCAGAGCATATCCTCCATAGTCCTATTGGTTCTCTCGGTCTGTCCATCCGTTTGCGGGTGGAAGGACATGCTGAACTTCAATTTCGTGCCCAACAGTTCATGGATAAGCCTCCAATCTTTCAATGTGAAACGCCCGTCACGATCGCTGACGATGCTACGAGGGACACCGTGCAGTCTCACAATACTATCAACATAGAGCTTCGCTAGCTTTTCTACAGAGTCATCCTTCCGGTTCAGAATAAAATGCGATACCTTCGTCAATCGGTCTACGATCACCCAAATGGCGTCGTTTCCCTGTTGTGATCTCGGCAATCCGTGCACGAAATCCATCGAGATATCATCAAACTTCCACTCCGGAATCGGCAAGGACTTCAAAAATCCACCGGGACGTTGACATTCCGCCTTCACCAACGCGCAAGTATTACACTTGGTCACGTAGAGGGCAATGTATTTCTTCATACCCGGCCACCAGAAAAGTTTCTTCATGTCCATGTACATTTTCGTGCTCCCCGGGTGGATAGAGTACTTGGTATGATGAGCCTCGTACATCAACTCCGCCCGTAGAGTGCCAATGTTTGGGACGCATAATCTGCCCTCTTTCCATATAAGGCCATCTTCGAAGGAGAAATCAGCGTTTAACCCATCAACGGTTTCTGCTTTATAGCGTTTCATGCTCTCATCCAGCTCCAATGCCTGTCGAACTCGGTCGGCAAGGTCGTATTGAACCTCCGTCCAGTTCAAGCATGATGAAGTAGACGCTCTCCTATCAACGCAAATGATCTCCATTTCTTCCAGTTCGCGGATTAGACGCTCATCGTACATCAAAATCCATTTTGCTTGAGCGGGAGCCCGACGACTCAACGCGTCCGCAACTACATTTCCCTTTCCAGGAGTATATTTGATGTCGAAGGTGTAGTCCCCCAGGAACTCCATCCACCTCCTCTGACGCATATTCAACTCCCTTTGATCCAGCATGTTGAAACCGATTTCTCGGTCTCTTGTGGAGCTCGGGGCCCTCAACGAATTGAGGGGCGACTAGCCCTTACCGGTCCCTTGGAAGAGGTAGACAGATAATTTGGATAAAGAACAAAGACCTTGGTCTCAGCAAGGAGGTCCCTCCACTAACCCGGAAGATCGTTGAGCGCTTCCCCTCCCAAGCCAAAGTTAAGACTCGGGCACCTTGGAGAGCTAGAGAGCCCAAACCAAAGCGACTTATGGAGAGAAGAAGGCTCAATGATTTTGAAACCGGTCTTCTTCCAAGGTGCCCTTTAAGGTCTATTTATAGATTTTGGTTTTGTGGTCTGTCAATAGCCAACTCCCGCTGTCCATTCTTACTATCCGCACCCCGAATTGGTCTGCTAACATCCAAACTCCGCAGTTTTGAGGGGCTAGCCGCAGACCACCAGGAGCTTTTAAGACCACCCCAGGTACTGGCGAACCAGAGACCCTTGACCCATTCCAGCGAACACGGGGCTCGCCAAAATGTCTGGCCGACTCGCCTGCCTAGCGAACTCCTTCGACTGACTGGCTCGCCTGCCGAACCGCTCTTTAGCGAGTCGAGCTCGCCAAAATGGCTAACTGTACACCAAAAACGGCTATTTGTACCCCAAGGTCCCGGGCCTTCCTAGCGAACTCCCTCGACCGGCTGGCTCGCCCGCCTCTAGGGCCTCTCGCTCTTCTTGGGCTCGCCCCGCCTGGCTCGCCCATCCCTGGCTCGCTCCCCTAGGTATGCGAACCAGGGACCCTTCCAGGCGAAC
Source organism: Dactylorhiza incarnata (assembly GCA_033032865.1). Taxonomy (NCBI): domain Eukaryota; kingdom Viridiplantae; phylum Streptophyta; class Magnoliopsida; order Asparagales; family Orchidaceae; genus Dactylorhiza; species Dactylorhiza incarnata. The sequence goes on along the minus strand of JAWHQI010000022.1, from coordinate 18,422,010 downwards.
ATCGGGGTTGTACACAATCCCCGCTCTTCACGAGGTTGTCTTGAGCTCGCGAAGAAATGTCCAACCCCTGGTGTTCGCCGATTCGACTGACGTGGCGGGAATCTTTCGGTGGGTCCCACGTCCAAAACTATAAATACCGTCCGCTGCGGCTAGTGATCGAGCTTTTTCTTCCCCTTCTTCCTCGCAGGAAACAACCTCTCTCGAATGTCTTCTAAGCCGAGCGCGTTGGATCGACTGAAGGCTTCCAGGGAGATGGCGAAGGCCCAGGCCACCGGACGCAATGCCTGGATGTTCAACCCCGCCACATCTCCTTCCCCCCAGACTAAGAATGCCAAGACGGTTTGGAGGTCGTAGGGGGAGGACGTGTCGTCACCTCTTGCCTCGCCTCCGCTGCTGGATACCGGGCTCGCGCAACAGGTATTCTTCATCTAGACTTTTTAATCCGACTCCCTATTCACCCCTTCCCTTCTCGCAGAATCCTCCACCTGAGGAACGCCTGGCGGGCCTCACGCTGACCTCTTCTCACGCTCCGTCCCCAGCGAAGTTGGGATCGCTAGATGTTGGGACCGGGACCTCAACCCTACAGGCGCCTCTCTCGCAACCCCGTACGTCATAAATACCTTCCTTTATCTCCGCTTAAGTCTTTGTGCGATATCCATGAGCTTATGACCCGTGCAGATACCCCACCGCCGAGCCCCAAGAAGAGAGGTTCCACACCAGCGCACTCGCCAATTCCGCCTAAGATTAACGTGGCGACTCCGGGCTTCGATATGGTAGGCAGGCAAAGTCCAGGCGGCTCGCTTCTCGACGGCGCCCAGGTCACGGAGAGGGTGGTTTATCCCCCTGGTCTGGGGAAACCCCACGTCCCAGGGTTCCGCAAAAACTTCCAGGGTCGACCGGAGTGCTCTCGTAACCCACGTCGCGAGTCCCCCTTCTCCCAAGGTTAGTATATTTGTCCGGGCTCGCCTTTTCGTTCGCCCCCTGATCCTACTAGTTCATCCTTCGCAGACATTTCGGAAGCCACGCCTGAGTCAGAGCATGGGAGGGTGGAGATGTCACCACCGCCCTCGCCGAGACAGATGGAAGACTTCTTGGGCGACCCAGGCGACCCCGAGAGAATGAAGAGACGGGTGTCAGAGGTGCTTCAGAAGCATGGTATGATGCTGCGCGAGCTGGAGGAGCGATATGACGCGGACCGAGCTTCCTTCAACGAGAGATTTGCCATGATGGAGGACGCGAATGCACGCTTGCTCGCCGAGGCGGGGCCGGTGACTCGCGCAGACGTTACCTCGCCCGGCGTGCACATCTCGCGGGGCGAGGATCAAGCACACTTAATCCTGCGCGAGTTCAAAGCACTTCGCGAATACCACTATCCGAGAGTGTCGCCGCGTGCGGGGAAGCGAGGCCGGGGTCGCTGGAAATGGCTTCCTTACCCCTGAGCCTGCCGCGGGTTTATTTTTACTATCCCCTTGCTTTTATTTCTTTCATGACGCTTCCGTTTGAACAATCTCTGTGGTGTGGTAATGCTTGCGAGTCCATCGTGACTCGCCTTTTATCATTTTTTGCTCTGCCCTTTATTTTTGTGGTGCGTCTGTGGCTTATTCCGTTCGCTCGCCGTGTTTGATACAATTGCCCTCGTGGAGCGCCCGCGAGCTTCTGGGCGACGTTGTGCCCAAACTTTCCTTCTCTCACGGGCCGGCCTCAGGCGGGGCTTAATTACCGCGCGGTGGCGAGCCCGGGCTCACAAGACTGTAGTTTAATCGAGTAGAAATCTACTTTATTTTTGCTATCCGCACCCCCAACGCTTTGATTCCCGTGCCCCTCTTAGTTTTCTATAAATATTTCGGATTCACTTTTCCATCCGTCGCATTTATTTCTCTAATCCTCTCGCATCTACGCTCGTTTCCGTTCTTCCAAGCTCGTGTTCGCGTTCGCCGCTTGCAGGCTGCCTCTTCCTGACTCGATGCGAACAAATCAGTCAGTGGGAGCGGATGGTGAGAGTGAGGGGCGGTCAAGATGCGCCTCTGCGTTTCAAGCCCATGAATTCTACTACGCGAACATCACGGCAGAGGAGTACAAACATGCCGTGGATCGTTATCTTCCAGAGGGTTATTCGGCTCGCTGTCCAAGCGAGAGATCTACATTGAACGAGACCGAGGCTGACGAACTCGCGATTCCCATTGCTCACTTCGAGAATGGGTTGCGACTCCCTTTATGGCCTGAAATCCGTCAGGTACTTAGCTTAGCCTTCTCGCCGTTCCCTGTTCGCCATCGCGACTTTTTCACCGTTCTTTGCAGGTGCTACGGTATTATGGGGTGCTGCCGAGCCAGCTGACCCCGAATGCGATCGCGGACATAGTCGCGTTCGCCAGTTATATGCGGGAGGAGAGGATCGAGTTCAGCCTCCTCGTCTCCCGCAAAGTGTTTTCCTTTCGCGCCTTCCGGGATGGGACCACCTACTTCGCGAGTCAGCACATCACCGTCTGCGATACGGTGAACAAGAGTCACTACTGGACTCAGAAGTTCATCCTGGTGAAGGGACCCTTCGGTAACCTCCACTTCACCCCTCTTCAACGGGATGACGCCACCTACCGCTCTCCGAGCTCGCTGGGCGGTGCCGACGCCAAACTCCTCCAATACCTCTCCGGAAAAAACTTCGAAGTCGCCCATCTGCGGCGCAACGTCGACTCGTTACTCGTAGTTCCTCAAGGGGAAGGTATGGCTCGCTTTCGCCCCACTCTCCTTTCCTTTTTCTTCGATGTGTAACGCTTTTACTCTTCAGGCGAGCGCGAGATCCCCGTTAATCCTCCGCACGCGCAAGGCACCGCTCACACGGCGGACACTCTCGCGACCGCGGCGGCAGAGGCTTGCCGCGATCTTCCTATCACCGGGTCCGGCAAGAAGCGGCCTCCGTCTGCGAGCCAGCCTGGTTCGCAACCCTCGTCTAAGAAGTCGAAGGGGAAAACCCTCGCCGTCAAAGACAAGAGAGCGGTCGTCGATCTGAGCGAGACCGACGGCTCGCCCCCTTCTCCTGCGAAACAGCCGGACCCGTTGGCGAGCCAGGGCATCGGGAGCTCTTCCACAACCCCCCAACCCAAGGGCCACAAGAACTTTGGTCTGGGTGAGAAGGTTTCTGATATCCTTGGCGAGCCCCTGCTCGCTTGGGATCCTGACGCCAACCGGATTTCTTGCTCTACCCTTCACCCCTCCTGGGTGGAGCTTGGTAAGGCCGGGGAGGAGGCGTTCTCTATCTCCTTCGGCTTATATGGCCGCGAGGACGCCGTCGCCTATAAAGAGATGGGGCCAAGGCAACTGGTCTATGAAGAAATGCGAGCCCAGTTCCGCTCGACGGAGCTCGCACATATGGCGGGGCGCCATTATCTGCAGGCGGATAGGGATATCCGCGCGTACAGGGAGGAGCTTAAGAGGGCTCGCGAGGAGATCAAGGGCCTTAAGGAGAGAGAGGAAGCGTCGGAAAGCCTCCTCGCCGGGATGCAGGGCAAGATGGTAAGCGGCCCTTGGGCCTCTTTTCTTCGCTGTTCGCGACTTCCGATCTTTGTCTTAACTCGTTTGATGCTGACTCAGGATGCCGATGTAGCAACCAAGCTTCTCGCTCGCAACGGCGAGCTGGAGTTGGAGAATACCATGTTGAAGGCTCGGGTGGACGAGCTGGTTCGCAGCGTGCTGCCTCCTTCTCCTGGGCGAGCCAGGTCTCAACAGAGGGTCGTCGAAAGTGAGGAACAGAGACGGCGAGATGCACAGGAGGTCGCCAACCTCGTCTTCACGACCCTCAAGAACGCGAGTCTGCTAGCGGAAGATGCGATGGAGTTTACAGCCGAAGACGTCTGCCCGGACCTCTTCGACTTGGCGCCATGGTTGGGGGCTCGCAAGAATGGCGAGGGCCCCCCAGAATGAACCCCCTTAGCCTCTCTTCTCTCTCATTATTTTGAATGTATATTATTCTTTTTGGGCTGGCGAGATCGTCGCCGAACATAGAAAAATCTTGGGGAATGATAGTTATAATTTTTTCGTTAGTATTTATGCGCGTGCTCGCGTTTTCTTTTTTCTCCCGCATTTGATCTCTTTCTTCTGAACTCTCATGACTGGTTATGCGGCAGTGCTTTCGGGGTGAGGGGGGGGGGGGGGGGGGGGGGGGGGGGGGGGGGGGCTCGCGAATGCGTGTGTCTGGGCTCGCCTCGCCAGGGTTCTCCTCTTGTGGATCTCGCGAACCCGGGCTATCGCCGCCCGGGGATACTGCCCGGCAAACCCGACCTTGGCGAGCTTGAGCCTCGGCATCCTGCGAATCAAAACTCCCCGACATTAGCATCGCAACCTGCCACCTCAGGCCCTTCCAGCCTCAACCCTTTCGATTTTGCGAACCAAGCCCTTCTGGCTCTAACACCTTAACCTGCTATCTTAGGTCCTGATTTCTATTGCCAGCCTCTCCAGAGATCAACCTGAACCCCCCGTCTGGGTGAGAGCCCGGGGGAGGAATCGATCTGGGGCATTCCAGTACCAACATATCCAACTTTGCCAGCCTCTCCAGAGATCAACCTGAACCCCCCGTCTAGGTGAGAGCCCGGGAGTGGAATCGATCTGGGGCATTCCAGCACCAACATATCCAACCTTGCCAGCCTCTCCAGAGATCAACCTGAACCCCCCGTCTAGGTGAGAGACCGGGAGCGGAATCGATATGGGGCATTCCAGCACCAACATATCCAACCTTGCCAGCCTCTCCAGAGATCAACCTGAACCCCCCGTCTAGGTGAGAGCCCTGGAGAGGAATCGATCTGGGGCATTCCAGCACCAACATATCCAACCTTGCCAGCCTCTCCAAAGATCAACCTGAACCCCCCGTTTAGGTGAGAGCCCGGGAGCGGAATTGATCTGGGGCATTCCAGCACCAACATATCCAACCTTGCGAGCCTCTCCAGAGATCAACCTGACCCCCCCGTCTAGGTGAGAGCCCGGGAGCGGAATCGATCTGGGGCATTCCAGCACCAACATATCCAACCTTGCCAGCCTCTCGAGAGATCAACCTGAACCCCCCGTCTAGGTGAGAGCCCGGGAGCGGAATCGACCTGGGGCATTCCAGCACCAACATTTCCAACCTTGCCAGCCTCTCCAGAGATCAACCTGAACCCCCCGTCTAGGTGAGAGCCCGGGAGCAGAATCGATCTGGGGCATTCCAGCACCAACATATCCAACCTTGCCAGCCTCTCTAGAGATCAACCTGAACCCCCCATCTAGGTGAGAGCCCGGGAGCGGAATCGATCTGGGGCATTCCAGCACCAATATATCCAGACTGTGTCATGTCGGCACGGAAGTAGTCATAAGCATTATAAAAAAGGAGTAAGACATTCAGTAAACAATATAATAAAGCTTTTAAGGGTAAAATCGTCTCAAATCATCCCCACTCCTGGCTCGGTCGAGGGGCACCCCCTCCACATCCTGGAGGTGATATCCCCCCGACTTGAGCACCCCGCTTACAATATATGGACCCTCCCAGTTGGGGTTAAGCTTACCCACCGCGGCCCCTCTGCCGGCCGCATCGACCTTCTTTAGGACCAGGTCCCCTTTCTGAAAGTGCTTTATCCGGATATGTTTGTCAAAATATCGAGCCATCCGCCGCTTGACCTCTTCCTGCCTGATGGTGGCCAAGTCCCGGAGTTCTTCCACCAGGTCCAAAGATAGCCTCTGCTCTGCATTGTTATCTTCCAGCCACTCTTCATCCCCCTCGCTCGCAATGATCACCCGGGGGGTCTTTACCTCGAACTCTATGGAGAGAACGGCCTCGGATCCGTGAGAGAGCTTGAACGGGGTCTCCCCGGTGGCGGTATTCGGGGTGGTCCTCATGGCCCAGAGGACGGAGGGTAGCTGTTCTACCCAGTTTCCTCGGAGGTTTTCTACTTTCTCTTTTAATAGATTAACGATTATTTTGTTCGCGGCCTCCACCTGCCCATTGCTCCTCGGGTGGTGGACCGACGCGAACCTGAGGTCGATGTCGAGCTGAGTGTAGAAGCCAACAAACTCTTCACTAGCAAACTGCGGCCCATTGTCCGTCACTATTGCTAGAGGTAACCCGTGCCTGCAAATTATCTCTCCCCATACAAAATTCCTTACAACCTGAGAGGTTACCTTAGCGAGTGCTTTCACTTCTACCCACTTGGAGAAGTAGTCAATCATGACCAGCAGGAACTTCCTCTGGCCGCTGGCTTGGTGAAAGGGACCGACCAGGTCCAGCCCCCATGTGGCGAAGGGCCAGGGAGCCGTGATGGTTCGGAGCCTTTGAGCTGGGAGGAGTTGGAGCGGAGCATAGAGCTGGCACTTCAGACACTTTCTCGCGAACTCTGCCGCATCCTTACTGAGTGTGGGCCAGAAGTAGCCTTGCCTCAACACCCTCCCTTCCAGGGTCCGACTCCCGGAGTGGCTGCCGCACTCCCCTGAGTGGACTTCTTCCAGGACTCTCGGAACCTCCTCCTCGAAAACACAACGGGCCAGGAGTCCCGAGAGAGTTTTCCTATATAGCCCTCCTGCATGCAAGGAGTAATAAGCGGACTTATACCTGAAGCGCCTCTTGTCCACGTCCTCTCCGGGGAACTGCCCGGAGGATAGGAAGGTGATGAACGGATCCATCCACGAGGCCCGTTAATCCACCTCCATCAACTCTCCTTCCTCGATGGAGGGCCGGAAGAGCTCCGAAGTCGTCCCTCCCGCTCGGGGACCGAACTTGGCTAAGAGGTCCGCCTGGGTGCTCTCCTCCCTCGGCACGTGCTTGATTGAGAAGGTGCGGAACTACCCGATGACCCCCTTAACCTTCTCCAGGTATAGTAGGAGGGTCGGGTCCTTTGCATCAAATTCTCCCTTGATCTTGCATGCTACCACCATGGAGTCCGTGGAGACCTCCACATCCTGCACACCCAGTTCCCGGGCCAGCCGAAGGCCCGCTATCACTGCTTCGTACTCAGCCTGGTTGTTGGTAATTGGGAAATGGATGTTTAAGGCTTTCTCAATCCGAGTCCCCTGAGGACTTACCAGGACCATTCCCCCTCCATAGGAGTATTTTCCCGACGCTCCGTCCACCAACATCTTCCATGCCTCTGGGGGAGGTGGCTCGTGCTCCCCCACTTCGGCTGCATAGTCGGCCATGAAGTCTGCCACCGCTTGAGCCCTGATGGACGTCCTGGGCACGAACGTGATGTTGAATTCACTTAGCTCCACGGACCACTTTGCCAACCTCCCTGAGTGCTCCACTCCTTCCATGATTTTACGGAGCGGGTGGTCCGTCACCACCTTGATTAAATGGGATTGAAAGTATGGCCGGAGCCTCCGGGCTGACACCACCAATGCGAAGGCCAACTTTTCCAAGATCGGGTACCGGAGCTCTGCCTTCTTCAGCACTCGGCTGACGTAGTAGATAGGAAACTGTTTCTTCCCCTCCTCCCGGATCAACACGGAACTTACTGCTTCGGACCCTACCCCCAGGTACAGGGATAGGTCTTCTCCTGGCCTCGGTCCCTGGAGCAGAGGGATTTGGGTGAGCTGTTCTTTCAGAGCCTGGAAGGCTTCCTCGCACTCTCGGTTCCATTCAAATTTCTTGTTGCCCTGCAGCACCTTGAAAAAAGGTGCACACTTTTCTCCCGCCTTGGAGAGGAACCTGCTGAGCCCAGCCAACTTCCCTGTAAGGCTCTGAACCTCCTTTGGATTCTTTGGTGACCCCAACTCCATTACCGCCTTAACCTTGTCCGTGTTGGGCTCCACCCCCGCGAGGGTGAGTAAGTGGCCTAGGAACTTTCCTCGGCTCACCCCGAAGACACACTTCAAGGGATTGAGTTTCATCTTGTACCGCCGCAGGGTCTCGAACGTCTCCTCAAGGTCTTGGAGGTGAGACCCAAGGTCTCGGCTCTTCACCATGAGGTCGTCAATATAGACTTCTAAATTTCTTCCTTTCTGCTCGCGGAAGACCCTATCCATCATCCTTTTGTACGTATCCCCTGCGTTCTTGAGCCCGAAGGGCATCATCTTATAACAATAACATCCATCCCCCGTGATGAAGGAAACATCCTTGATGTCCGGGGGTGCATGCGGATTTGATGGTAACCTGAAAAAGAATCTAAGAAAGACATTACAGAAAAACCAACGGCTGAGTCAACCAGCGCGTCGATTCTGGGCAGGGGGTAGCAATCTTTCGGGCATGATTTATTAAGAAGAGAAAAGTCGATACACATACGCCACTTACCTCCTCCCTTTTTTACCATAACTACGTTGGAGACCCAGCCTGGGTACTGGATCTCTGATACAAAACCTGCCTGCAGGAGTTTACCCACCTCCTCTCGGATGGGTCCTTCCAGCTTGTCGGCGATAGCCCTCCTCTTCTGGCGGATGGGGCGGGTGCCGGGTTGAGGTTGAGGCGATGGCAAGCCACATCCGCGTCGATCCCGGGCATTTCCGCGGCGCTCCATGCGAAGACGTCTACATTTTTCTGCACGCAGGCCAGGATCTCGGCCTGCTCCTTCGGGTTGAGCTCTCCGCTGATTCGGACCTTTTCCACCACCCGGAGCCGAGTTGTGACTTCAAGTTCCACGACCTCATCCACGACCTCCAGCCTGGATTGCTCTCCCCAAGCCCTCTCCTCCTCGGCACAAGTGGGAGCCTGGGTTCCCTCCTCGACCTCCTTTTCTACCACCATCTACTCTTCCGCCCTTCCCTCCTGGGCCTTCTCTTCTTCCTCCTCTCCCTCCGCCCGGGGTCCCTCAAATACCCCTTCCTGGGCATGGACTTCATCTCCCTCCATCTTTTCCTAGGCTACCTCCATACCTCCGGCTTCGGCTGCCTCCTCCATCATCCTATCCCATTCCTCGGCTTCTCCCATCCAGGAGATGGTGTTGACAGCCGTTACGTAGCACTGTCTCGCCACCTTGGGATCCCCCCTGATCCGCACCTGAACCCCTCTGTCGTTGAACTTAAGGCATTGGTGAAAGGTGGAAGGGACACAACGGAACGCGCTGATGAGTGGCCGTCCGAAGATGGCGCTGTAACTGCTTGGGGCGTCCACTATGACAAAATGACAGTTCCGGGACTGCCCACCCAGGGTCACATGAAGCCCTACTCCCCCTTCTACTTCCTTCCTCTCCACCGAGAATCCGAACAGAGGGCCATTTGAGGCCAACACCCTCCTGGGCTCCACCTCCATCTTGTCGAATGCCTTCTTGAAGATGACGTTGACCGAATTTCCGTTGTCCACTAGGATCCGGGAGACGGTGAAGTTCTCGATCGCTGTCTGAATAACCAGCGCGTCGCAGAATGGGTCCTCATAGCCCGGCATGTCTTTCTGGGTGAAAACGATTTTTTCGGCCGGGGGTCGAGCGGTGGATGTCGAAGCCACGCTCCAGCGGTAGATGGTATGGAGACTAGCCTTGCGGGTCGCCTCCTCCCCTACCCCCCCATGGATCACCCCGATCCCTCCTCTACTTCCCATATCGGTTCTATCCTCACACCTTTCCTCATCCTCCTCTCGAATTTCGACCTCCACGATCCTTACTGGCTGCTGCTGTGGTGGCGCGGGCGCTCTGCCCCTCTTTACTTCCAGGAACTCCAGACAGGTGTCCGTCGAGTAACCTTCTACATCATGGAAGATACAATATGGCAACGCCACTTCCCTTGCCTCGGCCTCTGCCACCCTATTCCTTCTCCTCCTAGCGGCTGCCGTTTCCACCTCTCCTCCCCTTCCTCTTCCTCTACCTCTTCCCCGTCCAATTGCCATGGCCTGTTGGGGAGGGGGAGGCATTTGCATCGGACCTTGCCTCCATCCTAAATGGGGGGGGGCCTCCATTGACCTCCGACATGGTTACCCCTTCCTGGGCCGTAACCCCTTCCCTGACCTTGCATTCCTCCACCTTGCGGCCTCCATTCCCCCTCCGGGGCCCGGGGCTCTTCCCTTCTCCTGACCTCCTGCTGCCTCACCTCCGACTCACTGAGCTTTGCTAGCCTCTTGGTGAGCTCGGGATTGGCTTCCTCACTCGCGACTTCCTCCGACACCCTCTCCATCAGCTCTTCATAGGAGACGGGGGCTTTTCTCTTCAACGCCATCTTGAAGAAACTCTCTTTCAACCCGACCGTGAAGGCGAGTTGGAGTGCAAACCCAGGCATCTCCTGAGTGAGCTGCACTTCCTCCTGGAACCGATCGGCATACTGAGCCAGCGACTCCCGGGGTCACTGCTTCACTGCGAAGAGGGAATCAGCGTCCTTCTTCCTCTTTTTTGAGGTCGAGAACCTCAGCAAAAAACATCGGCGCAAATCCTCGAACGAGTAGATTGACCCTGCAGGGAGATGGTGGAACTAGTCCCTGGCCTTCTCCTTGAGGGTGACGGCAAAGAGCCGACACTTGAAGGCATCTGACATCGGCCTGATGGAGACCGAGTCTTCGAAACTCTGTAGCTGCTGGACAGGGTCATCTCTACCATTGTAGTACACCCGGTCCCATTCTCCAAATCCCCCAGGGACGGGCGCGGAAAGCACCAGCTCGCAAAAGGGGCTTCCCCCTCCTGTCGCTTTCCCTGGCTCCACTCGCCCCCCGAGCTCACTCGCCAAACTTGAGCTCGCCGGGACTGTGCTCGCGAGGGCGGTGCTCGCCTGAACCACCCCGACCGTCGCTGCTTCCTCTTGGCGCGCACTCGCCTGCGTCGCGCTCGCTGGGACGGAGCTCGCCAGCACTGAGCTTGCAGGCACGGAGCTCGCCGGACTGGCGAACAACACTCGCCCTTCCTGGCTCTGACCTAAACCAACGGCAACTTCCTTTCCAGCCCTTCCCCCTGGTGCCTTCTCGCCGACTGCTGTTGGGGGAGGGGTCGCCTGAGGTGCTGGGGTCACAAACTCACTTCGCAGAGCTGTGACCGTGAACCCCAAGGTGTCGAGCACCTCCTTTCTGAAATCCGAGAGCATCCTGGCCATCTCCTCCTGAGGAGTCTCGCCGAACTCCTCGCCTTGCTCCTCATCTCCCGCCATAACCCTTCTCTGGAACTTTCTTGAACCAGCCACGCTCCACGCTCACCGCACCAAAATTTTGAAACCGATTTCTCGGTCTCTTGTGGAGCTCGGGGCCCTCAACGAATTGAGGGGCGACTAGCCCTTACCGGTCCCTCGGAAGAGGTAGACAGATAATTCGGATAAAGAACAAAGACCTTGGTCTCAGCAAGGAGGTCCCTCCACTAACCCGGAAGATCGTTGAGCGCTTCCCCTCCCAAGCCAAAGCTAAGACTCGGGCACCTTGGAGAGCTAGAGAGCCCAAACCAAAGCGACCTATGGAGAGAAGAAGGCTCAAAGATTCTGAAACCGGTCTTCTTCCAAGGTGCCCTTTAAGGTCTATTTATAGATTTTGGTTTTGTGGTCTGTCAGTAGCCAACTCCCGCTGTCAATTCTTACTATCCGCACACCGAATTGGTCTGCTAATAGCCAAACTCCGCTGTTTTGAGGGGCTAGCCGCAGACCACCAGGAGCTTTTAAGACCACCCCAGGTACTGGCGAACCAGAGACCCTTGACCCGTTCCAGCGAACATGGGGCTCGCCAAAATGTCTGGCCGACTCGCCTGCCTTGCGAACTCCTTCGACTGACTGGCTCGCCTTCTTCTAGGACTCGCCTGCCGAACCTCTCTTTAGCGAGTCGAGCTCGCCAAAATGGCTAACTGTACCCCAAAAACAGCTATTTGTACCCCAAGGTCCCGGGCCTTCCTAGCAAACTCCCTCGACCGGCTGGCTCACCCGCCTCTAGGGCCTCTAGCTCTTCTTGGGCTCGCCCCGCCTGGCTCGCCCATCCCTGGCTCGCTCCCCTGGGTATGCGAACCAGGGACCCTTCCAGGCGAACATCGGGGTTGTACACAACAGGTACTTGAGGCTCTTGTGGTCGGTAAAGATGTCGATCTTCACGCCATACAAATAATGCCTCCAAAGCTTAAGAGCAAATACCACGGCCGCTAGCTCCAAATCATGGACCGGGTAATTCCTCTCATGAACCTTCAGTTGCCGGGAGCCGTAGGAAATTACCTTTCCGAACTGCACTAGGACACAACCCAAGCCACTCCCCGAGGCGTCGCTATAAATTTCGTAGCCTTCCGTACCACATGGCGAGCATAGAATGGGCGCCATGGTCAGACGGCTCTTCAGCTCTTCAAAAGCTCGTGCGCACTCGGGCGACCAAACGAACTTATGATCTTTCCTAGTCAGTTTAGTGAGAGGAAGTGCAAACCTCGAGAAGTTTTCCACAAAGTTCCTATAATAGCCGGCAAGTCCTAAGAAACTTCGGACTTCCGCTACGTTTTTCAACAAAGCCCAGGCTCGGATCGCTTCTATCTTCGACGGATCAACCACAATTCCATCTCCACTAACGACGTAACCAAGGAATGCTACTGACGGTAGACAAAACTCGCACTTGGAGAACTTGGCATATAGTTTACTCCTCCTCAAGGTGCTCAGAACTGCGTGCAGATGCCCTACATGCTCCTCTTTCGACTGAGAGTATACCAAAATGTCGTCGATGAAGACGATCACAAATTGATCCAAATACTCCCGGAACTTTCTGTTCATTAAGTCCATGAATACCGACGATGCATTAGACAGACCGAACGGCATCACCGTGAACTCATAGTGCCCAAAGCGGGTACTGAACGCTGTCTTTGGAATGTCACATTCCCTTATCCGCAGTTGGTAATAGCCGGACCTTAGGTCCAGTTTGGAGTATACCATCGACCCAACCAGTTGGTCGAATAAATCATCGATTCTTGGAATCAGATATCGGTTCTTCTCGGCCAACTTGTTTATCTCTCGATAATCCATACATAGACGCAAGCTCCCATCCTTCTTTTTCACAAAGAGGACCGGTGCACTCCAAGGCGATGAACTTGGACGTACGTAGCCTTGCTCTAGCAGCTCTTGCAATTGAACCTTCAGCTCTGCCAATTCCTTTGGCGTTATCCGGTACGGTGAGCGGGCCACAGGTTTGGCACCTGGCACCAACTCGATACAGAAATCAATCTCCCGATGAGGCGGAGCCCCAGGGAGTTCGTTAGGAAACACGTCGGCGTACTCCGCTACAACTGGGACATCACACAACCTGGGCTTTGGCTCCGAAGCCTCCAACAAGGTGAAGAACAACTCGGTGCCTTTTCTCACCGCCTTAACCACTTGGAGAGCAGACATCAGCGTCTTGCTCGCTCCTCGCATACCGGCAAACGTGGTTTCTCCATCGGTGTTCCTTCCCAGAGTGATCTCCTTTGAATTGCAATCTATGCATGCTCGCTGCTCTGAGAGCCAGTCCATGCCGAAGATCACATCGAATTCAGCTAACGGTAATAACGACGCTTCCAAGTTGAAATCCTGACTTCCGATCTGCACCTTCACACGGCTCTTCCTATCCGCACTCATGCGAGATCCATTGGGTAGAAATACTTCCAATCTATCCTCTACGAAGGTAGACGGCACTCCGATTCACACCACGAAGTCCTCAGACAGAAAAGAGTGCGATGCACCCGTATCAAATAGATCTCTCGCCGGATAGTTGAAAATTAGGACAAAGCCTAATTGCACACGAATAAAACATACAGTTGCACAACAGTATAATCACAATAGCTATGTAAAAGCTAACTTTTAATTCATACCTGTGACGACATCAGTTTGTCGTATAGCTTCTTGCTGGCCAAGCGAATAGACTCTCGGCTGAGTCAGAATAATGTGCTGGGAAGCCGAAGATTCCGCAACTTTACCCTTTTCCGCAGCACGAGCATAGTCCAACGCTCGGTTCTCTGCCTTCGGGGGACCACTTCGACACACCGCGGCCTTGTGTCCCACCTTCCCGCAGGTGAAACATGTGATAGGACCCCGCACAGTCGTTGCTCCCAAAACATTTGAGCGAGTTTGCTCCGCCGATTTGAACATCCTTTTGTTCTTTCTGAACTCTGACTTGGACTGAGAGGCCGGCACATGAAACTCAAGTTTCTTTGCCACGGCTTTTGCTTGTACCCTCTTCATGTCAAACTCTAGGGATCTGGCAGTTTGGACCATCACATGGAAACCTAACGTCATTGGGCCTGCAAGGAGCAGCCTCAACTCGTCCCGAAGACCTTCATAGAACTTGTTCGTCTTTGTCTCTTCATCTTCCATCATAGGCCCCGCATATCAACCCAGTTTAGTGAACTCGTGCAAGTACTCATCCACCGAGCTGTCGCCTTGAGTTAACTTCAGAAACTGGTTCTGCAATGCGATGCGTTGGGCAGAAGGAATATACCTTTGAAGAAATGACTTTGAGAACTCTGCTATCGTGATCTCGGTAATCTCCTTGCCTCCAAACTTGTGCACTTCCTATTCGGCCCACCAACGCTCTGCCTCTCCGTTAAGGAGGAAGGTGGCTAAAGTGACCATCATAGCTTCTTCTGTTGCTGTCGCCTTTAGAGTTTTTCTAACCGTTGACAGCCAGTCCTCCGCCTCCGTTGGGGATCCGGTCCCCGAGAAAGTTGGAGGGTGGAAGCTTAGAAAGTGTTGCAGTCGTTGATCACGCGCTCACGCAATGGCTACACGCTCTACAGGACGCTCCACCCTTTGCACCACCGCAGGTTCCACTGCAGCAACTGGCACAGGGGTCTCAACCCTCGGTTCCACCGCAGGTTCCACTGCTGGTTCGATCACCGGGGCCGCATCTGTATTAGGCGTAGCAGGTTGTGCAAGCCTTTGCGGTTGAGCATTGATCATCGCGAAGACAGCTTCTGCGATTAACCTGATCATCTCAGCAGGAGGAGTGGTCGCTGACACTTCAGCCGACCCACTACTTTCAGCAGTGTTACGGGGTTGAGACGGCCCCGCACCACTCCTAGTCACCTATAATCGTGTAAGACACAATTTAGTGACTGAAAACATAGCAAACGACAATCATGGAACGCTCAGGTTCCGCAAGCAAGTATGTTTTTTCCATTCCTAAGTGGACATTCTTATTAGTTTTTGTCGTTTTAGGTGAATGCACATCCCGTGCACACCACCCCTTAAAAGGAATTCGTCCCGAATTCGCTAAACTACGGATCGACGCCTTAAGTCCGATACCAAATTTTAACACCCTGCCAGTACGAATAGTATAACAGTAGGTCCGGCCGGGACCCCACGCCATACAAACCACACTAGCTAGGAGTTAAAAGGTGATAAACAGAAAGAACTACAACAGAGTATACTAAACACTAGCGGAAGCATAATGATTTAACATTTCAGTTATAACTGTCCACTATCATAGGAATGAAACCATAAAATAGAGTTACGGCCTTAAGGCCTTACATTCACGAATGTACAAAACTCAGAACATACTTCGGCACGCAGGCCGGCAATACATGAGAAAGCAGAAAAGGGAGGCTGGCCTTCAAGGGCCAACTCAGCAAAAGGGCCACCGCCCACTATTTCCCACTAGGCTCACCTGCACCTGCATAAGAACATTCCACCAAGCGGTGGCAAACAAAGTAACGGTCAGCACAGCTGACCAAATTATAACGACCCCACCCCTTTCCCGGGGTGGCGGAGCTTCTACCCTGCAAGCAAGCCATACTAGCACAAGTACTAATATAAAGAAAGTGCAACTACACAAGGTGAGATTTCAAGCACAATCAATCTTCTAGGTTGAGCATCAAAAAGGAGGGGACCTAGGTATGCACATGATGTTGGTTGGGTTCACCCGAAGCTTCCCCACAACCGCCTAAACAACCGCTTGAGGCTAACAACATCAATTCCACAAAACATTCCACCGTAAGGGCCATCGCCTTAGGTGGGAAAAAGAGCTTTTGGTCGGTCTAGGTAAATCACCTTCCACGACCTCTCCCATGATCACACGACTTCCATGAGGTATGGACCTCTTACCGATCTGCATGGAAACGGGTTCGGTTTAGCTTTGTCCGTGCTCTAATCGTCGCGATCTAACACACGACGCGGGTACGGCTTCACCTCGGCCCGTAAGGGTTTAGCACTTTCAAGTGCTACACAATTTATAAGCTACGCACCTAACCCCTTCGCAAGGATCTAGGCTTCACAAATACTCAACAAGGGAGGTACAATACGCTCTGCATCAATTTCGTGGTGAAGGTTTGCATTCATCCAATCTCAAAGTATGGGGCTTTCGTTAGGATCTTCACAAGACGCCTACACTTAATTCCCGCAATACTATAGATGATTTTACGGAGTCATTCTCCGGCACGCATTCTAGGTCTAACCTAAATGCAACGTCGCAAATCAAGCATCACCGATTCGGGCTCACGACCACGAATAGGCTTCACACACAATGCCTAAATCCGCACGACTACAAGATTTTCTACATGCAATATGCCGGGGATGGACACAATCAATCCGGAGTTCCGAAGAACTTGAGGAGATCCTACACTTCACCCATTTGGTGAAAGGGATTCCTCATGCAAACATAGAAAGAGGAATGAAAAGACAAATAACAAGTCCAAAGTTCGGGAGGAAGAATCGTTACCCTAGGAGTGTTCTTCTTTTCCATGGATCCGAGATTCTAGACGGAGGGAAATGACCGCATCGGGCTGCACTCTCCAGATATGGAAATGGCTCGCGAAACGGAGCTCCGGAGCTCCGTCAATGGCGTGATCTCTCCTTCTTCTTCCTTGCCTCCTTCTTATTTCTCTAACCTTGGAGAGAGAATGGCCTTGGATTAATGAGGGATTAACCCCTCTCCAAAGACCTAAGACCCTCCAGCAACTAATCCTAGCCGTCGGATCGGATTCCAAAAGATTTGGACGGACCGATCTCCTTCTTCGCTCAAATTCGCGGAGCAGAATAAACGGGGCGCGCGAGCATTGGCGCACGGTCAGTGGTCGTGCGCAAGCACTTCCCCTGATCGTGCGCACTTACCGAAACAGAACTCTGAATCCTTGCGAATTAACGCACGCTCGCTGGCGCATGATCACTGGTCATGCGCGAAGAGGGACAGTGGTCGTGCGCGAAGAGCTGCTATGAAATTTCCAGCCTAATCCGAGCGCAGCACCACCTCTCCGCCTAATTCGCTGAACTACGATTTTTGGGGTGTTACACTTCCACATCATAAACCCCTAACTCCTGGGCCAGACATAGGCCGGAAATCATAACTTCGTACTCCGCCTGGTTGTTGGTGATGGGAAAGTGTATCACTAGTGCTTGTTCAATTTTCACTCCGTGAGGGCTCTCCAATATCACCCCTCCTCCTAAAGACTTCTTGCCTGAGGCCACGTCGACCAAAAGCTTCCAGGGGAGGTGACTAAGGGCTTGCTCCTCTTCCATTTCAACCACATAGTCCGCCATGAAATCTGCAACCGCTTGAGCCTTCATCGGCAACTGAGGGACGAAAGTGATGTCAAATTCACTTAACTCCACCGCCACTTCGCGAGTCTCCCTGAGTGTTCTACCCCATCGAAGATTTTGCGAAGGGGATGGTCAGTCACCACTTGGATTGAATGGGCCTGGAAATATGGTCTGAGCTTCCTGGACGAGATGACTAGAGCGCCAACCAGCTTCTCCAAAATCGGGTATCGGAGCTTTGCCTTTATCAAAACCTTGCTTACGTAATAAATGGACAGCTACTTCTTGCCCTCTTCCCGGACCAAGACGGAGCTCACGGCTTCAGCCCCGACTCCGAGATACAGGGCTAGATCCTCTCCCTCCTTAGGACCTTGGAGCAGCGGGGCCTTGGTGAGTTGGCTCTTCAGGGCCTGGAATGCCTCCTTGCATTCTTTTGTCCATTTGAACTTCTGATTGCCTCGTAACACCTTGAAGAAGGGGGAACATTTCTCCCCATCCCAGGAGAGAAACCTACTCAACCTCGCGAGCTTCCCAGTTAGGCGCTGGAGTTCCTTAGCATTTCACAGTGATCCTAACTCCATTATAGCTTTAACTTTGTCCGGGTTAGGTTCCACCCCCGCTGGGGTAAGAAGGTGACCCAGAAATTCCCCCCTGCCGGCCCCAAAGATACATTTTGAAGGATTCAACCTCATCTTGAACCTCCGCAGGGTGGCAAAGGTCTCCTCGAGGTCCTCGAGGTGGGAGCTCACATCCTTGCTTTTTACCATGAGGTCATCTACGTATACCTCCAAGTTCCTCCCCCTTTGCTCCTGGAAGACTCGGTCCATCATCCTCTGGTATGTTGCCCCTACAATTTTTAGTCCGAACGACATCATCTTATAGCAGTAGCACCCTTCTCTCATGATAAAAGAGACATCCTTGACGTCTGGGGGGTGCATCCTGATCTGATGATAACCTGAAAAAGCATCCAAAAAACTTATCAATGAAAAACCGACGGCTGAGTCAACTGGCGCGTCGATTCGAGGCAAAGGATAACAATCCTTAGGTCGGGCTTTCATTAAAGAGATAAATCGATACACATCCTCCAGCAGCCATCGCCCTTTTTTACCATGACGACATTGGAGACCCAGCCTGGATACTGGATCTCCGATTCAAAACCTGCTTTGAGGAGCTTCTCCACCTCCTCGAGGATCGGCCACTCTAACTTGTCGGCAATGGCCCTCCTCTTCTATCAGATGGGGTGGGCCCCTAGCTCGAGGTTGAGTCGGTGGCAGGCCACGTCTTCATCGATGCCTTGCATGTCTGCCGCGCTCCATGCGAAGATGTCCACGCTCCTATGGATGCACTCCAACATCCTTTTCCTGTCCTCTGGGCCAAGGCCCCCGCTGATCCGCACCTTCTCCACTCTCCCTTCCTGGGTGGTGACCTCCATCTCGACCACTTCTTCCGCCGCCTCAAGCCGGGCCGGCTCTTCCCATCTGCCCTTGCCTCTCCTCATTCGGCCAGGGTCTCCTCTTCCACCACATCCTCCTCCTCCATTGGCTTGACACGTTCCTCCCGAGCCACTTGATGAGTCCCATTTTATTCACTATTAAGGACTCATCTGGGCTAGTTTTCATGCATATGCACTTCACTTTTAGTTCATTATTGCTTATATTTCACTGGTTCACTCTTTTCACACGAAGTGCACTTTTTGGCTTATTGTGCTGTGCAATTGGGCGCTTTGTTGTTGGGGGTAAGCACAATGTGCTCCCCATTCTTTTTATGCTTTTATGATTGTGCTGGAGGTGTGTTCCCAGTGTTGTGTTTTGTTATGCTAGTGGGCAGATCGTCCATAGTGCCCAAAATTCATCCTGTATGAATCGCACGATCGTGCATTTACTTGACGCACGGTCGGCTGCGGTCGTGCGCAATGATCGGCTGGGCAATATGGTGATCTGCCCCGCTCATGCGTTTTCTTCATGCACGGTTGGCGTCAACCGTGTGCGAACAAAACGCATGACCTCCTGTTGTTTGCTGGATTTCGAGCTTTCTGAATTTGCCAGTGCGTTTTTACGCACTATCAGATTCGACCGTGCGTGAGTAAAACGCACGGGCGCGCCTGCTTCGTCTTCCTGGCCTTTTTCTCGATTAATATCGCACAGTTCACGCACGGTCGTGTGTTCGACCGTGCTTCGCACAGTTCACGCACGGTCGTGTGTTCGACCGTGCGTGACCAAATTTCTGACTTCTTTTATAAAAGCTGCAGATCTCGACCTAATCCAGAGTTTTTCGTCCGATCCATCTTCTTTCCCGCGCCTAAGGGTTCCAGCTCCATTCCAGTCTGCCGTTCCATCACCGCCCACCATTTGGAGGTACTCCGGACATATTATTGGCTCAAATCTTGAGCCGGAGCATCCTCTCGGCCGCCTCCATCATCCAAGTTCTTGAAGGATAGGATTCAACCCTCATCTTCATCGCTAAGATAAGAGTTCTTCGCATCGGACGTGTCCATATTGTAGTTTATCGGAGAAGACGGTTCCATTGGGAGGAAGTGACATCCCTCCTCTACCCCAGAAGATAGTTGGGACCGAGCTAGGATGCGGATTAACAACCCAGTGATTCCTACCAAGAATCTACAACAAGCCTCCGGATTTGGTCGCATCTCTTGCCTTTTATCTTACTTGCGTAGATGTATATAAATGTAATCCTCATTTTAATGATGATGTACAATATAAACTCGTGTTAATTCTTATTTCATCTTTTTGTGAAAGTATTCCGTTTATATGTGTATTTGAGGTGCGCCAGCAAATCCATTCCACCCCACTCCATTCCACTCCGCAACCCGCTCTTCCATCCCGTGTGCCTACTCTTCCATTCCGCTTGACTACTCGTCCATCCGCCCTTGCGAAGTAGTGCGTTCAATGCCTACGTAGTTTCCATCCCGCCGAGCGAAGCAGTGTGCTCAAGTCCTGCATAGGATTAGTTGAGTAGTTGTTTTCTTTTATTTTCCACGATCCAAATCCCCCCCATTTCCGCAATCCATTCGACCTAAAGGACTTTAATCTCATGTCCTTCCTTAAAAGTAAACTCCACCGTACTGTGTTCCTTCAAGATTGATACTTGGGGATTCACTCCCACATTTTATATTATTGAATGATCAGTACACTGCCGTTTCGTGCCGCAGTCTTGCTACCGCATATAGCTGTTTGCTTGATTTGCGCATCAAGTTTTTGGCGCCGTTGCCGGAGAACATAGTCGTGTGAGTTTTCTGGAGAGGGAGAACCTGCGAGAGAAGTTCTTCCATTTGTAAATTGCATCCATTATTTTTATTTCAGTTCTTGTTATTTCTTTTTACTGTTTTATTTTAGGTTGCTTAGTAAATTATTGTTGGGTGTAGTATTTTGCACAATAATGTTTTTCTTTTGAATCTGGCTATCTTCACACAATATGGGTTTCATTTAATATTAGTTGTCATTTGTGTGGAGATATTTTTCATGCTAATGATAGATGTCCAAAGGGAAATATTAGCCCTAGCACTCAAGGCCCAGTATATGGAGCATCGACTTCGTCTGGTACTCCATATGGTGCGCGCAAGTCCTATGGCTACTCTTCCACTCCGTACGTGCCTTTTTTGCATTCATCTCCGGTCCAATTAGAGTCGAAGAAAAATGCAAAATAG
Source organism: Dactylorhiza incarnata (assembly GCA_033032865.1). Lineage (NCBI taxonomy): Eukaryota > Viridiplantae > Streptophyta > Magnoliopsida > Asparagales > Orchidaceae > Dactylorhiza > Dactylorhiza incarnata. Next base: position 18,401,042 of record JAWHQI010000022.1, on the reverse strand, counting down.
TGCTTGTTTTGTCGGAGCATGGATCATGCCTTAAAGGATTGTGCTGCGTTTCTTCGCCAATTGGACGAGGATGACGAGTCGGATATCCGGATCATCCCGACTCCTAACTCTGATAGCACACCTTCCATCTCTAATTACGTTGACATATCACCTTCAAGTTTTGAAGGGAATGATGCAGACACGCTCATCAGAGTTTTGGTTGATCTAGGCTCTGACATGGCTGAGCCTATCTCCCCTGTGCATATATTACCTTGAAGGGATTCGATTCTTTGTGAGGAATCGGTGCTTGACTTTTATCCAAGCACTATTCCTCCCCCTATTGTGCATTCTACTACATTTGTTTCTGACGACATTGCCAAAGGTGCGTCGAAAGAAGAGGCGGGTGATCTTTGTGTTATGCCTATTCCTATGGAGGAGGACAACCTTCTTGGTGAAGAGGATTTTACCTCAGCACCGGTGGAAGAAGTCCAAATCTTGGGCAAGGTCACTATTGATCCCACCGAACCTTGCAGCATTGTTGACAATGCCGACATTATTTTACTTCACCAACCTATCGGGAGTGAGACGGGGACCACTCCCCCATTTTTTGATTATTTAAGTCATTCTTCTCTTTTATTTCCTGACCCCCTTCTTCATCTAAGCCTATGCAGGTTGAGTCTTCATAGGTACTTAAGGAGGACTTGGAGCATTTTGCTCAGGTCAATGATGAGTGTATCCTCTCATGTGAGGAGGTTGATCCCTCCTCCCTAGAGGAAGCCTCACTCATTACCTTTTTCTCCTGCCGCCTCCCTGAAGACGACACCTTGCTAGGAAAGGATGTTTTTTGTGAGATTTGTGAGGAGTACTTCTCCTCCTCTTCTTATGTTTTATTCCCTCTACCTGTGATGGCCAGGTTTTATCTATATTCGTGTAGAGGCGTGATTGTTCTATCGCCGTATCGGTACCTGCTACCGACACACATATTAGAACAGTTACCTGTGCATTTCCTTTTTCATACGCCCATTAGCTAGAACTCTTAAAGTTTTGAATAAGTCGTGCTGGGATGACAATAACCCCAGTAGTTATCTTACTTTTCGTGCAATTTTTATTTCATCTAGTTTAGTTTAGTTAGTATTTTTCATTTTATTTTGTATAGTTTCTTTTATTTTTGGCGGAGCTCACCCCTATAGGTCCTTCTTCTGGATGGTGGATGCTGCAGCTTTCTTTTGGTTTACACGCCAATCTTCTTGTATGCTCATATCTGAGCATAGGTACCCTTTTCCTTAACATTTTCTTATTTTCAATGTCATAAATTCATGTGATTGTCTAATTCAAGTCTGGGGGAGTGTACCGAGTGTTCACTACACGTTACACGTTTTAGCATAGCAGAAGTATATTTTCATTTATGTCATATTATAGCATACACCAGTTCACCCGCACAAGCGCACATTCACTTGTTTGTGTGCTTTCGTACACGCTATCTTGGTTTGGAATGTGAAATAGGATGTTAGCTTAGGAATTATAAATCGGAGTGCGATGTTGACTCTTGTAGTGCTCTAGTCGCATCCGCATGCTCCCATAGAAATTTGTGTAAAATTAGATTATCTCTATGCTCTTAATTTATAAATAGTGTTCTTGCGTAGTTTTTGATTTATTTTACTCATTTGGTGAATGTGACTAAAAATTTTTGGTAGCACGGTGTTGTGTGTAAGCGTGCGCTTGTTGTGCGTTGCTCAAGTCGAAAGGAAGGTTTATCTTTCTCGTGGGCTAAGAACTTGCCCCAAGCGACTCTTGAAGCATGGGTGAGAGTGACTCAACAAGTTGAGCGTGACGTAGGCCATCTAGTTGGTTAGTTTGAGCTTTGATTTCCATGACCCATTCGCTTACCTTTGCAAGCCAAATTGTGCCTACCCATCCTTTGTTTCAGCTCTTCTTTCAATCACCAAAACTTGAAGCTTATCCTATTATCGCAACCAAGTAGTGAGTTAACTGAAATTATATTTCTTGTTGGGTGTGATGTATGAAATTTTTGTGATGTGAAAAAAATTATATTGTGTGCTGAATACATTCTTGTGAACCAATTGAGGGATAAAATAATTAGAAAAAAATGAAGTTAGAAGTAAAATCTGAAAAAAAAATTGAAATGAAAAGAAATCCCCTTGGGCGTAATAGAAAAATTCAGTTGGTATTTATTTGGAGTAGGCTTTGTGCACACCCAGTTTTCAAGCTAAGTCTGGGGGTGTGTCACACTAGCATCATTCTTGGACTGGTTCGTGTGCAGCATTGTCATTTAGCTCATTTGGGTTGCGTAGCCGTCATGTTTATCATTGTATACCATACCATAACCTAAGCCCCTATAATAACCCGAAAGTCCTACTAATTCATCTTGTGAGTTTGCTAGCGCCGCGGAGAGAGTGTAACCGGGCAAGCCTATGGTTCTCGTCGTTGATGGATTTCAGCGGAGTTATCCTTGAATTCCGGTCTTTAGCAACACCCTCCTGAGTTGCTCGTTTACTTTCACACCGGGCACGACTGCAAAAATTCTTCATGATTCACCATCTGAGTACAAATAATTCTCTATTTATGCATTTATACTATTGTAAATTAGTTTGTATAGTTAGAATCTTCTTTTACTGAATTCCTATTTGCATGGGTATGATACTTCGCATCTTACACTTTCTTTGCAATTCTCTACGCTAACTACCATTTTCATATTCCTCCAGATTTGTTTGCTCGGGACACGCAAACAGGTAAGTCTGGGGGTGTGATGAGTCCCATTTTTATACACTTTTATAGACTCATCTGGTCTAGTTTTCATGCATATGCACTTCACTTTTAGTTCATTATTGCTTATATTTCACTGGTTCACTCTTTTCACACGAAGTGCACTTTTTGGCCTATTGTGGTGTGCAATTGTGTGCTTTGTTGTTGGGGGTAAGCACAATGTGCTCCCCATTCTTTTTATGCTTTTATGATTGTGCTGGAGGTGTGTTCCCAGCGTTGTGTATTGTTATGATAGTGGGCAGATCGTCCATAGTGCCCAGAATTCATCCTGTATGAATCGCACGATCGTGCATTTACTTGATGCACGGTCGGCTGCGGTTGTGCGCAATGATCGGCAGGGCAATATGGTGATCTGCCCTGCTCATGCATTTTCTTCACGCACGGTTAGCCTCAACCGTGTGCGAACAAAACGCATGACCTCCTGTTGTTTGCTGGATTTCGAGCTTTCTGAATTTGCCCGTGCATTTTTATGCACTATCGGATTCGACCGTGCGTGAGTAAAATGCACGGGCGCGCCTGCTTCGTCTTCCTGGCCTTTTTCTCGATTAATATCGCACAGTTCACGCACGGTCGTGTGTTCGACCGTGCATCGCATAGTGCACGCACGGTCGTGTGTTCGACCGTGCGTGACCAAATTTCTGACTTTTTTTATAAAAGCTGCAGATCTCGACCTAATCCGGAGTTTTTCGCCAGATCCATCTCCTTTCCTGCTTCTAAGGGTTCCAGCTCCGTTCTAGTCCGCCGTTCCATCAGCTCCCACCATTTGGAGGTACTCCGGACACATTCTTGGCTCAAATCTTGAGCCGGAGCATCCTCTCAGCCGCCTCCATCATCCAAGCTCTTGAAGGAGAGGATTCCACCCTCATCTTTATCGCCAAGAAAAGAGTTCTTCGTATCACACGTGGCCAGATTGCAGTTTATCGGAGAAGACGGGTCCATTGGGAGGAAGTGACAGCCCTCCTCTACCCGGAAGATAGTTGGGACCGAGCTAGGACGCGGATTGACAACCCGGCGATTCCTACCAAGAATCTACAACAAGCCTCCGGATTTGGTCGCATCTCTTGCCTTTTCTCTTACTTGCGTAGATGTATATGAATGTAATCCTCATTTAAGTGATGATGTACAATATAAAGTTGTGTTAATTCTTATTTCATTTTTTTGTGAAAGTATTTCATTTATATGTGTATTTGAGGTGTGCCAGCAAATCCATTCCACCCCACTCCATTCCACTCTGCAACCCGCTCTTCCATCCAGTGTGCCTACTCTTCCATTCCGCTTGACTACTCGTCCACCCGCCCTTGCGAAGTAGTGCATTCAAGGCCTACGTAGTTTCCATCCCGCCTAGCGAAGCAATGCGCTCAAGGCCTGCATAGGAGTAGTTGAGTAGTTATTTTCTTTTATTTTCCACAATCCAAATTCTCCCCTTTTCCGCAATCCATTAGACCTAAATGACTTAAATATTAAGTCCTTCCTTAAAAGTAAACTCCACCTTACTGTGTTCCTTCGAGATCAATACTTGGGGATTCACTCCCACATTTTATATTACTTGAACGATCGGTACACTGCCGTTTTGTGCCGCAGTCTTGCTACCTCCTATAGCGGTGTGCTAGATTTGCGCATCACCACTTCCATCTCCTCTCCCAGGGTGCTGCTCTCTCCTTCTCCTCCCCCCTCCTTCTCTTCTCCTTCTAGCCCCTCCGACCCCTTCATCTCTCTTTCCACCTCGTTAGCCTCCGCCATCCAGGAGACGGTGTTGATGGCGGTCACGTAACACTGCCTTGCCACCTTTGTGTACCCCCGGATCTGGACCTGGACTCCTCCACTGCGGAACTTCAAGCACTGATGGAAGGACGAGGGAACGCATCGAAAGGTGCTGATGAGAGGGCATCCGAATATGGCATTATAGCTTCTCGGAGCGTCGACAATGACGAACCGACAGTTCCTGGGGACCCCTCCCAACGTCACCTGGAGGCTGACTCCTCCCTCAACCTCCTTCCTCTTCCTCCTCTTCTTCCTCTTCCTCGGCCTACTACCATGGCCTGCCCTTGAGGGGGGTGAGGAGGTCTGGGGTCTTGCCTCAATCCCGGATGATTAGCCCTCCCCTCGCCCCTTCTCTGGTGATCTCTTTCCTGACCTCACACTGGTCTCTCTTGGGGCCTCCATGCCAGCCGGTTATTAGGCTCCTGATGCCCCCAATCCTGCTGCTGCCCCAGAAAACCTTGACCTCTGGCTTCATCTCTTCTCCTTCCCTCCTGCTGCCTCACATCTGGCTCGCTCAGCTTTGCCAACTTCTTAGCAAACTCAGGTTTGGTGGCCTCTCCCTCAATCGCTTCCGCCGCCCGCTCCATCAGCTCCTCGAAGGATAGAGGGGCCTTCCGCTTCAGGTCAATTTTGAAGAACCCCTCTCGCAGCCCAAATATGAAGGCTAGCTAGAGGGTGAACCCTGGCACCTCCTGGACTTGCAGAACCTCTTCCTGGAACATGTCCACATAATGGTCCAGCAACTCCCCTGGCCCTTGCTTGATCTTGAAGAGCGCCTCCGCATCCTTCTTTCTTTTCTTTGACGTTGAGAAGCGCAGCCAGAAGCTCCGACGCAGGTCCTCAAATGCATAGATGGAACCCACGGGGAGCTAGTATAACCAGTCCCTCACCTTATCCTTCAGGGTGGTGGCAAAGAGCCGACACTGGAAGGCATATGTCATTGGAAGGATTGAGACCATGTCCTCGAACCACTGCAGGTGCAGGACTGGGTCATCTTTGTCGGTATAGTAGGACATCTCCGGCCCTCTGAACCCCTCCGGTACCGGGGCAGAGAGGATCAACTCACAGAAGGGGCTCCCTTCCCCTGCTCGGCGAGTGGTCCTCTCGCACGGAGTCAGCTCGCACACCTCTGCACTCGCCGGGCAGCTAAACAGCTGTCGCCCGGGGAGATCTCGCACGCTTGCTTCCGCCGCTACCTCCTTCCCAAGCCGCTGGCCCGGAGCATTCTCGCCAATCTACTGGGACAGAACCACCGGGATGGCAGGCATCTCGCACTCACCTCTCCCGGAGAGAGCCATCTGCATGACCTCCCGCTTGAAACTCTCAAACATCTCCAGCCACTCCATTGCTGGAGGTGGGTGCGAGTGACTTGGGTCGAAACCATCTCTTCCATCTCCCGCCATCAAGCTCAGCTTGAGATTTTCTTGCACTGGCTACGGTCCACGCTCACCGCACCAAAAATGTTGAAACCGGCAACCGGTCTCTGAGTTCGGACCCACAGGGGGTGTAGCCTGTGCTTACTTCTCCCTCACTAAAATCTCCTGACAGTGGATGGAAAACCTAGAACAGACCCAAGGCTGTAGCGAGGAGGTCCCTCCACACACCCAAAAGATCTCAGAGAGCTTCCCCTCCCAAACCAAAGCTCAGTCGGGCACCTTGGAGGGCAATAACAGCCAACTCCAAAACTTGCCTGGAGGAGAGAGCTCCAAAAGATCTGATCTCCTCCAAGGTGCCCTTAAGGGTCTATTTATAGTTTTTCTAGCATGGTCTGCAAATAACATGAAACCACCTTTGGTTTTACTAATCACACTCCAAATTGGTCTGCTAACAACCTAACTCCGCTGTTTCGAAGGGGTACTGGAAGCCCACAACGGGTATCTAGATAATTTCCCCCTAAAGCCGTCTGGGCGAGTGGTCCGTGAAGGCATCACTCGCCAGGCTCCTTCCCCGTCGCAATCTACCAGGCGAGTGGTCCGTGAGGGCACAACTCGCCAAGCACTCGGCTCGCTCGGCGGGTGAGATCTTGGCTGCCAGCTCTTGCTCGTCTGCTTTGACACCCCGCGAGTGCCCCGCGAGTGGGGCCTCACTCGCCCAATGGCTCCCAGACCCATACTCTGCCACATATTCTGCCCCTTGACCCCCGAGGACTTGGGGGCCCACTCGGTGAATATGGGGTTATACATGAGTTGTATTGCTCTTTGAGCATGAGTTGTAGGATTCTAATGGGAATCTAAGTGTAAGATCCTTTGGATCTGAGGTAGGATCCTGGAGAAGATTTGAGTGTAGATCTCTGGTTGTAGAGATTGAGGTAGGGTTGTGGCAGGCTGAGTGTAGGTCTTTGTGTAGAAGGCTGAGGTAGGGTCTCTATTATGAGATCTGAGGTTTGAAGGAGTTTTTCCTAGTCTAGAAAATTGCTAGATAGGTGGTTTGGAGAGAAGACTACCCAAGGCATTCTTGGGGAACCTATATAAATCCTTGTGTGTTTTTTGTGTTTGCTTTATTATCTTGCTAAACCTAAAAGGAATACAGAAATCACCTATCACACCATTCATCCCCCTCTAGGTGTGATCTAAGCGACCCAAAGTAAACCAACACTGCTACATTCAAATACGTAGTAAACGAGCTGTGCGAACCCCATTCGTCTACTCCTCGCAACATTTCTCTTGTGGTCCTGCAACTCCTCGCCGAATCACTCTAAATAGCTTAAAGTTTCTCTGAATCACCACCATTTCTCTGGCGTTAATAGAAGATCGCGATCACACATCTCTGTAGTATGTCAAACAATGAAATGATCTCAGGGAAGGCTAACTAGGTCATGTATACTGTAAGATGCTTACTATGCTGGTGTTTTTTCAATATGCTTACTTGCTGCTCTCTCTTGTCATTTTGTATTACGGAAGAACAAGCAGATCTGCTATACTACGAACGTATATCTTAAAAATTGCATGAATTTGTCTCTAAACTAGTCGTATTTGTCAAAAAACCATGAAGAATTTATGATAAATATGTCATTCATTTAGTATAATTTTAACCTACATTAATTTAGTAGTTATTAAAGCTTTTTTTAGGACAAGGAGGCTGGCGTTTTCCCTATAATTCATTCTAATGAAGAGGCATATGCAATGTACTCTGAGTATGCTCGCAAAATTAGTTTCAGCATTTGAAGGCAACTCCGCATACAAGGATCAATCAAAGGGAGAGAATATTCTTGTGCCAAATCTGGTCATAAGATTTCCAATTTGGCAACTGATGTGCAGAAGAAGTTTCATAGACTGGATACCCGTACCTAGGGGTGTTCATGAACTGAATCGAATAGCTCTTCAATCAAATCCAAATTTGACATAGAATGCAGAGATTCAGATTCATTCGAATATTTGGTTTCAGATTCAGATTCGTCATGAAATGTTGGATTCGAATTTGGGTTTGAATTCAGATTCAATTTCAGAATTGAATTTTATAACATATTATTATATATAATATTTAAATATAATTATATTTAATATTTAATTACATATACAAATTTTATTTAACTATATATTCTACTATTCGCGAACTATTTGCGAATCTTTTGAACATGAATAAAATTATTCGAATTCGAAAACTATTCGAATCCCAATTCAAATTCAAAAATATGAATTTTAATCAAATCTTCACGAATCAAATCTCGAATTATTCATGAACTATACTATTTGTGAACAGCCATACCCGCACCAGATGTTTGGAATGCATTGTAACATCCCATAATTTGTAGGGACCCTTGAAATTTTAGTGCTCTAACATGGAGAGCTAGTTGGCACTAGTGGTGCCCAGAGAACCTTTGGAGGTTTTAGTGGAATTCTAGGAGTACATTGAGCATTGAGGTGACCTATATTTTGATCAATGATCGTGCAGATCAAATAACACACCATAGAGCCATGAATATACTATAAATTAGACTCAAAGTGGGTCACCCTACACTTTCAAGTTAGTGTTAGCTTAGTTAATGCTATGAAGCTCCCCATGACCCAAAATTACCTTTAAACCCTCGTGAGACCCCCATTAAGCCCTAAAGATGACAAGAGAACCAATCATACCCATAGAACCCTTGTCAGAATGGATGGGGTCCACCTTACCCATTGACCCATAATTAAGGTCTTTGTAACCATGTTGAGTCTCTACTGACCTGATGAAACCTAATTGGCCCAAATGGACTCATAATGGGCCAATGGTGGCCTAATGGGGTCCACCACACCTGTTGAACACCCTAGTAAACCCTAACTCATATTGAGCCCATGCACACCACTAAGACTGATTAGGTTAACCAGTGATCACTATGACCCAAGACTCTGTTTAGGGACTGATGAGTCCCATTTATATATACATTTTTAGACTCATTTGGGCCGATTTTGTAGTCTTTGCACCACACTTTAGGCTTGTTTTAATTTATATTTAATAGCCGTCTATTATTCCACTCTTAGTGCACATGTATGCCCATTCTTGGTGTGATCCCTTGTTTTCCTGTAGTCCTGGAGGTTTTCATGCAGGTTCATGGATCGTGCGATGCTCGGAGTCTGTTTGGGGGCAATTTCTGCCTGAAATGCCACTGATCGTGCGTTTCCTTCATGCACGATCAGTTGCTCGTGCGCCTTTGATCGTGCGAGTTCATTTGCTGCCCAAAAACAGCTTCGGATTTTGGTCGTGCGTTTGCTACGCACGATCGTGCGCACGGTCGTGCGCTTTATATTTTTTCTGCAGTTTTGTTTTGCAGGTTTCGGGCACAGAGCGCACGATCACCAGCTTTCAGTGCGCACGATCAGTTGATCGTGCGCCACTGATCGTGCGCCCTATTTTCTATAAATATCCAGCCCGCGAAATTAGGTCGGATGACCATTCGGCTCCGCAGTTTTTGAGCTCTCTTCGCCTCTTCCGCCCCCTGCATCATCTTCCACCACCAGGAGGTGCTCCGGGCTTGTTCTTCACGCCAATCTTGAGCCGGAGCTTCCTCCCGGCCTCCTCCTTCATCCTAAAGCATAAAGAGAAGATCTAGCCGCCATCGCCATCAAGTAAGAGGAAGTTTGCAACCTCTACCGTATCGTGAGATGAAGAAGACGAGCTCATTGGAGAGTAGTGGCAGCTCTCTCTACCCCGGACGTAGTTGCGGACCGAGCTTGGACGCGGATTGACAACCCGGCGGTTCCAACTGTGAATCTACAGCGAGCCTTCAGATTCGGTCGATTTCTTGCCTTGTTCTCCTCTTATTGATTGTTGGAATAGTTAGATCTTTTGTATTTTGATGAAGAACACTATAGACCTTGCTATTTAAAGGTATTTCATGTCTATGTGAAGTACCCTTTTGTTTATCTGTGTACTTGAGGTGCGCCCCATTCCATCCTCCATCCCGTCGTCACGTTCGTGTGCCGCACTAGCAATTGCTAGTGGCGTGCTTGTCGACGAGGTGCTTGCGACCCTCATCCGTATGCCTTCTCGTCCATCCGCCTAGTGAAGCGTGGCATAGCGGCCCGTGTAATCCATTCGCCTAACGAAGCAGTGCGCTCAAGGCCTACATAGTTCGATTCCGCTTGCCTACTCGTCCATCCGCCCTTGCGACGCAGCGCGCTCAAGGCCTTCCTAGTTTCCATTCCGCCAAACGAAGCATTGCATAGCGGCATTGCATAGGAGTAGTTATAATTGTTTTACTTTATTTTCCACAAACCAAATCCCCCGTTCCGCATCCATCCGACCAAAGGACTTCGATCTCAAGTCCTGCCTCAAACGTTAACTCCACCTTACTGTGTTCCTTGAGAGATTCGATACTCGGGGATTACTCCTCGTTTTATATTACTTGAACGATCGGTACACTGCCGTTTCATGCCGCAGTCTAGCTACCGCCTATAGCGGTGTGCGAGATTTGCGCCATCAAGTTTTTGGCGCCGTTGCCGGGGAACACAGTCGTGTGAGTTTTCTGGAGAGGGAGAACTGAGAGATAGGAGTTCTTCCATTTGTAAATTGCATTTCTTTATTTTATTTCTTGTTATTCCTTTTTCCTGTTTATATTAGGTTGCTCTAGTAAATTTTTGTTAGGTGTGGTATTTTGCACAATAGTGTTTTCATTTTGAATCTTGTTATCTTCACATTATGTGGGCTTCTTTTAATATTCGTTGCCGCTTTTGTGGAGATATATCGCATGCTATTGATAGATGTCCAAAGGGAGATAATAGCCCAAGTACTCAAGGCCCAGCATATGGAGCACCGACTTCGTATGGTACTCCATATGGTGCGCGTAAGTCCTATGGCTATTCTGCCGAGCCTTTACCGTTATACTTCTTTTCGGCTTCAGCACCTGCTGTCACAACCCGCATGTTCTCAATAATTAAAATGTATCAGAGTGAGAGAAAATACGTGTCGTGATGCCACGCCGTGCAGGGGACAACTGCAGGCGCTCAGGCAACTCCTAAATCTAATGCTCTATTATGAAAACACATGTTATTATGATAAAACAATATTTAAGTTTAAGTTGAGAACCGTGTCCCTCGGTTCAGTGGATCAACTAGTCCACTAGTAAAAAGTATATGTAGTCGCAACGGAGAAATACTTGATTCAATTCTTTTATGGTCCTATATGAGCCCAAAGACCTAACATACAGCTAATGTTATGCATGACTCTAGATTTATTATAATTAATAAAAAGGTTTTATAACGTCCAAAATATGATAGCTTTCAGTTAAAGATATGCGAAGAGTCTACGTTAAATGCAACTTTTTATATTGAAAGTAACTAACATGCATCCTAACATAAATCCTTCCCAGAGAGCAAGTGTAAGAACAAACAGTAGGTAACAGCAGTAAACACTAGCAAGTAGTCTAACATCCAAGACAAAAACCCTATGGGTGTCAACAAATAGACACAAACCCACAGGAGCAAATCTAGTCAGAAAAGACAAAACTACCTCACAGAAGGAGGTGAAACAAACGCTGCCACTACCTGCAGCACAGAAACCTTGAGCTCTACCAGACGAACCTGCTACTGTTCTGAACCTGAGGCATTCAAAAGAAGAACACCTCAGAAACAAGTTGCAAGTGGTGCAAGAGAGCAAAAAGAGCTAAAAAAACCTCCAAGTAAACGTGGGGGGGGGGGGGGGCAAACAAACAGCCTGCAACAGAAGTCAGTACTAGAGTGCAGAAACAGAGAGAGAAACTAGCTGAAAAGCTAAACTCAAGAAAGCTCACTAACAGGAGCAAAAGAGATGCATAGCTATAGATACATATTTACATATTTACCAGATTTCAAATTCATATTCGTATTCAAATTCATATTCGTATTCAAATTCATATTCGTATTCAAATTCATATTCGTATTCAAATTCATAAGAGACTGATCAGCTCATCCAAAAAAGAAGAGCACCGCACCGGGGGCAAAAACCACACCGCGTACGGCCTCCCAATCAAAAGCTTAAGAGAACACCGCACCGGGGGCAAAAACCACACCGCGTACGACCTCCCAATCAAAGCTTAAAAGAACACCGCACCGGGGGCAAAAACCACACCGCGTACGGCCTCCAACACAAAAGCTTAAAAGAGCACCGCACCGGGGGCAAAAACCACACCGCGTACGACCTCCAACATATTTAGGTTACGGTTAGGAAGCATCATGCCGGGGGTAAAAACCACACCGCGCACAACCCTCAATATAGCATTTTATTATGACGGTTCTGAACTACGAAGTCGACGAAGAACTTAGGCCAAACTGAATATACGGTCGACGTAACTACACAGACCATCCATGTACAAGTCCAAGGCCCTAACAACACATATCTCCAAAATAAACGGGGAAAAACTAGCCATCTGACGGTATTCCGATACCGAGGCAATACAGTTAATTCATTTCGCCTAACGAGGCGACGATCCAAAAGACACGACGATCAAGTTATCACTACAACTAGAAGCACACTATTCAAAGTTCAGCACTTAGACCAACACTCTACTTATAAGCGAGTTGAGGATTCCAGTAAGACGACGCCATACAAGACTTGGCGTCGGAACACTATGAAGAGAAGACACAAGAAGGCAAAAGCCGAAAATACTCAAACGTTGAATATTCCTAAAAGGATATGACCAATGCAAACGCTACCGAAGAATAAGCAAGCGATCGATAACCGGTACCATCCTGACCGATAAGTATCCGACAAAGGCTTTAGATTATACAAAAGGCAAGGATCAGGACCAAACAGTCGATGAAAGAGGCACAAATGGAGCTTTGCAATCAGAAATCTTACGCATGCAAATACCAAAGCACTAGCTGCGCAGGACCCTAATGCAGTCATCACGGAACAAAACATCTTCATGCAGGCAGTCGACCCCAAGGAAACTTACTTTGCACATACAGTCGACATGACATTTGCTAATCAAACCATACAGTCAAATTTTAGGAATAGGTCATTCGGACGACATGGAGCGTCAAATTATGCAGTTCATATGTTGAATGTAAGTAGCAAACGTTTGAATCATACAAAGGTGATCAAGCGACTTGATAAAAGGACTCGGACAAATTTATGAAGCACACGTTCATACGGTCGATGAAGGAGAATACAGTCGGCAAGGGACTATGCAGAGTAGATGCAGTCAACATGAACTTTAAAACTACCAGGTGCAATGATCGACAACAACAGGCATTGAGACGGCGGTATGATCCGCTAACACTCGCAGTCCAAAATTTATCTTTCATAATTTATTATAAAGACTTCCAAAATTATTCAAAAACCAACCAGATAGGATTCACCAAAACCAAACCAAGCGAACTCCTAAGTCCACCAGAACTGGACTCTAGGCAAACCAGCCCAACACTGGAAACGAGAGCTACCACCGGCGGTAGCTAGCTAGCGCCGGGCGGTATTGTCTCGACGCATTCTTCCACTATTCGACGCACCTTACCTTATCGACGCAACTCCTTGTCGACGCAACATCTACAACTCGACGAGAGGTATCGCCGGGCGGTAGCTAGCTATCGCCGGCGTTAGCTATCGATGTTTCCCTTCCCCTATTCGACGCATCACAACCTATTGACGCACCTCTTGTCGATGCACGTCGACGCACGTCGAGGCACGTCGACGCAGGGCCCCGATCTCGACGCAACAGCTACCGCCGGCGGTAGCAGTTAGCGTCGGGCGGTAGCGGCTGGACGGGATTTCCTTTCCTTCTCGACGCCCCTCTCAACCCACAGCAAAGACCTAGCTTCCAGGACAGGGAAAAAAGCAGGAAAACTCACAGAATCACCATATACTACCAAGATGAGGAAGAAAAACAAGATTTAACACAGATTTTTAAGATCATGCAAGAGCGCAAAACCACCACTTGCCTCTAATCCTCGAAAACAAATGCCCCCTTCGCTCTAATCTTCAAGGAGCGACCACAAGAACACCTAAGGAGTATTTCTTGAAACTTTTCAAGTCGAAATGGGGGATTAGGGCACAACCTAAACCTCCAAAAATCCATGAAATTTGACATACTTACCACGAGTGCAAAGCTCTCGGCGAGAGCTTTCTGAATCTACCATCTGTTAGCGATTTTGACCACCGTAGCTCTCGGATTGATAGTCGGAAGGTTCACGATAAGGATTTCACCGTCGCCCACATCTCTCGGTCAAAAACAGCGGAGGAAGAGGATGAAAAGGGGCTTAGGGTTTTAAGAGGGTATTTATATTATTTTATATCTATTATTATATTTCTATTTAGTAATGGATCTTATTAAGGAGACGAGCGTGGTCATACCACCTCGGATTTCAACAAAATACGCACCAAAACTAAATGTCGGCGCTCTGAATCCAACGGCGAAGTCGGAATTCCGATCCGACGAACCAAACTCGGGGTAAAAATTTTAGAAGATAAACCCACCATAAATCTTGTAAAAAAAACCGAGACCTCAATTTAGTTCAGAATGCTGCGAAATTTCACGTACGTGACTAAAATGAATTCCTTTAATTTTCCAGACCCTGAAATCCTCATTCTGAGGAGTTTTAAATTTGTTCGACACGACCTACAACACAAAATATGCACTAATGGCGACACTCTGCTAGTAATCCGACACCGTAACGCCCTTACGTCATTATTACGACAATTAAAACAATTTAAAATAATAGTCAAAAATCAGGGGCGTTACACCTGCTGTGCCAAAGAAGCCTGCAAGGCAGTTCTTGATTTGTCATAGCACGGATCATGCCTTGAAAGATTGTGCTGCATTCCATCGCCAATTGGACGAGGATGATGAGCCGGATATCCGGATCATCCCGACTCCTACTTCTGGCAGCACACCTTCAACATCTGGTTATGTGCCCATTTCACCTTCAAGCTTTGAAGGGTATGATGTGGACACAGTCACCAGATGTGTGGCTGATCCAGGCTCTGACATGACTGAGCCCAACTGCCCTGTACATATATCACCATGCATAGATTCGATTCTTTGTGAGGAATCAGTGCTTGACATTTATCCAAGCACTATTCCTCCCCCTGTTGTGCATACTACATTCGTCTCTGACGACATTGTTGAGGATGTCTCACAGGATGAGGCTGGCGATCTATGTGTTATGCCTGCTCCTATGGAGGAGGACAACCTTCTAGTTGAAGAGGAGCTCTCCTCAGCACCGGTGGAGGAAGTCCAACTCTTGGGCATGGCCACTGTTGATCCCGCCGAACCTTGTAGCATTGATGACAATGCAAACATTATTTTACTTTCCCAACCTGATGGGAGTGAGTCCGGGACCACTCCCCCGCTTGATTTTTATTTAAGTCATTCTTCTCTTTTATTTCTTGACCCCCTTCTGCTATATCTGAGCCTGTGCAAGTTGAGTCTCCACAGGTACATAAGGAGGACTTGGAGCTTCCAGCTCAGGTCAATGATGATAGCATTCTCATGTGAGAGGAGGTTGATCCCTCCTCCGATGAGGAAGCTCCAACATTGATCTCTTCCTCCTGCTACCTCCCTAATGACGATACCTTGCTGGGCAAGGATTTTTTATGTGAGATGAGTGAGTACCAGGCCTCCTCCTCTTCTTACATTCTGTTTCCTCTACCTGCGATTTGTGGGTATTATTATACAGGTAGAGGGGTAACTGTTTTGTCACCGTATTGGTACCCGCTACCAAAACGGATAATGGAACAACTACCTGTGCACTTTTCTTTTCATAGGCCTATAAGTTAGAACTGTACAAATGCCAAATAAGTCGTGCTGGGATGACAATAACCCCAGTAGTTATCTTACTTTTCCTGCATTTTTATTTCTTCTAATCATGTTTAGTTAGCTGTAGTTTATTTTAGTTTGTCTTTTTCTTTTGTTTTTGCGGAGCTCACCCCTGCAGGTCATCCTTCTGGCGGATGCTGCAGCTTTTTCTTGGTTTACACGCGTCTTCTGGTATGCTCACTTGCTGAGCATTGGGTACTCTCTTCCCTTAGCTTCATTTTGAATTTCATGGTCATATCTTTTGTTGGATTGTTTAGATTAAGTCTGGGGGAGAGCAGCTATGTGTTACCCACTACACGTGCACATATCATTTGCATACTAGAAGTATTTTAATCTCATTTATTTTGTTTTGTTCATCTTCACAGCACATCACAACACCCACTTGAGCATGTGCTTAGCTGTTGGCACGTCGCGAGTCGAATTTGTCTCTTTTGTGTGATTTGAAAAAAAAAATCATTGTGCTGGCTTAGGATTATGAGGCGGAGTAAAATGTTAACTCCTGGAGTGCTCCTAGTCAAGTGCTCATGTCTCGCATAGAAATTTGTGTAGATTCAATCTCTTTTTATGCTTTTAGTTTATATCTTTCTATCTGCGTAGATATTGTTTACTTTACTCAAAAATTGGTGAATCCGGTGTGAATCAAACGGTAGCATAGGAATGTGTATAGACGTTCGTTAGCCTCGTATTGCCTTAGTCAGGAGGAAGGATAATCTTTCTCGGTGGCTAAGAACTTGCCCCAAGCGACTCTTGAATCATGGGTATTTGGTTAGTCAATCGCGTGAATGTGATATAGGCCATCATTTTGGCCCGGTTGAGCTTTTGTGGCCATTCCTATCGCTATACCCTCGTTAGCCCAGTTGTGCCTACCCCATTCTTTTGGATCAGCTCCACTATTGTTCACCAAAGCCTAAACTCCAATCCTAGTCGCACACCCAAATGCAAGCATTTTGTTTAAATTTTAAATTGGTGGTGTTGATTGTGGAAGTACAATGTGGAAATGTGGATGAGCATCCTTGAAAATTTGCTGAAATTGCTAAAGAAAGAAAAAGAAAATAAGAAAAAAAATTTGAAAAGAAAAAAAGAAAAAGAAAGAATGAAAGTGTTTTAATTGAAAAATCTGTTTGAGATATGTTTGGGAGTAGGCGGTGCACACACCCATGTAGTCAAGTCCAAGTCTGGGGGTGTGGTGTACCCGCATTTCTTTTTGTGGTGCTTGAGGATAGTTCTTTGTGCTAGCTCATTTGGGTTTAGTGTTTGAGCCATCGTCTTTATCATTGTATACCTCACCTAAACCCAAGCCTCATTTTAAACCTAAAGTCCTATTGATTCACGCATTTGAGTCAAACCTGTGCCGTGGAGAGAGTGCGAACGAGCAAGCTTATGGTCACCGACATCGATGGATTTCAATGGATGTTGTCTTGAGCCCCGATCTTTGGCAATGCTCGCCTTAGCGTTCAGTTTACTTTCTTCCTATGTACGACCTTATGATTCACCGTGATTCACTTTTTGAGTAAATGTAATATATAAATATGCCTCTAGAAAAGTATAAACTAATATGTATAATTAGAAATTTTGTCTACTATATTTCTACGCGCATAAGCATGTGACTTCGCATGGAACTCCACTTTACAATTTCTTTGACCAGCTTTGTATTTTCTCATCCGCCTAAGGGATTTGTTTGCTCGGGACGCGCAAACAGGTAAGTCTGGGGGTGTGATGAGTCCCATATATATATATATATTTTTGGACTCATTTGGGCCGATTTTGTAGTCTTTGCACCATACTTTAGGCTTGTTTTAATTTATATTTAATAGCCGTCTATTATTCCACTCTTAGTGCACATGTATGACCATTCTTGGTGTGATCCCTTGTTTTCCTGTAGTCCTGGAGGTTTTCATGCAGGTTCATGGATCGTGCGATGCTCGGAGTCTGTTTGGGGGCAATTTCTGCCTGAAATGTACTGATCGTGCATTTCCTTCACGCACGATCAGTTGCTCGTGCGCCTCTGATCGTGCGAGTTCATTTGCTGCCCAAAAACAGCTTCGGATTTTGGTCGTGCGTTTGCTACGCACGATCGTGCGCTTTATATTTTTTATGCAGTTTTGTTTTGCAAGTTTCGGGCACAGAGCGCACGATCACCAACTTTCAGTGCGCACGATCAGTTGATCGTGCGCCTCTGATCGTGCGCCTTATTTTCTATAAATATCCAGCCCACGAAATTAGGTCGGACGACCATTCGGCTCCGCCGTTTTCGAGCTCTCTTCGCCTCTTCCGCCCCCTGCATCATCTTCCACCACCAGGAGGTGCTCCGGGCTTGTTCTTCACGCCAATCTTGAGCCGGAGCTTCCTCTCGGCCTCCTCCTTCATCCTAAAGCTTAAAGAGAAGATCTATCCGCCATCGCCATCAAGCAAGAGGAAGTTTGCAACCTCTACCGTATCGTGAGACGAAGAAGACGGGCTCATTGGAGAGTAGTGACAACTCTCTCTACCCCGGACGTAGTTGCGGACCGAGCTTGGACGCGGATTGACAACCCGGCGGTTCCAACCGTGAATCTACAGCGAGTCTTCGGATTCGGTCGATTTCTTGCCTTGTTCTCCTCTTATTGATTTTTGTAATAGTTAGATCTTTTGTATTTTGATGAAGAACACTATAGACCTTGCTATTTAAAGTTATTTCATGTCTATGTGAAGTACCCTTTTGATTATCTGTGTACTTGAGGTGCGCCCCATTCCATCCTCCATCCCGTCGTCACGTCCGTGTGCCGCACTAGCAATTGCTAGTTGCGTGCTTGTCGACGAGGTGCTTGCGACCCTCATCCGTATGCCTTCTCGTCCATCCGCCTAGTGAAGCGTGGCATAGCGGCCCGTGTAATCCATTCGCCTAACGAAGCAGTGCGCTCAAGGCCTGCATAGTTCGATTCCGCTTGCCTACTCGTCCATCCGCCCTTGCGACGCAGCGCGCTCAAGGCCTGCCTAGTTTCCATTCCGCCAAACGAAGCATTGCATAGTGGCATTGCATAGGAGTAGTTATAATTGTTTTACTTTATTTTCCACAAACCAAATCCCCCGTTCCGCATCCATACGACCAAAGGACTTCGATCTCAAGTCCTGCCTCAAACGTTAACTCCACCTTACTGTGTTCCTTGAGAGATTCGATACTCTGGGATTACTCCTCGTTTTATATTACTTGAACGATCGGTACACTGCCGTTTCGTGCCGCAGTCTAGCTACCGCCTATAGCGGTGTGCGAGATTTGCGCCATCAGAGACCCCACATGATCTCCACATCACCATGCTGGTTGGGCTTGGTTAACCTAGTAGTTGACTTGGTCAAACCTTGACCTTAAGATAAATTAGAAGCCTTCATGACCTATTTGTCCCCGCTAGGCGCTAATATGTCTTGGCTTTGGCATAATAAATATTCTATCTCCTCCACATAGGTTGCCACATCATCATGAAAGTCAAACGTAGTTGCCACTTTTCTAGTTCACTTTAGTCATGCCATGAATCAACCTTGTCTCATATTGACTCAAGAAGAATTGTACTGCATTCTCTCTCCTCCACATCATCTACCATGACACTAGGAGGTCAAAAGATGGACAACATTCATCTCATTAAGCCTTGGTCGACCACATATGGATTGAATTCATCAAGATATGGCCAGAATTCCTTGTGTAACCCCCCATGAATTAAAATATATTCAATAATATTCAATAGGGGAGGGGAGGAAGTTGCCAAAATTGGCCTTGTCTTAGTTAGATCCATTAATAGGGGAGGTCATGAGATTGGAATGGGAAGAGACCAACACCCCTCATTATATCTCTAAACACAAGCTCTCGCTTAATTTATTACCCCTCACCAGTCAGAAATGAGTCCTCCCCCTTTGAAGATAGCAGGCAGTAAGAGTGTTTGGTTTCTCAGACATCACATGCGTAGCAGAATATTTGCAAGAAACCCATAGAAATGACCATGCAAAAACCAATAGATCTAGAACATAGTTTATACTTGCATCAGAATCAAATTTTGAAAAGGATAACTATCGTGAGAGATCCACAACATAGAATATGATCCACGTGATGTAGACTAAGATGATTATGAGATGAGTTAAGATGAAATATGAGTTATTTAGGAGATTCGAAGTTTGTTTACGTTAATAGCTTGAGCTATGCAAAAAATAGCTTAAAGACAACTAGCAAATTAGAAATGAAAACATCAATAATTCGTGGAGGAATAGGAATGGTGGGTGAAGACAAAATCGTGGTCGGTAATCCGATTCGGTGATGTTGATTGACGTGCATCTAGGGTTTGTTCTAGAATTCCGAATGCGAAGAAGATGTCGTAGCTATGCCCTTAATTTTCATGTGAGAATAAATGTTGGCTTAGCCTAGGGAATGCACGTGATGAATGCTTATATGGATTGTTGTATCCACTTGTATGTTAAGGAGTGGCTTTGTCTTTGTGGTCGGCTGGCTAGCCCCGTGATATTGCAATTCACATGTGGAGGGTGTCCCGACAAGACAAATCCCCATTTGTGAAAATTGATGAGAATGTCTATGCTTATGAACATGCCAAATGGTGTAATCAACCATGTGCGGTTAAAGTCTTAGCTAGGGTTCTTAGAATCAGTTGTGCTGATTTGGGTGAAATTTGTTGTTTTGGTTTTGGTGAAGCTGTCGAGAACAACTACGCTGGTGGACAGGCCTGATAGTGTGTGCAACCATGTGCGGGTGGGGTCTCATTAGTTGTGTTGATTTGGTGACGAGAATGTCTAAGCTTACAGACAAGCCCGATGGTGTATGTGATCCATGTGCGGGTGGGGTCGAATAAAGAATTCTAAGAATCAACTTATGTGTTGTTGGGGTAATGAAATTGCCCAGGTTGTGGCGACTACTATGGTATGATGTTGTGTGATGATATGTTAGAATCATACACGATATATGGTGCCTTGGCTAAAGATCGAGTTTGCATAAATGTTGCATTGATAGGCCCCATTAATTTACTTGCTGAACATAGAAACGTGTTTGATGTTGGTGACACATAAACTGTCATTTTCTATATTGTTTAAATGCTTAATTTCATTTGCATACGAAGTGCTAACTTGCAGGGTGATGTTGTTCTCGAGGTCCTCTAGGAAGACCGAGAGGAGGGGTGTTGTTATGTTGTTATGTGGCCAGCCCTGGCTGACCCTTGTTATACCGCATCGTTTGTGTTGGTTGCAGGGTAAAGATCACAAGCTGGAGCCAGCTCGCCAACCAAAAAGGTTTAAACCTCATGAAGTGTACCTCCTCTTCCCTTTCTACATGATTGTGCTTCTTTTAAATCTTTCTGGCTTGCATGTCGAGGTAGTGTATGGGTTTTGCTTCTATGTTTTGGTATGATATATGGATTGGATGTAGATTTGAACATTTGCGATGTAGGGCAATAAGGCCAAAGTACTCCTTTGTAGATTTGGAAAGCTTTTGAGTTCAGTTTTATGTTTCCACTTTTTAGGTTTGTGGTCGTTATAGGTAGAAGTTCTTATATCATCTTGTAATACCAAAGCTAAGGTGATTATATGTTGTGGGGTCTTGGTCGGACCCATATTATATGGTCATTGCAGGAGAGGTGTTACAATTTGGTATCAGAGCTTGGTTTGTGTCGAGGTTGAGAAAATGTGGTCAGTTTAGTGTAATCGGACCGCGTAATGAGGTTGTCCACATAAGAGTATTCTGCGGGACCATGAGTGTCCCTATGTTCGATTCTTATGAATAGAACATAATTCATTTGTTCTCTTTCTTATGCTAGAGTGGTAACAACAATGCGGCATTGTCAAGGAGGCGAGAGTACCTTTCAACAAGTAGTAGTTCTGCCCCAGGCCTCTTGATTATGAATGTGTCACTGGCTAATTTCTGTCATATGCTGTCCGAGGCATTGATGTCATCTCTAGGGTGTGAGAGTGCCACCGGTTGTGATGACTGTTTACCCAGAAATCGGTGTTCACCTCGAGACAGTTTTTTTGCAGGTAACCAAAGCAATCTACACGCTCTTGCAGTCCTCGGACGACCTCTCCCGGCAGTCCAGGTATTTTTCGGCAGAGATCCGAGCCCTGGCGGTCTCCAACCGCCCGGGCGGTCTCGTTTTCAAGCCTCGTGGAGGTCGCGCTTCGCGCAACCTCGCCCTGAGGTCACCTCCTGGGCGACCTTACCAGGTCGCCATCCTGGGCAACCTCGCCTTAAGGTCGCCTCCTGGGCGACCTTGCCAGGTCACTAGCCTGGGCGACCTTGCCAGGTCGCCAGCCTGGGCGACCTCGCCTTGAGGTCGCCTCCTGGGGGACCTTGCCAGGTCGCCAGCCTGGGCGACCTCGCCCTGAGGTCACCTCCTGGGCGACCTTGCCAGGTCGCCAGCCTGGGCGACTCGCCTTGAGGTCACCTCCTGGGCGACCTCGCCTTGAGGTCGCGTCCTGGGCGACCTTGCCAGGTCGCCAGCCTGGGCAACCTCGCCCTGAGGTCACCTCCTGGGAGACCTTGCCAGGTCGCCAGCCTGGGCGACCTTGCTAGGTTGCCAGCCTGGGCGACCTCGCCCTGAGGTCGCCTCCTAGCCTACCTTGCCAGGTCGCCAGCCTGGGCGACCTCGCCTTGAGGTCACCTCCTGGGCGACCTTGCCTGGTCGCCAGCCTGGGCGACCTCATGTTGAGGTCGCCTCTTAGGCGACCTTGCCAGGTCGCCAGCCTGGGCGACCTCTCCTTAAGGTCGCCTCCTGGGCGACCTTGCTAGGTCGCTAGCCTGGGCGACCTCGCCTTGAGGTCGCCTCCTGGGCGACCTTGCCATGTCGCCAGCCTGGGCGACCTCGCCTTGAGGTCGCCTCCTGGGCGACCTTGCCAGGTCGCCATCCTGGGCAACCTTGCCCTGAGGTCCCCCCTAGGCGACCTTGCCAGGTCGTCAGCCTAGGCGAACTCGCCTCGGGAGGTCTCAGTCCCGGGAAGCCCATTCCTTTTAAACCTGCTTGTTTGGGCAGGCCCTCCCGCCTATAAATAGGGGGCAAGGGTCACAAAAAAGTGAGGAGATTCTTCAGCCCAGGTCTGGGACTTGAGCGGTCTCAGATTTGAGATTGCGGGTATCCCATCAGCAGCTTCAGCTATCTCAGATCTCAGCTTCAGCTATCTCAGATCTCAGGTCTCAGCTTGAGCTATCTCAGCTCTCAGCTTCAGCTATCTCAGTTCTTAGCTTGAGCTATCTCAGCTCTCAGCTTCAGCTATCTCAGATCTCAGGTCTAAGCTTGAGCTATCTCAGCTCTCAGCTTCGGCTATCTCAGCTCTCAGCTTCGGCTATCTCAGGTCTCGGCTTCAGCTATCTTAGCTCTCAGCTTCAGCTATCTCACCCCTCAACTTCAGCTATCTTAGCCTTGGCATCTCCTTTCAGAAGACCTCCACCATCCTTTTTCCTTCTCTTTCACTCCTTCACTCGTAGCTCGAAGTAACCAGCCATCTAACAGTTTTCTTCCACCTCCTTTCAACTTGAGCAGGTGTGGACTTGGAGCATTTTTGGCTCGACACAATGACTATCACACTGGGTGGAGAAATAGAGCTTACAGTTCTGGTAGCTGCTAGAACATTGGAGAGGGAATCCGACCGATTCGAGAGTTGCAGGAGTTTTTCAGTAGAGCAAGGAGAAGGGAAAACTTCTCAATCGTAGTGGAAATTAGAGGGAAGCTGGGGAAGGAAAAGGTTTCATTCCTTTGGTACTGGTAATAAAGGCGGTGTTGCTTCAAGTGAGCTTTGGTATAAGGGAGCACTGACATGCTATAAGTGTGGCAAGATGGGCCACATAGCTCAGAACTGTACTAAGGGTGGCACTGAGCTAGAGCAGAGGAAGGAGCAGTCAGTGCATTCAGGCCCTAGTTATGCGGAGAAGGGGAAAGCAATGGAGTCAAGTACTTCATGCTTTCCTCCAATGCAACTTAGTGATTCTAGCCCTATGGAGCAGGAGACGATTCGTTGACCAAATGTGGTGACAGGTATGCAGGTTTAAGCTTGGCACGTTAGTTTAACATTCTTTTTTTGTTCATGGTTTAAGACCGTTTGGGTCTGTTGTGTGTGTGCTTAAGCTTTCATGCTAGTGTCAATAGTCCCGTCTGAGTATTTTTGATATGGGAGCATCACACTCTTTTCTCGCAGATAGATTTATCCAGCAAAACCATGTTGAGACCATCAAGGAGGAGGTTGAGCTTAGCGTGTGAATTCCTAATGGGTCTTTCATGACCACTGGAAGGAAATGGCATATTGTTTTGAGAATATGTGCATTTGACTTTGAGTTGGTATTTACAATTCTACTACTAGAAGAGTTCAACGTAATCTTGGGGATGGACTGGCATGTAGAGGAGTGAAGGCTGAGCAGAAGTCAAGTTTGAGGGCCTTGGTGGAGTGGCTTGCTCTCCAGTTTCTACAATGCAAGTGCTGCGTGCAGTAAACTAGGGAGGTGAGGCATCTGTAGCTTTGTTGGAGACTCACTCCACGAAGTTGGCAATCAGAGAAGTGCCAGTGGTGGAAGAGTTCGAAGATGTGTTCCCCGAGGTGCTTCCGGAAGTACCTCCTCAGTGTGAGATTGGCTTTACGATTGAGTGGATACCAGGTGGAAGGCTTATGTCGTGTTCTCCGTTTAGGATGGCACCGAAGGAACTAGCTGAGCTCAAGGTTCAATTGCAAGAGTTGCTAGAGCATGGGTACATTAGGCCCGCCTCTTCATCATGGATCGTGATGGTGTTGTTCGTAAAGAAAAAGGTTGGTAGTATACGACTGTGTATAGACTACAATGAGTTAAATAAGTTAACTGTTAAGAATAAATATCCAAATCCTTGAATCGATGATTTGTTCGACCAGTTCGTGGGGTCGGTGGTGTACTCCAAGTTGGACTTGAAGTTGGGGTACTATCTATTGGATCTTAAGGCACCCTTAGAGGGGGGTGAATAAGAGTTCTAGAAATCTTTATATTATTAATGCAAACTTTTGATATTTTATAAGAAATAGGTTGGATCAAAAGTAAATTGTTGAATTGAAAACCAAATCAATTTGATTGAACAAATAAAGAAATGATTATCATTGATAAATTGATTACAAAATAGGAATTCTATAACGCCATAAATTGAGGCGAATATGAAAAA
Organism: Dactylorhiza incarnata; assembly: GCA_033032865.1. NCBI lineage: Eukaryota > Viridiplantae > Streptophyta > Magnoliopsida > Asparagales > Orchidaceae > Dactylorhiza > Dactylorhiza incarnata. The sequence continues at coordinate 18,376,178 of JAWHQI010000022.1, read as the reverse complement.
CTCTTTTTGTTTTCTGCACAGACTCTTCTCCCTAAGAATCAGTTGGTTTTAGCTTATCTATCCTCAGATATAGCCTCAAGCCGCTCTAGCCTATCTATCCCCAGAAATTCCTCGAGCACCCACTAGATCTAAGCTCTAGACCTAGTCGCCAACAACCGTGGTGAATTCATAAAATGATCACAAAGAGAAAGGGTATTAGAAACAAAGACAAATTGAAAACTCCCTATGAAAAAATCTGAAGGAGACGACGATAAATAGCTGAAGATTGTTGAAGTCGAAGCATGCATTCTTCGCATTGAGTTAGTGTTGATCCAATCCTTCTTTGATTCCTTCTATTTAATTTGAATTAGAGAACTTTTGTGGTCTGGAAATACGTCCCTCAAAGAGATTTCAGAGAGGTGGATTATGGCTCCTTGAGTTGTGAAATTGAAGAGAACGAATGCCACCCTTTTATAGGAGAGGAAGCTAACGCTGGCGTTAGAACTAATGCTAGGTGTTGACTCAATTTAGAAATGTTTTGATGGCATGTATCCTCATTCGAGGAAGGAGATATTGCATGTTTGGAAACTTCTCATTTTATGCAAGCATAACGCTCGTGAGGCTAACACCTAACATTAAGCCAAATCATTCCCAAAATGATCCTACAATCACGAAAGCATCCCTTCATTGCATTTTCATACTAGTGAGATTGAGGGCCAATGTCGACGTTGTCTCAAAGGCCTGCGTTAGACCATATCCTTTTCTTTTAGCACATTGAGCTAGTCCAAACCAAAATATCGCATCCTAGTGTCATTCTTGTTCAATCCTACTTACTAAAAATGCAATGACAAACTTGATCAAATACAAGTTGGATATGTTATTTTGGGTGATCTGGTGTATAAATAGAAGTGATAAAAGTATGTGTTTGCACAAGACACTTTACAATTCTTTCCAAGGTGCTCAACCTCACAATGCTCATTAAGACGTATCAGGAGGCTAAGTGGTGATTGGTGGAGTTATCTTTGTCATTTTATTCATATATATTTTATTTAGGACAAAGGTCTCTGAATTCACTTATTTTCTGCAAACATCTAAATTTTTGAAACCACACTTCTATATGTGCAAGAAATTTATTTTTGAAAAGGTGTAGGTAATTTAGACATACAACTTAACATGTTAAACTAATACACTAAACAATCATGCCAGACTAAGATTATGAGCACATGTAGATTACCAAAAGAGTGAGTGAATGAATCATTATTTAACATAAAAGCATTACTCATACTTAGGCATGCTAGGCAATCATACATAATTTTCAATAGTCTATTTCATTGCACATAACAAGATTATGGTCAATGCATGACAAAACAAAACAATGTTTAGGAAAATTTAAATGAAAACTAAACATTGAAGAGAATCTATAAGAGTATGCTTAATCAAGTTTGACCCCAGAAGATAATGACAAGGATTTTGCTCATGTGAAATCCCATAGTTAAGTAGTAAAACAAAAGATAATTTTTGATAATCTAAAACAAAAGTATGACACAAAACATATTTTTGAAATTTATTGTGGATTTAAAAAACAACAATGATTAATAAAAAAAATAAAATCTTTCAAAACAGAGAAACAAATAGGAAAATATGCATGATAGAATATCAAAGATTTTTCAATAATAAAAAATGGAAATTGGAGCACAAAGGGCTAACACCGGCGTTGACTCTTAATGCCGAAACAGTAATCGATTTCTTGTATTTTTGAAAAAAAATCTTTGATTTAGAGTTGTTATATAGAGGCCTTATTAGTATAGAATTTTCAGACATTATAGAGAACCTTAGATGACTCTTTAAGCATGTTTTTGTTGATTTAAAAATGGGTTTTACATTTTTATTGGGTTTCGGTTTTTTGATAAATTAATATAAAATTATGGAGCAAGCATGAGAGAATAACAAAGAATTTTATTTGTAGGAGAAGTTATTTTTATTGGTTTTAATGTGATATATCTAAGACACCCAATTCTAACCTAAGCATGTTGAAATGAGCATCGGGAAGAGGTTTGGTAAAGATGTTTGTATGTTAGGTCTCCATTCCTATGAAGCTATCTCTCACATGCTCTTTCTTAATGTGATCCCTAATTAAGTGATGACACACATCTATATGTTTAGACCTTGAATGATGAACGGGATTATTGGTTAGATCGATTGCACTTTTGTTGTCACATTTTAATTCAAAATTATTTAGATGAAACACAAAATCTTTTAGTATTTGGCGCATCCAATGGGCTTGTGCACAACAACTTCTAGTGCGACATATTCGGCCACAGTGGTGGAGAGGGCAATAGAATTTTGTTACCTACTCGGCCATGCTACAAGTGATGGGCCTAAGACGTGACATACGCCACTTGTGCTCTTATGATCTAGTGATCACCTCGCATAATCAGAGTTGGAATAACCATGCAATTTAAAGGAATCATTATAAGGATACCATAAACCTAAACTAGATGATCCGATTAAATATCTAAATATTTGATTAACCGCTTTTAAATGAGATTCTTTAAGATCAGCTTGAAATCTAGCACATAAGCAAACAAAAAACATAATATCGGGTCTAGAAGCACTTAGATATAATAATGAACCTATCATTCCTCTATATAACGTTTGATCAATAGAAATTTCGGCTTCATCTTTTCCTAATTTTAGAGATGCACTCATAGGAGTAGAGGCTTATTTTAAGTTCTCAAATCGAAATCTTTTCAACATTTCATGAACATATTTAGATTGACTAATAAATATTCCATCATTTTTTGTTTGATTTGAAAGCCAAGAAAATATGTTAGTTCTCCTTTCAAACTTATTTCAAATTCTTTTTGCATTAGTACAACTTCATTACACAAATCTTCATTAGTGGCTCCAAAAATTATGTCATCTACATAAATTTGTAATATGATCAAATCACTATTAACATGCTTAATGAATAGTGTGTTATCGGCACTTCCAATTACATAACTGTGCTTTAATAAAAAAGAAGTTAATCATTCATACCAAGCGACACTTATTTTAAACCTTAAAACACTTTATCTAGTTTGAATACATGATTTGGAAATTTTTCATTTATGAAACCGGGGGGTTGTTCAACATAAACCTCTTCTTTAATATACTCATTTAAAAAACAACTTTTTACATCCATTTGAAATAATTTAAATCTTTTGAAACTCGCAAATGCAAGAAAAATTCTAACGGATTCTATGCGAGTAATAGGTGCAATTGTATCATCAAAATATACCTCCTTGATTTGAGAATACCCTTATGCTACCAAGCGAGCTTTGTTCCTAGTAATCCTAGATTCACCATCTAATTTATTTTTGAAAATCCATTTAGCCCTTCTTCTGGGTGATTAGATGGCCTTTCAACAAGATTCCAAACCTCATTTCTTTCAAATTGTTCTAATTCTTCATTCATAGTTAAATACCCAAATTCATCATTTAAAGCGGTAGAAACATTTTTTGGTTTGATTTCAGAAACTAAAGCAAAGGTTTGAAAAAGATTAATGTAGGTAGAGCGAGTAGTTACCCCTTTCGATGGATCTCCAATGACAAGCTCCCTTTGATGATGTTTTGTTAACTTTAGCATGCTAGGAGGTACATTCTCCTCTTGTTTGTCCTCCTCTTCCTTGTTCTCCTCTTCCTTGTTCTTCTCTTTCGATGATTCATCATCCTCATGCTCTATTGGGGAGAGGGGTTCCGCTTCATTTCCTGCAATAACTTTCTCTACACAAGGAACAAGGTCGTCAAATCTAACATGAATAGATTCTTCAACTATTTTTGTTTTTTTATACACTTTATAGGCTCTACTAGTTGAAGAATACCCAAGAAAAATTCCTTCATTGCATTTTCATCAAATTTTCCTAATGAATCCTTTGTGTTTAACAAAAATCATTTGCAACCAAATACCTGAAAATAGGATACATTAAGCTTCTTTTGAAAGTACAATTCATAAGGGGTTAATTTTATGAAGGGTCGAAGCATGACATAATTAAGAACATAAGATGATGTGCTAACAACTTCAGCCCAAAATGATCTAGGAAACCCAAATTCATAAAGCATGGTGCATGCTAATTCTTAAAGGGTTCTATTTTTCCTCTCCACAACAACATTTTGTTGTGGGGTGTGTGGAGTAGAAAATTTGTTGTTAATTCCTAGATCACTACAAAAGTGGTAAATTTTTCATTTTCAAATTCTCCTCCATGATCTAAGTGAATGCATTGAATCTTTGGATCATGATCATTTTGAGTATGTTTACATAATTTTGAGAATTCACAAAAAGCATCAGATTTTGAGGTAAGAATGATTGTCCAACAATATCTAGAAAAATCATCAATCAAAACACAAGTATATTTTCTACCACTTATACTTGCGGTGTTCACTGGACCAAAAAGATCCATATGAGTTAATTATAAGGGTCAAGTAGTAGAAATTTCATTTTTACTTTTAAAAGCTGTTCTAGAAAATTCTCCTTTTTGGCAAGGCAGACAAAGTGAAGATAAATTTCCATTAAGCACAGATAATCCTCTAATTAATTTATCTTTGGGTAATTTTAAAATGAGTTTAGTGCTAGTGTGACCAAGATGCCTATACCATAATTCTAATTCATCATTATTTGAAAAAAAAACATTTGATAGATGAATGTGAAAGATCATGAAAAGCAATCATGTAAACATTATGAGTTCTTGGTGTGGTGAGTACAAATTCATTTGTTTTGGGATTTATAATTTTGCAAAAGTTTGTAGAAGATTCAAATAAGACATTTAGGCCTTTATAACATAATTGACTAATAAATATTAGATTGTGTTTCAGACCTTCAACATATAAAACATTTGAAATAGAAAAAGAGTCGTTACCTACTATACCAATGCCCATGATCCTTCCCTTGAAATTATCACCAAAAGTCACCATTCCTCCTTTCTTCATCATGAGGTTAAGGATCTATCACCCGTCATGTGCTTGGAGCATCCCGAGTCCAAGCACCACATGTTTTCCTTGTACTTAACCTGCCAACACCTAAAAAGAGGATGGGAGCAAAGATCGAGATACCCAAAAGGTTCCTCCCATAGTATAAGGGGACACCTTAGGTACCCAAATTTTCTTTAAAGTGCATTTTTCCTTCTTCCTACAAGAGTCCGTGGTGTGACAAAAAATCAAACAATTGGTATACGCAATAAAAGGGGTTGAGACCCTTCTCCAAGAATTGTGTTGACTCTTGCTTCTAGATAGGGATGTAGTAGGGATGATAGATGAATTTTTTAAATAAAAACTTTATTTTCGATAAATGGGGATAATGCCAGCGTTAGGAGTTAACGATAGGCGGTAGCCTCCCATACCATATCCAAAATTAAACTTTGCTAAACCATGGCATTGGTTGGCCAAAATCATGTCCAGTGATTTTTGTCCAATAATGAATTTTTCTATAGCCATATTTAGATCATGAATTCATGCTTTCAAAGAGCTGTTTTCGGTAACTAGTATCTGAAAGTGCACAGTGTGCCTCTGAGAATCCTCTAGAGGGGGGGGGGGGGGTGTGAATAGAGATTTAAATATTTTTCTATCCTAACTGTGTTCAATAATTTATTATAAAGTATTATGCTTAACAATCCAGGCAGAGTAAAGAATGTAGGAATTTAAAGTGCAGAATAAAAGATTGGACAGCACAGAAAATCACATCACAGACACAATGAATTTTATAAAGGTTCCCCAAAATGTGGGTAGTCCTCTCTTCTACCACCTGGTAGGAATGCACCACCTGTGCCTGAGTCTTTTGATCAGGAGACTCTTAGAACCAATGATCTTTTGATAAGGAGATCATGAACCACCAGATCTTTTGATAAGGAGATCTTGAACCACTAGATCTTTTGATAAGGAGATCTTGAACCACTAAATTCTTTGAAGAGGGATTAATAAAACTCTTTTACAGAATGAGAAAGAAGAAGGGAGAAGATTGAATGAATTCTGTTCTCAAAATTCTAATGATGGCTGATTGAAGAACATCCAATGTGAAGTCCCACAGAATCTGCTATTGATTAGCCTCTGATTTTGATGGTGATGATATGCAGAGACTTTGTTTGTCAGATCCTTTTTGACTTGTTCTAACTCAGATCCTACTGCTATATGATGGTGATGAGAAGCAGCAGTTGGATCTTCTGGTCTATCAGATGAAGAACACTAGTTCCTTCTATTCTCTTTCACAACTCTGTATTAGGGTTCCTGAGAGTGAGGGAGAAGAAGACAGGAAACCCTAATTTGAGAAGAGACGGCTGATAGTGATTAATGTTGCTCCCTTCTCTTTCTTCTCTATCCTTATATACCCTGTCTCTATTTTTAATTTCTTTCATTGTTAGGTAAGACCTGAAAAGGTATATTTGATAGACATTCTCTTTCCTTCCTTAATTACTTCTCGACTCGTCCAACCAGAAGGTGTATACTTATAAGAACGCCTTTTTCTCCTTCTTTAATGTTTCCTTCTTCTACAGGCAATTATTAGGTCATTGGAGAACGAACGAAAAGATGTGGGCCATGATAGAAGCATCAGAAAGACAGTTGTAAAGATTGAACTTTCACAGACTATATTCGACGTAGCGTCGAATTAACTTCCTCTCATATCGACGCTGCTTTGAGTTCATCTAAGAGCTGCTTTGATTTCTTCTGTGCTCTGACTGAACTCAGCTAGTCAGCGTTGCGTCTATTCCTTATCTACGCACCCGTCGAGTTAATAGCATCCACTCTGACTTCCATTAACTGCGTCGAGATGAAGTTGACGTTTCCTCGACTTTATACGACTTTGACATGTATTCCCTTCTGCTTCGAGTTTGAAGTAGAAGCTGCGTCGACTTCTCAAGTTCCTTTGACAAGTCTCTGGTCTCTGCGTCGATATCTATTCGACGTTACGTCGACTTGAGTTACTTCGACAGAGTGTTTGAACCACTTGGATTTCTAGTCAGAGCAGCGTCGATATAGACTCAATGTTGCGTCAAATTCTATTCGACGCAATTATTAACTTCTGCCCAAATTTTGCAGCCCTTGACTGTTAAAATTTCTGATTTGAATCTTTTAAGAGTAAGCAGGAGTTGCATCAACTGAGTTATAGCCAAATAACCATAATGCCACACAGCAACACAATAGACTTTATTGAATCACAAAACTTTATTACAGTGCGAGACATACATGGCGAGACATGATTCATAAGAATCACGAAGGAGAGAAGAACAAAACACACCAAAAACATAACTGGCGGCTTGATAGGCAGAGACCGCACAAACCGCTGAACTCCAGAGACCGCCCGGCTTGTCCTGAGACCGAACGAACGGAAAAATATGCAAGATGACCTGTACTGCAAGACCGCCACCTCAGACTGCACGAACTGGAACTTATTGAATTGAACAGAAAATAGAAGCTGTCGCCAGACCGCAACTCAGATCGCCTAACCGCTGATGGTCGCCTGATCGTCGAGATCACTGCGAACAACACAAGAACAACATAAACCAGTTCGCAGACAAGCCACTGCCGAATTGTTTATTCAAGCCGCTGGGAAATCACCAAGGAAGGAGACCGCAACCTGCTGACTGCAAACAGTTCTCGTTATGAATGACGGGCCATGCACCCCTATTTATAGGTGAGAAGATGGATGTCGTCACTGCCGCAAGAGATACAGTCACCACCCATCAGATCGTCAGCGGTCTCATAGAGCAGACCGCGCGATCACACCACTTGGAAAACATCTTGTCCACGAACGCAAGTCAGCAGCAGACCGCGCACAAGCCGCGCAGACACAAACCACACCTTCCTTAGATCGCCAAGGACAAATCAAGAACATCTGGCAGACTTTAGACAAGTCACCAGATCACCCAGCATAAGCCGCCCGGTCACAGCGGTCACTCAAGAACAGACCGCCCGATCTTCCACAAAGAAGATAGATCAACCAAGCAGAGCAAACCGAAAGAGACCGGAACATACAAGAATAAACCTACCATCACAGCAGACCCCCAGAGACAGACCGGCAGATAACCAACACAGAGACCGCGCGGTCTCTGCAACCACCAAAAAATAGACCGACGGCCACCTTCCACTTCACTTCAATAATTTCAACACTCCCCCTTGAAGTGGGAAGTGGAAACTGTTGGAACATGGTCTTCCGCATCTCCTAGGTTTGAGAATAACAAATCTTATGTGTATTTGATCTTGTGTGTTCAAGTGTGCAGGTTAGCATAGTCCACATGACTCAAGGAGTACTCATGATGTCTGCCCCCAAAATTGAGGCCACAATTCGAAGAGGCTCACTAGCGCCGGCGGTAGCGATAGCGCCCGGTGCTAGCGTTGATCTGCGCGATTCCGGCATCGTTTTTAGAAGGAGCTAGCGCCCGGCGTTAGCTACTAGCGCTGGCGGTAGCATGGCGCACAAGAGGCATGGAGCAATATGTTGCCGCGGATTGAAGATCCTGCCGCGCAAAATGTTTCCTAATCCGGGCTAGCGCCGGCGGTAGCGCTAGCGTCGGCGGTAGCGCTACCCCCTCTCCTCCTGTTTTTGTACACCAATTGCATACACCTCAGAGAGAGAGTACTAGAATTCCAGAGGCCTATCTTGGCCGAAATTTGAGGTCCCGGCGAAGCTCTGCCAACTTCTGAAGGAGGATTCCATCACGCCGAAGCCAAACGAAGTCCGCTTCGACAAATGCTGATTCTACAGCAGATCTTCGCCTCCATATTCAGAAGTTCTCTTAAGGGAAGTTTTTATTATTTTATTTATCTTTCTTTGTAAACGGTAGTGAAATCGCCTCGTGTTGGAGACTAGGTCTGGGGTAGGACTTAGGGCTGAAAATCGCCTCGTGTTGGCGACTAGATCTAGGTTAGGTCTAGGGGGTGCTCAAGGCCACATCCGGGGAAGGATTGGCTAGAGCGTCTTGAGGCCGAATCCGGGAAGGAGGAGGCTAGGGCCACCGGTTCGTGGGGAAGCGAGTCGGGATAGAAAACGAAAAGAGCTTTTATTATTCGCCTCCGATCTCTAGCGACATTGAGATCAAGTTTTGTAAAACTTATTTAATATCAATAAAGCTTGTCTCTCTTTTTGTTTTACTTGTCTTCTTGTTTTAATATTGCAATATTCCAAAGTTTTTCTAAATAAAATCTAAAGTTTTTGAAAACCCTTATTCACCCCCCCCCCCCCCCCCTCTAAGGGCGCCGACCGATCCAACAAATGGTATCAGAGCGGTTTTGTTCCAATCAGCTTAACAACCAGGAACAATGGCGTCTCATGATCTCGCTTTTCCCGAGGGTCAAGGGGTTAGTCGACCACCTCTTTTTACTGGGTCAGATTTTAACTACTGGAAAAATCGAATGATGTGTTTTCTTATGACCATGGATGTAGAAGTATGGAACATGGTAGAAGTACGGTACTCTCCGCCTACAACTATAGTAGGAGAGGCGACATTAGCAAAACCTAAAGATAAATGGGATGACAACGATAAACTAAGGTGTAAAAATAATGCTAAAGCAATGACCGCTTTATATTGCGCTTTAAATAGGACTGAGTTTAATAGAATTTCTGCATGCACAACTGCTTATGATATTTGGAATCAATTGGAAGTTACTGACGAAGGTACATCGCAGGTGAAAGATGTCATGCTGTTTCAACTGGAATCTGAATACGAAAAATTCAGGATGGACACGGAAGAGGACATCAACTCAATGTACACTCGCTTCACAAAGATTGTCAACGCATCAAAGGCGCTTGGAAAGACCTACTCCGACGGGGACTTGGTGAGGAAAATTCTTCATTCCTTACCTCCAAGGTTCAATCCGAAGGTGACAGCCATCTCGGAGTCGCACAACTTAAGAACGCTCCAGATCGAGAATCTCATTGGGAATCTCAAAACCCATGAGGTAGAACTACAAATTCAACATGACGAATACAACAAGGAGCCGCAGAAAAAGGCGTTGGCACTGACATCAAAGAAGGAGTGCATTGAAGAGGACGATGATGATGAAGAAGGACTCCTGGTGAAGAATTTCAAGAAGTTCATCAGAAATCTAGAGAGAAGGAACACATTCCGAAAATTCTTCCTCTTCATCGAAGAAAGAAAAAGGAAGCGATGACGAAGAAGAAAGGCCGCCTCCAGAATGCTATCACTGCAGAAAAACCGGGCACATTCGGAGCCAGTGCCCAAAATACCAAAAGGAATGGAAAGAACAAAAGAAAGCAAAAGAAAAGAAGAAAGTGCTGAAGGCCGCTACTTGGGATGACTCTTCCTCTAAAGAGTCAAACGGTTCTGAGTCAAGTAGCAAGGAGGAAGCAAACTTGTGCTTAATGGCCAAAAGCGACGATGACGACACCAGTGTTCTTAGCACACTGAGGTATCTCCTCCTACCTTTGAAGAACTTTATGATAATTTGTTTTATTAAATCATGAAAATGAATCTATTATAAAAGAAAATCATAAGCTCACAAAAAACTAGTCTCTCTTGAAAAAAGAAAAGTTTCATGTCAAGAATGTGAGCACTCTTTATTTATGATAAAAGAACTTGAATTTTCTCTCTCTAATGCCCTTTCACAAAACAAAATCATTGCAAAAGAAAAGGGGACTTAGAGAGAAAATTAAAAACTTCTATATTACAAATTGAAAAGAACAAAAAAGGATTTGAAAACAAATGTGTTATGATTGTTCAAGAAAATACATCTCTTAAAAAACAAAATCAAAATCTCAATTTAGCCATAACCAAATTCGGGATTGGTCAAAAATCGCTGGATATGTTTCTGGGTAATCAATGCTTTGGGTCTGGAAAAATCAGACTCGGATATAAAAGTGAACACTACCGCCCGGCGCTAGCTACTAACGCCCGCAGTAGCTCTAAAGTTAAAAATTCTTCTAGTTTTTCTTATGTACAAACATCATCCAGCAAGGGCAACATAGAAACTCAGAAAAGGGTCTCAACCCCCTTTATTTCGTGTGCTAATTGTCTAAAATTTGGACACACGTCTGGCTCTTGCAGGAATATAATAAATCAACGATCATTAAAACAAATCTGGGTACCTAAGAAATCCACTTACTCTATGGGTGGTACCTCTTGGGTATCTGGGTCTTTACTCTCATCCTCTTTCTAGATTTGCAGGAAGGCTAAGGAAACAGAAGACGTGTGTTATTTGGACTCAGGCTGCTCCAAACACATGACGGGCAATAAAGCAAAATTCCATAGCCTAGAAAAGAAGAAAGGAGGAATAGTAACGTTTGGCGATAACGATAAAGGAAGGACCATGGAAGTTAGTACAGTGGGTAACGCATCTTTTCTTATATCAAATGTGCTTTATGTGAAAGGATTAAAACATAACCTAATATCTATAAGTCAACTGTGTGATAAAGGTTTAGACGTACTTTTTGAATCTTCCACTAACTTTTGCAAGATTGTTAATCCTAAAACAAAAGATGTGTTATTAACTGCACCTAGAATTCATAATGTCTACATAGTTTCATTTCATGATCTTTCTAAATCTTCTATAAAATGTTTTATAACGAAAAATAATGAATTAGAATTATGGCATAGACGCTTAGGCCACGCTAGTACAAAGCTCATCTTAAAACTAGCAAAAAGAGAATTGATCAGAGGATTGCCTAAGATAAATGGAAATTTATCTTCACTATGCTCTCCATGCCAAAAAGGCAAACTTACTAAGTCATCTTTTAAAAGCATAAACGAAATTTCTACATCAAAACCTCTGCAATTAATTCATATGGATCTTTTTGGTCCCGTTAACACTGCGAGTCTTGGTGGTAGATTATACACTTATGTTCTCATAGATGACTATTCTAGATATTGTTGGACTTTATTTCTCTCCTCCAAATTTGATGCGTTTTGCGAATTTTCAAAATTATGTACTATCTGAATATAAATTACCTAAGTATTTTTGGGCAGAAGCTGTAAGCACTGCATGCTATGTAATGAATAGAGTTATGCTTCGCCCATCATTAACTCTCACACCATATGAACTCTACTATCAAAAGAAACCTAACGTATCGTATTTTAGAGTATTTGGATGTAAATGCTTCATTCTTAATACAAAAGATTCTTTAGGAAAATTTGACGAAAAATGCGATGAAGGAATATTTCTTGGTTATTCTTCAACTAGTAAAGCATATAGAATATTTAATAAAAGATCAAGCAAGGTTGAAGAGTCAATTAATGTCAGATTTGATGAGTTTGTTCCATGCGCAGAAAAGCTCCCTATAGGTACCGATGATGAACCTTTGCCATCCTTGGAGCACGACGAAGAAGAACCGTCCAAAGAAGAGGAGGAGAAGTCAAAAGAAGATGAATATGTACCTCCAAGCATTCAAAACTTCTCCAAAAATCATCCAAAGGAGCTAGTCATTGGGGAACCTTCTACTGGGGTAAGAACTCGGTCCTCTCTTCATGAAACATTTTCAAATATTTGCTTTGTGTCTGAAATTGAACCTAAAAATGTTTCCACCGCTTTAAATGACGAATTTTGGTTTTTGGCAATGACTGAAGAGTTAGGACAATTTGAAAGAAATAAAGTTTGGAATTTAGTAGAAAGACCATCTAATCATCCAATTATTGGCGTAAAATGGATTTTTAAAAATAAGCTAGATGGTGAATCTAGGATTGTAAGAAATAAAGCACGCTTAGTTGCTCAAGGCTATTCACAAATCGAGGGGATAGATTTTGAAGAAACTTTTCCACCCGTAGCTCGCTTAGAATCTATACGAATATTTTTGGCATTTGCGAGTTTTAAAAGAATAAAATTATTTCAAATGGATGTTAAAAGTGCTTTTTTAAATGGGTTCATTAAAGAAGAAGTTTACGTAGAACAACCCCCCGGCTTCATAAATGAAAGATTTCCAAATCATGTTTACAAATTAGAAAAAGCGCTTTATGGTTTAAAACAAGCGCCCCGTGCCTGGTATGATCGTCTTACATCATTTTTGTTAGAGCATGGTTATGTTATGGGAAGTGCAGACAACACACTCTTCATTAAGCATAAAAATAACGAATTAATTATTCTACAAATATATGTTGATGACATCATTTTTGGAGCCACTAATGAAGAGTTGTGTAATGAAGTAGTCTTAATAATGAAAAATGAATTTGAAATGAGTCTTGTAGGAGAACTATCATACTTTCTTGGTTTTCAAATTTCACAAAGAACTGATGGAATTTTTTTGTGTCAATCAAAATATGTTCACGATATGCTTAAACGATTTGGATTTGAAAGTCTTAAACAAGCTTCTACTCCTATGAGTGCTTCTTTAAAACTAGGAAAAGATGAATCTGGAATTTCTATTGATCAAACGCTATATAGAGGAATGATAGGTTCTCTTCTTTATTTAAGTGCATCTAGACCAGATATAATGTTTGTCGTATGTTTATGTGCTCGCTTTCAAGCCGATCTAAAAGAATCTCATTTAAAAGCGGTAAAACGTATTTTTTGTTATCTAATAGGGTCATCTAAACTAGGGTTATGGTACCCACATAATGACTCTTTCACACTCCACAGATATTCCGATTCGGACTACGCCAGGTGCTCACTAGATAGAAAAAGTACTAGCGGTACGTGTCACTTTTTAGGACCCTCTTTAGTTGCTTGGTCTAGTATAAAACAATCTTCGGTTGCACTCTCCACCACGGAGGCCGAATATATTGCACTTGGTAGTTGTTGTGCACAAGCGTTATGGATCAGCCAAACACTAGAGGACTTTGGATTTCATCTCAAAAACATAGATCTTAAATGTGACAACAAAAGTGCAATAGACCTCACATATAATCCCGTACACCATTCTAGATCCAAACACATCGACGTTCGTCATCATTTCATTAGGGATCACATTAAGAAAGAGAATGTAAAAGTAAGCTTCATTGGGACGGACTCTCAACTTGCTGACATATTTACTAAACCCCTTCCCGATGCAAGATTTCGATTATTACGACTTGAATTAGGTGTCCTAGATCTTTCAAGTTAAAACATGCTTACTAATGCAATTTTCTTCATTTCTAACCATAAAAAACATTTCCAAAAATTCTGCAAATTCAGCATGAAACTACTAATGGGACACCTAATCAAATTCAAGTATCAAAATTTTCAAAACCCTAAGAAATCACTTACTGTTTCCCGCGCTAGCGCTAGCGCCGGCGCTAGCGTCGAGTTTCGAATTTCTGTGTTTTTAAAATTTCTAAAAATTCCTTAAAATATTTTGATCTATATGTCCTATTTGGCTTTTGCACATCTGTTTTTCTTTTCTTTTTGAAAAATCAAATACAAAAATAGAAAACCAAATTACAAAAAACAATGTTTTTCATTTTGTTTTTGTGTGTCATTTTTTCTGCAAAAATCAAATACAAAACTACAAAAACAAAACAAATTACAAAAAATATGTTTTTCCTTTGTTTGCTTTTGTTGTTTCCTTTGTTTAAAGTTCATCTTTTTAAAAATAAAAAAATTATAAAAACAAAAATTACAAAAATCTGCTTTTATTTGCTAAAGTCAAATACAAAAATATAAAACTTTAAAACTATCAAAAAAAAAACTCTATGATTTTTTCTTGTAAAATCAAGCATAATTTAATCTACTAATTAGAAATTCTACAATGTTACAATTTTTTCTCTTCAAACTACTTTGGACATTGTCTTTCTTCATGCTTTGAAATATCTATTCAAATGTGCATCAATTATAGTTTAAAAGTTGTGTAGGATCAAGCTTAGCATGCCTCTAAGTATGAGAAATGCTTTATGTTTAATAATGATATTTATTCACTCACCCTTTTTGGCATTGTCTACATATGCATTTAATCTTAGAATGCTTTTGTATGTTTTGTATTAGTACAAATAAATTAAAATTGCACCAGTATCTTACCTACACTCCTTCTTTTGCACTCTTAAAAATTAAGAAAAGTGGTTATATTTTTTTCTCATAAAATCTATTGATTTGCAAAACAAGTGTATTGAGAGAACATTGTACAAAACAAAATTATAAAATAAATGACAAAGATAACTCCACCAAGCACTACTTGAACCTCCTGATAAGTCTTAATGAGCATTGTGAGGTTGAGCACCTTGGAAAGAATAATAAAGTGTCTTGTGCAAATCAACTCTTTCTTTCAAAAATAAGAAAAACCACTTTCTCTTAAGTACACCGGATCACAAGTCTCAAAATTCAAAATAAAATATGTGATCCCCCAAGCACTACTTTGCACCCTGATAAGTCTTGATGAGCATTGTGTGTGCAAAGCACCTTGGTAGTTGTACATTTTTTTTGTGCATTAAACTGTGTGGAAGTAATCTTATTTGTGTTTTATTGTGCTTCTTACTTTACATATTACTTGTATTTTTGATTAAAACATTTGTTTACTCTCCTCAAATTTACACTTACGTGCACATCATTATCTTCCATAACACTTCTTCTCATGAGTATTGGATCCTAATTCTAATTCTATATTACTTTTTCTTTATCAAATGCACTAGATAACCTAGCATGTGTTCTACAATGTTTTTGTATGTTTTTGAAATTAAGAATTAAAGTAACATTGTGGTCATCTCTTTTTGATAAACATTACTTCATGCTTGGTTATTCTAAAATTTAAAACTGCAAAATGATTTCCAAAAACATCATATTTTTGTGATCTTTACCTCATATTTTTTGGATTATCATTACTATTTGCTATAAGTCTTCCGCATCTTAACCATATAAGTGTTTTTTTTCCTTGCGCTTTCATGCTTACTTCATATCTTGTAGTATTTGCATCATCACTTATTCTTAAAAATTCCTATCTTTCATTAAGTGATTGACTTCCTTGGAACACTTTTTATTGGTTCCTTCAAACATAAAAATCTTTATGCTAAAAACTCTGAAATTTTGTAATAACTCTGATCTATTTCAATGAAAAACAATTCTAAACCTCCTTATCATTTACCTAAAAAGCTCGATCATGCCTTCTCTTTTATTTACACATTTTTTGTGCTTTGTTTCCCTACCCACTTTTGCTAACAACAAAGGGGGAGAACTAACATGATAAAATGCAAAAGGGGGAGAACTAACATGATAAATATATAACCCGCTATCATAAACCCAACATGACAAATTCTGTTGATAGCATACATATTAAGGGAGCATTCACATAGGGGGAGCAATTCTAAATGCTAAAATCAATAATCATCCTAAAGTCATCACTCTCTCACACACACAAGTATAGTTTCATCATGCTTATCTATTAATGCTTTGATTTATCATTAATGGATTTGTTATTATCAAAAGGGGGAGTTTGTTGGAACATGGTCTTCTGCATCTCCTAGGTTTGAGAATAAAAAATCTTATGTGTATTTGATCTTGTGTGTTCAAGTGTGCAGGTTAGCATAGTCCACATGACTCAAGGAGTACTCATGATGTATGCCCCCAAAATTGAGGCCACAATTCGAAGAGGCTCACTAGCGCCGGCAGTAGCGATAGCGCCCGGCGCTAGCGTTGATCTGCGCGATTCCGGCATCGTTTTTAGAAAGAGATAGCGCCCGGCGTTAGCTACTAGCGCTGGCGGTAGCATGGCGCATAAGAGGCATGGAGCAATATGTTTCCGCAGATTGAAGATCCTGCCGCGCAAAACATTTCCTAATCCAGGCTAGCGCCGGCGGTAGCGCTTGGGCTATAAAAGGACCCCCTCTCCTCCTGTTTTCGTACACCAATTGCATACACCTCAGAGAGAGAGTACTAGAATTCCAGAGGCCTATCATGGCCGAAATTTGAGGTCCCGGCGAAGCTCTGCCAACTTCTGAAGGAGGATTCCATCACGCCGAAGCCAAACGAAGTCCGCTTCGACAAACGCTGATTCTACAGCGGATCTTCGCCTCCATATTCAGAAGTTCATCTTAAGGGAAGTTTTTATTATTTTATTTATCTTTCTTTGTAAACGGTAGTGAAATTGCCTCGTGTTGGCGACTAGGTCTGGGGTAGGACTTAGGGCTGAAAATCGCCTCGTGTTGGCGACTAGATCTAGGTTAGGTCTAGGGGGTGCTCGAGGCCACATCCGGAGAAGGATTTGCTAGAGCGGCTTGAGGCCGAATCCGGGAAGGAGGAGGCTAGGGCCACCGGTTCGTGGGGAAGTGAGTCGGGATAGAAAACGAAAAGAGCTTTTATTATTCGCCTCCGATCTCTAGCGACATTGAGATCAAGTTTTGTAAAACTTATTTAATATCAATAAAGCTTGTCTCTCTTTTTGTTTTACTTGTCTTCTTGTTTTAATATTGTAATATTCCAAAGTTTTTCTAAATAAAATCTAAAGTTTTTGAAAACTCTTATTCACCCCCCCCCCCCCCCCTCTAAGGGCGCCGATCGATCCAACAGAAACTAGCCCAAGTAAACTCTGCAACCGAGTAAACGATCCCTTCGCTAGCGACTTTGTGAAGATGTGTGCAACATTGTCCACACTCCGAACATGCTCGACCATAATAGATCCTCCCAACACCTTCTCATGAATTAAATGGTGCTCAATCTCAATGTGTTTGGTCCTCACGTGATTGACTGGATTATTAACCAGCTTGAGAGCACTCTCATTGTCCCCGCGTAGCATAGTGGGACCTTGAACCTCCTCATGAATGTCCTCCACCAACCTCCTGAGCCAAACGGCTTCCTGAGCTGCCAAGGCCGAAGCCTTATATTTCGCTTTTGTGGTAGATACGGACACCGAGTCCTGCTTTTTGCTGCACCAAGAAATAGCTGTGGGCCTGTCATAAAGGAAAAACCAGACATTGATCTCCGATCATCCACGTCTCCCCCATAATCAACATCCATGTATCCAAGCAACTCCAAGCTTGATCCTCTCCTATATAGGAGACCCAGATCAGAGGTCGACTTCACATATTTCAAAATTCCTTTAGCCGCCAGAAGATGAGGTTTCCGTGGTTCCGCCTTGTACTGACTCACCTTGCCAACTGCATAAGCAATATCAGGCCTTGTGATCGTCAAGTAGATCAAGCTCCCAACCAGAGCTCGGAACACCAACGGTTCAGATAGAACCCTCCCCTCATCCTTCCGAAGTTTATGATGCTGTTCCAGAGGTATAGAGCTGCTCTTCCCTTCCTCCACGCTGAATTGTTGAACGATCCGCTCCGCATATCCAGCCTAAGAAATGAACACTCCGCTCTCCCGCCTCTGAACCTCGAGTCTAAGGAAATGGTGAAGCTCACCCAGATCCTTCATCTCAAATCTGATAGCAAGCTCGGCTCTCAGCCTAGATACTGCCTCCTTTGAGTTCCCGGTGACAATCATGTCGTCCACATACAACAGAACAATAACCCGAAGTACCCCCTCCTTCTTGACGAACAAGCTAGAATCAGAGTCTGAAGCAAAGAACCCGCAGAATAGAAGATACTCCGCGATCTTCCCATACCCGCCCGAGGCGCTTGCTTTAACCCATACAGGGCTTTCTTCAGTTTACGGACGTAGTCCGGACAATCCTCCGAGATTAAGCCCGGCGGTTGGTTCATGAAGATATCCTTGTCAATCTCTTTGTATAAGAAATCATTCTTCACATCGAGCTGCAAAATCTCCCATCCACTGGATGCCGCCAAAGCAATAACAAATCGAACCGAAGTTATCTTTGCCACTGGACTGAACATCTCATCATAATCTTCTCCGTACTGCTGTGAGAACCCGCGAGCCACAAGGCGAGCCTTGTATCGCTCGATTGTGTGGTCAGCTTTCTTCTTGAGCTTATAGACCCATTTGCATGTCATAGGGGTAATGCCCTTGGCCTGGGCACTAGAGATCAAGTCTCATTCTTCTTGAGAGCATCCATCTCCTCCTGCATAGCAATGTCCCACTGCTTCACGCCTTTGGCCTTCTCAAAGCTCGACGGCTCCCTCTCATCCAAGGGACCAGCAAAGAAACATGAGACAAAGCTCACCATGTTTCCTCCTGTGTATCGATCTGGTGGCTTGATTGTCCTCTTTGACCTCCTAAGAGGTTGCTTCTGACTAGCCACCTCCTCAGCTGCTTCTCCTGTACTAGCTCCTCTTCTAGGTGAACTTGGAGCATCGCTCCCCCTGCTTCCAGAACCTGAAGCCTCCATCTATGAGCTTGACATAGCTGGAGCCCCTGGTGAAACAGGCAACTCCACTTGAAGATTTTCCGCAGCCTTCCCTTTCTCATCAACCCTGCTCTCTGGTTGTTTAACTCCTGAACTCCCCTTGTAGGAAGTCACCTCATTGAACACCACATCCCGAGATACTACTGATCTCCATGTCTCAGGATCCATGCATCTCCATCCTTTCTTCCGCTCATCATACCCAATAAAGACTAGCTTCCTTGCTTTCGCATCTAGCTTTGTCCAAAGAGCATCAGGATATGCACATAACAAGTTGACCCGAACACCCGAAGGTGTACAACACTTGGCTTCTCCTTGAACATCAGTTCGTGAGGGGTCTTCATGTTTATAGTACTTAGAGGCATCCTGTTGATGATGTATGCCGCACAAGACATTCCCTCCGCCCAAAAGGACTTTGGGATACTCTTGGCATGAAGCCAACACATGCAGGTTTCCATCAGATGACGGATCTTCCGCTCTGCAACGCCGTTTTGCTGTGGAGTATAAGCACAAGTACGCTCTCTCCGAACTTCGTGCTTCCTACAAAAACTTGAGAAATCACCAGAGGTGAACTCCCCACCATTGTCAGTTCTTAATTTTTTCACCCGCAGGCCTAACCGAGCTTCTACCAGCTCCTTGAAATCCACGAACATCACAAAAGCTTCCGACTTCTCTTTTAGAAAATATACCCAGACATATCTGGTATAATCGTCAATCAACACCAACATATATTTGTTGCCTCCAAGGCTTGGGGTGCCAGTCGGTCCCATCAAATCACCGTGAATGCACTCCAACGGCGCTTTGCATCTTGTTTGCGATTTATCAAATGAAAGTCGATGAGACTTACCAAACTGACATCCCGCACACACATGATCATCTCCATAGGAGGACAATCTAGGCAAGCCCTTGACAAAGCCCCTTACCGCCATCGCCTTCAATTTGTCCATGCCTACATGCCCCAACCTTCTTGCCAAATAGTCGCGCTATCATTGGTCTTCATCTTGTCAACATAGGTACTTGTCGATAAAACGAACAAGTCCTTTACCCGCTTTCCAACATGAATTACATCTCCCTTTATCTCCGGTTGAGTTTTAAGAAACTTCACTTCTGTTGGGACAAACAGAACATGATAACCAACATCGATCGCATTGGTCACAGAGAAGAGATTCTTCCTCATACCCGACACGTGATAATCACTCCTCAATGTGAGTGGACCTTATCACTGCTCAGAGAGACAACACCTTCTTGTTCTACTGAATGAACAAAATTATCAGCCGTAATGATAGCATCGTTACCTGAGTAAGGTGTCAAAGAAGAGAACTTTGATTCATCCCCGGAGAGGTGATGCCCACACCTTGAATCCATGATCCAATCCTCTTCGAAGTTGATGGCAGCCAAGGCCTTAACGGGTATGGCCGTCATATTGGCCGCAAAGGCTTCTCCCATCCAGCTTCATCAGACTTTGGCTTCTCCTTCTTCGATGCATGTCCCGGCTGAAGATTAACCCGACAATCCTTCTTGAAGTGGCCGGTCTTATTGCACCCGAAGCACCTTGGTCCCTCTCCCTTCTTCTTTCCATCAGATTTAGAAGCATAACCCCTATCCTGCTGACCTGAAGTAGAGGGTCCATCATGACATGGCTTCTTCTTCTCCCACTTCTTCTTCTTCTTCCCAGAGAACAACACATCACTATCTCCCCCAGAGATAGAAGTCCCCGCCATCTGTCTTGCCAAACAATCCTGCGAGGCAAGTAAGTTTTCCAGCTCTAACAGAGATGGCTGATTTGCCCAACCCTGAACTGATGTCACAAAGGCAAGATACTCCTTCCGCAACCCGCGGATAATATACCTTTTCAGCTTTGCCTCTGAGATGGTCTCATCAGGGTCCAATGCAGAAATCTCTGTTGTGAGGTTCTTCATCTTGAGAAAGAAGGTAGAGATAGAAAGATCACCTTGAGAGGCCTTCGCCAACTCATTTTCAAGAAACTATAGCCGAGCTACATTTCTCTTATTGAACAGCCCGTCCAAATACATCCAATTCTCAGCAGCAAATTTACATCCAATGATGTGATCGAATAGCTCTGGTGAGATAGCCCTCTTGAGTGTGAACTCTACCTTTGCATTAGTCCTCCTCTAAAGTTTCACCTCTTCCATATTATCTCATGCTAGAAAAACTTCTTATGTGTCTTCTCCTCCAACTATCTCCCATAGATCCTTGCCAAGCAAGTAACTCTCCATACACGACTTCAATTTCTTGTAATTAGTCGATGTGAGAAGTTCAATACCAAGCCCTCTTGCATATCCAGCTTACATGGCAAACTATGTGGTCTCTTCTTCACAAAGACGATGGCAACTCAAGTTGATCACTGCTTATCCACTCCAACAACCTCGCTCTGATACCATGTTAAAATTTCTGATTTAAATCATTTAGGAGTAAACAGGAGTTGCATCAACTGAGTTATAGCCAAACAACCACAATGCCACATAGCAACACAATAAACTTTATTGAATCACAAAACTTTATTACAGTGCGAGACATACATGGCGAGACATTATGCATAAGAATCACGAAGGAGAGAAGAACAAAACACACCAAAAACAAAACTGGCGGCTTGACAGGCAGAGACCGCACAAACCGCTGAACTCCAGAGACCGCCCTGCTTGTCCTGAGACCGTACGAACAGAAAAATAGGCAAGATGACCTGTATTGCAAGACCGCCACCTCAGACCGCACGAACTGGAGCTTATTGAATTGAACAGAGAACAGAAGCTGTTGCCAGGCCGCAACTCAGATCTCCTAACCGCTGAAGGTCGCCTGATCATCGAGCTCACTGCGAATAACACAAGAACAACATAAACCACTTCGCAGACAAGCCACTGTCGAACTGTTTATTCAAGCCGCTGGGAAATCACCAAGGAAGGAGACCGCAACCTGCTGACCGCAAACAGTTCTCGTTATGAATGACAGGCCATGCACTCCTATTTATAGGCGAGAAGATGGATGTCGTCACCGCCGCAAGAGATACAGTCCCCACCCATCAGATCGCCAGCGGTCTCATAGAGCAGACCGCACGATCACACCACTTGGACAACATCATGTCCATGACCGCAAGTCAGCAGCAGGTCACGCACAAGCCGCGCGGACACAAACCACACCTTCCTTAGATCTCCAAGGACAAACCAAGAACATCTGGCCGACTTCAGACAAGTCGCCAGATCACCCAGCATAAGCCGCTCGGTCACAACTTTCACTCAAGAACAGACCGCCCGGTCTTCCACAAAGAAGATAGATCAACCAAGCAGAGCAAACCGAAAGAGATCGGAACATACAAGAAAAAACCGGCCATCACAGCAGACCACCAGAGACAGACCGGCAGATAACCAACACAGAGACCGCGCGGTCTCTGCGACCACCAAAAAATAGACAGTCGGCCACCTTCCACTTCACTTCAATAATTTCAACATTGACCTGGTCTTGACACTCTAGGTTGAGTGTGACATCCTAAGACATCTAATGACTAAATTACCCTCACTATACAATGGGTAACATAAATCTTAGTGAATAAAATCACTTTTAATTAATTTGTAAAGTTAAATCAAGGGTTTTTCGCAACAATCTCCCCCTATTTATCTTAACAAATTTTACATTTTGTTTTGAGTGATTTTATACAATTTTTATATTCAACAATACATACAATGCAGTAGAGACATAAGAAAATGAGCCAGCAAGATAATATGATATCAGCAGAGATGACAGATTAATAATGGTCAGCAAATTCATTATAGATTACCCAGAGTGAGTATCACTTCTTGTCTTTGAGAAATAAGAATAGATCTTCATACACTCTTCTATACTTCTTCTCCACATACTTGAAGTTAGCTTGAGTGGCTTTCTCTGGATTCTTCTGTATCCTTGCATACCCTTTGAAAAGCTTCTCCAGGTCTACTTCTGTACTGGGGTGAACATCCTTGAGTGTACAGCCCATTCCAACCACCTTGGCTTCCATCAGATTTATGAGTTCCAGATTCAGATCAGCTGATATTGGATCTTCCTCTAATTCTGGTTCAACAGGCAGTGCTTGTGTTTCACTAACTGCTGTCTTTTCTTGATTAGAGGTTGATGCCTTTGTGAACATAATCTCCTTCATATCCTTCTCCTTTTCAGGCGACTCTTCCCTTTTCTTCCTTTTTTGAGAGAATTGTACTACTTCTTTAGGGTTGCACCCAATGCCTCCTCTGTGGAGTTATCCAAATCCTTCTAGTATCTTAGACTGAGGATTCTTTGCAGTATATTTTGACTGATCAAACGAACTAGGTTTGATAGGAATTGCTTTGGCCAATTCCTCCTTTTCAACTACTTCCTTCCCTCTTTTTAGTATATCAATGAATCTGTCTTTCTTGGCTCGAAGCTCCTTTTGAGCAGTTTCATATTCATATCTTTCCCTATCACCAATGTCTTCTAATATTGCATCCAGACCTGGATCAGTATAGGTCTTCATGGTATTTTCTGGAATTTCAACCTTATCATATTTCCTATAATAAGAACTATCCTTCTTGTAGTACTACCTTTGTTCCTTTGCGTATTGTTCCCAAATGGGTATTCTTCCTCTGCCCCTTCTTCCTCTTCCTCTAGCTTAATAAGGAGGTCTTCCTCTGATGACAGGTGTTGGAAGGAGAGGAGCAGTTGTATGTCTTGGAGCAGGTGGTGGACAAGGAAGCTGAGCTGGTGGTGAAATTGGATCTGATGCAGGAAGATCTGGAGCATATTCAGTTGAAACATATTCTTGATCAGTAGCTTTGGCAGGGGGAGGTGCTACAGAAGAATCATCAGAAGACACCCTGAATTAAAGAGGATCAGGATTAGATGTCTCATTATCAGGAATGTATCCTTGAAGGTGCATGACATGGATCTGATCATATGACTAGATATGACTCCAAACTGTCTAGAAGACTCCCCCTATATTACTAGCAGAACTCTTGGAGGTGAAGACTCCACCTGTATCCTTGCATTGGCGAGCTGTAGTTTAGACACTACAGCGGGCTCTCCATCAGAAATGAAGTAGAGAGGAATTGCAGTTGTGTAAACTGAGTCCTGTGGAATCTTAGGCCTACTGGTAGACATCTCCCCCTGCTTTATAGCCTAAATGAAGGATGTAAAGACATCAGCAGGCACCACTACCGATCTTACGTCACGGCCGAGGACCTTTATCTCAAAATTGAGGTCTTGCAACCTCTTATGTTGACAACGGAGCTTCCGGTAAGAGTCATTTGAGAGATCAAGGTAGAGAGAACAAAACTTTGACAGAACTGCTTCCATTGCTAGGTTGACTGCCTCTACCACATCCTGCTTATTTGACAGGAATGCCATTTGAGGTTGGAGAGTACCTGCACGAGAACAGATAGAAGAGACAAAGAGAGGGTAGAGAGAAGAGAGCAGGGAAAGAGATCTCTAATAGCACCAGAAAAATTTGGTACAATAGTTGCTTTGAGTAGACGAATCGCCACAGCTTAGGGTTGTTTTTGAAGCAACATCAAGAAGAGCTGAATTCAACGCGCCAAAAAGATGGAAATGCGCGCGACCTATCAATGTCGACGGAGCGTCGAGTTGATGTCGACGTGGCTTTGAGAAGAAGTCCTCAATGATGATATCGACATAAGCATTGATAGTAATTCGACGTTACGTCGAATGGTATTCGAAGGATCCTTTCCAACATGCTCTCAAAGCTTGTGTCGAGTTAAATTCCACGTAACGTTGATTTGTATTCGATGCAGCTTTGATTATGTAGATATGATTCTCTATAAAATTATTGTTGTTTTTGCCAGCAATGGTTTGTTATAGAAAGTAGATGAAAGTGCATACATAATATAGGGAACCTATAAAGCTCCATCAAGCATTCCCAGAGCATTGATGAAAAACTTGTGCTTGCTTTCATCAAGGGGCTTAGTGAAGATGTCAGCCCTTTGAGTGTCAGTAGAAGTGTATTTAAGGTTAATCTTGCCCTTCTCCACATTATCTCTGTGAAAGTGGTGCCTTATCTCTATGTGCTTAGTTCTACTGTGGAGAACAGGATTGGAAGCTATTGATATAGCACTAGTGCTGTCACAAAATATTGTGGAATTGGCAAGTGAAAAGTTGTAGTCTAACAACTGATTTTGCTTCCACAAGATTTGTGAAAAGCAGCTTCCTGCAACAATATACTTAACCTCAGTTGTAGAATTAGAGATTGTGGTTTGCTTCTTTCTAAACCATGAGATCAGTTTAGCACCCAGAAACTGGCATGTCCCTGAGGTACTTTTTCTATCCAGCCCGCATCCAGCATAGTCTGCATCTTAATATCCAATTAATTCAAACCTAGATTCATGTGGATACCATAAGCCAAGCTCAGGAGTACCTTTTAGATATCTAAGAATTCTTTTGACAGAACTCATATGGGATTCCTTTGCGTCAACCTGAAATCTTGCACAAATACAGGTAGTAAACATTATATCAGGTCTGTTCGTTGTTAAATAGAGGAGAGATCTAATGGCTGCTCTGTAATTCTTCTGATCAAAGGGCTTACCTTGTTCATCTCTATCTAAGACAGCATTAGTGGCCATGGGGGTTTTCATAACAGAGGCATTCTCCATCCCAAACCTTTTAATGAGTTCTCTTGTATATTTGGATTGGGATATGAAAATGCCATTTGAATTTTGTTTGACATGGAGTCTAAGAAAATAGGATAGTTCCCCAATGCTACTAATCTCAAACCTTGACTGCATTAAGTATGCAAACCTTTTGAATAAAATTTGATCTGTGGACCCAAATATAATATCATCCACATATATTTGTGTAATTAATAGTTAGTTCTTGTGTGCTCTAATGAAAAGGGTTTTATCCACCTTCCCCCTTTCAAATTTGTGTTCTAGGAGAAAAGTGGATAAGGTCTCATACCAAGCTCTTGGAGCTTGCTTGAGACCATATAGTGCTTTATATAATCTATATACAAAAGAAGGAAAGGTTGGATTGACAAAACCTGGTGGCTGTTCCACATACACCTCTTCTTGTAATTTTCCATTGAGAAAGGCACTCTTGACATCCATTTGGTAGACCTTTATCTTCATGTGAGCAGCATATGCCAGGAATATTCTGATTGCCTCCAGTCTTGCTACAGGGGCAAATGTCTGGTTGAAGTCAATGCCTTCTTCTTGCCTATACCCTTGAGCTACAAGTCTAGCCTTGTTTCTGACAATGACTCCTGTTGAGTCCATTTTATTCTCGAACACCCACTTGGTTCCAATAACTGGGTAGTTCTTTGGTCTTTCAACCAATGTCCACACCTTGTTTCTCTCAAACTGAGTCAGTTCCTCTTGCATAGCAGATATCTAATTAGGATCACTTTCTGCTTCTTCAAACTTCTTGGGTTCATATTGTGATAGAAAGCACTGCAACATAACCTCACTTGTGAGTTGACTCCTTGTTTTGACTCCTGCAGTCAAGTTTCCTATCACCTGAGATGAAGGATGGTCTTTTTGATTCATCCTGGTCCTTGTTGAGTGATCTAGGATCTGCTCTTCCTCCTGGGCTGTCACTTGCTCAGAGACAGTTGGGGTATCATCCTCATATGCTGGAGCATCATCTGTGGCTGGTACTCCAGGTGCTGCTACTTCCTCTTCATCTACTACAAATTCCTCACCAGAGTCAGTGTCATACTCCTGATGTTCTTTTTCTTAACATACTGAAGAATGGTCTACTAAGCTCATCCTTTCAACCTGCTCTGCAAGCTGGTCTTCTTCCTGTAGAATAGAACTGGTGGAAGTTTCCTTCCCCTTGTAAACCATGTTAGTCTCGTCAAAAACTACATGCATAGACTCCTCAATTTTGAGAGAGCTTTTATTGAAGCACCTATAGGCCTTGATTGATGATGGATATCCCAAGAATATTCCATCATCTGCCTTCTTGTCAAATTTGGCAAGATGGTTTTTCCCATTATTAAGGATAAAGCAAGTACATCCAAAGATTCTAAAGTAAGAGACAATAAGTGCCTTACCTTTCAACAGCTCATAGGGAGTCTTCAATTTAGTCTTGTGGATGAGACTCCTATTCAGAACATAGTTAGCAATATTGACTGCCACAGCCCAGAAGGACTTTGGCAAGTTAGATTCAACCAACAATGTTCTTCCTGATTCAATCAGGGTTCTATTCTTCCTCTCAGCCACCACATTTTGTTGGGGGGTTCTAGGAGCTGAAAAACTTTGCCTGATACCTTCATCCTCACAGAATCTACACATTAACTGATTTTCAAACTCAGTTCCATAATCACTTCTGATCACAGCAATATGTGTGTTGAGTTCAGATTGAATCTGTCTAATGAATCTTGAGAGGATCTTGAAAGTGTCTGACTTAGCCTTTAGAAAGAACACCTAGCTGAATCAAGAAAAGTCATCAACAATAACTAAAGTGTAGGATTTCGCTGCTAAGCTTTGAGTGGAATAGTACCAAACAGGTCCATGTGTAACAGGAAAAGGATTCTAGGAGAATTATTCTTACCAATTGGTTTGAATGAAGCTTTGATCTGCTTCCCTAGTTGGCAGGCTCTATAGGGATGGTCTTTATTGAATTTACCATTTGGTAAACCCCTGACTAGGTTCAGTTTGGAAAGTTTGGCTATGGTCTTAAGGTTGAGATGACTAAGTCTCCTATGCCACAACTTACTATTTTCTAACTGGGAATTAAACAAGCAGATCTCAGACTTTGTGTACTCAAAGTCTACAACATATACCTTGCCCTTTCTAAGACCAGTTAAGACTGTTTGATCAGTCTTAGAGCTGACTATATGACACAAAGACTTGGTGACTACAACTTTGTATTCACCATCACACGACTGGCTGATACTAATCAGATTATGTTGAAGCCCTTCAACATAAGCTACATTTGAGAAGGAGATTTCTCCAATTCTGAGCACCCCATATCATTTAGTTTGCCCAGAGTGGGAGTTACCAAAAATTACCTTGGGCCCTTCCTTGGATTTAAAATTTTCCATTAACTCCTTTGCTCCAGTCATATGCATAGAGCATCCACTGTCCAGATACCACTGCTGGTGTATGGTAGAACAACCTTCTCTCTTCACATTAGGTTAAACATTAGTATAGACCCTCTCATGCTGGGGTCTCTTTCTTCTATCATCATATGGAGACATGAAAGAATGACATGATCTTCCATTGCTCCCCTTTGGTGAAGAAGTGCTGCATTATTATGCCAGCAATAATTGGCAATATGTCCTATTTTAGAACAGCAGGAACATCTAAGTACAAAAGCAACAGAAGGTTTTAATGTTTTGAGATTCTGTGCAGAAATTATGGGTCGAGAAGAAATCGACGCAGTGTTAGAGTTGCGTCGAGTGAAGTTCGACGTACCTGGATAGTCCCGTCGATAATCATTCGAAGTATGGTATTGATTACATCGAGAGAGATTTGACACACCCACATAGCTGCTCCGAGATGATGTCGATGCACATGCCGGAGTCGGTTGAGATGCATTCGACGCATCCCAAAAATTATGTTGAGTTCTATTCGACGTATGATTCATATTATTCATGACTTGTGATTTTAAGTGTACAACTTTCTTATGCAAGTGGATTTCTGACCTTAATTTGTCTTTTTCGATCATTAAATCATGTCTAGCTTTATTGTAGGCATTTGTGCCAATTTTAAGAGTAGAGATTATAGAATCAATATGTGCTTGGTAGTCATTTCTATACTCCTCAAAAGTTTCATCCATCTCTTGTATTTCATTTTTATAACTTCTGCATGTAGCACATTCATTCTCCATAGGGAGATCTAAACTTTCCAGGGGCAGTTTATCTAGGATTCCTGATTCATCGCTAGTGTTTACCCTATTAAATGTGGTGATTTTGTTAGGGTTATTTATAACATGTTCTCCACATGTTTCTAATGAATTATCAAGCCTAGATCTAACAGAGGTGCTTGGACTGTCACAAACAAGTTTGCTTGTGAGTGATTGTGATTCTTGATCAATATGATCAAATCTCTTATAAAGATTTTGTGAGATCTCTATGATCTTTTGGCTCCTTCCATTGAGGGATTCTTCAAAGACCTTTGCTTTTGAGACTTCTTTTCTTAGGTCTAAATTTTCATTATCTAAGAAGCTCATTTCTTCTTCTTTCTTAAACAATTCACATTTCAGATTATTGTTAACTGAGGATAAAGGACCTAAACTAATAGCTTTTATTTCAGACTTGATCATTACAAGTTCTTTTTGATTGTCAATATAGTCTTGGTAGAATTCTTTAAAACCTCTTTTAAAGTCTTTTGAAGAAAAGTCAAAATCTTCAAAGATGCTTACCTCAACATCACTAGTGGAATCCTCCAGAGCCATTAAGCAGGCTTCTCCTGGTCCACATTCTTCTTCATCATCAGATGAGGAGGAGCTTGATTCAGAGTTTGAATCACTCCAGGTCTCAGCTATGAAGCCCTTACCTACTTTCCTATCCTTCCTCATGAAGAATTTCTTCCTGTGCTCCTTCCTCAGTTTGATTTTCTTGTTCTTTTCATCCTCAGGACACTCAGTAGAGATGTGTCCTGGCCTCCTGCAAGTAAAACATATGACCTCATGTTTTGGAGTTTTATCATACCTTAGCTTGCTTGAACCCTTCTCTCTCATCCTGGAATCTTCTGTCCGCACCCACCTTTTGAATCTCTTGGCTAAGAGATTAAACATTTCTTCTTCAGTGGTGGAGGACTCTGCTTCCTCAATTTTTAATGCAAGGCTCCTTTCTTTAGAAGCTGGTGTTTTCTCATGGGCTTCTGATTTAGCCCTGCTTTTCAATAGGAGCTCAAAAGATTTGAGTGTTCCCAGGAGGGCATCAGTTGATATCTCTCTGAGGCATCTAGAATCTCTGATGGCCCAGATTCTAGAGTCCCATGTGCTTGGGAAACACATGAGAAGCTTGTCATTGATTTCTGTTAGAGAAATATCCTTGTCAAGCCCTCTCAACTCATTTATGATGAGACTGAATCTTTCATACATTTATGTAATGCTTTCATCAACCTTTTTCTTGAAGTTCTCATATTGGGATATGAGAAGGTCCTTTCTGTCTTTCCTCTCATCAGAACTTCCTTCAACTAATCTCTAGAGAGATTCCCAGATTTCCTTTACAGAGTTGCAATCAGCAACCTTCTGAAATATCTCATCAGACATGGTTGAGACCAGTATGTTCATGGCCTTGGCATCATATGCCTTGACCTTCTTCTCTTCATCAGTCCACTCTGCTCTAGGGACTGAAGTTTGTATAACCTTCCCACAGGTGTCTTTCCTGACTAGAACAGGCGGACCTGTGAGGATGACATTAAAAATCTCCTCATCAATTGAATTCATATATAGCTTTACTCTAGCTTTCCAGAGTGTAAACTTATTCAGATTACACACTGGAGGTCTTGTTGAAGCATAATCCTTAGAGATCATTTTCTTTATGTAATACATTTGTTATAAAAGAAAATGAGAGTAGGAGATCTTGTTGATCAAGGTGTTAGCCTTTTATTGATCAACCTATCTCTGATACCAATTGAAAGTGCACAGTGTGCCTCTGAGAATCCTCTAGGGGGGGGGGGTTGAATAGAGATTTAAATATTTTTCTATCCTAACTGTGTTCAATAATTTATTATAAAGTATTATGCTTAACAATCTAGGCAGAGTAAAGAAAGTAGGAATTTAAAGTGCAGAATAAAAGATTGGATAGCACAGAAAATCACAGCACAGACACAATGAATTTTATAGAGGTTCCCCAAAATGTGGGTAGTCCTCTCTTCTACCACCTGGTAGTAATGGACAACCTGTGCCTGAGTCTTTTGATTAGGAGACTCTTAGAAATAATGATCTTTTGATAAGGAGATCATGAACCACCAGATATTTTGATAAGGAGATCTTGAACCACCAGATCTTTTGATAAGGAGATCTTGAACCACTGAATCCTTTGAAGAGAGATTAATAAAACTCTTTTACAGAATGAGAAAGAAGAAGGGAGAATGTTGAAGGAATTCTATTCTTAGAATTCTTATTATGGCTGATTGAAGAATAGCCAATGTGAAGTCCCACATAATCTGCTCTTGATTAGCCTCTGCTTTTGATGGTGATGATATGCAGAGACTTTGTTTGTCAGATCCTTTTTGACTTGTTCTAACTCAGATCCTGTTGCTATATGATGGTGATAAGAAGCAGCAGTTAGATGTTCTGGTCTATCAGATGAAGAACACCAGTTCCTTCTATTCTCCTTCACAGCTCTGTATTAGGGTTCCTGAGAGTGAGGGAGAAGAAGACAAGAAACCCTAATTTGAGAAGAGACGGCTGATAGTGATTAATGTTGCTCCCTTCTCTTCCTTCTCTATCCTTATATACTTTGTCTCTATTTTGAATTTCTTTCCTTATTATGTAAGACCTGAAAAGGTATATTTGATAGACATTCTCTTTCCTTCCTTAATTACTTTTAGACCCATCCAACCAGAAGGTGTATACTTCCAAGAAAGCCTTTTTCTCCTTCTTTAATGTTTTCTTCTTCTTCAGGCAATTATTAGGTCGTTGGAGAACAGTCTGAAAGATGTGGGCCATGATAGAAGCATCAGAAAGACAGCTGTAAAGATTGAACTTTCACAGACTGTATTCGACGTAGCGTCAAATTAACTTTCTCTCATATCGATGCTGCTTTGAGTTCATCTAAGAGCTGCTTCGATATCTTCTGTGCTCTGACTGAAGTCAGCTAGTCGACGTTGCGTCTATTCCTTATCGATGCACCCATCGAGTTGAATAGCATCCACTCTGACTTCCATTAACTGCGTCAAGATGAATTTGACATTGCGTCGACTTTAGATGGCTTTGACATGTATTCCCTTCTGCGTCGAATTTGAAGTAGAAGCTTCGTCGACTTCTCAAGTTCCTTCGACAAGTCTCTGGTCTCTGCGTCGAAATTTATTCAATGTTACGTCGACTTGAGTTACTTCGACAGAGTGTTTGAACCACTTGAAATTCTAGTCAGAGCAGTGTCGATATAGACTCGATGTTGCGTTGAATTCTATTCGACGCAATTATTAACTTCTGCCCAAATTTTGCAACCCTTGACCTGGTCTTGACACTCTAGGTTGAGTGTGACATCCTAAGACATCTAATGACTAAATTACCCTCACTATACAATGGGTTACATAAATCCTAGTGAATAAAATCACTTTTAATTAATTTGTTAAGTTAAATCAAGGGTTTTTCCCAACAGTATCACACATCGATTTGCAAATGACTTCTTTCCATCTTCTATTTGGAGAAGAGAGGTTTTTAGCTTTCTCTCTAAGTCCCCCTTTTCTTTCTCTAGAGATTTTTGTTCGGAGAGAGCCTTAGAGAGTGTTTATTCAAGTTCTTGAATTGTTTGCCAATGAAAGATCACTATCTTGGCAATCTAACTTTTCTTTTCAAAAAGATTTTATTTCTTTAGTTAGTTTTTTATTTTCTTTTAATAAAATCTTATTTTTAGTTTTTAAGAGATCAATATCTTTAAGACTTTTTTCAAAATATTTGCAAGTTCGAAGAAATTCATCGTAGAGATCATCATAAGCAGGAGGAGGTACCTCAGTGTCGCTTTGGACACTGGTTTCATCGTCGATGAGATCTTTGCTCCTACCCATGAGGCACATGTTTTCCTCTTCATTGTCGCTTGAAGAATATCGACTTTACTCCTCGGAGGAAGAATCATCCCATGTAGCCGCCTTTAGAACTTTCTTCTTTTCTTTTCCTTTGTGCCTCCTTTCCTTTCGCTCTTTCAGATATTTTGGGCACTGCCTCCGGATGTGTCTGGTCTTTTGGCAGTGGTAGCACTCTAGCAGTGGCCGCTCATCTTCGCCATGATTACCTTTTTCTCTTGTAGAGGATGATCCCTTCCTTTTTGCATCTTTCACGAAGTATTTTCGAAAAGAGTTTCTTCTCTCTGGATTCTTCATGAATTTCTTGAAATTCTTTACGAAGAGGCTTTCTTCATCCTCTTCATCATCATTGGTCTCCTTCTTGGATTTTAGCACGAAGGCCTTCTTCTCCGCATGGTACTCTTCATGTTGAATTATGAGTTCCACCTTATGGGTTTTTAGATTCCCAATGAGACTCTCAATTTGGAGTTGCCTTAGATCATGAGAATTTGATATGACCGTCACCCTTGGATTGAATTTTGGTGGGAGAGATCTGAGAATCTTCCTCACAAGGTCTCTGTCTGAGAAGATCTTTTCGGGGATTTTTTATGTGTTTATTATCTTTGTAAATCATTTGTACAAGATGTCGATATCTTCGTCTGGTTCCGTATGGAACTTTTCGTAATCCGATTCCAGTTGGAAAAGCATTGAATCTTTCACCTGCAAAGTATCTTCATGAGTAAACTCCAATAAATTCCATATATCATATGCAGTCTCACAAGCACAAACACGATTAAATTCAGTTCTATCTAAAGCCCAAAATAATGCGTTCATTGTTTTATGATATGGTAATATTCGGAGATGTGATTTTTAAAAGCAAGGCAAGCGGTTTATGATGATATTTTCCAAAACTATATCTGATGAAGGCAAATGTACCTTATCGTCTAAAGTATATGATATTTTATAAATATCAAGGTCATATTCCTCGGGGCGCGTTGATTACTTCGACTTCGAGGAGGTCACTATTATCTTATCTAATGATTTTTAGGATTTGTTTTACTTAACTAAAAAGAGACAAATTGCAAATTAAAGTAAGGTTGATGATGGTTTAAAGGGTTAGCGATCAATCTAAAATCACCTTGGAGTGAGAATAATCAAGAGAAGATAAAAATAAATCTAATTCCTTTTTAGTAAACTACTTGACCGTGGAGGTTCCTGAAGCTTGAACATGCCTCTCTCAAGGGAAATGCCCAACTAAGTTTAGTAAAAATCAACTGAACTCTCGTTCTATAATCGATTACCTAAAACCAACTTTACATTGTGAACCCCACTATTGGATTTGACTCCAATCAAGGATATTTACGTCATCCACTCTCGAGGGGTGTGTGCAACTCTCTTTACCATTGAGTGATCGATTCATAATTTGATCCTCTCGGCTAGCTAAGTATGAAAACCTAAGTGAAAACCATATATCGAAAATATTGCCTCACTAATTAAAAATCAAGGGTAAATCAAGTGTTTATATTAATGGAAAAAGCGAGCTAGAAGATCATAACTTAATTATCTCATCCTCGAATCATTTCGATCGAACACTAATGAGAGTTAGTTAATCATGGTAGAGGGGAAAAAGGAGAAAATTAAGATTACATGAAAGTAAAAATTAGTTAAGGTAGAAAGAGAAGTGAAGAAAAGTAAGCTAAATTTTATTAAAACTAAAATTGATTACAAGCCTTAAGGAAGATTACAATGCTATAAAAATAAAGGCAACAACCTTAAGAACTATTGCTTGAAAGAGATCTAGGAGAACTTTACTTGAAAGAAAGAGAGAAAGAGAGCATGAAAGGGAAAAACAAGAAAACAACAACTAAGCACTCTAGCAGCACCTCCCCCTCTCTAAAATTCTGAACCCTGGACTCAAGGGGAATTCTAGAATTTATAGGAAAAATTTCCAGGTTACACGCCCTCGGTCACGCCCGTGGCCAGTGGCATGTAATAACTGTTCAGCTCAGCTGGGACAGCGACATGGGGCTTGCGTGATGGCGTGGGGAAAATCAGACATTACACGTCCATGACTTGGAGGTCACGATCGTGTACTTGGGTAGCCTCATTAAATGCGGCGTGGGCGTGATTGGCGGTGCGGTAGGAGTAAAAGATCATGCAACAGAGTCACAACCGTGATTTTCATGGACACGGGCGTGACTTGAGTCAACTGTTTACGACATCTTCATCTGGACACGACAACAGCGCCGAGTCATCTTTAA
This sequence comes from Dactylorhiza incarnata, assembly GCA_033032865.1. Classification (NCBI taxonomy): domain Eukaryota; kingdom Viridiplantae; phylum Streptophyta; class Magnoliopsida; order Asparagales; family Orchidaceae; genus Dactylorhiza; species Dactylorhiza incarnata. The sequence continues at coordinate 18,341,161 of JAWHQI010000022.1, read as the reverse complement.
GTTGACACGCCCTCGGGCATGGGCGTGGCCGAGGGTGTGACCTTGAACATGGGCATAACCTAGAGGAAATATTCCCAAATCATGTGGCAGTAACTCTGGACGTGCATTAGGATTACACACCCTTGGTCACGGGGGTGGCTGAGGGTGTGTAATGCAAATTTGACCGAATTGTCCCAAAAATCTGCAAAATTACAAAAAATGCCAAATTTGGTTCAATTTCAAGAAAAGAACAATTATTAAGTTAATATTGACATGAAAAAGAGAAATTCCTATTAACTAAATACTAAAATCTATAATAAAATTTCATATAAAACTTATTTTCAAATACCCCCATAATTGAGCTTTTGTAATTCCAGAGCAAAAGTATGTGACATATTTTATAAGACATTAATATAATTTTTAATTAAAACTAAAATTTCATTTAGACCAAAAGTGAGTTAAAAATAAATTCTAGGAAGGATTAAGTACTAAGTTATGATGATGATTTGAAAAGAGGAAAAATGCTTAGCTAAGGACTTCTCAAGATAACTAACTAGCTAACAAAATTATAGAAATTATCAAACTAAATCAGATTAAAATTATAGGAATTCTAACTTAAAAGAAACTTAAGAAAAATGTGACTTACTAAATATTGCTCTCTCCATAATTTAAATTAAATCTAGATTCTTGAAATTGGTTACGGGGGGTTTCACAAAAAGTGGCATAAGAAGAGATCTTCGAATGGAGGTGATGGATTTTACCCTCTCACCTCACTCAATTTATTTTAATTTTATATGTTTAGGAGTAATGAATTTTACCCTCTTACTCCATGCCATATAATCTTTTAAAATTCTCTTCTAATAAAAACCCAAAATGTATATGTTTAGGAGTAATGAATTTTATCCTCTTACTGCATGCCATATAATCTTTTAAATGATTTGGATGCATATGTGTAGGGAATAATGAATTTATCCTCTTATTCCCATGACATATGATCTTTTTAAAACTCTTTTTTATATGCCAAAAAGGGGCAGGGTAGAGAAAATATCTAGCTTATAAATTAAATTATATTGAGACAAATTTTGTAAATTGAAATTTCCTAAGATCTAAAATGCTAGAAGAAAATATAATTGAAATATATGGAGGTTTAGCAAGTTTACGACAAAATGAAGCCATTTAAAAATAAAAAGAGAAGTCACCCTAAATAGGTTCTCTAATCAAATTAAAATCATAAAATGATTCATAAAACAAGATTCCTACAATTTAAATTTAATAAACAATGATAAAACAAAATTATAGCCAATTAAAGAAAAATAAAAAATGCTTATAAGCATTCTCAAATAGATTTACAAGAAATAACAAAAACAACAAGTATGGGTTTTATAAAAATTTATGTTTTTCATAATTTTTTGGGAATTTTTGATATTATCTTTTTGAATTTTAGATAATAATAGTAAACGAAACTAGTTTTAATCCTATTTTTTTGTTAACTCCTGGACTTCCCGAGGAATACCCCATGAAGGGCTCTCACCGGTACAAGGAGGTGTGTTGGGATGATAGCTCAAACGTCCCTTTCCAAGATATTAGATTTTCGATTATCTAATTTTTTTGAATTTTTGGGTTTTGAAAGTGTTTGAAAAAAAGAAAACATAAGAAAATCTAATTCCTTTTTTTTGAAGATATTTTCTTTAGAACTACATTTTAAAAAACTATATTTATACCCCCATACTTAAAGTTAAACATTGTCCACAATGTTTAAAACTACATATGAAGCAAAAAAAGAAACAATAACAAGAATATAAAATGCAAGCGAAAACAAAAAGAGAATGCAGGAAGAAAAAGGAAAGAGAGGGGGAAAGAAGGCTTCCCTGATTGTGATATTTTTGGGTGGGACTTGTACAACCCTCATATTTTCTGAGTCGGTGTGACCTGACACGGATGAGGTCGTGACAAAAAAGGTGACCGCGACCCAGCAAACCAAACCATCGGAAATCGTTAAGGATCGAGAGAGAGAATACCCGAGGGGATCACTTCCTAGTTGGGCGAGCGGGCCCTAGGTCCACTCGCCCAAGGCTCCGGGCGAGTGGACCTAAGGTCCACTCGCCCGAAGTAAGGGCGAGTGGACCTATGGTCCACTCACCCCAGGCGTGTGGGCGAGTAGAACTATGGTCCACTCGCCCCAGGAAGGTGGGCGAGTGGACCATTGGTCCACTTGCCCCGGGCCCCTAGGCGATGGTCCACTCGCCCCGGGAAACTGGGCGAGTGGACCTATGGTCCACTCGTCTGATTAGCTGAGTGGACCATGAGGTCCACTCGCCCAATTTGGGTGGTGGACCTTGGTCCATTCACCCGACCCCCGGCAAGGTGGGGAGTGGATGTCTCAAGCTCCACTCGCCCCCTCCTGTTTCGGTCGTTCGGGTTGGTTGTTGGGCTGCGGATAATTTATTTTTGGCTATCCGCAGCCCAATTTTTGGGAAGTCTATAAATAGACCCCCATGGGCACCTTAGGAAGGGATGTTGGTACCCCCTCCCTCGTGTGTGAGCAAGCACATCCCCTCCCCTCCCCCTATCATTGAAGGTGGACGGTGAGGTGATCCTTAGTGCCCTCCAAGGTGCCCAGGCTCAGCATTGGCTTGGGAGGGGAAGTTCCATGTGAACTTCCGGGTATGTGGTGGGACCTCCACGTAGCAGCTTAAGGGGTCCGTTTGTGGACTTAGGTGTCCTCTAAGGGCAGGGTTCTTTGGTTCTTAGTGACTGGTCAAGGGTCTCGCTCAGGTCAAGTAAGGGTTAGCTGCCTCCCCCTTGCGAACGTCGAGACCAGTTCTCTGGTTTCAACATTATGGTCCGGTGAGCGTGGAAGCAGCTAGTTCGGAAAGCTCTGGGCAAGTCTCATGGCTGGAAGCGATGAGCTGGGGGACTCACCCCTGCCGGTGAGTGTGTGAATAAAGGTGACTTCGAGGAGTTTAGGAAGTCAATCCAGGAAGTCTTGCGGGTCGCACTCCTCCCCTCCCCCCCCCCCCCCCCCCCGCTCAGGGCGAGTGCTCGGCATCGCCAACACCTGTGCTCGCCTCGCCATCATTGGTGGAGATAGAGCAAGCATTTCGGCAAGGGAAGGGGCCAGCTTCGGAGGAAGGCTTGAGCCTCCAAGAGCAAGCACTCTTCAACAGCTCTGCTGGGGCCAGCTGCCCTAAGTGAGGGGGTAGGGAGGATGCCTTCGTCTCACCAGTAAGGGGGTGGAGTCCCTGTTCTTGATTCAACAAAAGCACGAGGAGACGCAGGGAAGCTACGCAGATCAGTTCTAGGGGCAAGTCTTCCACCTCCAGGTTGACCAGGGAAGCAGGAAGGTCCAGGAGAAAGAGAAGGAATGAGAAAGCAGAGAAAGTGGAGGAGGTGATAAAAAGGATGGTCAAGGTGCATGCGACCAAGTAGGCCTAGAGGGGTGCGTTGTAATAAGCAGGTAGCTCCTCGATGATGAATGAAGAGGTTTCAGGTAACACCCATGGTAAAATCCCCGACTAGAGACCATTCTCCGGGCTCAGTCATGCCGGCAGATGGGAGACTCATCGGGTCGACTCACCACATGTGGAGTGGCATGGGAAGGTGTTGGGTTCCTCCACCTTCAGGTGAAGGTAAGCACCTAGGATGTGGATGTGTACTCCGCCCCCTGATTGGTAGAATCCCCGACTAGAGACCATTCTCCGGGATCAGTCATGCCGGCAGATGGGAGACTCATCGGGTCGACTGATTAGTGAATTCCCTGACTAGATACCATTCTCCGGGCTCAGTCATGCTGGCAGATGGGAGACTCATCGGGTCTACTGATTGGTAAAATCCTCGACTAGAGACCATTCTCCGGGCTCAGTCATGCTGGCAGATGGGAGAATCATCGGGTCAACTGATTAGTGAAATCCCCGACTAGAGACCATTCTCCAGGCTCAGTCATGCCGGCAGATGTGAGACTCATCGGGTCGACTGATTGGTAAGATCTCCGACTAGAGACCATTCTCCGGGCTCAATCATGCCGGCAGATGGGAGACTCACCGGGTCGACTCGCTATTTGACTAAGTGGCATGGGGAAGGTGTTGAGTTCCTCTGCCTCCAGGTGAAGGTAAGCACCTAGGATGTGTATGGTTACTCCGCTCCCATTTGGTTAGATCCCCAACTAGAGACCATTCTCCGGGCTCAGTCATGCCGGCAGATGGGAGACTCATCGGGTCGACTCGCTGCTTGACTTAGTGACTTGGAAAGATGATGAGCTCCTCCACCTCCAGGCAAGCTAGGCCCCTAGGACATGGATGGGTATTCCACCCCCAGTTGGTTTGAAAAAATGTGTAGAGTTCCTCTGCCTCCAAGTAAGCTAGGCCCCTAGTACGCAGATGGGTACTCCTCCTCCAATTAGTTTGGGAAGGTGCTGGGTTCCTCTGCCTCCAGGCGAGCTAAGCCCCTAGGACGTGGACGGGTACTCCTCCCCCAATTGGTTTGGAAAGGTGTTGAATTCCTCTACCTCCAGGTAAGCTAAGCACCTAGGATGTGGATTGGATCTCTACCTCAGTTGCTTTGATAAGATGGTGGAGCTCCCCTGCCTCTAGGTGAAGGTAAGCACCTAGGATGTGGACTGGTTATCTTCCCCCAGTTGGTTTGGTAAGATGGTTGAATCCCTCCGTCTCTCGGTGAGCGTAAGCACCTGGGACGTGGACTGGTTCTCCGCCCCCGGATAGTTCGAGAAATTGTTAGTTCCCTCCCCCTCCTGGTGAGCTCAACTCCCTGGTAGGTGTGGAGTTTCCTCCCCCTACAGGTGAGCTCGGCTCCCTGGTAGGTGTGGAGTTTCCTCCCCCTCCAGGAGAGCTCGACTCCCTGGTAGGTGTGGAGTTTCCTCCCCCTCCAGGTGAGCTCGGCTCCCTAGTAGGTGTGGAGTTTCCTCCTCCTACAGGAGAGCTCGGCTCCCTGGTAGGTGTGGAGTTTCCTCCTCCTCTAGGTGAGCTCGGCTCCCTGGTAGGTGTGGAGTTTCCTCCCCCTCCAGGTGAGCTCAGCTCTCTGGTAGGTGTAGAGTTTCCTCCCCCTCCAGGAAAGCTCGGCTCCCTGGTAGGTGTGGAGTTTCCTCCCCCTCCAGGAGAGCTCGGCTCCCTGGTAGGTGTGGAGTTCCCTCCCCCTCCAGGAGAGCTCGGCTCCCTGGTAGGTGTGGAGTTCCCTCCCCCTCCACGTGAGCTCGGCTCCCTGGTAGGTGTGGAGTTCCCTCCCCCTCCACGTAAGCTCGGCTCCTTAGTAGGTGTGGATTTCCCTCCCCCTACAGGAGAGCTCGGCTCCCTGGTAGGTTTGGAGTTCCCTCCTCTTCCAGGTGAGCTCGGCTCCATGGTAGGTGTGGAGTTCCCTCCCCCTCCAGGTGAGCTCGACTCCTTGGTAGGTGTGGAGTTTCCTCGCCCTCCAGCTGAGCTCGGCTCCCTGGTAGGTGTGGAGTTTCATCCCCCTCCATATGAGCTCGGCTCCCAGGTAGGTGTGGAGTTTCCTCCCCCTCCAGGAGAGCTCGACTTCCTGGTAGGTGTGGAGTTTCCTCCCCCTCCAGGTGAGCTCGGCTCCCTGGTAGGTGTGGAGTTTCCTCCCCCTCCAGGAGAGCTCGGCTCCCTGGTAGGTGTGGAGTTCCACACCCCCCCTCTAGGTGAGCTCGGCTCGCTGGTAGGTGTGGAGTTTCCTCCCCCTCCAGGTGAGCTCGGCTCTCTGGTAGGTGTGGAGTTTCCACCCACTCCAGGAGAGCTCGGCCCCCTTGTAGTTGTGTAGTTTCCTCCCCCTCCAGGAGAGCTCGGCTCCCTGGTAGGTGTGGAGTTCCCTCCCCCTCCAGGAGAGCTCGACTCCCTGGTAGGTGTGGAGTTCCCTCCCCCTCCAGGAGAGCTCAGCTCTATGGTAGGTGTGGAGTTCCCTCCCCCTCTAGGTGAGCTCGGCTCCCTGGTAGGTGTGGAGTTTCCTCCCCCTCCAGGTGAGCTCGGCTCCCTGGTAGGTGTGGAGTTTCCTCCCCCTCCAGGAGAGCTCGGCTCCCTGGTAGGTGTGGAGTTTCCTCCCCCTCCAGGTGAGCTCGGCTCCCTGGTAGGTGTAGAGTTTCCTCCCCCTCCATGTGAGCTCAGCTCCCTGGTAGGTGTGGAGTTTCCTCCCCCTCCAGGTGAGCTCGGCTCTCTGGTAGGTGTGGAGTTTCCTCCCCCTCCAGGAGAGGTCGACTCCCTGGTAGGTGTGGAGTTCCCTCCCCCTCCAGGAGAGCTCGGCTCCCAGGTAGGTGTGGAGTTCCCTCCCCCTCCAGGAGAGCTCGACTCCCTAGTAGGTGTGGAGTTCCCTCCCCCTCCAGGAGAGCTCGGCTCCCTGGTAGGTGTGGAGTTCCCTTCCCCTCTAGGTGAGATCGGCTCCCTGGTAGGTGTGGAGTTTCCTCCCCCTCCAGGTGAGCTCGGCTCCTTGGAAGGTGTGGAGTTTCCTCCCCCTCCAGGAGAGCTCGGCTCCCTGGTAGGTGTGGAGTTTCCTCCCCCTCCAGGTCAGCTCGGCTCCCTTGTAGGTGTGGAGTTTCCTCCCCCTCCAGGTGAGCTCGCCTCTCTAGTAGGTGTGGAGTTTCCTCCCCCTCCAGGAGAGCTCAGCTCCCTGGTAGGTGTGGAGTTTCCTCCCCCTCCAGGAGAGCTCGGCTTACTGGTAGGTGTGGAGTTCTCTCCCCCTCCAGGAGAGCTCGGCTCCCTGGTAGGTGTGGAGTTCCCTCCCCCTCCAGGAGAGCTCGGCTCCCTGGTAGGTGTGGAGTTCCCTCCCCCTCCAGGTGAGCTCAACGCCCTGGTAGGTGTGGAGTTCCCTCCCCCTCCAGGTGATCTCGGCTCCCTGGTAGGTGTGGAGTTCCCTCCCCCTCCAGGAGAGCTCGGCTCCCTGGTAGGTGTGGAGTTCCCTCCCCCACCAGGTGAGCTCGGCTCCCTGGTAGGTGTGGAGTTCCCTCCCCCTCCAGGTGAGCTCGGCACCCTTGTAGGTGTGGATTTCCCTCCCCCACTAGGTGAGCTCAGCTCCCTGGTAGGTATGGAGTTCCCGCCTTCCACCTCAGGTCGAGTTCAGCTCGACCAAAGGTGTTGAGTTTTCTTCCACCTAAGGTCAAGTTCAATCCGACCTAAGATGTTGATCTTTCTCCACCTCCAGTTGAGCTCAGCTCATAGGAGGGTTGTTAAGTGGAGAAAGGTTTGCCTTCTACCTCAGGTCGAGCTCGGCTCGACTAGAGGTGTTGAGTTTTTCTCCACCTTAGGTCAAGATTAATTTGACCTAAGGTGTTGAGCTTTCTCCACCTCCAGTTGAGCTCGGCTCATAGGAGGGTGGTTAAGTGGAGAAAGGTTCGTGTTCCGCCCCAAGTTAGGTTTAGTTGAAAAACTCTGCAGGAGCATCCTGTTGGCAGGGCCCTTCGTGGATCACTCTAGGGACCCACCTACTCGTCAAATATGTGGTTTGGACTTTCTTTCCAAGCTTAAGGCAAGCTCGTAAATAGCGGGGATTGTGTACAACCCTCATATTTTCTGAGTCAGTGTGACCTGACACGGATGAGGTCGTGACGAAAAAGGTGACCGCGACGCAGCAAACCAAACCATCGGAAATCGTTAAGGATCGAGAAAGAGAAGACCCGGAGGGATCACTTCCTAATTGGGTGAGCGGGCCCTAGGTCCACTCGCCCAAGGCTCTTGGAGAGTGGACCTAAGGTCCACTTGCCCGAGTGGAGGGGCGAGTAGACCATAGGTCCACTCGCCCGAAGTAGGGACGAGTGGACCTATGGTCCACTCGCCCCAGGCGTGTGGGCGAGTGGAACTATGGTCCACTTGCACCAGGCCTGTAGGCGATTAGACCATAGGTCCACTCGCCCCGGGCACCTGGGCGAGTAGACCATAGGTCCACTCGCTCCGGGCAACAGGGCGAGTGGACCTATGGTCCACTCGCCCGGTTAGCTGAGTGGACCATGAGGTCCACTCGCCCAATTCGGGTGGTGGACCTTGGTCCATTCACCCGACCCCCGACAAGGTGGGGAGAGGACGTCTCAAGCTCCACTCGCCCCCTCCTGTTTCGGTCATTCGGGTTGGTTATTGGGCTGCGGATAGTAGATTTTTTGCTATCCGCAGCCTTATTTTTGGGGAGTCTATAAATAGAACCCCATGGGCACCTTGGGAAGGGATGTTGGTACCCCCCTCCTTCGCGTATGAGCAAGCATTACCCCTCCCCTTCCCCTATCATTGAAGGTGGATGGTGAGGTGATCCTTAGTGCCCTCCATGGTGCCCAGGCTCAGCATTGGCTTGGGAGGGGAAGTTCCATGTGAACTTCCGGGTATATGGTGGGACCTCCACGCTGCAGCTTAAGGGGTTCGTTTATGGACTTAAGTGTCCTTTAAGGGAAGGGTTCTTTGGTTCTTAGTGACTGGTCAAGGGTCTCGCTCAGGTCAAGTAAGGGTTAGCTGCATCCCCCTTGCTAATGTCGAGACCAGTTCTTTGGTTTCAACAGGACTGGCAGCGATCCTGCAAAAAATGTTAAAACAGAAACAAAAACTAAGAAAAAGATAACTTTAGGGTGCCTCCCAAAAGTGCTTTGTTTAAGGTCGCGTAGCTTGACCCATTTGACGCTCACATTATCGGTGGAAGCAAAATCGAATCACTCTTCTAGTTTGATAACTCTTCTGGAAGATATAACTTAAGATGGTGTCCGTTTACTTTGAAGGAGCCTTTTTTCGGGTGGTATATGATAACTGTCCCATATGACCAAGTGTCATTAACGAAAAAGGGGCCGGACCATCGAGATTTTAGCTTTCCCGGAAAAAGGAGAAGACAAGAGTTATAAAGAAGCACGAGATCGCCCGGCAAAAAAGTTTTTGGAATTTTTATATTTTTATCGTGGTAAAACTTTGTTCGCTCCTTATAGAATTTGTTGCTCTCATGCGCTCATCTAGTTCGTTAATTTGAAATTTTCTTTGCTTAACCGCTAAGGTAGAATTCTGATTTAAAAATTTAGGCGCCCAGAATGCGCGATGTTCTAATTCGACCGGAAGGTGGCAAGTCTTGCCATAAACCAATCGATACGGTGTACAACTGGTGGCGGTCTTGTACACCGTTCGGTAGGCCCGTGTCGCGTCATCTAGCTTAAGAGCCCAATCCTTCCTATTAATAGAAACAGTTTTTTCTAAAATCCACTTTAGTTTTTGTTTCACGGCTTCGACTTGGCCACTCGTTTGAGGGTGAAAAGCAGTGGAGAGTTTGTGTGTGACGCCATTTTTTGCTAAAAATTTTGCGAATTGGCTATTGCAAAAATGGGTGCCCCGATAACTAACTATAGCGCGCGACGTGCCAAATGGAGAGAATAATTTTTGTAAGAAATTCACGATGACTCGTGCATCGTTGGTGGGGAGAGCTTGCGCTTCCGCCCACATCAACACGTAATCGACCGCAATGAGAATGTATTTGTTTGAAAACAAGGGAGGGAGAGGACCAAAGAAATTGATACCCAAAAGTTCAAAAATTTTGCATTCTAAGAAAATATATTGGGGCTTCTCATCCCGGCGGGAGATGTTCCCCGACCGCTGGCAGCTGTCACAAGTACTCACAAGGGTGTGAGCATTTTTAAAGAGCGTGGGCCAATAAAAGCCGGCCTCCAGCACCTTTCATGCGGTTCGGTTTGTTTGATAATGACAACCGGTTGGTCCTTCGTGACAATGCCACAATTTTTTTAAACCTTCCTCACTCAAAACACATCTTCTCACTACCAGATCTGCGCAGACACAGAATAGAAAGGGGTCCTCCCAAAAATAGTTCTTCAAATCAGAAAAGAATTTCTTCTTTCGCTGGCTCGAGAATTCTTTTGGCAGGACATGGGCTATTAGATATTTAGCAAAATCCACGAACCAGGGGGTGGAAGACGTCATTATATTTTCGAGAGCAAGGAGGTGCTCTTCAAGGAATTTATCATTTATTTCGGCTTCTACTAATGCTTTCGTAGCGGTATTTTCTAATCGGGAAAGATGATCGGCCGCCAAGTTTTCCGCTCCCCTTTTATCTTGGATCTCTAAATTAAACTCCTGCAAGAGGAGGATCCATCGCAAATGATTGGGCTTCGCGTCCAATTTAATTAAAAGATACCTAAGAGAAGAGTGATCTGTGAAGACGATTACTTTGGAGAGAGTGATGTATGACCTAAACTTATCAAAAGCAAATACGATTGCTTGAAGCTCCTTCTCGGTAGTGGTGTAGTTCGCTTGTGCCGATGTGAGTGTCTTGCTCGCATAATAAATTAGGTGGAAGTACTTGTCTACCCATTGGACTAATACGGCGCCTACCACAATATTACTCGTGTCGTACATAATTTTGAAGTGTAGCGACCAATCCGGTGATACTAGAATTGGAGAATTTATAAATGTTTCTTTTATAAGTTTAAAGGCCAAAAGACATTCGTCGTTAAAAAGGAAAGAAGATTCTTTTTTGAGAAGATGGGTTAATGGCTTCGTGATTTTAGAATGTTTTTGAATAAAATGCCGGTAAAACCCTGCGTGGCATAGGAAACATCTAATTGCTTTTACATTCTTTGGAGAGGGGAGTTTTTTGATAACTTTAATCTTGGCCCTATAGACCTCGATCCCTTTGCCTGATATTTTATGGCCAATGACTAATCCTTCTTTGACCATAAAATGGCATTTCTCCAAATTGAGAGATAGATTTGTCTCCTCACAACGTTGTGGCACACGCTTGAGACTTTTAAGCAACTTTGAAAAGAATTTCCGAAGACGGAGAAGTCATCCATGAAAACTTCCATCACTTCCTCAACTAACTCGTCGAAGATTGCCAGCATACATATTTGGAATATAGCTGGAACGTTACAAAGACCAAATGTCATCCTTCGATAAGCGAAGGTGCCAAAGGGACAAGTGAATATTGTTTTCTCTTAGTCATCGGGCGAAATAGGGATTTGGAAGTATTTGGGGAACCCATCATGGAAGAAATAGCAGGAGTGACCTGAAAGGCGTTCTAAGATTTGATCAATAAAATGCAAGGAGAAGTGATCCTTACCGGTGGCATCATTTAGTTTCTGATAATCTATGCACATCCGCCAACCCGTAACAGTATATGTTGGGATCAATTCATTATTTTCGTTCACAACTACCGTTACTCTGCCTTTCTTCGAAACGACATGTACTGGGCTAACCCAAGTACTATCCGAGATCAGGTAGATGATTCCCGCATCTAAAAGTTTGATAACCTCATCCTTAACGACCTCTTTTATATTTGGGTTTAGTCGTCATTGAGGCTAAACTATATTGCGGGAATTATCTTCAAGGAATATTTTGTGAGCGCAGAAAGAAGAGTTAATACCCTTGATATCCAAAATTTGCCACGCAATTGTGTGGCGGTGATTGCTTAAGACTAGAGTCAATTCAGAAATTTCTGAATCACTCAGTTCAGATGATATGATAACGGGTAGCTTAGAATCTTTTTTTAGAAATAGATATTTGAGGTGAGGGGGAGTTGTTTCAACTCTAAGGCGGGTGGTTCATCATATGAAGTTTTGATTTTCAAATTTTCTAAGTGTAGTTGTTCGGGTGGAGTGGGGCGAGAAACTTCTTCTAATCATAAGAGCTCGGCGAGCTCAAAATTGTCACTGAAAGAGGAGACTAAATCTGGAAGTGAATAAAATTTGCTTTCAAAACACTCTTCTAAGTAGAAACATGAATCATCATTTTCTAGAGTATTTCGCATTGAGGGATTTATACTAAAAGTAACTTCATCATCTCCAGGAGGAGCTTTCCGTTAATTACGTCGATAATTGCATGGGAGGTGGCAAGGAAGGGGCGGTCGAGTATGAGGGGTACTTCGGCTTCCTCTTCGATATCAAGAATGACAAAGTTCACTGGAAAGATGAACTTGTCAACCTCAATGAGCACGCCCTCAACTATCCCTACTGGATATTTTAATGAACGATCGATGAGTTGGATACTCATTTGGGTAGGGCTAAGATTTCATAAACCTAACTTTTTAAATAACGAAAAAGGCATGAGGTTTATACTTGCTCCAAGATCAGTTAAGGGGTGTTTTACTAACGAATTGCCAAATAGGCACGGGATGGAGAACCGTCCCGGGTCATTTGCTTTTTGGGCAATTTGTTAAGTATAACCACGGAGCATTCTTCGTTTAAGGAAATATGTGAAATATCTTCTAATTTCTTCTTATTGGAGAGAAACTCCTTGAGATATTTCACATACTTCGGCATTTTAGAGATAGTCTCGCAGAAGGGTACATTAATATGAATTTGTATTAATTTTTTTTTAATTTTTCTCAGTGCACTCTGTCACAACCCGTACTTTCCCAATAATTAATAAATATTATCAGTGCAAGGGGGAAAATGCGCGTCATGATGCCACATCATGCAGGGGAGAACTACAGGCGCTCAGGCAGCCACTCCTTAAGAATAATTATAAAAGACATAAATATGATTGAGTTTAAAAAATAGAATTTACATTTTTAGTTTTAGACCGTGTCCCTCGATCCAGTGGATCAACTAGTCCACGAGTAGAAAATTAAACATACACAGCAGAAAAAATGGTTCATTTTATCCTATATGAGCATTAAGATCAAACATTCCATCAATGATATGCACATCTATAAATTTAGTATAAGTAAGGAAGGATTTTCTACGATCTTCAAAGTAGGTGGATTTTACTAAAAATCATGTTATACGAGAATGCCTTTTTCTGTACATAAAATAACTCATGCATCCTAGCATAAAACTTCCTAGAGAGCAAGTATGTAACTTAACCAATAAGTAACAGCAGAAAAGCTAGCAAACAATCTAACACCAGAAAACTAAATCTATGGGCGTCAACAACTGACACGAACCCAAAGAAAACAAGCCACGAGTCTAAACTGAGGCAAGAGAAAACAACTACCTCACAGTAGTGTGGGGAAAGCAAACAACTAAAGTAACCCGCAGCTCTAAAACACACCGACTCTACTACCCAGACAGCTACTGCTCCGAGCCTGAGACATTCATAAGAACATAATGCCTTAATAAGAAAGTCTAAGTCGCAGCAAGAATAAAACCAAAGTTTTTAATATACAAGTATTAATAGCAAAAAAAAATAAAAGATCGCAGGAATAGAGGAATTGACAGTTCAATAATGATTAGCTTATAACAACCCGAGCCAGCTCAATCGAGTGCACTCGGCAAGAGAAAAGCTTGCACCAAAAGTAATGGCAATCTATATTATAATGATATATATATATATCAAGCACTTGAGACTAATCAGCTCAAAGAAGGGCATCATTTAACGCCGGGCAAATCACGGCACTGAGGCAGAGGCATATAGTCCAACACGAACCATCAGCACAAAATACAAGCCCTGGGTGTATGATCCACAAATAAAAGGCCCTGCGACGGTGGTACATTCCACTAACGCTCACATCCCAACAATCCAACAGGGGTGCTATGGCGGTGACTCTAGTCCACTCAAACCAACAACCCAAATAGAGGTGCTGTGGCGGTGACTATTAGCTCACACAACCAATAGACTCCAACAGGGGTGGTGTGGTGGTGACTCCAGTCCACACAAACCAACAACCCAAACAGAGGCGTTGTGGTGATGACTCTTAGCTCACACATCCAACAGACTCCAACTTAGCAAACATAACTCACACAACCAACAACCCAAATAAAAGAATGCCAGACAGTAAAACAGGAGCACAAATATATTTAATTGCAACTTAAGATGAGAGGAACAATAAGAACATGATTCATGATTTAATACTTAAGTCAACATTCAACTTAAAAGGTTAAAGATTTCAGCATGCTGACACTACACAAGGCTTGGCGTCGGGACACGACAATGATAAGGTCCACCTGAAGGCCAAACACAAGCAATACTCTAACATTGATTTGCCCGAAAAGGAAGAACTGAGCAAAGCAGTAAATAACAAAAAGGACTAAGCAGTTGATAAGGAAACGAGGATGTCGGCGATAACCTAACGAACCAAACAGTCGACAAAGTACTTAGATTAAGCAGAGGACAAGAGGTCTGGACAATGCTGTCGATAAAGGGAAAGCAATTGAAGTCTTGTAGTCAACAAACCTTACACAAGCAATCACCACAGCACTGACCATGCAGGAGCATCATGCAGTCAACACAAAAGAATTCGACTTTTTGCATACAGTCAACAAAGAACTTATGCAAATTGAACTATGCAGTTGTAAATAGATTACGCGTTGAATGAAATCGACAAAAGCGACAATTGACTTAGATTTGAGCAGTCGGCTGAAATAACTTACTATGCAAGAGAAAGGGGGATTATAGGTCATGCAGATGACACAAAGTCTCAAAATTATGCAAATGATAAATTCAAGCGGTCGATAGACCGAATGCATGCAGTCATTAGGTAGAATGCATGCAGCAAAACACTCAAACTAAGCAAAAGTGCTCATGCAGTTGATAAAGGAGCATGGTCAAAAAAATTATGAACCACTCTGTCACAAAAACTTAGGATTTATGAAACACCCCAACAGAAATAAAGAAAATCCTAAACATACAGCCCACAAAACTTAGGATTCACACTTGACAGGAGGTCCCGACAATCGATGGGAGGTCCCGTCGATTCTAACTTGAAGTGTACACAAAATTCTTCTAAGCGACCCAAACAAAGAACCTACTCCATAGAACAAAGAGAAAGATAAATAGCTGCTCCTACATTAACCGGAAAACCAACCCGAGGCAAACAAAGAATAAACCATGCTACTTTCATACCATAGAAGAAGTTTTTTGCTTATACTTCAACCAGATGAATTTAGGAAAACTTTTCGACGAACTAAGAGAGAACACTCGATGAAAGTTACATAACTCACTTGACAACATTATCGAAAGCATCCGGCGATTGACACAAAACTACTCGATGAAATAAGCTTCACTCGACAAATTGAACTTAACCTTGCGAGTTCAGTCGACGAATTTAACTTAGCCTATCGAGTTCAATCGGTGAATCTAACTTCACTCGGCAAATTTAACTTAGCCTCTCGAGTTCACTCGAGGAATTGGACTTAGCCTCATGTGTTCACTCGATGAATTTAGATCACTCAATGAATTAAACTTAGCCTCTCGAGTTCACTCGACGAATTTAGATCACTCGATGAATTTAACTTAGCCTCTCGAGTTCACTCGACGAATTAGACTTTGTTGGATCGGTAGGAGCCCTTAGAGGGGGGGGGGGGTGAATAAGGGGTTTAAAAACTAATATTTTATTTTAAAATAATTGCTTGTGATAAGAGATCAAAATAGTGATTTTGTTTAAAGATCTAAATTGTTTTATAATAAAGGAGAGGATAATAAACAATTTAGAGAAATGAAGAACAAATCAATTTTATTACACCCAGAGAGACATGATTATTATTAATAAAATTGATTACAAAATTTTGATTTCAATGACGCTAGAAATCAAAGCGAATTGTGAAAGACTCTTTTTGTTTTCTATACCGACTCGTATCCCCACGAACCAGTTGGCTTTCGTCATGATGATGACGCATGTTGAAATCTTCTCCACGGATCTCCTTAAGCCTTCATGGATTTGTGGGAGTATCTCTCTGAACCTTCCTCTCTATGCTGTGGCACGAAGCTCTGGAATTCTGGATCTCAAGCGGATTAGGAAGACGGAGCCAATGGGTCCTTTTTATTGTCTCAGCGCTAGCGCCTGCGTTAGTGCTACAGCCGGCGCTATCCCATATTAGGACACATTCTGCGCGGCAGAATCTTCAATCTGAGGAAACAATTCTCGCTTGCCTACTGTGCTCCTCGCTATCACTTGCGCTATCGGATATCGCCTGGCGCTATCTCCTTCTATAATTTCAACCAGCAATTGCGCTTAATCCAATATTTCGTCGAACAAGATTTCGTCGAACGCCGCTAAGAGTTTGTCGAACGAGATTTCGTCGAACGCAGCTATGAGCAATTTGTCGAGCGCCGCTAACAGTTCGTCAAACGACAGCTAGCGCCTGCGCTAGTACTACCGCCAGCGCTAGTGGGAGTTTTGGATTTGATGGCTCAACTTTGGGGGCAACCTTCTTATGTAATCCTTGAGTCATGCAGACTTTGTTATCCTGCACACTTAAACACACGAGATCAAATACACATAGGATTTGTTATTTTCAAACCTAGGAGATGCGGAAGACCATGTTCCAACAAACTCCCCCTTTTGATAATAACAAATCCATTAATGATAAATCAAAGCATTAATATATAAGCATGAAGAAACAAACTTGTGTGTGTGTGAGAGTGATGACTTAGGATAATTATCGATTTTGGCATATAGAATTGCTCCCCCTAAGTGAATGCTCTCATAATATGTAAGCTATCATCTTAATTAAGCATGTTAGTTTTATATTTTGATAGCAGATTATATTTATCATGATTGTTCTCCCCCTTTTGTTATTAGCAAAAGTGGGTTAGGAGACACCACTTAAAAGTTGACAATAAGATAAAGGCATGATCGAGCTTTTAGAGAGAATGAAATGATAAGAAGTTTTAGAATACTTTTTTATAAAAGTAGATCAGAGTTTTTTAGCTTCACAATATTTTCATAAATCAGAGTTTGTAGCATAAGCAAATGTAATGATTTCCAAGTAACTAAACTACCCAGACAATATGTCTACACCCTAGCCCCGTACTAAGTGACGAATGGGCATGAGGAGTTGCAAACATGTCGTAGGTTGGGGTGTTAGTCCCATATGCAAACACTTGACAAAACTCAACCTAGCACTCTTTCCCCCCAGTGCCTCGCAAGGCCCCACTGGAACCCTCCCCGGTTAAGGACAAGACATGACTAGAGATAAAGGTTATCTAATGTGTACAACCCTACCCCCCCCCCCCCCCCCCCCCCCCGCTATGGTGAGATATGAAGTCATGGATAATAATTATTGGAAGCGTTTAAGCATTTTAAATCAAATTATAATTTCATAGCCAATAGGTTTTAATATTTGAATTTTTTACAGAAAATTTCACATAACTAATCCATTAATAAATCAGAGTTTTAGTATTACAATATTTTCATAGAAATAAATCCGAGTTTTTAGCAAAAAAAAATATTCATGTTTAGAGTAACCAATATAAAGTTTACCATGCAAGTCTACCACTTGTTGAAAGAAAGGAATTTTAAGATTCAAGTGATGATGCACACAAAATAAAACACTTTAAGTAAGCATGAAAGCGCAAGGTACAACAATTATATGGTTATGATGCGGAAGACTTATAGAAATACAAGAAACATCTTATTGTAATCAATGATGATCCATAAAAAGATATATGAGTTAAATTTCAAAAAGAAGATGTTTTTGTAAAATATTTTTCAATTAAAATCTTTAAGTTTGACAATAAAGTAACCAAGCATGAAATAATCTTATCAAAAAGAGATTACTACAATGTAACTTTAATTCATAATTTCAAAACATACCAAACATTGTAGAAAGCATGCTAGGTTATCTAGTGCATTTCATAAATAAAGAGTAGTATAGAATTTGCATTAGGATCCAATACTCATGAGAACAAGTGTTATGGAAGATAATGATGTGCACATAAGTGTATTTTGAATAGAGTAAAGAAATATTTTAATCAAAAATACAAGAGATATGTAAAGTAAGAGCACAATAAAACACAAATAATTTCACTTCCACACACTTTAATGCACAAACAAAAAATGTACAACTACCAAGGTGCTTTGCACACACAATGCTCATTAAGACTTATCAGGGTGAAAAGTAGTGCTTGGGGGATCACATATTTTATTTTTAATGTTGAGACTCGTGATCCGGTGTACTTTAAGAGTAAGTGGTTTTTATTTTGAAAGAAGGATATGGTGTGCACAAGATACTTTACTATTCTTTCCAAGGTGCTCAACCTCACAACGCTTATTAAGACTTATCAGAAGGTTCAAGTAGTGCTTGGTGGAGTTTTCTTTGTCACTTTATTTTATGATTTTTGTGTTGTACAAAGTTCTCTGAATACACTTATTTTGCAAACCAATATAATTTATGAAAACATAACCACTTTTCTTAACTTTTAAAAGTGCAAATAAAAGTAGTGTAGGTAAGATACTTGTGCAATTTTAATTCATTGTACTAATACAAAACATACACAAGCATTCTTAGATTAAACACATATGTAGACAATGCCAAAATAAGTGAGTGAATAAAGATCATTATCAAACATAAAACATTTACTCACACTTAGAGGCATGCTAAGCGAAGTTCTACACAACTTTTACAATATAATTGATGCACATATTAATAGATATATCAAAGCATGATGAAAACAATGTTCAAAGTAGTTTGAAAAGATAAATTGCAACATCATAGAAGTTCTAAATAATAGATTAAATCATGCTTGATTTTCAATGAAGTCCATACAGTATTTTTGATATTTTTGCGAAATAATTTTAATTTAAAGTTTGAATTCTTATAATTTGATCATGGACTTCCCGAGGTCTACCCTCTGAGAGGTTCGCCCGGTACTAGGTGATATGATGGGATGATAGCTCAAATCACCCTTTTCGCAAGATACATATAAATAGAAAAGTTAAGTTTAAAATAATAATTTTTGATTCTTGTTTTTGTTTTTTTTTTGTTTTTTTTTAATTGATTTTTGCTTTTAGAAATAGAATTTAAGCAAATGACAAAAAACCAAAAAAGGCAAACATCTTTTTTTGAAATTTGGCTTTTGTATTTTTGTATTTGATTTTTCAAAAATGTAATAAAAGCAGAAGTGCAGAAATGAATAGTACACATAGATTAATATATTTCTAGGGATTTTTCAAAATTTTAAAAATACAGAAAAACACATAAGTGCACTAGCACCCGCGTTAGTGCTAGCGCGGGAAACAGTACACAATTTTTGATGATTTTGAAATTTTTAATTGTTGATATTGATTAAGTGTCCTAATAGTAGCTTCATGCTGAAATTTCAAATATTTAGGAGATGTCTGGATAGTGCAAATTTCATGAAACATTAGCGGTTTTGTATATGACTTCACCAAATAAACTTTGCAAGTGATATATTTTATTATATCTCCATTTTAATATTTTAAGGCTTATATTTACCAAACTATTGTAGTTTGGAAATGATAGGAAATGTAAGCACGAGAAGACCTGAATGAACAAATCTAATGATTTTAGTGATTAAAAATAATGTTCATGCATGAGAATATCATGGATAAGCCCTAAATGAGAATACCCAGCCTGTCTATCTTGGTAAACATATAAAGGCTAACATAGACACAAATATTCTTTATGCGACAATGTTAGTATGATAAGTTTGAGCTTAACGTTATACCAAGGTTTGATAGTGCTTCAACTTATAGACCTAGAATGGAGTGACGATTCTATTTGATTTGATATCAAGATGATTCGAATGTCTAAACGAGAAATAAATCACAATATACACCAACCATTATAATATCAATTGTCATCAGTTATAATTCACATAAATGTGATAGAAATAATTATTTTTAGAAGACTTTTGATATGACTTATGATGTTAGAGAATTTTAGCAAAGGACATCAATAGATAATAGTGGTGCTTGTGAATTCAATATTCATTATGAGGATGAATTCTTTCAATACATTTTAGTGATTTTCTTTTAATTAAGAATTTTGAATATATATATATGACTTTTAATAGGTGAACAATAGTGATGGTTTTGATCATGTTTGACATCAAGGAGTGAACACAATATAATTTTTTGTTGTGAACAAAGACAACCATATTGAAAGTTGAGCTTTTATTTAGATCTTGAACTTTCTTGTAGATTATGTTATTTCTTTAAACCACTTGTTGTTGAAGGATAAAAAGCTTAATAGCCTAATGACTTGATTTAATTTTAAAATATCTTATAGCAAATTTAGAATTTGATTTATATGAATAATAAAAGATATTTAAAGATAATGAATATGAGAGAGATAGATAGGTCATCAAAATTAGATATGACTTTTGAATTTGATCAATTTGATTTTATAAACATATTAAGCTTTTAAGAGATAGGATCATATTTTCAATACTATATAGGATGACCATGACATGATTGTTCAAAAAGAAAACAACAAGAAAAAAAAAATTTAAAAGCACATCATGAAGTAGAAATTTGTATATCCTATTTTGAAAAGTTTCTACTTCATGCATTTGATGATACCTAATGAATACGAGTTTTAGGTATCCAAAGGGGACCATGTGGGATGGTTCCTTTGGGTACCCAAATATAGCGAGATGGCTTTTGGGGAGACAAGGATGGATGGACCCTTTCTTTTGACATTAGTGTGTCATTCTTAAGTATGGGTCTCCATTCATACCTTGGACAAATACTATTTTTATTTTTTAAATTTCCATAGTCATTTTCTTGTATGTTTGGGTAAAAATGACTTTCGAAATTATTATTTAAAGGAAATTTGTTTGCATTTAATTTTAAGTTGGGAGAAGATTGATATTGTAAATGATGATAATGATAGTGTTTTGGAATTTTATTTACAATCTTTGATGTTTTTTATTTCCATAATTTAGCATATTTACGTTTTGAGAAATCAAATTCAACTTGCTTTTGGATTTTGCATTATATTGAGAATGTATGTTTTGAGAATTTTTCTTTATGATTTCCTTAAGCAAGTTGATTTTAGTTTTTAATTCATTATTTTTAATCTTTAAATTATGTCTAGCTTTATTATAAGCGATTGTGCTATTTTTAAGAGTGGAGACCATTGAATCAATATGATCTTGATAGTTGTTTCTATATTCATCAAATGTTTCATCCATCTCTTTAATTTCAATTTTATATTGTTTACACTTAGCACAATCATTTTCCAAAGATGAATTTTCTAAACATAATTTTTTATTTTGTTCTTTTATAAAAAGAATTTCCTTTTCAAGTTCCTTGCATTTTTCTTTCAAATCATTAAATTCTATACAAGGTGTAATGTTTTCAACTAAGGAGCCTTGGGTAGAACTAGATAAATTAGAATTTGATTCTTCATTAATTTTTGCCTTTAAATTTTTATTTTCTAGGCGCAAATGTTTATTAGCACTCTTTAATTTCTTAATTTTACGCTTTGTAGTTTGAAGCAATTGTAATGTCGAAATAGAAGTACAAAAGATGGGATTTGATTTCCTTACATTGCTTTTGGGAGAGGCATGATTTGAACATATAGTTTCTTTTACATCTTTTTGGCACTCCTCTTCCGAAGACAGTACTTCTTCTTCTTTCCCATTTAATGCGTGCTCCATTGATCCGTCATGAGAGGAGCATTCTTGAAGACTTGTGAAAGCTTGCATATTCTCCAGTTTTTGTGATTGTTCCATACCTGTAGAAGGAGAATCATACATTTCTTCAAGAAATTTCCATACTTTATATGCACTAGAAAATCAGTACATTAATTTTGAAATGTCGTGAGATAAAGCACAGAAAATACTATTTAAAGCTTTTACATTTAGGTGAAGTTCCTTTTTATTTGTTTCATCCGCTGGTCTTACTATTGCTATATTCCATGCTTCGATATCTAAATTTTTAATAAACTTTTCCATTAGAAATTTCCACCCTTTATAATTTCTCCCTTCGAATAAAGGTGGTTTAAGAGATTTTTCTTCTTCATAAAAATTTACCCCACTAATAGAAGCGAGATCATGAGACGCCATTATTCCCGGTTGTTAAGACGATTGGAATACAACCGCTCTGATACCACTTGTTGGATCGGTAGTCGCCCTTAGAGGGGGGGGGGGGGGGGTGAATAAGGGTTTTAAAAACTTATATTTTATTTTAAAATACTTGCTTGTGATAAGAGATCAAAATAGTGATTTTGTTTAAAGATCTAAATTGTTTTATAATAAAGGAGAGGATAATAAACAATTTAGAGAAATGAAGAACAAATCAATTTTATTACACCAAGAGAGACATGATTATTATAAATAAAATTGATTACAAAATTTTGATTTCAATGATGATAGAAATCAAAGCGAAATGTGAAAGATTCTTTTTGTTTTCTATACCGACTCGTATCCCCACGAACCGGTTAGCTTTAGCCGATCCTTTCCCGGATACGGCCTCGAGCCGCTCTAGCCAACCCTTCCCCGGATATGGCCTCGAGCACCCCCTAGACCTACACCCAAGACCTAATCGCCAACACGAGGCAAATTTCAGCCCTAAGTCCTACCCAGACCTAATCGCCAACACGAGGCGAATTTACTACTCGATTTAAAAGAAAAGATGTGAAATAAAAAGACAAAAATATAAGAACTCCCTCTATGTGGATATCTTGGAGAAGTAGACGAAGACGCAGAGTAAGATCGTAGTCGATGCGGTCTTTTGTCACGATGATGACGCGTGTTGAAATCTTCTCCACGGATCTCCTTAAGCCTTCAGGGATTTGTGGGAGTATATCTCTGAACCTTCCACTCTATGCCGTGGAACAAAGCTATGGAATTCTGGATCTCAAGAGGATTAGGAAGACGGAGCCAAGGGGTCCTTTTTATAGTCTCAGCGCTAGCTCCTGCGCTAGTGCTACCGCCGACGCTATCCCATATTAGGACACATTCTGCGCGGCAGAATCTTCAATCTGAGGAAACAATTCTATCTTGCCTACTGTGCTCCTCGCTATCGCCTGCGCTATCGGATATCGCCTGGCGCTATCTACTTCTATAAGTTCTCACGGCAATTGCGCTTAATCCAATATTTCGTCGAACGAGATTTTGTCGAACGAGATTTCGTCGAACGCCGCTAAGAGTTTGTCGAACGATATTTCGTCGAACGCAGCTATGAGCAATTTGTCGAGCGCCGCTAACAGTTCATCGAACGACAGCTAGCGCCTGCGCTAGTACTATCGCCAGCGCTAGTGGGAGTTTTGGATTTGATGGCTCAACTTTGGGGTCACCTTCTTATGTAATCCTTGAGTCATTTGGACTTTGTTATCGTGCACACTTAAACACACAAGATCAAATACACATAGGATTTGTTATTTTAATACCTAAGAGATGCGGAAGACCATGTTCCAACAGACTTAACCTCACGAGTTCACTCGACGAATTTAGATCACACGATGAGTTTAACTTAGCCTCTCGAGTTTACTCGATGAATTGGACTTAACCCCATGAGTTCACTCGACGAATTTAGATCACTCGACTAATTTAACTTAGCCTCTCGAGTTAACTCAACAAATTAGATCACTCGATGAATTTAACTTAGCCTCTCGAGTTCACTCGACAAATTGAGCTTAACCTAACGAGTTCACTCGACGAATTGACTTCACTCGACGAATTTGAATTAACCCTTTAATTTCCTAATGGGTCTACCCTTTAATTTCTTGCCTAAATAGATAAAAGAAGAGGAAAATAATATAAAAGTACAAGCAAGGGGAGAAGAAAGCAAACCGCTACTTGCCTTAACCTCAAGACACCAAAATTTGTCCTTACAGGCCCTTCACGCCAAGGATTGGCTCAAACACGGGCTAAGCACGAAGAATCTATGAAGATTTGGACAAAAACAAAAAATTAGGGTCGCTAACCCTAATGCTAAAAATCCACGAAATGGACAAAACTTACCACGCACATGAAGAGCACGACGAGAGCTTTCCAGATCTATGCTCCAGCGAAGATTTCGTGCACCGGATCTCTGGGGGTGGCGGTCGGAAGCTCCACAGAAGCACGGTCTTCTCTCTCTCTCGCATGCGCACTCACTAGCTCGACTATTCCAAACGGAATAATAATTATAAGAATAAGAAGGGCCGAACCAAAAGTCGCCGATTCCAATGAAATTTGCACCGAAGACAAACGTCGGCGCTACAAATCTAACGGAGAAGACAAAATCAAAATCCGACGGGCCATTCTCGAGATATAAATTTCCAAAGTTTACGGCGAATGATAATTTTACAAATCTTTGAAAAAATCACCGGGGCTCTAAAATCGCTTGGATCACAACGAAATTTCGACGAGCCTTTAAAAAATTAATTAATTTAATTTTCGAAAGTAAAATTTTCCAATTCCGGTATGCTTCAAAATTTGGTCGACTTGACCGAACGGACGCGAAAATGCGCAAACGACGGCGCACTGCTAACTCCGCACTAACTTAATGCCCTTACATCATTATGACGTCAAAGAAGGATAAAATAATTCCTGAAAAAAATCAGGGGCGTTACACACTCGCTCTTAAGTTTAGATGGATACGGAATATTTGAACTAGAAGCGTGCGGAGCTAACATAGCACGCAAATTTGAAGATAAAATAGGAGGATGAGGAGGAGTAAATACCTTGGGTTCGTCCAATTTTGAATTACTTCCTTTCGCTGCGAAGGTTAATCACGTTCGCGCACTCCCTTGGATTCGGCTATGTATTTCCCGGTAGAGCTCCTTGCTGACGCTCGGAAAACATTTTCAGTAGCTGCCTCATTTGGTTCTCTAAATTTTTGATCGATCCGGTGAGGTTCCGGATGTTCGATTCATTTGTAGCAACATATTTTGCAAAGACCTCTTCAAGTGGAGAGGGATTTTGCGGTTGCGGTGGAAATTAGGTAGATTAAAATTTAGAGGGGGAGTTAAGTTTAGAGGATGATTAAAAGGTTGATTAAAATTTAAAGGATGCTGAGAATTTCCTTGGTTGCTACACGAGAAATTTAGATGATTCCTATAACCTGCATTGTAGGTGATGTTGTACGGAGCAGAGTTCAGGTTATTGGTAGGTCGAGGCGGATTTCCCATATAGTCAACCTGCTCTTCAATTAAAACATTATTAGCCCAAGGTGGAGTGGTGGAGGATGCAAACATCTCTGCCACTTTCTTTATTAAGTGCTCAACTTGTAAAGCCAAATTAGAAGTAGCATCTATTTCAAAAATTCTGGCCGGCTTGTTTGGCCATGGTCGGGGCAAATTCCACTAATATGCATTCATATCCATTTCCTCAAAAAGCTCTTGAGCGTCCTCCCGGGTATTTTTATTTAACGTACCCACGGAGGCCGCATCAATCATTTGCCTAGTTTGGAAATTTAAATCATTATAACATAGTTGTACTTGTTGCCAAGTAAAAAGTGCATGGTGAGGGCATCTACGCAAAAGCTCCTTGAAGCGCTCCCATGTATCACAGAGAGTCTCCGAGTCGATTTGCATAAATGACGCAATATCTGTTCGCATTTTGGCGGTCTTTGCACGCGAAAAATACTTAGTAAGAAATTTTTCCGCCATATCGGCCCATTTAGTGATGGACTCCATTGGAAGGGAGCCCAGCCCCTGCTTGGCCTTAGACCGCAAAGAAAAAGGAAAAAGACATAAACGAATGGTGTCATCGGTGATGCCATTTATTTTGAAGGTGTCGCAAATTTTATGAAAATTAGAAATATGATAGTTTGGATCTTTGTCCGACAGACCATCGAAGGTCACTAATTGTTGCACCATTTGTATGATGTTGGACTTGATCTCAAAGTTATTGTTCGCCACCGCAGGGCAAATAATACTTGACTGTGTGCCTTCCAGATTCAGCCGCACATAATTAAACATGGTCCTTTGCTGGGCCTCATTAGGATTGGGCCCGTTAGGCATCAAATATTCTATGGTAATGTCCCCGGTCGACTCTTTGAATAATAAGTCTGTATCTTGATCACGAGAATGGCGGCGCCGCAAGAGGGTTCGCTCGATCTCTGGATCGAAAGAAATATTCGAAGAGCTACCTCAGGTCATACACTAGAAAAAAAAGGAGAGGAGAAAAAAAGCGAATTTGAAAGGAGAGAGAATAATAAAATAAAACAAAAGAAAGAGTTAAATTTAATTACTAAGTATATATATATATTCTCTTCTTTTTAGGCAAATTAAGTTAGTCTTTGATTTCCCGAGGTATACCCAGTGAAGGGTTCTCACCGGTACTAGGAGGTGTGATGGGATAATAGACCAAATGTCCCTCTCCAAGACTTAAATTACACCTTTAAATTTTTGAAACTAGAAAAAGAGAGGAAAAGAAAATGATAAAATTAATAGTTATCCTCTTTTCAAAATATCTAAACAAAAGTCCCAGGCAACGACGCCAAAAACTTGATATGGTAATATTTGGAGATGTGGTTTTTAAAAGAAAGGCAAGCGGTTTATGATTATATTCTTCAAAACTATATCCAATGAAAGAAAGTGTACCTTATCATCTATATTATAGGATATTTTATAAATACCAAGGCCATATTCCTCAGGGCGCGTTGATTACTTCTACTTCAAGGAGGTCACTATTATCATATCTAATGATTTTTAGGATTTGTTTTACTTAACTAAAATGAGACAAATTGCAAATTAAAGTAAGGTTTAGATGATGGTTAAAAGGATTAGTGCTCAATCTAAAATCACCTTGGAGTGAGAATAATCTAGAGAAGATAAAAATAAATCTAATTCCTTTTAAGTAAACTACTTGACCATGGAGGTTCCCGAAGATTGAACATGCCTCTCTCGAGTGAAATGCCCAACTAAGTTTAGGAAAAATCACCCAAACTCTTGTTCTATAATCGATTACCTAAAACTTGCTTTACGGTGTGAACCCCACTATTGGATTTGACTCCAATCCGGGAGATTTACATCATCTTATATCGAGGGGGAGTGCAACTCTCATTACCCTTGAGTGATTGATTCATACTTTGAGTATCTCGGCTAGCTAAGTATGAAAACCTAAGTGAAAACCATATATCAAAAATATGGCCTCATTAATTAAAAATCAAGGGTAAATCAAGTGTTTACATAAATGGAAAAACAGAGCTAGAAGATCATAAATTGATTAACTCATCCCCGAATCATTTTGATTGAGCAATAATGAGAGTTAGTAAATCATGGTAGAGGGGAAAAAGGAGAAAAATAAGATTGCATGAAAGTGAAAATTAATTAAGGTAGAAATAGAAGGAAGAAAAGTAAGCTAAATTTTTTTTAAAACTAAAAGCGATTACAAGCCTTAAGGAAGATTACAATGCGATAAAAAAAAGGCTACAAGCTTAAGAACTATTGCATGAAAGTAATCTAGGAGAACTTTACTTGAATGGAAGAGAGAAAGAGAGCATGAAAGGGAAAACAAGAAAACAACAATTAAGCACTCTAACAGCACCTCCCCTTCTCCAAAATTTTGAACCCTGGACTCAAGGGGACCTCTAGAATTTATGGGAAAATTTTTCAAGTTACTTGCCCTCGGTTACGCACATGACCAATGGCATGTAATTATTGTTCTGCTCAGCTGGGTCAGCGGCGTGGGGCTTGCATGACGGAGCAGCAAAAATTGGACATTACACGCCCGTGACTTGGAGGTCACGGTCGTGTACTTGGGCGGCCTCATTAAATGTGGCGTGAGCGTTATTGGCGGCGCGGCGGGAGTCATAGATCACGCGGGAGAGTCATGACCATGAATTTTATGGACACAGGTGTGACTTGAGTCAACTGTTCATGACATCTTCATCTAGTCACGGCAGCGGCGCTGAGTCATCTTGAAGTTGACACGCCCTCGGTCACGAGCGTGACCGAGGGCGTGACCATGAACACTGACATGACCTGGAGGAAATGTTCCCAAATCGTGCGGCAGTAACTCTGGACATGCATTAGGATTACACGCCCTTGGTCACGGGCGTGGCCAAGGGCGTGTTATGCAAATTTTACCGAATTGTCCAGAAAATCTGCAAAATCACAAAAAATGCTAAATTCGGTTCAATCTCAAGAAAAGAACTATTTATTAGCTAATATTAACATGAAAAAGAGAAATTCCTATTAACTAAATACTAAAATCTATAATTAAAATTCATATAAAACCTAAGTGTCACTTTAACATTATTTGAACATTTAAGTTTGTGTTGATTATCCCACTTATCTTTGGGTTTTTCAAGTGTAGCTTCTACTTCTACCATGGTAGGAGGAGAATGTTGGACATGTGTGTCACATCCCTTTGTTTGAGAATAACAAATCCCATATTGTATTTGATCATGCTTGTTGTGTGTTTATAGTGTGCAGGAACTATAGGTGCAATATTCCACAGGTAGAAAGCAGCTTGGAATCAAATTCTCTGAATAAAGCACTACCACCAGTGCTTTTGTCGTTTTAGGTGAATGCACATCCCGTGCACACCACCCCTTAAAAGGAATTCGTCCCGAATTCGCTAAACTACGGATCAACGCCCTAAGTCTGATACCAAATTGTAACACCCCGCCAGTACAAATAATATAACAGTAGGTCCGGCCGGGACCCCACGCTATACTAACCATACTAGCTAGGCATTAAAAGGAGATATACAGAAAAGAACTACACCAGAGTATACTAAACATAAGCGGAAGCATAAAGATTTAACATTTCTTTTAAAATTGTCCACTATCCCAGGAATGAAACAAAAGAGTTACGGCCTTAAGGCCTTACATTTAACAAATGTATAGAAACTCAAAACATACATCGGCACGTAGGCCGGCAATACAGGAAAAGCAGAAAAGAGGCTGGCCGTCGAGGGCCAACACAGCAAAAGGGCCACCGCCCGCTATTTCCCGCTTGGCTCACCTGCACCTGCAGCAACGATCCACCAAAAAGTGGCAAACAGGTAACCGGTCAGCTAAAGCTGACCAAAATTATAACGACCCTGCCCCTAAAGCCGGGGTGGTGGTACTCCTTCCCTGCAGGCATACAGTATAGGCATAGATTGTCAAGGTGCATTCAAACACCATATGTACAAGCAATCAACACCAACGTGGGTACGCACGGCCACACATTTCATGCTCTCAAGGCACTCTCACGGTGTACTCGCCGAGCTACACCTAACAACTCCTTAAACAAAGAGTTCGCATGAGCTTTGACCGTCAAGACTAACTTGCCTTACAGACCAATCCCAACATCATACGGTGCACCGAGGAGCTACCTCTTCATCGATTCAGTATGGGAGCGGGTTCGGTTCATCTTTGCCCGTGCTCAAATCGTCAGAATCAATCGTCGCGACGCGGGTACAGCTTCACCACGGCCCGAATAACGAAAGGAGGTTTCACAACTCCACAACCAGTTCACTGGGAGCTACCGCCGGCGCTAGCGCTAGCGCCGGGCGGTAGTGGCAGATCTCCGAATCCACCCACAACTTTGGGTATTTCCTGGAGGTTACCTCCAGGACTCCCTACAGTACTCTACTGTACACAGAACCCGAAAATAGTGCAAACAAAACACGGAGTCTTCTCCGGCATAATTAATCACTATAGCCATCACCAATCCCGACCAACCTGTCCGGATGGGTTTCACACACAATGCCTATATCCGTACTACGATTTCGGATGCTAATTCAAGTGACCAAAGGGGATCGAAACGATCAACCCGCTGGAAAACTCCCTTTTCTCCATCAATCGGTGGGGGATTTTCCATGCAAACATGCCATAAAAAGGAGGACTTCACTTGTCCAAGTAGAAGATCATTACCCTTGTCATTTTCTTGTTCACCATGAGAATCCAAGATTCTAATCGGATGGAAAGGACCGCACCGGGCTGCGCTCTGTGGATCAGCAAATGGCTCGCGATTCGGAGCTTCGAAGCTCCGTCAATGGTGGAAGACACCCTCTTCTTCCTCCTTGGCTTTCCTCTTTTTCAAGCTTGAAGAGAGATAAGACTTTAGAAATAAAGAGAATATCTCCTCTGGTCAAGGCTTAAGAAATCCCGGATTAAACCACAGCCATCGGTTCTAAGAACATAAGGATTTGACGGCCACGATTTCAAATCACGGATCTGTATCGCGCGCTATCGCCGGCGCTAGCGCTAGCGCCTGCGCTAGCTTCCGTCTCGACGGATAGCGTCTGCTGACACTTAAAGCTTCCGTCTCGATGGCAAGCAAACGCTGAGATGGCTAGCGCCAGGAGGTAGCACTACCGCCTGCGCTAGCTCCCAGCAGCCCAATTCTGCTTCAAAGTTTTGGGGTGTTACAGTATACCTCCTTCGTTGGTTGTTCTAGTGAAGCCTAAGTCCACTTGGTTGGTTTTGGTGCGTAACTTATTGTGATTGGGAACACCCGTCGGTGTTTCCTTGCGAACGGGTCGAAGTATAGCTACACCCGCATCGTTGTTGTTAACGCGATGATTTGAGCAATGGGCACAAGCTTGTACCGAACCCACACCATGCGTATCGGCGAGAGGGGGAAACCTCGGGACGCCGTGTGATCATGGAATAGACCTGTTTGGGAGGGTTCCTCCAATAGGTAAATGCTCAAGCGTTCACTAAGCTCTTTAGTTTAGCTGGTTACGTGTGGTCGTGAGAACCCACGGTCATGGATTTGGATTGATGTTATGATTAGCCTCACGCGTTGCTTAGGCGGTTGTGGGGAACCTTCGGGTGAACCCAACCAACATCATGTGCATTCCCAGGATCAACTCTATTTGATGCTACACCTAGAAAATTGATTGTGCTTGAAACCTCACCTTGTGTAGTTTGTACCTTCCTTATAGTACTACTTGCTGCTAGTACGACTTGTTTGCAGTGAAGAAGCTCCGCCACCCAGAGAAAGGGGTGGGGTCGTTATAATTTGGTCAGTTGTGCTGACCGTTGCATTGTTTGCCACCTCTTGGTGGAATCTTCTTATGCAGGTGCAGGTGAGCCTAGCGGGAAATAGCGGGCGGTGGCCCTTTTTGCTGCGTTGGACCTCGAAGGCCAGCCTCTTTTCTGCTTTTCATGTTTTTGCCGGCCTACGCGCCGATGTATGTTTAGAGAGTTTTGTACATTTTGGAATGTAAGGCCTTAAGGCCGTAACTCTACACTTTATTGTTTCATTCCTGTGATAGTGGACTATTCTAATAGAAATGTTAAATCTTTATGCTTCAGCTTATGTTTAGTATACTCTGGTGTAGTTCTTTTCTGTATATCTCCTTTTAACGCCTAGCTAGTGTGGTTAGTATGGCGTGGGGTCCCGACCGGACCTACTGTTATATTATTCATACTGGCAGGGTGTTACAATATGGTATCGGAGTTAGGGCGTCGATCCGTAGTTTAGCGAATTCGGGACGAATTCCTTTTAAGGGGTGGTGTGCACGGGATGTGCATTCACCTAAAATGCTAAAAACTAATAAGAATGTCCACTTAGCTATGGAAAAACATACTTGTTTGTGGAACCTGAGCGTTCCATGATTGTTGTTTGCTATGTTTTCAGTCACTAAATTGTGTATTGCACGATTATAGGTGACTAGGAGTGCTGCGGGGCAGTCTCGACCCCGTAACACCGCTGAAAGTAGTGCATCGGCTGAGGTGCCAGCAACCACTCCTCCTGCTGAGATGATCAGGTTAATTGCAGAAGCTCTCTTTGCGATGATCAATGCTCAACCGCAAAGGCTTGCACAACCTGCTATGCCTATTATAGATGCGGCCCCGGTGGTCGAGCCTGCGGTGGAACCGAGGATGGAGACCCCTGTGCCAGTGGCTGCAGTGGAACCTGTGGTGGTGCCAAGGGTGGAGCATCGTGTAGAGCGTGTAGCTGTTGCGTGAGCGCGTGATCAACAACTGCAACACTTTCTAAGCTTCCACCCTCCAAATTTCTCGGGGACCGGATCCCCAATGGAGGCGGAGGACTGGCTGTCAATGGTTAGAAAAACTCTAAAGGCGACAGCAACGGAAGAAGATATGATGGTCACCCTAGACACCTTTCTCCTTAACGGAGAAGCAGAGCTTTGGTGGGCCGAACAGGAAGCGCATAAGTTTAAAGGTAAGGTTATTACCGAGATCACTTTGACGGAGTTCTCAAAGTCGTTTGTTCAGAGATATATTCCCTCTGCCCAACGCATTTCGTTGCAGAACCAGTTCTTGAAGTTAACTCAAGGCAATAGCTCGGTGGACGAGTACTTGCACGAGTTCACTAGATTGGGCCGCTATGCGGGGTTTTTGGTGGACAATGAGGAAATGAAGATGAACAAGTTTTATGAAGGTCTTCGGGATGAGTTGAGGCTGCTCCTTGCAGGCCCAATGACGTTTGGCTTCCATATGATGGTGCAATGTGCCAGATCTCTGGAGTTGGACATTAAGAGAGTACAAGCAAAGGGCGTGGCAAAGAAACCTGAATTTCATGCGCCGACCTCTCAATCTAAATCTGAGTTCAGGAGGAACAAAAGGAAGTTCAAGTCTGCAGAACCAACTCGCTCAAATGTGTCGGGAGCTACGACTGCACGTGGTCCAATTACATGTTTCACTTGCGAAAAGGTGGGACACAAAGCACGCGTGTGTCGCAGTGGTCCCCCGAGGACAGAGAACCGAACGATGGACTATGCTCGTGCTGCGGGTCATGCGGAAAAGGGCAAAGCTGCGGAGTCTGCTGCTTCCCAGCACATTCCGACCCAGCCGAGAGTTTACTCGCTTGGCCAGCAGGTAGCCATATGACAAACTGATGTCGTCACAGGTATGAATTAAATGTTAGCTTTTACATAGCTATGTGTGATTGATACTGTTGTGCGACTTTATGTTTGATGTGTGTGCAATTAGGTTTCGTCCTAATTTTCAACTATCCGGCGAGAGCTCTATTTGATACGGGAGCATCACACTCTTTTCTGTCTACGGGCTTCGTGGTGCAAATCGGAGTGCCATCAACCTTAGCAAAAGATAGATTGGAGGTAGTGCTACCTAACGGGTCTCGCATGAGTGCGGATAGGAAGAGCCGTGTGAAGGTGCGGATCGGAAATCAGGATTTTGACTTGGAAGCATTGTTATTACCGTTAGCTGAATTTGATGTGATCTTCGGCATGGACTGGCTCTCGGAGCAGCGAGCATGCATAGATTGTAATACAAAGGAGATCACTTTGGGAAAAAACAATGAATACGAAACCACGTTCGCAGGTATGCGAGGAGAAAGCAAGACACTGATGTCTGCTCTCCAGGTGGTTAAGGCGGTGAGAAAGGGCGCGGAATTGTTCTACTCTGTTGGAGGCTTCGGAGCCAAAGCCCAGGTTATGCGATGTCCCAGTTGTAGAGGATTATGCCGATGTGTTTCCTAACGAACTCCCTGGGGCTCCGCCTCAGCGGGAGATTGATTTCTGTATTGAGCTGGTGCCAGGTGCCAAACCTTTGGCGCGCTCACCGTACCGGATAGCGCCAAAGGAATTGGCAGAGCTGAAGGTTCAATTGCAAGAGATGCTAGAGCAAGGCTACGTACGTCCAAGTTCATCGCCTTGGAGTGCACCGGTCCTCTTTATGAAAAAGAAGGACGGGAGCTTGCGTCTATGTATCGACTATCGAGAGCTGAATAATTTGACCGAGATGAACCGATACCCGATTCCAAGAATCGACGATTTATTCGACCAACTGGTTGGGTCGACGTTATACTCTAAGCTAGACTTAAGGTCCGGCTATTACCAACTGCGTATAAGGGAATGTGACATTCCAAAGACAGCGTTCAGTACCCGCTTTGGGCACTATGAGTTCACCGTTATGCCGTTCGGTCTATCTAATGCACCGTCGGTATTTATGGACTTAATGAATAGAACGTTCCGAGAGTATTTGGATCAATTTGTGATCGTCTTCATCGACGACATTTTGGTATACTCTCAGTCAGAGGAGGAGCATGCAGAGCATCTGCACGCAGTTTTGAGCACCCTGAGGAGGAGTCAATTATATGCCAAGTTCTCCAAGTGCGAGTTTGGCTATCGTCAGTAGCATTCCTGGGTCATGTTGTTAGTGGGGATGAAATTGCGGTTGATCCGTCGAAAATAGAAGCGATCCGAGCGTGGCCTGTGTTGAATAACGTAGCGGAAGTCCGAAGTTTCTTAGGACTTGCCGGCTATTATAAGCGCTTTGTGGAGAACTTCTCGAGGGTCGCACTCCCTCTCACTAAACTGACTAGGAAAGATCACAAGTTCGACTGGTCGCCCGAGTGCGCTCGAGATTTTGAAGAACTGAAGAGCCGCCTGACCACGGAGCCCATTCTATGCTCGCCATGTGGTACGGAGGGCTAAGAAATTTATAGTGACGCCTCGGGGAGTGGTTTGGGTTGCGTCCTAGTGCTGTTCAGAAAGGTAATTGCCTACGGCTCCCGACAACTGAAGGTTCATGAAAGGAACTACCCGGTCCATGATTTGGAGCTAGCGGCCGTGGTTTTCGCCCTCAAGCTTTGGAGGCATTACTTGTATGCCGTGAAGATCGATATCTTTACTGACCACAAGAGCCTCAAGTACCTGCTGGATCAAAGGGAGTTGAATATGCATCAGAGGAGGTGGATGGAACTCCTTGGGGACTACACCTTCGACATCAAATATACTCCTGGTAAGGGAAATGTAGTTGCGGACGCGTTGAGTCGTCGGGCTCCTGCTCAAGCAAATTGGATTTTGATGCACGATGAGCGTCTAATCCGCGAGCTAGAAGTTATGGAGATCATTTGCGTCGATAGAAGAGCGTCTCCTTCAGCATGCTTGAACTGGATGGAGGTTCAATACGACCTCGTCGACCGAGTTTGACAAGCATTGGAGCTGGATGAGAGAATGAAACGCTATAAAGCGGAGACCGTTGATGGGTCAAACGCTGATTTCTCTTTCGAGGACGGCCTTATGTGGAAGAATGGCAGATTGTGCGTCCCAAATGTTGGTACATTACGGGCGGAGTTGATGTACGAGGCTCATCATACCAAGTACTCGATCCACCCTGGGAGCACGAAAATGTACATGGATATGAAGAAACTCTTCTGGTGGAGGGTATGAAGAAAGACTTTGCCCTCTACGTGGCCAAGTGTTATACTTGCGCGTTGGTGAAGGTGGAATGTCAACGTCCCGGTGGGTTTCTGAAGTCATTGCCGATTCCAGAATGGAAGTTCGATGATATTTCGATGGATTTCGTGCACGGATTGCCGAGATCGCAACATGGAAACGACGCCATCTGGGTGATTTTGGACTGATTGACGAAGGTATCACACTTTATTCCGAACCAAAAGGATGATTCTGTGGAGAAGCTGGCAAAGTTGTACGTCGATAACATCGTACGGTTGCACAGGATTCCCCGTAGCATCGTCAATGATCGCGATGGGCGGTTCACGTCAAATGATTGGAGGCTGATTCATCAATTATTGGGTACCAAGCTAAAGTTTAGCACGACCTTCCACCCGCAAACGGATGGACAGACCGAAAGGACCAATAGGACGATGGAGGACATGCTGAGGGTGTGCGCTCTGGACTTCGGAAAGAGATGGGAGGACCATCTCTATATGATTGAGTTTGCTTACAACAACAGTTACCAAGCAAATATAAAGATGGCCCCTTTCGAGGCTCTTTATGGTAGGAAATGTCGCACATCGTTATCTAGGGCTGAAACGGGCGACACTAAGTTGTTGAAACGCAAGGATGTGGAGGAGGCAAATACATCAATTCGGGCTATTCGGGAGCAGTTGCTCATTGCCCAAGATCGGCAGGAAAAATACTACAATGCAAATCATCGGAATGTCGAGTTCATCATTGGCGACTGGGTTTATCTCAAGATCAAACCGTTCAAAGGAGTATCGAGGATCCGACGCTTGAAAAAGCTATGTCCGAGGTACTTAGGACCGTTCGAGATCTTGGAGCGCATTGGTGAAGCTGCCTACCGGCTTGCTCTATCTTCGGAGCTGAGCGGGTTGCATGATGTATTCCACATCTCTGTGTTGCGGAAGGCTATAAAGGAGCCAAATCTTGTTGCTGCGGTCAGCGAAGTGTCGGTAGATGGTGGGCAAGCGACGAAAGTCAAACCCATTTGCATTGAAGACACTGAAGTGAAGCAGTTGCGGAACAAGTCCATTCGGATGGTGTAAGTTCGTTGGAATAATTGCGGGCGAGAGGAACTCTCTTGGGAAAGAGAGCAGTCGATGCTTGCGGAGTACCCCGAGCTATTTCTCTCAGGTAATTATAATTGTAATTTCTTCTAATACTATTTTTGAAATTTCGGGACGAAATTCTTTTAAGGGAGGTGGAGTTGTAACACCCCAAAAATCGTAGTTCAGCGAGGTAGGCGGAGTGGTAGTGCTACGCTCGGAGTAGGCTGAAATTTCTCAGTCAAAGCAGTGCGCACGACCATATTTCCTCTTCGCGCACGACCACTGGTCGTGAGCCAGTGATCATGCGCTCTTGTCGAGGCAAAGAGAGCTGTCGGAACGCTCACTGTCCAAAACAGTGCACACGACCATTTCTCCTCTTCGCGTACGACCACTGGTCGTGTGCCAGTGATCGTGCGCCCTGTTTATTTTGCTCCGTAAAGACGAGCAGAGAAGACGATCCGACCGATGAAAATCTTTGGAATTTGATCCAATGGCTGTGAGCTGTTGCTAGGGGGTCTTAGGGCTTTGGAGAGGGGTTAATCCCTCATATTTCCATAGCTTTCCTCTCTCCTAAGCTAGAGAAAGAAGAAAGGGAAAGGAGGAAGAAGAAGGAGATTCCGCCATTGACTGAGCTCCGGAGCTCCGTTTCGCGAGCCGTTCCCAGATCTGGAAAGTGCAGCCCGGCGCGGTTCTTTCTCTCCGAGTGGGATCTCAGATCTATGGCGGGGAAGAGAGCTCCAAGGGTAACGATTCTTTCTCCCGGTCTTAGGACGTGTTCTTTGTCCTCTCTTTCTTTTTCTATGCTTGCATGAGGACTCCCTTTCACCAAATGGGTGAAGTGTAGGATTTCCTCTAGTTCTTCAGAACTCCGGGTCGATTCTGTCCGTCCCCGGCATATTGCATTTAGAAATCCGGTAGTCGTGCGGATTTAGGCATTGTGTGTGAAGCCTATTCGTGGCCATGAGCTCGAATCGGTGATGCTTGATTTGCGACGTTGCATTTAGGTTAGGCCTAGAATGCGTGCCGGAGAATGACTCTGTGAGATCATTTATAGTATTGCAGGACTTGAGATTAGGCGTCGTGTGAAGATCCTAACGAAAGCCCCTTTCTTGGAGAGTGGTGGAATGCAAACCTTCACCACAAAATTGAAGTGAGTCGTTGTATACCTCCTTCGTTGGTTGTTCTAGTGAAGCCTAAGTCCACTTGGTTGGTTTAGGTGCGTAACTTATTGTGATTGGGAACACCCGTCGGTGTTTCCTTGCGAACGAGCCGAAGTAAAGCTACACCCGCATCGTTGTTGTTAACGCGATGATTTGAGCAACGGGCACAAGCTTGTACCGAACCCGCACCATGCGTATCGGCGAGAGGGGGAAACCTCGGGATGCCGTGTGATCATGGGATAGACCGGTTTGGGAGGGTTCCTCCAATAGGTAAATGCTCAAGCGTTCACTAAGCTCTTTAGCTTAGCTGGTTACGTGTGATCGTGAGAACCCACGGTCATGGTTTTGGATTGATGTTATGATTAACCTCATGTGTTGCTTAGGCGGTTGTGGGGAACCTTCAGGTGAACCCAACCAACATCATGTGCATTCCCAGGATCAACTCTATTTGTTGCTACGCCTAGACAATTGATTGTGCTTGAAACCTCACCTTGTGTAGTTTGCACCTTCCTTATAGTACTACTTGCTGCTAGTACGACTTGTTTGCAGGGAAGAAGCTCCGCCACCCCGAGAAAGGGGTGGGGTCATTATAATTTGGTCAGCTGTGCTGACCGTTGCTTTGTTTGCCACCTCTTGGTGGAATCTTCTTATGGAGGCGCAGGTGAGCCTAGCGGGTAATAGCGGGCGGTGGCCCTTTTTACTGCGTTGGCCCTCGAAGGCCAGCCTCTTTTCTGCTTTTCATGTTTTTGCCGGCCTGCGCACCGATGTATGTTTAGAGAGTTTTGTACGTTTTGGAATGTAAGGCCTTAAGGCCGTAACTCTACACTTTATTGTTTCATTCCTGTGATAGTGGACTATTCTAATAGAAATGTTAAATCTTTATGCTTCCGCTTATGTTTAGTATACTCTGGTGTAGTTATTTTCTGTATATCTCCTTTTAACGCCTAGCTAGTGTGGTTAGTATGGTGTGGGGTCCCGGCCGGACCTACTGTTATATTATTCATACTGGCAGGGTGTTACAGAGATACTGAATCCTACTTCTTGTTGCACCATGAGATAGTTGCAGATCCAATCATAAAGACATACTCAGACATCAACTTCCGATCATCTATATCTCCTCCATAATCAGCATCTTTGTACCCATGCAGACTAAAGCTCGAGTCCCTCCCATAAAAGAGACCCATATCAGAGGTGGACTTCACATACTTCAGAATACTCCTTGTCGCCATCAGATGAGGTTTCCATGGATCTGCCATATATTAACTCACTCGGCCCACAACATAAGCAATATCCGGACTTGTGATCGTTAGATATATAAGACTTCCAACAAAATCCAAAAACACCAAGGGATCAGAAAGAATGCTTCCCTCATCCCGTCGAAGCTTCAAACCAACCTCTAATGGAGTAGAGTTTCTCTTAACCTCTCCCATGCCGAATCGGTTCGCAATCCATTCTGCATAGCCCTTCTGGGAAACGAGCACACCGCTTATTGGGAGAAACTCTTGTGATTTATCTAACAAATTATTTAAAGTGATTTCACCAGTTAGGTTATATTACCCATATTGTATTGAAAGGGTGAATTGGTCATTAGATATCTTAGGATGTCACACTCACCTTAGAGTGTCAAGACCAGGATAGGATAAGCATAAATTCAGTTGAGTTAAAACTTGCGTCGTATAGAAGTCGACGCAACTTCTACTAGATGTCGATGTAACTCTGACTGAAAGTCGAAGCAACTTAATCAGTCTGTCGAAGTATAACTCAAATCGACGCAATGTCTAAAGGGACTCGACCTAGAAGGAAGAGCTTGTTGAAGCCATCTTAGAAGTCGACGCAACTTCAACTTCAATTCAACGGGGAAGATAAAGTTCAAGTCCAAGTCTTCAACTCGACGGATATGTCGATAAGGTACCGACTCAACATCGACATCTGAGTTCAGCTAAGGCTAAGTAGGAATTCGAAGCTACTCCTATAAGAACTCAGAGGTGCGTCGACATGAAGAATAATGAAGTCGACGCAGGGTCGAATACAGTCTTAAAAGGAAGCTTTTTCTGATATCCTTTTAATACCTTTTTAGAAGGACCACAAAGATAAAGATAGTTCTCCAATGGCTCATTTATTGCCAAGAATGGAATGGGGTATTCCAGGATACT
Organism: Dactylorhiza incarnata; assembly: GCA_033032865.1. NCBI lineage: Eukaryota > Viridiplantae > Streptophyta > Magnoliopsida > Asparagales > Orchidaceae > Dactylorhiza > Dactylorhiza incarnata. The sequence goes on along the minus strand of JAWHQI010000022.1, from coordinate 18,302,153 downwards.
GAAAAAACATTCTTGGAAGGTATTCAAATCTGATGGACGGATCGGGATCAAAAGAAGAAAGGGAAATCAGCTGTCCAATAAGAATTCCTTTTCAGGACAGCCCAAAAGAAGAAAGAAATTCAAATTCAATCATGGAGAATAAATATGCTGAGAGGAGAAGAAAAACATAGTATTAAAACACATTATTATTCATCTCTAGAAAAGTGTTCTGCTTCTTCTTCCTCCTTCAACCCTAAGACAGAGAAACAAGTGTTCTCCCTACACAGAAAAAGAATACAACTGCTTCTTCTGCTTCATCACACAACAACTAGTTTACAAGAAGTGCTCAAAGAATAAGGATCAAGCAAATAACCCTTGCAATCATCACAATCATAAGCAAGGGTTCATCATATATAAATCCGATGAAAAATAGAAGCTGCAGTTCAGGAGAATTTGCTTCTGAAGAATTCTGAAAGCAGAATTCTATTGTCCCTCTTCTTTCTATCTTCTCCTTTATTCTTCAACTGTAAAAGAGTTTTATTAATCCCTCTTTCAAAGGATTGAGTGATTCTAAGAGTCTCCTTATCAAAAGACTCAGTGGTTCTAAGTGTCTCCTTATCAAAAGACTCAATGGTTCTAAGAGTCTTCTTATTAAAAGACTCAGTAACAGGTTGTGCAATCCTACCAAGGAGGTAGAAGAAAGTAGTACCCACATTTTGGGGAACCTCTATAAAAATTCTTGTGTCCTCTCTGTGTGATTTTCTGTGCTGTCCTTATTTCCAGTTTTCTGTGTTTATATTTCATGCAATCTGTGTTTACTTTACTCTGTCTTTTGGATTGTTGATTGCATAATACTTAGTGTTTTTATTGTGTGTGCATAATTAGGGTAAAACATTTAAAACTCTATTCACCCCCCCCCCTCTAGAGAATACTCAGAGACACACTGTGCACTTTCAATTGGTATCAGAGGGAGGTTAATCATTAAAAGGTTAACACCTTGTTCAAAAGATCTCCTCCTCTTATTTCTTTACTGTCAATTAGTTAAAAACTATTTTCTAAAGAAAATGAGTTCTAAGGATTATGAACCAACAAGACCACCAGAGTGTAACCTAAATAAGTTTACACTCTGGAAGGCCAGAATAAAGCTGTATATGAACTTTATTAATGAAGACATCTTTGATGTTATAATTTTAGGTCCCCCAGCTCTAGTCAAATAAGATGCTAGTGGATCTTCAACACTGGAAGCTGTTCCAAGGAATGAGTGGACAGAGGCTGAGAAGAAGCAGACGGCATGTGATGCCAAAGCACTGAACATTCTGGTTTCCATAATGTTAGATGACATTTTCCAAAAAGTAGCTGACTGCCAATTAGCAAAAGAGATCTGGGAATCCCTTTCCAGAATTGTTGAAGGAAGTTCTGATGAAAGAAAGGACAGGAATTCCCTTCTCGTATCCCAATATGAGAACTTTCAAAAGAAAGCTGAAGAAAGTGTTATTGAAATGTATGACAGATTCAGCATCATTATCAATGAGCTAAAGAGTCTGGACAAGGAGATATCCTTGACAGAGATCAATGATAAGATCCTTATGTGCTTCCCAAGCTCATTGGAATCAAGGATCTGGGCCATCAGAGAGTCCAGATGGCACAGAGAGATCTCTACTGATGCTTTGCTAAGAAAGCTCAAGTCTTATGAGATGCTACTGAAAAGCAGGCTTGAAACAGAGGCAAAGGAGACCACCTCAACTCCCATCCAAAGGAACCTTGATTTAAAGTTTGCTGAAGGAGAGCCTGATGGCGCAAATCTCGCACACCGCTATAGGCGGTAGCTCGACTGCGACACGAAACGGCAGTGTACTGATCGTTCAAGTAATATAAAACGAGGAGTAATCCCCGAGTATCGAATCTCGAAGGAACACAGTAAGGTGGAGTTAGATGTCGAGGAAGGACTTGAGATCGAAGTCCAGCGATAGGTGGAGTGCGGACGAAAGGGATTTGGTTTGTGGAAATAAAATAAAAGCTATCAACTACTCCTATGCAATGCCGCTATGCAATGCGTCGCTTGGCGGGATGGAGACTAGGCAGGCCTTGAGCGCGCTGCGTCGCAAGGGCGGATGGACGAGTAGGCAAGCGGAATCGAACTGTGCAGGTCTTGAGCGCACTGCTTCGTAGGGCGAATGGATTACACGGGCCGCTATGCCACGCTTCGCTAGGCAGATGGAAGAGTAGGCATACGAATGGAATGGAGAGAACGGCGGAATGAGGGTCACAAGCACCTCTTCGCAAAGCACGCCACTAGCAATTGCTAGTGCGGCACAGGACACGGTGGTGGAGTGGAAAATGGATGGCGGCGCACCTCATTCACACATATGAATAATATGATTCCATAAACATGAAATAAACATTAATAAACAAGATTCATAGTGTCATCATCTAAATATAGAGATTACAAACAAATACAACCACACAAGTAGAAGAAAGAGGCAAGAGATACGACCGAATCCGGAGTCTCGTTGTAGATTCACGGTAGGAATCGTCGGGTTGTCAATCCACGTCCTAGCTCGGTCTCAACTGCATCCGGGGTAGAGGAGGGCTGTCACACCTCCCAATGGACCCGTCTTCTCCAGCGTTTTACAATCCGACCACGTCCGATGCGAGGAACTCCTTCCTTGGCGATGAAGATGAGTGTAGAATCTCCTCCTTGAAGCCCTTGGATGATGGAGGAGGCCTAGGAGGCGAACACCTGCGGAAATGGGCGGAACGGCGGAGCTGGGCAAGAAAAACGGTGAAGTCCCGACCTAATTCGCGAGCAGGTCGATTTATAGGTGCTGGAATAAACAGTGCGCACGATCAGTGGCGCACGACCAGTGGTCGTGCGCACTAGCATCCTGTGATCGTGCGCCTGACTGGACGGAGCCTGAAAGGTAAGAAAATTGTAAAATACAATGTTCGCACGATCAGTGGCGCACGACCAATGGTCGTGCGCACTATCGTAGGTGGTCGTGCGATAAGGAAGACAGAACTCAGATTTCAGGGGGTAAGTGCACACGATCAGTGGCGCACGACCAGTGGTCGTGCGCAATAGAACCAGTGATCGTGCGCAGTGTTCCTGTACAGATTTGTACCGGGAACACCTGCACGACTCCTGTTCCAGCATACAACACCAATCTAGCCACTGAAGGTGGCACTTAATAATGCATGAAAACTAAAAACGAAGATAAACAAGAAATAACACCAAAACGGACCTAGAAGTGCACATAGCATGGAATAACAAATATGAGCGAAAACATGCCTAAAATGTAGTGCATAGACTAGAAAATCGGCCCCGATGAGTCCATAAATGTGTATATATTTGGGACTAATCAGAGCCCTCCACTCCTGAAGATGAAATGTTCAACCTCCTAGCAAGGAGATTCAGAAGGTGGGTCAAGACAAAAGACTCAAGGAGAAGAGAGAAGAGCTCAAAGCCCAGATTTGATAAGACTCCTAAGAAGGAGGTGATTTGCTTCTCCTGCAACAAACCAAAGCACATAGCCCCTCAGTGGAACAAAGAGAAGCAGAAGAAGAAGTCTTTCAGGAAGAAAGACAAGAAGAAGGGCAAAGGTTTCATTGCTGAAACCTGGAGTGACTCTGAAACAGAGTTAAGCTCATCTTTATCAGAGAGTGATGAAGAAAAGGATGCTGAAGCAGCCTGCCTGATGGCATTAGGAATATCCTCAAATGATGAAGAAGAATAGGTATCACTGTTTGATGATTTTGATTTTAATTCTGATGATTTTAAAAATTGCTTTAAAGAATTTTGCAATGATTTCCTCAAAATACAAAAAGAATTAGAAACAGATAGGGAAGAATTAGAAAACCTCAAGAAAGATGAATTATATTCAATAAATAATTATTTGAGAAATAAAGTTCAGGGTAAAGAAACAAAATTGATAGAGATAAGAAATGATAATCTAAAATTAAAAGAAGAGCTAACAAAGGCAAAAGCCTTTGAGGACTCTCTCAATGGGAGGAGTCAAAAGCTAAAAGATATTACACAAAATCTCTCCATGAGATTCAAGAACCTAGGTTTAGGAGTAGATCCATCCACTAGCATAGAAGTCCCTATAAAACCAGCCTAGAAAAATCCAGTTAGATTTGTTTGGCCCAGTGTCTGTCAAACAAGTGAGAGGAGTGCAACATTTGAGGATCAAGATAATAATAATCCTGATAAAATCATTGTATTTAATAAAGCAAAATCTAATAGTCAAAAGAAATCTCTGGGGAAAATCAATCCAAACAAAACCAATGAATCTAAGTAAAAAGGGGGTTATAAAAGAGAAAATTGTTAGGCACTCTCCTGATTTATTACACTTTAATACATTCTATACACACTTCGATATCATGTAGGACCATTCTATTTTTTCATAAAACATTATAATGGTAGAAGCAAAGGGCCCAAGGTAACCTGGGTACCCTCTAATGTTTAAGTTACATGTGCAGAAAACTTATAGTCTTTTCTCAGAGAAAGTAAAGGGAAAAGAAAGAAGTAGATAATCAATGAATGAACTACATATATTCAAAGGAGTAATCTCAACTCTAAAACCCTTTGTTGAGTTTATAGTTCATGAAAATAATAGTATAAATACTATTTTCAATAAACATAATTGCTGGGAAAAACAGCAAGAACTTTCTAAGAAAATGGAACTATTTATTCAGAGTTGTGTCAAATAGAATTCGACGTACCATCTAATTCTACTCAGCGCTTGCTTCGAAAGCAATATGCAACAGATAATTCGAGTTGCGTTGAATAGAATTCAACGTACCATCTAATTCTATTCGACGCCAGCTTCGAGAGCCGTCTAAATTAGACAATTCGAATAGCATTCGACGCAACGTCGACTTCATATCGACGTATCCGTCGATTTAATACTTGCCCGTCAAATTTCAAGGTGCGTCGAGTTCAAATCGATGTAACGTCGACATGACAAGTGTGCGCAGTTTCACTTCTAGAAGCTGCTTCAACACATTTGGGCGCGCTGAATAATAATCTTTGTCGACGGTGCTTCGAATAAACCCTAAGTTGCACCGAATCATCTTCTTTTAAGCAACTTATGCATATAATTCATTACGCTTTCAAATTCTTTCCTTCTTGCTTTCATGCTCCCTCCTTCCAGCTCTCCTACATCTTTCTCTCGTCTCTCTCTCTCTTTCTCTCTCTCTCTCTCTTGTCTCTCTCTCATCTCTCTCTCTTCTCCAAAGATAAACTCTGGCTTTGATGTTGATATAGACTCCTTCAATGCAGCATCTGATAATTTCAAAGCCATTCTCGACTTATTTCATAATGCTGGGTTGACAAAGCGGATCTCCACAAGGTACAAGATCCTGAATTTTGAACTGGCAGAGTTCAAAGACAATCTGTGAATAGGAGATGATGGATCCCTCAATGGGAAAATTTCTGAGACTAATATACATATAATATAGGAATTGTTCAATCAAACTTTTGATCTTACAACTGGCAATGATTCAGATGAACTGATAGGTGATGAGATCAAAAAGGTTTTAGAAATCATGCAGTTCAAGAAAGAGAAGGCCATCAATATGAAGAAGATTGATCTTGCAGAAGAATATAGATTCCTTGCTGATATAGTAGGGAAGTTGCTACTATACAAAATCTCTGCACAAGATGAAATTCCCAAACTGCAATTACCAGTAATGGGTGTCCTGGTTCTAAACAAGAAGATAAACTAGGGAAGATGCCTCCAGAAAATGATTGGCCACAAATATGCTCACAAAGAAAATGCATATATGAGAATCATGAGCCAGGTGCTCTTCCACCATTATCCAATGGTGTGCAAGTCAAAAGGAGTGTCTATTCCTCCGGGGAAAAGGATGAACATAGGAATATTTTATAAGTGGACCAGGCAGATTCTAAAGCCTGGTCAAACTGCACCTTCACCTCCTCCTTCTCTAACTGCACAAGACATAGAGACAAATCTACCAGATCCTCCAAGGGATTACCATCTACCAGAGGACACTCCAGCAGCTCAACAAGATTCTAATCCAGATGTTGATCCAGCCCAGTTCAACCAGACCTGTTTGCCCAGAAGTTCGTGATCTCTAAAATCTCAGACCGCATGTCTCATTTCTCAGCAGTGTGATTATGAATCTCTCAGCAGTCGAGGTTGGTTGAGACCGTCAGACCGTGCGGTCTAGAACACATGACTCGTCTGCTGGTGATAGCTCAGGTAGCTCCTTTTCTCCATCATGGCTTCTTTATATCTTGGACAACCCATATTTTTTAGATCTGTTCGTTTGGGAAGGCTTCCACGTCTATAAATAGTGAGGTATGGGTCCTTAGAAAGGGGACTTTTCGGGGGAGTGCGAGTCTAGACCGTAGTATCAGCCTAGGCGGTCTCAATTTTTTGTCTTCTTTAAGGTTCCTCCCGTAACCAAGCCATCAAGTTTCATCCTTCTCAATAACACTAGACCCCCAGTAACTGACAATCCTATGTTTCCCTTCCGAGTGTGAGTTGTGGAGGTGCAATTTTTGCATCAACAGAACGAACACGTGACCTTCATATAGGATTTGCTGGTGAAGTTCGGTGGTCTGAGATATCAGATCGAGAGTTGTGGAGTCAGTTCAAGGGGGGGGGGGGGGGTCACCCAAATGCAGGTTGCGCGACCTCAGAGGATCTGGAAGCGGATTTCGAGCAAGCACTCGAGCAAACTCATCGGAGTTCTCTCGAGCTCAGCGTGAGACTGCCTAGCAGATGGAGGCAATAGGAAAAGCTTTGGAAGTGATTTCCCAGCGGCTAGCTCCTCAAGCCTCCTAGGACGCTATGCCAATTGTCATGCAACATGCCTATGGATAGGTTTCAGACCACGCGGATCCTGAGCCCGCCGCTCCTTTGCGTCCTGAGGGGGTCGAGTTCACTGCTCGGTAGGAGTTCTACAAGGCTGCTACCCGGAGAAGTCCTGTGTTATTTATAGGGTGTCTGCTTTATCACCTAGAGGGGGGGGGGGTGAATAGTTTTTTTCAAATTATATTATCCCCTTTTTGGTGTTCTTAATTTCTGGTTAGTAGATCTGTAATGTAAAGAGCAAACCTCAGAAAGCACACAAAGATGTATAGAGGTTCCTCAAGACCGGGTGTCTAGAGTACTCCTCTTTCCCTCTGCGCCTGCCTAGCAGTGTGCTAGGCTTGGCAAACGCCGCCAAGAACTTCAGGCCCTCAAGCCTTACAATGCGGACCCGCAAGTCCCAACAGCCTAGGTCCGCAATCCCCTACTGCCCCCGAGCCCGCAAGCTTGACACTCAGGCCCTCAAGCCCTACAATACGGACCCGCAAGTCCCAACAGCCTAGGCTCGCAAGACCCTACTGCCCCCGAGCCCGCAAGCTCGACACTCAGGCCCTCAAGCCCTAAAATACGGACACGCAAGTCCCAACATCCTAGGCCCGAAAGCCCCTACTGCCCCCGAGCCCGCAAGTTCGACAAATCGCACCCACAAGTGCACTTCCCTGGCCCTCAAAACACACAGCTCTCCAGCCCTCAAGCTAGACAAATAGGCCCGCAAGCCATTACAAAATATTACAGTAAAACAAAACTGTTATTTCTGCCTGATGGTGATTGGCGACTTCATCCTGATGAAGATTGGCTTCTTTAGGTTGAAGAAGATTCTTCTTGATCTGGAGATTCAACACTGGATCTTCTTCAGCCTTCACTTATTTTAGCCTGGTGTTAATCGGCTACTTTTCAGTCGATGAAGATGACTGATTCTTCAGAGAGCACTTGATGCTTGCTCTCTACTTGACCTTCTTCTTCTCCGCCGAGAATACTATGCTATTAAAGTGTAGCGGCGGGATTCTTTCTCGTTCTTCGTTTTCTCTCTTTTTGAATTCTCTTTTTGATCGATTGATTGATTCCGTGTTAGGGCAACCTCTTATCTCTATTATAAGACTGCGAGGTCCCAAACAGTCTTCTGAAAAAGTGCCTTAAGTGTCAGATGCTCCTTTCCTTAAGAGCACGCGCTGATTAGACAATCAGACGATGGCATTAAATGCTGACAGCGCGCCCGCAACATTTGAATCTGTCTCGACGATATTTCCATTGTTACGGTGACATGGAAAGAATCTCGACAACAGAACTTTGTCGATGTCTTGAGTTTGGGTAGACCTTCAGTTCTTCTTGCTTCTGCCTCTGAAGTAGATATCTCGACGATTCGAGACATTTTGCCGCTTCTGCATATACAACGATATGCTGTCTCAGACTGTGTCGTCGAGATCTTCTGTCTTGCTATCTGTCGTCGTAATCATGTTGTTCTCTCGATGACATGCCTTCTTTACGGCGATGTTAGTTCTTCTCTGCGTTCGACGATCTTGCCGTGTCTCAGCGGTTGACGATCTTCCTTCTGAGTTAGACGATCTGCCTTATCTCTGCGTTCGACGAACAGCACTCTGCGTTCGACGAACATGCTATTATCAGCTATTTCTGCTATCTCATCTCAGCGGTCGACGAACTTTGTTCTGCGTTCGACGAACGGCTCTCTGCGTTTGACGAACATGCTATTATCAGTTGTTTCTTCTATCTCGTCTCAGCGGTCGACGAACTTTGTTCTGCGTTCCATGAATGACACTCTGCGTTCGACGAACACGCCCTTTGTGCCTTCTCAGCGGCTTCTTCTCTGGTCTCCTCTCAGCGATCGACGAACACGCCAAATCTCAGCGGTCATCCATCTTCCTTCTGCGTCCAACGAATACGTATCGTACTTATAGATTAAAGTACTTAACATTTGTCGATCTCTGCAAGCATGAGCTAGATGGAGCATTAAATACAACTTGCACTTATCATTGAGCTGAGCACTTCTTCAAATCAGGAACATTGCTGGGCACTGTTCCCAACAATCTCCCCCTATTTGAAGAAGCCCTAACTTACCTCAATGATAAATGCCACACAAGAAAAAAAAATATATCATTTCAAATAGTAGCATCATATTTAAAGCAGTAATCATATAAAGAAATGAGATGTCCTTCAAGCCTATAGATAGATTAAATGTCCAATAATAAGCATTAGCATTCATTTGTCCCATCAAAACAAATTAAGATTATAATTTGTTGCCCCATCAGCGTCTGCTGCTGCTTGCTCCTTTGTTTTTCTGCCTTTGCCTCTGAAGGTAGTTGATGGGCAGGGGAATTCTCTTAGGAGAAGGGGGAGGACCTTGTGGGAATGCGTGCTTGTGGTTCTTCCTCCTTTCCAGCTGCTTCAGATGCTTCTTCCATTCAACTGATTGATATACTTTCTGATAGTCCTCTTGAGGGTATCCAAATTGGATCCATGATTCTGTTATTATTTCTCTTGATTCTGGACTCCACCTTCCGGATTGTGGATCCAGCTGAATTTCCCTTAGTCTCTTTTGCCTTTACTGGTTGCTTTGAATTCTCTTCCTTTTCCTGGAAGTGGCTGATTCTCCAAATTCTATCCCATATTCAGCAGAGTCAGTGCTTGCAGAAGGATTGGTGTCATCATAGACTGATGGGGGTTGTTGCAACGACTGTTTTATTTGGTTTGTTATCCACATCGCCTGATGTGAACTGGCATTGATTATTTCATTCTCCCCCTTTAGGGCTTGTTCAAATTCCCTTTCCTCGAGTCCTTCTCTGACTTGATTCAGCTTGTTATGCAGGGATTGTTCAGTTGCATTTAGATTGTTTTTTACCTCCAGCAAATGTGAGTCTAAAGTATGAGCGTTCTCATTAACTTTGTTCAGAATTTGATTTCAGTTATTTTCAGCATCTGTCTCGATCTGTTTAAGACCATAGTACACATTATCTGAGAATTTGCCTTGCTCTTTCAGGATTTTGTGGGTGTTATGTCCCATTTTATTAACTTCCTCGCTCATTTTATCAATTGCGGGAGCTGCCATAATATAGAAATGAGCGCATTGGGTTTTGAGGTTGTGTATGTCGCTCTTTACTTTCTGAATTTCCCCCTTCATCTCTTTTCGTAGATCATCCACTATTTTTACTATGAATTGTTCAAGATGTTTTCGCTGAGCAGATAGTAGGGCTGATAGCATGTGGAAGAGAGATCCTGCCTGAGTCGAAGATGGCTCAGCAGTTTGTCCTTCTTGATCTTCTTCACCCTGTGGATCTGCTTTACTGACATCTTCAGAAGACTCTTCACTGATGTGCGCTGTGACCTTGTCTTTCCCCTTAGAACCTTCTGGCAGGGTCTCACTTGGAGCTATGAGCACGACTTTGCTTACTACAGTTAGCTCTCGGCAGTCTGAGAGAGTGATGTCTGCTGTTGGCTCATTTCCTTGGGCAGAGTACCCCAATTGGGTCTCCCCTCAACTCGAGCATCCTCATGGAGCGTTTCATCATTTTGGCTTGAGCCCATGAATTGGGGCTCCCCCCAACAGGCTCACTCCCCTCATTGGGGTTTCCAGTATTTTCAGGAACCTCTGTGTGAGCAGGTTCAGGGGTTAGGACAGGAACATTTTCTTTGGTGGATGGTTTACCTCTGGATGGAGAGGGATGGTGTGGGGGTGGTGGCATGTCATCAGAGCTGCTTGATGACTCTTCTTCTTCGGAGGAATTTATTTGGGGTGCTGGTTTCTTCTGTTTCTTTGGAGCTGGCTGTACATCCGAGGATGGTTTGGGGATGGACCTGTCCCATCGATCCAGCATCTTTGTATCTAATTTCATGGAGTAGTGAAGGGGTACTCCCATTCTCTTTTGCAACACATCACCCTGGATGTTTAGAAGGAAAAGGGACAATATTCTCCCATAGGAGGGGGTCTTCAGGGTGTTCTTTACTCTCTGGAAGAGAAACTCACTCCAGTCGGTTTTCTTAAAGTGAATGATTCTGGCCATGACAGCAAACATGTCTTTGGATATGCGGTCATGGGAACCAGGCTTGCACAATAACACTTTGCCAACAATGTCGGCCAGTAGCTTCCCCTTCTGATTGAATTCATCTCTCTTGATAGACCCGTAGGTCTTCCTGGTGTGTCCGCACCATGTGTAGCTTGCGTACATTTCCTCAGAGGTCAGCACTTCTTCTTCCTCTTCCCCTTGGATGCTTGGCAGATTCAGTGCTTTTCCAAGGCTCTTTGCGGATATCTTGACCTTCTTTCCTCCCACCGTGGATCTTATCTGAGTTTCAGTGTGGTCGAGTTTTGCTTCGGCAAAGAACTCGCCCAATTCCCAGTGGATAAGAACCGAGGGTTCACATAGGACATACTCTTGTCCTGATGCCTCCAGCAATCCTATTACTGATCTGATTTCGTCGGAGCAGGAATTGAAGCCTCCTCGCTAAAGTTCACAACCTGATATCACTTCTTCTTTCTTGGGATCCATTGATTCAGAGTGAGAGAGAAAGCAGCACGACAAAGGAGGCGAGGGTTTTTCGACGGAGTGGCTTAGGGCAAATGATAGAGTATTTTTTATTTTAGAGCATTCACTCTATTTATAGTGTCGGTAGATGAAGAGGCGCGTACCTTAAAAACCCTATCAGACGGCTCCGATGGACCCATTCAATCTGGATAAAATAGCTCGATTATATTTTGCCGACGTGGTTATTGTTGTCGAAATGCTCCTTGGATTCATATCCTCCCAGCTCGAATCATTGTCGTCGTCACGTCTATTGTGTCGTCGTGACAACCTCTTGTATTGACGAGTCAATTCTTCCATACATGTCTGTCTAGGACACTCTTTCGCTCTGCTTGGGAGTTATCCTTTAGCGCCAACCCTATCCAGCTTTTAGCCTTCTTTTAGTAAGATACCTGCATTAGTTTTGTTGGTAAATAAACTTTGATGTTCTGACAGTGGGTCAGAACAACCACCTTGTCCAGGGCCCAGATTTGCTTCTGGTGGGCACTTGGACTACCTGCAGAATATGATTACACGCCCTTAGGAACCCAAGTGAATTTGGGTCCTAGGAAATTGTTAGCTTTGACAGGCATACTGGGTATAACTGCCCTAGGATATACATAATGATTATGAAAAAGATTATTTGCCAGTTTAGCATTTGTTACCCTCGTAGCAGTTGGATTGTACCAACAATTAATTGCAAAGTGCCATGTCTTGCCACAGCACCAACAGTTAAATTTATTGTACCTTATCCTCTTGTTGTTGCTTGGTGTATGATTCTTCTGTGGGCAGGAGGAGTACCTGTAGGGAGTAGAGTTGTATTGGTCAGGGGTGTGATTCTTCCCGTTCTCACTTCTTCTGTTAAAGTCAGTTCTTAGTAAAGGTTCATTCTCCTGGATTTACTGAGATCATGTTCCCTTGTGATTCTTCTTTCATGATTTACTCTGGAGGTGGCAGGTAACATCTTTCTCCCTCCTGTGGAACTGGTGTCTTTACCCAGTGGAGGAGTTGTCTTTGGTTTAGAGGATTTGGCTTCTGTCTTTTCTCTTGTGGGGGATTTGTTCTTCATGCCGCTAGCTTGATTGACCCTGAATTTTGATGGTCCAGCCAGATCCCTGTCCTTCTTTAGAAGTAAAATTTCTTTGGTTAGAGAGCAGCATAGTTCTCTGCTATCAACCAAAGCTTTCATGGTTTTGCCAAACTTGGTTATCAAATCCATGTTTGAGCAAGCATTATAATCTCTTTTGAGCTGTCAGAAATCTCTGTTCTCCATAGTCAGTCGATCAGCCTTTTCCAAGAGATCGGAGTTTCTGGCTTGGAGATTTAAGATCTCATCAGCTTGCTTCCTGCAGATCTCCTTGCTCCTTCTGAGTTCTTCTAGAAGATCCTCATAAGTTTCTGAGGGACATATTTTGGAATCTGAATCGGTATTAGATAATGGAGCCCTTATGCCTACCTGTTCTGGTGTTGTTACATCCTGAATTTCTTCCTCTAATTTAGATAGGACAGTTAGTCCAAACTGAGCTTCCTCCTCTGCATCTGAGTTTCTTGAGTCTCTATCACTCGGGGTTTTATTCTTCCCCTCAGCCACAGTACTTCTAACTTCGGAGGATCCTTCCATGAGGACTATCAGAGAGTTCCAAATCTCCTTAGTTGTTGTGCAGGGGATCAACTTTTGGTTTATAAGAGTATCAACTGCATAAGCTATGATGTTTCTGGCTTTCTTGTCCAAGTTAACTAGGGTGATCTCATCCTCAGTCATTGTCTTGGATGTGGTCTTTGGAGCATATGGCCCTTCTTGAGTGACTTGAAACATCATGGGATCCATAGCCTCCATGTAAATTCTTGCTCTAACTTTCCAAAGGGCAAAGTTCTCTCTAGAATAGGTAACTATTCTTGATTCCATACTTATGATGCTTAGACACCCACTGGCAGATCTGTTCAAGTTGTTAAGATTTTCTTTGAACAACCTAGATCTGATACCACTTGTTGTTTATAGGGTGTCAACTTTATCACCTAGAGGGGGGTGAATAGGTTTTTCAAATTATATTATCCCATTTTTGGTGTTCTTGATTTCTGGTTAGTAGATCTGTAATGTAAAGAGCAAACCTCAGAAGCACACAAAGATGTATAGAGGTTCCTCAAGACTGGGTGTCTTGAGTAGTCCTCTTTACCTCTGCGCATGCCTAGCAGTGTGCTAGACTCGGCAAATGCCGCCAAGAACTTTAGGCCCTCAAGCCTTACAACGCGGACCCGCAAGTCCCAACAGCCTAGGCCCGCAAGCCCCTACTGCCCCCCGAGCCCGCAAGCTCGACACTCAGGCCCTCAAGCCCTACAATATGAACCCGCAAGTCCCAATAGCCTAGGCCCGCAAACCCCTACTGCCCCTGAGCCCGCAATCTCGAAACTCAGGCCCTCAAGCCCTACGATACGGACCTGCAAGTCCCAACAACCTAGGCCCGAAAACCCTACTTCCCCCGAGCCCGCAAGCTCGACAAATCGCACCCGCAAGTGCACTTCCCTGGCCCTCAATCCTCACAGCTCTCCAGCCCTCAAGCTAGAAAAATAGGCATGCAAGCCTTTACAAAAGATTACAGTAAAACGAAACTGTTATTTCTGCCTGATGGTGATTGGCGACTTCAGCCAGATGAAGATTGGCTTCTTTTGGTTGAAGAAGATTCTTCTTGATCTGGAGATTCAGCACAAGATCTTCTTCAGCCTTCACTTCTTTTAGCCTGGTGTTGATCGGCTACTTTTCAGTCGATGAAGATGACTGATTCTTCAGAGAGCACTTGAAGCTTGCTCTCTACTTGACCTTCTTCTTCTCCAGCGAGAAAACTATTCTATTAAAGTGTAGCGGCGGGATTCTTTCTCGTTCTTCTTTTTCTCTCTTTTTGAATTCTCTTTTTTATCGATTGATTGATTCCATGTTAGGTCAACCTCTTATCTCTTTTATAAGACTGCGAGGTCCCCAACGGTCTTTTGAAAAAGTGCCTTAAGTGCCAGACGCTCCTTTCCTTAAGAGCACGCGCTGATTAGACAATCAGGCGGTGGCATTAAATGCTGGCAGCGCGTCCGCAACATTTGAATCTATCTCGAAGATATTTCCATTATTACGGTGACATGGAAACTATCTCGACGACAGAACTTTGTCGATGTCTTGAGTTTGGGTAGACCTTTAGTTCTTCTTGCTTTTGCCTCTGAAGTAGATATCTCGACGATTCAAGACATTCCGCCGCTTCTGCATATACAACGATATGCTGTCTCAGACTGTGTCATCAAGATCTTCTATCTTGCTATCTGTCGTCATAATCATGTTGTTCTCTCGACGACATGCCTTCTTTACGGTGATGTTAGTTCTTTCTCGACGACAGGGACACTTTGGTGAAGTCGACGATACCGCGTCTTCTCTGCGTTCGACGATCTTGCCGAGTCTCAGCAGTCGACGATCTTCCTTCTGAGTTCGACGATCTGCCTTGTCTCTACATTTGACGAACGGCACTCTGCGTTCGACGAACACGCTATTATCAGATGTTTCTTCTATCTCATCTCAGCGGTCGACGAACTTTGTTCTGCGTTCGACGAATGGCTCTCTGCGTTCGACGAACACGCTATTATCAGCTGTTTCTTCTATCTCATCTCAGCGGTCGACGAACTTTGTTCTGCGTTCGACGAACGGCACTCTGCGTTCGACGAACATGCCCTTTTTGCCTTCTCAGTGGCTCCTTCTCTAGTCTCATCTCAGCGATCGACGAACAAGCCAAATCTCAGCGGTCGTCGATCTTCCTTCTGCGTCCAACGAATATGTATCGTACTTATAGATTAAAGTACTTAACATTTGTCGATCTCTACAAGCATGAGCTAGATGGAGCATTAAATACAGCTTGCACTTATCATTGAGCTGAGCACTTCTTCAAATCAGGAACATTGCTGGGCACTGTTCCAAACATACTGCCCGAGCTCTAAGTTTTCAGGAGGGCACTACTCCCCTCCCTGCTGACCTATGGGAGGAGCCTTCCCCTTTTGTGGATCAAGTTAGGTGGGAACCTGTTCCCACGGGTTTCTGAGAGCGCCAACTTCTAGTGTATACTGGGAGGGATGATCCGATCTCTCACCTGCAAGCTTTCGAAGCTGCAGTGTCGAGGAGAACCTTGTCTTAGGCTCTCCATTGCAAGCTATTTTTAACCTCCCTTGGAGGTGAAGCTAGGGAATGGTTCATTATCCTCCCTGCCAGGTCTGTAACTTGCTTTGCAGACCTAAGGAGAGAGTTTCCCTTGAGATTTGCAACCTCAAGGAAACAGAAAAGTGTCCCTGCGGACCTTTTTAAGATCAGGCAAGGTGAAAGTGAGACTATAGCTCACTTTGTCGCCGTTTCCAGGAAGAGATTTTGAGCATCCGCTATGTCGTCCCCATCCTCCACCAAGTTGCATTCATCAATGCTCTCCGAGAGGGCCCTATGAAGCTAAAAGTTACTACCACTGAGCCTCATTCTTACAAGGAGTTAATCTCAATTGTGAACAGGTTCATCGAAGGTGAGATTTGCAACCCAGAGTATGTCTCGTACCTCTCCAACATGGCATATCAGGGTGGCAATAACTCTTCTTCTCCAGCTCCTCAACTCTATCAAAACCCATCTAATCAAGAATATCAGCCCCAGGCTCCCAAAGGCAGAAATTTTCATCATCATCGACCAGTCGTTAATCACCAGCAACTCACTCAATGGAAACAGCCTATCCAGGCTCAGCCGTTAGCTTGTCTTCCTCCTCCCTCCTCCTATTGTCCAGCCTAGACAGCCTTTTAACAACTCACAAGAGTGTTTTGCATGTCTTCCTCTACCTATCTTAGAGATCTTGGAGATTATCGAAAAACAACCCTTCTTCAAGAGGCCATCTCTGATGAAGTCTGATGTCAAAATCAGAAATCCCAGTCTCTATTGTGAGTTCCACAAAGAGAGGGGTCATCAGACTGAAAATTGTCAAGCACTTAGGTTCCTGATTGATAAACTCCTCAAGGAAGGCAAACTTCAAGACCTGATCAACAAGAAGGTAAAAGAACAGTCAAAGAAGGCAAAGACCGTTGCTGAGGTCATTTGTGAGTGCGAGGAGGTGGAGGATGACGGCCTCTTTGGCAGCCTCCATATTGGTTATGAGTGCGTGGAGGCGGACAACGAAGGGGGAATTGCTATGCTTTTTTGCATCCATGGAGGTGCTGGACTCAAATCTTCTAAGAAGTCCAGTATGGCTAGAGTCTTCAGGGATGAAGTCTCTATTGCTTCTACCTCAGTCCCTGTTCTCGAGGTAGTTGTCTTCAGCAAAGAAGATCTTCCACCCCACGGGAATCCCTTTAATGATGCTCTTGTCATTAAAGTTGTGATAGAGAATTTAACAGTCGAGAGGATTCATGTGGACATGGGAAGCTCGGTAAATTTGTTGTTCAAGCCTAAGTTTGAAGCTCTGAAGACTGGGAAGTAACTGCTTTCTACCGAAGGTCCCCTCTATGGCTTCTCAGGAGAGAAGAAGGAGGTCGAAAAAAATTTTCTCTAACTATAATGATGGGCGGGGTCATCAAGCAGACAAAATTCAAAGTAGTAGAAGCTCTGAGTAGCTACTACGTGATTTTTGGTAGACCCTTCCTTAACCAGTATAGATCTGTAGTCTCTACGTTCCATCTTGCCCTTAAATTCTCTGCTCAGGGGAAGCAGCTTAGGGTTAGGAGTGATCCTAAGCTGGCCCGGGAGTGCTATATCAAAACTGTTAGCTTTGTTGACATAGCCTCTCAGCTAGGGGTCGAAGGTGAAGTATTGGTACCTCTGAGTTCTGAATAAGGACGTCTCAATACCTGAGATTGAGTTCGATTTCTAGTTGTTTAGCTGGTTATTTGTCTTTTAGCTTTAAGCTTTTCTGAACCTCCTTGAGGATGTCTCTTGTAAACAATTTTTGATTTCAATTAAGCTTGCCTTTCATCATCTCCTTTTTAGCTGCTTTTTATCTCGCTCTACTTAGTCCATTTTCTGGTTATTTATCTTCTACTTCATCAGCCACTCTTCTTGGGCCATTATTTCCCTCTAGCTTATTTTTTGAGATCGATCGTTTTAGGTCAAAAATGGAAGTCGTGAGAGAATCTGCTTTAGGGGATCAGGAAGTGGAAGTTGAAAGTAGAGTTGAGGGAACTCACTTAGAACCTGCTCAGGGTATCCATGGTGTTCCAGTTGAAGGAGATGAAGGCAAGATGCTTTCAATTAATTCAAAACTTTCTAAAATTGAAAAGGCTGAGCTAATAGCTTGTTTGTTTAGAAATTTGGATGTGTTTGCTTGGTCAGCAGATGACATGCCATCGATGAATCCTGATGTAGCTTGCCATCATATAAACATAGATCCAACCTTTAAGTCATTCAGAAGAAATGAGCAATAGCAGTTACTTTAGCTGAACCTATTAGAGAAGAAGTTTAGAAGATTCTCAAAGCTGGTTTTATCCAAGAGGTTCAATATCCTGATTGGGTATCAAATATGGTCATGGTAAAGAAGCCTTGTGGTAAGTGGAGAATGTGTATAGACTTCACTAAGCTCAATAAGGCTTGTCCGAAGGATTGTTATCCACTACCTAGGATAGATTCTTTGGTTGACTCAGCAGTCAGATTTCCATGCATAAGCTTCATGGATACCTTCTCAGGCTATCATCAAATCAAAATGCATTAGCCAGATATTCCTTACACCTCTTGTATAACAAATGATGGGTGTTTTTGTTATAAGGTAATGCCTTTTGGTTTGAAGAATGCAGGTGCGACCTATCAAAGGATGATGGACTTCGTATTCAGGAAGCAGAAGAATTGAAATCTTGAAGTATACGTAGATGACCGTCTCATCAAGAGCAAGCAGTTTCCAGCTCAGTTAAAGGATCTTGAAGAGACTTTCTCAACTCTCCGAGCATTCAATATGAGATTGAATCCCCTTAAGTGTGTATTTGGGGGTAAATTCTTAGGTCACCTTCTGACACCAGATGGTCTTGAGCCTAATCCAGATAAGGTGAAGGCAATTCTTGAAATGGCACCTCTGAGGTCGCCAAAGTACGTTCAGCAGCTGGGAGGTAGAATGGCAGGGTTGAGCCAATTTATATCTCGGTCAAGAGATAAGGGTGCTCCCTTCTTTAGGACTCTTGAAAAGGCTTCCAAGTTCGAGTGGACCAAGGAGTGTGATTTAGCCTTTGATCAGCTGAAGAGACAGTTAAGTTCAACTCCTCTTCTCCAGAGCCCCCATGAAGGTGAAGATTTGTTTTTATATTTGGGTGTTGGATCTGATGCAGTTAGTTCAGTTTTGGTCCGAGAAGAAAAGAGAAACATTTCTAGTATATTATGTTAGTAGAATTCTAAAAGATGCAGAAACCAGATATCCGATACTAGAGAAACTTGTCTTAGCTCTTATTATCTCAGCCAGAAAGCTTAGACCTTATTTTCAGTATCATTCTATTCAGGCGGTCATAGATTTACCTCTAAAGAGTGTGTTAGAGAAGCCAGAGCACTCAGGAAGATTGGCTACGTGGGTTATCGAGTTGAGTGAATTCAGTATCTCGTATATGTTGGACATGTGTGTCACATCCCTTTGTTTGAGAATAACAAATCCCAATTTATATTTGATCTTGTATTTTGTGTGTTTATAGTGTGTAGGAACTATAGGTGCAATACTCCACAGACAGAAGGCAGCTGAATTAGAAAATCTTGAAGACTGCACTACCGCCGGCGCTAGCGCTACCGCCAGGCGCTAGCCGTCCGACGAAAGTGAAGCTGCGTTCGACGAAAACTTAGGTCGACGAAAATTCCGTTCGACGAAATTCCGTTCGACGAATTTGGCTCCGTTCGATGAAATTTTCGTTCGACGAACTTGAAGCTCCGATCGACGAAAGTTCGTTCTGCCACGCCACAGACAGTTTTTGCTACCTCCAGGGCTAGCGCTACCGCCTGGCGCTATCTCAAATTCGTGCACAGCGCCACGCGACCGACGGTTTCGCAACCGCTCCACACGAACGCTACCGCAGGCGCTAGGAGCTACCGCAGGCACTATCTCCAAGGTGTATAAAATGATGGGCTCTCTCTCATTTTTAGTGAGTGCTTCTAGAGAGATTACCTGTGCCATATTTCCAGAGTTGCTACTCTGCCGAAAGTTCATCTCCCACTCAAATTCAAAGAAGATTTCTGGAGAAGGAAGCCACCACGCTGCATCCGAAGAACGATCGCTTCAACCTCGCTTATGCTACAATGATCCTTCATCCACAACTTCAGAGATCTCATATAGGGAGTTTCACTATTGTTTATTTTATTTTCATTCCATATTCTATTGTAATCATTTAGTTAATTCGCCTTGTGTTGGCGACTAGGTCTGGGTAGGACTTAGGGGGAAATTCTCCTTGTGTTGGCGACTAGTTCTAGGTGATTAGATCTAGGGGGGCTCGAGGCCATATCCGGGGAAGGATTGGCTAGAGCGGCTTGAGGCCTTATCCGGGGAAGGATAGGCTAAAGCCAACCGGTTTGTGGGGATACAAGTCGGTATAGAAAAGGAAAAGAAATTTATATTTGTACGCCTCCGATTTCTAGCGATATAGAAATCAAATTTATGTAAACACTTTTCTCATATAATATAATCATGTCTCTTTTGTGTTTACTTGATTTCTATCATTTGGCGTAATTTTTAGAATTGCAAATTACAATTGTTTTCCTTCATTAAGATAAATTGATTATTTTGTTCTAATTCACTCTAAACAAATTTAGTAAAAATTATCAAAGAATTTTATTCCCTTATTCACCCCCCCCCCCCTAAGGGCACCGTAAGATCCAACAGTATATTCCTCGAACAGAAATTAAAGCTCAGGTGTTAGCGGACTTCTTGTTTGATAAAGCGGGCAGCGAACCTGAGAGCGATGTCAGAAGACCTCTTCCTTGGAAATTTATGTTTATGGAGCTTCAGGAAAAAGTTCTTCAGGTGTAGGGGTAGTCTTGATTAATCCAAATGGGGTCAGATTAGATCAAGCTTTGAAGTTTCATTTTTCAGTCACCAACAACCAGGCAGAATATGAGGCTCTCTTAGCAGGACTTCGTTTGGCCAGATAATTAGGTATTGAGGATGTTGAGGTGAAAACAGACTCATTGGTTATGGCATCTCAGGTAAACAGCACCTATGAGACCAGGGAACCAGTTTTGAAGAAGTATCAAAAAATAGTAAAGCAAGAAATTGGAAAATTTAAGAGTTTTACTATTCAGCACATCCCTGGGGCAAAAATTCAGATGCAGATCAGCTAGCTAAATTTGGGTTATTGTCACGTGGAACTACCTCAGATCTATTTTGTACAGCGATTGAGGAAGACCCGGTAATGCAGATTGATCGTAAATCTTCATGGATGGATCCTTTTATCTTATATCTCTCATCGGAGGTGTTTCATGACAGCATCAAAAATAAGAAATGGTTCAGATTAAAGGCAGCCTATTATTATCTGTTTTCTAGTACCTTGTTTCGGAAAACCTTTCTAGCTCCCTTATCCAAGTGTATTTCAGAATAAGAAGTTCGGGTTGTTCTTCGTGAAGTGCATTCAGGTGAGTGCGGCAGTGATTCAGGTGGAAGGACGATGGAAAAGAAAATTTTGAGGCAGGGATATTTATGGCCCAAGATGAGGAAGGATGCAGCTGATTATGCAAAGAAGTGTACTCAATGTCAGAAATTTGTCCCGCTTCAGCATCAACCTGCTTAATAGTTGAAGTCCATCATGACACCTTGGCCGTTTGTAGTAAGGGGGATGGATCTTTTTGGACCTTTTCCTACCGCAAGCGGACAAAGGCATTTCATTCTGGTTATGATAGATTACTTCAGCAAATGGATTGAAGCAAAAGCTTTAGCAATGACAATAACTCAGATAGTAAAGAGCTTCATCTGGGGGGAATTATCTGCAGGCATGGAATTCCTATGGCTATAATAACAGATAATGTGCCTCAGTTTAATAATTTTGAAGTGATCAACTTCTGTGATGAAGTAGGAATTGAACTTTGATTTGCATCAGTTCATCATCCTAGAAGTAATGGTCAGGTAGAAGTAGCTAATAAGTGTATCTTAAATCTCCTCAAGAAGAAGGTAGAAAATACAGAGGCAATTGGGCAGAACAGCTCCCGGCAGTTCTTTGGACTCTTAGAACTACCCCAACATGTGCAACTGGAGAGACTCCCTTTAAATTATCTCATGGTTCAGAAGCTCTAATTTCAGTCGAGTTTGATGTAAAAAGTCCCAGGGTCTTATTAGCTAAACAGAACGAAGACATCTGGATTGAAGGTAATATTGAGGATCTCAAATGTAGTCTTGATTTAATTGAAGAATTAAGAGATGAATCTGTAGTAAGACAGGAAGAAGTAAAAAGGAGAATGGCAAGGAACTATGATAAAAGTATAAGGATCAAGGAATTCATTATTGGTGACCTAGTTTTGAAGAAGGTCGACGTGGTAGCTAGATCTAGCTCAGTTGGCAAGCTAAACCCAAATTGGGCAGGTCCTTATATCATAAAGGAAGTGCTGAAAAGTGGAGCTTATCGCCTCAATACTTACGATGGAAATGAGATCGCCAACACCTGGAGTGGAGATGACTTGAAGTGCTTCTACTCTTGATAAGCCTTTCATGTTTCTTCTTCTCTCACCCTGGAAAGAATGTATTCATTTTTAACATTGCATTTATTCAATACAATTACTTACACTATATCTTATGTGTTTTGTGAGGATACCCAGAGGTGGAAATAATATGCGAACTTAAGTCTCACCAAGGAAGATATCGTCGGATCACATATGAACCCCCATGAATTGATGTTGAGCGTAACACCTATATTGACCATGGATTGCGGGGAGATTTCCCTTCTGTGTAGCAGTAGCTCACCAATCTCATATGAGAGGGTTCTATGCGATATCCCGGATCTTGTACAATATGTGAGCACACCACTGCATCAAGGGAGGTCTTGGTGAATGCCATCTATGTCTGGCCTTCAGATAGTGGCATCAGGCCATCATAGCATGTTACACTCGAACACAACTTGACTAGTTTTCCTTGAGATGAGTTCTATCTGAGATAGGAACAGTCTTACTCTGAGACTGCCACCTGTGTGAGGAGGAGAGGTGGCCATCTCCTTGAGAGTTTCAGACCGCTGAAATCGACTCTCCCTTAAACCTTGACCGGAAGGGTCACTTCATCTATTTCTCATCTCATGATTGTGCCTAGGTCATCTCTTCTGTTCTTCCATATATGACCGTAAGGTCATTTCGTCCTCTCGCCCACCCTCACGACCTTCAGGGTTGTTTCTCAAAGGTGATACAACTATGATGACCTCTCTGAGGGAAGCAATGTGGTCACTTTTTAGTACACACCTGCCTAATTGGTTATCTTAGCTTGTGCATTCATTTTCTCCTACTTAAGACCGCGCGTTCTTAAGACAGTTATTCTTGGTGAACTTAAGACCGCCGCCTGTGGAATTTTTTCTGAAATGATTTTTTCAAGCCTCGAGCTAGTGGCGGTCTCGGTTTTCTTAGATCGTCACTCACAATGATCCCGAAGAAACTGTCTGCTCATTATACTCTATTAGTGGAATAGTCTCAGAATTGTTAGACCGCCGGAGATAGGTTCTAAAATAGTTTAAATCAAATACAAGCTCATTTATTCGACAAAATATTTCAAAGTATTAACAATACACCTCCCAGGAAAAAGAACCATACTAAGATCAGATATCAGAAGATCGATCAGAGCAGCAAACAGTAAAGAATATTCATATAAGACGCTAAACCAACATTGAACAACAAAAGGTATATAAAAAATCTGGTTCATCCTTCTTCATATCAAAGTCAGAGATACAGATCGCACGGTCTGCAAAATATTATGACCATGACTTTTGAAAAATCAGAATGCAGATTTGGTAAAGCGAAAAATCTTTTTGGAATAACATGGTTTCTTGGGTGAAGGATCTTCTGACGATCTGGTATCAGCTGAAGTTTATTCCGAACTATCAAGCGAGTCCGCGAAACTAGCACTTGAGTCCACCACCGTACACAAGTCAGTATCGGGCTGGTACTAACTGCCACTAGCCTGGTCGGTCTCATTATCAGTATCTCCGACCTCAATCTTATCGGTCTGAGAAATTGTGGCTTCCTCTTCTTTTTCTTCCTCTCCTTCTCCTCATTTTTCCTTTTTCTTTTGCCTCTTCTTCCGCTACTAAAGAAACGACGTCAGGAAATAAGCTGGAAAAATTAATATC
The DNA here is from genome assembly GCA_033032865.1 of Dactylorhiza incarnata. Taxonomy (NCBI): domain Eukaryota; kingdom Viridiplantae; phylum Streptophyta; class Magnoliopsida; order Asparagales; family Orchidaceae; genus Dactylorhiza; species Dactylorhiza incarnata. The sequence continues at coordinate 18,278,563 of JAWHQI010000022.1, read as the reverse complement.
ATCAGGGATGACAACTCTACGATCTCGCATCCGTGTAATCGCAAGATCGACAACCCCCTTACTTCCTCCAACATAATCCTTTGATAAGATGGATTGTCATTGTTATACATATCTGTCCTTATTTTCTGTAAGGAAGTAAGTCAAGTCATGCGCTCTGAAATCCATATGGTCGCATAAAGGATTGTAAAGATCTTCACCTTGAGTTCGTCGACAAGATCCTTATTGTTGCGGAGAGCCCGGCGCAGAAGCCTCCCCATGTGGTGGTTCAAAACTGTACTTCTGACAATCACCGGTGCGCAAATGTCAAGTATAATCTCTTCATCCAGGTCATACAGCTCCCTTTGATTTTTCTCACCATATAGGGCAAATGTGACTGCATATACATGGTGAGTGAGACCGCCGCTCCAAAGGGGGAGAGCCGTGGAAATTGTCACACTCTTTCCTTTCTCGTCCCGCCTGAGTAACGGTCTGTAAGACACCTTTTTTTTCTACAAAACCGGGTCTTATACCCAGAACCGCCGCTTTGCGGTGACACCATCACTTGGGAAGGTCGCCACTACAAAATGTCGATCATTCCGTCCATATCGATCACATAAGAAGAAAGTATAAACGAACAAATAGAAGTTCAAGTCCACAATCACAAGTTATATATAATAAATGTCCACATGATATAACTGAAATAACAAAGGTTATAATAATAAAGTGCTCATGCCCTATACATCATGTCCTCACTACAAGGTCACTAGCGGAAGCAAACTACTAATCACTCATTGATATTGAAATGGGTGCTCCTATACTAGACTGGCCCGCCTCCATCCGCACCGGCCTCTGGTGCTGCTGCGTCTCCTCAATCCCCTAAAATGATATGGTCCACTGATCGTTAGTTAAAAAGACTAAGCCTTATGTTCCCCACCCCTCCCCCAATGGATCCTAGGCACCATGCATGAGGATGAAGCGGAGGACAACAAGGGGTAAAAAACAAAGCAGATGATGGCGGATCTTGTCTACAGGAAATGTCTACAACTACACATGTGTATGTAGATAATTGAAGCAGTAATAAAGCACGGTAAAGAGCAAGTAAAGAACAGTAAGTAATGATAAGTACATAATAAAATGTAACCATTGATTTATAGGAATTCTCAAACAAACCTATAGACCAAGGGGTCGTTTAGCAGGGCTGATCATATAAAAAGTCCCATAACAAATTTATACGATAGGGGTAGGGGATGAAATGCAATGCTCATGCCATGACATGCAGAGTTATGCAGTTTATGCTATGTTCACACAAGTGCAACTCACACACTTCGACTCTACGCGCACAGACCTTTAGTTCCCCCTTTTTGGAGCTAGCAAGACTCCCAAGATACTCCCGTAGTGGCAAATGAAAGCGGTGGGTTGGGCCTCGCCCACCACTAGGTTGGTATTCACACTACCTAACCTAGACCTATCGTACGCCTCGACGCAATACCACGGAGCATCTGCGTACTGACGTCGGTGTGAACGATGGTCCAATACTGAAGACCCACCACCTTTATGGACATGCAAACATGTTTACCATCTATCTCCCAGCCATAAGCTTCCCGGGCTAACCTGCCCGTCACCATAGCCTTCCAAGCCGCCGGCTCGCCGGACCAACCCATTCGTACCAACTGGCATTACTGAGTCACAAGCTCACTTGACTAACTAGTCCGTTGCTTCAATTACCGAGCCTACCGCTCGTAAAACAAAACCAACTAACCTACCATAACCACGGGGTGTGGGTGTGTGCGTTATTAAGTTCATCTAGTACAACATCTCCTCCTACAATTTATGGTTAATCTTGGACTTCCCGAGGTCCACCATGTGAGGGGCTCGCTACGGACTAGGAACTATAATGGGATGACACCCCAAAGCTCCCTTTCCAAGGCATTTAATGTTATCGGTAACTACACATAAGTATACCCTTCTTATCATTACTCTTGGATTATCCCCCTAAGTGTTTTCTGACTCCCCACGGGAAAGACGATCTTTCATCAATCCCGAGCACATCTTTACCCTTAACTCACCAAGCACACTCTCATCACCTAAACTCCTTTTTGGTGACCTTCAATCTCTTCAACTAGGCTAGGTTCACCAACTACTTTCCATTCCCACCTACTGGTCTTCAATTTAATCAATTTTGTTGGAACCTTAGGTTTGATTTGAGTTAGGATCCACCTTTAATGCCTAAGTTTATATCATAATATATCATATAACTTAGATCATATCCTATTAAGTTAGAAGGCTGAAAATAATATATATATATATAAATAATATACTAAGAAATATAAATATATATATATATATATAATTGGCTGAATAATAAGAGAGAATAAAAATACATAAGTTCTCTGCGTTTTACGAACGGTGCTCTGCGAATGTCCAACTGCGCTCTGCGAATGTCGAACGGCGCTCTAAAAATTATATTGTAACAACGGTCGACGAATGAAGCAATATAACAGCGGTCGACGAAGATCACCTATCTCAGCGCTCAACGCTCCCGTCTCAGCGGTTCAGCGCTCGATGCCTTTACTCAAGCTCAGTGCTTGATGCTTTCATCCAGGCTCAGTGGTCGATGAATCCCTTCGTTCGACAAACTAAAGTCTACGGTCGACGAATATTCAGCAGAAGTTCAGAACAGTGAATTTAATGATCAGGTCGACGAATCAAATGATGAGCTCGACGAACTTGAAGCTCAGTTCGACGGATTTCTTCAGTATTATTTTATATCATTAAATATTATATATATGTTTACAGAGTTATTTATAAAGCAATATTTTATTTATTCTATTTATATATTGTTATATATATTGCTGATTTAACCTTACAGCATGCAAGCATTAAATGATATAGCCGTTGGCAGCAAAGCATTAAATGTTGTAGCCGTTGCAGCAAGCCAGAGAAAGAAATTGTTCTGCTCGAGGTTCTGGAAAAAGAAAGAGATATTTCTCCTTTCCTCTTTAGTCAGCAAGGATTCAAATCAGCCAGGAAAGAGGACAACTTCTATATACGACAGCAGGAGACATCTTCTTATACAATATTTTATACAGCAGATTATATACTGTTGTTTCTCTCGACAGATTACATATATAGTTTATATTGTTGTACAGATTTCATATAAATAGAATATATTATCATATTGCTGTACAAGAACAGGAGAAGAATAAGAAGAAGAGAAAAAGGAAGAATAGGGGCAAAAAGAAGAACAAATCAATATATATTATATCTTTTTTTTTGCCTAACTCTCCTCTTGCAGATCTTCTACAACCTGAGACAGCAAATCAATATTACTTGCTCAGGATCAAAACTGCAAGAATAAGAAGAGTATTGCAATCAAGAGAAGAAGCCTCCACAAGCTGTCATCTAATCTAAATCAGACAGGGGGAGCATTCTTTAACATCATCTTCATCAAGTGTCTTCTCAGCAAAGAGAAGAACAACATAACCTTTTTTTGTTTTCTTTATTTCTCCCATCTTGTAAAGGGTTAAAACTCCCTTCAAAAGTTTACTCCCGGTGACAGGTCACCTTAGCAAAAACCTGCATCTTGGTTTATAAGCACCTGATCAAAAGCTTATAGGTGAATTGGGCACCTGATCAAACCTCCATTGGTGTGTGGACACCTTATCAAAATTGCCTTGGTTTGAGGGCACCTTATCAACAACCTCCAGTGGATTCCTACAAGTGGGTAGAAGAGTAGATGTACCAGTTGAGGGGAACTACTATATTTTCTTGTGTCTTCGAGATGTGTGCCTTGTTGTTTGTTTTATTTCAGTTTTATATGCTGTGATTTTTATGCACTCTTAGTGTTTGATTTTATTACCCATTGATAAGTAGTATTTTTATAACTTTTTAATAGAAAATTTTGTAAATATTTAATTTGTATTTTTCCTTTTTATGTCATTTCTAGGTTATAAGTAGTTCTTTTTGTAATTTTGATTCTAACTTAGCCTAATTAAATATTTGCTGAATTTTGGACAAATTGGAAAAAAATAGCTTTACACGCCCTCGGTCACGCCCGTGACCAAGGGCGTGTAGCCTGAAGATCAGTCCAGGTCGATACCTCGCGGTTTGAGCTAGCCCACAGCAAGTCACGCCCCAGGTCACGCCCGTGACCCCTTGTCACGCCCGTGACCGGGGGCGTGTAATTTTAGAATCTTCCCAGCTGGCTGCTAACGAGACGTGGAGATGCTGTCGAGAAGTCAACCTAAGTCACGCTCGTGACCCACAAAGTCACGGCCGTGACTTTCCCGCGTGATCCCTGCTTTGCTGCCGCGCCGAATTCCAGCCCATGCCGCATTTAATGCAGCCGTCCAAATTCACGGTCGTGACCCGACATGTCACGCCCGTGACATGTCACTTTTTCGCCGCGCCGTCCAGAAAGCCCACACCGCTGTCGGATCCGATGTGAATAGTGCAGTCACGCCCGTGACCGAGGGCGTGTAATCTGAAATTTTTTCCTATAAATTCAGAGGCTCTCCTTGAGTCCAGGGTTCAGAATTTTGGAGTGGGGGAGGTGCTGCTAGAGCTGGTAGTGAAGTTTTTCAATGCTTTCTCATGCTTTTCAATTTCATGTTCTTCCTTTTTAATTCATGTAATGTGCTAGTTCTTAGTTCTATGCAATAGTTAGTTAAAGCTTGTAATCTTTTCCTTCCTAGCTTGTAATCTCTTTAATTAAAGCTTGTAATCATTTTGGTTTTCAATAAAATTAAGTTCTTTTTCCTTCATGTTCTCTTTTTCCTTAAGCACTCTTTCTTTCATGCAATGATTTTTCTTTCCTTTTCCCCCTCCACTATGGTTGAGCATTAAGTATTTTTGTCTTCGTTTAATCCTTTCATTTAGCTTGCAATTAGTTTTAATTTTAGTTAAGCAAAAACAAACCAATCAAATTTTCGTCGATAAGATAATGGCGATTTTCCTCGAAGTAGAAGTAATCAACGTGCCCCGTGGAATACGACCTTGATATTCCTAAATATCCTATACTATAGACGATAAGGTACACTTGCCTTCATCGGATATAGTTTTGGAGAAAATCTCAAATCTTCACTAAATTTCAAAACCGAAAAATCAATATCAAGTTTTTGGCGCCGTTGCCGGGGGTTTTGCGTAGATATTTTGAAAAGAGGATAGCTATTAATTTTATCATGTTTCTTTTTATTTTATTTTCCTTTTTCTATATTTCAAAAAGAAAAAAAAATTTTATTTCAGTTTTTCCTCTTCCCTTCTTCTCTTTTTAGTGTATGACCCGAGGTAGCACTTCGATTCTTCCTTTTGATCTAGAGATCGAGCGAACCCTCTTGAGGCACCGCCGTTCTCGTGATCAGGGAAATCAAGTAGAATCTGAAGAGTCGATCGGGGACACTAACGCAGCAAATATGGATCATAATCTTAATCCTCCTAATCTTAACGAGCCAAATCCTAATGAGGACGCGCAACGGACCATGTCCTATTATGCGCGGCCGGATTTGGAAGGCACACAATCGAGTATTGTTCGCCCCACGGTGGCGAACAATAATTTTGAGATCAAGTCCAGCATGATACAAATGGTGCAACAATTGGTGACCTTTGATGGTCAACCGGACGAGGATCCAAATTCACATATCTCTTACTTTCTTGAAATTTGCGACACTTTTAAGATCAATGAAGTCACCGATGACGCCATTCGACTAAGACTTTTTCCTTTTTCTTTGCGGTCTATGGCCAAGCAGTGGCTGGGCTCCCTACCAAGGGGATCCATCACTACATGGGCCGAAATGGAGGAAAAATTTCTCAATAAATATTTCCCGCCTTCAAAGACATCTAAATTGCGCACGGATATTGCGTCGTTCATGCAAATCGACTCGGAGACTCTCTATGACGCATGGGAGCGCTTCAAGGAGCTTTTGCGCCGATGCCCTCACCATGCACTTGCCACTTGGCAACAAGTGCAAATATTTTATAATGGCTTAAATCTCCAAACGAGGCAAATGATTGATGCGGACGCCGGGGGGACATTAAATAACAAAACCCCGATCGCCGCTCAAGAGCTTTTCGAAGAGATGTCCACAAATGTGTATCAATGGAACATGCCCCGAGCGCGGCCTAATAAGCTGGCCGGAATTTTTGAAATAGACGCAAACGCAAATTTGGCTTTACAAGTTGAGCGCTTAAAAAAGCAAGTGGCGGAGATGTCTGCTTCCTCCGCCACTCCTCCTAATCAACTTCTTAACTTAACTCCGCCTCCAAATTTGATTTCTCAAAATTATAATCCACCCGGTTTTCCACCGCAACAGCAAAAACTCTCTCCGCTTGAAGAGGTTTTTGCAAAATATGTTGCTACAAATGAAACGAACATCCGGAACCTTACCGGATCGATCAAAAATTTGGAAAATCAAGTGGGCCAGCTCGCAAAGATGATTTCTGGGCGTCAACAAGGAGCACTACCGGGGAATACCGAGCAAAATCAAAAGGAGAGCACGCATGCGATTACACTCCGAAGCGGGAAGGAGGTGGTTCAAAAACAGGACGAACCCAAGGTAATTTCCTCTCCTCCTCCTCCTACTTTTAATTCATCTTCGAATTTGCCCGCTACGATAGCTCCGCACACTTCTATTTTAATTCTGCGCGCTCCTACTTCTAATATTCCGTATCGATCTAAATTTAAAAATGAAAGCGCCGAAAAAAATTATAAAAAAAATTTAGATGTTTTAAAACAAATCCATATTAATGTACCTTTCTGCGAGGCTATCTCACAAATGCCTAAATATGCGAAATATCTTAAGGAGTTGCTCTCCAATAAGAAAAAGTTAGAAGATATTTCGCATATTTCTTTAAACGCGGAATGCTCCGCAGTTGTACTCAACAAATTGCCTAAAAAAGCAAATGACCCGGGACGGTTTTCTATCCCATGTCTATTTGGCAATTCGTTGGTAAAACACGCCTTAGCGGATCTTGGAGCAAGCATCAACCTTATGCCGTTGTCTTTGTTCAAAAAGTTAGGTCTAGGAAATCCAAGGCCCACTCGAATGAGTATCCAATTAGCGGATCGTTCTTTAAAATATCCGATAGGAATAGTGGAGGACGTGCTCGTCAAGGTTGACAAAATTATCTTCCCGGTGGATTTTGTCATTCTTGACATCGAAGAGGATGTCGAAGTACCCCTCATACTCGGCCACCCCTTCCTTGCCACCTCCCGCGCTATTATCGATGTAAGTAACGGAAAGCTCCTTCTACGGGTTGGAGACGATGAAGTTACTTTCGGCATAAATTCCTCGATGCGGAACACGCTAGAAAATGACGATTCATGTTTTTACTTGGAAGAGTGTTGTGAGTTCGATTCATCCCTCGAGTTAGTTTCATCGGTGAGTAGTGATTCCGAGCCCGTAGAGCTCTTTTATGATGAAGAAGAAGTTTCTCACCCCACACCACCCGAACCATTACTTTTAGAAAAATTAAAAATCAAGACTTCTTATGAAGAACCACCCGAATTAGAGTTGAAACAACTCCCCCCTCACCTTAAATACTTGTTTTTGGAAAAAGAGTCTAAGCTACCCATCATCATTTCATCCGATCTTAGCAACTCAGAAATTTCTGAGTTGACTATTGTCTTAAGAAAGCACCTCCACGCAATTGCGTGGCAATTATCGGATATTAAGGGTATAAACCCATCTTTCTGCACTCATAAAATCTTTTTTGAAGAAAATTCCCGCAACTCAGTCCAGCCTCAACGACGACTAAACCCGAACATGAAAGAAGTCGTTAAGGCCGAAGTTATAAAACTTCTGGACGCGGGAATCATCTACCCGATATCAGATAGTACTTGGGTTAGCCCAGTACAAGTCGTGCCAAAGAAAGGTGGTGTCACGGTAGTTGCGAACGAAAATAACGAATTGATCCCAACCCGTACTGTTACGGGTTGGCGGATGTGCATCGACTATCGGAAACTAAATGATGCCACCGTAAGGATCACTTCCCTCTACCATTTATCGACCAAATTTTAGAACGCCTCTCGGGTCATTCCTACTACTGTTTTCTCGATGGTTTATCGGGATACTTCCAAATCCCGATTTCGCCCGACGACCAAGAGAAAACCACTTTCACTTGTCCCTTTGGCACCTTCGCTTATCGAAGGATGCCATTCGGTCTTTGTAATGCGCCAGCTACATTCCAAAGATGTATGCTGGCAATATTTGACGAGTTAGTGGAGGAGGTGATGGAAGTATTTATGGATGACTTCTCCGTGTACGGAAATTCATTTAAAAACTGTTTAAAAAATCTTGAGCGCGTGTTGCAGCGATGCGAGGAAACGAATTTAGCACTTAATTGGGAAAAATGTCATTTTATGGTCAAGGAAGGACTAGTCCTTGGCCATAAAATTTCGGGCAAGGGAATCAAGGTCGATAGGGCCAAGATCGAAGTAATTGAAAAGCTCCCCCCTCCAACAAACGTCAAAGCTATTAGGAGTTTCCTTGGCCACACAGGGTTCTATCGGCGCTTTATACAAAAATTTTCCAAAATCACAAAGCCGTTAACCCATCTTCTTGAAAAGGAATCCTCATTTATTTTTAGCGATGAATGCCATTTGGCCTTTAAACTTATCAAAGAAAAACTTATAAACTCCCCGATTCTAGTTGCGCCGGATTGGTCGCTCCCTTTTGAAATCATGTGCGGCGCTAGTGACATTGCAGTTGGTGCCGTTTTAGGCCAACGGGTGAGTAAGTATTTCCACCCTATTTATTATGCGAGCAAAACACTCACGTCAGCACAAGCGAATTACACCACTACCGAAAAGTAGCTTCTAGCGATCGTTTTTTCCTTCGATAAGTTTAGGTCATACATCACCCTCTCGAAAGTTATCGTCTTCACGGATCACTCCTCACTTAGGTATCTTTTAAGCAAATCGGACGCCAAGACTCGTCTTTTGCGATGGATTCTCCTCTTGCAAGAGTTTGACTTAGAGATCCGGGACAAAAGAGGAGCCGAAAACTTGGCGGTCGATCACCTTTCTCGTTTAGAAAATCCCTCCTCGGAAGCATTAATAGAGGCCGACATCAACGATAAATTTCCCGAAGAGCGCCTCCTAGATCTCAAAAATTTTAATTCATCTTCTACCCCATGGTTTGCGGATTAAGCTAACTATTTAGTAGCCCGGGTCCTGCCAAAAGAATTCTCGAGTCAGCAAAAGAAGAAATTCTTTTCTGATTTAAAGAATTACTTTTGGGAGGACCCCTTTTTATTCCGAGTATACGCATACCAGGTTGTGAGAAGATGTGTTTCAAGTGAGGAAGGCTTTAAAATTTTACGTCATTGTCATGAGGGACCCACCGGTGGTCATTATCAATCAAACCGAACCGCGAGGAAGGCGCTGGAGGCGGGCTTTTATTGGCCCACGCTCTTCAAAGATGCTCACACCCTTGTGAGTACTTGCGACAGCTGCCAGCGGTCGGGGAACATCTCTCGCTGGGATGTGATGCCCTAAAACATTTTCTTAGAATGCGAAATTTTTGACCTTTGGGGTATCGATTTTGTTGGTCCTCTCCCTCCATCTTTTTCAAATAAATATATTCTAGTGGCGGTCGACTACGTATCGAGGTGGGCGGAAGCGCAAGCTCTCCCCACCAATGATGCGCGAGTCGTCGTTAATTTCTTAAAAAAATTATTTTCTCGATTTGGCATGCCGCGCGCTATTGTGAGTTATCGGGGCACCCATTTTTGCAATACTCAATTTACCAAAATTTTAGCGAAATATGGTGTCACTCACAAATTATCCACCGCATATCACCCACAAACGAGCGGCCAAGTCGAAGTTGTTAATCGAGAATTAAAACGGATTTTAGAAAAAACAGTTTCTATTAATCGGAAGGATTGGGCAATAAAGCTCGATGATGCGCTATGAGCCTATCGAACGGCGTACAAGACCGCTATCGGTTGTACACCGTATCGAATGGTTTATGGTAAGGCTTGCCACCTTCCGGTCGAATTAGAACACCGCCTATTTTGGGCGCTTAAATTTTTAAACCTCGATTCCACTCTAGCGGGAGAACAAAGAAAATTCCAAATGAACGAATTAGATGAGTGGCGAGTGAATGTGTATGAGAGCAATAAATTATATAAGGAGCGAACAAAGTTTTATCACGATAAGCATATAAAATTTCCAAAAACTTTTTCGCCGGGCGATCTCGTCCTCCTTTATAATTCCCGCCTTCGCCTTTTTCCGGGAAAACTAAAATCCCGATGGTCCGGACCCTTTATTATTAAAGAGGTTTGGTCCTATGGGATAATTTTAATTTCCCACCCGGAAAAAGGTACCTTCAAAGTTAACGGCCACCGCCTTAAATTATATCTTCAGGGAGAATTAACCAATGAAAAGAGTGATTCGATTGTATTTCAACCAATAATTAATATGATCGGCAAGTGGGTCAAGCTACGCGATCTTAAACAAAGCGCTTTTGGGAGGCACCCCAAAGTTATCTTTTTATTGTTTTCTCTTGTTTTCTTTTTCTTGTTCCTTCTTTAACATCTTTTGTAGGTAATCGCGGCTTCCCCACAAAAGCTTCAAAAATCAGGGAAGCTCATTTTCCTTCTTTCCTTTCTTTTTCCTTGCATTTCTTTTTACCTTTTCTTACTTCATACTTATTTTTAAACATTGGGGACAATGTTTAACTTTAAGTATGGGGGTGTAAATAGCCCTTTGTAAATATTTGTAAATAGTTTTAAAGAGAAAATTTTCAAAAAAAATATGAAAAAAAAACAAATTTTAATTTTGTTTCTAAGTTTTCCTTTATTTAAGCACTTGTAAAATCCAAAAACTCAAAAAATTTAGAAAATCGAAAATTTAAATTTTGGAAAGGGACGTTTGGGATTTCATCCCATCACACCTCCTAGTACCTTGTGAACCCTTCACCGGGCAGCCCTTGGGAAGTCCAAGACTTAACAAAAATTGTTAAGTTTTAAAGCTAGTTTCCTTTCTTTGTAAATAGTTTTTAATGAGAAAAATTCAAAAAAAGATAATATCAAAAAATTCCAAAAATTCTTATATCCCTCCTTCTTGTTGTTTTTGTGATTTCTTAGAAATCTAGTTGAGAATGTTTATAAGCATGTTTAAGTTTTTAATTGGCTAAAATTTTACTTATCATAGTTTGTTAATTTTAAATTTGAGGTAATCTTGATTTAAGAATCACCTTATGATTTTAAATTGATTAGAGAATTCTGTTAGCATGACTTCTCTTTTATTTTGTAAATGGCTTCATTTTGTAGTGAATTTCCTAAACCTCTTTAGATTTCAATTATATTTTCTTCTAACTTTTTAGATCTTAGGAAATTTAATGTTACTAGAATTTGCTCTCAATATAATTTAAAGCTAGCTAGATTTATTTCTCTTCCTTACCCCCTTTTGTGGCATAAAAAAAATGAATGAACTTTAAAAGATCATATGTCATGGGAATAAGAGGATAAAATTCATTATTCCCTAAAACATATGCACCCAAAATATTTGGAAAGATTATATGGCATGGAGTAAGAGGATAAAATTCATTACTCCCAAACCATATACATTTTGGGTTTTTATTAGAAGAGAAAAAAAAAGAAAAAAAAGGAAATTTCATGATAAATTCCATTTCCTCCATTCAAAAATTTCTCTTCTTATGCCAAATTTTATGAAGTCACCCTTAGCCAATTATCATTGTTCTAGTTTTAGTTGAAAATTATGGAGAGAGCAATATTTAGTAATTTACTTTTCCTTAAGATTCTTTTAAGATAGAGTTCTTATAATTTTAATTTAATTTAGTTTTATAATTTCTACAATTTTGTCAACTACTTAATTTTCTTGAGAAGTTCTTGCCTAAACATTTTTCCCTCTTTTCAAATCATCATCATAATTTAGGACTTAACTCCCCCTTGAATTTACTCTTAACTTAAATTTTGGTTAAATGAAATTTTAGTTTTAAATTAAAAATTTTTAAGGATGTCTCATAAATTATGTCTCACACTTTTGCTCTGGAATAGCAAAACCTCAAGTATGGGGGTATTTGATAAGTAGTATTTTTATAACTTTTTAATAGAAAATTTTGTAAATATTTAATTTGTATTTTTCCTTTTTATGTCATTTCTAGGTTATAAGTAGTTCTTTTTGTAATTTTGATTCTAACTTAGCCTAATTTAAATATTTGCAGAATTTTGGACAAATTGGAAAAAATAGCATTACGCGCCCTCGGTCACGCCCGTGACCAAGGGCGTGTAGCCTGAAGATCAGTCCAGGTCGATGCCGCGCGGTTTGAGCTAGCCCACAGCAAGTCACTCCCCAGGTCACGCCTGTGACCCCTTGTCACGCCTGTGACCGGGGGCGTGTAATTTTAGAATCTTCCCAGCTGGCTGCTAACGAGACGTGGAGATGCTGTCGAGAAGTTAACCTAAGTCACGCCCGTGACCCACAAAGTCACGACCGTGACTTTCCCGCGTGATCCCTGCTTTGTCTCCGCGCCGAATTCCAGCCCACACCGCATTTAATGCAGCCGTCCAAAGTCACGGCCGTGACCCGACATGTCACGTCCGTGACATGTCACTTTTTCGCCGCGCCGTCCAGAAAGCCTACGCCGCTGTCAGATCCGATGTGAATAGTGCAGTCACGCCCTAGGTCACGCCCGTGACCGAGGGCGTGTAATCTGAAATTTTTTCCTATAAATTCAGAGGCTCTCCTTGAGTCCAGGGTTCAGAATTTTGGAGTGGGGGAGGTGCTTTTAGAGCTGGTAGTGAAGTTTTTCAATGCTTTCTCATGCTTTTCAATTTCATGTTCTTCCTTTTTAATTCATGTAATGTGCTAGTTCTTAGTTCTATGCAATAGTTAGTTAAAGCTTGTAATCTTTTCCTTCCTAGCTTGTAATCTCTTTAATTAAAGCTTGTAATCGTTTTGGTTTTCAATAAAATTAAGTTCTCTTTCCTTCATGTTCTCTTTTTTCCTTAAGCACTCTTTCTTTCATGCAATGATTTTTCTTTCCTTTTCCCCCTCCACTATGGTTGAGCATTAAGTATTTTTGTCTTCATTTAATCCTTTCATTTAGCTTGCAATTAGTTTTAATTTTAGTTAAGCAAAAACAAACCAATCAAATTTTCGTCGATAAGATAATGGCGATTTTCCTCGAAGTAGAAGTAATCAACGCGCCCCGTGGAATACGACCTTGATATTCCTAAATATCCTATACTATAGACGATAAGGTACACTTGCCTTCATCGAATATAGTTTTGGAGAAAATCTCAAATCTTCACTAAATTTCAAAACCGAAAAATCAATATCACTCATACAGCACTAATCAACAATCACATATATTTTATATATATCATTTACTTTGAAAGAAAAACTTAAACAAGAGCTTTAACATATATATAAGAACTAATCTCGTTTCAATTGGTATTAGGGGTGGTTGATTTTATCACTTCAATTTCTTGCAACTGATACTCAATTGAACTCACTTTCAATTGGTATCAGAGGAAATTGATTTTTCACACAGGCTAACACCTAAAATCACAAAGATCACTTAGTTCTTTTTTTAAGGTTTTTATAAATGGCACTTGCAGATTTTTCATTTTCTGATCCACCTTTATGTAATTTAGATAGATTTGATTTATGGCAAGTTAGAATTAAGTTATATATGAATGCCATAGATGAAAATATTTATAATTCCATTTTGACAGGAATTCCATCTTCAATCTCTTCATCTGATGATCAAGAAAAGTTGATCAGTGCTGATGCAAAGGCCATGGAGATATTAACTCAATCAATGTCAAATGACATTTATCAAAGAGTTAATGACTGCACTTCAGCAAAGGCCATCTGGAACTCCCTCTCTAGGATGGTAAATGAATCCACCTTTACTTCTTCCACTAACATCATTTTTGATGCAGTACCATCTTCAACTCTAAGTGAAGAAGAAGACAAGGAAGAACAAAAAGCCAGAAACTTCTGTATGATGGCTATATATGACTCAAATTATATCTCAGATGCAGAATTTGAACCAGGAAAGGTAGTAGAGGTAACTTCACAATTTATTTCTACCTCTGATTTTAAATCAGTTTTCAACTCATTATTTACAGATTTAATAATTGCTGAAAATTACAAATCTAAAAATCACAAATCTGATTTTAAAATAACATATACAGATTTAATATTTAAAAGGAAATTAAAAAGAAGTTAACAAAAATAAATATTTCAACTCCTGAATATAATAAACTTCAAGAAAATTTAAAATCATTAGCAGAACACTTTATCTGTTTAGAAAATAAGTTCATTAAAGCTGAAAACTTTAAACAATCTTTTAAAGAAAAAGACAAATTTTATATGCAGCAACATCAAAATAAATTTTCAAATTTATATTTCAATGAAATAAAAAGACCAACATATCTAATTATAAAGCATTTGTTGTTACCTATTTTAAAATACTTATAATTAAACCTCAATTATAAGATTCTTTGGAATTTTTCTATTTTAAAGCAATGTCAGATAACTTCACTGACTTATAGATTTTTTCTCCAAAATCATGTTGAGCATTCTACTCAAGTAGCATAGATCAGAAATGATTACAGCTCTGAGTGTGAGTCTCTTCTGATTAAGGGGATTATATAGAAAGAAGCTATCATGCATTGTCTTTTTTATTTTTAAATTCCTATAATCTAATAACAGCTAGCAATTCACATATTAAAAATCCTATTTAAATCAAAATTTAGGAAATCAGAATTGCTTAAATGAATTTGAAAAGAAATAAATAAATAATCTCTAACCCTTAAGCTTTAAAGACTTTTTATGCTTAGGTATCCTAAACCAAATAGGGGGAGATTGTTAGAACCTAGTCTTAATTTGGATTAGGATCCCAACTCAAGTAGGGGGAGATTGTCGGAACCTTAGGTTTGATTTGAGTTAGGATCCACCTTTAGTGTCTAAGTTTATATCATAATATATCTTATAACTTAGATCATATGCTATTAAGTTAGAAGGCTGAAAAGAATATATATATATATAAATAATATACTAAGAAATATAAATATATATATTTAATTGGCTGAATAATAAGAGAGAATAAAAATACATAAGTTCTCTGCGTTTGACGAACGGCGCTCTGCGAATGTCGAACGACGCTCTAAGAATTATATTATAACAGCGGACGACGAATGAAGCAATATAACAGCGGTCGACGAATGAAGCAATATAACAGCGGTTGACGAAGAACACCTATCTCAGCGCTCGACGATCCCGTCTCAACGGTTCAGCGCTCAACGCCTTTACTCAAGCTCAGCGCTCGACGCTTTCATCCAGGCTCAGCGGTCGACGAATCCCTTCGTTCGACAAACTCAAGTCTGCGGTCGACGAATATTCAGCAGAAGTTCAGAACAGTGAATTTATGATCAGGTCGACAAATCAAATGATGAGCTCGACGAACTTGAAGCTCAGCTCGACGAATTTCTTCAGTATTATTTTATTATTGGTGCCAAAAAAGGTACCTCCAAAATTCACACTAAGGGGGATAGGAAAAACTGCGAAGTGCAGGTTACTAAGACAGAAGATGCTGGAAAAAAGAGAAACGATCACGAAATGGCGATCACAAAAAAATGAGACCGCTTACACAGGTTGTAAGCTGGATCCTTGGAGCAAAAGTCCTTTTTTCAGGTACCCCTACCCCTCTATTTGTAGATGAGGAGGCTGCCCAAACGGGCAGAACTAAAAACTACGGGCTGCCCGGGATACAGGAGAGCCGGGGCAGGGATGAGAGGTGACAATAGCAAAAATTAAAAAAAAACAATCAGACCGCTTAGGCTGGCGGTCTCGCACTGTCTTGACCACTTGGCACTTAGAAAAATCTGGCTGAGGAGGCAACTGGCGATCTAGGCGATCACCGAATTCGAGACCGCTGCGACCGGGAAAATTTGTCCTGCAAGAGGAGGTCATGGGTTTTCCGGGCAAACCTAATCCCCGCACATTTTTAAGTTGCACTTGGAACTTCGAAAATGTAAGCTTTGACCGCTGAGACCGCGACTGTCATAAATGCGGCTTGGTCTATAAATACCGGCTGAAATCTTCAGATTCCAAGACATTGAGAAATTCCAACCCTCGAGCGGTCTCTGAAAATTAGGTAGGCGCGATCTCTTGCAAAGATGACTATGCTCGATCTCTTAAAAGCTCTTCCATCGAAGGCAAACGCTCCTGGGAAAAAGGAAAGCGTCAGTTCGAGAAAAGGAAAGAAGGTGCCGAAGGCTTTAACGAAAGCGAGCAATTCAAAGGAGACCACCCGATCTCCGCCAAAATCTGAACTTCCTGAGGGTTCAGTTGCGCGGTCTCTGTTGTTTCTGAACCATCTAATACTTCTTCAGACCCTGTATGGAAATTATCTGACTTTTCCATTTCCTTTGATTGTCAGAAATCCCTGGAGGCGTTAGATCAAACAACCTCCAAGCCACCTGAGACCGCCTCTATCGAAGCCATTTTGGCCGGCCTGCGCCAGAAGAAAGTCGAGGCAGAATCCATAAGGCAAAAGATTGCGGATCAAGAGGGAGCTGTTAAGAGCAAGAAGAGAAAAAATTCAAGTCCATCCAGCTTGACTTATAAGAGAAGCAAAAGAAATGGGGAAGAAAAAGACGTGACAGCCCTGGGGGCGATCTCACTTCCTGGATCTACCGATCTGGAGAACACCGCAGAAACTTCAAAGGTGAATGTTAAGGGCGATCTCTTCCTCCCCCCTGCGATCTCAACTTTATCAAGAGAGGATGATTCCGGATTAATCGCCTATCTTGATGAGGTTTCTTCTAATAATTCATCTTTTTCATCGTTGCAGGTGTTGGATCCCCACGAGGCTTCAGCTCTCAGAAATGCCTCCGTTGAGAAGGAGATCGCGGATAGGGAGAAGGAGACTGCTGATGCGACGATCAAGGCAAAGGAGGAGGAGGAGAGAAAAAAGAAAGAGATGGAAGAGGTGATGAGGAAGAAGAAAGAAAAAGAGGCAGAGGAAAAGAAGGAAAAAGAAGAAAAAGAGAGGAAGAAGAAAGAAGAAAAAGAGAAGAAAGATAAGGAAGAAAAGAAAAAGAAAGAGGATGAGGAGAAGAAGAAGGACAGGGAGGAAAAGGCGAAGAGAGAGAAAAAAGAAGAAGAAGAAAAGAAAAAAGAAACGGCCAAGACCGTTGAAGAGAAGAGGAAGAAGGAGGCTCTAATCGCTGAGGAGAAGAAGAAGGAGGCGGTCAAGGCCTCTGAGAAGAAGAAGGCCCTGATTGCGGAGGAGGAGAGGAAGCATGCGGTCTTGCAGACCGCGGAAAAGAGAACCGCTGAAGAGGAGATTGCGAAGAAACTGCAGATTGCTAAGGAAAAAGCTGCGCTTTCTAGCGATCTCCCAGGTGATTCTTTTCAGGAAGACCGCCTGAACAAGGCTGCAGCAGATCGTGCGGCGTCGGTCTCAGCTTTACGAGCTGGTAAGGGTAAAATGATTCTCCAGTCAGTTGAGTTCCTTCCTTTGCCTGTGGTTCGACCTGTTTCCACAGAAAGAAAGAGCGAGATCATTCTTATCGAGACCGAGGACATTCTTTTGAGTAACGAGGAGCTAAAAAGAAGAAGAAAAGAGGGCGAAAGATCGCAGAAAAGAGAGTTGGAAAGAAATAATTTTGAGCATTTACGGGGATCAGATCGCCTTTCACTGACCGCAGATTCCGCGGTCACTAAAGATGCCAAACAAACTTTACGTGACTGCGGTCTCGATTTCTTTCCAAGTACTCTTTTTGCTCAAGAAATTATATTTGATCGTTTACTAATAATTGAAGTAACTCATCTCTTGTGACCGCAGATGATGATAATGCCGAGATCGAAGAAGGTGAGCTTCCTCAACGTGTTGTGGTTCCTCCCCAGCTTGCCAATATCCTCAACCCAATGTTCGAGGATGTTCGCTCCATGCTGATGAGGGAGCGAACTCAGAATGATCAGATCCGCGATCTTGAAGAGAAACTGCGCGATAATGAGAAGAAGATTTGAGAAGAATGCGATCTGAAGGTTGCAGTGATCGCGCGAGCTCTTAAGAAAGCTGAAAAGGATGCTGAGTATTATAAGGGGAAAGCTGCTGCTCTATCTGCAGAGAATGAGAGACTGAGAGGCGGTCATGGAAAGGTGCTGATGAGACCGGGTACCTCCAGCGATCATCTAGCGGAGAGACCGCAACCTGAAATCGTGTTAATCCCTATGGAGCAGGTGGATAAGGAAATGTCAAAGATTCACCGAGCCGCAATGTTGGCTAACCATAATTTGGTATCTGTTATGGCCGCGGTGAATGATATGCAGGATGTCGCTGCTCATGTAGGGAGAAATAGGCCTCCTAGGAAATGAACATTAATTTGAGACCGAGCGGTCTCTGGATTTAAACAATTTGTCTTGTAATATTTTTACTATTAATGTGCCATATATTTTTGTATGGTTCCTTTTAATTCTATGTTGTATGCGATCCAGATTTTTATAATTTTGATCTCTTTATGCCTGGATTGCCTGTGTTGTTGCTGCTTTATGTGTATGTGTTTTATTGATTGAGACCGCCAACATAGCATGCTTTCACGTAGCCTTGCATAGGTCGAGCGATCTGAGCATTTTTTGCTGAGCGGTCTGCAAAAGGTAATGATTACGAAATGACCCTTCGACTTCTATAAATAGCTGTCTTCATAACCTTCGTTTTATGCTTTCTTGAATGCGCTCTAAGCACTGATCTCAGCGATCGCTCAAAATGGTGTCCGCTCGCGCTTCTTCTGCCAACATCTTCCTGAATGCCGATCACAAGCAAGGTCGCTTGTCAAAGGATGAGTACATTGATTTCATAAAGAAGTATATGATCCAGACTCAGATAGTTGTGAGACCGCCAGCCGAATAAGAAAGGTTGAACTTCGGAGAGGAGAAGAAGTTTGTCATCCCCATCGATCACTTTGATCATGGGCTAAGGATTCCCCTCCCTTGGGAATGGCTAGGGATTTTAGAATATTATGGTATGGTGCTTGCCCAGTTGCCTCCGAACTCAATCGGTCTGGTCAACGTTTTCATCAATTACTTGAGATCGGAAAAGGTGAAATTTACGATGAATCTGTTCCGTGCAACCTTTACCGCGAAGATTCTGAAGGAAGGCAAAAAGAAGGAAGAGTTTAATGGGTTGATGTACTTTTCAGCAGAATGAATAAAAATCCTGAATCTTCCCAACAAAATCTCTTTCTGGACAGAGAGATTTCTCATTTTTGAAGGTGACCTTGGCGGTCTCAGGAGCTCACCATCTCCGCGACCTGACAGTATCTTTAAGAAGATAAAAGCGGTCTCAGCTGAGGAGCTGAAAATTTTGGCTTTCTTGGCGGGCAAGAGGATCGATCTCATTTACTATCTAGCGATCTGGCCCGAGATCGCTGAGATCACCCCAGCCGAAAGTAAGCCTTCCTTGCGGTCTCGAGTAGTTTCCTTTCATGTCTTTTGTATCTTTTTCCTAACTTTTTCCTAACTCTTAACTTTTTCCTAACTTTTAGCGACCTTTGCGGTCCCTGAAAAAGATCCCATCTCACCAGCATTGGAAGTTCTCACTCAAAGGGAGAGGAGACTGAAGCGCGAGGCCGACGTGTTCGGCACCACCTCTAAGACCGCCGAGCGAGATTTTCCCTTGGTTGGTTTTAAAAGAAGAATGAAGGACATCAAAGGAAAACCCCTCCTCAAATGGGCGGCTAAAGGAAAATCTGTGAAGGTATCCACTGATCTACCCTTGTGGAGCGGGAAGGTGACCCGTCACGCATACGCGGTCACTTCGGCTTTGTAAGGGAGAAAGAATACAAACGAAATATTAAGAATTGAGACCGAAGAGCTCCCCGATCTCTGTTTTAAAGTGACCGCTAGAAGCACCATCCTAAACCACCATATGGGGCGGTCTCTTCGCAGCACTCTGGACGAAATAACTGCTTTGCAAGAGGAAAGAAAGGTGAGAATTTTACCTATATTTTATGAATGCATTACTTGTGATCGCGCGGTCTAATATATTTCCTTTTGGCAGCAATTTGAAAAGGCAGCCTATGATCCTGAAAATCCAGCTTTCCAGAGGGCTATGATGCACCATATAAAAGAGACCGCTAACCAGGTGCTGGATGAGGTTCGCAATCGCAGTGGATTTACTGAAGAATTCAAAGATATCTCATTTGCCGATCTCTTCCCTGATGCGGCACAGAGAATTGAAGAACAATCTTTGACTGCTGAAGAGACCGCGGATGTTGCTGAGGAGACCGCAGGTCAAGATGAAGATGTCATGATCGAAGACGAAGAAAGTGGATGCCGCTATAACCTGGGCCTGGATTCCAGTTCGGGCTCAAGCTCTGGATCTAGAATAGCAAGGAATAGTTTAGAAGAATCTTCCGCAGAAACTGGTTCTTCCCCCTCGAGCGAGCGGTCTTCTAAGAGATCAAAGAGAGAATAAATTGTAATTTTTCCTTTTTCTTTTTTGGAGACCGAGCGGTCTCGTTGTAGTAGACATTTCAGAATATATACGAAAATTGAATTTTTTTTGTTAGATCTGTCTAGGTGAATGAGTTTGTTTCTGATGTTTGATTTATTTGTTCTCCTAAGTTAGAATCGGCATTCGATCTCAATGCCTTAGGTTTATCAAATATTTTCCTTTTATGATTGAAGAGCTTCAGGTGGCGATCTTTTGGAAAAGACACTAAAGATCTTGAAGGAAAACCGAAACTTTACATAAAGAAGACTACTTTGCGATCTCAAGATAATCAGATCGCTAATAAAAGGAAATTCAGCAACTCTAACTGTTTGATCAGAAAGTAACCAACTTATCCATAATAGTTATGCGGTCTCAGATTATACAGGTCACAATATAAGGAAACTATAATTTGAAGATGATTCGAACTCATCGAACTCTAGATGATCGGCGCCCAAATGACTTTCAGGAAACCCGTTTGACGACCCCTTGATAGCCAAGATTATTACTTAGAAAGGAAAATAATAACTCCTCATGAATTCCAGTTCAGCGATCACATTATATACAGACTGCCATCTTGAAGAAAACCCAACTTTCACTTGGTGAGGAATAAAAAATCATGATCATTCCATATAGCTTTGAATAACAGGGAACATCGGGATTTCGATCTTACTAAGACCGGGCCGACCTCTATCAAGCTGGCATAAGAGATTCCCGAATAGCGACCTCAATTATCCTGAAAAAATTATGCCCGGTGATCATAAATGACTCTGATCGCTCTTTGGAGAAAGAGTAGGAAAGAAGAACATGCGGTCTCATAAATTGCTGACCGCCAGATCCCAGTACAAAGGGATGAATAGGATTTTATAGTAAGAAGAAGATGAGAAAGAGGATCTCAAAAATGATCCATAGGGCTGGTGTGGTCATGCCGCGGAGGCTCTACCGACATTGCTTTTCTAAAAGGTTCACCGAGTTTGTTGCAAACTTGCCAATCTAAGGTTCAGGCGACGGTCATAGATGTTTCTGGCCGCCCCTTACCTAACCACGCTTCAACGAGTATTCGAAAGTTACAGACCAAAATGATCGGTAGGGCAGGTGTGGTCATGCCGCGGAGGCTACACCGACATTGCTTTCCCTGAGAAATCATTAAGATCGTAACAATGTCCTTCTCAATGCATGACAGAGCTGAGCCAGCCACCTAGACCTCCTTGATACGCTGAGGTGTGCCAGATGTCAGCAAGGACCCGGCATCCTAAACTTCCACCGCTTGAGCTTGGCGAGCTATTGCTACACAGATTTGAAATCTCCCTGACATCTGTGGTCCTGGCAGAATTACACGTCGAGCTAACAAGTCGAGGGGGAAAATAGTAGGATTCGTCGTTGTCTCACTTGACAGGTTTTTGGCTTTAAAAAAAACAACTTATTTTTAAGACTTGTCATTCATTATTTGCAATGTGAATGTTTTAATAATATCTGCGTGATGTTTGAGAGAAGAAAAGTGAGAAAAAGAATGAGTGAATCAGATACGAACTTTTAAGAAAAGAAGAGCTTGAGATCATCTCCGCTCCATGAATGAGGCAATTCTTCTCCTTCATAAGTTTGGAGATGATAAGCACCATTTTTAAGCACACTCTTCACCACGAACGGCCCCGCCCAGTTTGGGTTAAGCTTTCCAACTGAACCGGCTCTTGCTGCTATATCTACTTTCTTCAAAACCAGATCCCCAACAGCGAATTCTTTGGTTCTTACAATTTTATTAAATAGCTTCGCCATCCTCCTTTTCACCTCTTCTTGTCTGATGATTGCCGTATCTCGTAATTCCTCAATTAAGTCAAGGCTACATTTTAGCTCCTCATCGTTTTCTTCCATCCAACCAATTTGGTTTTGTTGTGCTAATAATACTCTTGGGCTTTTCACTTCGAACTCCACTGGAATAAAAGCTTCGGAACCGTGTGATAGTTTGAAAGGAGTCTCTCCAGTGGCAGAAATTGGAGTTTTCCTCAAGGCCCATAAGACGGAAGGTAGTTGTTCTGCCCAGTTGCCCCTGACATTTTCTACCTTCTTTTTCAAGAGATTTATGATAAGTTTGTTGGCGGCTTCTACCTGCCCATTGCTTCTAGGATGATGCACGAAAGCGAAACGTAGCTCAATGCCAACTTGATTGCAGAAATTAATAAGAGTTGAGTTATTAAACTGAGAACCATTATCTGTGATGATTGCTATTGGAATTCCGTGCCGACATACTATCTCCCCCCAAATAAAATTCTTCACGGCTTGAGTAGTAATTTTGGCCAATGCTTTTGCTTCTATCCATTTGCTGAAGTAGTCAACCATGACTATAATATATCGACGCTGCCCACTTGCCATAGGGAAAGGCCCAATCAAATCCATTCCCCAAACTGCAATCAGCCATGGGGTTGTTATTGACTTAAGTTGCTGAGCCGGCTGATTTTGGAGAGGAGCAAACTTCTGGCACTTTACACATTTCTTAACAAATTTTCCCACGTCCTTCCTCATTTGGGGCCAAAAATAGCCTTGCCTTAAGATTCTCTTCTCCAAAGTTCTAGCTCCAGAGTGACTTCCACATTCTCCAGAATGAACCTCCTGAAGGACCATTGGAATCTCCTCTTCCGAAACACATCGTGCTAATGGTGAAAGGAAAGTTCTTCTATAAAGCACTCCTGCAACAAGATAATAGTTAGCTGCTTTCCGCTTGAAACTTTTCCTATCCTTTACCGTTGAATGGAGCTTTCCAGTCGAAAGATATAGAACAAATGGATCCATCCAAGACGGATGCTGATCAATCTCCATAACCTCTCCTTCTTCAATTGCCAGGCGAAACAATTCTGAAGTTGTTCCTCCCGAGAGAAGTCCAAACTTTGCCAATTCATCTGCTTCCACGTTCTCACCCCTTGGAATATGTTCAATAGTAAAGCTTTTGAACTTTCCTACCTCGATTTTTACCAGAGTTATATATCGCTTTAAAATACTATCTCTAGTTTCGAAAGTTCCATTCACTTGAGAAGCCATCACTAAAGAATCTGTAAAAACTTTGACATCATCAATCCCCAGCTCTCTGGCAAACTTAAGACCGGCTAGCAAAGCCTCATATTCCGCCTGATTATTTGTTACTTGAAAGTAGAACTTCAGCGCTTGATCCAATCTTATTCCATTAGGATTGATTAAGACAACTCCAGCTCCGGAAGAATTTCTTCCTGAGGCTCCATCCACGAAGATTGTCCAGGCAAGGGGTACTCCGACCCCCTTTTGCGACTCAACTTCTTTGGCATCCACCATGAAGTCTGCTAAAACTTGAGCTTTGATCGCCACCCTTGGAACATAAGATATGTCAAATTCACTGAGCTTTATTGCCCACTTTGCCAGCCTTCTTGAATGTTCTGGTTTCTCCAAGACATTCTTCAATGGAAGATCAGTAACGACTAGAATCGAATGGGCTTGAAAGTATGGTCTTAATCTTCTTGCCGAGGTTACGAGCATCAAGGCTAACTTTTCGAGAATAGGATAGCGAGTTTCTGCATTCTTCAGGATTCGACTCACGTAATAAACTGGAAATTGCTTCTTTTTCTCTTCTCGGACCAAAACAGAGCTTATGGCATCGGCTCCGACTCCCATATACAGAAAAAGATTTTCTCCCTCTCGTGGGCTTTGGAGCAAAGGGGTTGAAGTCAATTGCTTTTTAAGCTGAGTGAAAGCATCATCACACTCCTTCGTCCACTCGAACCTACTCCCTCCCCGGAGGGTCTTAAAGAAAGGTGCACTCTTATCCCCTGATCGGGAGATGAAGCGACTTAAGCCTGCCATCCTCCCTCCCAGCTGCTGAATTTCTTTGGGGGACTTGGGCGGTGGCATCTCCAAAATAGCTTTTACTTTGTCAGGATTGGGTTCTAACCCTTCTGGAGTAAGGATATGACCCGGGAATTTTCCTTTAGTTGCTCCGAAAATGCACTTCAACGGATTCAACCTCATATTAAAAGTTCGAAGGGTTACAAAAGTTTCTGAGAGGTCTCTAAGATGAGATGTGAATGATTTGCTTTTTACCAAGAGGTCATCGACATATACCTCAAGGTTTCTTCCTTTTTGATTCTTGAAAACTGTATCCATCATTTTTTGGTAAGTTGCACCAGCATTTTTTAGCCCAAAAGGCATTACGAGATAGCAGAAGCTACCATCATTTGTGATAAACGAAGTATGAGGTATATCTGGTTTATGCATTCTGATTTGATGGTAACCTAAAAAAGCATCCAAAAAACTCATAAAAGAATAACCTACCGCAGAATCTACTAAAGAATCTATCCGAGGCAAGGGGTAGCAATCCTTGGGGCAAGCTTTATTGAGTTTGGTAAAATCGACACACATCCTCCATTTCCCACCTGACTTCTTTACCATTACAACGTTTGATACCCACTCAGGGTATTGGATTGGTTGAATGAACTTTGCCTTCAGAAGCTTCTCTACCTCTTCACGGATAGGCTGAGCTAGAGTGGTTGCAACAGACCTCTTCTTCTGCTGGATCGGGATGAAGTTTGGGTCAATATTGAGATGGTGGCAAGCGACATCCGGGTCCACTCCAGGCATGTCATCTGCCGACCAAGCGAAGATATCCATATTTTTCAGAACACAAGAGATGAGCTGACTTTTGTCAGCTTCAGATAATTCAGCATTGATGGAGAGGCTCTTGCTCTCATCTTCCTCGTTGATCTAAACATCTTGGGTTGCTTGGGCAGGTTCCAAGCGAACTTTATCTTTTGTATCCTCCTCACCTTCTTCTGCAGCTTGGGCTTGTTCATGGGCGTCAGTTGATTCAGCCATCATGACTTCTTGGGGAGGAGATGACACGATCATGTTGACCGTCTTTACGTAGCACTCCCTAGATTTCCTTGGGTCGCTCCTGATTCGGTGTTATTTTCCATTCAAGGCGAACTTCACTGCTTGATGATAGGTGGAGACAATGGCTTGATATCCATTCAGAAAGGGTCTTCCAAAGATTGCATTGTAGCTACTGGGAGCATCAACGACTATAAATTTGACCAGCTTCACTATTCCTCCCAAAATTACGGAAAGAGTGACGAGCCCTTCTACTTCCTTCTTCTCTCTTGAAAAACCATAAAGAGGTCCTTCAGTTGATAGGAGGGGTTTACCTGTCTTCAACGCCTTGAAGGCAGGTTTGAAGAGCACATTGACTGAGCTTCCCGTGTCTATCAAAATCTTCTCCACTGTATAATTTTTTATTACGGCTTTAATGACGACCGCGTCGTCAAAGGGATTCGCAGTTTGAGGAAGATCTTCATCTCCAAAAGTGATCGTCCCTCGGACCGGAGCCAAAGAGGTAGCAGCAACCTCCGATTGATAAACTCTCTTCAGACTGGCCTTCCCTGAAGATTCCGGACCTGCACCTCCGTGAATGCAGAAAAGGTTGCCCAAGGCACCCTCGTCATTAGCATCCACGCATTCATTAGGAAATCCGATATTGCCAAGGTGGCCAATATCATCCACTTCCTCGCATGCCCAGTGAACTTCCGCTACCTCCTTAGCCTTGGAGGTTGAGGCTTTGGCAGAATCATTCTTCTGAATGAGATCACGGAGCTTACCCTCCTTCAGTAGCTTCTCTAAGAACAGGCGGAGAGCTCTGCAATCCTCTGTCAAGTGCCCCTATCTCTGTGGTACTCACAATAGAGAGTAGGATTTCTGGTTTTTGGTTAAGAGTTTAGCAGAGCTGGCCTTTTGAAAAAGGGCTGCTTCTGGAGGATTTGGAGCACTTCACTCATAGAAACACCAAAGTCTGTAAAAGACTCTTGGGATTCATTGTAGAATGAAGGGATGGACAGAAGAGGAGGTTGGGCATATTGGATCTGGTGGACTGGGGTGACTTGCGGAGCAGGTGTAGCGGGAGTTTGAAGAAATGAACCTTGAGGCGGGAAAGATTGATTACCTGGAATGAAGCGGTTGTTGCGATAGTTCTTACCTCTCGGAGCTGGAGGTGGGAGCTCTTGTCGAGGCTTTGAGGAAGATGAAGCCGGATAGAATCTCGCAGAGCCTTTCTGAGTGGCTCTGTTGGTCAAATGGCTCACGTAGGTGGGGTTGTTAGTCTCCCCTTCTATGTAGCGATTGACAATGCTAATCAACTCCTGATAGGAGCCAGACTCCTTGGTGGTGACTTTAAACTTCAGAGGGCCCTCCTGCAGGCCGCTAATCAGAGCTACCATACAAAGTTCGGGATCCATATCTCTGACTCCCAAGATCTCTTTTTGAAAGCGGTCAACGAAATGCGCTGCAGTTTCGTTGTCGCCTTGCTTAATCTTGAAAAGGGTCGCAGGACCACTCTTCCTTTTCTTCGCGGTGGCAAACCTTAGGAGGAGCTCTTGCCTCAGGGCAGCAAAGCTCGGGATGGATTGACAGGGCAGCTTATAAAACCATTCCATGGCCGACCCGTCAAAGGAGGTGACCATCAGCTTGCACCTCACTCCATCTGAAATGGTCCTGAGGGCAACAGCAGACTCGAAGGCTTGAAGATGACACATTGGGTCGGTTTCTCCTGTATACATAGGAAGGCGGGGCTCTCTGAACCCATGAGGAATCGGATCCCGACGAATCTCATCGGTAAAGGGGGAAGGCTCCCCTAATTCAGAAGGTCCTGGAGGTGGGAGAAAGGAAGCAGGAGGAGCTTGAGGGTAAGCAAACCCTTCTTCAAAATTCAGGGTCTGAGCCGGAGGCCCCTGGGCTGCGGCTCGGAAAGAATTATGACGGGCGGCGAACTCCTCATGCTGAGATCGCTGAGGAGCTGCGGGCTGGAAGATGGGGTGATCGCTCGGGTGACCGCTTGCCATGCGGTCAGGAGTGGCGACATGAGAGGTTTGAGGAAGGATCTTCTGGGAGATCGCGGCCAGAACCTGGTTCATGGCCTCAATCTGCTTCGCGGACTCCTGCTGAGTCCGGACAACTTCTTGCCGATCTCGAGCGGCCTCTTGCTGAGACCGCACGATCTCCTGCTGAACAGAGGCGGTCTCCTGCTGAACAGAGGCGGTCTCCTGCCTAGCTCGGGCGGCCTCGCGGAGTGCTTGTTCAACACGAAGCTCGAAGCGGCGCTCAAGCGCTTCTAACGGGTTGTGATCGGAAGGGGGAACGCTGGGAGATCGCAGGGGACGACCTCTGCGTCGATCAGCCATCTTGAAAGTTTATGGATTTCACCTGACACTTCGAATCTGAAGGTCGTGTGTTAGTTCTGTTGGTGCCAAAAATGGTACCTCCAAAATTCACACTAAGCGGGATGGGAAAAAACTGCGAAGTGCAGGTTACTAAGACAGAAGATGCTGGAAAAAAGAGAAACGATCACGAAATGGCGATCCCGAAAAAATGAGACCGCTTACACAGGTTGTAAGCTGGAGCCATGGAGCAAAAGTCCTTTTTCAGGTACCCCTACCCCTCTATTTATAGACGAGGAGGCTGCCCAAACGGGCAGAACTAAAAACTACGGGCTACCCGTGATACAGGAGAGTCGGGGCAGGGATGAGAGGTGACAATAGCAAAAATAAAAAAAAATGATCAGACCGCTTAGGCTGGCGGTCTCGCACTGTCTTGACCGCTTGGCACTTAGAAAAATCTGGCTGAGGAGGCAACTGGCGATCTGGGCGATCACCGAATTCGAGACCGCTGCGACCGGGAAAATTTGTCCTGCAAGAGGAGGTCGCGGGTTTTTCGGGCAAACATTTATATCATTAAATATTATATATATGCTGACAGAGTTATTTATAAAGCAATATTTTATTTATTTTATTTATATATTGCTGATTTAACCTTACAGCATGCAAGCATTAAATGATATAGCCGTTGGCAGTAAAGCATTAAATGATGTAGCCGTTGCAGCAAGCCAGACAAAGAAATTGTTCTGCTCGAGGTTCTGGAAAAAGAAAGAGATATTACTCCTTTCCTCTTTAGTCGGCAAGGATTCAAATCAGCCAGGAAAGAGGACAACTTCTATATACGACAGCAGGTGACATCTTCTTATACAGCATTTTATACAGTAGATTATATACTGCTATTTCTCTCGACAGATTACATATATAGTTTATATGTTGAAATTGTTGAAGTGGAAGTGAAGGAGGCTTTTGGACCTGGGCGGTCTGGGAGGAGGTCGGGCGGTCTGGCATGACCGCACGGCCTGGCGGTCTGCCTCTGCGGTCTGGCTGGTAGTAGCCTAACTGTGGTCTCCTGGAGTGACCGCTGGTATCTGGTCCAAGGCCACGCAGGTTGTCTATAACCGAGCGGCGGGTTGTCTTCTTCAAGGCTGTGGGGGGTCAGGTGTGACCGCACAGGGTGTTCCAGGTTCTCTGGTAGTTGTCGCGGACTAAGGCTCTTAGTCGCGCGGTCTCAGTTCGCGGTCTCAGGAGGAGACTGGTATGCGAGCGGGTTGTTGTTCGCGGTCTCAGGAGGAGATCGGCATACGGACAGGAGTTCGCGGGTTGATCGCGGACTGGCTGTGTTCGCGGTCTCGAGCAAACACAGGTGGTGATTAGCTTCGAGCGGTCTGGCGAGCTCCTTGTGGAGTCGCGGTCTGCTGTGAGAGTGGCGGTCTCTCATGGCGATATTGAAGCTGGCGGGTTCACCAAAATGAAGCAGGAGTTATGTTGCTGATCGCGCGGGTTGACCGATCAGGTCGCGCGATCTGGAGGGTGGTGATCCTATCTCATAGGATGGTGACTGGATCAGGTCCCGTGCCTATAAATAGGAGGCCACTGTAGCAGCAAATAGAACACACCAAGTGTAAGCTGAGCTCGCTTGTTTCCTGCGGTCTGGTTTATTCTGACCGTGCGGTCTGCTGATTGAATTCCTCTTGTGCAGCTTCTGCGGATAGTGTGGGCAGCAGCGATCACCTCTTCCTCTGAAAGTGTTCGGGCGGTCTGCGGCTTGGAGTTGTGGTGCTGGAGTTCGGGAGGATCAGGAGGTCGGAAGAAGGGAGCGGTCTGATCAGCGGTTTGGTGGTGTGCTGTGATCGGCAAGGCGCTGCGGTCTGGCAGTGTGTTGAAGTCGCAGGGAGGTCGCGCGGTCTGGAGCGATCTCAAGTTATCCTCATCTACTTGTATTTCTGTTTGGTATCTGTGCTGGCGGAATCATGTCTCGCCAAGCATGCCTTGCCCTGTAATGAAGTTTATGCTATCAATAAAGATAAATTGCTTGCCTAAAGTTTGTCTCTGGTTGTTTGGCTTGTATCTCTAAGTTGCATAATCGATTCCTGCTTGCTCTCACAAGGTCCTTAGAAAAATTTCACATGGTATCAGAGCCAGGTTGGAGTGGATAGAGCAGGTTGCAACTTAGAGTAGCCATCGCCTTTGTGAAGAAGGAACCAGAGGAAAACCAATGGAAGGTGGATTTGCAAGAGGTCTTGGTATTGAGATGCTTACATCGACTAATTTCAAGAAGTGGAAGTCATGTATGCAGAGCTATCTTCTGGGTGAGGATCTATGGGAAGTTGTTGGAGGAAATGAGACAGTAGAGGTGAAGGCAACGGAAGCTGGTGACAATGGTCCGGCCGTAAGGGCGTGGAGAAAGACCAATGCCAAGGCCGAGTTCACCTTGAAGCGTGCCATTTCACCTGATCTATTTGATCACATCTTAGGGTGTGGATCAGCTGCCGAGATCTGGAGAGCCCTGGATGGGCTGTTTAATAAGAAGAATGTAGCGAGGCTGCAGTTCTTGGAGAATGAGCTGGCAAGGTCGGCTCAGGGCGATCTTTCTATCTCCACTTTCTTTCTGAAGATGAAGAACCTCTGCGCTGAGATATCAGCACTGGATCCTGATGAGCCAATTTCTGAGGCGAAGCTGAAGAGGCACATCATCCGCGGCTTGCGGAAGGAATATGTGGCCTTTGTGACGTCGGTGCAGGGATGGGCAAATCAGCCGTCTCTGTTGGAGCTGGAGAACTTGCTTTCTTCGCAAGAAAGCTTGGCAAGACAGATGGCGGGGTTGTCAGTGACTGGGGGAGATGGCGAAGTTCTCTTCTCAGGGAAGAAGAAGAAGTGGGATAAGAAAAAGAAGACCGCTGGAGGCTATGGGCCTTCAACTTCTGGACAGCAGGAGAGGGGTTATCCTCCTAAGGCTGAGGAGAAGAAGAAGAAGGAAGGTCTCAAATGCTACAAATGCGGGAAGGTTGGGCACTTCAAGAAGGATTGCAGAGTGGTCACTCAAGCAGGGCATGCTGCAGAGAAGGAGGAAGCTGAGGCCAGACATATAGATGGAGGATGGGGAGGAGCCTTCTCGGCTTCTATTGGAGCTTCGGCTCCCATCAACTATTTGGAGGATTGGATCGTGGACTCGGGGAATGGTCATCACCTCACCGGAGACGGGACCAAGCTTTCTTCTACACAGCCCTACACAGGTAACAATGCAATCATTACTGCTGATAATACCGTGCATCCAGTAGAGAAGGTGGGGGTTGTTTCTTTGGGCAGTGATAGAGGGCCACTTACTTTGAAGAGTGTCTATCATGTGCCCGGAATGAAGAAAAACCTCTTCTCCGTGACCAACGCTGTTGACGTTGGGTATCACGTTCTGTTCGGCCCAACAGAAGTGAAATTTCTACGTAATGTAGAGGCCGTGAAGGCCGAGGTCGTTCATATCGGGAGACGGGCAAAGGACTTGTTCGTTTTATCGACAAGTTCCTACGTCGATAAGAGGAAGACGAATGATGGTGCCGTTATATGGCATGAGAGGTTGGGGCATGTAGGAATGGATAAGCTGAAAGCAATGGCGGTGAGAGGCCTGGTCAAGGGCCTGCCAAGTCTATCTTCCTACGGAGAAGGTCATGTTTGCGCAGGATGTCAGTTCGGCAAGTCTCATCGACTACCGTTTGACAAGTCGCAGACAAGGAGTAGTGTGCCGTTGGAATGCATCCACGGTGACTTAATGGGACCAACTGCTACCCCAAGCCTCGGAGGCAGCAGGTATATGCTGGTGTTGATTGATGCTTACACCAGATATGTCTGGGTTTATTTTCTGAAGGAAAAGGCGGAGGCGTTTGCCAAGTTTGTGGAGTTCAAGGAGCTCGTGGAAGGTCGGCTGAGACTGCGGGTGAAGAAGCTGAGGACTGACAACGGAGGGGAATTCACCTCCAGTGAGTTCTCTACTTTTTGCAGGAAGGCAGGCATCCGGAGGGAGCTTACTTGTGCACATACTCCACAGCAGAATGGAGTTGTAGAACGGAAGATTCGTCATCTGACGGAGACCTGCAAGTGTTGGCTGCATGCCAAGAGTATTCCAAAGTCCTTCTGGGCGGAGGGAATGTCTTGTGCTGCCTACGTCATCAACAGGATGCCTCTGAGTCCCATCAACATGTTAACTCCGCATGAGTTGATGTTCAAGGAGAAGCCAAGCGTGGCACACCTTAGGGTGTTTGGCTCCACCTGCTACGTGCATGTTCCAGATACTCTTCGGACGAAGCTAGATGCGAAAGCAAGGAAGCTAGTCTTCGTAGGATACGACGAGCGGAAGAAAGGATGGAAGTGCATGGACCCAGAGACGCGGAGATTTGTTGTATCTCGCGATGTTGTATTTGATGAGGTGACATCCTATAAGGGGTCTTCTAGAGTGGAACTACCAGAGAACAGGGTGGAGGTGCCAGAGAAAGCAGTGGAAGATCTTCAGGTGGAGCTACCTGTGTCACCAGGTGGTCCATCTCCTTCTAGTTCCGAGACGGGGGCTTCTGGTTCAGGGAGCAGAGGGAGCAATGCTCCTAGCACGTCTGGAAGAGGAGCTAGGGAAGAAGCAGCTGGAGATAATGCGGTTCAGGGGAAGGAGCTGAGGAGGTCGAAGCGAGCAATCGTTGCCCCTGATCGCTATACAGGAGGAAACGCAGTGAGCTTTGTCTCATGTTTCTTCGCTGGTCCCTTGGATGAGAGGGAGCCGTCAAGCTTTGAGAAGGCCCAAGGCATGAAGGAGTGGGATGTTGCAATGCAAGAAGAGATGGCAGCTCTTGAGAAGAATGAGACCTGGTCTCTTGTGCCCAAGC
The DNA here is from genome assembly GCA_033032865.1 of Dactylorhiza incarnata. Classification (NCBI taxonomy): domain Eukaryota; kingdom Viridiplantae; phylum Streptophyta; class Magnoliopsida; order Asparagales; family Orchidaceae; genus Dactylorhiza; species Dactylorhiza incarnata. The sequence continues at coordinate 18,246,094 of JAWHQI010000022.1, read as the reverse complement.
CCAAGGGCACTACTCCTGTAACATGCAAATGGGTCTACAAATTGAAGAAGAAAGCTGACGGCAGCATCGAGCGGTACAAGGCTCGTCTTGTAGCTCGGGGATTCTCGCAGCAATACGGTGAAGACTACGATGAGACATTCAGTCCGGTGGCAAAAATGACTTCAGTTCGGTTCATCATTGCCTTGGCAGCGTTCAGTGGATGGGAGATTTGGCAGCTCGACGTCAAGAACGCCTTCTTGTACGGCGAGATTGACAAGGACATCTTCATGGTCCAGCCACCTGGCTTTGTGTCTGAAGATTTTCCGGAGCATGTCTGCAAGCTGAAGAAGGCCCTGTACGGGTTGAAGCAAGCGCCGAGGGCGTGGTACGGTAAGATCGCATAATATCTCCTATTCTGTGGATTTGTTGCTTCAGACTCAGACTCAAGCTTGTTTGTCAAGAAGAGCGGGGAGCTTCAGGTCATCGTGCTGTTATACGTCGACGATATGATCGTGACGGGGAACTCGAAGGAGGAAGTAGCTCAGCTTCGGGCCGAGCTGGCCATCAGGTTCGAGATGAAGGACTTAGGTGAGCTTCACCATTTCCTTGGACTCGAGGTGCAGAGGAAGGGAAGTGGAGTGCTGGTTTCCCAGGCTGGATATGCGGAGCGAATCGTGGAGCGATTCGGCATGAAGGAAGGGAAGTGCATCTTTACACCTCTGGAGAAGGCTATGAAGCTTCAGAAGGATGAGGGGAGGATTATGCAAGATCCGTTGGTGTTCCGAGCTCTGGTTGGGAGCTTGATCTATCTGACGATCACGAGGCCAGATATTGCATATGCAGTAGGCAGGGTGAGTCGGTATATGGCGGAGCCTCGGATACCTCATCTGCTAGCGGCCAAGAATATTCTGAAGTATGTCAAGGCGACCTCGGACTTGGGTCTCCTATACAGGAGGGATGCGGGCTTCGAAGTGCATGGATACATGGATGCTGATTACGGGGGAGATTCGGATGATCGGAAGTCGACATCTGGATTTGTCTTCATGGCGGGCCCTACGGCTATATCATGGTGCAGCAAGAAGCAGGATTCCGTATCGATCTCCACCACAGAAGCGGAATACAAGGCTTCGGCCTTGGCAGCTCAGGAAGCCATCTGGCTTAGGAGGCTGGTGAGAGACGTCCACAAAGAGGTTCGGGAGCCAACTCTGCTACGCGGTGACAACGAGAGTGCTCTTAAACTGGTAACCAATCCAGTTTGTCACGCGAGGACCAAGCATATCGAGATCGAGCATCACTTCATACGGGAGAAGGTGCTGGAGGGGTCTCTTTCGGTCGAGCATGTGCGGAGTGCGGACAATGTCGCAGAAATCTTCACAAAGGCGCTGGCAAAGGGGCCGTTCACACGGCTAAGGGAGCTACTTGGGTTGGTTTCCACTTCCCACTTCAAGGGGGAGTGTTGAAATTGTTGAAGTGGAAGTGAAGGAGGCTTTTGGACCTGGGCGGTCTGGGAGGAGGTCGGGCGGTCTGGCATGACCGCACGGCCTGGCGGTCTGCCTCTGTGGTCTGGCTGGTAGTAGCCTAACTGTGGTCTCCTGGAGTGACCGCTGGTATCTGGTCCAAGGCCACGCAGGTTGTCTATAACCGAGCGGCGGGTTGTCTTCTTCAAGGCTGTGGGGGGTCAGGTGTGACCGCACAGGGTGTTCCAGGTTCTCTGGTAGTTGTCGCAGACTAAGGCTCTTAGTCGCGCGGTCTCAGTTCGCGGTCTCAGGAGGAGACTGGTATGCGAGCGGGTTGCTGTTCGCGGTCTCAGGAGGAGATCGGCATACGGACAGGAGTTCGCGGGTTGATCGCGGACTGGCTGTGTTCGCGGTCTCGAGCAAACACAGGTGGTGATTAGCTTCGAGCGGTCTGGCGAGCTCCTTGTGGAGTCGCGGTCTGCTGTGAGAGTGGCGGTCTCTCATGGCGATATTGAAGCTGGCGGGTTCACCAAAATGAAGCAGGAGTTATGTTGCTGATCGCGCGGGTTGACCGATCAGGTCGCGCGATCTGGAGGGTGGTGATCCTATCTCATAGGATGGTGACTGGATCAGGTCCCGTGCCTATAAATAGGAGGCCACTGTAGCAGCAAATAGAACACACCAAGTGTAAGCTGAGCTCGCTTGTTTCCTGCGGTCTGGTTTATTCTGACCGTGCGGTCTGCTGATTGAATTCCTCTTGTGCAGCTTCTGCGGATAGTGTGGGCAGGAGCGATCACCTCTTCCTCTGAAAGTGTTCGGGCGGTCTGCGGCTTGGAGTTGTGGTGCTGGAGTTCGGGAGGATCAGGAGGTCGGAAGAAGGGAGCGGTCTGATCAGCGGTTTGGTGGTGTGCTGTGATCGGCAAGGCGCTGCGGTCTGGCAGTGTGTTGAAGTCGGAGGGAGGTCGCGCGGTCTGGAGCGATCTCAAGTTATCCTCATCTACTTGTATTTCTGTTTGGTATCTGTGCTGGCGGAATCATGTCTCGCCAAGCATGCCTTGCCCTGTAATGAAGTTTATGCTATCAATAAAGATAAATTGCTTGCCTAAAGTTTGTCTCTGGTTGTTTGGCTTGTATCTCTAAGTTGCATAATCGATTCCTGCTTGCTCTCACAAGGTCCTTAGAAAAATTTCACATTATATTGCTGTACAGATTTCATATAGACAGAATATATTATCATATTGCTGTACAGGAACAAGAGAAGAATAAGAAGAAGAGAAAAAGGAAGAACATGAGCAAAAGGAAGAACAGAACAATATATATTATATCTTCTTTTTGCCTAACTCTTCTCTTGCAGATCCTCTACAACCTGAGACACCAAATCAATATTACTTGCTCAGGATCAAAACTGCAAGAAGAAGAAGAGTATTGCAATCAAGAGAAGAAGCCTCCACAAGCTGTCATCTAATCTAAATCAGACGGGGGGAGCTTTCTTCAACATCATCTTCATCAAGTGTCTTCTCAGCAAAGAACATCATAACCTTTTTCTGTTTTCTTTATTTCTCCCATCTTGTAAAGGGTTAAAACTCCCTTCAAAAGTTTACTCCCGGTGACAGGCCACCTTAGCAAAAACCTGCATCTTGGTTTATAAGCACCTGATCAAAAGCTTATAGGTGAATTGGGCACCTGATCAAACCTCCATTGGTGTGTGGACACCTTATCAAAATCACGTTGGTGTGAGGGCACCTTATCAACAACCTCCAGTGGATTCCTACCAGTGGGTAGAAAAGTAGATGTACCTAGTTGAGGGGAACTACTATATTTTCTTGTGTCTTCTGGATGTGTGTCTTGTTGTTTGTTTTATTTATGTTTTATATGCTGTGATTTTTATGCACTCTTAGTGATTGATTTTATTACTCATACAACACTAATCAGCAATCACATATATTTTATATATATCATTTACTTTGAAAGAAAAACTTAAACAAGAGCTTTAACATATATATACGAACTAATCTCCTTTGAAATTGTATAGTTTTACTATACGCAGACCAAATGAGATATATGAGTTGCATAAGAGGAGGTACTCCAAATATTCATCCAACTGACTCAAGATTATTACTGGGAGTCTATCATGATATTCTAAGACTAAATCTAGGGGATCATATTTTTTCTTAATTATTTGGCATTTATTATAATTACTCCAACATTGGTCAAGCATGAAATTGAACATAAAGTGTAAGATCGCTTATGATATGGCCCCCATAAAATTATGAAAAATCTATGATGTAAAAATAACAATACATACAAAATATCTTTCGCAATAAGGGGTTGGCCTCTAATTATAATATTGAATAAATACCCCAAATTAGAAATTAGAGAAGGAACCACCAAAAATACTTGTCCAAAAATTATGGGAAAATTACCAGACCTTTATAATGATCAGAAAAGTCTACTGACTAAATTTCAGAATTTATCAGAACTAATTATTCACATAAATAAATATTCCAAGTAAACCCACACTAGGGAAAATTGTGAAGTAATCTACTGATAAATACTTCCAAAAATTATACAAAAATTCACATAGCTTTCTAATGCCCTAAAATGTCCACCACCAAGCCTCACAATTTTCCAAAGAATATTTAGCCCTCATTTATTTATCATAATCCTAAGACAAAATAGATGACTTGTGAATAAAGTACTATTTAAAACAATTCCAAAATTACACAAAAATTGCCAGAGGTCTATATCATGATTTTATGTAATCCACCAAACTTTCATCAACATCCAAGATAATTTGAGCATGTAAATTTCTTTTATAAGAAGGTTCCCTACAAAGGTTATAACCTAAATCAGAGGGGATAAATGTTCCTAAAATTCTCATAAAATTTCCTAGGGCATATTTACACCCTATGAACTTATCTACCAAGTTCCATGACCATTCAAGGACGTATGCCCATATGTCCTTCACAAGGCTTAAACTGCAACCCTAAGGTTTGAACTAGGTTCCTAGGGAATATCCACCCTAGTTCACACCAAATCACACATGGGGGTGTTTTATGTGATCCCAAAACAATGGCTAAAGTTTCACATCATCTTGATGAGATTTGACCACCTAATTCCATCATGTGCACTTTTGACCTAGTTTGACCTAGTTTGACCAAACTTGGGTTAACTAATTACCCAACCAAATAAGTCCCAATTGGGATGAAATTTTTACCAGGGTTATATAATAACCCTAAGGAGTACCCACCAAAATATGGAGGTGATTGGAGGTCATTAGACACTATAAATAATTAAAATATGGATTATTAAATTTTTACAAAAACCTTAGAAACATTTTCTCCAAAAAAATCCCATCTTTGGATATGTTAAGGGTGTAGGTACAAATAGCTTATGTGTCAATTTTCAAGTCAATATCATTTACCTATCAAAAGTTATTCAAGAAATAATGTTTGTCCTACCCTAGGGACCAGTCCCACCAAAATGGCCCTACAGGGAGCTACATTGCTCCTTTCGGTCTGAAACAAATTTTCAATTAAATAACACACCAAGGGCTACAACTTTTATGTTGGCTACTTTTTCATCAGAGTGGCCCAAGTATTATTAATAAATTAATCTAGGTACTGCAAAGAGTGTGACAAAAATCATTTCATAAATAAAATCGATCCAGCATGAATCTTGAATCAAGGATGGACGGAATCGGCTTGTCTTCTTCCTCTGGCCAATGGACAGGATTAGTCATGCCTGGGGCTCCTTCATCCCCACTTTCCCGACCACTTGAGTGCCACCCCGGCTGGCCAATGCCACCACCACCTTTGTTGAGGTGGTGGCCGGCGATTAGCGGTGGTTGGTCGGCCGGAGGTGGCCGAAATGGGGATTTTGAGCGAGATCAAAAGCTCCATTTTTGGAGCTCTCGGTGAGCCCGATCCACGACCAATTGGCCATGAATTGAGCCCCCAATGATGAAAGATCTCACCAAAGAGAGAGAGAGAGAGAGAGAGAGAGAGAGGAGAAGAACCAGACCTGTGTGTGTGGGGGGGTGATTCCTTGCCGATCTCCCGTTGGCCATGGCCGACCATGGAGATTTTGGAGCCATTGCATCCTCCACACCAACCATCTCGATTCCTTCAAGTGAATGGGGGAAAACAATCCTCTCAGTCCTCTGAAGGTTTTTAATTAGCCAATTTGGGGAGAGGGAGGGTAATGGCATCAATTGTCATGAAGGACATTAATGGCCATTTTCGGCCATGGTGGAAACCTCCCAATTCAGCCCCCATGTGGGCTAGAAAAGCTCCTAAAATTCTTGTAACAGCCAGAGGAGATGAATCCCCATCAATTGGGAGATCAATTGGCCTCCCTTGGCCATGAATGTCATTACTCCTCTCTTTCTCTCTCCACCATATTTGGGGAAAATGGAATTTCCTAGTCGCCCTTTACAGAAATTGAGTGGCAACTCCTAGTAATTATCAGCCTCCTAAGCTAATGGGCTACTCCAATTAGGCCTAGCCCAAGTGGATTGGGCTTGATTAGGTCAAATAGGTAATTTTGACCTAATTTAGGGTGAAGTTGACTTTGGTCAATTTGATAATTTGGGTTTGCCCCAATGGGTGGGTAGTGACCCATTGGCCTTTCCTAACGGTTAGGAAGGTCTAGGTAGGGTCAATTTGGCATGGTTGAGGCCAATTGACCCACAATAGGGCAATTTGACCAAAACAGGGCTAGAGTTGACTTAGGTCAAATTGGACAAATTGGTGGCCCCATGATGGTGGTTTTAGTCCATTGGGTCCCTAATATCCATATAATGGTAGGGTAAAGGTCAATTTGGCATGCTGGAGGCCAATTGACCCTAACTATGCTACTTTGACCAATTTAAGGTTAAGGTTGACATTGGTCAACTTGACCACTTTGGTTGACCCCAATGGGTCCTTAGTTCTCTAAGAGGACCCCTAAAGAGTTAGGTATGCTATGGTGGGGTCAAGGGGTCAAGGTGATGCCATAAAGTCCAACCCTATGCTTGTTAACTAGAAATTGTTATTTGCACACCACTATGGTTTCCTTCTTATTGGTTAAGGCCAAGTGGTCTCTTCAAACTTCCTAGGGTTTTTTCATGACCTGGTCATAACAAAACCACACTAGGGGTCTAGTTGTTTGGGGGATGTTACAAATCCCAATAAACAAAAATAATAATTTCGTCCTCGAAATTCAGGCTAGGCTTGCGAGGTTTTACTAAGAGTGTCTGAACGTAACATCCCTAAGAATTGAAGTTATTCCTGAATCGAAGAGCACCGAATATCTCTGCCACACCAGTTCTAGTGGCTCCCAGGTGTGCTCCTCCTGTCCATGATTTTACCTCAGGACCTTGACCAACGAGACCTTCTTGCGCCACAAGACTCGCATCTCGGTGTCGTTTATCCGGACCGGCTCTAGGTGAATCAATCAATCGGAGGCTACCAGGCCATCTATAGTAGAAATCCGCTGCTCCAACCTTAGTAGAGCTCTCCTAAAGGAGGAAATGTGTAAGACGTTATGCAAACTCGCTAACTCTGGCGGCAGCTCTAATCTATAAGCCAATGGGCTGATCCACTCCAGGATCCTGTAGAACCCCATCTATCTCAGACTGAGCTTCTTTTGCCTACAAACCCGCAAGACTCCCTACATCGGACGTATCTTCCGGCACACCCGGTCTCCAACCTGGAACTCTACCTGATGATACTACGCATCCTACTACCTGACATGGCTGCTCAGGGCCCCAACATCCTAACTCGAATCAGTCGCACCTAGGCATTTAGGTCCTTCACAAATTTCGAGCCGAGTGCCTTGGGATCCTCATCCTGGATCCAAGATAGTGGAATTTGCGCCTGCATCCCTCGGAGGCTAGAAAGTTGTGTTGAACGCCAACCAGGAGCCCAGATCAGCCTGGACTGATCTTCACTTCTTGGACGTAACCTGTCCATCCCAATCTGACAGCATCGTCCAGGGTACACCACGATAATGGACAAACATCTCATCAAATCCCATCAGCCACCCACGGGATCATCCTTCTGGCCCGGGGTTACATTAGCTCCCTTGGTCAATCTATCCTCAATGTTCCAAATAAACTTATGCCCGAGGTGGGGATGTGGTAACCTGTGTATGAAATCCATAATTATATCCTCGAGATTCCACTCTAACACGGGCAGTGAATGTGGTAGTTCCCCCAAAGCCACTTGCACTTGGCCTTCACAAGTCGACATAGCCCACCGTGCATCACCAAACCTACGACGTCTTTATCTACACGTTCAGACTCTCACTCCTTCACGTACATCCGAGTAATCAACTCAACTCAATTATATAACTTATTTAGTTCTTACCACTGACAGAACTGATCAGATCGTCGAGCGTCCCAATTATCCTCCAAATTTAAGTGGGTATGTACTCGTGAACTTTTATGAGTATATATTAACCAATCATTATTAGTATCAATGTTTGTAAGATGACTCCCAATCATTTTCTAGGTGGAGTTTGATTCATAAGGTATACGGGTAAAATCTTTTGAAACCCAAAGATTTTTCACAAGTCAATTTCATCAAGGAAATATCATCACGTTCATTTCAGCAAATTCCTATCACTTCCACATATGCTAGTCTTGATCACTTTCGGATGGTCCAAAGTAAGATAAACATAGATCGTTCTTATCATAGTGAATTCAAACAATAGATTCTAAATCCAATAAGTCATCGTCTATGATCTCTAGTTATTCATCATCATAGCTCCCAAGGAATAAGGGCTATTATTATTGTAGTTAAAATTTTCTACCATTATAGGGTGTGATTTTTAACAAATCATAAGTTAATCACTTCTGAATGCCCCAAACCACAAGAACTTCCGAATATAACTATAACTTGTAAGATCTAATTTCCATCCTCAACTTATAGAATGGGACATCAGAATCCCTAAGTGATTAATCTTGGTGACTTTAAATTTCCAATGATTGAACTAAGGTCAAGTTGTTGTTCGATCAATGATGTCTATCCATTGTTCTGGTAATACTACAGATCATTATTCCAAACATATTGTTACACCGTCTCATCTTCGTCCAAGTAACATTGAATAAGATCGACTTCAAAATCATCATATTCATGACTCAACACTTTCTAAATTAGATCTAAGGGGTACCCAACTCACTAACCAATTTGCCCAATAAACAAAAGGTAATCCCCAATAAACAAAAATAAGCCTCTATCTATTTGGGCTAAGTATCTTCGATATCACCATGTTATATTCATCCCAAGTATGCAAGCAATCCTTAGGGCACATATACTTAGAGTTGGGGTACTATCTTGAGACTTGTTGATATACTCTATACTTTAGACTCTTCAAGGTACCCTTTACGACAACCTTATCAGGGTCAACATATGACGCAATCCCAAATAGGTATCTTCTGAACATCAATTCTTATCTGACCCTCGATGTTTGTCATGTTGGTTGTCTTAATGTAATCATGTCACCGATATGAGGGTTGAGTCTATGAGTCCCATACCATTCTGCTTATGTGTCAATCTCTCTTTCTCTAGCCTCTTTGGGGGATCCTCGTACCTTCACCAAAATTACACCTACGGTCTATTTCAGGCTAGGGTATTGTATAAATTGTCATGGTAAGACATGTGTCCTAGTGGGGTTGAGTCTAACTCATTGAATAAAGGAATATCTAAAGAGATATTTGTAGCTGGAGGTATTCCCTGCTGGGGGCAGGGTTCGTCGCAGGCTAGAAAAGAAAACTTGTCACTCATAAGGAGATTTGGCTAAAACGATTTAGTTAAAAGTGGACTTTTTCATGTGATTTCCCCATATGGGCACACAATTGCTTCCGCTGCTTAGTTTTGTTGGATCTGTAGGCGCCCTTAGAGGGGGTGGGGGTGAATAAGGGTTTTAAAAACTTTAAAATTTACTAAAAAACTTTTGATATTTTGGTCGAAGTTAAATCAAAAGTAAAGAGATAATGAAATTAGAAATGAAATCAATTTTATTAAACAAGAAAAGACATGATTATTATTTATAAAATTGATTACAAAATCTGATTTCAATGACGCTAGAAATCGAAGCGAATAATATGAAAACCCTTTTTGTTTTCTATACCGACTCGTATCCCCACGAACTTGTTGGCTTTAGCCGATCTCTCCTCAGATACGGCCTCAAGCCGCTCTAGCCAATCTATCACCAGAAAGGCCTCGAGCACCCCCTAGATCTACTCCCTAGACCCAGTCCCCAACACGAGGCGAATTACTCCCTATGTCCAACCTAGACCTGGTCGCCGTGTGGCAAATTCACGAACCGATTACAATGATAAAATAAAAGCATTACAAGATAAGATAATGGAAAAACTCCCCTATAAGTAGAACCCTCTATGTAGATGTCGTTTTGCTTGCAAAGGTTCGATCTTTGTGGCTCGAGAGTCTTCCTCTTTGATGTTCTTGAGATCCTTGGATGTCTCCAATTGATTAGAGATTGTTGCAGCGAGAACACTCCATGTGTATGTTGAGAGAAGGCTTCTTTATCACCATTTTGATAGCCTTCAATCCTTGCGCATGATTTTCTTTTGATCTCCTCTGAATAACTCTCTCTTCTAATGAGTGGGAAACACCCCTCACTTTTCTTTAGACGGCTAGGGCTTTCAGCCCTCGAAAATTTCGTCCAAATCCGTCAAGGGAAACTCATTTTCGGGCTGTTTTAAATAGAGGTTTGCTGTCCAGGAAAGCTAGCACCGGCGGTAGTGCTATAGCGGGGCGGTAGCAGCAGTGAGCAGTTTCCTTCCTTCTATTCTCATCAATTTCGTGGGTTTGGCTTCTATCTCTGGAAATACATTATTCCCCGCGAAAATATGATATATTCTTGCCTTCATAATGATATTGCATGCTCCTTTTGGTTTCTTAATTAAATCTTGATTGATTGGAGTTTCCAAATCTTGATTAATCAAATCTTGATTGATTGGAGTTTCCAAATCTTGATTGATTGGATTTATAATGATATTGCATACTCTTGATTGATTACTCCTACCCGCGAGATTACTTTTCTCATTTGCTCCTCAATCAGCATCAAGATGGCGGGACATCCAAAAGTTACCGCCGGGCGTTAGCCTTAACGCGTCGTGATAGTACTTGCCAAAATAGCGTCCCGTCAACATTCGTTTTTCTCCACTGTTTCCTTCTCATCAATTGTTTCCATTTATGTTAACGCCAGTGTTAGTTCTAACGCTCCGCGGTAGAGCATTTCGTCGGGCGCATCTTCGTCGAACTGGCCTCACATTTCGTCGAGCGCAGCTTCGTCGAACGCTAGCGCCTGTCGTAGTTCTATCTCTCCGCGGTAGAGCGTGCAGTTCGTCGAGTGCCGTGATAGAGCATGCAGTTCGTCGAGCGCCGTCTTCATTTCGTCGAACGGGATTCCTCTTTCGTCGATCGCAAATTCGTCGACCTCCAATTCGTCGAACGCAATTTGCATCTCAGCGGTCTTCCTTCTCAGCTGTTTCTTCTCAGCGGTTCATTACCGCTAGCGCCAGCGGTAGAGTTAACGCGGTGCGGTAGCAACAACAAAACAAAGCACCATGGAGAATTGAAAGCACAGAATCCTGCATCCTATAAACACAAAACAAGATTGATCAAATACAATATGATTTGTTATTGTCAAACCAAGAGATGCGGAAAGCATGTTCCAATAAACTCCACCATTTGATAATATCAAATCCCCTTAGAAAGAAATAATTCAATTGATAGTAATTTGTGTTTATTAAAAAGGATAAGCATGAATTTTAAGACATGTGCAAATGCTCCCCCTAAATGAATGCTCCCCCTAAGTGAATGCTCCCCTACAACAAAAATTCCTATGAACTTGACTCCCCAAACATGTGAATTTCTTTCAAATTTATTCTCCCCCTTTTGGTATTATCAAAAGAGGGTGGAGAGACAGTCAAACGTTAACGTGTGCAATAAATGTGTAGAGAGGGAATGAACATGATAAAGAGTTAAACGCTTAGGGAAAAATACAATATATAGGAAGCATGAAGAATTACATTTTTGAAGTGAACGTCTATATAAGAATGGTGAAGCATAGTAGATGATTAAGAGTTTTAGACAAAAATAGATTTTGTAGCAATTTAAGTTCACAAAGGATTTTGCTTTTTAGAAGTTTTAAGCATAAAAAGGTAATGATTTCCAAGTAACCAATCATCCCAGACAATATGTCTACACCCTAGCCCCGTACTAAGTGACGGATGGGCATGAGGAGTGATGAGTCCCAATTATATACACTTTTATGGACTCATCTGGGCCGATTATTTAGTCTATGCACTACAGTTTAGGCATGTTTTCGTTCATATTTGATGTTCCAAGCTAGGTGCACTTTTAGGCCCGCTTTTGGTGTTATTTCGTATTATTCTCCTTTAGTAGTTGCTATGCATTGTTAAGTGCCACTTTCAGTGGCTGGATTCGTGGTTTTGCTGGAACAGGTGTCGTGCAGGGGTTTTCTGGTACAATTATGTACAGGAACACAGCGCACGATTACTGATTCTAATGCGCACGACCACTAGTCGTGCGCCACTGATCGTGTGCACTTACCCCCCTGAAATCAGAGTTCTGTCTTCCTTATCGCACGACCACTTACGATAGCGCGCACGACCACTGGTCGTGCGCCACTGGTCGTGCGAACATTGTATTTTATAATTTTCTTACCTTTCAGGCTCCATCCAGTCAGGCGCACGATCATAGGATGCTAGTGCGCATGACCACTGGTCGTACGCCAATGACCATGCGCGCTGTTCATTCCAGCACCTATATATAGTCCTGTTCACGAATTAGGGATCATCGGGCTTCCGGGAGCGGGTTTTCCAGTCCGTACGCTGCCGATTTCCATCTCCAGACACCTCCCCTCCATCTTCTCCGCAAGGGGAAGTCATCTCCGGTCATTCTAGACATTCCTCCATCATCCGGAAGCATTCTCCACCGTCCACAAGCACTCAAGCAAGCCATCTCCATTTCTGTTCGGTGAGGAGAATAGCAATCCTGAGGTAGTAGACGACGGAAGCACGTGGAGAGATCGTGACAGTCTCTCGACGCCGGAAGCACAGTCCGCCCGAGTCCGGAGGTAGCTTGACAAACTGCCATTCCGGCCGTGAACGGACGCTAGTCTTCGTTCATTGGTTGTCCTCATCTTCTCCCATTTGTTGTATTTTTGCGAATCATTTTAAACTTGAATATCATGATGTTTGGTTTAAATGCAATGGTTATTTCTTCTCTGTCCTCCAATGAATGTTTGTGATTTGCTTCACCTCCACGCGCTCACTCACTCACGCACGCACACATAGTGTTCGATTCGCGTTAGCAAGAGCTAGCGGCGAGTTGTGAAGAGGTGTTTGCGACCCTCAATTTCCACACTAGAGACCACTTCATTCGCATACGCACCGTCCATCCGCCTCACGAACCTCGGCATTGCGGCTGTTGCACCCATCTCGCCTTGCGAAGCGGTGATTTCGACCCGCATTTCTTCTATTGCTGTTAATAGTAGGAAACCCAAATCAAAACTCCACTTTTCGTGTTTGTTCCCGCTTGTGTAACAATTGTCACACAACGCATTTCGTTCACCCAACCTGCATTCCTCAAGAGACCGACACTCGGGGATTCTATTCCCAACATTTATTACTTGCGCGACTGGTGCACTTGACGAAAGTATCGCATCAAGTTTTTGGCGCCGTTGCCGGGGAATGTTCAGGCGTGTAACGTCTTGAGTTGTGAGCTTTTGTTACAAGAGCAGTTGTTTTTGATTTCCTTTGTTTTGTTTTCTTTTTTTTGTGACTGTGCATGCAGAGACAAGCCGCGGGGGAACTTGTACCCTTTGATCCAGAGATCGAACGGACCGCTCGCGCACAAAGGCGCGCAGCAGCCATACAGGCGGCAATGGGTGACAACATAGACCCAAACAATGCTGAACCAAGAGTGCCCGACGTGGGGCAGCACCAACCTGGAGATGAGCAAGAGGTAGTGAGACCTCAACCCAGAACGATGAGAGATTATACCACTCTGACAGCTGGGAGTGTGTATCCGGGATTTGGTCCCAACATTATGAACAACCAGTTCGAGATCAAACCTGCGATCTTGAACATTATCCGGAACAATGCTCAGTTCTCCGGGATGACCAGTGAAGACCCGCACTTGCACCTGGCAGAGTTTTCCGATATCTGCGGAACTTTCCGCTACGCTGGAATACCTGACGATACAGTCAAGCTGCGACTGTTCCCATTCTCACTTCGCGACAAGGCCAAGGTGTGGCTCCATTCTATTCCTCCTGGGACTGCCGCGACTTGGGATGCTCTTGCATCCAAGTTCCTTGCCAAATTCCACCCCGTTGATAAAATTGTGAGCCTGCGGCGGGAGATCTCCACCTTTCGCCAAGCTGACCAAGAGACCCTTGTCGAGGCGTGGGAGCGCCTTAATGATCTTCTCCGCCGCTGCCCGAACCACGAGCTCCAACCATGGAATGTTGTAGAGACATTTTACTTCGCGATCGAGCCCAACTACCGGGCAATGATCGATGCTATTGCGGGAGGTACTCTAATGAACCATACTCCAGAGGAGGCCCTCCGGATTCTGCGGGACACCGCCTCCCACAGTACATTTTGGACGGCCGGGAGAAATGCACCAAGAAGCACCCGTGGTCTCTTCGCGGTCGACTCGCTTCCGCCTACATCCACACCGGCTGCTGTTATTATGTGTGAAGGATGTGGAGGCGGTGGACACCACGCGTATGAATGCTCGGGCAGTGATTTATCAGGTAACTTCTCGACCCTCTCTTTAAACGAATCGGTTAATTTTGTTGGTAATCAATCTAAGGGGGTGCCATTCAATAACACATATTATCTGGGAGTGAGAAGTCACCCAAACTTCTCATGGAACTCCAACGCACCTGGCCAACGATGGGCACCGGGGCAGCATCAGAACGATGCCTACGCCTCCGGGAGCCAACCAAGGCCACCTCATCCGGAATATAACCAAGGCCCCCCGGCTCCCAAAAAGAGTAACTTGGAGGAGATGATGGAAAAATTTATGCAAGCGGCTAACTCAAACATGGTTAACCAAACCGCGTCAATGCGGAACTTGGAAACGCAGCTGGGCCAATTGGCCCAAGTGCTAACCGTGCGGTCGCATGGGACTCTTCCTAGTAACACTGAAAAAAACCCAATAGACCAAGGGAAGAGTCTCGGCGACGTGGAAGTGGGTCATCCACATGAGTTAGTGATCTCCTGCTCCATTAATAAAATAGAGACCAAGGCTTTGTGTGATTCTGGCTCCTCCTGCAACGTCATTGCTTTGCAAGACGTTGATAACTTGCAACTTGAAATTAATACGGAGGAACGGAAATCTCTTGTGCTCGCAAACGGCACTGTCATACAATCAGAATGGGAAGTGAAAAATGTAGAAGTTATAGTTGATGGGACAGTGGTGGTTGCTGATTTTCAAGTGTTAGGACCCCGGGAGAATCACTCCATCCCCATCTTGGGTGTACCGTTCTTGAAAGAGTGCAGTGCCACCCTTGACTTTTCTGTGGGTTGTGTACTCCTACCCAATAAGATACCTTTGCCCACTTGTCCCAAGACTATAACTGAAACATCCATTTGCCATCCTCCTTTTATTTCTGATGAATCACTAAGTTGTGCAGGGGATAAGAAAGGTGATGGATCTTCTGAAGGAGAAAAGGAAGAGTACCAGTCAAGCGGAGAGGAAGAAGTAGACTCTTGGAGAGACTATGATTCCAAGAGAGAGGAGGACAACAGTCCTAAACATTTTGAGCTGAACGTGATTCGGGACGACGTCCCATTATTTTCTTTTATTGAATCCTGTAATAAATGAGTTAAGCGTTCCATCTCTTGGGCCGATCCGGTCGTCACTGCGGCGACGGAAATGACGCCTCCCGCTCCTATGAGAGGAGGATCTGAAAATGATCAACGTTGGCAGTCTCCGACTGTTGCTAAACTTAAACAAGAGAAGCGTCTGCACGATGCACGCTCTGCCGCTCTCCATGGCAAGAGGGCGGAGGTTAGGGAAACACTGGGTGACACTAGTGTTGGCCCTAAAGCCTTCACCTCCCGCCTACATGCTACGGGAGACGAGCACCATAAAAGCGCTTACAGCTGATGTTCTGTTTATCTCTTATTCTGTGAAACTTTCTCTTTTGCACTCCTTTTTTAATTTCTGCACTCTTAAAACAATTATAATACAGGTATTTGGTCCAGCTTAAGGACATAAAACAAAAGCGTTGCTGGGAGACAACCCATATTTGTTGTTTTTGTTTTTTCTAACTTGTTTCAATTCAGTTTTTCTCTATTTTTGCTGCTTTTAGTTGTACCGTTTGCAGGTGTGCTTTGTACTTCGTGTTGGCGGATGCTGCGGATTGTGCACAAAATTAACGCCAATCTTCCGGTATGCTCAATTCTGAGTATTGGGTAACACTTCTCCCTCCTAGCTTTCAGTTTTGTGATTGTAATGTTATATTATTTCCACGCATAATATGTCATAAGTCTGGGGGAGAGTGTAACGAACTTTATTACCCACATGCCCGTGCACCACTTCATTTGCATACCAAAAGCAAATTTCGTTTTAACTTTTCAAAATTCAATAATTTTCAGCTTTTTCCATGCACATCACTACACCCACTTGAGCGCGTACTCACTTGTTTTGAGCGTCTTGGGTCAAACCTAATCTTTCATGTTCGATTGGAAAGTTCTTTTTTGTGCTGGCATAGGATTGAGTTGTGAAGTAACATGTCGACTCTTGTAGTGCTCCTAGTCGAGTGCTCGTGTTACGTGTAGAATTCGTGTAGAATTAGCTTTTTCTCGTGCATTTAGTTTTATAATTTTCTAATTGCGTGACTACTCACTACAAGAAAATTGGCTTTTAGTGACGAAAAAACAGTGACAAATTATATTTCGTCACTAAAAGCATGTTTTTAGTGACGAAATATATTTCGTCACTAAAGATAAGTCTTTAGTGACAAAGTTTATGTTTGGTCACTAAAGACACATCTTTAGTGACGAACTATAAATCCGGTCACTAAAAACAAGTTCTTTGTGATGAAACTTTATTTTGTCACTATTTATTAGTGACCAAATATAATTTGGTCACTACTTTATTTATATAATGATCCACCAAGACAAGCCACCCTAGCTAGCTCATTATCAAAAAATTAAATTTTTGTCATATCATGGCCACGACGATGTCCAAACGAGACGGCGGTGCCCCGATGCATAGGTATTTATGCTCCGAGATCAATGTTGTGTCATATTGGATTGAACTCAATCGTTGAGACGATTAATTAATATTATTTATTTAATTATGAGGTTACCGATTCGACGATAAAATTAAAAGTTATACATGATAAGAACGAAATTTCTTTCGTGCCATTAGAAGTTGTTTATGTTCACATTAACATATATTTGCCATGCAAAAAAAATCTTTTGATAACTATTCAGTGACGAATATCGGATTCGTCACAGAAAATGTAAATATGGCGGGCTAATTTTCGATTCCCTCTCATTTTTTTATCGCTCCCGAAGTTTCTTTTCCTTTAATCGCTCGACGGGTTACGGGTTGCTGCGCCAAATCCAGGGTTTCCCCATCGTTCCTCCATCGTTCCTCTCCGGCGAGATCCAAGTTTCCTCCTCCATTCCTTTGGCGTTCCTCCGGCGAGATCTAGGGTTTCCTCCTTCCTTTGGCATTCCTCGCGTATAACCAGCGAGCGCCGCGAGCTACCCTAGTATTCTCGGGACGCAACGAGAAGATGACTTGATGAGCGGCGGCCATTTATCTTCGAGATTTCCGAGCGACGGACTCTGCACCTCCGCTGGTATGCAATCCACCATGTCGTTGAAAAAGTTTCAGGTTTAGGGAAAGTCCTTTACACTTCCCCCTCTTGTTTGATCGACTCTTGCTTTGCATTTTGCCTCTCTTGATTTACTTCTGATCTGGTGCAGGAAACAGAGCAAAGGGTTAGGAGAAGAATAATCAAGCCGAGGGAAAACTGGATGGGAAAGAATGGATTAATTAGAAAATGAAGCAAACCATCATCCATGTAAGCACTTCAAAATGGTAAAATGGATGCACGCATGCCTAAAACACAAGCTTAATTTTTGATCTTTTGTTTTTAATCAGTCAATCTAGTTAGGTGCTTTTTATTATTCTTACCAAGTCACCAAGCCTAGGTAAAACATTGTGATATTGTTTGAAAAATTGATATGGCATTTGATATTGTTAGAATGGTATAATAGTTTCCCGAAAAATTGATATGAGCTTATGAATCTGTTGTTGTGTCTGCCTAGGATTGAAGACCTCCTACCTTGAATGTTTTATTTCTACCTTAAAAATGGACCTGCAACCCCTTGTTATGCAAATTATGTTTTTTTTTTCAAAACATGTAAGGTTGCTGTATCAAAATTTTATTCTAAATGGTTGAATGTTATCGAGTGTTTGATGGATTTTCTTCTTTCAGATCTTTGGTATGTTATCAGTTTGAGCTTCGAGACTTTTATTCCAAAGTTTGTTGAATATTAATTACTTTTAACTAGGTTTCAATTGTTGTGTTAAAAAAATATATAGGCACCAAAGAACTTAGTTTGCAATAATATATTTTTAATTTTTGAATTAAAAGAAAATCAAAATCTATATTTTTACTTGGTGCCCGGGTCGGATGAAAATCCTGGGTCCGCCACTTGCTGCTATCCACGATCCTCCACCAAAAACATCTGGTTCTGATATTTAGGTTTCAATCTCGGGTATTTTCGGTTTCCCAATCAAGTTGGAGGAATCCTAATTAATATTTTACAAACTATCTCTGTTGACTTCAACTATTAGATTTTCTAAATACGATCCCTAGTCTTCTCCATACTCATTGGTTTTACACTTTATAATCTAAGAGTTGCACAAGAGAATGTGTGAGACATAACATGTTAAAACATATTGTCATATCTTAGTGCTTATATCTTGTTGTAATCTTCTCATACTCCCCTTTTTTTGGAGCATGGATGGAGAAGATGTTAGCATTTTCCAACTTGTAACTTATAATTTTGTTCTTAATTCCGGTAAGAGATTTTGTAATGATGTTATTAAGTTGGTCATTAATCTTGATAGTTGTAGTAATGGTACTATCGATCCCATCCATAATCTTTTCTCTGCCAAATGATAATCTATTTTAATATGTTTTGTTTGTTTATGAAAAATATGATTAAAGGTGTAACTGTATAAGACTATAGTAGCCTCTTGCTTAAGACTAGTAGCCTCTTTCGGTTTCAACGGATTTCATAAGTAAGATTTTCTGGTCGTTTGGGGAGGCTTTTGCCATAATCATCGTTGCTCCAAGTGCAAAAGCCGTCCCAAACACAAAAGCTGCCCAAATAGAGCTGGAGGGATTAGCTTGAGCATGATTCCTTCACAAGTAGTTGCAACTTTTGCATGATTCCTTATCAATACATTATTTTATATTTTACATATGTCCATCTGTTAGCATTTATAGGTGTTATGTGTTTTTTTGGTCCTCTCTATTGTATGTTTATATCCTCTCTATATATAAAGGAGAGAGGGTCATTAGTTAATGAATTAACTGGCCGGGGCAATTATTTAATTAATATCTCTATATCCTTGCAGCCTCTTTATAGTTGCGCATGAATGAATATATTGGCGGGCAATGATATAAACATTGTTCAATCATAATTTTGAGATTTTTTTGTTACTTTGTGAAGCAAATCCTTAATATTATATTTATGTTAATGTAATTTTTTTTTAATTTATTTTTAAATAGAGCAATGGATAAGAGTTGGATGGATATTGGTGATCGACGACAACCTGATTACATCAATGGAGTAAATTCATTTCTTGATTTTGCATTTACTCATTCAAGTAGAGGAAATACTATCCGTTGCCCTTGTTATAAGTGCGCAAATAACAATTTCCACACTCGAGAGATTGCCTTTGCGCATCTTATTTTGAATGGAATTGTAAAGACCTATAAATGGTGGTCAAGTCATGGAGAGGATCATTACATTAACCCAATTGGTGACAGCGGTGATGATGCAGTTAGAGAAGATGAAGAAGAGCTTTCAGAGCATGATAATATGCACGATTTACTCTATGATTTTAATAATGTTAGAAATGAGAATATTGGAGATGAACGTGATCATGAAGGCCCTAACGAAGCAGCTAAAAAATTTTATGATTTGCTAAATGATGCTGAACAGGAATTATATCCAGGTTGCAAAGAATTTTCAAAATTTCAATTTATGGTTACTTTACTAGCACTTAAATCTGATTATGGATGGTCCGATCGATCTTTTACTGCATTACTTACAGTTTTGAAAAGAGCAATTCCTTTTAGTGAAAAACTACCTAGTAGTTTTTATGAAGCTAACAA
Source organism: Dactylorhiza incarnata (assembly GCA_033032865.1). Classification (NCBI taxonomy): domain Eukaryota; kingdom Viridiplantae; phylum Streptophyta; class Magnoliopsida; order Asparagales; family Orchidaceae; genus Dactylorhiza; species Dactylorhiza incarnata. Next base: position 18,226,238 of record JAWHQI010000022.1, on the reverse strand, counting down.
TTATATACAAGAGCTTGGAATGGAATGTAAAAAGATAGATGCTTGCATAAATGATTGCATTCTCTATCATGCTAAGTTTGCAAATTTGGAGAGTTGTCCAACTTGCGGTATGTCAAGGTGGAAATCGAGCAAGATAAATGATACAGAAATTAATATGTCTTCAGGGAAGAGTAAAAACATACCAAACAAGATTCTAAGACATTTTCCGTTGATACCAAGACTTCAGAGATTGTATATGTGTTCTAAGACAGCCGAGGATATGAGATGGCATAAAGAAAAGCGTCACGATGATGGTAGTTTGCGACATCTAGCTGATGCTTTTGCTTGGAAGTCGTTTGATCAGAAACACTCAGAATTTTCAACTGATGCACGAAATAATGGTATCTCTCGTTTAAGTTTTTATAGTTTGATATATATATATATATGTATATATTGAAACATGTCAACAAAAGAATATTCAATGACAGGTTCAAATGCAAAACGAAAAAGAACTCGTGGTCCAACCACAGGTGTTGAGTGGTCGAAGAGAAGACAAAATAATGTGGAGAGTATGGTTGTGCAACTACCAGAAGAACTTCGAAGAGTAGTTGGGTACAGAGCTCAAGAGCTCATTACCAAAAGTGGGCGATACGTAAGACATCATGCTCCCTTGAATGTTGAGAAATGGTCTTCAATTCCAGCTGATATCACTGATAAAATAATTAATATCATCTATGTAAGTATATAATTTTGTTTTTTTCCTTTAATTTAGAAATGCTTTTCATTTTTATTACAAAATTTTTGTTGTCCTATATTTTACTTAGGCCGAATTCAATCTGCCAAATGAGTCCCATGTTCGTGGTGACCTTATATCATCACTTCGTCGACATTACAATATTTGGCGTTTTAATTTGCATGCGAAGTATTACCTAAAATGGAAGACTGATGTGCAACGGCGTGCTAATTGCCCGAAGGAAATTGATCCCGATCAATGGAATTGGCTAATTAGTTACTGGGGAAATTCGCGATTCAAGGTAAGAAATCCATTAATCTCTCTAAAATTATGCAACTACATGTAGTATATTATGTTGTATTTATATTTGATCTAATTAATGATGTATGTTGATCAAATTTTTTTTCTTATTTAATCATTGGTATAGAGGATCAGCGAGGTAAACAAACAAAATAGGAGCCAACAGAAGATAAAATCTCATGTTGGTACAAAGTCTATAGCGAGAACAATACATGAAATGGTAAGTATTTTTCTTAACATGGACAATGCTTATTACATTTAACTATAAATTGTCTACTTGGAATTTGAATTCTTATTATTTTCTAAATGCAGAGGGAAGCACCACAATAAGAGAATGAATTGCCCATTTACATAAGGTTGTGGGAGAAAACCCGTAAAGGTAAACATAATGAGTGGCAAGATAACACAGAAGAGGAAATATATAAGAAACTATTGGAACTTCACGAATCTCAAATAATGGAGAATGGTGAAGATAAACTTACCCCTGAAGAGGCCTACACTAAAGTATTAGGACATCGCTCTGGTTATATTCTTGGATTGGGACCAGGACCTAGACCTTCAGAGCGTGGACGTACTAATATGAAACATCTACGAGAAGAAATGCGAGCAGAAATGCGAGCTGAAGTTCGAGCAGAAGTAGAAGCGGAGATGACGACACGTATCCAAGAGATGGAGGATCGAATGACCAAAAGATTTGATGCGAAGATGTTGGCACTCTTAGCGCAAACACAAATTGAGGATCAAGCTGATAACACAAATTGAAGCCCTTTACCTTACTTTTGAGATACACAAGTATGTTTATATTTTTAATACTTACTATTTGCTATTGTATTTGCAATCTTCTTAGTCAGTATCTAATGCTAAACTTATGTATTAACTTGTAGGTACTAGTGGAGCTTTGGAGCAACTAGCATAATTTCATATGCAGATTTATGCTTACCCAAACATTTAGTTACTTGTTATATTTATATCTTCTTGAAGCTTGCATAGTATCAAAGCCAAGCATTTACCTATTATACAAATTTTGTTGTGTTTACGTGTTGTTTTTTTGAAGGGTAGTATTAGTGATAATAGTCCTGTTATATAAATCTTGTTTATGTTAATATTTAAGAAAATCCCAAAAATTGGAATCAAATAAACTTTCATTGGCTATCCCTACTGTTATTGCATCGAAACACATAATCTTCAAATTGTCACAGTTCGTTTTGGGTAGTGCCAGCTTTTTGCCGACATAATCTTCAATATGTGATTTTGATGAAGGACAGGGCTCCTGTGAATTTTACAGATCGTTCCATATGCCAACTACAAAAAAAGAGAAATTATTGGTAATTTTGATGGAGTTTCTCGGTATTCCTGTTACAACATCAAATTTACTCTTTTATTGTGGTATTCTTAAAATGCAAACTTCATACTACAAACATAAACAAGTTTTTGCTCTCCTGGCCCTAATTTAGTTTTGTTTTTCTATTTTGAGATCTTCTGGCCAGATTTTTTTCTTGATGGTTATAACAATATTTTCTTCTGACCAGATTTGGTTATAACAATATTTTCTTCTTGATGGTTTCTGCATCCTACTCAGGAGTCATGGTCAAGTTATTTTCTCCTTGCCAGATTTTGATCCATGGTTGTGTTTTTTTTTCCGGGAGTTCTCATCATCTGACTCGGCATCATTAGGTAATGTCTTCACCACACTTTTAATTTGTGTGGTCATGATGTCCATTCATTCATCTAAGCTTTGCTTCAAATAAATGATTAATGCCGTCCAATAGCTTAATATATGTTTGTTCTAATTAACATGTCCAATAGCTATCCTTACTATTTTATGTTTACTTTTGATTTTGAGGTTTTATAAAATGTAACACTAAATTCTTCAATGTTTTTTATTTCTATCTGATATTCTAGACTTCAAGTTTATGGGTGGGTCAGTTATGTTATTATGAATTTCATAACACTATACTTCAGCTCATAGTCATAAAATTTTTACTGATTGTCGCCGCCCCGCCATATGTTGTCGTCGTGCTTAATGTCACCACGCGCCGAATATGCCTGTGGGCGCAACCAATTGGCATGCTGGCGAAGCCCGCTTAGATGCCGACTTCCTGATATCAAACCTTTGGTACTAGAGCCATTTTGACTAGGGAAGTTATGTTTTATGTGAGAAATCTTCGAGGATATTAGAGCCATTTTGACTAGACGATGCTGAAATCGTCGTTTGTTCCTTCCCGTCTGGTGAGTTTTTCTGCATCCTGCTGTACCCGGATTACTATGTTTGATGTTATTCATCCTCTTCCCATTCTTTCTGCAAGAATACAAACGAAAATAACATTTCTGTCTACTCTTACACGACAATAGATGACGATCTCTCATATTTTCCGATGTTCAGGTTAACATAATTGTCCTCAGGAGGTGAAGAATTTGACATTAGAGATGCAGAATCTAATGGGCTCAGTGTCTAAAAAGCATGGAGGCGAAGAAGCCATGTTCCTAAAACTCCCTCAAAACATGCTTGATGGCCATTCAATTTGAGAGAGATGATAGAAAAACAATTTCTTCTTCATAATAATGAATAAATGTTATTGATTGGGTTTGAATATGTACGTACATGCACTTGGAATATTCTGCTATACTTGGATATAAAGTGCTACCAGGACTTAGCTAGGACTGAAATAGATTTCTTATGTCAATTTTAACGCTATTGGGGCTTTGCTGGGACTGAAATACATTTGACTTCAGGAGTGGAACTATCAATTTTTGCTCCCAATTTCGAATAAGGCACCATTGATGGTATAGTGCTGGATGATTGTATGGTAATGTGTTTTATTAGGCGAAGCCCGCCTGGGGCGGGCGAAGCCCGCTTGGTTGCCATAGCGACGCATCGAGATTGGCGGGCGGGCGAAGCCCGCTTGAATGCCAAGCGGGCGAAGCCCGCAGCGACGCATCGAGAACGGGTGAAGCCCGTTCGAAGATGCTAGTTCTTCTATAATAGATAAAGTTGTTCACTTTTAAAATTTGTGTTTTATATGTTACTTCTACAAAGCTAAATGGTTAAGTGATCAATTTGTAATAACCTTGCATCTATGTTGTTCTTCTTTTTGCAGGTGGGGCATGCAAAGACTCTTATGTTTGTGCAGATAAACCCAAATGGAAACTCATATTCGGAGAGCTTAAGCGCCTTGAAGTTTGCCGAAAGGATATCTGGGGTTGAGTTAGGGGCTGCCTGCATTAACAAAGAGGGCACAATTAACCATGACAACTTGGAGGTGCTTTAGATATGGTCAGAGCAAGTGTTATACTGTATTGAGGGGTTTGGGCTATCTCCCACCATCCTTTTTTTTCCATATTTTTTGGTTTAATTAGAGATGAAAATATTGTATTGAGGGGTTTGGGCTATCTCCCACCCTCCTTTTTCTACTAATAAAATTATTCATATTGAATGTTTAAATTTGTGTAGATTATTTATCATATTGTTTGAATATATAAAATTGGATTCTAATAAATAAAAGCAAAATAAACGTATAATATTTTTATAAAGAATTGAATAAAACTTAGTGACAGTTGTCATTAATGTGTCTTTAGTGATGAAAATTTAAAATTTAGTGACGAAATGTTTTTGTCACTAAACGTGCTTTTAGTGACCAAAATAATTCGGTCACTAGAGCTTCTTTTAGTGGCCGAATTAATTTGGTCACTAAAACTTTTTTGTGACCGAATGAAACTCGTCACTAAAATTTATTTTAGCGACCAAATGAAATTCGTCACTAATTATGTACATTTAGTGACGAATTTTTATTTGGTCACTAAAAGTATTTAGTGACGGGGTATTAGTGACGATTTAGTGACGTAAAAAATTTGGTCACTAAAAGACATTAGTGACGAAAACATAACATTTAGTGACGGAAAATTTCGTCACTAATACCCAGTTTTCTTGTAGTGACTGTTTATTCTACTCGTAATTTATGAATCCAGTGGAATCCGATGGTAGTGTAGGTGAGTGTGTGTGCGATCACTAGTGATGTATTGCTCGAGTCGGGAGGAAGGATATTCTTTCTCGGTGGCTAAGAACTTGCCCCTAGCGACTCTTAAAGCATGGGTATAGGTTAGTTCATTTGTGCAAGTGTGATTTAGGCCATTCGTTGGCCCGGTTGAGCCTTTGCACCATTCCTACACGCTCTATCCTTGCTTAACCATTTTGTTCCTAACTGCCACCTCTTGATTCAGCTCCACCTTCAATTCGCCAAAGCCAAGATGACTATCCTAATCGCACACCAAATTATGAGCTCAAGCAATTTTTTTGCATTTAAAAAAGGTTGGGTGTTGATGCGGTGTATATTTGTGATTGTGGTGGAAATGCGTTATTGAAGATATAGCTGTCTTTGTTATTAATTGTGCAAAGTTATAAAGTTGAAAAGAAAAAAAATGTGAAAAGAAATGAAAGTAAAAAAAATATTTGTGCAAAGAGATGTAAATAGGCGGTGTACACCCACCATAAGTTCATGTTTAAGTATGGGTGTGTGGTGTACACATTTTTATTATTGCTGGTATAGTGTTTTTATTGCGAGCTCATTTGGGTTATGTGTGCTAAGCCCCCACATTTATCATTGTTTTCCACACCGTAGCCTAAGCCTAAATCATAACCTAAAGTCCTATTGATTTGCACTTTGAACGTAACCAGTGTCATGGAGAGAGTGTGAACGGGCAAGCTTATGGCCATCGTCATTGATGGATTTCTTTGGAGGTTGTCTTGATCTTCGATCTTTAGTAATATTCCACTTAGTGATCAAGCTACTTTCCACCTATGTGTGACCAAAGGATTCACCGCGATTCAAATTACGAGTAATAATAATAAGTAGATACGCAATTTAGAAAATGTTAATCTACTTTGCATGTTTAAAAGATTTTTCTGCTAAAATTTCTACAAGTGCGAGTGAGCGACTTTGCATGGTACTACGCATATTCAATTACTACGTCAGCTTTTGTTTTTTCTAGTCCACATGGGAGATATTTTGCTCGGGACGCGCAAACAGGTAAGTCTGGGGGTGTGATGAGTCCCAATTATATACACTTTTATGGACTCATCTGGGCCGATTATTTAGTCTATGCACTACACTTTAGGCATGTTTTCGTTCATATTTGATGTTCCATGCTAGGTGCACTTTTAGGCCTGTTTTTGGTGTTATTTCGTATTATTCTCCTTTAGTAGTTGCTATGCATTGTTAAGTGCCACTTTCAGTGGCTGGATTCGTGGTTGTGCTAGAACAGGTGTCGTGCAGGGGTTTTCCGATACAATTATGTACAAGAACACAGCGCACGATCACTAATTCTAATGCGCACGACCACTGGTCGTGCGCCACTGATCGTGTGCACTTACCCCCTGAAATCTGAGTTCTGTCTTCCTTATCGCACGACCACTTACGATAGCGCGCACGACCACTGGTCGTGCGCCACTGGTCGTGCGAACATTGTATTTTATAATTTTCTTACCTTTCAGGCTCCGTCCAGTCAGGCGCACGATCACAGGATGCTAGTGCGCACGACCACTGGTCGTGCGCCAATGACTGTGCGCGCTGTTCATTCCACCGCCTATATATAGTCCTGTTCGCGAATTAGGGATCATCGGGCTTCCGGTAGCGGGTTTTCCAGTCCGTACGCCGCCGATTTCCATCTCCAGACACCTCCCCTTCATCTTCTCCGCAAGGGGAAGTCATCTCCGGTCATTCTAGACATTCCTCCATCATCCGGAAGCATTCTCCACCGTCCGCAAGCACTCAAGCAAGCCGTCTCCATTTCTGTTCGGTGAGGAGAATAGCAATCCTGAGGTAGAAGACGACGGAAGCACGTGGAGTGATCGTGACAGTCTCTCGACGCCGGAAGCACAGTCCGCCCGAGTCCGGAGGTAGCTTGACAAACTGCCATTCCGGCCGTGAACGCCCGCTAGTCTTTGTCCATTGGTTGTCCTCTTCTTCTCCCATATGTTGTATTTTTGCGAATCATCTTAAACTTGAATATCATGATGTTTGGTTTAAATGCAATGGTTATTTCTTCTCTGTCCTCCAATGAATGTTTGTGATTTGCTTCACCTCCACGCGCTCACTAACTCACGCACGCACAAATCGTGTTTGATTCGCGTTAGCAAGAGCTAGCGGCGAGTTGTGAAGAGGTGTTTGCGACCCTCACTTTCCGCACTAGAGACCACTTCATTCGCATACGCACCGTCCATCCGCCTCACGAACCTCGGCATTGCGGTCGTTGCACCCATCTCGCCTTGCGAAGCGGTGATTTCGACCCGCATTTCTTCTATTGCTGTTAACAGTAGGAAACCCAAATCAAAACTCCACTTTTCGTGTTTGTTCCCGCTTGTGTAACAATTGTCACACAACGCATTTCGTTCACCCAACCTGCATTCCTCAAGAGACCGACACTCGGGGATTCTATTCCCAACATTTATTAATTGCGCGACCGGTGCACTTGCCGAAAGTATCGCATCAAGGAGCTGCATACATGCCGTAGGTTAGGGTGTTAGTCCCATATGCAAACACTAGACAAAACTCACCCTAGCACTCTTTCCCCCCAGTGCCTCGCAAGGCCCCACTGGAACCCTCCCCGGTTAAGGACAAGACATGACTTAGAGATTACATTATCTAATGTCTACAACCCCACGCCCCCGCTATGGTGAGATATGAAGTCAAGGATAATAATTATTGGAAACATTTAAGCGATTTAAATCTAATGATAGGTACATAGCCTATGGATTTATATTTTATTTGAATTTTTTTTAAACAAACAACTCACAAAGCTATTTTGAAATCCATTAATGAATCAGAGTTATTGCGGAAGAAATAATATTTTGGAATAAATAATACATCCTTTTTGCAAAAAAAATGATTTGAAATTCACTAATAAGAGGATGTTTTTAGCATAAACATTTTCATTGAAATAGATCAGAGTTTTTAGCATGAAAGTGATATATGTGTTAGAATAACCAATATAAATTTTACCAAGCAAGTCTACCATTTATTGAAAAAAGGAATTTTGATATTTAAGACTTGATATAAGCATGAAAGCGCAAGGTAAAAATATATGGTCATGATGCGGAAGACTTATAGAGATACAAGAAAACATCTTTTTTGTAATCATGATTATTCATAAGATGAAATATGAGTTAAATTCAAAAAGGAAGATGTTTTTTGCAAATCAAGTTATTATAAAATCTTTTGACAATAAAGTAACCAAGCATGAAAGAAATATATTAATAAGAGACTACTACAATGTTATTGTAATTCACAAATTCAAGACATACCAAGCATTGTAGAGAGCATGCTAGGTTATCTAGTGCAATTCATAAATAAAGAGTAGTATAAAATTAGCATTATGATCCAATACTCATGAGAAGAAGTATTTTGGAAGATAATGATGTGCACATAAGTGTATTTTGAATAGAGTAAACAAATGTTTTAATCAAAAATACAAGAAATATGTAAAGTAAAGAGCACAATAAAACACAAATAGATTTACTTCCACAAACTTCAATGCACAAAAAAATGTACAACTACCAAGGTGCTTTGCACACGCAATGCTCATTAAGACTTATCAGGGTGCAAAGTAGTGCTTGGGGATCACATATTTTATTTTATTTTAATGTTGAGACTAGTGATCCAGTGTACTTAAGAGTAAGTGGTTTTTATTTTAAAAGAAAGATATGGTTTGCACAAGATACTTTACGATTCTTTCCAATGTGCTTCTAAAACATACATAAGCATTCTTAGATTAAAAACATATGTAGACAATGCCAAAATAAGTGAGTGAATAAATACCATTATCAAACATAAAACATTTACTCATACTTAGTGTTGGAGCATGCGTTCCAAGCTTCTTGGTTTGAGAATAACAAATCCCAGATGTATTTGATCTTGGTATGTGTTTCTTTTGTGTGCAGGGATAACAGATATTTTATGTACTAAGGATTGGCTGAGCAGATCAATGAAGCAAACGAAAATCGCAGTATCGCTGGCGTTAACTCTATTGCCAGGCGATAGCGTCAATGGTTGCTGCTGACGTCAGCCATGTTCCACACATTGCCGAGCTCGAAGCCACATTACAGCGCTATCGCGGGGCGATATCGCTATCGCCGCGCGACAGCACACGATCAGCCATGTTCCGCGCGACATCCCACGTTGTCCAGCCACATTTCAGCGATATCGCGGGGTGATATCAATATCGCGGGGCGATATCGATATCGCCGAGCGATAGCTGGCAGTTGTGAAAAGTTCTATAAAAGGCCAAGAATTTCAGAGATTTAAGAATGTTGAAAGAGCCTTGATTCCTAGAGCAGATTCCAGACGAACTTCCTTGGTCCAGTACATTTTCCAGAGCGAAGGAGATTCGACCGTACTTTCGAGATTGAAGATCTTCCCATTGGTCGACCATCATCTTCAGAGCTCTTCTTGAGGGAGTTTTAGTTTCATATATTGTATTTACATTTTTCCATTTCATAAATTGTAATTGGTTTGGGAAAATCATCGCCGTGTGTGCAGTGTCTAAGTCCGTGTGAGGCTTAGGGGAAATCATCACCTTGTGTGTGGTGTTAGATCCTTGTGTGGTCTAGGGTAAATCATCATCTTGTGTGCGGTGTCAAGTCCTTGTGTGGCTTGGGAGAAAATCGCCGCCGTGTGTGCTGCGTCTAGATCAAGATTTGATTTAGGGGGAGGCTAGTGTCTATATCTGGGAGATATAGGCTATAGCCAATCGGTCCTTAGGAGAAGGACCGGTGAAAAGAGACAAGAGATTTTATTGATTGTAAGCCTTTGATTGCAAGCTTTATTGGAATCATTTCTACTCATTATCTTTGATGAAATAAAATCTTGTTTTTAAATTCAATTATTTGTCTCTATATTCATATATTGTTTCGTTTTTTTACAAAAATTATCAAAAGTTTAAATTGCCCTTATTCACCCCCCCCCCCCTCTAAGTGCGCCACAAGATCCAACAAGTGGTATCAGAGCAGGTTAATTCCTTATAAGGTTTAACCACCTGGAATTATGGAGCACCATGATCATGCATTTTCCGAGGGGCAAGGAATAACTAGACCACCATTATTTACGGGTTCCGATTATAATTATTGGAAAACTAGGATGAGGTGTTTTTAATATCATTAGATATTGAACTATGGAATATGATAGAAACAAATTATACTCATCCTACTTTTACAATTGGTGATATTGTTATGGAGAAACCCAAAGATAAATGGGATGACCAGGACAAATTAAAATGCAAAAATAATGCAAATGCAATGAACGCATTATTTTGTGCTCTTGATAAAACTGAATTTAATAGAACCTGCGCATGTCAAACTGCATATGAAATTTCTAATTTATTGGAAATTACTCATGAAGGTACCTCGCAGGTGAAGGATTCAAAGCTTTTCCAATTGGAGTCAGAATTCAGAAAGTTCAGGATGGAGGTAGATGAGGATGTGGATACCATGTACACAAGATTCACTAAGATGGTAAATGACTCAAAAGTTTTAGGAAAATTTTTTTCAAATGGTGATTTGGTGAGAAAACTTCTTAGATCTCTCCCCCCTAAATTCAATCCCAAAGTGACGGCTATTTCTGAATCTCGTGATCTTAAAGCTCTTAATATTGAAAGCCTGATTGGGAACTTGAAAACTCATGAAGTTGAATTGAAAATTCAACAACAAGAGTATATGGAACCAAAGAAGAAGGGATTGGCTCTAAGATCTAAGAAGGAAGAAAGTAGTGATTCTGAGGAGGAAGAAGAAGATGAGGAAGGTTTACTTGTTAGGAATTTTAGAAAGTTTATGAGAAATCCAGAAAGGAGGAATTCATTTAAGAAGTTTCTTAGGAAGGAGACATTTAGGAAGAAAAAAGGAAAGGAAGACAATGAGGAGGAAGAGAGACTGCCACCGGAGTGCTATCACTGCAAGAAGTTAGGACACATCCGAAGCAAGTGTCCAAAGTACTTGAAAGAACTTAAAGAAAAGAAGCACAAAGGGAAGAAGAAGGTGCTGAAGGCGGAAACATGGGATGATACTACTTCTGAGGATGCAAGCAGTTCAAGATCAAGTAAAGAAGAGGCGGCCAACATGTACTTAATGGGAAAGAGTGTCATATCTGATGACGAATGCAGTGTCCAAAGTGACACTGAGGTAACTCCTCCAACCTACGATGAATTATTTTCTGAATTTGTAAAGACTTTCAAATTTTTTGAAAAGAGTTTAAAAGATAATGATCTTCTTAAATCTGAAAATAAAATTTTGCTTAAAGAAAACAAAAAATTGTTAAATGAAATTAAGACTATTGGAAAAAGAGAAATTTCTTGCCAAGAGTGTGATCACTTTTTGGGAAGAATTAAAGAACTTGAAAAATCTCTTTCCAAATCTCATTCTACAATAAAAATTCTTACCAAAAAGAATGAGATTTTAGAGAGAGATCTGAAATCTTCAATTTCCAAAGTCCATGAGGGAAAGAAATCTTTTGAACGTAGATGTGTAAATCTAGTATCCTAGAATACAGAAATGAGAAACCAGATTTATGACTTAACGCTAGCCATGAAAAAATTTGGAATGGGCCGAAGATCACTGGATATGATCTTAGGATACCAATTCCATGGATCTGGAAGGTTTGGACTTGGATACACGTCAGGAAGCTATCTCCCGGCGATAACCACTGTCGCCGGCGACAGCGAAAAGTCCAGAAATTCTGTTTTTAAAAATTCTAAAGTTAGTAAATTATCTAATACTGCATCCTCATCCAGTAAAAGTCCAGAAAAGTTATACTATTCTCAATACATTACATGTGTCAAATGCAATAGATTTGGTCACACTACGTACTCTTGCTGGAGGAAAGGAAAAAGTAAAATTAAACAAATCTGGGTGCCTAAGGCTTCTACCTATACTATGGGTGGAACCACTTGGGTATCCAGATCTTTACTCACCTCTTCTTTCTAGGTGTGTTGGCAGGCTAAGGACAAAGAAGACATGTGGTACTTTGATTCGGGTTGTTCAAAGCATATGACGGGCAATAAAGAGAAGTTCCTTAGCCTGGAGATGAAGAAAGGAGGAGTTGTTACATTCGGAGATAATGGAAAAGGAAAAATCATCGGCATCGGAGTTGTGGGTAACAAAAAATTTTCAATTTCAAATGTCTTATTTGTATAAGGAGTAAAGCATAATTTGATTTCTATTAGTTAATTATGTGATAAGGGTTTAGATGTTTTATTTGAATCTTCTACAAATTTGTGCAAAATTATTAATTCTAAAACAAATGAAATTGTTTTTACCGCACCTAGATGCCATAATGTATATATGATTAAAGTTCTTGATTTTTCAAATTCTACTTTAAAATGTTTTTTATCAAAAAATGATGAATTAGAATTATGGCATAGGCGACTTGGACATACTAGTGCCAAGTTAATTACAAAACTTTCAAAAGATAAATTAATTAATGGTTTACCATTGTTAAATGGAAATTTATCTTCTTCATTATGTGTGCCTTGACAAAAAGGAAAATTTTCAAAATCATCTTTCAAAATTAAAAATATTATTTCTACCACTAGGCCACTTCAATTAATACATATGGATTTATTTGGGCCAATTGGGATTTCTAGCTTAGGAAGTAGAAAATATACATTTGTATAGATTGATGATTATTCTGGTTTTTGTTGGACTTTATTTCTAACCTCCAAATCCGATGCATTTTCAGAATTTTCAAAATTATGTTTGCGTATTCAAAATGAATTTGAGTTAAAAATTTACACGCATACGATCGGATCATGGAGGAGAATTTGAAAATGAAAAGTTTATTTCTTTTTGTACGGAGTTAGGAATTAAAACGAATTTTCCGCTCCACGCACACCACAGCAAAATGGTGTAGTGGAGAGGAAAAATAGAACTCTTCAAGAGTTAGCCCGTACGATGCTATCTGAGTTTAAAGTACCAAACTCTTTTTGGGCTGAAGCGGTTAGTACGACATGTTATGTAATTAATAGAGTAATACTTCGCCCTATTTTAAAATTAACTCCTTATGAATTAATTTTTAGTAAAAAACCAAATGTTTCTTATTTCAAAGTTTTTGGTTGTAAATGTTTTATTTTGAATTCTAAAGATTCCTTAGGAAAATTTGATGAAAAATGTGATGAAGGTATTTTTATTGGCTATTCTTCAACTAGTAAAGCTTATAGGATTTTTAATAAAAGAACAAAAATAGTTGAAGAATCTATTCATGTTAGGTTTGATGAGTTTGTTTCATGTGTAGAAAAGAAAATTACAGGAAAAGAAGATGAACCCCTTCCTTCGGTGGAGAATGATGATGAAGAACTTGGAGAAAATGAAGAAGAAAAAGAAGAAGAAAGAGAAGGAGAAAGAGCAGAAGAAGATAGAGAAGAAGAAGAAAGAGAAGAATATGTGCCTCCAAGTGAATTGAGATTTTCAAAGGATCATCAAAGGAGCTTATCATTGGAGATCCGCAAAAAGGGGTTAGTACTCGTTCATCGTTACATGTTTTATTTTCAAACCTTTGCTTTGTCTCTGAAATAGAACCAAAAGATGTTTCCACCGCTTTAAATGATGAATTTTGGTTTTTAGCTATGAATGAAGAACTTAATCAATTTGAACGTAATAAGGTTTGGAATCTTGTAGAATGACCCAAAAATCGTCCTGTAGTTGGAGTTAAGTGGATTTTTAAAAATAAATTTGATAATGAATCTAGAATTGTTAGAAATAAAGCCAGATTAGTTGCAAAAGGTTATGCACAAATTGAAGGGGTAGATTTTGATGAAACTTTTGCACCCGTAGCAAGATTAGAAGTGGTTAGGATATTTCTTGCATTTGCTTATTTTAACAGATTTAAATTATATCAAATGGATGTCAAAACCGCATTTTTAAACGGGTATATAAAAGAAGAGGTTTATGTAGAACAACCCCCTGGCTTTATAAATGAGAAATATCCAAATTATGTTTATAAATTAGATAAAGCGCTTTATGGATTAAAACAACCGCCTCGTGCTTGGTATGATCGATTAACTCAATATTTGTTAAAGCACGGTTATAAAATAGGAAGTGTCGATTCTACACTCTTCATTAAGCAAATTGATCATGATTTAGTTATTTTGCAAATTTATGTTGATGATGTTATTTTTGGAGCCACTAATGAAGAGTTGTGTAATGAAGTAGTTCAAATTATGAAAAATGAATTTGAAATAAGCATGGTAGGAGAACTTTCATATTTTCTAGGTTTTCAAATTACACAAAAACATGATGGTATTTTTATATGTCAATCCAAATATATTCATGATATGTTAAAAAGATTTGGATTTGAAAATCTTAAGCATGCAAACACTCCTATGAGTGCTTCACTAAAATTAGGAAAAGATGAAAGTGGAGTTTCAATTGACCAAACCCTTTATAGAAGCATGATAGGATCTTTATTATATTTAACCGCATCTAGACCTGACATTATGTTTGCCGTTTGTTTATGTGCTAGATTTCAGGCTAATCATAAAGAGTCACATTTAAAAGCGGTGAAACGCATCTTTCGATATCTTATAGGAACATCTAAATTAGGATTATGGTATCCTCATAATGATTCCTTTATTTTACATGGCTTTTCAGATTCAGATTATGCGGGATGTTCTTTAGATAGAAAAAGCACTAGTGGCACTTGTCATTTTATCGGCCCTTCACTTATTTCTTGGTCGAGCAGGAAACAGAATTCTGTTGCCCTCTCTACTACCGAGGCCGAATATATTGCACTAGGTAGTTGTTGTGCCCAAGCTCTTTGGATGTCACAAACATTAGAAGACTTTGGCATGCAACAAAGTAGTGTAGAATTAAAGTGTGATAATAAAAGTGTTATAGACTTAACTAATAATCCCGTATTACACTCTAGATCTAAGCATATAGACGTCCGACATCATTTTATAAGAGATCATATTAAGAAGGGTAATGTAAAAATCAACTTCATAGGAACGGATTTCACAATTAGCGGATATTTTTACAAAACCACTTAATGATTCACGCTTTTCTATGTTAAGATTAGAACTTGGAATCTTAGAAATATAAATCTTAAAAAAAAAATTCTGGAAATTACATGTATTTAATTCTTATGTGTTATCAAAAATTATTAAAAATTATTAAATTATTTACTCTTATAATATGTAATTAAACAAACTATCACAGAACAAAGTCAAAGGGTCATAAAAATTCTCTTAAAATGCATATGATAAAACCAGAACAGAAAAACAGATCAAAGATAGAGTTTTCACTATCGCTGGGCGACAGTGATGTCGCCGGGCGATAGAACATAATTCTTCAAAGCATAAATATTATTACATCCACAACACTAAATCTATCATTCATCCTGATTTTCTTCAGACGCAGCAATATCATCACTAGAGATCGGTGTAGGTTCTCTAGCTCTTCGGGTTCGCCTTATTGAATGACGTGGAGGATCCCATTCTCTCTCTTCTTCCGGCGTTGGTTTTAGCTTCAGCCCCTTGACTAGAAACTTCATAAATTTCTGATACCCAAATTACTTCGCTTTTGTTCTTCTTTAATCTCCTCAACCGAATCACTTAGATCTTCTATTCTTTCACGTAAAGACCCTCCTCTTCGGAGTGGGTCTCTTGAAGAAGATTCTGCTCTAGGAGAAGGAACTCTAGCTGGTTCTACGGAATGTATAGCCGGGATACAATCGTCGATGACGATTTCTTGGTCTATCCATCGATATTTATTATATATGAGCCTTTGAATAGCACTTCCTAATGGAAGTGCATTCAATTTCCTCCTAAGAGGATGCTTCATCTTATACGTATATCGTATAATGGATAAGACAAAGTCAGCAACATCGAACTTCACTTTCTCCAATATATAGTAAGTCACCAAGCTCAATTGAGCCGTGATCTTCCTTGTATCTCCGGTCTTTATCATAACCGTATTCCTTAATATCTCTTGCACGATAAAAGCATCGCGACTAAGTGATGTGATATCCTGAATCAAACCACTATTATCCTTCCCATGAAGCGTTTGATTCAAACATGTCCAATCCCGATCCTTTCGGTAATTTTCCACGATATCAATCATATTGTCTTCACAAGTTGCAAGACCATATTCATTTCTGAGATCTTCATGGGTGATTTCTATTTCCCCTCCTTGAATTTTAGACTTTATGCCTCTTTTTACTTCAAAATATTTAAGATCTACAATGTATGATCAAAATGAAATTTTTTTCCATGGATCTATCTTCTTTCATCATCAAGATTCTAGATCTATTATTATTTTTGAAAACAATACAAATTTGAACGAGATCTAAGGCATACCTTTTGGAGTTTTTTTAAGGTTTTCGGAGAAGGAAGACGAAGTCCAGCAGTCTAGGGTCGGTCAAATGAGAATATTGGACTTGCCTTTCCGATTTTTCTCTTTTTATATAAAAAACCACTGTCGCCGCGCGTTATCACTGTCGCCGGCGATATCAAATTTCCTCACTTTTCCAATCAACTTATGAGCTGTCTTTTTACAAACATGTTTCTAGTATTACAGTAGTAATTTTGGATAGTTATCATGGTACCATAGCCAGTACATGTGATTCTTCATTTATGAGTCCTTTGAACATTGTTCTTAATTTCTCTTGCTTAATATATCTACTTATATTTTTGATGACTAGAAATTGAGTAAAATTGTTCCGCTTGCCTCTAAGTATGAGTAATATTTTATATTTGATAATGTACTAACACTTCCACAAGTTGATAATTGACATTTACTTCAGTTTCTTTTTACATGATATTGGTTTGTTAACTTTTTTCAAGCTTGAAATGCATAGCTAAATTTTCTTTCATTTATGTTTTATTCACAAATGATTTTCCCAATTAATGGCCATTTTATAAACAAAAATATTGGGTTATTCTCATGTTTGCAATCCAAGTGAATTCGGAGTCCTAAGTCATATTTTTAAAAAAAATTGATGATGAATAAAAGTTGCAAAGTCAACTAAACATGACTAGGTTACTCCATCAAGCTCTACTCACCCTCCTGATAAGTCTTAATGAGCATTGTGAGGTTGAGCACCTTGACAAGAATTGTAAAGTGTCTTGTGCAAACAATCTTGGCCATTTCTTAATCATTGTGACATAAAATCATTTATGAAGATCTTTTAGGTATGAATGTTTCTTGCATTATATTTTACAGACCTTCATGTAAAAGTATTTCTTAAGGAACATGTTCACTTTATCGCTCTTCACATATACACATCATTATCTTTTATAAAATTTCTTCTCATAAGAATTGGACCGGAAACGTTTTATCTCTTCTCTTTCATCTGTCTTATTGCTTTAGATGCCTTAGCTTGACTATTTTCAATGTTTAAATCATACTCATACATTAGCTTTTTTCCACATGTTACAACTTTTTACATGATTATATTCCAAAATTTCATTGTAATCCTACTCCATGTTTATCATTGTTGATATTCTACTCCTCTTGTTCTCAAAATTCTTTTACTAATTTATAACTCTCTCACTTCTTTACGCTTCTGCATTTGCTACTCAATTCCTAATCTATTTTATCTTCCATACCCCACCTTCTTTTGATAATATCAAAGGGGGAGAAGATAATAAGAAATCACTTAAAACACTTAAATTACTTAAATAATACAGGGAGCATTCATGTAGGGGGAGTTTATATGTCGGAGGAGAATATTTTATTTTTAGAAGGAGCTTATATATTGGGGGAGTTTAGAGTTCATTAAATATCTATTCGCACTATGATACATAATGCTCATCTATATTGTCGCACATTCTACTGATCTGACATGATTTCTTTCTTAGTGGATTTGTTATTATCAAAAGGGGGAGATTGTTGGAGCATGCGTTCCAAGCTTCTTGGTTTGAGAATAACAAATCGCAGATGTATTTGATCTTGGTATGTGTTTCTTTTGTGTGCAGGGATAATAGATATTTTATGTACTAAGGATTGGCTGAGCAGATCAATGAAGAAAACGAAAATCACAGTATCGCTGGCGTTAACTCAATCGCCAGGCGATAGCGTCAACGATTGCTGCTGACGTCAGCCATGTTCCACACGTTGCCGCGCTCGAAGCCACGTTACAGCTCTATCGCGGGGCGATATCGCTATCGCCGCGCGACAGCACACGATCAGCCACGTTCCGCAAGACAGCCCACATTGTCCAGCCACGTTTTAGCGATATCGCGGGGCGATATCGATATCACCAAGCGATAGCTGGCAGTTGTGAAAAGTTCTATAAAAGGCCACGAATTTTAGAGATTTAAGAATGTTGAAAGAGCCTTGATTCCCAAGGCAGATTCCAGACGAACTTCCTTGGTCCAGTAAATTTTCAAGAGCGAAGGTGATTCGACCGTACTTTTGAGATTGAAGATCTTCCCGTTGGTCGACCATCATCTTCAGATCTCTTCCTGAGGGAGTTTTAGTTTTATATATTG
This sequence comes from Dactylorhiza incarnata, assembly GCA_033032865.1. Classification (NCBI taxonomy): domain Eukaryota; kingdom Viridiplantae; phylum Streptophyta; class Magnoliopsida; order Asparagales; family Orchidaceae; genus Dactylorhiza; species Dactylorhiza incarnata. Next base: position 18,207,757 of record JAWHQI010000022.1, on the reverse strand, counting down.
TATTTACATTTTTCCATTTCATAAATTGTAATTGGTTTGGGAAAATCATCGCCGTGTGTGCGGTGTCTAAGTCCGTGTGAGGCTTAGGGGAAATCATCACCTTGTGTGTGGTGTTAGATCCTTGTGTGGTCTAGGGTAAATCATCGTCTTGTGTGCGGTGTCAAGTCCTTGTGTGGCTTGGGAGAAAATAACCGTCGTGTGTGCTGCGTATAGATCAAGATTTGATTTAAGGGGAGGCTAGTGTCTATATCTGGGAGATATAGGCTATAGCCAACCGGTCCTTAGGAGAAGGACCGGTGAAAAGAGACAAGAGATTTTATTGATTGTAAGCCTTTGATTCCAGGCTTTATTGGAATCATTTCTACTCATTATCTTTGATGAAATAAAATCTTGTTTTTAAATTCAATTATTTGTCTCTATATTAATATATTGTTTCGTTTTTTTACAAAAATTATCAAAGGTTTAAATTGCCCTTATTCACCCCCCCACCCCCCCCCCCCCCCCACCCCTCTAAGTGCGCCACAAGATCCAACACTTAGAGGCATACTAAGCTTGGTTCTACATAACTTTTACAATATAATTTATGCACATGAGTTTAGAAGTACCAAGGCATGATAAAGACAATTTCAAAGTAGTTTGAAAATATGAATCACAACATTGTAGAAAGTCTTAAATGATGGAAGAAATCATGCTTGAATTTCACAATAAAGTCCATACAGTATTTTTGATATTTTTGAGAAATAATTTTTATTTAAAGTTTGAACTCTTATAATTTGATCTTGGACTTCCCGAGGACTACCCAGTGAGAGGTTCGCCCGGTACTAGGTGACGTGATGGGATGATAGCCCAAATCTCATTTTCGCAAGATACATGTAAATAGAAGAGTTAAGTTCAAAATAATAATTTTTTATACTTGTTTTTGTTTTATATTTTTGTATTTGATTTTTGCATATAGAAATGGAAATCAAACAAATAACCAAAGAATGGAAGTAAGAAAAAATATTTTTTGTAATTTGGCTTTTGTAATTTTGTATTTTAATTTTTCAATAATCATTTATAGACAGAAATGCAAAAATGAGTAGTACATATAAAATAATGTATTTTTAGTGATTTTTCAGAATTTTAAAATTACAGAAAATCAGATACTTGAGCTAGCGTTGGCGTTAGGTCCTAGCGCCTGCGTCAGCTCACAGAGAGTGCTTATTTTAATCATATAGCCTAGATTTTCTTCGATTTTGCTTCCGATTTTGCTTAATTATGTTTGTGCAATGTAAGGCCAGTCTAATGAAGTGAAGAGACGAGAAGAAATCGCAAAAAGCTACGGAAGTTAAAATTTTAGTACATGGGTTTCATATTCATTAAACATTAATTCTTGAGTTTTGCACAACATATGCATGAGTGAAATCATCATAAATAAGTGAAATAATATTCATGCAATTTTTCAATTCTGGTTTGACATGATTATGATTAAACATACTAGGGGTAATCAAAATGACGCAAATATATTAAATACCTAAGCAGAACTTGCGCATTTTATAAATTTAGCCTAATACCCCTAAAACACCTTTTGAATCCATTTTTACACTTATTTCATTTAGTCTTAATAATATCATATGACAAATTTAGTTTTTCAAATTTTATAAGACTTTTAGGAAATGGATTTAGAAGGATAAAAATAAAAAGGATAAGTAGATCACTTGAAAAATGACATGACTTTTTAGTCAACTTTATTCAATTTGATTTATTTATGAATTTTGGTTTAATATGTGAAAGTCATATCACAAGTTATATAAAGTGATCATATCATGATGGTTCAACAAAAAGGAAAATAAACAAAAAAAATAGGTTAGGCATATCATGAAGTAGATTGATGATATTTCATTTTTAGTTGATTTCTACTTCATGCAAATGATTGGATACTAATGAATGAGAGATTTAGGTATCCAAAGAGGACCGGGTGTGACGGTTCCTTTAGGTACCGAAATACATCGTGTTTGGTTTTTGGGAGATAGTGATGAATGGGCCCTTTTGAGTGGAGTTAGTGTTTCATCTTTAACTATGGGCATCCATTCAAACCTTGGTTTAATATTGTTTTTATTTGTCAAATTTACATGATGATTTTGTAAAACATTGTTTATAGGAAATTTGTGAACATTTAATTTTATGTTGGGAGAAACATGATTTTGTAAATAATGGTGATTTTGACTTTGATTTACAAATACTTTGTGTTTCTTACTCCCATTATTTGTCTTAGTTAAAATATTCATATTCATATTCATATACAACATGCTTTTAGATATTTCTTAATATTGTGAATTTTTATTTATAAATTTCATAAGCAAGTTGATTTTTGTTTTTAATTCATCATTTTTTTAAATTATGTCTAGCTTTAATATAAGCGATTGTGCTATTTTTAAGAATGGAAACAATTGAATCAATATGATTTTGATAGTTATTTCTATATTCATCCAATGTTTCATCCATCTCTTTAATTTCAATTTTATAGTCTTTACACTTAGCACAATCATTTTCCAAAGATGAATTTTCTAAACATAATCTTCCATTTTGTTCTTTTATAAAAAGAAGTTATTTTTCAAGTTCCTTGCATTTTTCTTTTAGATCATTAAATTCTATACAAGGTGTAATGTTTTCAACTAAGGAGCCTTGGGTAGAACAAGATAAATTAGAATTTGATTCTTCATTAATTTTTGTCTTTAAATTTTTATTTTCTAAGCGCAAATGTTTATTAGCATTTTTTAATTTCTTAATTTTGCGCTTTGTAATTTGTAGGAATTGTAATGTAGAGATAAAAGTACAAAAAATGGAATTTGATTTCCTTGTATTGCTTTCGGGAGAGGCACGATTTGAACATATAGTTTCTTTGACAACTTTTTGGCACTCCTCTTCCGAAGATAGTATTTCTTCTTCTCTTCCATTTGATGTGTGCTTCAATGATCCGTTATGAGAGGAGCATTCTTGAAGACTTGGGCAAGCTTGCATATTCTCCGATTCTTGTGATTGTTCCATACCTGTAGAAGGAGAATCATATATTTCTTCAAGAAATTTCAATACTTTGTATGCACTAGAAAAACAATATATTAATTTGAAGATATCTTGAGATAAAGCACAGAAAATATAGTTCATAGCTTTTGCATTTAGGTGACGCTCTTGTTTATTTGATTCTTCCGCTGGTCTTGTTATTGCTATATCCCATGCGTTGATATCTAATGTTTTAATAAACCTTTCCATTAACAATTTCCACCATTTATAATTTCTTCCTTCGAATAAAGGTGGTGCAAGAGATTTTTCTTCTTCATAAAAATTTCCCCCACTAATAGAAGCGAGATCATGAGACGCCATTATTCCCGGTTGTTAAGCCAATTTGGAATAACCTTCCTCTGATACAACTTGTTGGATCTATAGGCGCCCTTAGAGGGGGGTGAATAAGGGTTTTAAAAACTTTAAACTTTACTAGAAAACTTTTGATATTTTGGTCGTAGTTAAATCAAAAGTAAAGAGATAATGAAATTAGAAATGAAATCAATTTTATTAAACAAGAAAAGACATGATTATTATTTATAAAATTGATTACAAAATCTGATTTCAATGACGCTAGAAATCGAAGCGAATAATATGAAAACCCACTTTGTTTTCTATACCGACTAGTATCCCCACGAACCGGTTGGCTTTAGCCGATCTCTCCCCAGATACGGCCTCAAGCCGCTCTAGCCAATCTATCACCAGAAAGGCCTCGAGCACCCCCTAGATCTACTCCCTAAAACCAGTCGCCAACACGAGGCGAATTACTCCCTAAGTCCAACCTAGACCTAGTCGCCGTGTGGCGAATTCACGAACCAATTACATTGATAAAATAAAAGCATTACAAGATAAGATAATGGAAAAACTCCCCTCTAAGTAGAACCCTTGATGTAGATGTCGTTTTTCTTGCAAAGGTTCGATCGTTGTGGCTTGAGAGTCTTCCTCTTTGATGTTCTTGAGATCCTTGGATGTCTCCAATTGATTAGAGATTGTTGCAGCGAGAACACTCCATGTGTATGTTGAGAGAAGGCTTCTTGATCACCGTTTTGATAGCCTTCAATCCTTGCGCATGATTTTCTTTTGATCTCCTCTGAAGAACTCTCTCTTCTTATGAGTGGGAAACACCCCTCACTTTTCTCTAGACGGCTAGGGCTTTCATCCCTCAAAAATTTCATCCAAATCCGTCAAGGGAAACTCATTTTCGGGCTGTTTTAAATAGTGGTTTGCTGTCCAGGAAAGCTAGCGCCGGCGGTAGTGCTATAACGGGGCGTGTAGCAGCAGTGAGCAATTTCCTTCCTTCTATTCTCATCAATTTTGTGGGTTAGGCTTCTATCTTTGGAAATACATTATTCCCCACGAAAATATGATATATTCTTGCCTTCTTAATGATATTGCATGCTCCTTTTCGTTTCTTAATTAAATCTTGATTGATTGGAGTTTCCAAATCTTGATTAATCAAATCTTGATTGATTGGAGTTTCCAAATCTTGATTGATTGGTTTCATAATGATATTGCATACTCTTGATTGATTATTCCTTCACGCGAGATCACCTTCCTCATTTGCTCCTCAATCAGCATCAAGATGGCGGGACATCCAAAAGTTACCGCCGGGCGTTAGCCTTAACGCGTCGCGATAGTACTTGCCAAAATAGCGTCCCGTCGACATTCATTTTTCTCCACTGTTTCCTTCTCGTCAATTATTTCCATTTATGCTAACGCCAGCGTTAATTCTAACGCTCCGCGGTAGAGCATTTCATCGAGCGCATCTTCGTCGAACTGGCCTCGCATTTCGTCGAGCGCAGCTTCGTCGAACGTTAGCGCATGAGGTAGTTCTATCGCTCCGTGGTAGAGCGTGCAGTTCGTCGAGCGCCGTGGTAGAGCATGCAGTTCATCGAGCGACATGGTAGAGCATGCAGTTCGTCGAGCACCATCTTCATTTCGTCGAACGGGATTCCGCTTTCGTCGATCGCTTCGACCGCCAATTTATCGAACGCAGTTTTCATCTCAGCGGTCTTCCTTCTCAGTTGTTTCTTCTCAGCGGTTCGTTACCGCTTGTGCCAGCGGTAGAGTTAACGTGGTGCGGTAGCAACAACAAAACACAGCACCATGGAGAATTGAAAGCACATAATCCTGCATCCTATAAACACAAAATAAGTTTGATCAAATACAATAGGATTTGTTATTGTCAAACCAAGAGATGCGGAAAGTATGTTCCAACAAGTTTGTCCTCAAACTAAACTCGCGCGGGGTGGCCCAGGTTTTGTGGACTTCTTTTCTTCGGATCGAGGTTTCCTCTAATACCAGTTTGTAAGACCCCATTTTTTGCTACAAAACTGGGTCTTATGCCCAGAACCGCCACTTTGCGGTGACACCATCACTCGGAAAGGTCGCCACTATAAAACGTCGATCATGCCGGCCATATCGATCACAGAAAAAGAAAAGTATAGACGAACAAATAAAAGTTCAAGTCCACAATCACATGCTATATATTATAAATGACCACATGATATAACTGAAATAACAAAGGTTATAATAATAAAGGGCTCATGCCCTATACATCATGTCCTCACTACAAGGTCACTCGTAGAAGCAAACTACTAATCACTCTTTGATCTTGAAACTGGTGCTCCTATACTAAACTAGCCCGCCTCCATCCACACCGACCTCTAGTTCTGCTGCATCTCCTCGATCCACTAAAATGATATGGTCCACCGACCGTTAGTCAAAAAGACTAAGCCTTATGTTCCTTACCCCTCCCCAAATGGCTCCTAGGCACCGTGCGGGAGGATGAAGCGGAGGACAGCAAGGGGTATAAAATAAAGCAGATGATGGCGGATCTTGTCTATAGGAAAAGTCTACAATAACACATGTGTGTATAGATAATTGAAGCAGTAATAAAGCATGGTAAAGAGCAAGTAAAGAAAAGTAAGTAATGATAAGTACATAATAGAAATGTAACCATTGATTTATAGGAATGCCCATACAAATCTATAGAACAAGGGGTTATTTAACAGGGCCTATCGTATAAAAAGTCTCATAACCAATTTATATGATAGGGGTAGGGTTGAAATGCAATGCTTACGCCATGACATGCAAAGTTATGCAGTTTATGCTATGATCACACAAGTGTAACTCACACACTTCGACTCTATGCACACAGACCTTTAGTTCCCCCTTTTTGGAGCTAGCAAGACTCCCAGGATACTCCCGTAGTGGCAAACGGAAGCAGTAGGTTGGACCTCGCACACCTCTAGGTTGGTATTCACACTACCTAACCTAAACCTATCGTACGCCTCAATGCAAAACCACGGAGCATCTGCGTACTCTTACTGGCTGGACCACTAGACTTTCATGGCTAAGTGCAAATTCCACACTTGCCGAGTCAACGTATTGACGTTGGTGTGAAAGACCATCCAATACCGAACACCCACCACCTTTATGCACATGCAAACATGTTTACCATCTATCTCGGAGCCATAAGTTCCCTGGGCTAACCTGCCCATCACCATAACCTTCTAAACCACCAGCTCGTCGGACCAACCCATCCGTACCAACTGGTATTACTGAGTCACAAGCTCACCGAACTAACTAGTCCGCTGCTTCAACTACTAAGCCTACCGCTCGTAAAACCAAACCAACAAACCTACCTTAACCATGGGGTGTGGGTGTGTTCGTTATTAAGTTAATCTTGTACAACATCTTCTCCTATAATTTATGGTTAATCTTATACTTCCCGAGGTCCACCCTGTGAGGGGCTCGCTACGGTACTAGGAACTATAATGCAATGACACCCCAAAGATCCATTTCCAAGGAATTTAATGTTATTGGTGACTACCCATAAGTATACCCATCTTATAATTACTCTTGGATTATCCCCCTAAGTGTTTTCTGACTCCCCACGGGAAAGACGATCTTTCGTCAATCCCGAGCACAACTTTACCCTTAACTCACTAAGCACACTCTCATCACCTAAACTCCTTTTTGGTGACCTTCAATCTCTTCAACTAGGATAGGTTCACCAACTACCTTCCATTCACACCTACTGGTCTTCAATTTAATCAATTTTACAATAAGAGGAGGTACTCCAAATATTCATCCAACTGACTCAAGATTATTACTGGGAGTCCATCATGATATTCTAAGACTAAATCCAGAGGATCATATTTTTCCTTAATTATTTAGCATTTATTATAATTTCTCCAACATTGGCCAAGCATGAAATTGAACATGACAATGCCTCCACCACCTTCGTCCCCACTTTCCCAGCCACCTTAGCGCTTCCCCGACCGGCCAATGCCTCCACCACCTTCGTTGAGGTGGTGGCCGGCAATTAGCGGTGGTTGGTCGGCCGGAGGTGGTTGAAGGGGGCTTTTGAGCGGGATAAAATGCTCCATTTTTGGAGCTCTCGGTGAGCCCAATCCACGACCAATTGCCCCGAATTGATCCCCAACGATGAAAGATCTCACCACAGAGAGAGGAGAAGAACCAGACCTGTGTGTGGGGGAGGGGGTGATTCCTTGTCGATCTTTTGTTGGCCATGAATGGCCTTGGAGCTTTCGGAGCCATTGCATCCTCCACACCAACCAGCTCGATTCCTTAAAGTGAAATTGAGTCAATTTTGGGAGAGGGAGGGTCATGGCATCAATTGCCATGAAGGCCATTAATGATCATTTTCGGCCATGGTGGAAACCTCCCAATTCAGCCCCCATATGGGCTGTAAAAACTCCTACAATTCTTGTAACAACCAGAGGAGATGAATCCCCATCAATTGGGAGATCAATTGGCCTCCCTTGGCCATGAATGCCATTACTCCTCTCTTTCTCTCTCCACCATATTTGGTGAAAATGGGATTTCTCTCCTAGTCACCATTTACAGAAATTGAGTGGCAACTCCTAGTAATTATCAGCCTCCTAAGCCAATGGGCTACTGCAATTAGGCGTAGCCCAAGTGGATTGGGCTTGATTAGGTCAAATAGGTCATTTTGACCTAATTTAGGGTGGAGTTGACTTTGGTCAATTTGACCATTTGGGTTGGCCCCAATGGGTGGGTAGTGACCCATTGGCCTTCCCTAAGGGTTAGGAAGGTCTAGGTAGGCTCAATTTGGCAAGGTGGAGGCCAATTGACCCACAATAGGGCAATTTGACCAAAACAGGGCTAGAGTTGACTTAGGTCAAATTGCCAAATTGGTGGCCCCATGATGGGGGTTTTTATTCCATTGTGTCCCTAATATCCTTAAAAGGGTATGGTCAAGGTCAATTTGGCATGGTGGACGCCAATTGACCCTAACTATGCTACTTTGACCAATTTAAGGTTAAGGTTGACTTTGGCCAACTTGACCACTTTGGTTGACCCCAATTGGTCCTTAGTGCTCTAAGGGGACCCCTAAAGGGTTAGGTATGCTATGGTGGGTTCAAGGGGTCAAGGTGATGCCTTAAAGTCCAACCCTATGCTTGTTAACTAGAAATTGCTATTTGCATACCACTGTGGTTTCCTTCTTCTTGGCTTAGGCCAAGTGGTCTCTTCAAGCTTCCTACGGTTTTGTCATGACCTAGTCATGACAAAACCACTCTAGGGGTCTAGTTGTTTGGGGGATGTTACACGGTCTCCCCTCAAGGTCCTTCAGCTTCCTCCTGTATCCAGCCAAGGTGAATTTTTCCTAAGCAGGAGACGAAGGTTCAGCGGTCTGATTCCGCAACCTCTCCCTCTCCCTCTTTAATCTCAGCTCACACTGAGTAAGAGCCTCCTCCTTTGGAGGGACCCAGAAGATCGACGGAACCATCAGGCTCGCTGCGGCAGAAAACTTGCATCAGATATCAAACATAAAATCAATGAGTTTTTAGAGTGCAGGACGTTTCTTACTCTCCTCAGGCGCGAGCTCAGCGACCTCATCCCAGTAACGGATGTAACATATAAGATCGATCCTTTAGAGGGAAATCATCTCCTTGATAGCGGTCTACGCCCCTAATAGAGTTTTCGCCTTCTTGAAGATTGCTTCATCTCGGGGAATAGGTCGAGTATTGAGATTGACAAAATTGCCATCGAAGATCAAGAATCGCTTTGTCCATTTCGGGATCTTATTTGGGAGATTGACAATCTTCACCCCCCTGCAGGAGAAGTACATCAAACCTTTAAAATCCTCCTTCTTTTTTCCTTCTTTTAATGACTTCATTATAAAGACTGCGCGGAAGAGGTTAAGAGTGAAGGTTGTTGGATCGGTAGGCGCCCTTAGAGGGGGGTGAATACGGGTTTTCAAAAACTTAAGTTATATTTTAAAAAGCTTTGCAAGAATAAAGATAATAAGAAGTCAAGTAAAATAAAGAAGAGACATGCTTTATTAATATCAAATAAAGTTTTACAAAAGTTGACTTCTATGACGCTAGAAATCGGTGACGATGAATAGTAAACTCTTTTTGTTTTCTATCCTGACTCGCATCCCCACGAACCGGTGGCCCTAGCCTTATCCACCCCGGATTCGGCCTCAAGCCGCTCTAGCCAACCCTTCCCCGGATGTGGCCACGAGCATCCCCTAGACCTAGCCTAGATCTAGTCGCCAACATGAGGCGAGTTTCCCCCTAAGTCCTACCCAGACCTAGTCGCCAACACGAGGCGATTTCACTAACCGTTTACAAGAAAAATATGAAATGAAAATAAAAACATCAATAATAAAAACTCCCTCTCAGAACATCTGAAGTTGGAGACATTGGACCGCTGTAGTGTAAGCGTTGTTGAAGCGGTCGCCGGTCAGATGAAGCGTGAAGAAGTCCTCCTTCAGAAATTATCTCTAAGCTTTTGGTGGGAGTATCTCTCTGAACCTTCCTCTATATGTTGTGGCACGAAGCTCTGAAGTTTAGGGTTGATAGAAGAGTGAGGAAGACGGATCCAATGGGTCCTTTTTATGCCCTCAGCGCTAGCACCTGCGCTAGTGCTACCGCCGGCGCTATCCCATATTAAGTAATATTTTGCGCGCGAGAATCTTTAATCCGGGGAAACAATTTCGCCATTCCTATTGTGCTCCGCGCTACCGCCAGCTTGTAGAGAAGGAAATGTTAAGGAGTTTTAGAATACTTTTCATTTAAATAGATCAGAGTTTGAGTATCTCAACATTTTCATAAATCAGAGTTTGTAGCATAAACAAAATGTAATGATTTCCAAGTAACTAAACTACCCAGACAATATGTCTACACCCTAGCCCCGTACTAAGTGACGGATGTACATGAGGAGCTGCATTCATGCCGTAGGTTGGGGTGTTAGTCCCATATGCAAACACTAGACACAACTCAACCTAGCACTCTTTCCCCCCAGTGCCTCGCAAGGCCCCACTAGAACCCTCCCCGGTTAAGGACAAGACATGACTAGAGATAAGGTTATCTAATGTCTACAACCCTACGCCCCCGCTATGGTGAGATATGAAGTCATGGATAATTATTATTGGAAACATTTAAGCGTTTAAATCTAATGACATAGCCTATGGATTTATATTTTTATTTGAATTTATGAAAGCACTCACATAGCTATTTTGAAGTCCATTAATAAATCAGAGTTTTTAGGGTAATAATATTTTCATAGAAATAAATCAGAGTTTTAAAGCAAAAAAAAATTCAACCAATATAAAGTTTACCAAGCAAGTCTACCACTTGTTGCAAGAAAGGAATTTTGAAGATTCAAGTGATGATGCACACAAAATAAAAGACTTTAAATAAGCATGAAAGCGCAAGGTAAAACAATTATATGGTTATGATGCAGAAGACTTATCGAAATACAAGAAACATCTTATTGTAATCAATGATGATCCATAAAAAGATATGAGTTAAATTTCATAAAGAAGATGTTTTTGTAAATCATTGTTTAAGTAAAATCTTTTAAGTTTAACTATAAAATAACCAGGCATGAAATAATGTTATCAAAAAGAGAGTACTATAATGTTATATTAATTCACAATTTCAAAACATACTAAACATTGTAGAGAGCATGCTAGGTTATCTAGTGCATATCATAAATAAAGAGTAGTATAGAATTTGCATTAGGATCCAATACTCATGAGAAGAAGTGTTATGGAAGATAATGATGTGCACAAAAGTGTATTTTGAATAGAGTAAACAAATGTTTTAATCAAAAATACATGTAATATGTAAAGTAAAGAGCACAATAAAACACAAATAATTTTACTTCCACTCACTTCAATGCACAAAAAAAATGTACAACTACCAAGGTGCTTTGCACACACAATGCTCATTAAGACTTATCAGGGTGCAAAGTAGTGCTTGGGGGATCACATAATTTTATTTGTAATGTTGAGACTAGTGATCCGGTGTACTTAAGAATAAGTGGTTTTTTATTTTGAAAGAAAGTTATGGTTTGCACAAGATACTTTACTATTCTTTCCAAGGTGCTCAACCTCACAATGCTTATTAAGACTTATCAGGAGGTTCAAGTAGTGCTTGGTGGAGTTATCTTTGTCACTTTATTTTATGATTTTTTTGTTTTGTACAAAGTTCTCCAAATTCACTTGTTTTGCAAACCAATATAATTTATAAAAACATAACCACTTTTCTTAACTTTTAAAGTGCAAATAAAGGTTGTGTAGGCAAGATACTTGTGCAATTTTAATTCATTGTACTATTACAAAACATACACAAGCATTCTTAGATTAAACACATAAGTAGACAATGCCAAAATAAGTGAGTGAATAGCGATCATTATCAAACATAAAACATTTACTCATACTTAGAGGCATGCTAAGCTTGGTTCTACACAACTTTTTCACAATAATTGATGCACATATTAATAGATATATCAAAGCATGATGAAAGCAACGTTCAAAGTAGTTTGAAAAGATAAATTGCAACATTATAGAAGTTCTAAATAATAGATTAAATCATGCTTGATTTTCAATGAAGTTCATACAATATTTTTGATATTTTTGAAGAATAATTTTTATTCAAAGTTTGAACTTATAAAATTGATCTTGGACTTCCCGAGGACTACCTTGTTAGTGGTTCGCCCGGTACTAGGTGATATGATGGGATGATAGCCCAAATCACCCTTTCGCAAGATACAAGTAAAAAGTTAAGTTCAAAAATAACAATTTTTTATAATTCTTTTGTTTTATATTTTTGTATTTGATTTTTGCTTTTAGAAATAAAATTTAAACAAATGACAAAAAAACACAAAGGCAAAACATATAATTAATTTTTTTTTGTAATTTGGCTTTTGTATTTTTGTATTTGATTTTTCAAAAATGGAATAAAAGCAGAAGTGCAGAAATGAATAGTACACATAGATTAATATATTTTTAGAGATTTTTCAAAAATTTAAAAATACATAAAAACACATAGGTGTGCTAGCGCCGGCGTTAGCGCTAGCGCGGGAAACAGTACACGATTTTTGATGATTTTGAAATTTTTGTTTGTTGATCTTGATTAAGTGTCCAAATAGTAGTTTCATGCTGAAATTTCAGATTTTTAGGAAATGTCTAGATAGTGCAAATTTCATGAAACATTAGCGATTTTGTATGTGACTTTACCAACTAAACTTTGCATGAGATGACATTAATGAACAAATCAAATATGCATGCTTTTAGTGATTAACCATAATGTTCATACACAGGAATATCTTGAATAAGCCCTAGATGAGAATACCCAGCCTTTATGTCTTGGTAAACATATAAAGCCTAACATAGACACAAATATTCTTTAGTCGACAATGTTAGTATGATAAGTGAGATTAATGTTATACCAAGGTATGATAGTGTTTCAATTTATAGACCTAGAATGAAGTGAAGATTTGATTTGATCTTATTAATATCAAGATGATTCTAAGGTCTAAACTTGAAATAAATTACAATGCACACAAAATACACCAACCATGGTATGCAATTATAGTACCAATTGTCATCATATAATTCATATAAATGTGATAGAAATAGTTATTTTTAGATGATTCTTGATATGAGTTTATGAAATGTGATTTTAGAGAATTTTAACAAAGGACATCAATACATCATGGTGGTGCATGTGAATTAAATATTCATTATGATGGTGATGAGTCCCAATTATATACACATTTATGGACTCATCTGGGTCGATTTTCTAGTCTATGCACTTCACTTTAGACATGTTTTCATTCCTATTTAATACTCCATGCTAAGTGCACTTCTAGGCCCGTTTTGGTGTTATTTCTTGTTCATCTTCGTTACTAATTTGCATGCAGTGTTAAGTGCCACCTTCAGTGGCTAGACTGGTGTTGTATGATGGAACAGGAGTCGTGCAAGTGTTCCCGGTACAATTCTGTACAGGAACACTGCGCACGATCACTGGCTCTATCGCGCATGACCAATGGTCGTGCGCCATTGATCGTGCGCACTTAATGCCCGTTTTATGAGTTCTGTTTGGCTTATCGCACGACCATTTACGATAGTGCGCACGACCACTGGTCGTGCGCCACTGATCGTGTGAACATTGTATTTTATAATTTTCTTACCTTGCAGGCTCCGTCCAGTCAAGTGCACGATCACAGGATGCTAGTGCGCACGACCACTGGTCGAGCGCCAATGACCGTGCGCACTGTTTATTCCAGCGCCTATAAATACTCCTGCTCGCGAATTAGGTCGGATCCCCGCATTTCTTCCGCCCGAGACCGCCGTTTTCTCGCTCCAGAGCTCCGAACTCGCCCCTCCATCGCCGCCCACCATCTGGAGGTGCTCCGGGCTTGTTCCTCACGCCAACCTTGAGCCGGAGCTTCCTCTCGGCCTCCTCCTTCATCCTAAAACTTAAAGAGGAGATCTAGCCACCATCTCCATCAAGCAAGAGGAAGTGAGCAACCTCTACCGGATCGTGACATGAAGAAGACGGGCTCATTGGAGAGTAGTGACAGCTCTCTCTCTACCCCGGACGTAGTTGCGGACCGAGCTAGGACGCGGATTGACAACCCGGTGCTTCCTACCGTGAATCCACAACGAGCCTTCGGATTCGGTCGATTTCTTGCCTTATTCTTCTCTTATTGATGTATATGTAGTTAGAGCCATTATTATGATGAAGTTGCACTCAAATTTGTTTGTATTTTTATATATTTCATGTCTATGTGAAATACTTATTGTTTGAGTTGCTTGAGGTGCGCCACCATTCCATCCTCCATCCCGCCGTCACGTCAGGTGCCGCACTAGCAATTTCTAGTGGCGTGCTTTGCGAAGAGGTGCTTGCGACCCTCATTCCGCCGTTCTCTCCATTCCATTCATATGCCTACTCTTCCATCCGCCTAGCGAAGCGTGGCATAGCGGCCCGTGTAATCCATTCGCCCTACGAAGCAGTGCGCTCAAGGCCTGCACAGTTCGATTCCGCTTGCCTACTCATCCATCCGCCCTCGCGACGCAGCGCGCTCAAGGCCTGCCTAGTCTCCATCCCGCCAAGCGAAGCATTGCATAGCGGCATTGCATAGAAGTAGTTGATAGATTTTATTTTATTTCCACAAACCAAATCCCTTTCGTCCGCACTCCACCTATCGCTGGACTTCGATCTCAAGTCCTTCCTCGACATCTAACTCCACCTTACTGTGTTCCTTCGAGATTCGATACTCGGGGATTACTCCTCGTTTTATATTACTTGAACGATCGGTACACTGCCGTTTCGTGTCGCAGTCGAGCTACCGCCTATAGCGGTGTGTGAGATTTGCGCCATCAAGTTTTTGGCGCCGTTGCCGGGGAACACAGTCGTGTGAGTTTTCTGGAGAGGGAGAACCTGAGAGAGAAGCCCTTCCATTTGTAAATTGCATTTCTTTGTTTTATTTCTTTTTATTCCATTTTCCTGTTTTAATTAGGTTGCTTTAGTAATTTTTGTTAGGTGTAGTATTTTGCACAATAGCATTTTTATTTTGAATCGTATTATCTTCACACTATGTGGGCACATCTTAATTTCCGTTGCCGTTGGTGTGGAGCTACCTCCCACTCTAGTGATGAATGCCCTACGGAGAATAGTAGGCATAATTCTTATAGCCCAGCATATGGAGCACCGACTTCGTCTGATACTCCATATGGTGCACGTAAGTCTTATGGCTACTCTGCTGAGCCTTTACCATCATACTTCTTTTCGGCTTCAGCACCCGCTGTGCCAAAGAAGCCCGCTAGGCAGTGCCGGTTTTGTCGGAGCACTGATCATGTCTTAAAGGACTGTGCCGAGTATCTTCGCCAATTGGACGAGGATGACGAGCCGGATATCCGGATCGTTCCAACTCCTAACTCTGGCGGCACACCTTCAACATCTGATTATGTGTCTTTGTCACCTTCACATCTTGACGGGAATGTCATGGATACGATCACCGGATGTGCGGCTGATCTATGCACCGACATTGCTGAGCCTATTCTCCATGTGCATCCACCACCTCTAGTGGATTAGATTCTTTGTGAGGAATCGGTGCTCGACTTTTATCCGAGCACTACTCCTCCCCCTGTTGTGCATACTATACTCATCTCCGACGACATTGTTGAGGATGTGTCGCAGGATGAGGCTGGCGATCTATGTGTTGTGCCTATTCCTATGAAGGAGGACAACCTTCTAGGTGAAGAGGAGCTTTCCTCAACACCGGTGGAGGAAGTCCAAATCTTGGGCATGGCCACTGTCGATCCCGCTGAACCTTGCGGCATTGATGACAATGCCAACATTATTTTACTTCCCCAACCTGATGGGAGTGAGACCGGGATCACTCCCCGATTTCTAATTATTTTTGTCCTTCTTCTCTTTTATTTCTTGACCCCCCTTCTTCACCCGAGCCTGTGCAGGTTGAATCTTCATAGGTACTTCAGGAGGACTTGGAGCTTTGTGCTCAAGTCAATGATGAGTGTGTCCTTTTATGCGAGGAGGTTGATTCCTCCTCCATTAAGGAAGCCTCATTCATTGCCTTCTCCTCCCGCGGACCTGCTGTGGACGATACCTTGCTGGGCAAGGATAGTTTTGGTGAGATGAGTGAGGACCAGGCCTCCTCCTCTTCTTACTTTCTTTACCCTCTACCTGTGAGGAGCAGGTATTTATATTTAGGTAGAGGGGTGACTGCTCTGTCTCTGTATCGGTACCCACTACCGATGCGCATATTAGAACAGTTACCTGTGCACTTTTCTTTTCATAGGCCTATAAGCTAGAACTGTACCAAACCTGAATAAGTCGTGCTGGGATGACAATAACCCCAGTAGTTATCTTACTTTTATTGCATTTTCATTTTTCTAGTTAGAGTAGTTAGTTAATTTCTGTTCAGTTTTAGCATTTCTGCTTTCTTTTGTTTTTGTGGAGCTCACCCCTGCAGGTACTCATTGCAAATTCTGAATGGCGGGTTTGCTTCAGATTTTCATGCATCTTCTGGTGTGCTCATTTCTGAGCACTGGGTACTCTCTTTCTCTAGCCTTTGGTGATTTTCATGTCATATATTATGCGGATTGTTTAGTTTAAGTCTGGGGGAGAGTAGTTATGTGTGCCCACGCACGTGCACTATTGCATTGCATGCTAGAAGTATTTCTATTTCATTTATTTAGTATTGTTCATCTTCATTGCACACCACAGCACCCACTTGAGCGCTTACTCATCTGTTTGCCAGCTCTGTTGTGAATTTAATTTTCCTGCATATTTGGGAAAGTCTAGGTGATGGCTTAGAACTATGTAGCAGAGTAAAATGTTGACTCTAGTAGTGCTCCTAGTCGAGTGCTCGGTTGCATAGAAATTTGTGTAGATTAGATTTCTCTTTATACTTATGGTTTTATATTTTTCTCTATTAGTGTAAATATTGTTTACTCTACTCAAATGATGAATCCGGTGGAATCAAACAGTAGCATAGGGATGTGTGTAAACGATCTCTAGACTCGTATTGCTTGAGTCGGGAGAAAGGAGAATCTTTCTCGGTGGCTAGAACTTGCCCCAAGCGATTCTTGAAGCATTGGCATAGGATAGTTCTTGTGCGTGAGAATGACGTAGGCCATTATTTTGTCCCGGTTGAGCTTTTTTATTTCATGCCTATCATCTACCCTCGCTATCCCCTTTGTGCCTACCCCTTCCTCTTGATTCAGCCCCACTTTTATCGCACCAAAAGCTTAAAAGCCTAACCTAGTCGCACACCCAAATTTGAGCTTTAAATATTAGTTATGTTTACATTTTGGGGGGTGTTGATGTGGTAATTTTTATAGTGGAAATTGTGGGTGTATTCATTGATATTTTTGCTGAAAAAAAAAGAAAAGAAAGAAAAAGAAGAATGAAGAAGAGAAAGAAAAAAAAAGGGGGATTGTTATGAAAAAGTTGAAATGAAAATTTTGAAATTTTGGTATTGGGAGTGGGCGGTGCACACACCTATGTTGTAAAAGTCCAAGTCTGGGGGTGTGGTGCATTTGTTTATTATCGTCGTGCGGGTAGCTCTATCTTGTGCTCATGTTGGGTTAGGTGTGCGTAGCCTCCAGGTTTATCTTTGTTTACCTCACCGTAACCCAAACCTCAATTAAAACCTAAAAGTCCTCCCGACTCATGCTATGGACCAATCTAGTGTCGTGGAGAGAATGTGACCGGGTGAGCCTATGGTCGCCGACACCGATGGATTTCGGTGGAGTTTGTCCGGCACCCCAATCTTGAGCAATGCTCATCTCAGCGCTTAGTTTACTTTCTCCGTATGCATGACCGAATGATTCACCGTAGTTCACCATTTTGAGTGGTTGTAATATGCTTTTACTCTTTTAGAAATTTATAAACTGTTTTTATAATCAGAAAACTTCTCTACTATTTTTCTTATGCACGTGAGCATGCGACTTCGCATGGTACTCTGTATTGTAATTTTAAGCCATCTACTTTTCTTTCCCCGTTCGCTTAGAATTTGTTTGCTCGGGACGCGCAAACAGGTAAGTTTGGGGGTGTGATGAGTCCCAATTATATACACATTTATGGACTCATCTGGGTCGATTTTCTAGTCTATGCACTTCACTTTAGACATGTTTTCATTCCTATTTAATACTCCATGCTAAGTGCACTTCTGTGCCCGTTTTGGTGTTATTTCTTGTTCATCTTCGTTACTAATTTTCATGCAGTGTTAAGTGCCACCTTCAGTGGCTAAAGTGGTGTTGTATGCTGGAACAGGAGTCGTGCAGGTGTTCCCGGTACAATTCTGTACAGGAACACTGCGCACGATCACTAGCTCTATCGCGCACGACCAATGGTCGTGCGCCATTGATCGTGCGCACTTAACGCCCATTTTAAGAGTTCTGTTTGGCTTATCGCACGACCATTTAAGATAGTGCGCACGACCACTGGTCGTGCGCCACTGATCGTGCGAACATTGTATTTTATAATTTTCTTACCTTGCAGGCTCCGTCCAGTCAAGCGCACGATCACAGGATGCTAGTGCGCACGACCACTGGTCGTGCGCCAATGACCGTGTGCACTGTTTATTCCAGCGCCTATAAATACTCCTGCTCGCGAATTAGGTCGGATCCCCGCATTTCTTCCGGCCGAGACCGCCGTTTTCTCGCTCCAGAGCTCTGACTTCGCCCCTCCATCGCCGCCCACCATCTGGAGGTGCTCCGGGCTTGTTCCTCATGCCAACCTTGAGCCGGAGCTTCCTCTCGGCCTCCTCCTTCATCCTAAAGCTTAAAGAGGAGATCTAGCCGCCATCTCCATCAAGCAAGAGGAAGTTAGCAACCTCTACCGGATCGTGACACGAAGAAGACGGGCTCATTGGAGAGTAGTGACAACTCTCTCTACCCCGAACGTAGTTGCGGACCGAGCTAGGACGCGGATTGACAACCCGGTGCTTCCTACTGTGAATCCACAACGAGCCTTCAGATTCGGTCGATTCCTTGCCTTATTCTTCTCTTATTGATGTATATGTAGTTAGAGCCATTATTATGATGAAGTTGCACTCAAATTTGTTTGTATTTTTATATATTTCATGTCTATGTGAAATACTTGTTGTTTGAGTTGCTTGAGGTGCGCCACCATTCCATCCTCCATCCCGCCGTCACGTCCGGTGCCGCACTAGCAATTGCTAGTGGCGTGCTTTGCGAAGAGGTGCTTGCGACCCTCATTCCGCTGTTCTCTCCATTCCATTCGTATGCCTACTCTTCCATCCGCCTAGCGAAGCGTGGCATAGCGGCCCGTGTAATCCATTCGCCCTACGAAGCAGTGCGCTCAAGGCCTGCACAGTTCGATTTCGCTTGCCTACTCGTCCATCCGCCCTTGCGACGCAGCGCGCTTAAGGCCTGCCAAGTCTCCATCCCGCCAAGCGAAGCATTGCATAGCGGCATTGCATAGGAGTAGTTGATAGCTTTTATTTTATTTCCACAAACCAAACCCCTTTCGTCCGCACTCCACCTATCGCTGGACTTCGATCTCAAGTCCTTCCTCGACATCTAACTCCACCTTACTGTGTTCCTTCGAGATTCGATACTCGGGGATTACTCCTCGTTTTATATTACTTGAACGATCGGTACACTGTCGTTTCGTGTCGCAGTCGAGCTACCGCCTATAGCGGTGTGTGAGATTTGCGCCATCAGATGGTAAATTCTTTCAATACCTTTTGGCGATTTTCTTTTTAGTTATGAATTTTGAATATATATATATATATGTGATTTTTGATAGGTGAACAATAATGATGGTGCAGATCATGGGCATACAAAGCATTTAGATTTAATAATAATTTATAAATTATGATAATATACAACTTCCTAGTTATCATGAATTCTAAGTTCCAAATTGAAGTTCATGATTTCATTAATTTAGATAAATATCTCATAACAAATTTAGAGTTTGATTTATATTGATAATATAAGATATTTATAGGCAGAGAATTTGAGAAAGATAGATATGTCATCAAAATAAAAATATGATTTTGAATTTTGATCAATTTGTTTTATAAACTCATAAAGTTTTATGAGATAAAATCATATTTCCAATAATATATAAGATGACCATAACATAGCTTAAAAATAAGAAAACAAAAAGAAAAAGGAAAAGACATTAAGGCATATCATGAAGCAGAAATTTGTATATTTCATTTTGAAAATATTCTACTTCATGCATTTGGATGGTACTAGTAGATAAGAGATTTAGGTATCCAAAGTTGACCATGTGTGATGGTTCCTTTGGGTACCCAAATGCATCGTGATGATTTTTGTGAAGACAAAGATGAACGAGTCCTTTCATGTGAAGTGAATGTTTCATTTTTAATTTTAGGTCTCCATTCAAACCCTTGTTTAATGTTATTCTTATTCATCAAATTTCCATTGAGATTATCTTTATATTGATGATTATGATTGTAATGATTATTAAAAATGTTGTTCATAGGGAATTTGTGTAGTTTTATTTTTAAGTTGGGAGAAACACGATTTTGTAAATAATGGTGATTTTGATTTGCAAATCCTTCATGTTCCTTACTCACATTATTAAACTTAGTTAAGATGTTCATATTCATTTTCAACTTGTTTTTAGATATAGTTTGATATTGTGAATTTGTATTTACAATTTTCATAAGCAAGTTGATTTTTGATTTTAATTCATCATTCTTAACTTTAAAATTATGTCTTGCTTTATTACAGGCTATTGTGCAATTTTTAAGAGTTGAAACAATTGAATCTATATGATCTTGATAGTTATTTCTATATTCATCAAATGTTTCATCCATCTCTTTAATTTCAATTTTATAGTCTTTGCACTTAACACAATCATTTATCAAAGATGAGTTTTCTAAAGATAATTTTTCATTTTGTTCTTTTAAAATTAATAGTTCTTTTTCAAGTCCCTTGTATTTTTCTTTTAAATTATTAAATTCTAAACAAGGTGTAATAGTTTCACTCAAAGAGACATGGGTAAGACTAGATGAATTAGCATTTGATTCTTCTTTAACTTTTGCTTTTTAACTTTTATTTTCTAAGCGCAATTTGCATTTTGCATTTTTTCAATTTCTTAATTTTGTGCTTAGTAATTTGTAGTAATTGTAGAGTAGAAATAGAATTACAAACAATAAGAGAATTTGATTTTCTTACAGCGCTATTAGAAGAGGCAAGATTTGAACAAATAGTTCCTTTGACATCCTTTTGGCACTCCTCTTCTATTGATGCATTTTCATCTTCTTTTTCTCTTAATGTATTGCTCTCTTCTTCTAAAGATGGGATTTCTTCTTCTCTTTTATTTGATGTGCACTTCATGGATCCGTCATGGGAGGAGCATTCTTGAAGAATTGTGCAAGCTTGCATATTCTCCGGTTCTTGCGATTGTTCCATACCTGTAGAAGGAGAATCATACATTTCTTCAAGAAATTTCCATACTTTGTATGCACTAGAAAAACAATATATTAATTTGAAAATATATTGAGATAAAGCACAAAAAATATAATGCATAGCTTTTACATTTAGGTGACGCTCTTGTTTATTTGATTCGTCCGCTTGTCTTGTTATTGCTATATCCCAAGCGTTGATATCTAAATTTTTAATAAACTTTTCCATTACAAATTTCCACCCTTTATAATTTCTCCCTTCGAATAAAGGTGGTTTAAGAGATTTTTCTTCTTCATAAAAATTTACCCCACTAATAGAAGCGAGATCATGAGACGCCATTATTCCTGGTTGTTAAGCCGATTTGGAATAACCTACCTCTGATACCACTTGTTGGATCGGTAGGCGCCCTTAGAGGGGGGTGAATACGGGTTTTCAAAAACTTAAGTTATATTTTAAAAAGCTTTGCAAGAATAAAGATAATAAGAAGTCAAGTAAAATAAAGTAGAGACACGCTTTATTAATATCAAATAAAGTTTTACAAAAGTTGACTTCTATGACGCTAGAAATCGGTGGCGATGAATAGTAAACTCTTTTTGTTTTCTACCCCGACTCGCATCCCCACGAACCGATGGCCCTAGCCTTATCCACCCCGGATTCGGCCTCAAGCCGCTCTAGCCAACCCTTCCCCGGATGTGGCCTCGAGCACCCCCTAGACCTAGCCTAGATCTAGTCGCCAACATGAGGTGAGTTTCCCCCTAAGTCCTACCCAGACCTAGTCGCCAACACGAGGCGATTTCACTAACCGTTTACAAGAAAAATATGAAATGAAAATAAAAACATCAATAATAAAAACTCCCTCTCAGAACTTCTAAAGTTGGAGACGTTGGACCGCTGTAGTGTAAGTGTTGTTGAAGCGGTCGCCGGTCGGATGAAGCGTGAAGAAGTCCTCCTTCAGAAATTCTCTCTAACCTTTTGGTGGGAGTATCTCTCTGAACCTTCCTCTATATGCTGTGGCACGAAGCTCTGGAGTTTAGGGTTGATAGAAGAGTGAGGAAGACGGAGCCAATGGGTCCTTTTTATAGCCTCAGTGCTAGCGCCTGCGCTAGTGCTACCGCCGGCGCTATCCCATATTAAGTAATATTTTGCGCGCGAGAATCTTTAATCTGGGGAAACAATTTTGCCATTCCTCTTGTGCTCCGCGCTACCGCCAGTGCTAGTAGATACCGCCAGTGCTAGCTGCTACCGCCTGCGTTAGCTGCTATCGCCTGGCGCTAACACCATCTAAAATTTTTTCCGAGATTTTCTCAAGTCCACGCTAGCGCTAGCGCTAGCGCTAGCGCCAGTGCTAGCGGGCATGTTGGAATTTTGGCTTCAAATTTTGGCGCAGCATTCTTATGTTATCCTTGAGTCATGTGGACTTGTTATCCTGCACACTTAAACACACATGTTCAAATACACATAGGATTTGTTATTCTCAAACCTAGGAGATGCGGAAGACCATGTTCCAACAAAGGTCACCTTGGCGACCTCAGATAACAGATGTAGGCAAACATCAAGGCTATCGAGTTTGATGGCACTTGAGCGGGCACAACGTCATAAAAATTAAAAACCTCAACCAACTCCCAAGGTAAAGGAAAGGTGAACCCACACTCAAAGTGATCGGTGGGAACATCGATCTTCATCGGCGAGCAAGTGCTTAATCCCTCACCTTCGGCAGGCAATCGAACCAAAACTTGCGAGCTTAGTTGATATTTTTCCAAGAAATCTCGAAACTCTGCCTGAGAAAGGCGATTTGGCTTATGCTCTGCGGTCATGAAGATCTCAGCTGTAGCACATCGCGGTGTCACCATCTTGAGAGATAGTGGAGACCGATGGGAAGGTGGAATTTTAAAGAATGCATTTATTGAACCACCAAACACGGTACTTATAGTCTCCCAGGCAATGATGGCGTAATCATGATGGAAGGGAGAATTGGCAAGACCTTGTTAGAAGATCAAGCGACCTATTTAATTAGGAAAAAAAGGAAATTTGGCAAGAAAAATATAAATCATTCATCGGTTATGAGATAGTGCGATCTCAAGCATAGAAAATTTAAAAGTGAAAAATATCCATCACACCAACATAGCAATGAAGAGATCGCATAAGCAGAAAAAGGAAATTGTAATTACAAAACGCAAATTGTCTCAGAAAAATGCAAATTTATTCAGCGGACACAATGCAAAACCTAAAGAGCATTCTGAAGAACGAGACATCAATTCTTTTGATCGCGCTTCCTGCCAACATGAGCGGTCTTGTCTTGTATCTCATAGATCGCCGATAAAGTGATCGCCAGACCATGCATAGCGCTCAAAGCTGACTTATCAATGACTCCTAACTTTTTATCAAGTTGGTTAAGGGGAATAGCGATCTCAGAGGTCGGGCGGTCTATAGGACGATTACTAGGGGACCCGACGAGTAGACTAGGAGAGTTCATTTGTACCCGCTCATTCTCAGCAAGCAGAGCATCTGTTTTCCCCCTGAAATAAGTAGCATCATCCCGTTCCTTTTGGAGCATCCTATGGAGGTCAGCTATTTCATCATTGAGCCTCTACTTGACCACTTTTTCTCTCTAGTCCGCTTGCTTCCTTGTTTCGACAATTTTTAGCTCGTTTTGAGAAGAAACCGCCTGATGCTGCCCATTAAACTCAATTTCCTTCTCCTTGAGCTTATTATCTTTTTCCTTCAGCTCCTCCTCTAGCATTTGCTCCCTAGCTTGTGAAGCCTGAAGCATCTCGAAAAGAGGTGTCAGAACCTCAGAAAGCAAAGGAGGAGCGACCTCCTGCTGAGGAAGTTTAATCTCCTGCAAAAGCTTTTCGGTCTCAACTAATCCATCTGCGGTCAAGAGAAATAACAGGATCATATGAAGAAAATAAAAAAGAATCTTGAAAGAAAGCCCATACTCGAAGAAAAGGAGATACGGCGATTGCAAGAGAAGTTCCGGGCTACCTCAATGATCGCAGGAAATGTGGTCGGAAAAGGATAATCAGACCGCCTCCAACGCTCAAGGTCCATCTTTTTCAATTGTCACTTTCACGAACTCGCCTTCTTTTCTTCTCTTTTTTAGCTCTTCATGGCTCAGAAGAATATCATCAGTTGGGATGATAACAACTTCGTGACGTCACTTTGGTGATTGAGGTCTAATATACACTGGAAGGGAAAAATTAAGTTCAGCAATTGAATTAACCTTACCAGACCGAATAGCCGAGATCGCAGCCACGCGGTCTGTAGCCGCCTGGGTCAGCTCGGAATCTTCCGCGGCGGTCACCTTATTTTTGCCAGAAAGAGCCTCTTTCTCTTTGAAGAGTTACGCCTACATATAATTTTGTGCAGTCTCTTCCTTATTTTCCTTCTCTTCCTTCTTTTCTTTCTCTTCTTTCTCTTCTTCCTCTCCTTTTTCCTTTTGTTGGAGCATGCGTTTCGCACTCCTCCGGTTTGATAATAACAAAGTCCCTTTTGTATTTGATTCTATTTTCATTAATGGTGTGCAGATAACAGGTATGAGATGTTCACATTGCTGCTGGAGCTAAAATTGAATGTGGGAAAATTTCACTGTCGGAAAATTCCGACAGCCACTGTCGCCCAGGCGACAGCAGAGAAGTTACAACTACTTCCCTCCACGGCAGATCGACGAAAGACAGTTTTGCGCTGTCAGAATTCCGACAGCGATGTCGCCCAGGCGACAGCTCGGCGGTTACCACAACTGCCCACGTCTCCACCCACGACCGGCAGTTTTGCACTGTCGGAAATCCGACATCGATGTCGCCCAGGCGACAGCTCGACGGTTACACCAACTGCCCACGACTCCACCCACGATGGCACTCCAGCGGCAGTTTAGCACTGTCGGAAAATTCCGACAGTCACTGTCGCCCAGGCGATAGTGAATTTCTATAAATTGGTTCCTTTGGTTCGTGCATTCCAAGCTTTTGAGAATTCCAGTCCCTTCCTGAGTGCATACGAACCAGAGAGCTCCAGAACCTCCTCAACTCCTATTTGTGCAAAGAAGGATTGAAGATTGAAGATGAGATCGGGCGTGCTTCTACATCATCGATCATCTCGAGGCTTCAACAATCCATTCAGAGATCTGATCTTCTAGGGAGTTGTTCTTTTCATATTGTATTTTTATTCACATACTTTTTCATTTTGTATTGGTAGAGAAATCGTCGTCTTGCGTGCGGCGTCTAAGTCCTTGCGCGGCTTAGGGGAAAATCGCTTCCTTGTGCGGAGCATCCAAGTCCTTGCGAGGCTTGGTGGGAAATCGTGGCCTTGTGTGCTACGTCTAGATCTTGGGAAGATCTAGAGGATAGGCTTGGGCTTGGTCTTGGGAGAGACAAGCGATAGCCTTCCGATCCTTGGGAGAAGGATTGGTAAACCAAAATTATTGTATTTTTATTATCATAATTGTGCCTTGATCTTAAGCATTGTTAAGATCATTTTTATTGTATGCAAATTTCATGATTAATATAATTATGCTCTTTTCACTAATTGCAATTTTGTTTGCTTAAATCTTTATCTTAGAAATTTGTGTTTGGATTAAATACAAAATTACATTGGTTTAAAATTATTTATAAGTAACCTTTTTAGTAATGTAAAATTTGTCTAAAAATTATTAAGTAAAAATTATATTTTTAAAACACACCCTTATTCACCCCCCCTCTAAGGGCGTCACACGATCCAACAAGTGGTATCAGAGGGAGGTTACTCCAAAACGGTTTTACCACCGGGAGTAATGGCGCACAACGATCACGCGTTCGTTGAGGGGCAAGGAATTAGTAGGCCACCACTTTTTACGGGCACAGACTACAATTATTGGAAAACACGTATGCGTTGTTTTCTAATTGCGCTAGATATAGAAGTCTGGAATATGGTAGAATCTAGTTACACTTCTCCAACATTTGTTGTAGGAGATGTAACCATGGATAAGCCCAAAGATAAGTGGGATGACAACGATAAATTAAAATGTAAGAACAATGCAAAAGCCATGAATGCTTTATTTTGCGCACTAGATCGCACTGAATTTAATAGAGTTTGTGCTTGTAATACTGCATTTGAAATTTGGAATTTATTAGAAATCACTCATGAAGGTACTTCACAGGTAAAGGATTCAAAGCTATTTCAACTAGAATCTGAATTTGAAAGGTTCAAAATGGAGGTAGATGAAGAGATTGATACGATGTACACACGATTTACAAAAATCGTGAATGACTCAAAGGTGCTAGGAAAGGTGTTCTCAAATGGAGATTTGGTAAGGAAAATCTTAAGATCACTTCCCCTGAAGTTCAATCCTAAACTGACAGCAATTTCCGAGTCACATGATCTTAAGACCCTAAAATTGGAGAGCCTCATTGGGAACTTGAAAACTCAAGAAGTTGAATTGAAAATTCAACAACAAGAGTATATGGAGCCAAGGAAGAAGGGATTGGCTCTAAGATCAAAGAAGGAAGAAACTAGTGATTCTGAGGAGGATGAAGAAGATGAGGAAAGTTTATTTGTTAAAAAATTTAGAAAATTTATGAAAAATCCGGAGAGAAGGAATTCGTTTAAGAAGTATTTTAAGAAGAAAACCTTTACGAAGAAAAAAGGAAAGGAAGGCGATGAGGAGGAAGAGAGACCGCCACCGGAGTGCTATCACTGCAAGAAGTTAGGACACATTCGAAGCAAGTGTCCAGAGTACTTGAAAGAACTTAAAGAAAAGAAACACAAAGGGTCGAAGAAGGTGTTGAAGGTGGAAACCTAGGATGATACTACGTCTGAGGATGCAAGCAGTTCCGACTCAAGTAAAGAAGAGGAGGCCAACATATGCTTAATGGGAAAGAGCGTCATATCTGATGACGAATGTAGTGTCCAAAGCGACACTGAGGTGTATTGGCAGGCTAAGGACAAAGAAGACGTGTGGTACTTGGACTCGGGTTGTTCAAAGCACATGACAGGCAATAAAGAGAAGTTCCTTAGCCTGGAGATGAAGAAAGGAGGAGTTGTTACATTCGGTGACAATGGAAAAGGAAAAATCATCGGCATCGGTGTTGTGGGTAACGAAAATTTTTCAATTTCAAATGTTTTATTTGTAGAAGGATTAAAGCATAATTTGATTTCTATTAGTCAATTATGTGATAAGGGTTTAAATGTTTTATTTGAATCTTCTACAAATTTGTGCAAAATTATTAATTCCAAAACAAATGAAATTGTTTTTACCGCACCTAGATGTCATAATGTATATATGATTAAATTTCTTGATTTTTCAAATTCTACTTTAAAATGTTTTTTATCAAAAAATGATGAATTAGATTTATGGCATAGGCGACTTGGACATGCTAGTGCCAAGTTAATTTCAAAACTTTCAAAAGATAAATTAATTAAAGGTTTACCTTTGCTAAATGGAAATTTATCTTCTTCACTATGTGTGCCTTGCCAAAAAGGAAAATTTTCAAAATCATCTTTCAAAAGTAAAAACATTATTTCTACCACTAGGCCACTTCAATTAATACATATGGACTTATTTGGGCCAATTGGAATTTCTAGCTTAGGAGGTAGAAAATACACATTTGTTTTGATTGATGATTATTCTCGTTTTTGTTGGACTTTATTTCTAACCTCCAAATCCGATGCATTTTCAGAATTTTCAAAATTATGTTTGCGTATCCAAAATGAATTTGAGTTGAAAATTAAACGCATACGATCGGATCATGGAGGAGAATTTGAAAATGAAAAGTTTATTTCTTTTTGTACGGAGTTAGGAATTAAACATGAATTTTCCGCTCCACGCACACCACAGCAAAATGGTGTTGTGGAGAGGAAAAATAGAACTCTTCAAGAGTTAGCCCGTACGATGTTATCTGAATTTAAATTACCAAAATCTTTTTGGGTTGAAGCGGTTAGCACGGCATGTTATGTAATTAATAGAGTAATGCTTCGCCCTATTTTAAAATTAACTCCTTATGAATTAATATTTAGTAAAAAACCAAATGTTTCTTATTTCAAAGTTTTTGGTTGTAAATGTTTTATTTTAAATTCTAAAGATTCCTTTGGAAAATTTGATGAAAAATGTGATGAAGGTATTTTTATTGGCTATTCTTCAACTAGTAAAGCTTATAGGATTTTTAATAAAAGAACAAAAATAGTTGAAGAATCGATTCATGTTAGGTTTGATGAGTTTGCTTCATGTGTAGAAAAGAAAATTACAGGAAAAGAAGATGAACCCCTTCCATTGGTGGAGAATGATGAAGAAGAACTTAGAGAAAATGAAGAAGAAAAAGAAGAAGAAAGAGAAGAAGAAAGAGGAGAAGAAGATAGAGAAGAACAAGAAAGAGAAGGATATGTGCCTCCAAGTGATTTGAGATTCTCAAAGGATCATCCAAAGGAGCTTATCATTGGGGATCCGCAAAAAGGGGTTAGTACTCGTTCATCACTACATGTTTTATTTTCAAACCTTTGTTTTG
This sequence comes from Dactylorhiza incarnata, assembly GCA_033032865.1. Taxonomy (NCBI): domain Eukaryota; kingdom Viridiplantae; phylum Streptophyta; class Magnoliopsida; order Asparagales; family Orchidaceae; genus Dactylorhiza; species Dactylorhiza incarnata. The sequence goes on along the minus strand of JAWHQI010000022.1, from coordinate 18,179,020 downwards.
TTTCTGAAATAGAACCAAAAGATGTTTCCACCGCTTTAAATGATGAATTTTGGTTTTTAGCTATGAATGAAGAACTTAATCAATTTGAACGTAATAAGGTTTGGAATCTTATAGAACGACCAAAAAATCGTCCTGTAGTTGGTGTTAAGTGGATTTTTAAAAATAAAATGGATAATGAATCTAGAATTGTTAGAAATAAAGCCAGATTAGTTGCAAAAGGTTATGCACAAATTGAAGGGGTAGATTTTGATGAAACTTTTGCACCCGTAGCAAGATTAGAAGCGGTTAGAATATTTCTTGCATTTGCTTGTTTTAAAAGATTTAAATTATATCAAATGGATGTCAAAACCGCATTTTTAAACGGGTATATAAAAGAAGAAGTTTATGTAGAACAACCCCCTGGCTTTATAAATGAGAAATATCCAAATTATGTTTATAAATTAGATAAAGCGCTTTATGGATTAAAACAAGCGCCTCGTGCTTGGTATGATCGATTAACTCAATATTTGTTAAAGCACGATTATAAAATTGGAAGTGCTGATTCTACGCTCTTCATTAAGCAAATTGATCATGATTTAGTTATTTTACAAATTTATGTTGATGATATTATTTTTGGAGCCACTAATGAAGAGTTGTGTAATGAAGTAGTTCAAATTATGAAAAATGAATTTGAAATGAGCATGGTTGGAGAACTTTCATATTTTCTAGGTTTTCAAATTACACAAAAACATGATGGAATTTTTATATGTCAAACCAAGTATATTCATGATATGTTAAAAATATTTGGATTTGAAAACCTTAAGCATGCAAACACTCCTATGAGTACTTCACTAAAATTAGGAAAAGATGAAAGTGGTGTTTCAATTGAACAAACCCTTTATAGAAGTATGATAGGGTCTTTATTGTATTTAACCGCATCTAGACCTGATATTATGTTTGCCGTTTGTTTATGTGCTAGATTTCAAGCTAATCCTAAAGAGTCACATTTAAAAACGGTGAAACGTATCTTTAAATATCTCATTGGAATATCAAAATTAGGTTTATGGTATCCTCATAATGATTCTTTTATTTTGCATGGTTTTTCGGATTCTGATTATGCGGGATGATGTTCTTTAGATAGGAAAAGCACTAGTGGCACTTGTCACTTTATCGGCCCTTCACTTATTTCATGGTCGAGTAGGAAACAGAATTCTGTTGCCCTCTCTACTACCGAGGCTGAATATATTGCACTAGGTAGTTGTTGTGCCCAAGCACTTTGGATGTCCCAAACGTTAGAAGATTTTGGCATACAACAAAGTAGTGTAGAATTAAAGTGTGATAATAAAAGTGCTATAGACTTAACAAACAATCCCGTATTACATTCTAGATCTAAGCATATAGACGTCCGACATCATTTTATAAGGGATCACATTAAGAAGGGTAATATAAAAATCAACTTTATAGGCACGGAAAATCAACTAGCGGATATATTCACTAAGCCGTTACCGGATTCCCGTTTTTCTATGCTTAGGCTAGAATTGGGCATTCTAGACATTTCACAATGAATATATCACAATTTAAAGCCTATAAAATAAAAAATTATTATCACAAAACATAAACAATGTAAAAACAAAAAGCCAAAATTCTAAAAATCAAAACATAAAATTTCAAAGGACTTAACAAAAATTCAACATCATTAATATTACATCAATATTGTTCACATAAAAACAGTAGAACAAACTTAAGGATCAAGTTCTTTAAACAAAAACAGAAATCTAAAGAAGTTCACTGTCGCCCAGGCGACAGTGGATGTCGGAATTTTCCGACATCGCCCAGCAGCAGCAGCAACATAAAACTACTCTGAATCTTCATAACCAGCCCCGCTGCTCTCTGGACAATCTTCTGGAGGTCCTCGTCTCACGGCTTTGCCACGGCGAGTTCGCCTCACCGATTGGCGTGGCGGTTCTTCGTCCGGAACTTGCCATTCGGCCTCTTCCTCCGGAGTTGGTTTCAACTTCAGACCTTTGACGAGAAACTTCATAAATTTCTGCATTCGACTACGGTCCTTCTTCACTTCCCTCTTGTGATCCTCTAATGAATCACGCAAATCATCAATGGACTCTCGTAGTGATCCTGCCCTAGAAATGGTCGGCTCTCTAATCTCAATCCCCGGATGAGCTTTTCTCTGCGGCTTCTTCACCTTCATTGAACCCGTATAATATATTTCCGGGTAACAATCATCCAAATAAGCACCTTGCACTATCCATCCATACTTCATGTAGAGTACACGCTGTATTACCGCCCCCATTGGCAGCGTATGAACCTTCACCCATCTTGGATGCTTTAATCTATACGCATACCTAATCTGGGCGAGTATGAAGTCCGCCACATCAAAAAGCTCATCCTCCATAATATAGTATGTAAAGAGGGTCAACTGAGCCGTAATGCTTCTTGTATCTCCACTCTTCAACATCACTGAATTCCTTAATATATCTTGGACTAAGAACGCATCCGGAGTAAGTGAGGTAACTTCAGTGGTAAGAGTCTTCTTTTGATTCCCATGTAAACTCATGTTTACAAGGGTCCAATCTCTATCCTTTCGATAATTCTCCACTATATCAGGCATATTCTCACTCATCACTAGTCCAAATTCCTCTCGAAGATCAACATGTGTTATTTCCACATGTTAACCTTGGATCTTTGATCTCACTCCGCCATCCAATTCAGTGAAATTTCGGTCTTCCAAATGGTTATAAAATTCACGAATAAAAAAGGAAGAAAACCCCACTGGTGTGATTATTGAAATTATACCTGCGTTCGCAAGCCGATCATAGATATGATCGTGCTTTGGCGACTCAAATTCCACATACTTCGCTATTCCAACAATAGCCTTCTCCACCCCCGGAAAAACTTGATATGAAGTATGTGCATCTTCCGAAGTACTCTTTCGAGCTTTGGAACTGGAAGCCATTCTGCAATAACATACAAAAATTTTGATTAAACAAGGTATCACATTGTGCACTGGAACACTGTCGCCCAGGCGATAGTGGCTGTTGGAAATTTCCGACAGCCCTCCAAGTGATTTTCTCTCAAAATTTTTACATATACTTCCAGATCTACTCAAAATAAATGTTATTTCAACATCAAGTTTTTTTTAAAAAAATATATATATATATTTTTTTAAATCAACATATTCTACAAATCCTTTACTATTCATCTTCTTCCACATTCTTCTCTAAACTAGATCTACAAAAATCCTTTAGAAAATGAACAAATGGAAACCTTCATCACCAACTCAAAAAGAAATTTAACAAAGATAAAAATTTTAGCAAAGATCCACCAAGATCCACTTGTTTTTAAACTAGATCTACATTTTTCAAATCAAAAAATTTTCAAAACATACACCATTCATCAAAAATCAACATGAACACTACATTTTCCTTCTTCTCTACTATCAAAATCACAAATCCCTAAAATTTTTTTTGAGTTAAAAACACCAAAATCAAAAACCCATACCTTAGATCTAGGGATGTCGCCGACTTCCGACAGCCTTCCTCTCGTTTTTAACTCCAGGAAATGATGCACAATAGGGTTTGACTCGGTCCCCATCCCTATTTATATTTTTCACTGTCGCCCAGGCGACAGTGACTGTCGGAAATTTCCGACAGCTCCCATTTTAACAAAACTCCAATTTAAGGTCCCTTTGATGATCTACAATAGTTATATGTCATTATTAATGCTTCACCTCATGACTTGATGACAAACCATGTGCTATTTATTTTTAAAAAAAAATGACTTACATGTTTATATGATTTCATTTCCAAGATATCATCGTATTGACACTTCTACTTAGTTGTTTAGACCATTGGAAATTGTTTTCGCATGCCTCTAAGTATGAGAAATTGTTTATCTATCATAATGAACTATCACGTTCACTTCTTTTGATCAATACGTATGTCTTTTTATTTAATATATACATGGATCATAATTGCTTTCACATAATAAAATAGCACTTCTTAAATACAACTTTCAACATTGATTTGTTAGCACAACAAAATATACACCATCTTTTGCGATTCAAGTGAATTCGGAGATCCTTGGTCAATTAAAAAAATATATCAATATATCACAATTAAGATATCACAACGTCTGTGATCAAAAAAAATAAAAATAAAGACAAGGATACTCCACCAAGCACTACTTACCCTCCTGATAAGTCTTAATGAGCATTGTGAGGTTAAGCACCTTGGACAGAATTGTAAAGTGTCTTGTGCAAAAGAAACATGGTTTTCTATTCATCTTGTGCTATATCTTTAAAGTCAAAGTTGCCTTTATGTGCTTTTATTATGTTCTACATTTCAATGATCATGTAAATTAAATAGCTTCATATGTTTGATCTAAGTATCACATGTACACATCATTATGTTAAATAAATATTCATCTCATGAGAATTGGACCGAAAATATTCCATAATTCTATACACTATTGTGTCTTTCTATGATACTTTCAAATGATCTTACTCATGTTTAAGTTCTTTCTTTTATTACTACATATGGCTATACCGTCACTTCATGAGCTTATTCATACTATGGCATATTCCTATTATTTCATGGACTTCAATCATTACCAACAAATTGCTTCCGCTTACTCTTCATTTATATTTTCTATTACCTTTCCCTTAAAAGCTACTCTTTTATCTAATATTCATTTTTGCTAATACCAAAAGGGGGAGAATTTAAATTATAAAAAGAAAAGTCACAAATCTATCACACCTAAATATTCCACCTACACAATACATCATATATTTAAGGGGAGCATATATTTAGGGGGAGCTTTCATTTAGGGGGAGTTTTCATCTAAAGGTAGATCATTTATTTTCAAGAAATATATATTATGTTAATTTTGTGCACACACCAAAGGTTAAAATCAACAATCTAAATAGACATGATTTCTTTTTATACGGATTTGTTATTATCAAAAGGGGGAGATTGTTGGAGCATGCATTTCGCACTCCTCCGGTTTGATAATAACAAAGTCCCTTTTGTATTTGATTCTATTTTCATTAAAGGTGTGCAGATAACAGGTATGAGATGTTCACATTGCTGCTGGAGCTAAAATTGAATGTGGGAAAATTTCACTGTCGGAAAATTCCGATAGCCACTGTCGCCCAGGCGACAGCAGAGAAGTTACAACTACTTCCCTCCACGGCAGATCGACGAAAGACAGTTTTGCGCTGTCGGAATTCCGACAGCGATGTCGCCCAGGCGACAGCTCGGCGGTTACCACAACTGCCCACGTCTCCACCCACGACCGGCAGTTTTGCACTGTCGGAAATCCGACATCGATGTCGCCCAGGCGACAGCTCGACGGTTACACCAACTGCCCACGACTCCACCCACGACGGCACTCCAGCGGCAGTTTAGCACTGTCGGAAAATTCCGACTGTCACTGTCGCCCAGGCGACAGTGAATTTCTATAAATTGGTTCCTTTGGTTCGTGCATTCCAAGCTTTTGAGAATTCCAGTCCCTTCCTGAGTGCATACGAACCAGAGAGCTCCAGAACCTCCTCAACTCCCATTTGTGCAAAGAAGGATTGAAGATTGAAGACGAGATCGGGCGTGCTTCTACATCATCGATCATCTCGAGGCTTCAACAATCCATTCAGAGATCTGATCTTCTAGGGAGTTGTTCTTTTCATATTGTATTTTCATTCACATACTTTTTCATTTTGTATTGGTAGAGAAATCGTCGTCTTGCGTGCGGCGTCTAAGTCCTTGCGCGGCTTAGGGGAAAATCGCTTCCTTGTGCGGAGCGTCCAAGTCCTTGCGAGGCTTGGTGGGAAATCGTGGCCTTGTGTGCTACGTCTAGATCTTGGGAAGATCTAGAGGATAGGCTTGGGCTTGGTCTTGGGAGAGACAAGCGATAGCTTTCCGATCCTTGGGAGAAGGATTGGTAAACCAAAATTATTGTATTTTTATTATCATAATTGTGCCTTGATCTTAAGCATTGTTAAGATCATTTTTATTGTATGCAAATTTCATGATTAATATAATTATGCTCTTTTCACTAATTGCAATTTTGTTTGCTTAAATCTATATCTTAGAAATTTGTGTTTGGATTAAATATAAAAATTACATTGGTTTAAAATTATTTATAAGTAACCTTTTTAGTAAAGTAAAATTTGTCTAAAAATTATTAAGTAAAAATTATATTTTTAAAACACACCCTTATTCACCCCCCCCCCCCCCCCCCCTCTAAGGGCGTCACACGATCCAACACCTTTTGCTTCTCATCTTCATCTATCTTGTTCCTTTTCTTCTCCTCCAACATTTTCCTCTCTTCATTTTCTTCTTCCCTTTGTCTCTTCTCCCTTCCTTCCTTCTCATTGTGCACCTTCTCAGCCAACTCAGCTTTAGCCTTCTCCTTCAACAACTTTATTCTTTTCCGCTCCAGCTTGATCTTACCCTTCATCTTCTCTGTTTTCACCTTCTTATCTACCTTGTCGGTCTCAATTTTCGACAGCTCAACTCTTTTCTCCGCCTTCTCTACTTCAAAATGATGTAATTCAGCCTCAAAAGGATCGATGGACTGCGCAATAGAAGGGGGAGAAGAATTATTTAGAAAAGGGTCATCGAGATAGGCCTTTAGTTCAGAGCTAAGACCGCACGGCGATTGAGGGACCATGAGAGAAGAATGAGTTGCTTCGTTAACAACCTGTAGAGGAATGACCGCAAGAGTTTCGGAAGGAAGACGAGTGGAAGTCGGTTTGACCGCAACAGTTTTAACTAAAAGCTTCGTATCTCCTTTCTTTCTGGTATTTCCAATCTTAGAAGGAGAATCGGTCTTTGACTTCTTTCTGCTGATTTCAGCAGCTTTTCACCAATCCTTTTTCTCAAATTTTCAGCAGAAGCTATGCTCCTCTGGAGGCCAGTTTTTATTTCCTCAGTAGTGATTTGACCCCGATTTGCAGTCGTCTCCCAGAGCATCTCCAGCGATTTCTCAGAATCGAAAGAAATCTTCACACCAGCAAGGTCAAGTTTTAGCATCTCTGCAGAAAATTCTGTGATATTCACTAGATCCGAGATCGCCTGCGATGCTGCATCAAGTCTCTTCGTCTCTGACTTTTCAACAGTCCCAGCGGTCTCCTTGACCGTTGCTTCTGAATGCCTCGTCTCGAGTATTTTCTTAGAATCAGACAACTCTGTGGTCTTAGGCTTTTTCGCTGAAGATTTTTGCGAAACTACATGCAGATTTGCGGCCTTATTTTGCTCAAGGTGCTTTATGAAACTCATCATCAAAATAGCCTCGACGATCTCGAAAGATTAAGACCGCTTGTAAGATTTTCAGGTCAAGTTTCAGAAAAAGTTTAGAATACTTTGATTCTGCGGGCCTTTTTATAGCCGTCAGACGCATCAAGGGCCATCGCGACCTTCGCGGTCAAAGTGAACATTTCCGAAGTCTTTCAGAGCTTGGAAATGTGCGGGGATTATGTTTGCCCAAAAGTTTGCGATCTCTAAATGCTCAACAGAAATCTACCTGATACCCGACGGTCATGGCAGTCTCCAGTTGCTCAGACTGCATGCCTCATTTCTCAGCAGTGTGATTATGAAGCTCTCAACATTCGAGGTTGGTTGAGACCAACAGACTGTGCGCTCTAGAACACGTGACTCATCTGCTGGTGACAGCTCAGGTAGCTTCTTTTCTCCATCATGGCTTCATTATATCTTGGGCAGCTCGTATTTTTTAGATCTACCCGTTTGGGCAGGCTCCCGCATCTATAAATAGAGGGGTAGGGGTCCTTAGAAAGGGGAATTTTCAGGGGAGTGCGAGTCTAGACCGTAGTATCAGCATAGACGGTCTCAGATTTTTGTCTTCTTTAAGGTTCCTCCCGTAATCAAGCCATCAAATTTCATCCTTCTCAATAACACTAGACCCCTAGTAACCGACAATCCTAAGTTTCCCTTCCGATTCTCAAGTGTGAGTTGTTGAGCTGCAATTTTTATATCAACAAAACCATTCTATCCATTCCTGACCTAGGACCTGCACCTCAGGTCTCTCTCTAACCACAACAACAACCATCCACCATAATCACAGACAAACAGTCTACTCCCCTACCACAATATCGCATCTCTCCAAAAGTGTATCAAACTCACTCCCCTATCCACCAAGATCTCCTAGACTTTAATGAGAACTTCACAGCAATCCCTCACGTTATCCTATCCACACCTACTCCTCCTACAACTCTTGTCTTTATCACACATTCTACTCCTTCTTTTGATATTGAGCAAGCAATCTCTAAAGCAGTAGGGTTGGCCTCAAACACCTTTGCTGACCTACTGGCCAGTCAAGCTAGAAAATTCAATAAGAATTACTCCCAGATAGAGTTAGAGATACAAGAAACAAAAGTGTCCCTCCTGTCACTCAAAACAAATGTATCCTCCTTCATGATAACTAAAGATTTCATAACCTCCTTTATAAGTAAGGTTAAAAAGAGGGAGAAGACCCATGAGGAGGAGATACTTAATCAGGGAGTTATAAGTGTCCAGGAGAAGGACAAGAGTGCACAAAAAGAGATTGCTCCAAGTGTCCCAGGTACTGAGGTTCATGACCCAAATAAGCTCACTATTTTTTTTTCTTGAAATCTCCTCCCAGGTATTGGTATTGTCATGTCCTTGAAATCTCAAGCTATATGTATTGTCTATATTTTATATAACAAACTATCTTCTGGCAGACTAAGTGAATTATTTGTTAGGTTATTGCTAATATTCCAATCTAATCCTTCTAGGAGGTTTGGATTAATATCCATTGGTTTAATCATTTTTACTCCTGAGCTACTCATTCCATCAATAATATGTTGAATATTAAGTTTGTATTTTGTCGTACTATTGATTGTTAACTTACCGAGTAGTCCTATGTTTAGTAGTAAATTACTATTTCATGTAAAGTCTTCATATCCCTTTGTTTGTATGCCTAGTTCAATTTAATCGACGTCCTTAATACTTACCATAAAGTCCGGACTACAGTAAAAAAAAATCCTTTGTTTTTAGACATATCTACTTCCATGGCTGTTATCATAGCCTTGCAAGCATCATTTTGCCATCTTTTGTCTAGTATGGTTATTAATACTTTCGTTCCTAACCTTTTTTGGGCTAATCCTTTTAATCCTATAACGATTAATCCTAGGTGGATTAGTTTTTTATCGGTTTGTTTGATCTGTACTATTGTGTCTCTACTAATTAACTTTGTGTTTATTTGTACATCGGTGGCCAACAATTCTTCTCTATTGCTCCTGAGTAGTTGTGTATTGAAATTAAACATTCCTACATGATATAGAGTTTTTGGGTTTAGAAGACTAATTTGGTGGTTATTGTATAGAACAAGATCTTGTTCTATACTGAGGACTTCTTCTAATACCATTTCGGATTTGTTTTTAGGACGGAGGAGCCGAACTAGAAAGGAGGATGAGCTAAGGTTACTATTTTCAGAGGTGATGGTCCTACTAGTGCTTTTGAATGGTTGTAGGCTCATTTTGATGTTCCAAATTTGTATAATGTATCGCGAGGATTATTTGGTTTTTCCTTTTTCTTTTCTTTGTCTATCTTTAATTTATTTAATTGCCTAATTAACTCTTCTACTTGGGCCTCATCTTCTTTTGTCTTATTTGATAATTGTATGAGTATATCAAGTTTTTTATGGAGCTGAAGAAGTAAATGTATAATTGTATTATTTTGTCGTATAATAATTTTATCACTTTCTGCGACTGGATCATGGTTACTAAATTCTATTGGATTTTTTAAATGCAAATTAGTTTGCCTTAATGCTTCGTTATATTCTTCGGTTTCTATTTCAAGATAAATTTAATTTGTTTATTTCTCTTAGCGAGTGTTTTATCTCCTCATCAATAGTTGCTAGTTTTTCTATTGGCTTAACCATGTTGCCCATATTTGGGATTATCTTAGGAAGTGTACTTTCAAGAGCTTTGAGTTTTTCGATTATATTAGAAAGCTGATTTTTTAAATATTGTTGGTTTTCAATAATTTCTTTTAACAGCTTGTTTTTGTGTTCTATTGAGTCTATGGTTAGCTTATATATCTTCAGATATTTTGTGGTTGTGAAGTCTAATGCTTTATTAAAGCTTTGTAAGATGTCTACTATGCTGTTTAGCTGACCATTTGTACCATGACGAGTGTGAAAATAACTTATGCTGCAATAACATACGTGTTTAAATTCGTTGGTAGTGATGGTGTTAGGTACGTGATTAATTTCTAAACTTAAGTCGTCGAATTTTTTGATATTCATAGCTCTGATACCAAATTTATGAGAAGGGGTTTCTTTTTGAAGGGTGGAAACTTGGGTTCTTAACTCGCTAATTTGGTTTTCAAGATCTAACAACCTAAGCTCAATGATGTCATTTCTGCGTTGTGTTGAGGGACTAGCTTGGTTAGTAAGAAAAGTTGGATATTTTGCCTGTATGCAAAGTTTACAGGCCTCGCTTAGGCATGTGGTACATTTGTAACGTAATGCTAAGGTGGGGTAACTAATGCAATATACGCAAGGTTTATCGTTACTACCACTATTAGAACGCCAGGAATGGTCGCATAAGGACATATTCTAGATTTGGTTAAGGTACTGGTCAAGGGTGACTAATTTGGATAAGTTGTCTTCGTAGGACTCTTTGCAGCTTCGATTAGATTCTAAAAATTCTATCTGCATTTCATCGGCTTCAGTGTCAGAGTCGGGAAGATAGCGATCATCTTGATCATTTATACTGATTATGCTATAAATAATTTCTGTGTCACTGATGGTTTCGTCTATTTGGACTAACTCTTCATTGGTGCAGGCTATTAATGCAGCTTGTTGATTATAGAAATTATGACTTCGATTGCATTCGTTGGCTAAATTATCCGTTGAGCCACATGTAAGACATGCTAAAGTCTTGTGATAGTTTCACCTCTTGTCGTATTTCTGTACATGCTTATCTCGATTAAGATAAGGTTTTTTAGCATTGCTTCGACGTAGAAAATATTTTTTCTTAGATTTATATCGATTGTCATATTTAGGTTTGTATGTGAGTTTTTCTTCTTTATATTAACGTTGAGGAGTATAAATATTTCTACAAAAGCTATATTCTCCTTTAAGTTGTCGGCTAATCTAGAGATCAGTACATTTTTCGACTAGACAGTCAATAATGAATCTGATTCTAGTACTAATGTTATCTAATTGGGGATAGTCTATTGGTCGTTCTCTATATTTTTATAGATCTGGGTTCCCAAGTGGTCTGGTAATTTTAGAAATAGTTTTTCTCCAATGTTTCTGTCATAAAAGCAACTGGCAATGTTGATATAGTACATATAGTCTTGGAGAAAAGGTTTGATATAATTCCATTGTCGGATTTGGAGTTGGTCTAGTTTTTGAATAGCTTCTGCTTGTACTATTATGTTAACATTGGGATGGTATCCTAATAGTAAATAGGTAATCTTATTGGTAAAATTATATGGATTTGCACCTAGACTAATATCTCTGTGGAAGTCTTGGGGGTATTCTCTTTTGTATGATTCCCAAACTACCCTTGTTGTTTCTCCCAAGAATTTTTCTAAGTAATTATACATCTCTTCTGGAGTTTTTTAAAAATCCATTTCTTCCCACCGTCGAATTACCATTTGGCTCCATATTTCTAGAACAGTTGGAAATTTTTGCGGGTCATGAGCAGTAATGTTTAATATTCATCCGTCATCGACGAAGAGCCTTTTTATCAATGGTTTCTAATGGCATCCTCTTTCCTCTAGGTTTTATGTTATCATTTTCTCCTATGTATTCATTATATAGCGTCTGAGGTGGCTGTCCTGTTCTACTTTCGTGTGTTGTTGGAAATGAATAGGGGACACTTCCCTGGGAAGTTGCTTCTCCGTTTGCTAGTTCTATTTGATATTATGGATGTGGTGTTTCTATAAGCGGTTCTCCTAGTTCAGTTTTGTTAATTAGAAAATCTCTGTGCATTACTAGGTGGCCTTCTTGGTTTAATTCAAGGCTGTCATATTCGTACATGAGACCTTCCTCTTCCATTTTATTTTCTAATCGAATTTGCTCATCGTATGTCCCTGTATAATTATATCTAACTATATAACTGTCTTCTATTCTATTCATTTTAGATTGCTTCAAGATCAGGATCGATTTCTTCAGAGTTTGTTACTGGCCTATGTTTATATCCATGAAATCTCAAGCTATATGTATTGTCTATATTTTTATATAACAAACTGTCTTCTGGCAGACTAAGTGAATTATTTGTTAGATTATTGCTAATATTCCAATCTAATCCATCTAGGAGGGTTGGATCAATATCCATTTGTTTAATCATTTTTACTCCTGAGCTACTCATTCCATCAATAATATGTTGAATATTAAGTTTGTATTTTGGCGTACTATTGTTTGTTAACTTACCGAGTAGTCCTATGTTTAGTAGTAAATTACTATTTCCTGTAAAGTCTTCATATCCCTTTGTTTGTATGCCTAGTTAAATTTGATCGATGTCCTTAATACTTACCATAAAGTCCGGACTACAGTAAAAAATTCCTTTGTTTTTCGACATATCTACTTCCATGGTTGCTATCATTACCTTTCGAGCATCATTTTGCCATCTTTTGTCTAGTATGGTTATTAATACTTTCGTTCCTAACCTTTTTCGGGCTAATCCTTTTAATCCTATAATGATTAATCCTAGGTGGATTAGTTTTTTATCGGTTTGTTTGATCTGTACTATTGTATCTCTACTAATTAACTTTGTGTTTATTGGTACATCGGTGGACAACAATTCTTCTTCTCTATTGACCATGAGTAGTTGTGTATTGAAATTAAACATTCCTACATGATATAGAGTTTTTGGGTTTAGAAGACTAATTTGGTGGTTATTGTATAGAACAAGATCTTATTCTATATCGAGGACTTCTTCTAATACCATTTCTGATTTGTTTTTAGGACGGAGGAGCCGGCCTAGAAAGGAGGATGAGCCAAGGTTATTATTTTCAGAGGTGATAGTCCTACTAGTGCTTCTGAATGGTTGTAGGTTCATTTTGATGTTCCAAATTTCTATAATGTATCGCGAGGATTATTTGGTTTTTCCTTTTTCTTTTCTTTGTCTATCTTTAATTTATTTAATTTCTCAATTAACTCTTCTACTTGGGCCTCATCTTCTTTTGTCTTATTTGATAATTGTATGAGCACATCAAGTTTTTTATGGAACTGAAGAAGTAAATGTATAATTGTATTATTTTGTCGTATAATAATTTTATCACTTTCTGCGCCTGGATCATGGTTACTAAAATCCTATTGGATTTTTTAAATGCAAATTAGTTTTCCTTAATGCTTCTTTATATTCTTCGGTTTCCATTTCAAGATAAAATTAATTTTTTTTATTTCTTTTAGCGAGTGTTTTATCTCCTCATCAATAGTTGCTAGTTTTTCTATTGGCTTAACCATGTTGCCCATATTTGGGATTATTTTAAGAAGTGTATTTTCAAGAGCTTTGAGTTTTTCGATTATATTAGAAAGTTGATTTTTTAAATATTGTTGGTTTTCAATAATTTCTTTTAACAAGTACCGCCAGGCAGGAGGCCGCAGGGAAAAAGTACCGCAGCTGCAGGCAATGTACTGGTATATGATCAAACAGGATGTGCAACTTAATTGATTCTACTGAACTCTAAAAGGGATGGTGTAAGGACTCATAGAATTATCTTGAAAATATTGAAAACCAACAATATTTAAAAAATCAGCTTTCTAATATAATCGAAAAACTCAAAGCTCTTGAAAATACACTTCCTAAAATAATCCCAAATATGGGCAACATGGTTAAGCCAATAGAAAAACTAGCAACTATTGATGAGGAGATAAAATACTCGCTAAAAGAAATAAAAAAATTAATTTTATCTTGAAATGGAAACCGAAGAATATAAAGAAGCATTAAGGCAAACTAATTTGCATTTAAAAAATCCAATAGGATTTAGTAACCATGATCTAGTCGCAGAAAGTGATAAAATTATTATATGACAAAATAATACAATTATACATTTACTACTTCAGTTCCATACAAAACTTGATGTACTCATACAATTATCAAATCTGACAAAAGAAGATGAGGCCCAGGTAGAAGAGTTAATTGGGAAATTAAATAAATTAAGATAGACAAAGAAAAGAAAAAGGAAAAACCAAATAAACCTCGCGATACATTATACAAATTTGGAACATCAAAACGAGCCTACAACCATTCAGAAGCACTAGTAGAACCATCACCTATGAAAATAGTAACCTTGGCTCATCCTCCTTTCTAGGCCAACTCCTCTGTCCTAAAACAAATCAGAAACGGTATTAGAAGAAGTCCTCGATATAGAACAATATCTTGTTCTATACAATACCCACCAAATTAGCCTTCTAAACCCAAAAACTCTATATCATGTAGGAATGTTTAATTTCAATACACAACTACTCAGGGTAAATAGAGAAGAAGAATTGTTGGCCACCGATGTACCAATAAACACAAAGTTAATTAGTAGAGATACAATTGTACAGATCAAACAAACCGATAAAAAACTAATCCACCTAGGATTAATCGTTATAGGATTAAAAGGATTAGCCCGAAAAAGGTTAGGAATGAAAGTATTAATAACCCTACTAGACAAAAGATGACAAAATGATGCTCGCAAGGCAATGATAGTAGACATGTAAGTAGATATGTCGGAAAACAAAGGAATTTTTTACTGTAGTCTAGACTTTATGGTAAGTATTAAGGACATCGATCAAATTGAACTATGCATACAAACAAAGGGATATGAAGACTTTACATGAAATAGTAATTTACTACTAAACATGGGACTACTCGGTAAGTTAACAAACAATAGTATGACAAAATACAAACTTAATATTCAACATATTATTGATGGAATGAGTAGCTCAGGAGTAAAAATGATTAAACCAAAGGATATTGATCCAACCCTCCTAGAAGGATTAGACTGGAATATTAGCAATAACCTAACAAATAATTCACTTAGTCTACCAGAAGACAGTTTGTTATATAAAAATATAGACAATACATATAGCTTGAGATTTCAAGGATATAAACATAGGCCGGTAACAAACTCTGAAGAAATCGATCCTGATCTTGAAGCAATCCAAAATGAACAGAATAGAAGACAGTCATATAGTTAGATATAATTATACAGGGACATACGATGAGCAAATTCAATTAGAAAATTAAATGGAAGAGGAAGGTCTCATGTACAAATATGATATCCTTGAATTAAACTAAGAAGGCCACCTAGTAATGCACAGATATTTTCTAATTAACAAAACCGAACTAGGAGAACCGCTGATAGAAACACCACATCCAGACTATCAAATAGAACTAGCAAACGGAGACGCAACTTCCCAGGGAAGTGTGCCCTATTCATTTCCAACAACACACGAAAGTAGAATAGGACAGCCACCTCGGACGCCATATAATGAATATAGAGGAGAAACTGATAACATAAAACCTAGAGGAAAGAGGATGTCATTAGAAACCATTGATAAAAAGCTCCTCATCGATGACGGATGAATATTAAACATTACTGCCCATGACTCGCAAAAATTACCAACTGTTCTAGAAATATGGAGCCAAATGGTAATTCGACGGTGGGAAGAAATGGATTTTGAACAGCAAGGGCAATTTGGGAATCATACAAAAGAGAATACACCCAAGACTTCCACAGAGATATTAGTCTCGGTGTAAATCCATATAATTTTACCAATAAGATTACCTATTTATTATTAGGATACCATCCCAATGTTAACATAATAGCACAAGCAGAAGCTATTCGAAAACTAGAGCAACTCCAAATCCGACAATGGAATTATATCAAACCTTTTCTCCAAGACTATATGTACTATAACA
Organism: Dactylorhiza incarnata; assembly: GCA_033032865.1. Lineage (NCBI taxonomy): Eukaryota > Viridiplantae > Streptophyta > Magnoliopsida > Asparagales > Orchidaceae > Dactylorhiza > Dactylorhiza incarnata. Next base: position 18,163,122 of record JAWHQI010000022.1, on the reverse strand, counting down.
GCATTCCCGGTTGCTTCTATGACAGAAACATTGGAGAAAAACTATTTCTAAAATTACTAGACCCCTTAGGAACCCAGATCTACAAAAAATATAGAGAACAACCAATAGACTATCCCCAATTAGATAACATTAGTACTAGAATCAGATTCATTATTAACTGTCTAGTCAAAAAATGTTCTGATCTCTAGATTACCCGACAACTTAAAGGAGAATATAGCTTTTGTAGAAATATTTATACTCCCCAACGTTATGATAAAGAAGAAAAACTCACATACAAACCTAAATATGACAATCGATATAAACCTAAGAAAAAATATTTTCTACGTCGAAGCAATGCTAAAAAACCTTATCTTAATCGAGATAAGCATGTATGGAAATATGACATGAGGAGAAACAATCACAAGACTTTAGCATGTTTTACATGTGGCTCAATGGATCATTTAGCCAAAGAATGTAATCGAAGGCATAATATCTATAATAAACAAGTTGCATTAATAGCCTATACCAATGAAGATTTAATCCAAATAGACGAAACCATCAGCGACATAGAAAGTGTTTATAGCATAATCAGTATAAATGATCAAGATGATCGCTATCTTCCCGACTCTGACACTGAAGCTGATGAAATGCAGATACAATTTTTAGAATCTAATCGAAGCTGCAAAGAGTCCTACGAAGAAAACTTATCCAAATTAGACACCCTTGACCAGTACCTTAACCAAATCTAGAATATTTCCTTATGCGACAATTCATGGCATTCTAATAGTGGTAGTAATGATAAACCTTGTGTATATTGCATTAGCTACCCCACCTTAGCATTACATTACAAATGTACCACATGCCTAAGCGAGGCCTGTAAACTTTGCATACAGTCAAAATAACCAACTTTTCTTACTAACCAAGCTAGTTCCTCAACACAACGCATAAATAACATCATTGAGCTTAGGGTGTTAGGTCATGAAAACCAAATTAGCGAGTTAAGAACCCAAGTTTGCACCCTTCATAAAGATATTACCAACCTTTTCACCCTCTTCGATACTTTATATAATTATGTGCATGCACAATAATCTTCGCTTAGTAATGCATATGATGGATGCATTATTACTACAAGACCACCCTCAGAATCAAATTTACATTACACAAGCCTTAGAAATAATAATAATACCTTACTTAGCAGCAAAAAGATTTATCTGAAAACTCCAAACCCAAATAAATATCACCAAATCTCGACTCGCCCTTTTAAAACATCAGTATTTAACCAGGAAAGTGCTTCTCAAAATGAGGATGCGACACAAACTATTTCTCCAACTAGCTGAGCAGAAATATGACCCACCATACCAACTGTTGTACAATAAAAACATTCCTACTAAACAACTACCTAAAGAAATTAGGCATGGTCCTACAATTTATTGTCTTAAAATCCATCTTCGTTTCTGAATCCAAGATTGGCATTTAGAAGTTATGGGCCTAGTTGACACAGGTTGTAGTAACACCCTATTAGACATAAAATTAGTCCCACCATCGTACATACAACCTATACATATAGCCGAACGCTTCAAAGCCCAACAAATGGACGGCCAACTATTCTCTTATGACAAACAGCTACACGCAACCTATAAAATAACATATAAATATGATACTGGAACATGCACCAATGACCAGATACTTCCTGTCTGGATTACCTTAAGAGATCTCCAACTTAGTAATATTGATTGTATTATAAGGCTTAATCTCCTCATTAATTGGTACCATGGTATACTTATTACTCCCCACGGTATGCATTTATTAACCCAAGTTGCATTCCCTTTCACCTTAGAACCTGCTAGAAAGCATGAAGAAACCCACAAAGCAACCAAAGCCAATTCTTGTCATTGTCCCATCCCCGGTGCATGTAAGCCAATATCATGTACCAACCAGCTAGAACTTTCCCCTGATCAAGTTGCCGAATTTTATAAGCCTATTTATGAATACCCTGGCAACACAACCCTTACTAGTAGTCCTACTCCATTTATCCTACCAGAAAAATTATATACACTTCTTGAAACAGGTAATCTGGAAATCGATCAACTAATGAGCACATTAGAAAAAGAAGAAATATTTAGAGATAATCCCCAACGCCATTGGGAACGTAATAAATTATTATGCCAACTAAACCTTAAGGATCCCAATTTTCGCATTATATTTAAAAAATTGAAGCCACTAATGAAAATATCACGAAATTTAAAATGCACATTGACGAGTTATTAAAATTACAAGTTATTAGGTGGAGTAACAGCCTTCATAGAAGCCCAACTTTCATCATCAATAAACACAGTGAACAAGCTCGTGGTAAATCTCGAATGGTCATTGATTATAGACGTCTGAATGACAATACCATCAACGATGATTACAATATCCCAGATAAGATAGAATTACTTAATAGCATCCAAGATCACTATGTCTTTAGTAAATTCGTTCTCAAATCTGGGTTCTAGCAAATACGAATGCATCCCGACAGCATCCCTTGGACAGCATTCACCTACCCGCTTGGCCATTTCGAATGGTTAGTTATGCCCTTTTGCCTTAAAAATGCACCTAGTATTTTCTAGCATAAAATGGATGATATTTTTAACAAATATTGGACATTCATTAGTGTATACATCGATGATATCCTAGTACATTCTGGAAACAGAGAGGAACATACCAGCCACCTAAAACTAACCCTCTCTGAATTTATGAAACAAGGCTTAGTTATTAGTACAAAGAAAGCACAATTTTTTTAGAAAAAATATTGAATTTCTAGGTATAGAATTAGGACAGGGAAAAATTAAGCTACAAAACCATATTAGCAAAAAGGTACTAGCATTTCCTATAATCCAAACTACTAAACAACTCCAACAGTTTCTTGGCCTTGTTAATTATGCCCGGCCATTTATTAAAAACCTAAGACGACTAGCAGGACCTCTCTATAGTAAAATACAGGGAACCCAAAAATTATTTAACCTAGAAGATCTCAAACAAATTGATAAAATAAAAGACCAAGTCAGAACCCTACCACAATTAAGATTCCAGCGTGACTTCATCTTCTCTCCTATCTACCTGACTCTTACCCTAGGTAGTTGAAAATTTAATATAGCATTAAATGCTCCCAACTATCCAAGCAGCCTACCCTCACGTATAAATAAGGGTCCTAGGGTGCTTAAAAAGGGGATGGAACTTTTGCCAGATCTGCTTGGTTATAAGTGTGGTTACAAGTTTGGTCACTCAATTACCTTCTCACTTAGTTCATGTGCTTTGTAATCACTTTTGAGCAAAAATATCATCTACAACAAGTGGTATTCTCCACTACGGGCATATCTAATGTTCGCTATTGTTAGCCACATATACTTTTTTTGTGTTTTGTTCGCACAGACCTCGTGGGTTAGCAATCGATTATTTGCGGTTCTTAATCTCCTCACCGTCTCCCCGATATGGTCATTGAGTATGGAAAGTTAGTGACAATTTGGGTACCAACACTGGGCATAATATTTTCCCTTGACCGTGCCTATTTCTAGAGTGGGGGAGGGTCTTACATGCATACACTTCACTACCAATATAGAGGGAAAGAATTAGGAGGTCTCAAAATTTGTAAGAGAGCACAATCACCCGCTTGTATTATAGAAGGACACACATTAGTTGAAATCATATTGTTGGAATCTTGTGATCTATAAGTAGTCAAGGGATTAGTCTTACTGCCAACATAAGATGAGTCTAAAGGGTCGCATACAAGAACATGCAGAAATTGGAGTGTTTGATCGCATTGCTTTACAAAACCAAGTTCTGAATATGTATATATGATATATGCTATACAATATTTTATGCACACTGCCCAAGGCACACGTCTGTGTGCCAAGGGCATATGTGCTCAAAATGGTGGGATAATGGCCAGATAAATCTCTAGGGCAAAATGCGCAACTTTTGAGGGCACAAGCCTGAGGAACATGCCTGTGTGCCAAGGATGTGTGGGAAGTTAGTCATTCCTGAGCCACGAGGAGATGCGTCTCTATGTACTGACACACCTTTTGGGTCACACACCCGTATGGCAAGGGCGTGTGCACTATTTTTTGTTCGTATAGATTCGCACATATAAATAGGTCATCTTATCATGAAGAACGAATGTTATTTTCAAAATTCTTCATACTATAACCATGAAGAACACATCTCTCTAAGATCGAAACAAGCATTTCAAAGGAAAGAAGAAGTGATCATCCTCCAACCCCGAGTTTGTTTGATGGACTGTGAGGTGTTTTTGGTGTTCGTGTGGATACCTCTAGAGACGCGCATATTATTCTGCGTTTGAACTCAAACTACAGTTGTTCTTCTCAAAATCATATTTCGACACAGGGACAAACTCTATTCTTGATTTAGTGTGTTTCGCATAGATCCTATCAAGGGTTTCTTGTATTTTCATTGTTCATTTGATGATCATGAAGCTCAACACGCATCGTCATATATCTGATGACCAAGAAGCCCTTATCAACAGTATGGCGAGAGTAGGAACTAGAACTATTGATATATTCAACTTCTTAGCTGAAGAATTTTGCGGTGTTCAAAATGTTGGGTTATCTAAGACCGATGCATACTACTTGGTACATCGAGAAAGAAGAGTAGTGATAGCAAATGGAGACTCATCCAGTTTGTTGCAAATATTTAAGGAGAGGCAGTTTGAAGACATGTTTTCATTTGATGTGCAAACATGCAGAATGAATAGGTTGTGCAAAAATTTTTTGGATTGACGTGTATGGTAAACTTGATTACATTTGTTTCGGTGATATCATCAATTTTGACACTACTTATAGGCTGAACAAGTGCATTTTTTTCTTGTTCTTCCTTCATTGCAGTGAACCACCACTAACATAACATTTTTTTGTTGGCGGGGCCTTTGTAGAATACAAGATGATTGAATCTTTTTTTTTGGATATTTGAGGCCTTTTTTAGGTTTCTTGGCGACAACCAACAAACCACAAATTTTATGGACCAAGATCAGGCCATGATAATAACTATTGAGATTTATTTTGCCACCACTAGGCATCAATTGTGCCAATGGAACATTTCCAAAAAAGCATCATCAATGGTTCCAACTTTCAATCATGACAAGTAGATAAAATCCTTATTTTATTATTGTATGAGCAAATGTGAAAGTGATATGGAGTTTGAAAAATCATTGGAGAGAGATAATCATAAGGGTAAGTTAGAGGATAACTGATGACTGAAAGATCTTTACAAGGATGAAGTGGCTCACTATATTTAATAAGGATAGTTTAGATCTTGTCATTCATCCACACAATGAAGTGATTCGACTAATAATTGCTTGCATGGATGTTTTAAAACAACAAGTTCACTTGTTTACTGCTTCATTGGAATGGAAAAAATTGTTTTCAAGTTGGCGTAGGAGTGAACATGATGAAGACTTCAAATGCAAAAAGGAAGTTTACCCTTAAAAGTCAAAAATTTCTTATTGCTTAAGCAAATGTTGAAGGTCTATACAAGAAAATTTTAGTCAATCTTTGAGCAGGCTTTTATGAAAGGTGTGGTTGGTTTTATTATTGCAAAGGAAATAAGGTAATGTGATGATCAGGATATGTACATCACATGACATTGCGATGGAGCTGATGTGAATAAGAAATGGATTGTGAAAGTAGATTCTTTCTGACGAGGAATGCTCTTATAGAGGTTTTCAAACTAAAGGCATGTTATACAAACATGTCTTACGAGTATATAATATTCAGAATGATGAGTATATTCAACCAAAATGTTGGGAAAAACTCCTTGATTTAACTTAACAAAGTACCTATGAATGATTTTACCTCTTATGTTTGAATTACCCATTGTATTGTGAGGGTAATCTGGTCATTAGATGTCTTAGGATGTCACACTCAACCTAGGGTGTCAAGACCATATCAAGAGAAGCATAATTTGTGTAGAGTTAACATTTGCGTCGAATAGAAATCGACGCAACATCTAGTTATTGTCAATGTTACTCTGACTAGAAGTCCAAGTGCTCCAACCCTTCTGTCAAAGTAATTCAAGTCAACGTTACGTCGAAAGGATATCGACGCAGATGCCAAGGACCTATCGAAGTATCATTAGAAGTCGACGCAGCTTCGAGTTCAACTTAGCGCAGAAAGAGGAATCTGTGGAAGCCATCTGATGTCGACGCAACTTCGACTACATATCGACGCAGACGGTGAATTTCAAACTCAAGTCTTCAACTCGACGGATACGTCGACAAGAAATCGATGTAGCGTCGACTAGCAGAGTTCAATCAAAGCAAGAATGACTTCAAAGCTGCTCTTATAAGAACTTGAAGGCACATCGATAAGATAGAAGGAGAAGTCGACCCAACGTCGAATACAGTCTAAAATGGAAACCTTTTCAGTTGTCATTTTGGACCCTCTCCCATGGACCACAATACTGAAGACCGTTCTCCAACGACTTAATTATTGCCTCAAATAGAAAGAAGAATTAAAAGAGGACAGAAAAGCATTCTTGGAAATAAGCATACAGTTGGTGGACGGGTCGTGAATTAAAGAAGGAAAGAAGGAGAAATTTTCCAGGCAAAATACCTTTTCAGGACCTACCAGAAAAGGAAATGAATTCAAATTAAAGAGGACAATAAAAGGGATGAGTAAACAAAGAAAAAGGAAGAACATTCATCACTATCTGTTATAGTTTTTTGATTAGGGTTTCCACTTCTTCTTCTTCTTCCTCCTAGAACCCTAATAGAGAAAAATACAGTGAAAACAAGAACTGCTCTCCCTCTCTTAGAACAGAACAACTAAAGGCTGCTCTTCATCAATATCACATAGCAGCAAGATTTCAATCAGAAGGAAGAGAAAGGATCCGACAGTCGTAGCTCCTGCAAATCATCGCAATCATAAGCAGGAGTTTATCTTCAGCAGATCCAGTGAAAGAATATAGAAGCTGATCTTCATCGGGCTTCTTAAGAATTCTGAGAACAGAATTCTTCCTCCTCCCCCTTCTTATTTCTCCTTCTCATTCTCAACTGTAAAAGAGTTTTAAGAATCCCTCTTCCAAAGGATTCAATGGTTCAAGATCTCCTTATCAAAAGATCTGGTTGGTTCAAGATCTCTTTACCAAAAGACCCGGTTGGTTCATGATCTCCTTATCAAAAGATCAGTGGTTCTAAGAGTCTCCTTATCAAAAGACTCAGGCACAGGTGGTGCATTATTACCAGGTGGTAGAAGAGAGGAGTACCCACATTTCGGGGAACCTCTATAAAATCTTTGTGTCTTCTGGTTGTGAAGTTTTTGTATTGTCCCATTTCATTTACTGTTTTCCTGCTTTACTTAACAACACTAGTTTTATTCTGTGTGTGGAATTGTTGGAGCATAATACTTAGTGTTTTATTGTGTTTGCATAAATAGGATAGAAATAATTTTAAATCTCTATTCAACCCCCCTCTAGAGTATGCTTAGAGGCACACTGTGCGCTTTCATTTGGTATCAGATCTAGGTTAATCATTAAAAGGTTAACACCTTGATCAAAAAGACCTCCTACTCTTTTCTCACTATTTCAAATATGTTTTATAAAGAAAATGAGTTTTAAGGATTATGCTTCTACAAGACCCTCAGCGTGTAACTTGAATAAGTTCACACTCTGGAAGGCCAGAATAAGGCTATATATGAATTCCATTGGTGAAGACATTTATAATGTTCTTCTCACTGGTCCTCCAGCTCCAGTCAGAAAAAAGGCAAGAGAATCCTCAATAGCTGAGGCTGTCCCAAGAAGTGAGTAGATAGAGGCTGAGAAGAAGGTCAAGGCATGTGATGCCAAGGCCATGAACATTCTGGTTTCAACAATGTTAGATAACATTTTCCAGAAGGTTGCTGAATGCCAATTAGCAAATGATATATGGGATTCTCTCACCATAATGGTGGAAGGAAGCTCAGATGAAAGAAAGGAAAGAAAGTCCCTTCTCATATCCCAGTATGAGGACTTTCAGAAGAAAGCTGAAGAATTTGTTGTTGATATGTATGACAGATCATTAATGAGCTCAGAGGCTTGGACAAGGAGATATCCTTGACTGAAATTAATGATAAAATCCTCATGTGCTTCCCTAGCTCATGGTATTCAAGGATCTGGGCAATCAGAGAGTCCAGGCGCCATAGAGAAATCTCTACTGAAGCTTTGTTAGGAAAGCTTAAGTCATATGAGATGCTTCTGAAGAACAGGGCTGAGTCAGAAGAAGGGGAGACTACTCCAGCACCTATCCAAAGGATCCTTGCTCTGAAAGCTACTAAAGGAGAGGCCTCTACTCCTGAAGATGAAATGTTCAATCTCCTAGCAAGGATATTCAAGAAATGGGTCAAGACAGAAGACTCAAGGAGAAGAGAAAGGGACTCAAGGCCCAGGTATGATAAAACTCCAAAGAAGGAGATTATCTGTTTTACTTGCAACAAACCTGGGCACATAGCTCCTGAGTGCCCATAAGAACAATGGGACAGAAGCCGCAAAAAGGATGAAAAGAAGAAGAAGAAGTCTTTCAAAGGGAAAGACAAGAAGAAAGCCAAGGGCTTCATTGCTGAAACATGGAGTGACTCAGAAGCAGAGTTAAGCTTCTCATCATCTGAAAGTGATGATGAAGCAAAAGTAGAAGCAGCCTGCATGATTGCACTGGGGATGTCATCAGATGATGAAGAGGAACAGATTTCAGTATTTGATGATTTTGATTTTAGTGCAGATGATTTTAAAACTTATTTAAAAGATTTGTGTATTGATCATCTTAGGGTAGAAAAAGAATTATACACAGCTAGAATAGAATTAGAAAACCTTAAGCAAGATGAAATATACCTAAGAAATCAAGATTTATCAAATGAAATTAATAATAAAGAGTCAGAATTGATTGCAATTAGAAAAGTGAACATAAAACTAAAAGAAGAGCTAGTAAAGGCAAAGGCCTTTGAGGACTCACTCAATGGGAGGAGTCAGAAGCTCAAAGACATCACAGAAAATCTCTCTATGATATTTAATCACCTAGGGTTAGGAGCAGAGCCCTCCACTAGCATAGAAGCACCTAGGAAACCTGCCTGGAAAAATCCAGTATCTTTTATTAGACCTAGTGAGTACCAACCAAGTGAGAAAAGTACATCATCTAAGTGTAAGGATAGTAGTTACCCAGATAGGATAGATGAACCTAACAAAGTAAATCTGAATAAGAAAGAAAAACCCTCAGGCAAGAACAATGTAGAGAAACTAAATAACCACCACCAAAAGGCTAAAGCAAAACCTAGGGTAATAAAACGTTATGCTAATCTTCTATACCTAGATACATTATACACACATTTCAAGTGTCAAAATAATAAACATAGGTTTGTGAAACTCATTCTTTATCATCCAAAAGGGTATCATGAAAGACCCTTCTATTCCTTCATTGAACCCTATAATGGTAAAAGCAAAGGGCCCAAGGTAACCTGGGTCCCTTCTAATGTTAGAACTACTTGTGCAGGATTAGGCAGGGTCCCACTCAGGAGAAAGTGGAGTGGGAAGAAAGATGTAGGTCTTGAATAAGGAACAAAAATAATCCAAGGTAGTGATTTCTGACTTTAATCATCCTTACAGTTCATAAAATTAAATATCATAACCTATTTTCAATAAATATAATTGCTGGGAAAAACAACAAGAATTTTCTAAGAAAATAGATCTGTTCATTCAGAGGTGCGTCGAATAGAAGTCGACGTACCATCGACTTCTAGTCGACGTCAGTGTCAAGAAGCACCCAGGGTGGATAATTCAAATAGATCTCGATGCAACGTCGAGTTCTTTTCGACGCATGCGCTGTCTTATTGGTCGCTGGCCAAATTCGAGGTTGCGTCAATTGAAATTTGACGTAACGTCGACAGGACTACGTCGACTTAAGCATTGTTGAACAATCTCCAGGTTACGTCAAATATTATTCGACGCAATGTTGATATTAGCCGCACGCGCTGAAGGGTTCTAGAAGCATTCTTGACTTATCTTTGCGCGCCAATTACTAATCTTTATCGATGGTGCGTCGACCTAAACCCTAAGTTGCGATGAATCGTCTTCTTTTAAGCAACTTCAGCGTCGAGATCATTGCGCTTTTGAATTTTCCGACTCTTGCTCTCTTGCTCTCCTCTTTTCTAGCTCTCTCGCATTTTATTCCCTCTTTCTCTCTCGTTTTTCTTTGTGATTGCAGGTGATAACAGTCAGATGGATCAACCAAAAGTGAGCTCAAGTTTTGTTGTGGATATTGATTCTTTTAGTGCAGTGGCCGAAAGATTCAAGGCCATTCTTGGTCTATTTCAAGATGCTGGCTTAACCAAGGTGATATCCACAAGATGCAAGATCTTGGGTATTGAACTGACTGAGTTTAAAGATAGTGTTCAAATAGAAGAGGATGGATCCCTCAAGGTAAAAGTGTCTGACACAGATGTAATGATAATAGAGGAGTTACTGAATCAAACATATGATCTTCTAACTGGAAATGAGTCAGATGAATTAACAGGTGATGATACCAAGAGGTCCATGGAGCTTATGAAGTTCAAGAAGGACAAGTCGATCAATCTGAAGAAGATTAATCTTGGGGAAGATAGATTCCTTGTTGACATAGTAGGGAAGGTGCTGCTATGTAAAGATCTCAGCACATGATGTTGTTCCAAAGCAACATCTTCAAATTATGGGAGCTTTAGTTCTTATAAAAAGGATCAATTAGGAGAAATGTCTCATAAGGTTGATTGGGCACAAATATGCCCACAAAGAAAATGCCTATATGAGGATAATGAGTCGGGTATTGCTTCACCACTATCTTGGTGTGTGTAAGTCAAACTGAGTGCATATTCCTCCTAGAAAGAGAATAAATATAGGAATATTCTCTAAATGGACCAGACAGATATTGAAGCCTGGTCAAGCTCCAGACTCATCTCCTCCCTCTTCTCCTCCTCGAGATTCAGAAAGGCATATCCGAGATCCTCCAAGGGATAATATTCCTCCTCCTCCCTCTCAAACTCCACTGGACATAGTTCCAGATCTCCCTCAGGATGATGCTCCAACTCAACAATCTGCCCAACAACAACAACAACTCCCTCAATCCTTTCCATCTTCTTTAGGCCCAGAGCCATCACCTCACATTCCTCATCAGTTTGCACCTCCACCACCACCAATTAATATCTCACCTGAAACATACCAGGCTCTCTACCCTATCTAAGAAGACTTCCCACCATCACCACCTCCATCTGTAACGGTCCAGGCCCGCCAACACGGGACCCAGCTGGACCGTTGGCACCCTCCCAGCCCAGGCCCGCCAACACGGGACCCAACTGGCACCGGAAGGGTTCAGCCTAACTAGATGGTCTGCATACCATGCACCCCAACCCCTCTTTGTACCACCATAGGGCACAGTGGGTTATTGGAGACCGCAGTCCCCCTTTGATGAGAATTGAGCCAGTTAAGCGGCAGCGAGTGGACTTCCCAGGAGGTCATTCATCCTAAAATTGCTCCAGCCCGAGCAGCTTAACTATGCAGCTCAATTAGTGATGAGAAGTGAAAGTACTCCATAGTTAAGCGTGCTCGGGCTAGAGCAATTCTCGGATTGGTGACCTCCTGGGAAGTCCACGCGTTGTCGTTTAACTGGCTCAATTCTCATCAAAGGGGACTGCGGTCTCCAATAACCCATTGTGCCCTGTGGTGGGACAGAGAGGGGTTGGGGTGCATGTTCTACAGACCATCTGGTTAGGCTGAACCCTTCCGATGCCAGCTGGGTCCCATGTTGGCGGGCCTGAGCCGGGAGGGTGCTGGCGGTCCAGCTGGGTCCCGTGTTGGCGGGCCTAGACCGTTACACCATCTACCTCTCATTTCCTTCTAATTGACCTTGATTAGGTCATCTCTAAGGAAGTTAGTCTTGCCTCTTCTACCTTTGCAGACCTAATGGCCTCTCAAGCAAGAAAGTTTGACAGGAAGTATTCCCAGATGGAGGCTGAATTATTAGATTCTAAAAGATCCCTCCAGAGCCTCAAGGACTTTATTTCTTCCTCCATGGTCACAAAAGAGTTCTTAACCTCTCTTGTCAGCAAGGTTAAGAAGAGGGAGAACATTCTGGAGGAAGAAAGGCCTGTCCTAGAGGTGGGTGGCCATACTGATGACTCTCCTGCTACTGACAAAGTTACTACCTTCCAAGGTGCACATGTCCAGGGGGAGCCTACACCAGAAAATCTGAATGAGGAGCAAATAGTTGTAGCAAATCAGGGGGAGCTCCCAGATACTCAGGGGGAACCTGCTCCAAAAATCCAAAGGAATCTGGATAAAGAGATGGCAGCTGTAAGTACAGCAGTGGTTCAGAGGGAGCCTCAGAATGAAAATCTGCTGGAGGAAGTAGCTCAGATTGCTCAGGAAGCTGCCCAGGAGGCTTAAGTAAATGCACAATCTCAGGGCGAATCTATTTCTTAAGGACAAGATTGCTGAAGAAGCAGAAGAATCTCCAGATGGTGAAAACTTTCCTGAAGATGATGAGCCTCTGAAGGTGGCATAAAGGAAGGTTGTTCCAAAAGTATTTTCAAGGAAAAGAAGAACTCATGAGAAGGATTCTTAAGCTCGGGTATTCTGTGATTATTACTCTTGTACAAAGAACAATATAATTGCCTGACAAATGAATGGAATAGCTTGTGAAAATACTTTTGTGGAAAGAACAATAAAATTGCCTTACAAATGAATGGAATAGCTTGTGGTTTTTCAGTATGTCATTTTCTTATGTCTATGCTGTCTTGAATGTATTTTTGTTTAATGAAAAAGGAATGTGTAAAATCACTCTGATCAATCTGTAAAATTTGTTAAGATAAATAGGGGGAGATTGTTGGGAAAAACTCCTTGATTTAACTTAACAAATTACCTAAAAGTGATTTTACCTCTTAGGTTTGAATTACTGATTGTATAATGAGGGTAATATGGTCATTAGATGTCTTAGGATGTCACACTCAACCTAGGGTGTCAAGACCATATCAAGAGAAGCACAATTTGGGTAGAGTTAACATTTGCGTTAAATTGAAATCGACGCAACATCGAGTTAATGTCGACGTTACTCTAACTAGAAGTCCAAGTGGTCCAACCCTTCTGTCAAAGTAATTCAAGTCGACGTTACGTCGAAAGGATATCGACGCAGATGCCAAGGACCTGTCGAAGTATCATTAGAAGTCAATGCAACTTTGAGTTCAACTCAGCGCAGAAAGAAAGAATCTGTCGAAGCCATCTGAAGTTGATGCAACTTCGACTACATATCGACGCAGATGGTGAGATTAAAACTCAATTCTTCAACTCGACGGATAAGCCGATAAGCAATCGAAGCAACGTCAACTAGCAGAGTTCAATCAGAGAAAGAATGAATTCGAAGCTGTTCTTACAAGAACTCAAAGGCACGTCGATAAGAGAGAAGGAGAAGTCGACAAAACGTCGAATACAGTCTGAAAAGGAAACCTTTTCAGCTGTCATTTTGGACCCTCTCCCATGGCCCACAATATTGAAGACCGTTCTCCAATGGCTTAATTATTGCCTCAAATAGAAAGAAGAATTAAAAGAAGATAGAAAAGCATTCTTGGAAACAAGTATACAGTTGGTGGATGGGTCGTGAATTAAAGAAGGAAAGAAAGAGAAACTGTCAAGGCAAAATACCTTTTCAGGATGATGTGCAAACCTATGCCTGCAAACAACAACGACAAGTGTACCGTAATGAATGCAGTATAGGTTTATAAAAACCAAGGTCGTATTAGACTCAGGGCGGTTGAATATTCTTATTTTGGAAAATCTCTATTATCTTATCAATTAAAACTTGGGTTTGGTTGTTTGCAAGAAAGGGAGATAACTTATTTTAAAACTATGAGTTACAAGACTAGTACTCAACCTTGAATCACCTCGGAAAATAAATATAAGAAATAAAACTTATAATTCTCCTAAAGAAATTACTTGAATGTGGAGGTTCCCGAATTATAAATGTACCTCTCTTGAGGATGCGCTCGACTGAGTTTTGGTTGGTCAATTGAACTTTCGCTCTAGAATCAAAACCCCTAAAACTCGCTTTATCATAGTGAACCCCTCTATTGGATTTGACTCCAATCCGGGAGAATTATGTCATCCTCTCTCGAGGAGTGCAATCAACTCTCTTTATCCTTGAAATGATCGATTCGAATTCAAAACCTTCGGTTATTAGACTACGAAAACAAGAATGAGAATTATATATCGAAAATATAATTTGAATCCAATAAAGTTCAAGGATAAATCTTAAGCGTTTTAAGAAAGGGAAAGATAAGCTATAAATTAAAGCATAAATTATATTTTCCTTGGATCATCTCGGTGGGTACTAATAGAAATTTAGCTACTCATAGAGATGGAGGGATTAACGAAAATTGAAGAGTGCATGATGAAAAAAAGAGAATAGAATAAGAGAAAAAGAATTATTTTATTGATTGCAAAAGAAGTTACAACTACGAAATTGAAAGTTACAAGCTTTTGAAATAAAAGTACAAGTTAAGAAGAAAGAGGAGTACAAGAGCTTGAGAATAAGAAAAAGTGCATAAACTAAAGCTAGAACTCCAAAATTTCATCCCTGATCATCTGGAGAAGCTCCCTTTAAATAGCTAGAAATTTGGGGTTACACGCCCTTGGTCACGCCCATGACCAAGGGCGTGTAAGGGGTGTGAACGAGGTAACAACGGAGAGGGCGCCTTCTGGAGTAATTGTGAGCGTTACGTGTGCATCACGCCCTAGGTCACGCACGTGACATGGGGCGTGTAACATTAAAACTGGTTTTTGGCGGCAACTTTAAGCGGGAAGGAGCGTGGGATGAGTCACACCTGTGACTGGATGTCACGCCCTCGGTCACGCATGTGACCGAGGGCGTGTAATTTTAATTGACGTGGCAGCTTATTTTGGATGAAGGAGGCGGGTCATGGCCGTGACTTGGGTCACGCTCGTGACCTAGGGCGTGTACTTGGTGAATCTTCACGGAATGATCCCAAGGTGGTGGAATTGGGTCTGGAACACATCTAGGCTATCACGCCCCTTGGTCATGCCCATGACGTTGGGCGTGTACTTGACAATTTTGCTCAAAGTGCCCAGAAAGCCTGAAAAATACAGAAAAGCTTAAGTTAGTTCAGGAAATCAAAAGTGGAAAGATTTAAATGATATAATTCATATTAAAAATATATTAAAACTATACTAAAGGATGAGTATAAAAACCACTCATCAAACACCCCCATACTTGAGCTTTTGCTATTCCAGAGCAAAAGAATGAGGAAAGAATTATAAGAAATCGATATTATTTCTAATTAAGCAAAATTTTATTAGACCAAAAGTAAGTTAAAAGCAAATTCTAGAAATTTAAGAATTAAGTTATAAGTTATGGTGATAATTTAAAAAGAGAAAAAATGTTTAGCTAAGTACTTCTCAAGATAACTATTTAGCAGACGAAATTATAGAAATTTTCAAACAAGAATAGATTGAAATTATAGACACTCTAACATAAAAGAAACCTTAAGGAGAAGACACCTACCAAAATATTGCTCTCTAAATAATTTTATTTTGGACTAGAATCAATAGAAATGGCTAGGGATTGGTTTTGTAGAGATGGAAAAATGAAGAGTTCTTTGATTGGAGGTGGTGAAAACCTCACTCAAAAATTCATAATTATATATGTTTAGGAAAATGATGAATTTTATCCTCTCATTTTCCATGCCATATAATCTTTTAACAATGCTCTTCAATCAAAAACCCAAAATGTATATGTTTAGATGTAATGAATTTTATCCTCTTACATCATGACATATAGTCTTTTAAATGATTTTGGGTGCATATGTTTAGGGAATAATGAATTTTATCCTCTTATTCCCATGACATGTGATCTTTTACTAGATTTTTTTATTTTCCAATAAAGGGTGAGGGTAAGGAAATACTTCTAGTTTATAAATTAAACTATTTTGAGAGCAACTTTCTTAGTGGAGTGAAATTTCCTAAGATCTTAAAGTTAGTAGAGAATATAACAAAAATCTAAAAAAGTTTAGCCAATTTACCACAAATTGAAGTCATTTAAAATTAAAAAGAGAAGTGGTGCTAAATAAATTCTCTAATTGAATTAAAAATATAAAATATTTCTTAAAACTAAATTACTTCAAATTTAAGTCTAACGAATTCTGATGAAACAAAATTTTAGCTAAATTAAAAATGTAGGATTACTTATGATCAAACCTCAAACTAGATTTCTAGAAAGATAAAACACAAGGCTAGGCGTATTTATTATTATTAGTTTTATTTTTATTTTTTTATTTTATTAGTTCTTGGACTTCCCGAGGGCTACCGGGTGAAGGGTTCGCAAGGTACTAGGAGGTGTGATGGGAGTTCAAGCCCAGACCTCCCTTTCCAAGAAATTAGATTTTTATGAATTTTATAAAAAAAATTCTTTTTTATAATTTGAGAAGAAAGCGTAGAAAGCTACGCTACACCGCCATACTTAAAGTTAAACATTGTCCCCACTGTTTAAAACTAAGGATGAAGAATGCGTGAAAGAAAAATGCATAAAAAAGGAAAAAAATGCATGAACACTAAAGATAAGCAAGGGGTGCCTCCCAAGAGCGCTTTCTTTTTCCCGTCTTTAAGCTAGACGGTTATTGTTAGCTAAACGGAAATTGAAAAGAGGGGTGCTCAGGAAACTCCCTTAATTCACATTCAGGTGAATGTGCCGATATCAGTCACCTGGCTACTCCTCTTTTTAACATGTGATTCTCCTTTTGTCTTTGGACTTGAATATGCAAATCCAAATCACCTATACATACCTGAGGTGATTTGGATATATAAAAATGAGCGACATATGGATCATTAATGATTTAGGGTGGCAACAACTCATCTTCAACCAGAAAATTATTAGAGTATAGAGAATAACAAATAAACGAGTCAGAAAATCTTTTGCAAGGAGGAGGCGCTTGCGAAAATATATGATTAAGCTCCGGTTGTTCATTTTTTAAAATAAATTTTTCTTTAGAAGAATCTAGTGCAATATCAAGCGTAATAAAATTTTCAGAGACAACGTTTTCATGAATTTTCAGTGGAATAGAGGAATTTTGTGAAAATTCATGACAAGCAAAAGATGATCCAGGTAGAATAGGGGAAGAAACATGTTCTTCTTCTATTTCATAAGGGGTGCCCATAACATTAACAAATTCTTGGAATAATAATTTTTCTTCATTTTCGGTAAAAGAAATTATGGGATTACATGAAACCACATGTTCATCCATAGCTAAATTATCCAAAGATGGAGAAAAAACACTAGACGAAATAATGTTCTCATCAAAATTTTGGGGTAGAGTATCGAATTGAATTGGTGAAAATTCCCCAAAATTAGAGTACGAAACTTGTGACGCAAAAGAGGAAGAACAAAAATTTGGATTTAAAGATTCATCTCCATTGTTCTGAAAACTATCCGGGTGAGCTTGCCACCAAGAATAATCTACTTCAGAGCTAGAAGAGAAATTATTAAAAACCAAAAAATTATTCTCGTGAAGATTAGAAAAAACATTTTCATCAAAGTTGGAAAATTTATTTTCTTGAAAAGAGGAAAAATTATGATCGTAATTATTATCAAAATTATTTGCAAGAGATTGAGAAAAATCCTTTTCATAATATAAATTTTGAGAATAAGAATGAAAATCACTTTGATGAGGCGCACCAAAATAATTGTAACTAATTTGGCGCTTTCGTGCAGCTTCCAAAAGATTAACTTGGTTTTGAAGCTCGACAACTTTTACGGCCATTTCAGATAACCTCATTTAATAAAAAGAAAACAACCTTCACTTAAATGAATGAAATTTTTAGAGGGGGAATGGAGAAGAGAAATAATTTATATAAAATATTTTTTTTCTTTCAAAAAGCTGGTTAAATTACTCTCGGATTTCCCGAGGTCTACCATGTGAAGGGTACGCAAGGAACTAGGAGATGCGATGGGAGTTCAAGCCCAAATCTCCCTTTCCGAGAATTTAAATTACAACGTTTAAGATTTTTAAAAAGTTTAAGAGAAGGGGGAGAAGAAAGAGGACGATAAAATTAATAGATATTTCTTTTTTAAAAATATCAACCTAAATTCCCCAGCAACGGCGCCAAAAACTTGATGCCTAAACTTTGCCTGCAAATGACAGCGACAAGTGTACCGTATCGAATGTAGTATAAGTTTATAAAAACCAAGGTCGTATTAGACTCGGGGCAGTTGAATATTCTTACTTTGGAAAATCTCTATTATATTATCAATTAAAACTTGGGCTTGGTTGTTTGCAAGTAAGGGAGGTAACTTATTTTAAAACTATGAGTTAAAAGACTAGTACTCAACCTTGAATCACCTCAGAAAATAAATATAAGAAATAAAACTTATAATTCTCCTAAAGAAATTACTTGACCGTGGAGGTTCCCGAATTATAAACGTACCTCTCTCGAGGATGAGCTCGACTGAGTTTAGGTTGATCAATCAAACTTTCGCTCTAGAATCAAAACCCCTAAAACTCGCTTTATCCTAGTCAACCCCTCTATTGGATTTGACTCCAATCTGGGAGAATTATGTCATCCTCTCTCGAGGTGTGCAATCAACTCTCTTTATCCTTGAAATGATCGATTCGAATTCAGAACCACTCGGTTATTATACTACAAAAACAATAATGAGAATTATATATTGAATATATAATCTCAATCCAATAAAGTTCAAGGATTAATCTTAAGCATTCTAAGGAAGTGAAAGAGAAGCTATAAATTAAAGCATAAATTATATTTTCCTTGGATCATCTCGGTCGAGTACTAATAGAAATTTAGCTACTCATAGAGATGGAGGGATTAACGAAAATAGAAGAGTGCATGATGAAAAAAAGAGAATAGAATAAGAGAAAAAGAACTATTTAATTGATTGCAAAAGAAGTTACAACTAAGAAATTAAAAGTTACAAGCTTTTGAATTAAAAGTACAAGTTAAGAAGAAAGAGGAGTACAAGAGCTTGAGAATAAGAATACAGTGCATAAACTAAAGCTAAACTCCAAAAAATCGTCCCTGATCATTTGGAGAAGCTCCCTTTAAATAGCTAGAAATTTGGGGTTACACGCCCTTGG
Source organism: Dactylorhiza incarnata (assembly GCA_033032865.1). Lineage (NCBI taxonomy): Eukaryota > Viridiplantae > Streptophyta > Magnoliopsida > Asparagales > Orchidaceae > Dactylorhiza > Dactylorhiza incarnata. The sequence goes on along the minus strand of JAWHQI010000022.1, from coordinate 18,144,004 downwards.
TCACGCCCATGATCTAGGGCGTGTAAGGGGCGTGATCGAGGCAGCAGCAGAGAGGGCACCTTCTAGAGTAATTGCGGGCGTGATGTGCGCATCACGCCCTAGGTCACGCCCGTGACCAAGGGCATGTAACATCAAAACTGGTTATTGGCGGCAACTTTCAGCGGGAAGGAGCGCGGGATGAGTAACGCCCGTGAATGGATGTCACACCCTCGGTCATGCCCATGACCGAGGGCATGTAATTTTACTTGATGTGGCAGCTTGTTATGGATGAAGGAGGCATGTCATGGTCGTGACTTGGATCACGCCCTTGGTCATGCCCGTGACCTAGGGCGTGTACTTGGCGAATCTTCACGGAATGAGCCCGGGGTGGCGGAATTGGGTCTGGAACACATCTAGGATGTCACGCCCCTTGGTCACGCCCATGACCTTGGGCGTGTACTTGACAATTTTGCTCAAAGTGCCCAGAAAACCTGAAAAATACATAAAAGCTTAAGTTACTTCAGGAAATCAAAAGTGGAAAGATTTAAATGATATAATTCATATAATTCATATAATTTCATATTAAAATTATATTAAAACTATACTAAAGGATGAGTATAAAAACTACTCATCACATGACCTACCAGAAAAGGAAATGAATTCAAGTTAAAGAGGACAATAAAAGGGATGAGTAAACAAAGAAAAAGGAAGAGCATTCATCACTATAGGTTAGAGTTTTTCGATTAGGGCTTCCACTTCTTCTTCTTCCTCCTGGAACCCTAATAGAGAAAAATACAGTGAAAACAAGAACTGCTCTCCCTCTCTTAGAATAGAACAACTAAAGGTTGTTCTTCATCAATATCACATAGCAGCCATATTTCAATCAAAAGGAAGAGAAAGGATCTGACAGTCATAGCTCCTACAAATCATCACAATCATAAGCAGAAGTTCATCTTCAGCAGACTAGTGAAAGAATATAGAAGCTGATCTTCATCAGGCTTCATAAGAATTCTGAGAACATAATTCTTCCTCCTCCCCCTTCTTCTTTCTCCTTCTCATTCTCAACTATAAAAGAGTTTTAAAAATCCCTCTTCCAAAGGATTCAGTGGTTCAAGATCTCCTTATCAAAAGATCTGGTTGGTTCAAGATCTCCTTAATAAAAGATCTGGTTGGTTCTTGATCTCCTTATCAAAAGATCAGTGGTTCTAAGAGTCTCCTTATCAAAACACTCAAGCATAGGTGGTGCATTTCTACCAGGTGGTAAAAGAGAGGAGTCCACACAATTTGGGGAACCTCTAGAAAATCTTTGTGTCTTCTGGTTGTGAATTTTCTGTGTTGTCCCATTTCATTTACTGTTTTCCTGCTTTACTTAACATCACTAGTTTTATTATGTGTGTGGAATTGTTGGAGCATAATACTTAGTGTTTTATTGTGTTTGCACAAATAGGATAGAAATAATTTTAAATATCTATTCACCCCCCCCCCCCCTAGACTATACTCAGGCACACTGTGCACTTTCACAAAATACATACTCAAGAGATTTACTTTGCAGACTATGAAGGGAATCTATCTTTGTAGAACCGCATGCTCAAATGACTATGATTCCAATATACTATATAGAAGCCAAATGATGCAGTGCACTTATGACATATTGTTGGGAAATGTGCCCTGCAATGTTCCTGATTTAAAGAAGCACTCGACTCAATGATAAAAGCATTGTGTATTTAATGTTATATCTAGTTCATGCTTGCAGAGATCAGATAATATGTCAAGTACTTCAGTAATGTGCCTAAGTACAATATCGTCGAAAAAGACTGGACATATCGTCAAAAAGTGTATGCATGTCTTTGAAATGATGTGCAAAGCAAAGTAGAATGATCATATCAGTTATAGTCGAAACAACATGCGTATGATGATATCATTGTGAGATCAACACTACAACACCTCACAACGGTATCAGAAAGTCGAGATGAAGAAGAAGACTCAAGCATAAAAATAAGTCAGATGTCGATGATATCGTCGTAAAGAAGTCTTGTCGTAGATAAGGCTAATTAAGATAGAGATCGTCATAATGAAGCCATGTCGTCGATAAGGCCAAGTAAGACTGTTGCCGATGATATCAACGTAAAGAAGACTTGACATCGAGAAGACTAAAGAAGGTCATATGAAGACATGCAGTTGCTGAAGATTAGTCTGTCGACATGATATCGATTATGTCGTCGACAAGATAAGGTGGTTACAATGAAATCGAGCAGTCAAGAAGATTACTCTGACATCAATTAGATGACTTCATGTCGTCTTAAGTGCAAGTGCAGAAGGGATGTCCCATATCGTCGAGATATCTCTATCTGAAGAAGAAGGAAGAAGGCTTGAAGAACTGCCCTACTACAAGTCTCGACAAGTCCTGTCATCGAGATATTGTTCATATCATCGAAACAAAGGAAATATTGTTGAGACAAATTCAAAAGTTGCCAGACGCGCTGTCAGCATTTAATGTCGCCGCCTAATTGTCCAATCAGTGCATGCTCTTAAGATATGGGTGTCTGTCAGTGAAAGACATCATAGGAGACCGTTAAGCAGCTCGTCCGTCCTATAAAAGGGAACAGTGGATGCCCTTAAGAGAAGACAAGAACGAAGAAACAAAAAAGATTCCCGCCGAGCAATACAATAGTAAAAGCTGCGGAGAAGAATCGACATCAAGGAGAGGAGAACAAAAATGCACATCCAGTGTTTTCCAAGTTGCATTCAAGCCACATCGACTGATAAGAATCGTTCAAGTCAAGAAGCCAATCAACATCAGGCTAAAGAAAAGTCATGAAGAAGATCTGTACTTTCAAGATTCAAATCAGAGGCATCTTCTTCAAGACAAGAAGCCGATCTTCACCAGGCAGAAGAATAAACATTGTTTATCTTTCTTGGTAAGGCTTGCGGGCCAAATCGGTAAGATCTATTTTCAGCTCTAAGTGTCGAGCTTGAGGGCTTGAGATCTGTGAGGCTTGATGGCCAGGGCAGAGGACTTGCGGGTCCAACCTTGTCGAACATAAAGGCTTGAGACATATGAGGCTTGAGATCTGTGAGGCTTGAGGGCCAGGGAAGAGGACTTGCGGGTCCAACCTTGTCGAGCTTGAGGGCTTGAGATCTATGAGACTTGAGGGCCAGGGCAGAGGACTTGCGGGTCTAACTGTGTCAAGCATGCGGGCTTGGGTGCAGTAGGGGCTTGCGGGCCTAGGCTGCAGGACTTACGGGTCCAAGGGGCAAGACTTGCAGGTCTGTGCTGTGTAGGGCTTGAGGGCCTGAGTGTCGAGCTTGCGGGCTCGAGTGCAGTAGGGGCTTGTTGGCCTAGTCTGTAGGACTTGCGGGTCCAAGTTGTAAGGCTTGCGGGCCGGAGACATTAGCGGAGTTTGCTGAGCCAAGCACACTGCTAGGTAGGCGTAAAGGGAGAGAGGACTACTCAAGACACCCTGTCTTGAGGAACCTCTATAAATTTTTGTGTGTTTTTCTGTGTAGTGTTTTTAATCTCTAAATCTTTTAACCAGAAATCAAGAACACAAAAAGGGAACAAAATAATTTGAAATACCTATTCACCCCCCCCCCCCCCCCCCACCCCCACCCCCACCCCCTCTAGGTCATAAGTCGACACCCAATAACTAACAAGTAGTATCAGAGGGAGGTTGTTCAAAGAAAAGATTAACAGCTTGAACAGATCTGCTAGTGGGTGTCCATTCATCATAGTTATGGAATCAAGAATATCTATTTATTCAAGGGAGAACTTTGCCCTATGGAATGTAAGAACTAAAATATTCCTGGAGGCTATGGATCCTAGAATCTTCCTAATTGTTCAAGAAGGCCATATGTCCCCATGATAGCTTCCAATTGTTATTCTTATGAGACGGTGCCCAAGAAAGCTTCTAAGATGACTGAAGATGAGGTTACTCTGGTCAACTTAGATAAGGAGGCCAAAAACATCCTAGCTGGTGCAGTTGACACTTCTATATTCCAGCAACTTGCTCACTGCATAACAACAAAGGAGATGTGGGACTATTTAACAATTCTTATGGAAGGATCAAAGAAGGAGGAAACTGACTTTAGACTGACTACTTTATCTAACTCAGAGGAGGAAATTCAAGATGAAGTCTCTCATGAATGGGTATGCATCAGGGCTCCTCTATCGGCCACAGATTCAGAATCTGAGACAAGCTCATCTAGAAATGATGACTGGTCCAAGCCATATGATGACCTTCTAGAAGATTTCAAAAAGATCAAGATGCTCTGCAAGGAGCAAGGTGCATAGATCTCCTCTCTTAAAGCAAGAAACCTTGATCTCTTAGAAAAAGCTGAAAAGCTAACTCTAGCGAATGCAGAGTTTTGTCTACTCAAAAAGGACTTCAAGGTAAGCTCCAACCTTGATCTGATAAGCAAATTTTGGAAAACTCTGAAGGCTTTGATTTACATTAAGGAGTTGTGTTGTTCTCTAACCAAAGAGGTTGCACTTCTAAAGAAGGATAGAGATCATCCTAGTACCCTGAAATCTATGAATAATAAAGTCAAAAGGGTGGAGGATAAATCCCTTATTGCAAGGAAGCCTGTAGCAAGCTCCTCCAAACCCAAGAACATGCCAAAAACCTCAAAGGTACCTCATGAAAAGATGATCACGAGGAGGCATGAAATTAATGGGTCTAGAGAAGAGAAGAAATCATTAAAGAAGACTGACTCCAGATGGAAATTTGTGGATGGTGATAGCCAACATCACACTCACAATTAGTACAGATCAGTCTCCTTCAAATATCCTTATGTTCACACACAAAGGACTCATGCTCACATAGTCATCCAAAAAGGAAGATACAACAGGTTTGAATGTTGGTGTTGTGGAAAGACTGGGCACTTTGCAATTGATTGGTTGTACAATCCAACTGCTCCACGAGTAACAAATGCTAAACTTGCAAATAACCTTGTTCATCATCACTATGCATATCCTGGAGCAGTTAGATCCAGTATGCCCTTTAAAGCTAACAATGTCCTAGGACCCAAAGCTACATGGGTACCTAAGGGCTTGTAATCTTATTTTGCAGGTAGTCTAAGAGCCCGCCAGAAGCAAATATGGGCCTTGGACAAGATGGCTTTTCTGGCCCATAGGCTAGAACAACAAAATTAGTTCATTAACAATATTAGTGCAAGTCATCCTATTAAAAAGACCAAAAGAAGTCGGTAGGATAACAAGTTGTAATTGACCAAAACACCCCTGGAGAACTCTCAGGGTTGGTGCCAAAAGTTGTCTCCCAAGAAGGGCTGAAAGTTGCCCTAGACTGACAAGTTTCTGAAATCTATATCGTTGATACAATAAGTAGTTACGACCACATAGCAGATGTTGTGACGAAAAATGAATCAAGCTGGAAGGATGTGTATCCAAGAACCATTTCGACGACAATTAGAAGTATCGTCGAAATAGAGTCCAGCTATTTAACACGGCACTAGATCGATCCATCGGAGCCGTCTGATCATTTTCACCGATACAGTCAAAGGTGCATGCCCCTTCACCTACCTACACTATAAATAGAGTGAATGCTCAAGAATAAAAATTACGCTATCATTTGCCCTAAGCTATTCCTTCGACAAATCACTGCTTCATCTCCGACGTACTGCCTCCTCTCTTGCTCTGAATCGATGGCTCCCAAAAAAGAAGTAGTAATCTCAGGTTGTGAACTCCAGCGCGGGAGATTCAACTCGTGCTCTGAAGAAATCAGGTCAGTGCTAGGGCTCTTGGAATCCACCGGCCTAGAATATCTGCTGAGCGAGCCCTCAGTTCTTCTCCACCGAGAACTGACAGAGTTCTTCACTGAAGCCAGGCTAAACCACTCGGAATCTCAGATCAAGTCCAATGTAGCTAGTAAGAAGGTCAAGATATTTGCAAAGAGTCTCAGGAAGACGTTGCATCTGCCGAGAATTGAAGGGGGAGAGGAAGAAGAGCTGACAACGAAGGATGTCTCCGCTAGTTATACCTGGTGCGGCTACACTGGGAAGACCTAAGGGTCGATCAAAAGAAATGAGTTCAATCAAAAATGGACACTACTGGCTGACATCGTGGGGAAGGTGCTGCTATGCAAACCTGGTTCGCATGACCGAATCTCCAAGGAGATGTTCAGTGTCATGGCCCGGATAATTCTATCCAAAAAGACTGACTGGAGTGGGTTTCTCTTCCAAAGAATGAAGAGCACCCTGAAGACTCCGTCGTATGAAATAATAATGTCCCTCTACCTCCTGAATACCCTCGATGAAGTTCTTCATAAGAGAATGGGAGTGACCCTGCACTACTCCAAAAGGTTGGACGCCAAGATGCTTGATCGATGGGATAGGTCAATTCCCAAAGCATCCTCTAATGCAGCACCCGCCCCAAAGAAGCAAAAGAAGAAAGACGCACAAGCCATTCATTCTGAAGAAGAAGAGTCATCAAGCAGCTCTGATGACAGTTCCCCACCCCAACAAAACCCTGGTGTGACATCTACTCAAAGAGATGCTCCAGCATCAGTATTTGAACCTGCTTCCAAAGAGGTTATTGAAGAAGGTAGCAACCCCAACTTGGGGAGTGTTCCTGCTGAGGGGGAGACCCAACTTGGGAGCTCAGCCCAAGATGCAGAGATGATTGATGGGGAGCTCCCGGCATGAGGCTCAGTCTAAGTTGATGCACAAGTTGAGGGGGAGACCCAACTGGGGTACTCTGCCCTAGAAAATCAAGGAAATGTGCCCAAGCCAATGGAAGACACCGCCCCTTCAGCTTGTCGTGAATTGGCAATAGCAAGTAAAATAGTAATTACATCTCTGAGTGAGATAGTACCAGAAGTTTTCAAGGGGAAGGCCAAAGTAATAGTCCATATCAGTGAGGAATCGTCTGAAGGTACCCCTGATGTAGCTCCACAGGAAGAAGGAGATCAAGAAGAAGAAGCTGCTAAGCCATCTTCAGCTCAGGCGGTCTCTCTCTATCATGAGTTCCAATTCTTTTGAAAGTGGGAAGGAAACCCTAGGTTTTTCATATTCTATGATTCAACTTCGCTTCGCTCGCCTTTCTTTTCTGAGAAAAGCAGAAAGTTGAAGGAGAAAAATGCTACAATAATCACATAGATAAGTAGGGCTCCCTCCCAAGAAAGATGATCTTCAACAAAAGGCCCAACATACCCGAAACCAACACAGGTGGGTAGACCCTGAGGGCGCGAGACAACTCGTCTTTATGAACTTTCAGAGGACAAACTGGGTCTCAGTGACAAGCACCTGGGAGACCACTTGAACCCATAGATAGCTTTCAAAGTACCCTTATTCTCCTCCCCCGACTGGAAGGAGAGCATGATATCGGCTCTACTGACTGCTCAGCGGAAACGATTGGAAACATTCATTGTAAAGACTGTGGATGTCCTAAGGAACGAGATGAAGGCTGAGATCAAGACAGTGAAGAGAGTCATACTTGATCTCAACACCCAGTGCGCCCACTTCTACACTCTGGAATCTCCCATAATAGAACACATAGGTGAGGAAGTCAACAAGGTGGGACATCAAACCCATAAGATCCTGACAAATCAAGTAACATTCTCAGAAAATGTGGAGTATGCCTTTGGGCAAATAGAAACAGCTGCTAATAATAATAAGAATCAAGTTTTGAACGGGGTTAATGAGAAGGCTCACACAATAGATGCACATCTACTAGAAGTAAGGAACAACCTGGATGTTACTGCACAACACCTGCATGAACAGTTAACATTGGTCAGAGAAGTTCTTGAAGAAAGCATAATTGAACAAGTCCTAAAGGGGGAGAAGGAAATAATAAATGCTGGATCCCATCAAGCGATGTGGATAAAAAATCAAGTGAAGTACACAATGCAAAAACCCCCATCAGTGTATGAAGCAGCTGATCCATCAGTAAGTACTGATTCAGTGGAGTATGGTATTGAATTCGGAGAATCAACAACCTCCAAGAAGAGAAAGAAACTCCAGAGCAACAACTACAGGCAGAAGAGGCTGGGGGATGTTGAGCAGGATCCACAATCAGGAAGGTGGAGTCCTAATTCCAGAGAAATAATTACATAATCATGGATACAATTTGGATACCCTCAAGAGGGCCATCAAAGAGTATACCAGTCGGTTGAATGGAATAGACATGTAGAACAACTAGAGAGGAGGAAGAATCATAAGCTAGCATTCCCTCATGGTCCTCCTCCTTCTCCCAAAAAGATTCCAAAGCCCATTAATTACTATCAGAAGCAAAGGAGGAAAGACAAAGGTGCAAGTAGCAGCAGACCTTGAGGAGTGTCGAATCAAATCAAGAAATAAAATAGGGCAAATGAATGTTAATTCTTATTCAAGAACATTTAATCTATCTATGTGATTTCTGCTTAATATGATTATATTGTCTTAATATTAAATCTTTATGTGTGTGGCATTTATAATTGAGGTGAGTTAGGACTTCTTCAAATAGGGGGAGATTGTTGGGAAATGTGCCCTCCAATGTTCCTGATTTAAAGAAGCACTCAACTCAATGATAAAAACATTGTGTATTTAATGTAATATCTAGTCCATGCTTGCAGAGATTGGGCAATATGTCCAGTACTTCAATAATGTGCTTAAGTACAATATCGTCGAAAAAGACTGTACATATCGTTGAAAAGTGTATGCATGTCGTTGAAATGATGTGTAGAGCAAAGCAAAATGATCATATCATTTATCATCGAAACAACATGCGTATGATGATATCGTTGTGAGATCAACACAGCAACACCTCACAACGATATCAGAGAGCCGAGATGAAGAAGAAGACCCAAGCACAAAAACAAGTTAGATGTCGACGATATCGTCGTAAAGAAGCCGTGTCGTAGATAAGGCTAATTAAGACAGAGATCGTCGTAAAGAAGACATGTCGTTGATAAGGCCAAGTAAGACTGATGTCAATGATATCGTGGTAAAGAAGACTTGATGTCGAGAAGACTAAAGAAGGTCGTATGAAGATAGGCAGTTGCTGAAGATTAGTATGTCGACATGATATCGATTATTTCGTCAACAAGATAAGGTGGTTACAACGATATCAAGCATTCAAGAAGATTACACTGACATCAGTTAGATGACTTCATGTCATCTTAAGTGCAAGTGCAGAAGCGATATCCCGTATCTTCGAGATATCTCTATCTGAAGAAGAAGGAAGAAGCCCTGAAGAACTGCCCTAGCACAAGTCATCGACAAGTCCTATCGTCGAGATATTGTCCATATCGTCGTAACAATGGAAATATCATCGAGACAGATTCAAAAGTTTCCAGTTGCACCGTCAGCATTTAATACTGCCGCCTGATTGTCCAATCAGGGCGTGCTCTTAATATATGGGCGTCTGTCAGTGAAGGACATCATAGGAGACCATTAAGAGGCTCCTCCGTCCTATAAAAGGAAACAGTGGATGCCCTAAAGAGAAGACAAGAATGGAGAAACGAAAAAGAATCTTTCCGAGCAATACAACAGTAAAAGCTGCGGAGAAGAATCGACATCAAGGAGAGGAGAACAAAAATGCACATCCAGTGTTCTCCAAGTTGCAGTCAAGCCATATCGACTGATAAGAATCGTTCAAGTCAATAATCCAGTCAACATCAGGCTAAAGAAGAAGTCTTGAAGAAGATCTGTACTTTTAAGATTCAAATCAGAGGCATCTTCTTCAAGACAAGAAGTCGATCTTCACCAGGCAGAAGAACAAACATTGTATATCTTTCATTGTAAGGCTTGCGGGCCAAATCTGTAAGATCTGTTTTCAGATCTAAGTGTCGAGCTTGAGGGCTTAAGATCTACGAGGCTTGAGGGCCAGGGCAGAGGACTTGCGGGCCCAACCTTGTCGAGCTTAAGGGCTTGAGATCTGTAAGGCTTGAGGGCCAAGGTAGAGGACTTGCAGGTCCAACTTTGTCGAGCTTGAGGGCTTGAGAGCTGTGAGGCTTGAGGGCCATGGTAGAGGACTTGCGGGTCCAATTGTGTCGAGCTTGAGGGCTTGGGTACAGTAGGGGCTTGCGAGCCTAGGCTACAGGACTTGCGGGTCCAAGGGGAAAGACTTGCTGGTCCAAGGGGCAAGACTTGCAGGTCTGAGCTGTGTAGGGCATGAGGGCCTGAGTGTCGAGCTTGCGGGCTCAAGTGCAGTAGGGGCTTGCGGGCCATGGCTGTAGGACTTGCAGGTCTGAGTTGTAAGGCTTGCGGGCTAGAGACATTGGCAGAGTTTGACAAGCCAAGCACACTACTAGGTAGGCGCAGAGGGACAGAGGACTACAATACACCCTGACTTGAGGAACCTCTATAAATTCTTGTGTGTTTTTCTATGTAGTGTTTTTAATCTCTAAATCTGTTAACCAGAAATCAAGAACACCAAAAGGGGAACAAAATAATTTGAAATACCTATTCACACCCCCCCCCCTCCCCTCTATGTGATAAGTCGACACCCAATTACTAACACTTATGTCATCAAATTGAGAATTATCAACTAATGAAGGACTATCTTGTGAATATCATGAACGATGAGGGTAAAAATCTAGAAGATATGGTGGATTATAATGAGATGATTAAGAAGGGAATCCCTAACAATAACTACAATGGCAAAAGCTTGGTAAAAGATCCACCATCAATGCGACTTAAATGTGTATCAAACGCACGATTACAGAATTATTGTGAGTTCTCCACCGAAATAAGTAATGTTAACATGACTTATGTTTGTTTTGGAATTACTTTATATATTTGCTTATTCAACTTTTTTTGTCATACAAAGAGGACACACACTTCATAGGTTAAAGAGCATGTGATAATTGATGTGTCACAATACCCGAAGGTGTTCAACATGATGGACCTTTTTGTTTGCAAGAGCGATTCAAGTTACCTACCAACTCAAGCTTCTATTAATCTAAACAATAATTTACATACCAACTCAAGCTTCTATTTTTTTACCACCACTAGGCATCAATTGTGCCAATGGAACATTTCCAAAAAATCATCATCAATGGTTCCAACTTTCAACCATGACAAGTAGATAAGATCTTTATTTTATTATTGTATGAGCAAATGTGACTGTGATATGGAGTTTGAAAATCATTGGAGAGAGATAATCATAAGGGGTAAGTTGGAGGATAACCAATGACTGAATGATCTTTACAAGGATGAAGTGGCTCACAATATTTAATAAGGATAGTTTAGATCTTGTCATTCATCCACGCAACGAAGTGATTCGACTAATAATGGCTTTCATGGATGTTCTAAAACAACAAGTTCACTTGTTTACTGCTTCATTGGAATTGAAAAAATTGATATCAAGTTGGCGTATGAGTGAACATGATGAAGACTTCAAATGCAAAAAGGAAGTTTACCCTTAAAATTCAAAATTTTCTTATTGCTTAAGCAAATGTTGAAGTTCTATACAAGAAAGTTTTAGTCAATCTTTGAGCAGGCTTTTATGGAAGGTGTGGTTGGTTTTATTATTGCAAAGGAAATAAGGTACTGTGATGATCAGGATATGTACTTCACACGACATTGCGATGGAGCTGATGTGAATAAGAAATGGATTGTGAAAGTAGATTCTAAGAGTTCTGATGAGGAATGCTCTTATAGAGGTTTTCAAACTAAAGGCTTGCTATACAAACATGTCTTACGAGTATACAATATTCAGAATGATAAGTATATTCAACCAAAATACATACTTAAGAGATTTACTTTGCAGACTATGAACGGAATCTAAATTTCTAGAATCGCATCCTCGAATGACTATGATTCCAATATACTATATAGAAGCCAAATGATGCAGTACACTTACGACTTATGTCATCAAATTGAGAATTATCAACTAGCGAAGGACTATCTTGTGAATGTCATGAATGATGTGGGTAAAAATCTAGAAGATATGGTGGATTATAATGAGATGATTAAGAAGGGAATCCCTAACAACAACTACAAAGGCAAAAGCTTGGTAAAAGATCCACCATCAATGCGACCTAAATGTGTATCAAAAGCACGATTATAGAATTATTGTGAGTTCTCCACCAAAAAAATAAGTAATGTTAACATGACTTATGTTTGTTTTGGAATTACTTTATATATTTGCTTATTCAACTTTTTTGTCATACAGAGAGGACACACGCTTCATAAGGTAAAGAGCATGTGATAATTAACGTGTCATAAAACCTAAAGGTGTTCAACATGATGAACCTTTTTGTTTGCAAGAGCGATTCTAGTTCCCTACCAACTCAAGCTTCTATTGACCTAAACAATAATTTCCCTACCAACTCAAGCTTCTATTTTTTTTACCACCACTAGGCATCAATTGTGCCAATGGAACATTTCCAAAAAAGCATCATCAATGGTTCCAACTTTCAACCATGACAAGTAGATAAGATCGTTATTTTTTTATTGTATGAGCAAATGTGACAGTGATATGGAGTTTGAAAAATCATTGGAGAGAGATAATCAGAAGGGGTAAGTTGGAGGATAATCGATGACTGAATGATCTTTACAAGGATGAAGTGGCTCACTATATTTAATAAGGATAGTTTAGATCTTGTCATTCATCCACGCAACAAAGTGATTTGACTAAATAATGGCTTGCATGGAGGTTCTAAAACAACAAGTTCACATGTTTACTGCTTCAGTGGAATTGAAAAAATTGATTTCAAGCTGGCGTAGGAGTGAACATGATGAAGACTTCAAATGCAAAAAGGAAGTTTACCCTTAAAATTCAAAAATTTCTTATTGCTTAAGCAAATGTCGAAGGTCTATACAAGAAAATTTTAGTCAATCTTTGAGCAGGCTTTTATGGAAGGTGCGGTTGGTTTTATTATTACAAAGGAAATAAGGTACTGTGATGATCATGATATGTACATCACACGACATTGCGATGGAGCTGATGTGAATAAGAATTGGATTGTGAAAGTAGATTCTAAGAGTTCTGATGAGGAATGCTCTTATAGAGGTTTTCAAACTAAAGGCTTGTTATACAAACATGTCTTACGAGTATACAAAATTCAGAATGATAAGTATATTCAACCAAAATACATACTTAAGAGATTTACTTTAAAGACTATGAAGGGAATCTATCTTTGTAGAACCGCATCCTCGAATGACTATGATTCCAATATACTATATAGAAGCCAAATGATGCAGTACACTTATGACTTATATCATCAAATTGAGAATTATCAACTAGCGAAGGACTATCTTGTGAATGTCATGAACGATGTGGGTAAGAATCTAGAAGATATGTTGGATTATAATGAGATGATTAAGAAGGGAATCCCTAACAACAACTACAAATGCAAAAGCTTGGTAAAAGATCCACCATCTATGCGACCAAAATGTGTATCAAACACACGATTACAGAATTTTGAGTTCTCCACCAAAAAAATAAGTAATGTTAACATGACTTATGTTTGTTCTGGAATTACTTTATATATTTGCTTATTCAACTTTTTGTCATACAAAGAGGACACACGCTTCATAAGGTAAAGAGCATGTGATAATTGACGTGTCACAATACCCAAAGGTGTTCAACATGATGGACCTTTTTGTTTGCAAGAGCGATTCAAGTTCCCTACCAACTCAAGCTTCTATTGATCTAAACAATAATTTCTCTATATATGGTAACTTTTCTTTAAATATGACTTTAAATTTCATAAATTTCAGATGTGTTTAAATGGTGATCGGTATTCAATTAATTTTCTAATTATTGTTTTTGTTTTCTTCGATGCTTTGACCATCATGATCCTGGTTATTTGTTGTAAAGCTATTATGTGCAATTGAGGAGTGATTTAGCGGGTATTAGGAGTTGTTGTGCACTAAAGGTGCATATAATTAAATAATTATGTACTAATATGTTATGGATAGAGAGAGGACCCCAAGGGCAAATGATTTTAAGAACAATGTGTCACCATAATGAACACTTCCTCTTAATATATACTAAATTATTAAGAAACTCATAGCTTAAAAAGTAAAAAAGTTATGAAAAGAAATAACTTAAAGCATCAACGAAAATATAAGAATCTATAACAGCAACAAACATGGATGCATGAAGATATTGATAAAGTAGATAACAAATACAGGAATGCATTAAAATATCTTCATGCACTCCATTCAAATGATTATTAAAGATTTGATGTAGAACTTAAGTATCTAAGTTTGAAATTAAATAGCTAAGTTATATTTAATTAACTGTAACGAGGAATCTTAGTTGATTTAATTTTTGTGTATTAAAAATTGGTCATATTGTAGAATATTATGACTGTTTGTGAAGACATTTTGATCGTATTGTTGGAAATTCGACCATATTTCCAGAACATGTGAAAAAAAATAAGGCACATTTAGCATTTTTCACAACCTATCGGAAAAAAAATTCTAGCACGCACACATTGAAATATAACCACAATAATACAGTTCCAGCAGGGCAACAATAGCAAAAAACATATGAACATTAAGTTATGATTTAAATTGAAGAATAGAAGAAACTATACAGCATAAAGAATACAATTCCAAATAAATTAAATTGATGTTAAGCAATATGGTAATTAGAAGAATATGATGAATACAATTCCAAATAACACAAATACATCAATTCTAATCTAAATCAGCAGGGCAAATTTTTCCGTTAAACATATAACAACAATTTCAATCTAAACCAGCTTTTTTCACAATCTACTTGGCAACAATAACACAAATCCAGCCATTTCTGTTGAACATATCAAGGAAGATCTCACACATATGATTGAAAAATATCATACAAATAAACAATTCAATATAAACCATGATGTCAAACATTTTACAAAAAATATCATCCAAGATATAAGTTAAACAACATCATTAAACCACCAAAAAATACTGTCAAAATTCTAAATACTTCTTTCGAAGAATGTCTCAAGAATTTCCATTGAAATTTCTGCTCAAATTTTGGCATCTATTTTTGCCAACTTTGGTATTTCTTCCATGCTACCTTCCTTTTCCCAAGAATTGTCTCCAGATACATCAACACAAAAACACCACTATCATCCCCATTCATTTGTTCAGAAATCACTAGCACCAGATTGAAAGGCCACTGCATAATATCATCATGCGAGATGCTAGAAGAGTTTTCATGAAGATAGTGGATCTGCACAAACAAAATATTACTCAGTAGAACATCACTAACATTAAAAATGGAAAATTGAAATAGATAGAGAGGAAAATAATACCACTTCAGATATGCAACTGAAATGCATGGGGTTAGGCAGTGAGTCATAAAATTCCCAAACCTTGTCTTTCAAATTTACATCCAGCAAAGCCCAGTGGCTTGATATGTTGACAGGAATTATAATTAAATCAACATACTTCACTGCATTTGTCATACAAAGATTAACTAAAATCTTGTTGTTTCTAAATGAATTCCTTTTGAAGTTTTGCAAAGTTAAAATTATGAACATATGACATTACAAATATATTGTCAGATGACAAAATAAATGGAAAATAATCACATGTACATAAAACATAGTTAGGGGAAACATATAGAAAGTGCCCCACGTTTCTAGGGTTTGTAGCTATCTTCATGCTAAGGACAACACTATAAGCGTCCAAATGAAGGTCGCTAAGCTACTCTATCTTCAAAAGTTCTTCTATATTGGAGCAGTATATTGCATGATTTCCTCGCTCAAATATTATGCTTGCACTACAACAATTCAAGTAGTATAAAAGAAGTAATTCGATTGATAATGAAACCAAATCGACAAATAAATAATACATGTTTGGATATATAATAGAATGTGGTCTATCATATCATAATCTCTTGCAGATATCAGGACTCTCCCAGGAAAATCAAAAGCCCTGGTGTCGGAGTAAACAACGAGTGCTTCTTTCTGTATGCCCAACCCTTGATTGATTTAATCAAACTTCTTACCTCCACCATCTTCGGAGCAGGTAGAGCAATCAATGGATCAGAAGAAATATCTATTGGGGAGAAAATTGGGTGGGTGAACCTAGGGCTTGTTGGGGTGGTATTAATGATGTGGATGGATGAGTGACTGGTGATGGCTGAAAGGAGGCGATGGTGTGTCGTGTCGGACATCAAAAACAAGGGCAGTCAAAGCATCAATGCTAGCATCGCAATAACTTCGCACTTTCGCACTTCATCATCTATATATTCTTGTAGTCGAGACTCCATCCCATCTCTCTCTCCACTCCCTCCTTTGTCTTCTTCCTTCCTCTCCTTTCTCTTTCCCTTCTCTCCAACCTCCTTCACCTTTTCTCTTCTGATGTAGGCTTGGGTGTCCGGGTCGCTCTCACCTCTTAAAATCACCAAATGCGGATGACAATCGCAGCCATCTACAGGTTGGTTCCTTCACTTTCTAACGCGCACAAACAGCCACAACACACAAGGAACGGACGACAACAATAAGCCAATGTCGCCCCAGTCAAAAGGATCAACAAGATCCGGACAAGCGGTTGTTATTGTTTACCACAAGGAGATCCTCTGAAAACAACAACTTCGGAAAATAGGAAGATCTCCCCCAACAAAAGCAAAATGAGGATCTCCACTCCTCATCTAATAAAAGATAAAAAAACTAGAACGTTTTACTACTCTGAATGAAGATAATCACGAGAAAACAACATCGAGAAATTCGTCACAAATCCTAGTCCACCACAACTATCAACGGAAGAAACCCACAAATATTTAGAAATCGTTACCCCTCCCGGAATCGAAGATTCGGGTTGTAGAAATCCTAAGATGTTCATAGGGGTGGTCGCCGGAGGAGAGTCCTTGATGATGAGCATCGTCGCCTTCAAATCCGGTCACCACGAGCAAGCCCTTTGACCAAAATCTAGCCGAGAGATCTCTTTCTTCAATCTTCAAGAGGGTTGGCCGAAAATCACAAGGAGGGATGAAGGGAGGTGGTCGGCCAAAGAAGAGGTTGCTGGTGTTGGATCTTGTGGCGCCCTTAGAGGGGGGGGGTGAATAAGGGACTTTTTAAATTAAGAGTTTTTACTTAAGAATTTTTAAAACAAATTTTGTTTTTCTAAAAAACACTTATAAAAGTTTTCAAACTATGAAATTTTTAAATTAATTCAAACAACAATTTCTAAGTTAAAGATTAAGCAACCAAATTTGCAATTAAAGAAAAGGCATAATTTTTAATCATGAAATTCTCATACAATAAAAATGATCTTAACAATGCTTAAGATCAATGCACAAATATGAAAATAAACTTTTAACAATTTGTATTTACCAATCCTTCTCCCAAGGATCGGAAGGCTATCACTTGTCTCTCCCTAGACCAAGCCCAAGCCTATCCTCTAGATCTTCCCAAGATCTAGACGTAGCACACAAGGCCACGATTTCCTACCAAGCCACGCAAGGACTTGGACGCTCCGCACAAGGAAGCAATTTTTCCCTAAGCCACGCAAGGACTTAGACGTCACGCACAAGGAGACGATTTCCCTACCAATACAAAGTGAAATGTATATAAATGAAAATACAAAATGAAATGAAGAACTCCCTAGAAATTCAGATCTCTGAGAGGAAGGTTGAAGCCTCGAGATGATCATTGATGTAGAAGCGCGTCCGATCTCATCTTCAATCTCAAACCTTCTCAGCACAAATGGGTGTTGATGAGGTTCTGGAGCTCTCTGGTTCGTATGAACTCAGGAAAGGACTTAGAATCTTCAAAGCTCTGAATGCACGAACAAAACTAACCACTTTATAGATTTTCACTGTCGCCTGGGCGACATCGCTGTCGGAATTCTGACAGCGCCAAACTGTCGTTCGTCGTGCTGTCGTGCGAGCAGTTGCTGTAACTTCTGTCCTATCGCCTAGGCGACATCGCTGTCGGAATTCCGACAGCGCCAAACTGCTGCTCGTCGTGCTGCCATGCAGGCAGTTACTGTAACTTCTGTCCTGTCGCCTGGGCGACAGTAGATGTCGGAAAATTCCGACATCGAAATTCTCCATACAGTTAAATTGAGCTCCAATCAGACATGTGAACATCTCATATCTGTTACCTGCACACCATTAATCAAAAATAGGATCAAATACATTCGGGATTTGTTATTAGCAAACCAAGGAGTTTGGAAGGCATGCTCCAACAATCTCCTCCTTTTGATAATAACAAATCCACTTTGAAAGAAATCACAATATCCTATTGAGTGATAGAAGATAAGCAAGATTAAATAGGTGGGTGTGCAATAATGTCAATTGGTTGATGCTCCCCCTACATGTATTCTCCCCCTAAGTGTGTATTCCCCCTTAATATTCTATATTTCTCCTATATAGATTTCTTCAATTAATCTCCCCCTTTTGGTATTATCAAAAGAAGGTGGGGTGAGGGTAGTGAGGAGGCATTTCTTATAAATGATAAAGCATGATCGAGCTTTTGTAATATAGATAATGATAAAGATTTTAAGCATAGTATATAAGAGATTTCAAATAAAAGATAAGAGTTGTAAGCAAGCGGAAGATTATAAGACACATCTTTTTGTAAGCATGAAAGTCAGTGTTATAAATATGAGTTTAAGTGCAAAATGTAAAGATGTTTTAACCTTTTTGAAATCTCAAGGTTTTTTTTTGTTTTTATAAATATACCAAGCATGAAATGAACACATCAAAAAGAAAATATATTACAATGTTACTAAATTTTAAGTTCAAGAAATATCAAAACATTGTAGAGATCATGCTAGGTTATCTAGTGCATTTCTTATATAAAGAGTAGTATAGATAAAGCATTAGAATCCAATACTAATGAGAAGAAGTGTTATGAAATATAATGATGTACACATAAGTGTATTTTGGGCAATGTTAACAATTTATTTAAATCACAAAATACAAGACATATGTAGAGTAAAGTGCAAAATAAAACACAAGTATATTTACTTTCACACACTTTAATGCACACTATTTTATAAAAAGTGGTGTACTAATCAAGGGTTGCACAAGATACTTTACTATTCTTTCCAAGGTGCTCAACCTCACAATGCTTATGAAGACTTATCAGGAGGTTCAAGTAGTGCTTGGTGGAGTTATATTTGTCTACATATATAATAATTTTTTTAAAAAAAAAATTTTACATTTGTGAGACAACATTCTCCAAATACACTTGTTTTGCAAACCCAAAAATTTTAACTTAACCACTTTTCTAAATTTCACAAATGCAATTTAAATGTAGTGTATGCAATAAACTTATGCAAGATATAATTCATTGTACAAATACAATACACAAGCAAGCATTTTTAGATTTAAACACACATGTTGATTACCAAAATAAGTGAGTGAAAGGTATCATTATCAATCATAATACATTTACTCATACTTAGAGGCATGTTAAGCTTGGTTCTACACATATTTTTCAATACAATTTATGCACTTTTAAATAGATATATCATAGCATGATAAACAAAACAATGTTCATAGTAATTTGAAGGAATAAATTTTAACATTGTAAAAAAAATCTAAATAATAGAATTCATTCATGCTTGATATTGGCAATAAAGATCATACAGTTTTTTTTTGTTTTATCATTTTTAAATCAATAAAAAAAATCACAAAAAAAAATATTTTGTAATTTTTGAATTTTGAATTTTTTTATTTGATTTTTCATAATATGAATAAAAACAAAATAACAAAAAGTCAGAAACACAAAAACTAAGTAGTACATATGAACTAAAATATTTTTATAGATTCTTAGAAATTTTAAATATCAAAAAAATCAAACCCCCGTGCTAGCGCAGGAAACGGTACTTGATTTTTTGAGAATTTTAAAAATCTGATTTTTGATATTTATTAAGTGTCCTTAGAGTAGTCTTATGCAAAAATTTTGTAATTTATGGAGATGTCTTGATTGCTCAAATTTGCATAAAACTATAGCTTTTTCAAATACATGTGTTTTACAAAAACAGTTGAGCTCAAAAAGATAAATTATGCAAACACAAGAGGACATTTGTTTTTATTAAATAACCCAAAATATGCATGATTTAAGTGATAAGTAAATAAAATGATCATGCAAAGAGTAAAATAAGTATGTCCTAAGATTGAAGACTACCCCGACTAAATGTCTACACCCTAGCCCCGTACAAAGTGACGGATGGGCATGAGGAGCTGCACGCATGTCGTAGGTTGGGGTGTTAATCCCATATGCACACACTAGAGAACGCTCAACCTAGCACTCTTTCCCCCCAGTGCCTCGGAAGGCCCCACTGGAACCCTCCCTGGTTAAGGACAAGACATGACTTAGAGGTTAGGTATCTAATGCATACAACCCTACGCCCCCGCTATTGTGAGATATGAAGTCAAAGGTGAATAATCTTTTGACAACCTATGCCTTTCAAACTATGGGTTGATTTATAAACTATGGGTTTTGTTTAATGTGATGAGGTATAAAGCCGCATAGTTTTTCTACTTTTATGAGAAGACGATATGTGATAACTAGCCCAATTACTAATATTCAATAAGTGATAAAGCTAGTATGATGAGTTTTGGCTTTAATGTCATGTCATAAGATTTATATTAATATTGCATGTATTTCCAAAATAGAGTTTCAAATTATAGATCTAGAATGGAGGGATGATTAAGTTTGATGTATCTTTATTATTCCTAAGTTGATTCTAGAATCTATGTATATGTGAGATACATGCAATTACTAACAAAGCATATTCATACATCAAATAATGTAAGGAAAATATTATTCATAATTTTTATCATAAGATTCATAATTCATATTATCGATTTGAGATATTTCTTGATAGAACATGAATAATGATTTATGATTAAAGAGAATTTTTCATAGAATATATCTTAGATCATCATGATGTATGTAAATTCTAATTCTTCTAGACTTATGACAATGTGATTTGGTGATTTTCTTTTGAAAGAACATGTTTGATTTGTAAGTCTAGAAAAATGATGATCATCCAATCATATAAAAGATAAAGATCATATATATAAAGTTTTGAAATAAATTTTATTCAATAATTGAATATATTGATCTTTGGTTTTTCATGATGAGATATGATTTATGATACAATATTCACATATATTCTAATGATTAATCCATAACCTATGTGTTTGTTGGAATTTTAGTATTATATTATAATTTCAAATCACATAGTTATCATCAAATTTAAATAACATTGTACATATTATACCTAGCAAAAATATATAAGCATAGACCAAGAAGTGATGCTAGAATGATGAGTTTGAATGCAATGTTATTACATAGGATTAATGGAGATAATGTTGCATGTAATATGAGAAGTTTTCAAATTAATTTTCTTTAGACCTAGAATAAAATGATTAATCTTTTGATTTGATCTTAATGATGCAAGATAATTCTAAGGTCTAAATTACATGCAAACATTGGTGCACACACATCACACACATAATATCTAAATTAATATATGAAACAATTATACTAAGGATAGTATGTGATGAAAAATCCATAAACACAGAAATTTCCAAATCAAGCAAACTAAGATAGCTTTTAAAACGGAGTTGAAATTGGGCAAGTTGACAGCACCAAAAGAACTCAAATGAGCAAGCCTAGTTTGCCGTTGGATGGAGATTTTTGTGCTCTTTCCAAAAATATATTAAACGCGAAAATCAGGCGAACGGATCAAAAGATATGGATGTTTGAAGTTTTGATCGTAAACTCGCATTTTTGAAAGATTAAACATGCGTTTAGATGAATTTTTGTTTTCAATTTTTCTAGATAATGTTCTTCATAATAAGGGCTATCATATGCAGCAAATAAAATAGAAGATTATCAAAATGTTGCACATTTTAATTTTTAGCTTAAGCCCTTTAATAAACCATTTAAATCCATAATTTTTTTTAAAAGAAAATAATTTCATTGGTCTTGAAGATAATTTCAATATTCAAATGATAATGCTAATTCAAGAAATTGAAGGATAAAGGATTTTAAAAAGGATATATATAAGCAATTTTTTAAAAGGATGAAAGGTAGGTCACTTTTAAGATCATATGACTTTATTATCAATTTTAATTCAATTTGATTTGATAAAACATTTGGTTTAAGTTGAGTAAGTCATATCTTATGAAATATAAAGTGACCATAATCATTTTGGATAAAAAAAAAATACAAAACAAACAAAAGAAAAAAAAAGAAATAAAGCACATCATGAAGTAGATAATTGATATTTCATTTTTAATTGTTTCAACTTCATGCAAATGATAAAATACTAATGAATAAGAGATTTAGGTATCCAAAGGGGACCATGAGGGATGGTTCCTTTGGGTACCCAAATACGACATGATGATTTTGTAGGAGACAAGGATAAATGAGCCTTTTCTATTAAAGTTGATGTGTCATTTTTCTTTAAGGGTCTCCATTCATACCTTGGTTGTTTATCTTTAAAATTCATATTATGATTATGTGACATCTTTATATGATTGTATTTGTTTGAAAAATAATTCATTTGAGATTTATGCTTATTCAAATTATTTTTTAAAATAGATTGATGTTGATAATCATAATGAATTTTATTATATGGATTCTTTGAAAATTTATAAGAGTGATTGTCTTTCTTTAGAATTGAATGTTGAAAGAGTGGGTTACAATAAATTTTAAATGATTGATTCTTAATTTGATGATTTTCATTTCCACTCTTTCTTATAGACATACTCTTATAATATGAAGGAAAATATTTTATAGTTTGATTTTCATGAAAATGAGTTTTTAAATTTGAGTCGTGATTGAAAATTTATTGAGACTTATAATAGTGACTCTTAAAAATTTTGTGAGGGTCATAATTCTTTTTGAAACTAAACTCCTTTTGAGTTGATGTATGAAAATGATCCCTTTTAGAAATGATTTTGTAAGTTAATTTATCTTTGTTATTTAAAATCTTATGATGAAAGTCATTACAAGTAATTAGAACTTTTTCAACAAAAGATTTTAATTGTCTTAACTTACAAGTTAAAGCATCATTTTCAAATATCAATTTTTCATTATGCTTTTTAGAAACTAAGAGCCCTTTTTCAATTTCCTTGAATTGTTCTTTTAATAAGTTGCAATCAAAACAAGGAGTAGGAATTTCAACTAAAGAACAAGATGGAGAAGCAAATCATAATTAGATTCTACATTAACATTAGCTTTTAACCTTTTATTTTCTAAACGTAATTTATCATTTGTAATTTTCAATTTGTTAATTTTACGTTTAGCAACTTGTAGCATATGTAATGTGGAAATAGAATTAGTCACAAAGATAGAAGAATTTGATTTACTTACATTGCTATCGGGAGAGGCAAGGTTTGAACATAAAGTTCCTTTCACATCTTTTTGGCACTCCTCTTCCGAAGACAGTACTTCTTCTTCTTTTCCATTTGATGTGTGCTCCATTGATTCATCATGAGAGGAGCATTCTTGAAGGCTTGTGCAAGCTTGCATATTCTCCGGTTCTTGTGATTGTTTGATACCTGTAGAAGGAGAATCATAAGTTCTTTCAAGAAACATCCAAATCTCATAAGCGGTAGGCAAAATATAAATAAGTTTGAAAATATTTTGGTCTAACGCACAAAATAGACTATTCATAGATTTTGCGTTTAAAACAATTTCGTTTCTAGTTAGTACGCTAGATGGCTTTTCAATAGTAATATTCCAAACTTTTTCATCTAAGGCCTTAAGAAAATTTTTCATTAATGTTTTCCACCCTTTATAAGTTTTGCCCATAAATAAAGGAGATGATAATACTTTTTCATTTATATTAAAATTTTCCCCACTAGTAGAAGCGAGATCATGATCATAAGGCGCCATCATTCCCGGTTGTTAAGACGATTTGGAATAACCTGCCTCTGATACCACGTGTTGGATCTTGTGGCGCCCTTAGAGGGCGGGTGAATAAGGGCCTTTTTAAATTAAGAGTTTTTATTTAAGAATTTTTATAACAAATTTTGCTTTTCTAAAAATCACTTATAAAAGTTTTCAAACTATGAAAATTTTAAATTAATTCAAACACAAATTTCTAAGTTAAAGATTAAGCAACCAAATTTGCAATTAAAGAAAAGACATAATTTTTAATCATGAAATTCTCATACAATAAAAATGATCTTAACAATGCTTAAGATCAAGGCACAAATATGAAAATAAACTTTTAACAATTTGTGTTTACCAATCCTTCTCCCAAGAATCGGAAGGCTATCACTTGTCTCTCCCTAGACCAAGCCCAAGCCTATCCTCTAGATCTTCCCAAGATCTAGACGTAGCACACAATGCCACGATTTCCTACCAAGCCACGCAAGGACTTGGATGCTCCGCACAAGGAAGCGATTTTCCCCTAAGCCACGCAAGGACTTAGACGTCACGCACAAGGAGACGATTTCCCTACCAATACAAAGTGAAATGTATATAAATGAAAATACAAAATGAAATGAAGAACTCCCTAGAAATTCAGATCTCTGAGAGGAAGGTTGAAGCCTCGAGATGATCGTTGATGTAGAAGCACGTCCGATCTCGTCTTCAATCTCAAACCTTCTCAGCACAAATGGGAGTTGATGAGGTTCTGGAGCTCTCTGGTTCGTATGAACTCAGGAAAGGACTTAGAATCTTCAAAGCTCTGAAGGCACGAACAAAACGAACCACTTTATAGATTTTCACTGTCGCCTGGGCGACATCGCTATCGGAATTCCGACAGCGCCAAACTGTCGTTCGTAGTGCTGTCGTGCGAGCAGTTGCTGTAACTTCTGTCCTGGCGCCTGGGCGACATCACTGTCGGAATTCCGACAGCGCCAAACTGCTTCTCGTCGTGTTGCCGTGTGGGCAGTTGCTGTAACTTCTGTCCTGTCGCCTGGGCGATAGTAGATGTCGGAAAATTCCAACATCGAAATTCTCCATACAGTTAAATTGAGCTCCAATCAGAATTGTGAACATCTCATACCTGTTACCTGCACACCATTAATCAAAGATAGGATCAAATACATTCGGGATTTGTTATTAGCAAACCAAGGAGTTCGGAAGGCATGCTCCAACAGCTGGAGGAGAGAGGTGGCCGAAATATTAGAGAGGAGATGGAGAAGATCGGCCAAGGGGACGAGGAGAGGAGAGGAGGGAAGAGGGCGGCCAAGAGAGGGAGGGGTCGAACCTAGAGAAGAGGTGAGGAGGGAAGGGGGCGGCCAAGGGAGAGGCTCCAAGCAAAGAGAGTTAGGAGTTTCTTTTCATCAAAAATCTAAATATTACAACATCATATGGCCTTATATATGGCCTTACAACAAGGAGGGCTATTTGCAACCCAAATTAATAAAACACCAAAATGTGGCTAAACGCAGGACACCAAATAAAATGTCTGAATCTAAAATACAACATGACATGACATGTTAACTAAAGCAAAGAAATAGAATATATAAAAAATATAAAGGTTCCGGCGGAGGATCTATGGAGGATGCTCAACATCGTCAGCAGCATCCTCCTTAAGCGGTGGTGGATCATCTGGATCATGCGGTGGAGGCTCAGGTGGTGGTGGAGGGTCTTCATCCACATCAATCGGTGGAGGGTCTTCAACAATCGGGGATGAGGGAAGAGAGGGGATTAAAGGATGGTCCCCATCAATCCTCCCCCACTCAAAAACACTCATCACCGATGAGTGGGCTCGAAGGAGCCAGCGTGGGAGAGCAGCAACCTGGAGGAGTACATCCGAGGGAGCGGGCCATGAAGGTGGCCCATCCGGCCATGGGGGCAGGAAGCAGCAAGGGGCCCAGCATGGCCCAAACGAGTCCTCAACCTGTGGCAACCAATCAAGCAAAAAGTTGGCCCCGGGGACCTTGATCATAGCATATGAAAAAGAAGGGTAAAGTGCTACAATATCAAAAGACATCTTACCTCCGGAGATCACCATGAGAGTGAACAACATGCTACCCCACGCACCCCTTAACCCATCAGAATTCTTCGTGGAGAGGAACGTAGGGAGAGATAACTATAGTGGAGCTAGAAAAAGTGAAAAATATCTCGAAACGTCGACATTGGGGTTTGGGCCCCTCTCAGCAAAGATATTCAACGGAGAAGAAATATTATCTAGCATTACAATTATTCGACGATAAGTACCGAAAGTACTGACATTGCCCTCTAGGTTGCCAAAAGACAACTGTCCAGGGGAAGGATCCACTAAACCCGAGTCTACCTTATTGCGGGATTCTCCAACGGGTGCGGTGACAACATAGTGAATGGACCTAAGTGGGTCGGCTAACACCAAGTCATCATGTTTGGGTGAGTTAAGACTTCTTGGAACACCTACTAATTCATTATATAATTTTGAATCCAAGTTCATCCTAGGATGGGTAGTCGCACGAACTATAGCAGCGGGGTCTTTGGGAGATAAGAATGTTAAAAAGTTCATAACTTCGTTCCCAAGACTAGATTAAAAAATGCTAGCACTCCCAAAGGGAGTGGTATCGGGAGCACGAAGCCTAGGACGATCCCAAAATTTATGGTCAACTAGCATAGGAAGGACAACCCAACGAAACCACTCATCTCGTCCCGCAGTGGTAATGGGTTCCATACCATACTTCAAGGTCGGGACCGAAGTAGGGGGACCCAAGCAACCATAAATGGGTGACAGTTCAATGGGGGAGCTAACACTAGCATATGGTCCACTAGTGCAGAGAATGTGCCCACACAACTACTACCAATAGGTAACGGATTGGACCACTTGTCCTCCCCACTAGAAGACACAGGAAACTCACTAGCCCTAATCCCGCTATCAAGAGTGTGAGGAGCTAATAAGGGTCGCCCCATCTCCTCGGCTTTCTCACCAACATCATCAGAATCACTTGTCTCTATTTCAGAATTTTCAACAACCTCCGGAATGATCTCGGGATGACCAACAGGAGGCTCCCTAAAGCTAATGGGATCATGTAAAGGTTGACTAATCAGGGCAACCTCAGTCTCAGACACTAAGCCAATCGTGGGAGTATCAACATGGACAATATGGCTTATGGGCAGGCTAGGGCTAACCGGACTAGTCTCGGGTTTAACGGTTAGGCATAAAGTGTTCGTTTCTGAGTGGCCAATACAGTCTATAGGCTGATTTTGACTAGTGGTGTCAACATCCCTTTTCGTTGCTAAGCATAGGGGTGTCGACTCAGCAGGGCTACAAATGTCCCCAGATGGGACCGATGGCTTCGTAGGCGGAGTGGACCTAAGAGATATAAGCCGACCTTGATACATGAAGTCTAAGGTGTCATCGCGATCATCGTATATAATATCATGGCTAGCAAGCCAAGGGCGTCCTAACAACACATGGAAGTCCTTCATAGGAAGGACATCACACAAAACACACTCAGAATAGGCTTTGATGGTGAGGGGCACCAAACATTGTTGGGACACAAAAATAACACTCTCATCAGGACACACAAGGTGGTATGGGAAAGGATGTGGCTCGGTGGTCACCAACATCCTAAACACCGCGCTCTCCGTTATAGCGTTGGTATGATAAACGCTATCAACGACCAACCTGCACCACTTCTCACCGTGCATAAAGTTTAAACGAAATTGATGTGCCGGATCACGGCTAAACCTTGTCGTTGTAGGTTCATGGAATGGGTCTCTAGTCCCATGACGGAATTTAGTGAACTCCATCGGGTCCAAACCCATATGGGAGTAGTGCGGGGACAGCCTCATTCCTAAAGTTGTGCTCATGGGCTAGGGGAAGGCAAATCTGACTAAAATCTTATAAAACGTAATTTTATTCCCGCCTGATAACTAGGGTAAATTAAGATATTTTTTTTATTTTAATGCTGAAAATAGAGTGAGGATTGTCCAGAAAATTTTTTATTGATTTTCGACAAAAAATTTCAGATTTCAGACCGCCATTCGCACACCGCAGAGAATCAAATTTTTGAATTTTGATTTCAGATTTATGGAAAAATATGTGGGTGCAAGTGTCCTACAAGAAAAACGATGATGATTGTGCCAATTAGGAAACCGGCACGAACCTGGCTCTGATACCAAATTGATGTAGGCTTGGGTGTCCGGGTCGCTCTCACCTCTTAAAATCACCAAATGCAGATGACAATCGCAGCCACCTACTGGTTGGTTCCTTCACTTTCTAACGCGCACAAATAGCCACAACGCACAAGGAACGGACGACGGCAATAAGTCAACGTCGCCCCGGTCAAAAGGATCAACGAGATCCGGACGAGCGGTTGTTATTGTTTACCACAAGGACATCCTCCGAAAACAACAACTTCGGAAAATAGGAAGATCTCCCCCAACAAAAACAAAATGAGGATCGCCACTCCTCGTCTAATAAGAGATAAAAAAAACCTAGAACGTTTTACTACTCTGAATGAAGATAATCACGAGAAAACAACATCGAGAAATCCGTCACAAATCCTAGTCCACCACAACTATCAACGGAAGAAGCCCACAAGGATTTAGAAATCGTTACCCCTCCCGGAATCGAAGATCCGGGTTGTAGAAATCCTAAGATGTTCACGGGGGGTGGTCGCCGGAGGAGAGTCCTTGATGATGAGCACCGTCGCCTTCAAATCCGGTCGCCACGAGCAAGCCCTTTGACCAAAATCTAGCCGAGAGATCTCCTTCTTCAATCTTCAAGAGGGTTGGCCGAAAATTACAAGGAGGGATGAAGGGAGGTGGTCGGCCAAAGAAGAGGTTATTGGAAGAGAGGGGTGGCCGAAATATTAGAGAGGAGATGGAGAAGATCGGCCAAGGGGACGAGGAGAGGAGAGGAGGGAAGAGGGCGGCCAAGAGAGGGAGGGGCCGAACCTAGAAAAGAGGGGAGGAGGGAAGGGGGCGGCCAAGGGAGAGGCTCCAAGCAAAGAGAGTTAGGGTTTTCTTTTCATCAAAAATCAGAATATTACAACATCATATGGCCTTATATATGGCCTTACAACAAGGAGGGCTATTTGCAGCCCAAATTAATAAAACACCAAAATGTGGCTAAACGCAGGCCACCAAATAAAATGTCCGAATTTAAAATACAACATGACATGACATGATAACTAAAGCAAAGAAATAGAATATATAAAAATATAAAGGTTCCGGCGGAGGATCTATGGAGGACCCCCAACATCTTCAGCAGCATCCTCCTCAAGCGGTGGTGGATCATCTGGATCATGCGGTGGAGGCTCAGGTGGTGATGGAGGGTCTTCATCTGCATCAATCGGTGGCGGGTCTTCAACAATCGGGGACGGGGGAGGAGAGGAGATGAAAGGATGGTCCCCATCATCTTCTCTCCCATGTGCCCTCTTTCCCTTCTTACTACTACTAACCTTCTC
Source organism: Dactylorhiza incarnata (assembly GCA_033032865.1). Lineage (NCBI taxonomy): Eukaryota > Viridiplantae > Streptophyta > Magnoliopsida > Asparagales > Orchidaceae > Dactylorhiza > Dactylorhiza incarnata. Next base: position 18,114,792 of record JAWHQI010000022.1, on the reverse strand, counting down.
CTCCTTAACCTCTTTCTTACCATTCTTCTTGACCTTATAGTTCTCCTTCCTCTCCTTTTATTCCATGTTCTCCTTCATCTTTTCCCACTTTCTCCTCAATAATTGTGCAATTTCCTTCTCAAGTGTCTCTTCTTCATATGCCTCCTCCTCCTTCTCCTTCTCCTTCTTCTCCTCCTCAGTGGACTCCTCGTCCTCCTCCGACCCCTCCTCCTTCAACTCTTCTTCTTCAGACCTACTCTCCTCAAACTCTGAATCCCTATCATTATCAACTCCTATAAGGTGCTCCTCATTTGGAAGAATCTTCTCGAAGGACCTCTTAACATGTACATCAATTAAGATGTCACGTATGAGAAGGGGGGAAGAATGGTAAATTGATTTTGAGACAAATGTTCTTATAATACTGACTTTGTCACGCTTACAGCTTATTCAACTTCAAATGCATGGATAAATAAAATTTTGCACTAAAGCTGACCTTAGCAAACCACCGATATAGTCGGGGTCTAGCTAAGTCATCCACAACTTCCCAAAAGATTAGTCAACTCAAAGAACCAAACCTACAAGAATGAAGTATGATCACGGGTTACGTTATGAGTGGAATAAAAATTAAAAGATAAATTTATCCTTACTTTCCACCAAAAGAATGGGACAACCCTCAAAATAACTTAAACTCTCATTAAATTTCATCATCGAATCTATACGACTTAATGACCGGAATTGGGAGTGCAGGAAGGTGTGCGCAAATTATACTTTCTAAACTCTTGAAAACCCTCAAAACTATGAAGACAATCTGAGATTTTTAATTCCTTCGGGGGAAAGAAAATTGCACAACAAGTATTTCACCAACGTGTCAACCCTTTGCGACTCAACCTCCTCATACCACTCGGCTCGAGCAAGCCGCAAAATCTCGGCAACCATATCTTTCTGCTCAAAATTAGCAAATGTGCACCTCTGAAAATTGAACTCTCGACCACGTTTGGGAAGTCCTAACATCATTGCCTTGATTCATGGTGAACTTAAGGTAGAACTTCATGAGTAGGAAATCCCTCTTCTCAATGGAGTAAGACCTCAACAACATGCTCGATAGAGGAATGTTTTGGTTGATGTCGGGGAATGAGAACAGAGGAAGTATTCCATCATCAAGAAGCTCATTCTGGGAACGCTCACTAATGACATTAAGCAGAGGCTATGCTCGTTCCTTGAACGAAGATACAACACACCTACAATTAAGGTATGAACTGTCGGTCATCTGCAAGGAAAAATACGGCTGCATAAGTAGAAAATTGAGCTTGCATAGTTCAAAGTAGGCTCGTAGCAGATATTAAAAACGAACGTATAAATTCATATTACCTCAAAGCCTATAGTAAATAAGACGTAACTTACTTTTAAATCTGTGAGAATGACTCCTCTGATAGAAGATTTGAAGTTGGAGTCCACTATGGCATCAACGTTCTTTTTCTTCTTAACGACAACATGGACACCACATCATTCATGCAAATGGAGCTCTCCTTCCGCGTTGAGCGGGAAAGAGAAGAAGCGAGAGATTTTTGCAAGCGTTTGCCATTGATTTGGAATTGTCGCCAAACTTTTCAGCCGCTAGGGAATTTCCTTAGGCGCAACACAAGGAAGGAGAGCGAGAGAGATTTTGAAAAGCTCGAGCGGAATTGGGTGGGTACCACAAATAAAGAGCTATTTGTTCGTGCACTTAAAACTAGGTACGTTACATGCACCAAAAAATTTCCCCAAAATAACATAGGGGTGAATCGTCTCCATATGTAAAGCATCTTCCACGTCCTCTTCCGCTTCGCTGTTGTAATGATTCCTTTTACAAGCAGTTGACCATTAATTAAAACATTGTGTTGTAAGAGTTTTCAATTTTTTAATGATAATATGTATTATGATTATGCTTGGTTTATAAAAGAAATATATATATATACATGGTGAGAGATAAGGGGTTTCACCCTTATCATTTAATTAATACAACATAAAATAAACATACTATCAATTAAATAATACGAAAAATAATTATACATAAATTTTCAATTTTATTTAAAAAATCTTCATACTGAGATGTGTCAAATCAACTTTAATAAAGTTGATGTGTTTAACGACAACTCATAAATATCGTGACATGCCTAATAAAAGTCTATAATAGTAGGTATATTAAATCTATTAAAAATAATTTTCATATTATGATTTTTCATCGTTATTTTAATTTATGGATATAATATAATTACTTGAATGATCGTTTATATTTAAATTGTTTTTTAAATAATTTATATTATATGTTAAATAATTTATTGGAATTAAGAAGTCATTAAGAAAATCTTATTTGTTTGTGATGACATCAAAATATACGGGTTCGTCCACAATAGTCTGTGAATGGCCAAGCAGTTTTGCACTAGCCGCTATTCAGAGATCACGTTGGTCTGTGAATAGTCAATCAATTTTGTGATGTTCGTTATTCGCAAACCAATTGGTCTGCGAATAGTAAATCAATTTTGTGCTAGCCGCTATTCGCATACCATATTGTTTTGCGAAACAATTTTATGCTGGCCGTTATTCGTAGAACACATTGATATGCATATAGTCAATTAGTTTTGTGTTGACTTAGCCTGATGTCAGTGCTGGCGAAGTCCGCCATTGCACTAATATAGGATCAGAGGTACATACCGTTCGACTCGTATAAATATAAGGGAAGGTACGGAGATTCCATATTGGCAAATCCATTAAATCATGTACAAAATCAAAAAAGAGGGTGAACATATCAGGAACAAAAATCAACTGGACGGATCAAATCAGTCGATTCTCCCAGATTTTTAGCTTCAACCTTGAAAACCATGACCGGAAAGGATAATTTATTTTTGTTTTTTTAATACGTATTAATAGTTTAAGGCGATTAATATTAACACATTTAAAATAACTATTCACACACCAATAAATACCATGGAAAATTGCCAGTTTCGAAGGTCTAAAGCCCCCTCGCTCTAATGTCAAAGCCAGTTAAGGCGCAAAAATTTGCATGCCTTCATCTTCTGTGTTATTCTGGATTAACTCCCACGGTCAAATAGACTGGTAGCTGGATTGATAGTTTATCTGCATGAATGGCGTGTTTAATGAATTTGGCGTAAATCGAACCGGATTCAAACCGGAACCGCAAAGAACCGGACCGAACCGTTCGCGAATTATTTGGGTTCCGGTTTGAATTTTGGAACCATGAACAACATTGGTACGGGTGTGGTTCTTTCATTTTATTATCCGGACCGGAACCGGAACCGCAATATACAAGTCTCAAGCGGTTTCAAGATTTTTAGAACCGATCCGAACCGGACCGAAGCAGAACCGAACCGCAACCCGTTTATTATTATTAATATTATTAATATTATTATAATATTGTTATTTTTTATAATATATCTATAATTATTATTATGGGTGAAACTTGTGCGGTTTGAACCCAAACCGCAATCTCAACAAAGAGGGTCTGTTTTGTACTAAACAAAATCGCACCACACCAAAACCGTGTTGTATAGTTTAACATTGGTGCGATTTGGAGTCGGTTATTGCGGTGTACTTTCAGTTTTGTACAGCCATATAATGTATTTTCAATTTTACTCACATATTTTTCCGAAATATTTTGTTTTAAAAATATAGAGAATATACAACTACTATTTAATAGTAATCATGAAAGACAAATTTAATTGTTGCTGATAAATTAGTTAAATTGAATTAACTAATATATTCTTCAAACAATTTTAATTGTAAAATAAGATTTCAAGAGCAATAATTCAAAGTTCTTTACCCTATGTTGAGTCGTGATCTTCAACAACATGAACATTGCATCAGCATTACACGATCATGATCTTTGAATTTTTAAAATCGGTGCGGTCTGATGCAATTTTGTGGTTTTAGTTTTTAACTTTCAGCTCAACTTACTATATATTATACAAAAAGTACTCCGCCTTGGAGTAACACAAAATTTCTGCGCCCGGGCCTCTGACTTCGAAGTCCCTCTTGCAAAAAAAAAAACTGAACGGGTATACTTTTCCCCTCTGGTTTTTTATTTTTAACCACCCTCATTCATTCCACCAAGTTTGAATTTGATTTTAGTTGGAACCGATTGGAACCGGACCGAACCGCATAGAACCGGACCGAGCCGTTAGTGGCCGGTTTGGTTTTGGTTCTTGTTGAACCGTAACCGGAACCGTTAACACGACGGTTCCAAAAAATATGCTGGAACCGGAACCAGAACCGGAACCGGTCAAACTAAATACTGTTTTGATTCTAATTTGAAGAACTGTTACCTTAGCGGTTCGGTTCATGGTTTTAATAGAACCGGAACCGAACCGGAACCGTGGCAGGTATAGTCCTGATAGCCCTGTCCAAAACGCCCGCCTGGGCCGGGCCGGTACTGGGCCTGATGGCCCCGGGCTTTTGTCACCCGTGCTTGGGCCCGGGCCTTGCTTTAGCCGGGCTTGGGCACCAGCCTCGGCCGGGGGCCTGCCAAGGCTCCCAAGGCTGGGCCCAGACCGAGCCCGGTTAATAAATCCTGTCTATTTAGGCGGGATTTTATTAAAATCCCGCCTCTTTAGGCGGGATTTAATTAAAATCCCACCTATTTAGGCGAGATTATCCCGCCTGGTGCTTGGCCTCAGTGCCAGGCCCGGTGCCCGGGCTTAGGCTGGCCTAGCCCAAGCCGGGCTTAGGCGGGCCTGGCCCGGACCGGGCTTAGGCGGGCCTGGCCCGGACCGGGCTTTGAGTATATATGGGGGCCCTGTTGGGCCCCCATAGCCCGGCCTGGGCCCGAGGCGGGCTAGACCTAGCCAGGCTTTTTTCGGGCCGGGCCCGGGCCTAGCCCGAAGTTTTTTGAACACGTCTCCTGAATAACAGTAGAAGAGGTTTTGCACCTTATTCAAAATAAATGTCAACCTCTTTTAGTTCACCCAACTTTCTCAAATTTGTGCATTTTGATTGATTAATCTTAGTCTCCTGTTGATTTAGCTATGTTTTACAAAATTGAAGTAATTGCCTGCAGTTAGAATAATTTGAAAACCAATGTGTTGGAGCATGGGTGGACGCATTCTGTTTGACATATTCTTGGTTTAATAATAACAAATTCTTATATTTATTTAATCAATATTTGCAAGTGTTTTCGTAATGTGCATGTTAAAGACTCTCATATGACACACAAGATGAAGCCATAGTAAAATCAAACTAAAACAATGAGTAGAAGAGTAACTTTGTAGCCTACCACCGGTGATAGCCACTACCGTCTAATGATAGCACTTACGTCGACTTCCAGCAAGAGGATTTCTAAATTTGGATGTTGCCATAAATAGCTCAAGAATGCTGATACCGCCGGTGATAGCCACTACCACCTGATGATAACTTAGATCTCTTATTAAGACAATAATGCATGTCGACACGTCCTGGAGAGAAGATGAGTAAGACATTCAAGTTTGCTACCGCCCAACGATAAGACCTAAAATCGAGCGATAGCCCTATTATAGAAACCTCACACAATCATGCAGATTGAAAGGTGATCAGAGCGCGAAATTTTATTTTCCTCCTGCCTGACGATAATTTGCTATCACATGCATTATCGCAAACCTAAATAAACTAAGCTACTGTCCGACGATAGCTACTACCGCCGACGGTAACTCCCATAGAAGTATAAAACACATTTCTCTCGAGATTTGTTGTCGATCTCATTCCATCATGAAAAGCTTTTCAATAGAGGGCCGCCCTGCCACCTCCAGGGCCCCACGACTCCTAAGCTCAAAGACAAAGATTCGAAGGAAAATCGTGGCTAAATCAAGATTATTCAAGCGAAGGGCTTGCATTTTACAATGATCATTTCGAGCCGCTCTTCTCTGTCTTCCTTCAGTGTCACTATTAGAGAGTATTTTTTACAGAAGTTCTATCTATCTATTTTGTATTCTTCTTTTGATTTGAGTGCATTTTTATTATCTTGTATCGTGTGTGGGAAATCAAATCATTTGTGGAGACTAGATCTAGGAGTAGGTCTAGGGCAGAAATTTTCCACCTGTTGAAACTAGGACTTGGCTTCTTTGTGGAGCTCGGGCCCTAACGAGTTGAGGGGCAGCTAGCACTTACTGATTCCTTGGAAGGAACCGGCCGGACACTCGGAACTAAACACAGAACCTTGGTCGCAGCGAGGAGGTCCCACCACACACCCGGAAGATCTTTGAGCGCTTCCCCTCCTAAGCCAAAGCTGAGACGGGGTACCTTGAAGAGCCTGAGAGCTAAGCCAAGATCAGCTAGGGAGGAAGAAGCTCAGAAAACTGAGATTGGAATCCTCTCCAAAGGTACCCTTCAAGGTCTATATATAGTTTTTCAAGTCTGGTCTGCTAATAGCGGGATTCTGCCTTACTCTTTTGCTAAACGCAGCACAAAATGGTCTGCCAACAACCAAACTCCACTGTTCGAAGGGGCTAACTGCAAACCACTGTTGGAACACGGTCTTCCGCATCTCCTAGGTTTGAGAATAACAAATCCTATGTGTGTATTTAATCTTGTGTGATCTAAGTGTGCAGGATAACAGGTCAAAATGACTCAAGGTTTACATATGGTGGTTGCCCCCGAAATTGAGCCATCAACTCCAAACTGATCACTAGCGCAGGCGATAGTGGATAGCGCCAGCGCTAGCTCGATGCACAGAAGGCATGCTGGAATTGTTGCCTCGGATTGAAGATTCTGCCGCGCAAAAAGTCTCCTAATATGGGATAGCGTCGGCGTTAGTGGCTAGCGCAGGCGCTAGCGCTAGTCTATAAAAAGGACCCAAGTCCTCTCGTTTCAGACACACATCAGAGAGATATATTGAGTGCCAGAATTCCAGAGGCTATCTTGGCCGAAAGTTGATGTGCTAGCGAAGCTCTGCAAAACTTCTGAAGGAGAATCTCGTCACGCCGGATCAGATCGAAGTCCGCTTCTACAACGCTTATTCAACGGCGGATCTTCGTCTCCAACTTCAGAAGTCCATCTTGAGGGAGTTCTTATTTCTTTATTATTTTTTCATATTTCACTTTGTAAACGATTAGTGAAATCGCCTCGTGTTGGCGACTAGGTCTGTGTAGGACTTAGGGGGAAAATCGCCTCGTGTTGGCGACTAAATCTAGACTAGGTCTAGGGGGGCTCGAGGCCACATCCGGGGAGGGATTGGCTAGAGCGGCTTGAGGCCGAATCCGGGGTGGATAAGGCTAGGGCCACCGGTTCGTGGGGAAGCGAGTCGGGATAGAAAACCAAAAGGTTTCTTTTCTATTTAGCTTTGATTTCTAGCTTTCATAAGAGATCAAGTTTTTGTAATCATGTCTCTCAAGTTAATAAAATCATGTCTCTATTCTTACTTTATTTGATTAGTCTTGATCTTCTTTATTATCATATTTAAAGCTTTTTCTAAAATAATCAAAATAGTTTTAAAATCTTTAAAACCCTTATTCACCCCACCTCTAAGGGCGCCTACCGATCCAACAAGTGGTATCAGAGCAGGTTATTCCAAATCGGCTTAACAACCGGGAATAATGGCGTCTCATGATCTCGCTTCTACTAGTGGGGTAAATTTTTATGAAAAAGGAAAATCACTAGCACCACCTCTATTTGAAGGAAGAAATTTTAAAGGATGGAAAATATTAATGGAAAATTTTCTTAAAGCTTTAGATGAAAAAGTTTGGAATATTACTATAAAAAAAACACCTAGTGTATTAAATAAAAACGAAATGGTTTTAAATGCAAAATCTATGAATAGTCTATTTTGTGCGTTAGATCATAATATTTCCAAACTCATTCATACTTTTCCTACTGCATACGAGATGTGGAAATTTCTTGAAATAACTTATGATTCTCCTTCTGTAGGTATGGAACAATCACAAGAATCGGAGAATATGCAAGCCTGCACAGGTATTCAAGAAAGCTCCACACACGATGGATCCATGGAAGTCACATCAATAGAAAGGGATGATGATATGGCATCAATGGAAGAGGAGTGCCAAAAGGATGTCAAAGGAACTATAAGTTCAAATCTTGCCTCTTCCAATAGCACTGTAAGGAAATCAAAATCCCTTATCATTTGCAATTCAATTTCTACGCTACAATTGCTACAAATTACGAAACGTAAGATTAAGAAATTAAAAAGGGCTAATGCAAAACTACGTTTAGAAAATAAAACTTTGAAGGCAAATGTGAATGTAGAATCCAAAAATGATGTGATTGAATCTCCATCATGCTCTTTAATTGAAATTTCAAAGCCTTGTTTTGATTGTTATAATACTAAAGAAAAATTCAAGAATTTTGAAAAAGAACTGTTAATTTCAAAAGAGCATAATGAAAAATTAGTAAATGAAAATAATATTTTATTTAATAAACTAGAAGCAATAAAACTATTTGTGGAAAATTTTACAAGTGATAAAAAATCTTTTATTTCTAGTTTATCATCTAAAATGTGTAAGTCTTCTACTAGTATTATAAAATCTATTAAACATGCACCTAGTAGAATATTTAATCATAAAAGCATAATAAACTCTAACCCTCATTATATATCTCCCAAATTAAATTCAAATGTGCACAAATTTCCTATGAAATATAATTTCAAAAGTGATTATTATTTTAAACCTAAGTTTAATGAATATGGAAATTTGATGCATAATATTAAATCAAAATATGAATGGAGACCCAAAATAAAAATGAAACATTAACTCCACTTGAAAGAATTCATTCATCTTTGTCTCCCCAAAGATTATCACGCTATATTTGGGTACCTAAAGGAACCGTTACACTTGGTTCCCTTTGGATACAGAAATCTCTCATCTACTAGTATCATCAAATGCATGAAGTAGAAACCTTACAAATTGAAATATACAAATTTCTACTTCATGATGTGCTTTAATGTCTTTTCTATTTTTTCTTTTTGTTTTCTTTTGAACTATCATGTCGTGGTCATCCTATACAATATTGAAAATATGATTTTATCTCTTAAAAGATTAATATGTTTATAAAATCAAATTGATCAAAATTCAAAATCATATTTTATTTTGATGACCTAACTTTTATTCTTATATCCATTGCTTCTAAATATCTTATATTATCCATATGAATCAAACTCTAAATTTGCTATAAGATATTTCAAATTAAATCTGGTTACTAGGCTATTAAGATTCTTAGCCTTCACCAACAAGTGGTTTAGTGAAATAACTTGATCTAAAAGAAAATTCAAGATCTAAATACAAGCTCAACTTTCAATATGGTTGTCTTTGTTCACAACAAAAAATTATATTGTGTTCACTCCTTGATGTCAAACATGATCTAAACCATCACTATCACCTATCAAAAATCACATATATATATTCAAAACTCTTAACTAAAAGAAAATCACTAAAATGTATTGAAAGAATTTACCGACATAATGAATATTGAATTCACATGCACCACCATGTTCTATTGATGTTCTTTGCGAAAATCATATATCATAAGTCATATCAAAAGTCATCCAAAAAACAATTATTCCTATCACAATTATGTGAATTATAATTGATATATTAACTGATGACAATTTATATTATAATGGTTGGTGTATATTGTGATTTATTTCTAGTTTAGACCTTTGAATCATCTTGATATCAAATCAAATAGAATCGTCACTCCATTCTAGGTCTATAAGTTGAAACACTATCAAACCTTGGTATAACATTAATCTCAAACTTATCATTCTAACATTGCCACATAAAGAATATTCGTGTCTATGTTAGGCTTTATGTGTTTACCAAGATATATAGGCTGGGTATTCTCAACTAGGGCTTATCCAAGATATTCTTATGCATGAACATTACTTTTAATCACTAAAATCATGCATATCTGATTTGTTCATTCGTGTCTTCTCGTGCTTACATTTCCTATCATTGTCAAACTACATTAGACTGATATATACAAGCCTTATAAAAATTAAAATGGAGATATAATAATTTATATCTCATGCAAAGTTTAGTTGATAAAGTCATATACAAAATCGCTAATGTTTCATGCAATTTGGACTATCTAGACATCTCCTAAAATTTTGAAATTTCTGCATGAAACTACTATTTGGACACCTAATCAGGATCAACAATCAAAAAATTTAAACTCCTCGAAAACCGTGTACTGTATTCCGCGCTAGCGCTAGCGCCGACGCTAGCGTGACTTTCTGATTTTCTGCATTTTTAAAATTTTGAAAAGTTCCTAAAATTATGTTAATAGATATGTACTATTTGTTTTTGCACCACTAATTTTATTTAAATTTTGAAAAATCAAAAACAAAACTATAAAAGACAAAATTTCAAAAATATGTTTTGCTCTTGTTTAAAAGCTTTTGTCATTTACCAAAATCAAATATAAAATTACAAAAGACAAAAACCAAAAATATGTTTTGCTTTTATTTAAGGTTTTTTTTAAATCAAAATACTAAAACATAAAACTTGAAACCAAATCCAAAATTTTTGTATGTTTTTTTTATGAACATCAAGCATGATTTAAATCTATTCTTTAGAGTCTCTATAATGTTACAATTTATTTTTTCAAACTTCTTTAACATTGTTTTTATCATGCTTTGATCTATCTATTAATATGTGCATCAATAATATTTTGAAAAGTTTGTGTAGGACTAAGCTTAGCATGCCTCTAAGTATGAGTAAATGTTTTATGTTTGATAATGATATTATTTCACTCACCTTTTGGCTTAGTCTACTTGTGCTTCTTAATCTAAGAATGCTTGCTAATATATTGTAATTGTACATAAAATTAAAATTGCACAAGTATCTTACCTACACAACATTTATTTGCACTATTAAATATTAAGAAGAGTGGTTGAAATTTCTTCTTTAAAGTGTTTGCAAAACAAGTGTAATCGGAGAACTGTGTTCAAATCAAACTCATCATAACCTTGACAAAGTCATCTCCACCAAGCACTACTTGAACCTCCTGATAAGTCTTAATAAGCATTGTGGGGTTGAGCACCTTGGATAGATTAGTAAAGTGTCTTGTGCAAACTCTTCATTTTAAAAATAAAACCACTTCTTCTTAAGTACACAGGATCACAACAAAAAGAATCAACCTTGAGAAATTAACTTGTGTGATCCCCCAAGCACTACTTTGCACCCTGATAATTCTTCATAAGCATTGTGTGTGCAAAGCACCTTGGTTGTTGTACATTTTAATTTGTGCTTAAAAGTGTGTGGAAGTAAAATTATTTTTGTTTTTATTGTGCACTTTACTCTATATTTATCTTGTATTTTTGGTTAACACACTTGTTCACTTTATCCAAAATACACTTGTGCACATCATTATCTTCCATAACACTTCTTCTCATGAGTATTGGATCCTAATGCTAATTCTATACTTACTCTTTATTTATAAAATGCACTAGATAACCTAGCATGATTTCTACAATGTTTAGTTTGTTTTTGAAATTATGAATTACCATAACATTGTCGTAATCTCTCTTGTGATAATATTTATTCATGCTTGGTTTCTTCATTGGTGAAATTAACCTCTTGTTTAACCTTTGATGTACAAAACATCTTCTTTCTGAAAAGAAAACTCCACTATTTTTTGAATTATCATTTCTTATACAAGATGTTTTCTTTTAAGTCTTCCGCACCTTTGCTTTTATCTTGTGTTTATGCTACAAAACTCTGATTTATGACAATATAGATACTCAAACTCTAATCTAATTCAATAAAAAGATTTCTACAACTCCTTATCATTTCCTTCTCTCAAAGCTCGATCATGCCTATTAACCGTATTATTACAGTTTGAAGTGGTGTCTCCCTACCCGCTTTTGCTAATAACAAAGGGGGAGAACTAACATGATAAAATGCAAAAGGGGGAGAACTAACCATGATAACATATCTAACATGCTTAATTCAGTTAAGAACATATTAGGAGAGCATTCACTTAGGGGGAGCATGTATTTAGGGGGAGCAATACTAAAATGCTATAATCATTATTTATCCTAAGTCATCCTTTTCACACACACACAAATATGTTTCTTCATGCTTATTTAGATTAATGCTCTGATTTATCATTAATGGATTTGTTATTATCAAAAGGGGGAGTTTGTTGGAACACGGTCTTCCGCATCTCCTAGGTTTGAGAATAACAAATCCTATGTGTGTATTTAATCTTGTGTGATCTAAGTGTGCAGGATAACAGGTCAAAATGACTCAAGGTTTACATATGGTGGTTGCCCCCGAAATTGAGCCATCAACTCCAAACTGATCACCAGCGCAGGCGATAGTGGATAGCGCCGGCGCTAGCTCGATGCACAGAAGGCATGCTGGAATTGTTGCCTCGGATTGAAGATTCTGCCGCGCAAAAAGTCTCATAATATGGGATAGCGCCAGCGTTAGTGGCTAGCGCAGGCGCTAGCGCTAGTCAATAAAAAGGACCCAAGTCCTCTGGTTTCAGACACACATCAGAGAGATATATTGAGTGCCAGAATTCCAGAGGCTATCTTGGCCGAAAGTTGATGTGCTAGCGAAGCTCTGCAAAACTTCTAAAGGAGAATCTCGTCACGCCGGATCAGATCGAAGTCCGCTTCTACAACGCTTATTCAACGGCGGATCTTCGTCTCCAACTTCAGAAGTCCATCTTGAGGGAGTTCTTATTTCTTTATTATTATTTCATATTCCACTTTGTAAACGATTAGTGAAATCGCCTCGTGTTGGCGACTAGGTCTGTGTAGGACTTAGGGGGAAAATCGCCTCGTGTTGGCGACTAGATCTAGGCTAGGTCTAGGGGGCTCGAGGCCATATCCGGGGAGGGATTGGCTAGAGCGGCTTGAGGCCGAATCCGGGGTGGATAAGGCTAGGGCCACCGGTTCGTGGGGAAGCGAGTCGGGATAGAAAACCAAAAGGTTTCTTTTCTATTTAGCTTTGATTTCTAGCTTTCATAAGAGATCAAGTTTTTGTAATCATGTCTCTCAAGTTAATAAAATCATGTCTCTATTCTTACTTTACTTGATTAGTCTTGATCTTCTTTATTATCATATTTAAAGCTTTTTCTAAAATAATCAAAATAGTTTTAAAATCTTTAAAACCCTAATTCACCCCCCCTCTAAGGGCGCCTACCGATCCAACAACCACAAGGTGTTTTTACGTAAAAGTGATCATGAACTCTTCCTGGGCGAGCAACCCATAAGGGCCTCTCTCGCGAACCGAGAGGCTCGGCTCGCTCACATTGCTTCGAGCGACCGACGAGAATCTGGCCCGCTTGCCCTCCCCTAAGCGGCCGGCGAGAGCCTGACTCGCCCGGCCCCATGGCTCGCTCGCCTTCTTACTCTTTTCGCCTGTTGGTTCCTTTGCCTCTGCTCACCCCCTTGCTGACACCGGGGTTGTACACAATCCCCGCTCTTCGTGAGGCTACTTTAAGCTCGCAAAGAAACATCCAACCCCTGGTGTTCGCCGGTCCCTTGGAGACGTGGTGAGAATCTTCTGGTGGGTCCCATGCCCAAGACTATAAATACCCTTCTTTTCCGGCTGGTGCATGAACTTTTTCCTTCCCTCTCACTCCTTTTCCCGCTCGCCTCTGTTCCCTGCAAGATGCCCTAGAAGGAGGAGATACTCGCTCGCCTCAAGGCCTCGTAGACGGTCCAGAAGGATAAAGCTGCCGAGCTCGCTCCCTGGATCTCTCCGCAACCAGCCCCGCACCCGCCTCAGGTTATGAGGGCTAAGAACATCCGACGGCCGTCCAGGGAGGATGAGTCATCTCCGCTGTCTCCCTCTCCCTGCCACGAGCTCGCCTCACAGGTTCTACTAAAAAAGACTCGATATCACAAGTAGTATTCGCTTAACTCTGTTTCCTTATTCGCAGGTCCCTCCCACAGAGAAGAATCTTATCAGGCCATCTCCAACGGGTCTCGCCCCCCATCCCCTGGGATGACTGATCCCCCCTGATGCGAGGACACCTGACCTGCGGTCCTCACCTTCATGTCCTGGTAATCCGCTTGTCTTGTCCTCTCTCGCTATTCTTTGGTCGCTGACCCGCATTATTCCTTTTCACAGGGTCTCATCCCTCGACTCCGGAGCGGCGAGTCCCCATTCCGGTGGGCTCCCCCACCCACCGAACCAAAATATCATCACTCCGGGGTTCAGCATTATGGGCCAACGGAGCCCAGGCGGCTCGCTACTTGCCGAACCCCGGGTTGATGACGGGACGACGCACCGCCCTGGCTTAAGAAAGTCCATCACCCCGTCCTTCACTGAGGCCTTCAAGGGCCAGCCGAGCTCTTCTCGCCCGCGACCCCGTACCATTCACCTCTCGCCAGGTTAAGTAATTTCTGCCGATTATTTCTCGTTCCCCCTTATGCTGATTTTATTTCATTCGTAGGTGTCCTCCAACCTCGATTACCGAGTCAGAGCACAGGGAGGTGGAGATGTCACCCCCGCCCTCACCGAGCCAGGTCACAGATTTCTTGGGGGACCCCGACGACCCAGAATAGATGAAAAGGCGAGTCACCGATATATTCCAAAAACACACCTCCATGCTGCGAGAGCTATACGATCGGAATCGGATGGACCGGATCGCCTACGAGGAGAGGTTTGTTGCGATGGAGGATGCGAACATGCGTGTCCTTGCCGAGGTACATCAGGTCACTCGCGGCGAGGTCACCTCACCTAGGGTGCACCTCGCGTGAATCGAGGACTACATGCAGTTGATGCAGCGCGAGGTCCAGCCGGTCTGCGAGTACCATTACCCGAGGATTCCTCCGCGCTCCGGTGTGCGAGGCCGCAGCTACTGGAAATGGCACAATTACTGAACAACTATCTTTCATTATTACTTATTTCTTGTCGTCGTTACTATTTTCCCTCGCTTCTGGGGGTTCTGAACAATTAGTGGTTTTGTAATAAGGACATTCCCGCTCGCTCGCGAGCTTTCTTTCGTGCTTTGCGTAATTTCTATCGTTATGCTAATTGTGTCCGCGCCTTGCTGGTTTTTCATTTGATATGCCTGGCTCGCTGGATATCACCTCGCTCTCGCGACTTTTTCCTTTTTCTTTCTGCAGTTTTGGCTCGCCGACGTTGAATCAGTGGACAGGGCCCTAAGAAGCTAAAAAATCACCGCGCGATTCCGCTATCCGCACCCCCCGACGCTTCGACTTCTTCCCTCCCTTTTCATTTGTATTAATAGCCGTCATCTTTTACTTTCTAACCACCGTATTAACTGTTCTCCAGCCTTCTTCTCTCTTCCAGGCTCTCTCGCTAATTTCTGCTCGCGCTCGCGTTTTTCCTAGTTCGCAGCTACTAATGCCATGGTCATCGAGGGCGAATCTGAAGGGCGAGCCAGGTGTGCCGGGGCTTTTCGCGACCACAGTTTCTTCCGCACCTCGCTCACCGGCAACGAGTTCCTCGCCACGGTGGACAAGTATATACATTCCTTCGGGGTATGTAGCTCGCCTCCCGCCGAACACTGCCACCCTCAATGACCCGTCCACCGACGAGCTTGCCATCCCCATTGGTCATTTTGAGAATGGATTGCGAATTCCACTCTGGCCAGAAGTACGCCAGGTAATTTACTCAATCCTCGCACTTCTTACTCGCCTCGCTGGGAGCATGCTAACCTTACCTTGGTGAATTTTTCAGATACTTAAATACTATGACGTCCTACTGAGCCAACTGACGCCGAACACGATCGTCGTGGTAGTCGCGTTCGCTTGCTACCTGCGGGAGGAGAAGATCGAGTTCAGCCTGCTCGTCTCCCGCAAAGTCTTCTCCTTCCGCGAGTACAAAGATAGGACCACCCAATTTGCGAGCCAGCATGTCACCGTCTGTGAGATGGTGAACAAAGCACACTACTGGCACCAGAAATTTGTCCTAGTAAAAGGACCATTCGACAACATCCCCTTCTCCCCACTCCAACGGGATGATGCAACCTACCGCCCTCCTGCCTCGCTCAGTGGTGACGACGCAAGGATCTACCAATACTTGTATGGTAATAACTTAGAGGTCGTCTACCTCCGGTAGAGGGTGGACTCACTGTTGCCGGTCCCGCAAGGGGAAGGTTCGGCTCGCACTCGCAAACTCCTATATGTTTCTTCATTTTAACTACTAACTCTTTCATTGCCTTTGCAGGTGAGCGGGATCTTCCCATCCATCCCCCGCATGCGAGGAGCGCGTCCCTCTCCTCCAGCTCTCTCGCCATCACGGCCGCCGAGGCGTGCTGAGACCCCCTCGGCTCGACCTCTGGCAAGAAACGGCCACCTCCCGCGAGCCAGAATGGCGCGAAACCGCCCGCCAAGAAAAAGAACAAGGACGCCCCTTCCACATCCAAGGTGAAAGAGGTCGTGGACCTCAGCGAGGCGGAGGTTCCGCTCCCTCCGCCCGCAAGTCAAAAGTTGTCAAGGAGAGAAGCGGGGCCGCGGATGTTTCTGGCGAGCCCAAGCCGGCGAGCCACAAGAACTTCAGTCTCGGCGCGAGGCTTCCTGATGCGCTCGGTGAACCGCTGCTCGCATGGGATCCTGACCACAACATGATTTCATGCTCCTCGCTCCTCCCCTCCTGGGTCGAGGGCGACAAGGTCGGGGGCTAGGCGTTTACCCTCGCCTTCGGGCTGTACAGTCGCGAGGACGCTACCGATTTCAGTGCCCTGCGATCCCAGCTTCTTTCCAACGAGGCCATGTGAGCCCACTTCCGGTCCATGGAGCTCAGCCACATGGTGGCTCGGCGGTACCTCACCATAGAGAGGGATTCTAAGGAGCTCCAACGCGAGCTCAAGGAGGCCTCAGACAAGATCGCGAGCCTCAAGGGAAGAGAGGCCATCTCGGAAGGCCTCTTCGCCAGCCTTTAGGGTGGAATGGTAAGTCACTCGTACATCATCTACCTTGCTCGCCATGTTTTCCTTTACCTGACTCAACCTCTTCTTTTACAGGATGCTGAAACGTAGAGCCGACTCCTCTCGCGAGACGCTGACCTGGAGAAGGAGTTCGCGTTCCTACAAGCGCAGGTCTGCGAGCTGACCCGAGCGGTGCTCCCTCCATCCCCTCCGCGAACTGAGACTCACAAGAATTATCGAGACGAACAGGAGGCGACCTGCAAGAATTCCATGGGCGTGGCCAACCTCATCTTCGAGACCCTCATAAGGCGCGGGTCTGCTTTCCCTGGATTCCCTGGAGCTCGCCATCGAGGACGTCGTCCCGGACCTATTCACGCCGATCCCGGAGCCCGACGACCGCGGGAGCGAGGAAGAGCTGTCCAACGACCAGCCTTAACTTTTTAATTTTCAATGTAAAAATTTTGTTTTTACCCAGCGAGTTCGCCCTTATTTTGTAACACCTTTTTGAGAAAAGAAACATGGAACATTCTTCTATCTTTTGATTGCTTTTCCGTCTTGCTCGCGCCAGTGTTCTTTTCTGCGCTCGCACGTATGTATTTTGTTTTTCTTGTGCTCATATGCTCGCATTTCAACACTGTTATTTATGCTCGCATTCGCACACCTCTTATTGGCGATAATCACAAGGTTTACCATTTCATCATGCTTTCATTTTGTCTCACTATCTTACCTCGCGCAGATTCAATAAGGCGTTCACATAGCTTACCCGCTTAGGAGCTTCGCTAGATGATTCATAAGTTTGCTCTTGCGTAAAGCGCGGTCTGCTTCCCACATATAGCTCGCCAGTGGGGCCCTTGCGAGAGGTGTTGACGTTATCCTGCCTTGCTCGCCTGCCTCCTACGTGCGTACAGCCTTACTTGTTAACCACCGCGCCGACGGACCTCCCCAACTCACTAGTTTCAGGCATCGCTTATGAATTCTCCGGGTGTTTTTTGCGCGCTAGGGCTCGCCCCGACGAGCCGTGCTACCACCATATTCAGCTGCCTCGCCATTACCCTTGGACTTGGCGCTTTTCATCAATTGCTGTCTTTCATTTCTCGCGAGCGACCACCAGGGCTCGCCCTATGAGGCCTTGAGATATTTGGCGAACCGAGCCCCATTACATGAATAACTTACTCTTCAGCCTCTCCAGAGATCAACCTGACCCACCATCTATGAAAGCCCAGCAGCGGAATCGATCTGGGCAGTCCAGCACCAAAACTTTCCACCTTGCCAGCCTCTCCAGAGATCAACCTGACCCACCGTCTATGAGATCCCGGCAGTGGAATCGATCTGGAGCACTCCAACACCAAAACTTTCCACCTTGCCAGCCTCTCCAGAGATCAACCTGACCCACCGTCTATGAGATCCCGACAGCGAAATCGATCTGGGGCACTCCAGCACCAAAACTTTCCACCTTGCCAGCCTCTCCAGAGATCAACCTGACCCACCGTCTATGAGAGCCCCGCAGCGGAATCGATATGGGGCACTCCAGCACCAAAACTTTCCGCCTTGCCAGCCTCTCCAGAGATTAAACTGACCCACCATCTATGAGAGCCCGACAGCGGAATCGATCTGGGGCATTCCAGCACCAAAACTTTCCACCTTGCCAGCCTCTCCAGAGATCAACCTGACCCACCGTCTATGAGAGCCCGACAGCGGAATCGATCTGGGGAACTCCAGCACCAAAACCTTCCACCTTGCCAGCCTCTCCAGAGATCAACCTGACCCACCGTCTATGAGAGCCCGACAGCGGAATCGATTTGGGGCACTGATACGTTTTTGTCTCTCTCTTTGAAAGAGAGAAGAAAGAGAAGAAAGCTCTTTCTTTCTTTTTGATTCAACCTTGGGCGGACGTTTTCGAAGAGTCCCGCGAGTAGTTCTACTTTGAGGAATTACCCGTTATCCTATCGAAGGATAGAAGTAACGGACTCTTTCTCTTTCGAAATATCGAGGATTACTCCTCGGCCGCGTCCTCTGAAGGCTAAATGAAAAGATTGAAAAAGGGCTTTATGTTGAAATTAAAATTGAAAGCTTTTTGAAAATATTGTTGCAACAATTTTTTGAGTAGTTGCAACAATTCTTTAAGAGCGTTTTAAAACTTCTTTTACCTTGAGCTAGTTGCAACAACCAAAGAGGTGTTGCAACAAATTTTTTAGTGTTTTTAAAAGAGAGTTTTTAAAAAGTGCTTTAGAGAGAAAGCTTTTGGGTTTATGTAATTATCCGGACTAAAATCAATAAAGGCAAGTGGACCTTATCGATAGTAGTATAGGATATTTCTTTTGAAATATCAAGGTCGTATTTTTCCAAGGTCGTATCGATTATTTCTACTTCTTAGGAACGCGCTATTATTTTATCGAAAAGAGTTTGAAATTGATTTTTATGATTTTATAGAAAAGTTAGTGACGAAAATGATAACTATCGCGGGCTTGGTGTGCGTTTAGCAAAAACCAAGAAAAGCGATGAAAAGAAAAAGAACGAAAACGTTAATTTAAAAAGTAGTTTTGCTTAGAATTTTTTAGGGTTTTATAAAACGATAATGATAACTATGGCGATAATAAGCGATTGAGCGGGTAGCGGAATTAAGCAAAAAACGATTATATTAAAAACAAAATACGCACTAATTGAAAACGCACACACTCTACAGAATTAAAATGAAAGCTGTAAATTGCAGAAATTAAAGAAATGCGATCCCTACCCAAATAGGTAGAGGGGAAATAAATGCGTGAGCAAGTCCTATCCAAACGGATAGGCGGGAAATAAATGCCTGAGCAAGTCCTATCCAAACGGATAGGCGGGAAATAAATGCGTGAGCAAGTCCTATCCAAACGGATAGGCGGGAAATAAATGCGTGAGCAAGTCCTATCCAAACGGATAGGCGGGAAATAAATGCGTGACGGAATGGAAACTATTCGATTACAAAAAAGGCGCAAACATTATACTCATACACACACCCACTCTACGTTAATGAAATCTAATTAAAATAAAACAAATCTAAACTCATACACTCACACACACAACAATAATGAAACTAAGTTAAAAAGAAAAGAAAATCTATTCTCATACACTCACACGCACTAATAACAAAATGAAAATAAAAATAACAACATTTTACTCTCATACACACACACACACTTACAAAAAAGCAAAAAGAAAGTAAAAAGAACAAATGAAAACAAAACAAAACAAAAAACTAATTAACCTCCTACACTCACACACACTAATATAAAATCGTCTAAAAATTACAACAAAACTAAAAACAAGAAAATTACACTCATACACACACACACCCAAATTAAAATGACAACTTAACAAAAATTACAAAATTACATAAAACTAAAAATAAAAAGAAAAAGAACAAAAAGAGAACACACACACACTAAAACAAAGAGAGACAATAATTACAAAACAAGCTTAATTTATTTCCATCAAAAAAGGGGTTACAAAACTAGAGAGAGAAAGTGCAAAATTACAAAAATTACAAAACACCAAAAATCAGCAAAATGGAACAAAACCTTAAGAGAAGCTCCCAAAATTTTGAACCCATGCACTCAGCTGAATATGGCTATTTATAGAAAATTTTTTTGGATTACACGCCCTCGGACATGGGCATGTCTGAGGGCGTGACACGGCTTGGGGTGCGAATAGCCAGAACAGCTGGATCCAAGCGGGCATCTGGAAGGCTTGACCGGCGACTTGGAAGTACACGGGCGTGTTCTAGGGAACACGGGCGTGTTCGATGTCGGCATTGTGCTGTCGGCTGCTGGGCGTGACGGGCGGCGTGTCCTTTGTTCTTCTGGAAGGAATTGAGGGTCACGAGCGTGTCTAAAATGTCACGGCCGTGACTTTGATTTTTTGGATGAAATACTTCAAGTGGCTGGAATCTGGGATGGATATCCAACACGGGCGTGACCATGGTACACAGCCTCGGTCATAGGCGTGACCGAGGGCGTGACTTGATGTTTGAGGTGGAAAAAGAACAGAGAAGAAAATGTTAGGGATTACTGAACACGCCCTTGGACACGGGCGTGACCTAGGGCGTGACATAACAAAATTACAGAAACTTTACAAAATGAAAAATAAAACTAAGTTAAAAACAAAAATAACAAAAACAAAAATTTTATTCATTAATTTACATATATTATTTAGAAATCTAATTAAAATTATTCTAAAAATTATATAGAAAAATGCGTATATTTACTATTCATCAAACACCCCCATACTTAAGCTTTTGCTATTCCAGAGCAAAAGTAAGGGATACTTATAAGACGTTTAATAAAATTTCTAATTTACTAAAGTTTTTATTAAATCAAAAGTAAGATCGAAATAAATTTAGGGTATTTAAAGAGGTAAGTCCAAAACTATGAAAGTAATTTAAAAAGAGCGAAAAATTTTTAGCGAGACTTCTAAAGTTAGCTAAATAGCGTCGATTATTGCAGTCTTTGGTACCTTTTAATTAGAATAGAATTATATAAAACTTTAACCTTTTTAAGAAAGTTTTTAAGAATAAATAAAGCCTACTAATTATGCTCTCTCAAACTTTTTTAAATTAAAATCTAGGTACAATTTTATTGGCTAAGGGGTAGGGGAAAAAAGGTAGCCTTGGCAAAAAGAAGAGTGCTTGGATTTAGGGGTGACGGATTTTATCCTCTCACCCCAAATTTTTGGTGGCCTTTGCTTTGATTCCCAGCGTTGGTTTACGCGGGAGAATTGAAATCATTTCTAAACTTAACCCAATGCCTGTGTTTACGGAATTATTAAATTTTTTATTCCCATTGACACGGGATTTCTTTTAACAATATTGGGTGCCTGTGTTTACGGAATCTCTTTATTCCCATTGACACAGGATTTCTTTTAAAACTCCTACTTTTATTATTTTTATGCCAAGCTAAGGGGTGTTTATAAGGGGGTTTCAAGAGAAATTCTAGATTAATAAAAAAAGATTTTTGAGAGCAAGTTTAGTAGATTAAAAACATTCCTAAAGTTTCACAAGTTTAGAGTTAGAATAATTGAATCTAAAGATGGTTTGCCAATTTAATACAAAAAGGAATCTATTTAGGGTAAACCCGAGGTAGTGCTAAAAATTCTGTTCTCAAATTAAATTAAGATCGCAAGATTTTCTTTACTACTAAAAATTCCTCGATTTAAATTTTTCAAACTATGAAATAAACAAAATTGTTTTAGCAAATCATAAATAATGAAAAACGCTTAAAGATAAAACTAACCTAGCCTTGGAAATAACAAAAAGCTAAGTAGGGGTTTTATTTTATTTTTGGATTTTTGATAAGTTTTTCATCATTTTTTTTTGAAGTTTTTTAAGATATGATATATTTTTGATTTTTGATTTTCTTTATAACAAAATGCATATATAAATACTAAAAAAAAAGAAGACAAAAATTAAGAAAAGTAAAATACATACAAAATTTTTTTGATTTTTTTTTTTTTTAAAGAAATTTTTTTTCATCATATATTTTTTGATTTTTTAATTTTGTTAAAAATATGTACATTAATAGAAAAAAAAGGAAAAGAAAAGAAAAGAGAGAAGGAAAAACATTTTTGGTGTTATAACAAAATGAATTTTGTTATAACAAATTTTTAAGTACATTTTTCATCATTTTTTGGATTTTGATTTATTATTGTAAATAAGGATTTTTATATACAAATAAAAGACATAAACATAAAACATTGATCGCATTTTTTTTGTTTTTGTGTGTTTTTTAATTTTTTTCTAAGTTAATTAAAGATTTTTTGTGTGTTTTTGTGTGTTTTTTAATTTTTTTCTAAGTTAATTAAAGATTTTTTTGGATTTTTTCTATTATGGGAGGGGCAAAAATAATTACAAAAAGAGGGAAAACACGCCCTCATACTTAAAACCAACATTGTCCTCAATGTTGAAGGTAAGTGTGAGGAACGAAAATATTTACAAAAAAAGGATGAAGAATTTAATTACAAAATAGAAAAAAATATATACAAGGATAGTTACAAAAAAAAAACTCCACGAATATATACAAAATTGTTTTTTTTTGGGTTGTTTTAGTTTTTCGAAATGTACAAAACACGAATACAAGAAGTAAAAAAAACATATATTTTTTTGTATGATAAAAATAAATTTTTATCATCTTTTTATGTTATTATTTATATTATATGTATTTTTTTTTGTTGTTTTGGTTTTAATTTTAAAATATGCATGTTTTAAAATATATCTAAATTTTAAGAAAGATAAAATAAGGTAAAATAAAGAAAAGGCTTTAAGATAAAAACCAAGGAAGAAAGAAGAGAAATAAAAAGGTAAAAGCAACGGGGTTTTCTCGTTTCGAAATATCGACAAAAATCCACTCTCGGGTCTGTCGAGTAATCCTACTTTGAGAAACTTTCTATTGTCTTATCTTAAAATTCCCAAAATTCTTTTTGATTTTTGTTTTAAAGTTTTTGCATTATTTTATTTTGTTTTATGTTTCTTTTTTGAAAAAGAATGATAATTTAAAATATGCATAATTATTAATTTTATTATTATTATTTTTTTTTTCATTTTGTTTTTTTATTTTTTATTTATTATTATTATTTATTATTATTTATTATTATTATTTTTGTTTAAGTTTTTATTTTTTTGAGATGAAAATTTATTTCATCATTTTTTTGGTTTTATTTTTGAAATTAAATAAGAACAATAAAAGAGCGTAATTGGATAAATATGGGGGTGCCTCCCACGAGCGCTTTGTTTACCGTCTTGTAGCTTGACGCGTTGGCGGGGTACGATCTTTTTAGAGGTGGGGGAGGGGTATGGAATTTAACTTCCCTCCCAGTTGATCCGCCGCGTGGTAGAGTTTTAGTCGGTGACCGTTAACTTTTAAGTCGCCTTTTTCTGGGTGGGTGATAAGGACGGTCCCGTATGGCCAAACCTGTTTCACTTGAAAGGGGCCGGACCAACGGGATTTTAGTTTCCCCGGAAAAAGACGAAGACGTGAATTATATAGGAGGACGAGATCGCCCGGCGCAAATGATTTTGGAAATTTAATTTTTCGGTCGTGGTAAAATTTCGAGCGTTCCTTATAAAATTTATTACTCTCGTAAGCGTTCGCACGCCATTCATCGAGTTCGTTTAATTGGAATTTCCGGTTTTCGGCGGTTAAATTATGATCGAGATTTAAGAGTTTTAACGCCCAAAAAGCGCGGTGCTCTAATTCTACGGGCAAATGGCACGCCTTGCCGTAGACTAATCGATAAGGCGTACAACTGATTGCGGTCTTGTACGCCGTACGATATGCCCACAGCGCGTCATCTAATTTAAATGCCCAATCCTTCCTATTAGTTGAAACGGTTTTTTCTAATATGCGTTTGATTTCCCGATTTACTACCTCCACTTAGCCGCTCGTTTGGGGGTGATAGGAGGTGGCGAGCTTATGCGTGACGCCATATTTGGTTAATATTTTTGCAAACTGGGCGTTGCAAAAGTGCGTACCCCTATCACTAACTATCGCACGGGCGTACCGAAGCGAGAAAATAATTTTTTAAGAAAGTTGACGACGACTCTCGCATCGTTGGTGGGGAGAGCTTGCGCTTCCGCCCACCTAGATACGTAGTCGACCGCCACTAAAATGTAGCGATTATTATATGAAGGAGGTAGGGGGCCTACGAAATCTATCCCCCATAAATCGAAAATCTCACATTCTAAATAAAAATTTTGGGGCATCTCGTCGCGACGAGAGATGTTACCCGACCGTTGACAGCTATCGCATGCGCTCACAAAAGTGTGAGCGTCTTTGAAGAGAGCGGGCCAATAAAAGCCCGCCTCCAGCGCCTTCTGCGCGGTCCGGTTGGCTTGATAATGCCCCCCGGCCGGCCCTTCGTGGCAGTGCCGCAAAATTTGCGCACCCTCCTCGCTCGAAACGCATCTCCGCACGACTTGGTCCGCGCAGACGCGAAATAAGAAAGGGTCCTCCCAAAAGTAATTTTTCAAATCAGAAAAGAATTTCTTCTTTTGCTGTTTTGAAAAGTCTTTCGGGAGCACCCGCGCAACTAAATAGTTGGCGTAGTCTGCGAACCAAGGCGAGGGAGAAGTTTTTAAATTATTTAAAGCTAAAAGACGCTCCTCGGGAAATCGATCATCGATTTCCGGTTCGAAGAGCGCTTCCGCGATTGGGTGTTCTAAACGAGAAAGGTGGTCGGCTGCTAAATTTTCGGCCCCCTTCTTATCGCGGATCTCTAAATCAAATTCTTGTAATAGGAGGATCCATCGAAGAAGGCGGGGCTTAGCGTCCATTTTTTCTAATAAATATTTTAGGGCGGAGTGGTCGGTAAATACTATAATTTTTGAAAGCGTGACGTAGGGCCTAAACTTATCTATGGCGAAGACGACGGCAAGGAGTTCCTTTTCCGTTGTCGTGTAATTAGCCTGTGCGGCCGTGAGCGTGCGGGACGCGTAGTAGATAGGATGAAAATATTTATTAACGCGTTGGCCTAATACGGCCCCTACCGCTATATCACTCGCGTCGCACATAATCTCAAACGGAAGGGTCCAATTGGGCGCCACCAGAATGGGAGAATGGATAAGTTTATTTTTTATGGCATTGAATGCCTCTACGCACGCGTTATCAAAAATAAATGGAGATTCCTTCTCCAGGAGGTGGGTTAGCGGTTTTGTTATTTTGGAAAAGTTTTGAATAAACTGCCTATAGAAACCCGCGTGGCCAAGAAAACTACGGATTGATTTTATATTTGAGGGCACAGGGAGTTTTTCAATTATTTCGACCTTGGCCTTGTCGACCTCCATCCCTCGTTCAGAAATTTTGTGCCCGAGAACTAAGCCTTCTCGAACCATAAAATTACACTTTTCCCAGTTTAAAACCAGGTTCGTGTCTTCGCATCGTTGGAGGACTCGATCCAAATTTTGGAGGCAGTTTTGGAAGGAGCTTCCAAAAACCGAGAAGTCATCCATAAAGACTTCCATAATATCCTCTACGAGCTCTCCAAAGATCGCCATCATACATCGTTGAAATGTAGCTGGCGCGTTGTAGAGGCCGAATGGCATCCTTCGGTACGCGAAGGTACCGAAGGGGCACGTAAAGGTTGTTTTCTCCTGGTCTTCGGGGGAGATAGGAATTTGTAAAAATCCCGATAGACCATCGAGAAAACAATAATAAGGATGACCCGATAGTCGCTCCAAAATTTGATCGATAAATGGTAACGGAAATTGGTCTTTGCGGGTGGCATCATTTAATTTTCGGTAATCGATGCACACCCTCCAACCCGTAACAGTACGAGTTGGAATTAATTCGTTATGTTCATTTGCCACTACCGTTATACGGTCCTTTTTAGGCACGACATGAATGGGACTAACCCACGTGCTGTAGGATATAGGGTAGATAATCCCCGCATCCATTAATTTTATTACTTCAGCCTTAACGACCTCCCGCATATTTGGGTTTAGTCGCCGCTGAGGCTGGATGGTTTTGCGGGAATTATCTTCTAAAAAGATTTTGTGCGTGCAAAAAGAGGGATTTATCCCCCTAATATCGGAAATCTGCCATGCAATTGCATGGCGATGCGTGGACAAAACTTTAACTAATTTAGAGGTTTCCGAATCAGATAAAGAAGATGAAATAATAACCGGGAGTTTTAAGTCCGCGGCGAGAAAAGCGTATTTTAGATGGTCGGGGAGTGGCTTAAGCTCCAAGACCGGGGGTTCTTCGTAAGAAGTTGTTATTTTTAAACTTTTAGAATTAAAAGATTCGAAAGGCGAATCTGGCGGTAACTCGTCCAAAGGGGCGAGTTCCGCCAAATCCGGTTCATCTAAATTTAAAGCGAGTAATTCATATAGCGAAGAACACTCATCCTCGAACGCGGATTCTAAGTGAAAGCAAGAATCATCGTTCGATAAAGAATTTCGCATCGAGGGATTAATAAGAAGGGTAACTTCGTCGTCCCCTACCCGAAGGAGGAGGCGACCGTTACTCACATCAATTAATGCGCGGGAGGTCGCGAGGAAAGGGCGACCGAGGATAATTGGCACCTCGGCATCCTCCTCGATGTCGAGGATGACGAAGTCTACCGGAAAGATAAACTTGTCAACCTTGACCAGAACGTCCTCCACTACCCCGATAGGATATTTTATCGAGCGATCCACGAGTTGGATGCTCATTTTCGTTGGGGTGGGAACTCCCAAATCGAGTTTTTTAAAGAGGGAGAAGGGCATCAAATTGATGCTCGCTCCCAGGTCCGCTAGGGCGTACTTTATTAATAAATTTCCGAATAGGCACGGGATGGAAAACCTTCCCGGGTCGTTTAGTTTTGGCGGCAATTTAATAAGTAGGACCGCCGAGCATTCCGCATTTAAGGAAACACGCGAAATACCCTCGAGCTTCTTTTTATTAGAAAGGAGCTCCTTAAGGTATTTCACATATTTCGGCATTTGTGAGAGTGCCTCGCAGAAGGGGACGTTAATTTGAATTTGTTTAAAAATTTGTAAAAACTTTTTGTAATGTTCGTCCTACTTCTCTTTATTAAATTTTGCGGGGTACGGAATTTGCGAGCTCGAGACGCCCGACGCTAATGATTTTTCCGTATCTAATAAAATAAAAGACGAGGGTGCAGGGGTCGGAGGCGAAACAGTTACCTGATGCTCAACCCACAATGGGGAGTCGACCTCCTTGCCGCTGCGTAAGGTAATGGCGTGGGCATTTTCACGCGGGTTCTGCTCCGAGTTCCCAGGTAGTGCTCCAAGTGGCCGCTCAGAGACCATTTTTGCAAGCTGGCCAACCTGCATTTCTAAATTTTTTAGCGATCCGGTTATATTCCGGATATTTGCGTCGTTGGAAGCCATGTATTTTGCAAAAATCTCCTCGAGCGGAGAAGGTTTTGGAGGAGGAGGCGCAAAACCCTGCTGAAATCCTTGGGGATATCCATGCGGAAATCCTTGCGGGATCGCAGGTGGAGGGCGTTGCGCATTATTAGGGTTACTCCAGGAGAAGTTCGGGTGGCTCCTCCAACCCGGGTTATAGTTATTACTATATGGGTTGAAGGGCGCCCGCACTTGATTGCCCACGTAATCCACCGATTCCTCGCTTAAATTATTGTTATTATTAATATTATTATTTGGATTATTATTATTAAGATTATTAAAATTATTATTATTATTATTTGGATTATTAAAATTATTATTATTATTATTAGGATTATTAGCCCAAGCGGGAGTGGAGGAGGAAGCAGTCATCTCCGCCACTTGCTTACTTAGCCGCTCTACCTGCGAGGCTAAGTGAGTAGTGGCATCCACTTCGAAAATACCAGCCGGTTTAGGAGGACGCGACCTTGGAACATTCCATTGGTACGCGTTCATGGTCATTTCTTCGATCAGAGCTTGAGCGGCCTCCGGGGTTTTGTTGTTTAACGTTCCCTCGGCGGCTACGTCGATCATCTGTCTTGTTGAGAAATTCAAGCCGTTATAGAACGTTTGTACCTGAAGCCAAGTTGGTAGCGCGTGATGAGGACACCTACGCAAATATTCTTTAAAACGTTCCCAAGTCTCGTAGAGAGACTCGGAATCGAATTGGATGAAGGATGCGATATCGGTGCGTAATTTAGCGGTTTTTGACGGAGGAAAATATTTAGTTAGAAAATTCTCCGTCAATTCGGCCCACGTGGTTATGGACCCTCTCGGAAGAGAAGTCAACCACGATTTCGCCTTTGTCCGCAGGGAAAAGGGAAATAAGCGCAAGCGAATGGCGTCATCGCTGACGCCATTAATCTTGAAGGCGTCGCAAATTTCTAAAAAATTATTAAGGTGTTGGTTTGGGTCCTCATCTGGCAAACCGTCGAACTGAATCGACTGTTGTACCATTTGAATTATACTGGATTTGATTTCAAAATTATTATTAGCTACCGCGGGGCGGGTGACGCTCGATCCTGTATCCTCTAAATTTGGCCTAGCATAATAGGCCATGGTCCTCGGTGGGGCCGCATTTAGATTAGGATCGCCCATCACGCCTATATGTATATCGCCGACGGATTCTTCGGGAGCTATTTGTAGATTTTGATTACGAGATCGGCGACGCTCGAGAAGCGTGCGCTCAATTTCGGGATCAAAAGGTAAAATTGGATTATCCGAAGATTCTCCTCGGGTCATACACTATTTTTTTAATTAAAATTTTTTTTTGAAGAGTTTTTTTTTCTTTTATAGATTTTTTTTGATGTTTTTGTTTTAGAAATATTTTTACAAAGATGAAAAAGAAAGGAAAATAAGTAAAAGAGAATAATATATTTTTTGGGTTTTTCTTTACTTAAGTAAAATATATAAATATATATATATTTTTTGGGTTTGATTTTTTTGTGGGGCTTTTATATGAAAATATATGTAGCTATATTCGAAAATATATGTAAAAAAGGAAAATTGAAAAATATATGTATATATATTTTTTTATTTTATTTTTCTTTACTTAGATAGTATATTTTTTTTTTGTTTTTTAGATAGAAAAAGAGATGAAATATAAGATAAAATTAATAACGTTTCCTATTTCAAAATAACGACACAAGTCCCCGGCAACGGCGCCAAAAACTTGATACGTTTTTGTCTCTTTCTTTGAAAGAGAGAAGAAAGAGAAGAAAGCTCTTTCTTTCTTTTTGATTCAACCTTGGGCGGACGTTTTCGAAGAGTCCCGCGAGTAGTTCTACTATGAGGAATTACCCGTTATCCTATCGAAGGATAGAAGTAACGGACTCTTTCTCTTTCGAAATATCGAGGATTACTCCTCGGCCGCGTCCTCTGAAGGCTAAATGAAAAGATTGAAAAAGGGCTTTATGTTGAAATTAAAATTGAAAGCTTTTTGAAAATATTATTGCAACAATTTTTTGAGTAGTTGCAACAATTCTTTAAGAGCGTTTTAAAACTTCTTTTACCTTGAGCTAGTTGCAACAACCAAAGAGGTGTTGCAACAAATTTTTTAGTGTTTTTAAAAGAGAGTTTTTAAAAAGTGCTTTAGAGAGAAAGCTTTTGGGTTTATGTAATTATCCGGACCAAAATCAATAAAGGCAAGTGGACCTTATCGATAGTAGTATAGGATATTTCTTTTGAAATATCAAGGTCGTATTTTTCCAAGGTCGTATCGATTATTTCTACTTCTTAGGAAAGCGCTATTATTTTATCGAAAAGAGTTTGAAATTGATTTTTATGATTTTATAGAAAAGTTAGTGACGAAAATGATAACTATCGCGGGCTTGGTGTGCGTTTAGCAAAAACCAAGAAAAGCGATGAAAAGAAAAAGAACGAAAACGTTAATTTAAAAAGTAGTTTTGCTTAGAATTTTTTAGGATTTTATAAAACGATAATGATAACTACGGCGATAATAAGCGATTGAGCGGGTAGCGGAATTAAGCAAAAAGCGATTATATTAAAAACAAAAGACGCACTAATTGAAAACGCACACACTCTACAGAATTAAAATGAAAGCTGTAAATTGCAGAAATTAAAGAAATGCGATCCCTACCCAAATAGGTAAAGGGGAAATAAATGCGTGAGCAAGTCCTATCCAAACGGATAGGCGGGAAATAAATGCGTGAGCAAGTCCTATCCAAACGGATTGGCGGGAAATAAATGCGTGAGCAAGTCCTATCCAAACGGATAGGCGGGAAATAAATGCGTGAGCAAGTCCTATCCAAACGGATAGGAGGAAAATAAATGCGTGACGGAAATGGAAACTATTCGATTACACTAAAGGCGCAAACTTTATACTCATACACACACCCACTCTACGTTAATGAAATCTAATTAAAATAAAACAAATCTAAACTCATACACTCACACACACAATAATAATGAAACTAAGTTAAAAAGAAAAGAAAATCTATTCTCATACACTCACACGCACTAATAACAAAATGAAAATAAAAACAACAACATTTTACTCTCATACACACACACACACTTACAAAAAAGCAAAAAGAAAGTAAAAAGAACAAATGAAAACAAAACAAAACAAAACAAAAAACTAATTAACCTCCTACACTCACACACACTAATATGAAATCGTCTAAAAATTACAACAAAACTAAAAACAAGAAAATTACACTCATACACACACACCCAAATTAAAATGACAACTTAACAAAAATTACAAAATTACATAAAACTAAAAATAAAAAGAAAAAGAACAAAAAAAGAACACACACACACTAAAACAAAGAGAGACAATAGTTACAAAACAAGCTTAATTTATTTCCATCAAAAAAGGGGTTACAAAACTAGAGAGAGAAAGTGCAAAATTACAAAAATTACAAAACACCAAAAATCAGCAAAATGGAACAAAACCTTAAGAGAAGCTCCCAAAATTTTGAACCCTTGCACTCAGCTGAATCTGGCTATTTATTGAAAAAAATTTTGGATTACACGCCCTCGGACACGGGCGTGTCTAAGGGCGTGACACGGCTTGGGGTGCAAATAGCCAGAACAGCTGGATCCAGGCGGGCATCTGGAAGGCTTGACCGGCGACTTGGAAGTACACGGGCGTGTTCCAGGGAACACAGGCGTGTTCGATGTCGGCATTGTGCTGTCGGCTGCTGGGCGTGACGGGCGGCGTGTCCTTTGTTCTTCTGGAAGGAATTGAGGGTCACGGGCGTGTCTAAAATGTCACGGCCGTGACTTTGATTTTTTGGATGAAATACTTCAAGTGGCTGGAATCTGGGATGGATATCCAACACGGGCGTGACCATGGTACACGACCTCGGTCACGGGCGTGACCGAGGGCGTGACTTGATGTTTGAGGTGGAAAAAGAACAGAGAAGAAAATGTTAGGGATTAGTGAACACGCCCTTGGACACGGGCGTGACCTAGGGCGTGACTTAACAAAATTACAGAAACTTTACAAAATGAAAAATAAAACTAAGTTAAAAACAAAAATAACAAAAACAAACATTTTATTCATTAATTTACATATATTATTTAGAAATCTAATTAAAATTATACTAAAAATTATATAGAAAAATGCGTATATTTACTATTCATCAGGCACTCTAGCACCAAAACTTTCCACCTTGCCAGCCTCTCCAGAGATCAACCTGATCCACCGTCTATGAGAGCCCGACAACAGAATTGATCTGGGGCACTCTAGCACCAAAATATGGGGACTCCTGCTTAGAAAAAACTTCCAAACCAATATATTGAGATTAGAACATACGAGAAGTCAATTACGAAAAGCTTCACGGATAGAATCGCTTCAGGTCATCCCCGCTACTAGCCAGGCCGAGGAGTACCCCATCCACATCTCGGAGGTGGTAACCTCCTGACTTGAGCGTTTCATCTACAACATGCAACCCCTCCCAGTTAGGATTGAGCTTTCCCACTACGACTCCTCTCCCGACCGCGTTAACGTTCTTCAACACCAGGTCTCATTTCTCGAACTGTTTCACTCGGATATGCTTGTCGAAGTACCGAGCCATTCGAAATTTGACCTCTTCTTGTCGGACGGTGGCTAAGTCCCAGAGCTCTTCCACCAGGTCCAGGCATAGCCTTTGCTCTTCCCCATTTTCCACTAGACATTCTTCATCCCCCTCGTCCGCGGTGACAACCCTGGGAGACTTTACTTCGAACTCCACTGTAAGAATGGCCTCGGACCCATGGGAAAGCTTGAATGGAGTCTCCCACGTGGCAGTGTTCGGAGTGGTCCTCAGTGCCCAGAGGACCGAGTGTAGCTGCTCTACCCAGTTCCCCCTGAGGTTCTCGACCTTCTTCTTCAGCAAGTTCACGATAATTTTGTTTGCCGCATCCACTTGCCCATTGCTCCTCGGGTGGTGGACTGACGAAAACCGAAGTTCTATGCCAAGCTGGGTGCAGAAGCTGACAAACTCGTCGCTGGCAAACTACAGTCCATTTTCTGTAACTATGCCTAGTGGGAGATCATGCCTGCATATTATCTCACCCCATTTGAAATTTCTAACAACTTTAGACATTACCTTGGCCAGCGCCTTGACCTCCAGCCACTTGGAGAAATAATCGATCATTACCAATAAGAACCTTCTTTGTCCACTCGCTTGCAGGAAAGGACCTACCAGGTCAAAACCCCATATAGCAAAGGGCCAGGGTGCTGTAATAGATCGAAGCCTTTGAGCTGGCAGGAGCTGGAGAGGAGCGGACAACTGGCACTTTGAACATTTCCTTGCAAACTCCACCGCATCCTTGCTGCGGGTATGCCAAAAGTAGCCCTGCCTCAACACTCTCCCCTCCAAGGTTTGGCTCCCGGAGTGGCTGCCACATTCTCCTGAGTGGATCTCCTCCAGGACCCTTGGGACCTCCTCTTCTGCCACGCACCGGGCTAGGAGCCCCGAGAGTGTTTTCCTGTACAGTCCCCCTACATGCAAGGAATAATATGATGATTTATACCTGAAGCGTCGCTTATCCACATCCCCTTCGGGGAACTTCCCCGATGTAAAGAAGGTGATGAAGGGATCCATCCATGACGCTCGCTAGTACACCTCCACAACTCACCCTCCTCGATGGATGGCCGGAAGAGGTCCGACACCGTCCCCCCTAATCTGGGACCAAACTTGGCCAAGAGGTCCGCCGCGACACTCTCCTCCATTGGCATGTGATGGATTGAGAAGTTTCGGAACTTCCCTATGATCCCCTTGACCTTTTCCAAGTACCGCTTAAGACTCGACTCCTTTACCTCGAACTCCCCCTGACTCTACAAGATACCACCATGGAGTCCGTCGAGACCTCCACATCTTGCACTCCCAACTCTCGGGCTAGGCGGAGCCATGCTATCACAACCTCGTACTCAGCCTAATTGTTTGTGAGGGGGAAGTAATCATTGATTTCCTGCTCGATCCTCGTCCCTTGGGGCTTACCAAAACCACCCTCCCACAAAGGATTGCTTTCCCGAGGCCCCGTTGACCAACATCCTCCAAGCCACCGGGTTGGGTAGCTCGGACTCCTCTACCTCGGCCATATAGTCCGCCAAGAAGTCTGCCACCGCTTGAGCCTTTATGGACAACCTCGGCACATACGAAATATCGAACTCACTTAGCTCCATCGACCACTTAGCCAACCTCCCCGAGTGCTCTACCCACTCCATGATGTTGCGAAGGGGGTGGTCGGTCACCACCTTGATCAATGCGCTTGAAAATAAGGCCAGAGCTTCCGGGCCGACACCACCAAGGCGAAGGCCAACTTCTCTAGGATGGGGTACCGATGCTCTGCCTTTCTCAGTACTCGGCTAATATAGTAGATTGGGAGCTGCCTTCGGCCCTCTTCTCGGACCAGTACTGAACTTACTACCTCGGGTCCTACCCCCAGGTGCAGGGACAGTTTCTCTCCTTGTCTGGGCCCTTGCAACAAGGGGGCTTGGGTCAATTGTTCCTTTAGCACTTGAAAAGCCCTCTCACACTCAAGGGTCAATTCAAACTTTTGATTCCCCCGCAGCACCTTGAAGAAGGGTGCATACTTTTCTCCCGCCCGGGAGAGGAATCTACTGAGATCGGCCAACTTCCCCGTGAGGCGCTAAACCTCCTTCACATTCCTTGGCGACCCCAATTCTAGGAAGGCCTTAACTTTGTCTGGATTAGGCTTCACCCCCGCTGGAGTGATCAGGTGACCTAGGAACTTCCCCCGGCTAGCCCCGAAGATGCACTTCTGGGGGTTGAGCTTCATCTTGAATTTTCTCAATGTCCCAAAAGTTTCTTTAAGGTCACGGAGGTGGGACTCAAGGTCTCGGCTCTTCACTATGAGGTCATCCACGTAGACCTCCAGGTTCCTTCCTTTCTGTTCTTGGAAGGCCCTATTCATCATCCGCTGATATGTTGCCCCTGCATTTTTTAGCCCAAAGGGAATCATTTTATAGCAATATCACCCATCCCCTGGGATGAAGGAGACATCCTTGATGTCGGGGGGGGGGGGGGTGCATGCGAATCTGATGATAACCTGAAAAAGCATCTAAAAAAGACATCATAGAGAAACCAACGGCTGAATCAACCAGCGCGTCGATTCTAGGCAAGAGGTACCAATCCTTGGGGCATGATTTATTAAGCAAAGAAAAATCAACGCACATTCTCCACTTACCTCCTCCCTTCTTTACCATTACCACATTAGAGACCCAACCAGGATACTGGATCTCTGACACAAACCCTGCTTGGAGGAGCTTGCCCACATCCTCTCGGATGGGCCCTTCCATCTTGTTAGCTATGGCCCTCTTCTTTTGATGGATGCGGAGAGTGCCGGGATTGAGGTTGTGGCGATGGAAAGCAACATACACATCAATCTCGGGCATCTCCGCGGCACTCCATGCAAAGACATCCACATTCTCCTAGACGCAGGCCAGGATCTGCTTCTGTTCCTACGGGCTGAGCTCTCCGTTGATTTTGACTTTTTCCACAACCCCTGCTCGGGTGGTGACTTCGAGATCCACGACCTTATCCACATCCTCCAGCCGGGACTGCTACCCCCAATCCCCTTCTTTCTCCTCGCCATAAGCCAGCACTTCGGCCTCCTCCTCCTTCATTTCTTCCCGAACCTCCATCCGCTCTTCCGCCTCTTCCCCCTGGGCTTCCCCTTCTCCTGCTCTCTCTTCCTATCTCCCCTCCTCGAGCCTTGCCGGCTCCCCCATCTCCCGATCCCACTCTTCCGCCTCGGCCATCCAGAAGATGGTGTTCATGGTGGTCACATAGAACTGACGGGCCACCTTCGGATCTCCCATTATCTGAACTTGGACTCCTCCCGCATTAAACTTAAGGCACTGATGGAAGGTGGAGGGGATGCAGCGGAATGCACTAATGAGTGGCCATCCGAAGATGGCGCTATAGCTGCCGGGGGCATCCACTATGACAAAATGACAATTCCTGGACTGCCCCCAGGACTACATGGAGTCCCACTCCCCCCTCTACCTCTTTCCTCTCACCGAAGAACCCAAAAAGCGGTCCATCCGTGGCCAACACCCTCCTGTTCTCCACCTTCATCTCATCAAATGCCTTCTTGAAGATGATGTTGACCGAGCTCCCATTATCCACAAGGATCCGGGAGACGGTGAAGTTCTCGATCGCTGTCTGTATGACCAGCGCATCGCAGAAAGGGTCTTCATGACCCGACATGTCCTTATGAGTGAATGAGATCTTCTCTGCCAGGCGTGGGGCTAGGGATGTCGAGGCCATGCTACGACGGTAGATGGTGTGGAGGCTGGCCTTCCGGGTCGCCTCAATCCCTACCCCCCAAGGATCGCTCCGATCCCTCCTAGGGTCCCCACATCGGCCCGATCTTCACACCTCTCATCCTCCTCATCATGAGATAGGACCTCCTAAATTCTCACCGCCCGCGGCTCCCGCGGCGCCGGCACTCTGGCTTCTTTCACCTCCAGGAACTCCGTGCAGGTGGCCGTTGCGTGACCTTCCTCCCCGTGGAAGTCACAATAGAGCAACGCAGCCCCCCTCCTCTCAGCCTCTGCCGCCCCCATTCCTCCTCCTAGGAGCGGCTCCTCCAGACCCAGCTCCTCTTCCCCTGCCTGGTCTCCCTCGACCGACCACCATTGCCTGCTGAGGCAGGTGGGGATGAGGTGGCCTCGGGCCCTGCCTCCACCCTAGCTAGTGGGGTCTTCCTTGGCCTCCTTGGAAGTTGCCCCCTCCCTGGTGGAAACCTCTTCCTGAGCCTTACCTTCCTCCTTTTTGCTTCCTCCACCCCCCTGCAGGGCCCTCACCTCCTCTCTTCTCCTTGGCTCCGGATGCCTGACCTCCGACTCGCTTAACCGTGCTAACCTCTTTGTGAACTCAGGGTTTGCTGCCTCCCCCTCGATCTCCCATGCCGCTCTCTCTATCAACTCCTCAAAATACAAAGGTGCCCACCTCTTGATGTCCATCTTGAAGAACCCCTCTCGCAGCCCCACTATGAAGGCAACCTGGAGAGTGTACCCTGGCACCTCCAGGATGAGGAGGACTTCCTCCTGGAACCGATCCACATAATGAGCTAGTGACTCCCCCTGCCTCTGTTTGATGTTGAAGATGGCCTCGGGGTCCTTCTTCCTCTTCTTCGAGGTTGAGAAACGCAGTAGGAAGTCGCGACGCAAATCCTCGAACGCATATATCGACTCAGAGGGAAACTGGTGGATCCAGTCCCTCGCTTTCTCCTTTAGGGTGGTGGCGAAGAATCGCCATTTGAAAATGTCCGACATAGGTCTAATAGAGACCATGTCTTCGAACCACTGCAGGTGCTGAGTGGGATCATCCTTGCTGATATACTGGGTCATGGCTGGCTCGCTGAACCCCTCGGGGAGTGGTGCCGAGAGCATCAACTTGTAGAAGGGACTCCCCCCTTCATACTACTGACCTGCTCAACTCGCCCTGCGAGCTCCCCGGGCAAACCGGCTCCTTCTGGTCTCGCACTCGCCAAGGGACCACTCGCTTGGATCCCACTGGCTGGGATCCCTCCTCCCAGGATGACGCTTGCCTGAACCCCACCCGCACTCGCCGGGCTGGGGAAAAGCTCCCGCCCCGCGAGGTCTCGCTCCGAAATCTGGGACATCGCCTCCTTCCCAGGCCTCTACCCCGGGGCATGCTCGCCTACTCCAGCTGGAGGGGCCACTTGGGTCGTAGAGGTTGTGAGACCCCAAAGGGCTGTGGCGAGGGCACATTGGAAAGCCCTGAGCAGATCCCTCTTGAGGCCGCCAGCATCTCCACCATTGCTGGCGCGCCGGGTGGCGGTGAGCCTCCGAAGTCCTCCTCTCGCTCATTGTCTCCTGCCATCTCTTCCTTGGAGCTTTCTTGAACTAGCTGCACTCCACGCTCACCGCACCAAAAATGTTGAAACCAGGACTTGGCTTCTTTATGGAGTTCGGGCCCTCAACGAGTTGAAGGGCAGTTAGCACTTACTGATTCCTTGGAAGGAAACGACCGGAGACTCGGAACTAAACACAGACCCTTGGTCACAGTGAGGAGGTCCAACCACACACCTGGAAGATCTTTGAGTGTTTCCCCTCCCAAGCCAAAGCTGAGACGGGGTACCTTGGAGAGCCTGAGAGCTAAGCCAAGATCACCTAGGGAGGAAGAAGCTCAGAAAACTGAGATTGGAATCCTCTCCAAAGGTACCCTTCAAGGTCAATATATAGTTTTTCAAGTCTGGTCTGCTAATAGCGGGATTCCGCTTTACTCTTTTGCTAAACGCAAACCAAAATGGTCTGCCAACAACCAAACTCTGATGTTCAGAGGGGCTAACTGCAGACCACAAGGGGTTTTTTCGGTAAAAGTGATCATGAACTCTTCCTGGGCGAGCCACCTATAAGGGCCTCTCTCGTGAACCGAGAGGCTCGGCTCGCTCACATTCCTCCGAGCGACCGATGAGAATCTGGTCCGCTCGCTCTCACACGAGTGGCCGGCGAGATCCCGGCTCGCCCGGCCCCCTGGCACGCTCGCCTTCTTACTCTTTTCGCCTGTTGGTTCCTTTGTCTCTGCTCACCCCCTTGCGGACACTAAGGTTGTACACCCCCACTAAGGAAGACTCTAGATCTAACAAGTCCTTTCAGAGTTGGGTTGCCTGGGCCCAGAAGATCTCTGTCATGGAGGATGAGTTGAAGGCGGTGCAAGGCGAGATTGATATCCATGCTACCCGACTTACCGAGTCCGAATCCAAGCTACTGGAGGCCACTCTCCTGGAGCAAAGAGGGTCTTCTCGCCTTTCAAAGTTGTTGCAGTTCACCATTGCAAAAGTGGAGGAGGCTCGCATGGAGATAATCACCACCACGACAATGATGACGCTGAGTCACCTCCGCCGGCAAGGAGTTTTAACTGAAGCGCGGTGGGGTATTACCCCGGAGTTGCTCCTCCTGGAGGTTTTGAGAAGTCAGCGAGTCCCACCCCTTCGATTTCTGGGAACTCACAATTCCCCAATGATGTGGAAGATACTCAGGCTCAGGAGGCGAGATTGCCCTTGTTTCATTTCTTCTCTTTTTTGCTTTATAATTGGTAGACTCGTCGTACGATTATCATTATAAACTCACTTGATAGAGCGTACTCACCCTCTCTTTTGATTCTTTGTTGTCTAATATTTCACTACTTGATTTTTAACTGTATTTGTCCTTATCAACTCGCGCGGTATGCCTTAGTTAGTTTGAAGGTTTCATTCGTTGTGTTTTGCTTAATTGAAATTACTATGCTAGGCATCATCACTTGGATAATATGCACTTTCATATAGATAACTAAGTCATGACCCTACTTTAGGTTCGCCTATAGGAATTGGCTTTTACCTTTGGCTGGCCTAATCTCGCCTCACCTTTTTATTAGGTAAGCCCACAAGTAAAACTTTACTTCACACTTTGTGAGTTTAATTGCTAGACGGTATTTTTCACGTGGTCATTAAAACAAACAACTTACTCGAGGGGGCAAGTAGTCGGTATGTAGGAGAGGAGCTTGTGTAGGGATTCAGACTACAGCAACAACACCACTCGAGTGTTGATGCAAAAATTGCACCTCCACAATGACACGCTAGGGGGAGCCAGGGGAAGTAGAAGGCTT
Source organism: Dactylorhiza incarnata (assembly GCA_033032865.1). Lineage (NCBI taxonomy): Eukaryota > Viridiplantae > Streptophyta > Magnoliopsida > Asparagales > Orchidaceae > Dactylorhiza > Dactylorhiza incarnata. The sequence continues at coordinate 18,075,477 of JAWHQI010000022.1, read as the reverse complement.
AGAGTTATCGTTTACTTTGCAGTTAGAAGATGCCAGAAAGAGACGGGCCGCCGAGCGGCAAGACTAGGCTTACCCACCGCGGCAAATGTCTCTCGTGTGGCGGGCACCTGAATTGATTTGGAACTTGCGGTTACAAAGAGAGGCTAATCGGGCGGTTAAGGGAGTGGCTCACAAGAGACTAGATTCGTGACCGCTTCCACAGGAGGCTAGTTTAGTAATTCAAATCAGCATGCCATATGAGTACTTCTTGTTGGAACATGGACTTCCACATCTCCTAGGTTTGAGAATAATAAATCCTATGTAGATTTGATCTTGTGTGTTCAAGTGTGCATGAAAACAAATCCATATGACTCAAGGATAACATATGAAGGTTGCCCCCAAGTTTGAAGCCAGAATTCCAAAATGACCACTAGCGCCGACGGTAGCACCTAGCGCAGGCGCTTGCTCTGATTAGAGAGATTTCGGGAAGCAATTATAGAAGGATATAGCACAAGGCGATAACATCTAACGCAGGCGGTAGCACCTAGCGCAGGCGGTATCTACTAGTGCAGGCGGTAGCGCAATGCAATAGAGGAAGGTGCCCGACTTGCTTAAAATGAAGGATTCTCACGCGGAGAATATTTCCTAAACCGGGATAGCGCTGGCGGTAGCGATAACCCAGGCTCTAGCTCCAAGGCTATAAAAATGACAACTTGGATTCATATTCTTCATCCTCTTATGATCCTAAATTCCAGAGCTTCGTGCCACAACATAGAGAGGAAGATTCAGAGAGATACTCCCACAAATCCATGAAGGCTGAAGGAGACCGTTGGAGAAGATTTCAAGACGCTTCATCACCATGACAAAAGACCGCATCGACTACGATCATACTCTGTGGGTATTCATCTACTTCTCCAAGAGATCCATATAGGGAGTTTTATTTTGTTGTTATTTATTTCACATCTTTTCTTCTAATCATTTAGTGAACTCGCCTCGTGTTGGTGACTAGATCTGGGTAGGACTTAGGGCAGAAATTCGCCTCGTGTTGGCGACTAGATCTAGGTTATGTCTAGGGGGTGCTCAATGCCATATCCGGGGAAGGGTTGGCTAGAGCATCTTGAGGCCATATCCGAGGAAGGATTGGCTAGGGCGGCCGGTTTATGGGGATGAGAGTCGGGATAGAAAACAAAAGGAGTTTTATTAGTATTCGCCTTCGATTTCTAGCGTCATAGAAATCTAGTTTTGTAATCAATTTTATTGATAGTAATCATGTCTCTCTATGGGTAATAAAATTGATTTGTCTTTCATTTCTCTAAATTGATAATTATTTTCTCTTTCATTATAAATCAATTTAGATCTTCATTCTAAATCTCTATTTCAATCTCTTAGTTTTTCAAGTATATCAAAATATAACATAAGTTCTTAAAACCCTTATTCTCCCCCCTCTAAGGGCGCCTGCCAATCAAACAAGTGGTATCAGAGCGGTTTTATTCTAATCGGCTTAACAACCGGGAATAATGGCGTCTCATGATCTCGCTTCTTTTAGTGTGGGAAATTTTTATGAAGAAGGAAATCTCTAGCACCACCTTTATATGAAGGAAGAAATTATAAAAAATGGAAAATATTAATGAAAAATTTTCTTAAAGGCTTAGATGAAATAGTTTGGAATATTACTATTGAAAAACCACCTAGCGTATTAAATATAAACGAAATGGTTTTAAATGCAAAATCTATGAATAGGTTATTTTGTGCGTTAGCTCAAAATATTTCCAAACTCATTTATACTTTTCCTACTAAATACAAGATATGGAATTTTTTTGAGATAACTTATGATTCTCTATCTACAGATATCGAACATTCACAAGAACCGGAGAATATGCAAGCCTGCACAAGTATTCAAGAAAGCTCCTCACATGATGAATCCATAAAATGCACATCTAACATAAGGGAAGATGAAAACTCATCCATGGAAGAGGAATGCAATAATGATGAACAAGGAACTTCATGCTCAAACCAGTCCTCATCCACAAGCACTGTAAGGAAATCAAAATCCCTTATTGTTTGTAATTCAATTTTTACGCTACAATTGCTACAATCTTTGTGCTTCACCAATGTTCTGGATGCTGAATGAAGGAAGCATGGGTATGTGCACATAAATCAAAATGGATTCTTGGGTCTGCCCTGTCTGATGTCTTTGGCTTTGATTTGAGGGCATGATTCCGCAGCAAACGCAACTGTATAGGGGGCCACTATTTCAGTGGTACTCTGTGAGTAGCCACTTTGTGCATTTATTGTCAAAGGTTAGGTCTTTCTCCTCTGAGAGAAGCCACTTTGTGCATAGTGCCAAAGGTTAGGTCTGTTTCCAATCTTCCCCCGCCCATACCCCCAATGATTGGGGACTATATGGGTTCTGTTGTTGTTGTTGTAATTGCTACAATCTACTAAACGTAAAATTAAGAAATTAAAAAGGCTAATTCAAATTTACGTTTAGAAAATAAAAGGTTAAAGGCTAATGTAGAATCTAGTTGTGATGTGCTTTCTCCATCTTGCTCTTTAATTGATATTTCAAAGCCATGTTTTGATTGCAATGATATTAAAGAAAAATTCAATGATTTTGAAAAAGAACTTTTAATTTCAAAAGAGCATAATGAAAAATTGATAAATGAAAATAATATTTTATCTAATAAACTAGAATCATTAAAACTATTTGTGAAAAAAAATTCAAGCAATAAAAAATCTTTTATTTCTAGTTTATCATCAAACATATGTAAAACCTCTACTAAAATTTTAAAATATATTAAACATACACCTAGTAGAATGTTTAATCATACAAACATAATCAATTCTAACCCTCATTATGTATATCCAAAATTAAATTCAAATGTGCAAAAACTTCCTATGAAAAATGGTTTCAAAAATCATCATTATTTTAAGCCTAATTTTAATGAATATAGAAATTTGATGCATAATTATAATATTAAATCAAAATATGAATGGAGAGCCAAAATAAAAAATGAAACATTAACTCCACTTGAAAGGAGTCATTCATTTTTGTCTCCCAAAAATTATCAAGCTATATTTGGGTACCCAAAGGAACCGTCACACTTGGTCCCCTTTGGATACCTAAATCTCTTATTCATTAGGAATCACCAAATGCATGAAGTAGAATATTTTCAAAATTAGATATTCAAATTTCTACTTCATGATATGCTTTAATATCTTTTAATTTTTCTTTTTTTTCTTTTTTTTTTCTATCATGTAATGGTCATCTTATACATTATTGGAAATATGATTTTATCTATTAAAACTTAATGAGTTTATAAATCAAATTGATCAAAATTCAAAATCATATTTCTATTTTTATGACCTATCTATCTTTCTTATATTCATTGCATATATATATCATATAGTATACATATAAATTGAACTATAAATTTGCTATAAGATATGTTAATTAAATCAAGTTATTGGGCTATTAGGCACCTTAGCCTTCATCAACAAAATTAGAGAAATAACATGTTCTAAAAGAAAGGTCAAAATCTAAAAGAAAGTTCAATGTTCAATATGTTCTTTCTTTTCAAAACAAAAATTATAGTGTGTTCACTCCTTGATGTCAAACATGATCTAAACCATCACTATTATTCACCTATCAAAAATCACATATATGTTCAAAGTTCATAATTAAAAGGAAAGACACTAAAATGTATTGAAAGAATTTACCATCATAATGAATATTGAATTCATATGCACCACCATGATTTATTAATGTCCTTTGCTAAAAGTCTGGCTGGTTATTCTTATCTAGGGCATATCTATGTTATTCTTCGCATGAACATCATTTCATACTAATCAATTAAATCATGCTTATGTGGCTTATTCGAACATGATATCATGTATCTTCATTTCCTATCTATTTCAATTATACTATTTTGATAAACACAAGCCTTTAGAAAAGTCAAAATGAAGGTATAATTAAATATATATCATGCAATGTTTATTTGGTAAAGTCATATACACAATCGCTAATGTTTCTGGCAATTTGCACTATCTAAACATCTCCAAAAATTCTGAAATTTCTGCATGAAACTACTCTTGGGACATTTAATTAAGATCAAAAATTGGAATGTTCAAAATCTTGAAAAATAGTGTACTGTTTGTCGCGCTAGTGCTAGCTCAAGTTTCAAATTTTCTGAGCTTTTAAAATTTTGAAAAATCAATATAAATATTTTCTTTTATATGTACTATCTATATTTATCTTAATGCCATTGTATGATGTTTGAAAAATCAAATACAAAATTTCAAAATGCAAAAAAATATGTCTTTACTTATTTGTATTTGTTTCTGCAAAGTTTTAAAAATAACAAGATTTCTATGTTTCATTACTTTGGCAAAAATGACAAAGCATGTTCTTTTAGATTTGGCTAAAAATGTTTAATTTAAAATCTCAAGTTCTCTAAACATTGTTTTGGCTTGTCATGCTTTTAATCATGTTATGTGCAAAGAAAAAGTCTATAGTGAATTGTGTAGGATTACACTTGTATGCCTCTAAGTATGAGTAATGTGTTATGTTAGATAATGATCTCTTTACACTCACATTTTTTGGTAGACTACTTGTGCCTATAATTCTTAACCCTATATGATTGTGTAGTGTAGTAGCTTACAATATTAAGATGTCTATCTCTATTACCTACACATTATTTAAAACTTTGTTGCACATATAGATGTGAAATTACAAAATTATAAGTGCTTGCAAAAATAAGTGAATTCGGAGAACTTTGTCTTGCTCAAAAACAAAAATAAAATGACAAAGATAACTCCACCAAGCACTACTTGAACTTCCTGATAAGCCTTCATAAGCATTATGAGGTTGATCACCTTGGAAAGAATTGTAAAGTGTCTTGTGCAAACTACTTTTGTGCACTTCTATTTTGTACACCGGATCTCAAATAGCTCGTATTGAAGATAAAATATGAGATCCCCCAAGCACTACTTCACTCCCTGATAAGTCTTAATGAGCATCGTGTGGGTGAAGCACCTTGGTAGTTGTACCTTTTATTGTGCTTTGTAACAAATCTAGAATTGATGTGTAGAAGTAGTTAACAAGATTACATGCTTAATAATGTATTTACTTCACTATATAAGTCATGTGTTTTGGATTATATCACTTGTATACTTTTATCAAAACACCTTCTATACACATCATTATCTCTCATAAAGCTTCTACTCATGAGAATTGGACTCAAATGCTTATGTACATAAATTCTCTAGAAAGCTTTAGTAAAAGCACTAGATTGCAATGCATGATCTCTACCATGTTTTCCTAACTTAAAATGCAAATTAATAACATTGTAGTTACTATCTTCTAGAATATGTGCAATCATGCTCCCCTATGCTAAAAACTCTGAGCTATTTCTATAAGAAATTTTCTGCTGAACACTCCTCCAACAAGTGAAATATTGCTTATAATAACATTATCTTATTATTGAATTTCATATCAAATTGTGTTTTGTGTTCCTAATTGCTAAAAGGATGTTTCTATTTATTCCAAAATGTTAAGTCTTCCGCAATGCTAAAACTCTAATTTATTAATGGATTTCAAATTAGCTATGTGATCTTTTCTGTAAAAAATTCAAATAAAAATATAAACCCATAGGCTATGAACTTATCATTAGATTCAAACGCTAAATGTTTCCAATGATTATTATCCCATTATTATATATCTCACCATAGGGGGCATAGGTTTGTAGACATTAGATAACTTAACCTCTAAGTCATGTCTTGTCCTTAACCGGGGAGGGTTCCAGTAAGGCCTTGCGAGGCACTGGGGGGAAAGAGTGCTAGGTTGAGTTTTTTTCTAGTGTTTGCATATGGGACTAACACCCCAACCTACATCATGTATGTAGCTCCTCATGACCATCCGTCACTTAGTGTGGTGCTAGGGTGTAGACATATTGTCTGGGTAGATTGGTTACTTGGAAATCATTACCTTATTTTGCTTAAAACTCCTTATCATTTCATTTCCTCTAAAAAGCTCGATCATGACTTATATTTTTCAAAAAAAATCCTCTTTTTTATGTCTATTGCTTCCTTGCCCACTTTTGCTAATAAAAAAGGGGGAGAACTAACATGATAAATATTAATCGCTATCAAATGGGAAAACTAACATGACTAATTATTAAACTTACATATTATGGGATCATTCACATAGGGGAGCATGTATTTAGGGGGAGCAATTCTAAATACCAAAAAATGACAAGTATCCTAAGTCATCACTCTCACACACACAAGTAGGTTTCATCATGCTTATATATTAATAATCTGATTTATCATTAATGGATTTGTTATTATAAAAAGGGGAGTTTGTTGGAACATGGTCTTCCGCATCTCCTAGGTTTGTGAATAACAAATCCTATGTGTATTTGATCTTGTTTGTTTAAGTGTGCAGGAAAAAATATGACTCAAGGATAACATATGAAGGTTGACCCCAATTATGAAGCCAGAATTCCAACATGACCACTAGCGCTGATGGTAGCAGCTATCGCAGGCACTAGATCTGATTAGAGAAATTCTGGGAAACAATTATAAAAGGAGATAGCGCCAGGCGATAACATATAACGCAGGCGGTATCACCTAGCGCAGGTGGTAACTACTAGTGCAGGCGGTAGCACAATGCAATAGAGGAAGGCGACTGGCTTGCTTACAATGAAGAATTCTCACTTGAAGAATATTTCCTAAACCGGGATAGCGTCGGTGGCAGCGATAGCGCAGGCGCTAGCTCCAAGGCTATAAAAAGGACCCCTTGGATCCGTCTTCTTCATCCTCTTATGATCCTAAATTCTAGAGCTTCATGCCACAACATAGAGAGAAAGATTCAGAGAGATACTCCCACAAATCCATGAAGGCTTAAGGAGACCATTGGAGAAGATTTCAACACGCTTCATCACTGTGACGAAATAACGCATCGACTACTATCATACTCTGCGGGTCTTCGTCTACTTCTCCATGAGATCCATATAGGGAGTTTTATATTGTTGTTATTTATTTCACGCCGCTCGTATCCTCGATCATCGATATTGATGGCCCTCCTTCTACTGACCTGCTTTCTTTGCAGCTAGATAATACTGAAATAACTTTCGATATATCTTGGTCTAACATCAATCTTGGGCTGACCGCCGATCCAAAAGTACTGAGTTCTTCCATTGGTCAAGAGGATGGTGACCACCAAGACTCCCTTCTTGTGGATAATCCTGGCGTTGATCATGTTGCACTGGGTATAAAGAAAATTATGACCGCCGCTGATCGACTAAGATAAGAACTTGGTGTTCGGTCAGATCATGAAAGTGAGATAAGGAAACACCATCGATCGAATTTCGATTTGTTAAAGAAGGATGACAGCTTAGTAATTAAAAAGAGGAAACTGACTAAGGAAGAGAAGGCGAAGAAGAAGAGGAAAGATAGGAAGAAAGACTTAACCGTCGAGAAGAACACGATTACCGAAGATTTCATCGTTAATGAAGAGAGACAGAGGTACTGTGATCCCCTGCCAAGTCTCCCATCGAGAGGGGAAATGGGCATTCTGACCGGGATTCTCCACATGCTGATGATTCTTTGCCGCTCGGGGAGGTTGATTATGATTTAGTTGCATATTTAAATGACACTTTTTATGAAGGTGATGATTGTAATCCTGTGGTTAATTTATAGGTTCATAATGCCCATGTCCTCAAGGAGACAGAGGTAGATATCGATGTTGAGGTGGCGAGAATTCTGGAAGAGAAAAAGAAGAAGGAAATGGAGAAATAGGACCAGATAGCTTTAGAAAGGGTTGGCCTGACTGATAATGTCGTGGTTACTTCGACGATTAAAGAAGCTGAAATAGAGAAGGCTACGATGGATCGAGCATAAGCTATAGAAGTCATCCGGCCTGGTAAGGCTCATGTTAGACCGCGACTTTCTATTTCTCAAAAGGCCATCAAGTCTTACTTGTCGCGCGATAAGAGACCGGAGATTGAAATTATCCCTTTTGATGATCTTTTTCCGATGAGTAATGCCCACTTAAAATAAAGACGCAAGGAGGGAGAGCAGTCTCTAAAACAACAACTCAAGGATATTGACTCTGAATGATTTAGACATCCTGATCTCTTAGACCTGACCACTGCTTCTGCGGCAACGAAGTAGATGAAGTGATTTTGCATACTACCAATCTTGATGTCTTAGAAGTAGAAAATATACGTCTTCTCTGGCTATTATTTTTATTTTCTAAACAATAACATATTCCTTGCTGGGCGATTACATACTTCTTACCGCATATGAAGAACTAGTGGAGAAAGTCAAGCCACCCATGAAAAACCCAAAATCGCTCTGAAAGTGATAAGAAAATATGTGGAGTTGTAATTTTTGGAAAATTAAAGAAAGGGGTTATGTAATGATGCACCTTATCATTTATAGAATAAGAAATTTTATAAATACCAAGGTCGTATTCCTTGGGGCGCGTTGAGTACTTCTACTTCGAGGAGGTCACTATTATCTTATCTTTTGATTTTTGAGAAGTTTTTCTTAACTAAAAAGAAAAGACACTCTCGAGGGAAAGCAAAAGAAATGAGACTAAAACTTGTTTTACCGTGGAGGTTCCCGAAGCTTGAACATGCCACTCTCGAGGGAAATGCCCAACTAAGTTTAGGAAAAACCGACCGAACTCTCATTCTATAATCGATTACCTAAAACTTGTTTTACGTTGTGAACCCCGCTATTGGATTTGACTCCAATTCGGGAGATTTACGTCATCCTCTCTCAATGGGTGCGTACAAATCTCTTTACCCTTGAGTGATCGATTCATACTTTGAGCCTCTCAGCTAGCGAAATATGAAAACCTAAGTGAAAACCATATATCGAAAATATGGTCTTACTAATTAAAAATCAAGGGTAAATCAAAAGTGTTACTTAAATGAAAAAAGAGAGCTAAAAGTTCATAACTTGATTATCTCATCCTCGGATCATTTCTATCGAGCATTAATGAGAGTTTTATTAATCATGGTGGAGAGGAGAAAGAAAAAGAAATGAGATTGCATTAAAAAAATAACTAAATTTAGACAGAGAAAATGGAAGAAAACAAAGCTAAAACTAATTAATAACAAAAGTGATTACAAGCCTTAAATGAAAGGTTACAATACTAGAAAAGGAGGGACTATAAGCTTACACTATACTATTGAATGAAAGAAAACTAGAACATTACTTGAAAGGGAGAGAGAGAGAGAGAACATGAAAAGGAAAAATATGAAAAAGCATGAAAATGGACACTAACAGCTCTAGCAACATCTCCACCTCTCTAAAATTATGAACCCTGGACTCAAGGAGACCTCTGGAATTTATTGAAAAAAATTTCAAGTTAAACGCCTTCGGTCATGACCGTGACCAAGGGCATGTAACTACTATTCTGCTCAGCTGGTACGACGGTGTGGAGATAGCGTGACGACGCAGCAAAAATTAGAACTTGCACGCCCGTAACTTGGAGGTCACGGTCGTGTACTTGGGCGGCTTTATTAAATGCGGCGTGGGCGTGATTGGCGGTGCAACGAAAGTCAAAGATCATGCGTGAGAGTTACCACCGTGACTTGCAGGGACACGGGCATGACTGAAGTCAACTTTGCACAACATCTACATGTGGACACAATAGCGACAATGAGTCATCTTTAAGTTGACATGCCCTTAGTCACGGGCGTGACCGAGGGCGTGTAATGGAACACGGGTGTGACTCGGTGGAATCGATCTCGAACGCATGGCATCAACTCTGGACTTGCATTAAAATTAAAAAGCTTATAAGTCTCATGATTGAGGACACGAGGACAATGCATCAAAGCGAAAGGACTATTGATGGACAGGTGCGAGCTCAAGCTGCTGCATATGATAACGAACTTAAGGAGAGGCAGGAGATTCAACTCAATGAGCAGGTTGACCGCATTTGCAAGCTAGAGATAGACGTTGAATATTAAAGAAGAAAAGTCGTGACCTTGCCCGCAGATGTCAATCGGACTAGGCAGTCTGATCCTATGGTAACAATGAGTAAAGCAATAACATTCATTGTCGTTTAGCATGGAGAGAAAGTGAATCCACCTGCGATTCCTCTAATCCCTCTTGATCGCATTGATAAAGATGTTTCCCGACTTCAGCGAACAGCTATGTATGCCAATCACCATATATGGCAATTATGCCAATCATAGGACAAATGCAGGAAGACATAGTGCACATTAGAAGAGGTTGTGTGGCTTGATAGTTGCTAACAAGCTGCTTATTTCGAACAATTATGATGTCCTAGGGTGTAATGAATATTTCTTGTTTGAGCAATATTATTTTTATTTGCTATGTTTGAATGCTACATTTAAATTACTTCTAAAGTGTTTGCTGAATGTTTCTTATGCGACTGGAACGATTAGATATATTAAAATTCTAAAATGTCTAATCGAGTGATTGGATATATTAAACTACTAATTTTTGCAACTAATAAACTTGTTTAAGCTGAAGTAAGTGGACCGAACGGTCAAATTCCAGATCGGGAGATTAGATATATCTAACTTCTAACTTCTACAACGAATGCTCTGTTTAAGCAGAAGTAAATGGACCGAATGGTCAAATTCTTGATCGAGCGATTAGATATATTAAACTTCTGACTTCTGCAATGAATACTCTATTGAAGCTAAAGTAAATGGACCGAACTGTCAAATTCTTGACCGGCGATTAAATATATCAAACTTCTGACTTCTGCAATGAATACTCTATTTAAGCTGAAGTAAATGGACCGAATGGTAAAATTTCTGATCGGGCGATTAGATATATCAGACTTCTAACTTCTGCAATGAATACATTTCTTTGTGATAGCTAACCGGTCGATCTTATATATGACCGTGTGATCAAAATATTCTATAACTTTCCTTCAATTCTTATAAATATGGCTGAGTAGAGAAAGATTTAGAATTTGCGACCAAGGCAAAAGTCCAAGCGGTCACCTGCAATGGTAGTCGCACGAGTAAGTGCCTCCGATATTTTCTTCTCTGCTGTTTACAAGCCTTCTCGATTAATTCTTCCAGAATACAGATAATTTCTAGCCAATCACTTTACTCAAACACAATTGATCACACGACTTCCATCAGAGGATGAAGGATTAAACACGGGGTCAGATAGAATGATCGCTATCCCAATCGATCACTTTGATTTCGGTTTTCGTTTTCCCCTTCTCTGGGAAGCTATAATGATCTTTAACCATTATGGAGTAGTTCCCAGTCAGCTTACACCCATTTCTATTACAGCTATATTCTCCTATATAGCTTACATGCGATCAGATAGAGTTCTATTCACCTTAGATGTCTTTCGTAGAATTTTTATGTGTAAGCTCAGGAGTGTATGAAGAAAGAGAAGTTCAAAGGATTGTTTTACTTTGGCTGCCCGGGAATGAAGGTTATTAAATTTCCAAACAAGGTTTCTAGCGGGACAGAGAGATATCTGATCTTTGAGGGGGACTTCAGAGGTTTAGTCGTGCGGCCTGAAACCTTCAATAATTATGTGTTCAAGTCTCCAAAGGTGCTGTGAGAAATTGTGAGAAAAATTATGGAGTATCTATCGCCAGAGCGGCTAAATATAAATCACTACATCCCCCTGTTGGACGTTGTTGCTAATGTAACAGTTGAAGAGAGTAAGTTATAGCTTATAAGTGAGCTTTAGATGATCGTTTTATCTGTATGGCCTGCTAACTAAAAAACTTTTATTCTGCTCTTCAGCGACTCTTCAGGTACACAAGAACAAGCCGCTGAGGCCGCAAGGAGAAGAAATCCTTACGCAAAGAGAGTTAAGGAAGAGAAAAGATGCAGAGAGGTTTTCACAAGTGATCACCGAGGAGGCGAGTTATTCTTTTGGCTCTCTTTAGGTCTCCCATATAGGCAAGGGAGTCAAAGACCTTGCTAGAAACTGCTTATTCGTTGGGATAAGAAAGGAAAGAAGGCCACCTCTCAACTGCTCTACCATCATGGAAAGGTGACCACCCAAGCCAGCATGCCAATGTGATTACTAATGCTCTTTATGGGAAAAAGAACTTATCTGAGACAGGAGAGATCGATCAGGGAGACATTGATGTTGTGTCCGCCCAGGCTGTTTTAAGGAGTACTCTTCTAAGTCATTATGTGGGGCGATTATAGCAGCAATCATTGAGAACCATATTGAGTTTGGAGGAAAAATTAGAGGTAAAGGAAACTAAAAAATTTAGAAGCCACGCGGCTAAATATATTCTTAACCAAATGATTAACAGTATTTTTTTCTTTTACAACATGCTTATATTCCCGAGAACCTTGATTTCTAGAGGGCTGTAATCCCTCATTGTCGGGAAAGCGTTGAGGAGCTTCTGAAAATGCTGAGAGAGCAAGGCGGTCTCGCTGAAGGTTTTTGAAAGTGCATAGTGTAACCTCTGAGTATTCTTTAGAGGGGGTAAATAGAGAATTAAAACTTTTACACTAACTAAGCACACACAATAAAAACTTATAATAACCATGCAATCAGAAAACCAACACAGTGTTGAAATAATTGAAGTGGAGTGGAAGGTGGCCGGCGGTCTGATTTTTGGAGACCGCAGAGACCGCACGGTCTGGGTTGGTGTTCTGCCGGTCTGGCTCAGCCGGGTTGATTCTGGCAATCTGCTGGTTGGCCGGTATTTTCCTGTTTGTTGCGGTCTCTTCCCGGGTTGTTCTGCTTTGGTTTGTCTACCTTCTTCGTAGAAGACCGGGCGGTCTGTTCTTGACTGGGCGGCTTATGCTAGGCTATCTGACGACTTATCTGAAGTCGGCCAGATGTTCTTGGTAATCTAAGGAAGGAGTGTTCTTGTGTTCGCGCGGCTTTTGCGCGGTCTGCTGCTGATCTGTGGTCTTGGACATTGTGTTGTCCAAGTGTTGTGATCGTGCGGTCTGTTCTGTAAGACCACTTGCGATCTGGCGGGTGGTGATTGTATCTCTTTTGTGGCGGTGACGACATCCGTGTTGTCGCCTATAAATATGGGTGCATGGCCCGTTATTCATAACAAGAACTGTAAGAACTAGAGCCTGGGTTATTTCGTGCGGTCTCAACTTTGAGGTCGGGCGATCTCGGAAGCGAGTTGACTATTTGTTGTGTTCGCAGGTTTGCGGTCAGCAGGTTGCGGTCTCCTTCCTTGGTGATTTCCCAGCGGCTTGAATAAATAGTTCGGCAGCGGCTTGTCTGCGAACTGGTTTATGATTATTCTTGTGCTGTTCGCAGCGAGCTCAACGATCAGGCAACCTTCAACGGTTAGGAGATCTGAGTTGCGGTCTGGCGACAGCTTCTGTTCTTTGTTCAAATAAGCTCCAGTTCGTGCGGCCTGAGGTGGCATTTTGCAGTGCGGTCTGAGGTGGCGGTCTGAAGGCATCTTGGCTATTTTCTGTTCGTGCGGTCTCAGGTCAAGCCGGGCGATCTCTGGAGTTTAGCGGTCTGTGCGGTCTCTGCTTGTCAAGCAGCCAGATTTGTTTTTGGTGTTTTTGTTCTTCTCTCCTCCGTGATTCTTGTGAATCATGTCTCGCCATGTATACCTCGCACTGTAATCAAGTATTGTGATTCAATAAAGCTTTGTGTTGCTATGTGGCATATTGTGGATGTTTGGCTATAACTCTGTTGATGCGACTCCTGCTTACTCCTAAACGATTCAAATAAAAAATTTTATCATGGTATCAGAGGGAGGTTGTTGGAGTGGATAAGCAGTGATCAACTTGAGTTGCCATCGTCTTTGTGAAGAAGAGACCACATAGATTTCCATGGAAGGTGGATACGTAAGAGGGCTTTGTATTGAACTCCTCACATCGACTAACTATAAGAAGTGGAGGTCGTGTATGGAGAGCTACTTACTTGGCGAGGATCTATGGGAGATAGTTGGAGGAGAAGACACACAAGAAGTGTTTTTAGCAGGAGATAATATGACATAGGTGAGACTTTGGAGGAGGACTAATGCAAAGGCAGAGTTCACACTCAAGAGGGCTATCTCACCAGAGCTATTTGATCACATCATTGGATGTAAATCTGATGCTGAGATTTGGACGTCTTTGGACGGGCTGTTCAATAAGAAGAATGTAGCTCAGCTACAGTTTCTTGAAAATGAGTTGGCGAAGGACTCTCAAGGTGATCTTTTTATTTCTACCTTCTTTCTCAAGATGAAGAACCTCACAGCAGATATTTCTGCATTGGAACCTGATGAGCACATCTCGAAGGCAAAACTGAAGAGGCATATCATCCGCAGGTTGCAGAAGGAGTATCTTGCCTTTGTGACATTAGTTCGGGGTTGGGCAAATAAACCATCTCTGTTGGAGCTGGAAAACCTGCTTGCTTCGCAAGAAAGTTTGGCAAGTCAGATGTCGGGGACTTCTATCTCTGGGGGAGATAGCGATGTGTTGTTCTCTGGGAAGAAGAAGAAGAAGTGGGAGAAGAAGAAGACAGGTCAGGATGGACCCTCTACTTCAGGTCAGCAGGATATGGGTTATGCTTCTAAGTCTGATGGGAAGAAGAAGGGAGAGGGACCAAGGTGCTTCAGGTGCAATAAGACCGGCCACTTCAAGAAGGATTGTCGGGTTAATCTTCAGCCGGGACATGCAGCGGAGAAGGAGAAGCCAAAGCCTGATGAAGCTGGATGGGGAGGAGCATTTGCGGCCAATATGACGGCGATGCCCGTTAAGGCCTTGGCTTCCATCAACTTCGAAGAGGATTGGATCGTGGATTCAGGGTGTGGGCATTACCTCACCGGGTATGAATCAAAGTTCTCTTCTTTGGCACCTTACTCAGGTAACGATGCTATCATTACGGCTGATAATTCTGTTCATTCAGTAGAACAAGAAGGTGTTGTCTCTCTGAGCAGTGATAAGGGTCCAAACACTTTGAGGAGTGTTTATCACGTGCCGGGTATGAAGAAGAATCTCTTCTCTGTGACCAATGCGGCCGATGCCGGTTATCATGTTCTGTTTGGCCCAACAGAAGTGAAGTTTCTTAAAACTCAACCAGAGACAAAGGGAGATGTTATTCATGTTGGAAAGCGGGTGAAGGACTTGTTCATTTTATCTACAGTACCTATGTTGACAAGATGAAGACCAACGATAGCGCGACTATCTGGCATGAAAGGTTGGGGCATGCAGGCATAGACAAATTGAAGGCTATGGCGGTAAGGGGTCTTGTCAAGGGCTTGCCTAGCTTGTCTTCCTATGGAGACGGTCATGTTTGTGCGAGATGTCAGTTTGGTAAGTCTCATCGACTTCCATTTGACAAATCGCAAACAAGATGCAAAGCGCCGTTGGAGTGCATTCACGGTGATTTGATGGGACCAACTGCCACCCCAAGCCTTGGAGGCAACAGATATATGTTGGTGTTGATTGACGATTACACCAGAAATGTCTGGGTGTATTTTCTAAAAGAGAAGTCAGAAGCCTTTGCGAAGTTCGTGGAGTTCAAGGAGCTGGTGGAAGGTTGGTTAGGCATGCGGGTGAAAAAATTGAGAACTGACAATGGTGGGGAGTTCACCTCTGGTGAGTTCTCAAGTTTTTGCAGGAAGCACGGCGTCCGAAGAGAGCTCACTTGTGCCCATACTCCACAACAAAATGGCATGGCAGAGAGGAAGATCCATCATCTGACGGAAACCTACAAATGCTGGCTTCATGCCAAGAGTATCCCAAAGTCCTTTTGGGCGGAGGGAATGTCTTGTGCGGCATACGTCATCAACAGGATGCCTCTAAGTCCTATAACATGAAGACCCCTCACGAACTGATGTTCAAGGAGAAGCCGAGTGTTGCACACCTTCGGGTGTTCGGGTCAACCTGTTATATGTTGGATCGTGTGACGCCCTTAGAGGGGGGGGGGGGGGTGAATAAGGGTGTGTTTAAAATATAATTTTTACTTACGAATTTTTTAAGCAGATTTTACTTTTCTAAAAAATTACCTATAAACAATTTCAAACCAATGTAATTTTTGTATTAAACCAAACACAAATTTCTAAGTTAAAGATTAAGCAACCAAATTTGCAATTAATGAAAGAAGCATAATTATATTAATCATGAAATTTACATACAATAAAATGATCTTAACAATGCTTAAGATCAATGCACAAATATGATAATATAAATTTCAATAATTTTAATTTTACCAATCCTTCTCCCAAGGATCGGAAGGCTATCACTTGTCTCTCCCTAGATCAAGCCCAAGCCTACCCTCTAGATCTTCCCAAGATCTAGACGTAGCACACAAGGCCACGATTTCCTACCAAGCCACGCAAGGACTTGGACGCTCCGCACAAGGAATCGATTTTCCCCTAAGCCGCGCAAGGACTTAGATGTCGCACGCAAAATGACGATTTCTCTACCAATACAAAGTTAAATGTAAATGAATGAAAATACAAAGTCAAGTGAAGAACTACCTAGAAAATCAGATCTCTGAAAGGAAGGTTGAAGCCTCGAGATGATCGTTGATGTAGAAATGCGTCCGATCTCATCTTCAATCTCAATCCTTCTAGCACAAATGGGAGTTGATGGAGTTCTGGAGCTTTCTGGTTCGAATGCACTCTGGAAGATGGTCTGGAAATCTCAAGAACTGAATTCCACGAAGTTTTGAGCTCTTTTAAGAAAAAGGAGCTGTCGCCATCCGATAGCTAGGTGTCGCCAGAATCCGATACCTCCAGAGGCTGCCATGTGTCCCACTAAAACGAAGTTTCTACGTGAAGTTGAGGTCGGGGTTGAGACGTGGGCTGTCGGATATCCGATAGCACTATCGGATATCCGTTAGCTAGGGTAACTGCTGCACATCCTGGCGTTATTGGAAGATCGTGCATTGTCGCCATCCGTTAGCGATATCGGAAATCCGATAGCACATAACCGTCGATCAGAGATTGGAAAACAGATGATATAGTGCGCTGTCGGAAATCCGATATCGCTGTCGGAAATCCGATAGCTCCAGATTCTGGAAAATTGTCATTTTGCTCCAATTGAAAACATGATATTCTTGCACATGTTATCTTCACACCATTAATCAAAAATAGGATCAAATACATTCGGGATTTGTTATTCTCAAACCGGACGAATGCGGAACGCATGCTCCAACAATCTCCCCCTTTTAATAATAACAAATCCTTATAAAAAGAAATCGAATAAATCCTATATAGATAGTGATAAGTACATTATGTGTGTACAAGTGTGAACTTATGATCTTCATGTTCTCCCCCTTAATATGATCTCCCCCTTAATATGATCTCCCCCTTAATATTAGCTCCTTCTAAAATTATTCTCCCCCGACTTATAAACTCCCCCTACATGAATGCTCACTTAATTAATTAAGTGTTTTAGTGATTTAAGTGATTTCTCTTATTATCTTCTCCCCCTTTGATATTATCAAAAGTAATGAATATAGAAAATAGAGACGAGGATAGAGTATTAAGGAGATATGGTAGAAAAGGAGTAAGAATTGAAGGAATAGTTTGAGTACACTAGTGGAAGCTTTGTAAGTAGTATGATGTTGAGATAGGTAATCATAGAGATGAGGCTAAGCATTCTAGTAATGTGTTATAATGTATAGAAGCAAATATACTTAACCATGATGAGATTCAAATGTCAATTATCAGAGAAAGACACATGAGAATATAGAATATTGAATCGTTTCGGTCCAATTCTCATAAGAAGAAATTTTATAAATAACAATGAAGTGTAGTAGTGATACTTTGAGAAAGAATACATATGAATATATTTAAAATATACATGATCATGGAATTGTTAAACATAACATAAATATACATAAAACCAAACTTATGAACTTATAGAAACTTTGCAAGTAACATAAAAGGACCAATTTGTTTGTGCAAGATACTTTACAATTCTTGCCAAGGTGCTTAACCCCACAATGCTCATTAAGACTTATCAGGAGGCTAAGTAGTGCTTGGTGGAGGATCCTTTTCAATTTTTTATGTATTTCTTTAAAACTTTTTGGCAAACTGTATATTTTGCATTTGAATTTGCCTTCTTTTTTTGTGTGGAGTATACACATATATTAAGGATCTCCGAATTCACTTGCATGCTACAATGGTATAATGTAAATACATGTAAAGTAGCAAAGTAGAAAATGGCATTTATGAAATGTATTTTGTTATGTTCGAGCAATCATGATATATGTATAAAATAAATTGTATTCACATGTATTACTAAAGTAAGTGTTTGTGATTGCTCATTGTCATAGATAAAAGATTTCTTATACTTAGAGGCATGCGAAAACAATTCGAAAGTACTGTATGAAAGTGTCAATTTGTTTGATAACGGAACATTGAACATCATAAGCATGTGTTAAGCTATTGTTAGGGAAAATAACACATGAAGAAGAATTTATGCCAGATAAAGAAAAAATCTCATATGAACATATTTAGAATCAGGCAATGAAAAAACTAGGAAAAATTGAAATCAATATTTTTTTTTGGGAGCTGTCGGATTTCCGATATCTAGATGTCGCCATCCGACAGCTCGGAAAAGATAAAAGGACGCGTTTCTTCTTTTGACCGAAACCTCACTTCAGTTTTAGGGGAATTTTCGAGATCTAGAGCTCCAGTTGCCGGAAAACTTTAGATCTAAGGTGAGATATGTTGTTTTTTCAAGTTTGGGTTAAAATTTCTCCAATAGTTTTGTGATTTTCATATTCCTCTTGATTTTCATGGAGTTTTGTGAAGATAAAATGTAGAAGTTTTAGTAGATCTAGACATTTTAGATCTTGGGTTGTATAAGAGATGTAGATCTTGTGATTTTGAAGTAAAATTTGAAATTTTTGTGTTTTTTTGTGTTGAATCATGATTTTCCTTTCTTTCTTGTTGATTGTGTGGAGATCTAAAAGTTTTAGAGGTATCAGCTTTAGAGGAAAAAGATGATGACATAAAAAAATGTTGAAGTGTTAGATGAAGAAGATGATGAATAGTAAAATGATATTTTCCCCCAAATTTTGAGTTTTCAAAAATTATATAGATGCTAAGAAATTTTTTTTTTGTTTTGTTTGTTTTTTAAATGTAAGAATATGGTGATGTTTTTAATTTTTATAGGTTATAAGTAGGGATATAATCATTGTGAAATATCTAGGATTCCCAATTCTAGCCTAAGCATAGAAAAACGGGAATCCGGTAACGGTTTAGTGAATATATCCGCTAGTTGATTTTCCGTGCCTATAAAGTTGATTTTTATATTACCCTTCTTAATATGATCCCTTATAAAATGATGTCGGACATCTATATGGTTAGATCTAGAGTGTAATACGGGATTATTAGTTAGGTCTATAACACTTTTATTATCACACTTTAATTCTACACTACTTTGTTGCATGCCAAAGTCTTCTAATGTTTGTGACATCCAAAGAGCTTGTGCACAACAACTACCTAGTGCAATATATTCGGCCTCGGTAGTAGAGAGGGCAACAGAATTCTGTTTCCTACTCGACCATGAAATAAGTGAAGGGCCGATAAAATGACAAGTGCCACTAGTGCTTTTCCTATCTAAAGAACATCCCGCATAACGGAATCCGAAAAACTATGTAAAATAAAGGAATCATTATGAGGATACCATAATCCTAATTTAGATGTTCCTATAAGATATCTAAAGATGCGTTTCACCGCTTTTAAATGTGACTCTTTAGGATTAGCCTGAAATCTAGCACATAAACAAACGACAAACATAATGTCAGGTCTAGAGGCGGTTAAATACAATAAAGATCCTATCATAGTACAATAAAGGGTTTGCTCAATTGAAACACCACTTTCATCTTTTCCTAATTTTAGTGAAGTACTCATAGGAGTGTTTGCATGCTTGAGATTTTCAAATCCAAATCTTTTTAACATATCATGAATATATTTGGTTTGACCTATAAAAATACCATCATATTTTTGTGTAATTTGAAAACCTAGAAAATATGAAAGTTCTCCTACCATGCTCATTTCAAATTCATTTTTCATAATTTGAACTACTTCATTACACAACTCTTCATTAGTGGCTCCAAAAATAATATCATCAACATAAATTTGCGAAATAACTAAATCATGATCAATTTGATTAATGAAGAGTGTAGAATCCGCACTTCCTATTTTATAATCGTACTTTAATAAATATTGAGTTAATCGATCATACCAAGCACGAGGCGCTTGTTTTAATCCATAAAGTGCTTTATCTAATTTATAAACATAATTTGGATATTTCTCATTTATAAAGCCAGGGGGTTGTTCTACATAAACCTCTTCTTTTATATACCCATTTAAAAATGCGATTTGACATCCATTTGATATAATTTAAATCTTTTAAAACAAGCAAATGCAAGAAATATCCTAACCGCTTCTAATCTTGCTACGGGTGCAAAAGTTTCATCAAAATCCACCCCTTCAATTTGTGCATAACCTTTTGCAACTAATCTGGCTTTATTTCTAATAATTCTAGATTCACTATCCAATTTATTTTTGAAAATCCACTTAACTCCAACGACAGGATGATTTTTGGGTCGTTCTACAAGATTCCAAACCTTATTACGTTCAAATTGATTAAGTTCTTCATTCATAGCTAAAAACCAAAATTCATCATTTAAAGCGGTGGAAACATCTTTTGGTTCTATTTCAGAGACAAAACAAAGGTTTGAAAATAAAACATGTAATGATGAACGAGTACTAACCCCTTTTTGCGGATCTCCAATGATAAGCTCCTTTGGATGATCCTTTGAAAATCTCAATTCACTGGGAGGCACATATTCTTCTCTTTCTTCTCCTTCTCTATCTTCTTCTCTTTCTCCTTCTCTCTCTTCTTCTTTTTCTTCTTCATTTTCTCCAAGTTCTTCATCATCATTCTCCACCGAAGGAAGGGGTTCATCTTCTTTTCCTGTGATTTTCTTTTCTACACATGAAACAAACTCATCAAACCTAACATGAATAGATTCTTCAACTATTTTTGTTCTTTTATTAAAAATTCTATAAGCTTTACTAGTTGAAGAATAGCCAATAAAAATACCTTCATCACATTTTTCATCAAATTTTCCTAAGGAATCTTTAGAATTCAAAATAAAACATTTACACCCAAAAACTTTGAAAGAAGAAACATTTGGTTTTTTACTAAAAATTAATTCATAAGGAGTTAATTTTAAAATAGGGCGAAGCATTACTCTATTAATTACATAACATGTCGTACTAACTGCTTCAGCCCAAAATGATTTTGGTAATTTAAACTCAGATAACATCGTACGGGCTAACTCTTGAAGAGTTCTATTTTTCCTCTCCACTACACCATTTTGCTGTGGTGTGCGTGGAGCGGAAAATTCGTGTTTAATTCCTAACTCCGTACAAAAAGAAATAAACTTTTCATTTTCAAATTCTCCTCCATGATCCGATTGTATGCGTTTAATTTTTAACTCAAATTCATTTTGAATACGCAAACATAATTTTGAAAATTCTGAAAATGCATCGGATTTGGAGGTTAGAAATAAAGTCCAACAAAAAAGAGAATAATCATCGATTAATACAAATGTATATTTTCTACCTCCTAAGCTAGAAATTCCAATTGGCCCAAATAAATCCATATGTATTAATTGAAGCGGCCTAGTGGTAGAAATAATATTTTTACTTTTAAAGGATGATTTTGAAAATTTTCCTTTTTGGCAAGGCACACATAGTGAAGAAGATAAATTTCCATTTAACAATGGTAAACCCTTAATTAATTTATCTTTTGAAAGTTTTGTAATTAACTTGGCACTAGTATGTCCAAGTCGCCTATGCCATATATCTAATTCATCATTTTTTGATAAAAAACATTTTAAAGTAGAATTTGAAAAATCAAGAAATTTAATCATATATACATTATGACATCTAGGTGCGGTAAAAACAATTTCATTTGTTTTAGAATTAATAATTTTGCACAAATTTGTAGAAGATTCAAATAAAACATTTAAACCCTTATCACATAATTGACTAATAGAAATCAAATTATGCTTTAATCCTTCTACAAATAGAACATTTGAAATTGAAAAATTTTCGTTACCCACAACTCCGATGCCGATGATTTTTCCTTTTCCATTGTCTCCGAATGTAACAACTCCTCCTTTCTTCATCTCCAGGCTAAGGAACTTCTCTTTATTGCCCGTCATGTGCTTTGAATAACTCGAGTCCAAGTACCACACGTCTTCTTTGTCCTTAGCCTGCCAACACACCTAGAAAGAAGAGGTGAGTAAAGATCTGGTTACCCAAGTGGTTCCACCCATAGTATAGGTAGAAGCCTTAGGCACCCAGATTTGTTTAATTTTACTTTTTCCTTTCCTCCAGCAAGAGTCTGTAGTGTGACCAAATCTATTGCATTTGGCACAAGTAATGTATTGAGAAGAGTATAATTTTTCTGGACTTTTACTGGATGAGGATGCTTTATTAGACAGTTTATTAATTTCAGAATTTTTAAATACATAATTTCTGGATTTTTCTCTGTCGCCGGCGACAGTGGTTGTCGCCGGACGATAGCTTCCTGACGTGTATCTGAGTCCAAACCTTCCAGATCCATGGCGTTGGTATCCTAAGATCATATCCAGCGATCTTCGGCCCATTCCAAATTTTTTCATGGCTAGCGTTAAGTCATGAATCTGGTTTCTCATTTCTGTATTCTCGGATACTAGATTTACACATCTACGTTCAAGAGATTTCTTTCCCTCAGGGACTTTGGAAATTGAAGATTTCAGATCTCTCTCTAAAATCTCATTCTTTTTAGTAAGAATTTTTATTGTAGAATGAGATTTGGAAAGAGATTCTTCAAGTTCTTTAATTCTTCCCAAAAAGTGATCACACTCTTGGCAAGAAATATCTCTTTTTCCAATAGTCTTAATTTCATTTAACAATTTTTTGTTTTCTTTAAGCAAAATTTCATTTTTAGAATTAAGAAGATCATTATCTTTTAAACTCTTTTCAAAAAATTTGCAAGTCTTTAAAAATTCAGAAAATAATTCATCGTAGGTTGGAGGAGTTACCTCAGTGTCACTTTGGACACTGCATTCGTCATCAGATATGACGCTCTTTCCCATTAGCACATGTTGGCCTCCTCTTCTTTACTTGAACTTGAACTGCTTGCATCCTCAGAAGTAGTATCATCCCATGTTTCCGCCTTCAACACCTTCTTCGACCCTTTGTGCTTCTTTTCTTTAAGTTCTTTTAAGTACTTTGGACACTTGCTTCGGATGTGTCCTAACTTCTTGCAGTGATAACACTCTGATGGCGGTCTTTCTTCCTCCTCATCGCCTTCCTTTACTTTTTTCTTCCTAAACGTCTCCTTCTTAAAATACTTCTTAAACGAATTCCTCCTCTCTGGATTTTTCATAAATTTTCTAAATTTTCTAACAAATAAACTTTCCTCATCTTCTTCTTCCTCCTCAGAATCACTAGTTTCTTCCTTCTTAGATCTTAGAGCCAATCCCTTCTTCCTTGGCTCCATATACTCTTGTTGTTGAATTTTCAATTCAACTTCATGAGTTTTCAAGTTCCCAATGAGGCTCTCCAATTGTAAGGTCTTAAGATCATGTGACTCGGAAATTGCAGTCACTTTAGGATTGAACTTCGGGGGAAGTGATCTTAATATTTTCCTTACTAAGTCTCCATTTGAGAACACCTTTCCTAGCACCTTTGAGTCGTTCACGATTTTTGTGAATCGTGTGTACATCGTGTCAATCTCTTCATCTACCTCCATTTTGAACCTTTCAAATTCAGACTCCAGTTGAAATAGCTTTGAATCCTTTACCTGCGAAGTACCTTCATGAGTGATTTCTAACAGATTCCAAATTTCAAATGCAGTATTACAAGCACGAACTCTATTAAATTCAGTGCGATCTAGTGCGCAAAATAAAGCATTCATGGCTTTTGCATTGTTCTTACATTTTAATTTTTCATTGTCATCCCACTTGTCTTTGGGCTTATCCATAGTTACATCTCCTACAACAAATGTTGGGGAAGTATAACATGTCTCGACCATATTCCAAACTTCCATGTCGAGAGTTATTAGAAAACACCGCATTCGGGTTTTCCAATAGTTATAGTCTGTGCCCGTAAAAAGTGGTGGCCTACTAATTCCTTGCCCCTCAACGAACGCGTGATCATTGTGCGCCATTACTCCCGGTGGTAAAACCGTTTTGGAGTAACCTCCTCTGATACCACTTGTTGGATCGTGTGACGCCCTTAGAGGGGGGGGGGGGGGTGAATAAGGGTGTGTTTAAAATATAATTTTTACTTAAGAATTTTTTAAACAGATTTTACTTTTCTACAAAATTACTTATAAAAGATTTCAAACCAATGTAATTTTTGTATTAAACCAAACACAAATTTCTAAGTTAAAGATTAAGCAACCAAATTTGCAATTAATGAAAGAAGCATAATTATATTAATCATGAAATTTACATACAATAAAATGATCTTAACAATGCTTAAGATCAATGCACAAATATGATAATATAAATTTCAATAATTTTTATTTTACCAATCCTTCTCCCAAGGATCGGAAGGCTATCACTTGTCTCTCCCTAGATCAAGCCCAAGCCTACCCTCTAGATCTTCCCAAGATCTAGACGTGGCACACAAGGCCACGATTTCCTACCAAGCCACGCAAGGACTTGGACGCTCCGCACAAGGAAGCGATTTTCCCCTAAGTCGCTCAAGGACTTAGATGTCGCACGGAAAACGACGATTTCTCTACCAATACAAAGTTAAATGTAAATGAATGAAAATACAAAGTCAAGTGAAGAACTCCCTAGAAAATCAGATCTCTGAAAGGAAGGTTGAAGCCTCGAGATGATTGTTGATGTAGAAACGCGTCCGATCTCGTCTTCAATCTCAATCCTTCTAGCACAAATGGGAGTTGATGGAGTTCTGGAGCTTTCTGGTTCGAATGCACTCTGGAAGAAGGTCTGGAAATCTCAAGAACTGAATTCCACGAAGTTTTGAGCTCTTTTAAGAAAAAGGAGCTGTCGCCATCCGATAGCTAGGTGTCGCCGGAATCCGATACCTCCAGAGGCTGCCACGTGTATCATTAAAATGAAGTTTCTGCGTGAAGTTGAGGTCGGGGTTGAGACGTGGGCTGTCGGATAACCGATAACACTATCAGATATCCGTTAGCTAGGGTAACTGCTGCACATCCTGGCGTTATTGGAAGATCATGCACTGCCGCCATCCATTAGCGATATCGTAAATCCGATAGCACATAACCGTCGATCAGAGATTGGAAAACGGATGATATAGTGCGCTGTCGGAAATTCGATATCGCTGTCGGAAATCCGATAGCTCCAGATTCTGGAAAATTGTCATTTTGCTCCAATTGAAAACATGATATTCTTGCACATGTTATCTGCTCACCATTAATCAAAAGTAGGATCAAATACATTCGGGATTTGTTATTCTCAAACCGGACGAGTGCGGAACGCATGCTCCAACATTATGTGCATATCTCTGATTCTCTTCAGACAAAGCTAGATGCGAAAGCAAGGAAGCTAGTCTTTGTTGGGTATGATGAGCGGAAGAAAGGATGGAGATACATGGATCCTGAGACACGGAGATCAGTGGTATCTCGGGATGTGGTGTTTGATGTGGTGACTTCCTACAAGGGGAGTTCAGGAATTGAACTACCGGAGAGCAGGGTTGATGATAAAGGGAAGGCTGCGGAAAATCATCAAGTGGAGTTGCCTGTTTCACCAGGAGCTCCAACTGTGTCATGCTCTGAGATGGAGGCTTCAGGTTCTGGAAGCAGGGGGAGCGATGCTCCAAGTTCATCTGAAGGAGGAGCTAGAATAGAAGAAGCAGCTGAGGAGGTGGTTAGTCAGGAGAAACCTCTTAGGAGGTCGAAGAGGACTATCAAGCCACCTGAACGATACACAGGAGGAAACATGGTGAGCTTTGTCTCATGTTTCTTTGCTGGTCCCTTGGATGAGAGGGAGCCGTCGAGCTTTGAGAAGGCCAAAGGCGTGAAGCAGTGGGACATTGCTATGTAGGAGGAGATGGATGCTCTCAAGAAGAATGAGACTTGGTCTCTAGTGCCCAGGCCCAAGGGCATTACCCCTGTGACATACAAATGGGTCTATAAACTCAAGAAGAAAGCTGACGGCACAATCGAGCGATACAAGGCTCGCCTTGTTGCTCGCGGGTTCTCACAGCAGTACGGAGAAGATTGTGATGAGACGTTCATTCCAGTGGCAATGATGACCTCGGCTCGATTTGTTATTGCTTTGGCGGCTTCCAGTGGAGGGGGCGCTGATTCACCCAGATCCTTCATCTCAAACTCTGATTCTAGCTTGTTCGTCAAGAAGGAGGGGGCGCTTCGGGTTATTATTGTGCTGTATGTGGATGACATGATTGTCACCGGGAACTCGAAGGAGGCAGTAGCGAGGCTGAGAGCTGAGCTTGCTATCAGGTTTGAGATGAAGGATCTGGGTGAGCTTCACCATTTCCTTGGACTCGAGGTTCAGAGGCGGGAGAGCGGAGTGCTTGTTTCTCAGGCTGGATAGGCGGAGCGGATCATTCAACGATTTGGCATGGAGGAAGGGAAGAGAAGATCTATACCTCTGGAACAACATCATAAACTTTGGAAGGATGAGGGGAGAGTTATATCTGATCCGTTGATATTCCGAGCTCTGGTTGGGAGCTTGATTTACTTGACCATCACGAGGCCAGATATTGCTTATGCAGTTGGCAAAGTGAGTCGGTACATGACGGAGCCACGAAAGCCTCAT
The DNA here is from genome assembly GCA_033032865.1 of Dactylorhiza incarnata. Taxonomy (NCBI): domain Eukaryota; kingdom Viridiplantae; phylum Streptophyta; class Magnoliopsida; order Asparagales; family Orchidaceae; genus Dactylorhiza; species Dactylorhiza incarnata. The sequence goes on along the minus strand of JAWHQI010000022.1, from coordinate 18,048,747 downwards.
CTTCTGGCGGCAAAAGGAATTTTGAAATATGTGAAGTCGACCTCTGATTTGGGTCTCCTATATAGGAGAGGGTCAAGCTTGGAGTTGCTTGGATACATGGATGCTGATTACGGGGGAGACGTGGATGATCGGAGATCAATGTCTAGTTTTGTCTTTATGACTGGCCCCACAACTATTTCTTGGTGCAGAAAAAAGCAGGACTCGGTGTCCGTATCTCCACAGAAGCGGAATACAAGGCTTCGGCCTTGGCAGCTCAGGAAGCCGTTTGGCTCAGGAGGTTGGTGGAGGACGTTCATGAGGAGGTTCGAGGTCCCACTATGCTACGCGGGGACAATGAGAGTGCTCTCAAGCTGGTTAATAATCCAGTTTTTTACGCGAGGACCAAACATATTGAGATTGAGCACCATTTCATTCGTGAAAAGGTTAGGAGGATCTCTTATGGTCGAGCATGTTCGAAGTGCGGACAATGTTGCAGACATCTTCACAAAGCCGCTGGCGAAGGGACCGTTTACTCGGTTGCGGAGTTTACTCGGGCTAGTTTCCACTTCCCACTTCAAGGGGGAGTGTTGAAATTATTGAAGTGGAGTGGAAGGTGGCCGGCGGTCTGAATTTTGGAGACCGCAGAGACCGCGCTGTCTGGGTTGGGGTTCTGCCGGTCTGGCACAGCCGGGTTGATTTTGGCGATCTACTGGTTGGCCGGTCTGTTCCTTTTTATTGCGGTTTCTTCCCGGGTTGTTCTGCTTTGGTTTGTCTACCTTCTTTGTAGAAGACCGGGCGGTCTGTTATTGACCGGGCGGCTTATGCTGGGCGATCTGATGACTTATCTGAAGTCGGCCAGATGTTCTTGGTAATCTAAGGAAGGAGTGTTCTTGTGTTCGCGCGGCTTGTGCGTGGCCTGTTGCTGATCTGCGGTCTTGGACAGGGTGTTGTCCAAGTGTTGTGATAGTGCGGTCTGTTCTGTGAGACCGCTGGCGATCTGCCGGGTGGTGATTGTATCTCTTTTGTGGCAGTGACGACATTCGTCTTGTCGCCTATAAATAGGGGTGCATGGCCCGTCATTCATAACAAGAACTGTAAGAACTAAAGCATGGGTTATTTCGTGCGGTCTCAACTTTGAGGTCGGGCGATCTCGGAAGCGAGTTGACTGTTTGTTGTGTTCGCAGGTTTGCGGTCAGCAGGTTGCGGTCTCCTTCCTTGGTGATTTCCCAGCGGCTTGAATAAACAGTTCGGCAGCGGCTTGTCTGCGAACTGGTTTATGATTGTTCTTGTGCTGTTCGCAGTGAGCTCAGCGATCAGGCGACCTTCAACGGTTAGGCGATCTGAGTTGCGGTCTGGCGATAACTTCTGTTCTTTGTTCAAATAAGCTCTAGTTCGTGCGGTCTGAGGTGGCGTCTTGAAGTGCGTTCTGAGGTGGCGGTCTGAATGCATCTTGGCTGTTTTCTATTCGTGCGGTCTCAGGTCAAGCCGAGCGATCTTTGGAGTTCAGCGGTCTGTGCAGTCTCTACTTGTCAAGCCGCCAGATTTGTTTTTGGTGTTTTTGTTCTTCTCTCCTCCGTGATTCTAATAAATCATGTCTCGCCATGTATACCTCGCACTGTAATCTAGTATTGTGATTCAATAAAGCATTGTGTTGCTGTGTGGCATATTGTGGTTGTTTGGCTATAACTCTGTTGATGCAACTCCTGCTTACTCCTAAATGATTCAAATCAAAAATTTTAACACACAGAATTAAATAAACATAGATTACTGAAATGAAAACAAGTAAAGGGACATCACAGAAATTCACAGTACAAGACAAAGGCTATAGTGGTTCCCCAAAATATGGTTATATCCACTCTTCTACCACCTTGGTACGAATACACTAAATAGTGTCTGAATCTTTTGATAAGGATACTCTTAGAGCCACTGAGTCTTTTGGTAAGGAGACTATTAGAACCAACTACTTAGTCTTTTGATAAGGAGACTCTTAGAACCAAGGACTAATTCTTTTGATAAAGAGACTCTTAGAACAAATCTAGATATTTTTATAAGAAGATCTTAAACCACTGAATCCTTTGGAGAGGGATTCTTAAAACTCTTTACTCAAGTTATAGAATGTGACCGGGAGAAAAGAAGAAGAAGTTGTAAAGATGTTTCTTCTGTTGGTGTTCTTCAAGATCTATTTTGATGAACCCTTGCTTGAAGTAGAAAAGAATGCAAGGGTTATGAGCTTGTGATCCTGATGATCTCTCTGTACTCTTGATGGATTCCTGCTGTAAGTGAAGAAGAAAAAGAAGCAGCAGAGCCTTTTTGTTTTTCCTGCACAGAGATATTCTCCTTTTTCGTTTCATAAAGAGAGAGCTTGAGGAAAAAGAAGACTGAATAACTTGAATTGTTGTGTTGTATTTCTTCCTCTGTCTTCTTATTCTCTGTAGAATATTGATTGATTTTGTTTCCTCTTCCATTCCATACTTACAAGGAATGTACATTGAATAATGAATATTTCTTTCTATTCCTGTTCACGACCCGTCAATCTGAATTTGAATAACTTCCAAGAATGCCTTTATTGTCTCTCTGGAGTACTCAATTCTATTCTTGGCAATAAACGAACTATTATAAATAAAATTTCATCCTTGAAGACCTTTTGAAAAGACATTAGAAAAGGACACTAGAAGTCATTTTATTTATGTCTGTATTCGACGTAGCGTCGAATTCTTTTTTCCATCTAATCGACGGACCTCTAAGTTCTAATAGAAGTTGCTTCTATTTCATTCCCAGCATTGAATAAACTCAGATATCGACGTTGCGTCAAATCCTTATCAACGTATCCGTCGAGTTGAATACTTGGACTTTGAACTTCATCTTCTGCGTCAAATACAAGTCGAAGTTGAGTCGTCTTCTAATACTACTTCGACTGGCTCTGTATTTTGCGTCGAGTACATCTCGTCATTGATGCAAGTTTAACTGAACTGAATTTTGTGCTTAACTTGGACATATTTTTTCACTCTAGTGTGAGTGTGAAATCCTAGGATCTAATGACCAAATTACCCTTTCTATACAACATGGATAATACATCCTAGATAATGAAATCACTTGTAGGTAATTTGTAAGATAAATCAAAGGGTGTTTTTCCAACAATCTCCCCCTATTTATCTTAACAAATTTTACAAATAATTTGAGTGATTTCAAACATGCTATTAAATAAAAATAAAGTACATACAAATATAACATAGACAGAATGACCTGGTAAACTGAAAAACTCCTGAATAATATAAGTAGATGTTTATCAGAGTTAGTTACCCATGAAATGATCTACTTTCTCTCTTTGAGAAAAGTAGATAAGACCTCATAGACCTTTCTGAATTTTCTTTCCACATACTTGAATTTTTCTTGGATAGCCTTCTCTGGATTCTTCTGGATTCTATCATTTCCTTTGAAAAGCTTCTCCAGGTTAGCTTCTGCGTCAGGATAGACATATTTAAGCTTGAATCCCAAACCAATGACTTTTGCAGACATCAAATTGATTTCTTCTAGATCTAGCTCTTCTGGATCAGGTACTATAAAAGTAGACTGTATAACTCTAGGAGTTAGAATTGACTTGAACACAATCTTCTTTTTCTTTTGAAGTTGTTGTTCTGCTTCATCCTGAGCACATCCAAGGCCTCCTTTGTGAAGTTGCTCTTTATTTTCCAGAAGTTTTGCCTGTGGATTTCTGGCAGCATACTTTGTAGGTTCAAACAAAGTGTTTGGAATTTGAATTGCCTCCTTTAGCTGTTCTTTTTCCACAACATCCTTGCCATTTTTAGCCTTTCAATAAAAAACCTTATCTTTTCTTCCACCTCTCTTTGAGATGCTTAAAATTCATATTGATCCCATTCTCTAATCTCATCTAGGGCTCTGCCAAGCATTGGGTCAGTATACACCTTCATTGTATTTTTAGGGATTTCAACCTTCTCTTATGTTTTGTAATAGAACTTGTCCTTCTTGAACTGCTTTCTTTGTTCTTTTGTATACTTTTCCCAAATAGGTATATTTCTTCCATATCCCCTTCCTCTAAAATCTCTTACCCCTCCTCTATATTCTCTTTCATGCCCCTTCCTCTGAATGGAGGTCTTCCTCTAGGAAGCAGGTACTGGAACTATTGGAATAGGTGTTAGAGTAGGTGCAGGAGGGTGCTGAGCTTATGTAGGATCAAGAAGGAGCTGAGCTTGTGTTAGAGAAGATGGAGAAGATTCAGGGAACAGAGCAACATGATTAACTGGAGGTGATGCTGTTGTTAACTCTTATAATAAGTCATGAAGTTTGGACTTTCAGGATTGGGTACATCAGTCCATTCTGAGTATTCCATCAGACTTTTCAAGTAGTCATTATCATCTGAGAAAAGGTCATCCTCCCCCTATTTGGATGGCTCCCCTTGAATTTGAGACTGAGTTCTGGGAGAAGAGAATGATGCAGGTATCAGAAGGAGCTTGGAGGTGATGGCTGGCTCTCCTTCAGAAATAAAAGAGAAGGGGAGAGCTTAGTGTGTACTGAATCTTGAGGGGGTTTGCTGTCACACTTCTCCTCCCACTTTATATCTTTGAAGAAAGATATAAAGACATAAGTAGGTAGGGAAAATAACTTCACCATTTCTTCAAGGGATTTCGTTTGAGCAGTGATGTTCTGCAGCCTTCTATATTGAGCACACAATTTGCGATAACAATCTTTGGAAAAATCAAGATACAGAGAGCTGATCTGAGACAGCAGTGTCTTTAAGGCTAGATCAATTTCTTCAATAAGGTCTCTTTGATATTGAGGAGAAGCCATCGATTACTTGTGGTTACATGCACAGAAAAAGAAAGAGAGGATTAGAGAGGAAAACAAAGGAGAGCGAAAGAGAGAGAGAGAGAGAGAGAGAGAATTTGAAAGCACAATAGTGTCTAACAACTGAGTTGCTTTGAGTAGACAAATCCTCATAACTTAGGTTTATATTCTACGCAATGTCAAAAAGGGGTGAATTCAGTGCCCCAAAACATGTTGAATTCACTTCTAGATGCTAGTCTGTGCGCGCTTTGCAAAGTCGACATAACGTCGAGTAGAAATCGACGTGGCTCTGAATATAATCAGCAACTTTGATGTCGACATAAGCGTCTAAATGAATTCAACGCTACATCGAGTGCTATTCTAATGAATTATCCCAAACAGATCTCGAAGCTAACGTCGAGTAGAAATTGATGGTGCATCGATTTGTATTCGACGCAACTCTGAATAAATAGTTATATTTTCTCAAAAATTTTGTTGTTTTTCCCAGCAATACCTTTATATTAAAAATAGGTTTGAGTACATAATAAATGTGTCCTAGAGAGCTCCATTAAGCATTCTCAGTGCATTGATAAAGAACTTGTGCTTACTTTCATCAAGTGGGTTAGTGAAGATGTCAGCCATTTGAATATCAGTAGAAATGTATTGAAGATTGATCTTACCCTTCTCTAAATTGTCCCTGAGAAAGTGGTGCCTTATCTCTATGAATTTAGTTCTGCTATGGAGAACAGGATTGGAAGCTATAGAAATAGCACTAGAGCTGTCACAAAATATTGTGGAGTTGTCAAGATAAAAATTATAGTCTAACAATTGATTCTGCATCCACAATATTTATGATCAACAACTTTCTGCAGCTAAATACTCAGCTTCAGCTATAGAAGTGGATACTGAGGTTTGCTTCTTGCTAAACCAAGAGATCAGTATAGCACCCATGAATTGATAGGTTCTTGAGGTGCTCTTTGTATCAAGCCTGCATCCAGCATAATCTGCATCTGAATAGCCTACTAAGTCAAATCCAGATTTTGCTGGATACCATAAGCCAAGTTCTGGTTTACCCTTTAGATATCTGAGTATTCTTTTTATAGAACTCACGTGGGATTCCTTAGTGTCAACTTGAAATCTAGCACATATACATGTATCAAATATGATATATGGTCTGCTAGCTGTCAGATAGAGGAGTGAGCCATTGACTGCTCTGTAAGTCTTTTGATCAAAGGACTTACCCTTTTCATCTATATCAAGAACAGTATTGGTAGCCATGGGGGTTTTCATGATAGATGTATTTTCTATCCCAAATCTCTTGATAAGTTCTCTGGTATACTTGGATTGGGATATGAAAATTCCATCTGCATTTTGCTTTACTTAGAGGCCAAGAAAGTAGGATAATTCCATCATGCTACTCATCTCAAATCTAAACTGCATTAGGTTAGCCTTTTGCAAAGTGTTTGATCTGTTGAGCCAAATATGATATCATCTACATATATTGCTACAAAGAGTAGTTGATTTTTTTGTGCTCTTGTGAAGAGTGTTTTATCCACCTTACCTCTTACAAAAGAGTGTTCTAGAAGAAAGGTGGATAAGGTCTCATACCAAGCTTTTGGAGCTTGCTTAAGGCCATATAGTGCTTTATCTAATCTATAAACAAAAGTGGGATAAGATGGATTGACAAAACCTGGTGGCTGCTCCACATATACTTCTTCCTGAAGAGTTCCATTTAGGAATGCACTCTTCACATCCATCTGATAGACCATTATCTTCATATGTGCAGCATAAGCAAGAAACATCCTGATGGCTTCCAGCCTTGCCATTGGAGATAATGTCTGGTTGAAGTCAATTCCATCCTCTTGCCTATATCCTTGAGAAACAAGCCCGACCTTATTTCTGACAATGACTTATGTTGAGTACATCTTGTTCTTGTATACTCATTTGGTTCCAATTATTGGGTAATTTCTTGGTTTCACAACTATGGTCCAGTCTTTGTTCCTTTCAAACTGAGCTAGCTCTTCTTGCATGACAACTATCCAATGAGGGTCACTGTCTGCCTCTTTAAACTTCTTTGGCTTATATTGTGATAGGAAGCATTACAACATTGTTTCATTTGTTATTTGATTCCTTGTCTTCACTCCCACTGTCAAATTTCTTATAACCTGAGTTGGAGGATGATCCTTTGGGGTCATCTTGGTTTTGGTTGAGTTGATCTATGGATTCACCTCCTCATGAATTTCCTCCTACTCATTGACTGTGGGAGCACCACTTTCATTTACTAGAGTGACCTCTGTGTCTGGTAGAGCTGGTGCTCTAGTATCATCCTCATCTATAGCAGAGTCTTCATCTGAATCATTATCAGCTTTCTGTTTGCCTTTGTGCTGGCAATCTAATGTGTGATCCATAATGCTAAGCCTTTTCACTTGATCTGCAAGTTGGTCTTCTTCCAGCAATATAGCATTGGTGGAAGTTTCCTTCCCCTTGGAGAACATGTTAGTTTCATCAAATACAACATGCATTGACTCCTCAATTTTGAGAGAACCCATATTATAACACCTATAGGCCTTGATTGATGAGGAATATCCCAAGAATATCCCATCATAAGCCTTCTTGTCAAATTTGGCAAGATGACTTTTCCCATTGTTAAGAATGAAGCAAATAGACCCAAAAATTCTAAAGTATGTGACTATAAGTGTCTTTCCTTTCAATAACTCATAAGGAGTCTTCAAATTAGTTTTGTGAATGAGACTTTTATTTAGAACATATCTGGCAGTATTCACTGCCTTAGCCCAAAAAGACTTTGGCAAATTAGATTCAGCCAATAATGTCCTTCTTGATGCAATTAGAGTTCTATTTTTCCTTTCAGCCACCCGATTTTGTTGGGGGGGGGGGGGGGGTTCTAGGAGCTGAAAAGCTTTATCTTATCCCTTCGTCCTCACAAAATCTACAAGTTAACTGATTTTCAAACTCAGTACAATATTCACTCATGATCATAGCAACCTGAGTATTGAATTTAGATTGAATCTATCTAATGAATCTTGAGATGATCTTGAAGGTGTCTTACTTAGCTTTTAGAAAGAAAACCCAGCTGAATCTACAAAAGTCATCTACAATGACTAATGTATAGGACTTGCCTGCTAAGCTTTGAGTGGAGATATGACCAAATAGGTCCATGTGCATCAGATATAGGATTCTAAGGGAATCATTCTTACCAATTGGTTTGAATGATGACTTGGTTTGCTTTCCTAGTTGGCAGGATCTACAAGGATGAACTTTCTTAAACTGACCAATTGGTAAGCCTCTTACTAGGTTAAGCTTAGACATCTTAGCTATTGTCTTAAAATTCAGATGACCAAGTCTCCTATGCCACAATTCATTTTTTTCTAGGTGGGAGTTAAGTAATCAAACTTCTGACTTAGTATACTCAAAATCTACTACATAGACCTTACCCTTTCTAAGTCCAGTCAATAATATTTGATTAGTTACAGAGCTAACTATATGACATAGGGACTTAGTGAGTACAACTTTGTATTCACCACTATATAATTGACTAATACTAATTAGATTATGTTGAAGTCCTTTAACATAAGCTAACTTAGAGAAGGAGATTTCCCCTATCCTGAGCACACCATATCCTTTAGTCTGACCAGAGTGGGAATTCCCAAAGATTACATTAGGGCCTTCCTTGGTCTTGTAGTTTTCAAGCAATTCTTTTGCTCTAGTCATATGCATGGAGCATCCACTTTCTAGATACCATTACTGGTTTGTGGTAGAACAGTCTTCTCTCCGCACATGAAATTAAACATTAGTATAGACCCTCACTTGCTGGGGTCTCTTCCTTCTATCATCATATCGAGTTATGAAAGAATAAGTTGGTCTTTCAATATACCACTTAAGGTGAAGAAGTGTTGGTTTATTATGCCAGCAATGTTTGGCTTTGTGCCCAAATTTAGAACAACAAAAACATCTAAAATTGTAAGTAGAAATAAGATAGGGGGTCTAGATGTTTGAAAATTATTTACTGGGAACTTTCGTCAAAAAGAAATGGATGCATCTTTAGAGCTGCGTTGAGTGGAATTCGACATGTCTGCATAATTGCGTCGACAGTAAGTTGATGTAGAATATTGGTTGCATCGAGTAGAATTTGATGCACCCTCATACTTGCTTCGGGTTATTGTCGACGCATATGCAGACCTCCGATGAGTTGCATTCGATGCATCTTTAAAACCATGTCGAGTTCCATTCGACGCATCTTTAAAACTACGTCATTGGAATTCTATGTCTACACACAATTGTCAGTGATTATGGCCATTGGAATTCCATGTCTACACACAATTTCACCCCATATGAAGTTTTTCATGATCTGGGCGGTAGTTTTATCCAACGCCTTTGCTTCGATCTACTTGCTGAAATAGTCAATCATTAAAAGAATAAAACGGCGTTGCTCACTAGCCCTAGTAAAGGGTCCGATAAGATCCATCCCCCAAACCACTAATGGTCATGGAATTACTATCGACCTGAGTTGCTGAGTTGGTTAATGTTGTAAAGGAGCAAATGTTTGACATTGTATACATCTCTTTCCAAACTTTTGACGTCTTTCCACATTTGAGACCACAAATATCCATGCATCATAATTCTTTTCTCCAGGGTTCTAACACCTGAATGAATGCCACATTCCCCAGAATGAACTTCCTGGAGCACAACTGGAATCTCTACCTCTAAAATGCACCTTGCTAGTTGCGAGAGAGATATTTTTTTGTATAAGATTCCTGTGACGAGGTAGTAATGAACTGCTTTTAACTTGAACCTCTTCTTATCTTTTATAGATGGATGAAATTCCTCGGTTAAGAGATAAAGGATGAACAGATCCACCCAAGATGGTTGTTGATCTATTTGCATGACCTCACCCTCTACAATAGTTGAGTGAAATAATGTTGAAGTAGTTCCTCCTGAAAGGAGACCAAACTTTGTCAGTTCATCTGCCTCTGCATTTTCTGAAGGGATGTGCTGGAGAGTGAAACTTTTGAACTTGCCTATTTCAGTTTTTACTAGCATCTGGTATTGCTTTAGAGTAGAATATCTAGTTTCATAAGTTCGATTTACTTGAGAAGCCATCACTAGTGAATCAATTTTCACTTCTACATCCTTAATGCTAAACTTTCTTGTGAATCATTGAACTGCAAGCATCGCTTCATATTCTTCTTGATTATTTTTAGCGGGGAAGTATAATTTCAATGCTTGATTAAATCTGACTCCATTGGGATTGACCAAAATAATACATGCTCTAGAGGAATCCCTGTCAGAGGCTCTATCCACATAAATTATCTAAGCTAGAGGTGTTTTGCTTTTCTTTTTGATACTGCTTTCTGACGTATCTATCATGAAGTCTACTAGTAATTGAGCTTTGATCGCCATCCTTGGCATATAAGAAATGTCAAATTCACTGAGCTTGATTGCCCATTTTGCTAACCTTCTCGAATGTTCTGACTTTTCTAGGACATTCTTTAATGGCAAGTCAATTACTACTTAAATAGAATGAGCCTGAAAATATGGTCAAAGCCTGCGAGCTGAGATGACAAGCATTAATGCCAGCTTCTCAAGAATTGGGTATCAGGTTTCTGCATCTTTAAGAATTAGGTTAACATAATAAACTAGAAATTTCCTTTTCTTCTCTTCTCTGACAAAAAATGAACTTACTGCATCAGAACCAACTCCAAGGTAAAGGAAAAGATCCTGGCCTTCTCGAGGGCTCTAAAGCAACTGAGTTGATGTTAACTGTTTCTTCAATTGATCAAACAAGTCATCACACTCCTTGGTCCATTCAAACTTTTCTCCCACACGTAGAGTTTTAAGGAATGGAGCACTCTTATTTCCTGAACGATATATGAATCGACTCAAACCTGCCATCCTTCTACCCAGTTGCTGAACTTCTATAGGCGATTTTAGAGGCGTCATACCGAAGATCACTTTTACCTTGTCAAGATTTGGCTGCAACCCTTCTAGGGCGAGGAGATGACCATGGAACTTTCCTTTGCTTGCTCCAAAAATGCACTTCAGAGGATTTAATCGCATGGTAAAGGCTCGTAGAGTAGCAAACGTCTTAGTGAGATTGTTGAGATGAGTAGAAAAAGCTTTGCTTTTGATTAGGAGGTCGTCGACGTAAACTTCTAAGCTTTTTTTTTGAACATGGTAACCATCATCCTTTGATACGTTGCTCCAACATTTTTTAGCCCAAACGGCATCATGGGATAACATTAGCATCTATCGTTCGTGATGAAAGAATTATGAGGATTGTCGGGCTTATGCCTTCTAATTTGGTGATAACTAGAGAATGCATCTAAAAAGCTCATATACGAGTACCCCACCGCAGAATCAACTAAAGAATCTATCTAGTGCCAAGGGGTAACAATCTTTCGAGCAAGCTTTATTATGTTTCGTAAATCCGACACATATCCTCCATTTTCCTCATGCCTTTTTCACCAACATAACATTCGAAACCCAATCAGGGTATTGAAGTTATTGACTGAACTTTGCCTTGAGGAGCTTATCCATCTCCTCCCTTTTGGGCTGGGAGGGGGTTACCACCACCACCCTCTTCTTATTCTCGATTGGAGTGAGCTTGGGTTAACGTTGAGGTGGTGGAAAGCGGCATCAGGATCAACTCCTGGCATGTCATCTGCTGACCAGGAAAAGACATCTGAGACGGGCTAGCTTTTCTCTTCTTTAGATAGTTCTTCATTGATGGAGAGAATCTTGCTTCCATCCTTCTTATAAATATAAACATCTTGAGTCACATTTTATAACCCAGTGTTCACCGACTCATGGAGGAATCAATCGCAGGCAATTCAGTGAGTGCCCGCAGACTCGCAGCGAGTACCTTGCCAAGGATGGGCGAGGCGAGCCAGGGATCTCGCTCGCGAGTAGCAAGCGGCGACAACATGAGTGTTTTGAAGACCACTCTAGGGTGCATTTAGCCAGGGCGAGTCAGATGAGGTCTCGCAGCGCTAGTCTGGCATGGCGAGTGGAGGTTTGCCCTCACTCGCAGGAGGAGCTCTCGCGAGCCCAGCTCGCAAAGAGGTTAGCGAGTGGCGCCTTCATGGGCCACTCGCCCAGAAGGAGATGCAGGTGAACTTACCCTGATACCCCTGGTGGGATGCCAATAGCCCTCCAGAACAATGGAGTTTGGTTGTTAGCAGACCAGTTTGATGTGCGTATAGTAAAACCAAAAGGCGGAATCCTGCTATTGGCAGACCAGTTCAGAAAGGCTATAAATAGACCCTTTGGGGCATCTTGGGAGGGCATTATAGATCTTTGCATCTCCTCAAGGACTCTTTGGTTAGCTCATTTAGCTCTCCATGGTGCCCAGCTACAGTCTTGGCTTGGGAGGGAAAACACTCAAAAGATCTTCCGGCTGTGTGGTGGGACCTCCATAATGTTGCCAAGGGTCATGTCTTTCATTCTAAGTCTTCAGCCAGATTCTTTCGTGGGATTAGTAAGTGCTTGCTTCCCCCCTTACATGGGTCTAAACTCCTCTTTGGGCCTAATATCGATTCCAATATTTTTGGTGCGGTGAGCATGGATCACAACGAGTACAAGAAATTCCTGTGGAGGTAACATGGTCGAAGGAGTTGAGCGATAGGGCGACTTTGGCGGTTCGCCACCATCTGGACCGCTAGTGATAGTTGAGATTATATCAGATCTTCGCAGGGAGGTGCTCGAGACCATCAATCTTGCCTTCTCCGCGGTGCGGGGCAAGTTCGTGACTCCAGCATCTCAAGTCATCCAGCCATTAGGGGTTGGCGAGAACGCCCCGGGGCAGATGGCTGGCAAGGAAGTGGTCGGCGAGGCGCCATGGTGAGATCTCGTAGGATGATAGCTTTTTTTTAGTCCAGCGAGTGCTGCTCCGACGAGTGCTGTTCCGACGAGGGCTGTGCTGGTGAGCACTGTCTTGGCGAGTGCGGGTCCAGTGAGGGAGCTCGTGGGGCGGGTCGAGCAGGTGAGAAAAGCAACTGGAGGAAGTCCGTTCTGTGAGTTGGTGCTCTCGACACTACTCCCGGAGGGGTTTAGGGAGCTAGATATGATGTACTACACCGGCAAGGATGACCCTGTCCCGCACCTGCAGTGGTTCGAAGATATGGTCTCCCTCAGACCCCTATTGGATGCCTTCAATTGCCGACTTTTCGCAACCATGTTAAAGGAGAAGGCGAGGTATTGGTTTCATCAGCTCCCGAGGGGATCGATCTATGATTTTGAAGATTTGCGCCGCAGTTTCTTGCTCCGCTTCTCGACCTTGAAGAAGAGGAAGAAGGACCCCGATGCACTCTTCAATATCAGGCAGAGGTAGGGAGAGTCATTGTCCCACTATGTGGATCGGTTCCGAGAAGAGGTCCTCCTCATCCAGGAGGTGCCGGGCTTCACCCTCCAGCTTGCCTTTACGGTGGGCTGCAGGAGGGATTCTTCAAAATGAGCCTGAAGCAGAAGGCCCCCTTGTCCTTCGAGGAGTTGATGGAAAGGGCGGCAGAGGAGATCGAGAGTGAGGCAGCTAACCCGGAGTTCACGAAAAGGCTAGCCAGGCTCAGTGAACCGGAGGTCAAGCAGCAGGAAGTCCAGAGAAGGGAAGAGCCGAGGGCCTAGGAGTTGGGATGGAGGCAACAGGGAGGAGGTAACATCCATGAAGGTCAAGGAAGGCCTCATCAGCGTGGGTAGAGGCAGGATCCGAGGCCGTTGCCTCCCCCGCCTCAACAAGCTATGGCAATCAGGCGAGGAGGAATAGGAAGGGGAGGAAGAGGAGCAGGAGCAGGAGTGGGTGCATGGGTAAGAAGGAGGAATCGAGGTGCAAAGGTCGAGAGAAGGGAGGTGGCATTGCCATATTGTGACTTCCACCAGTAGGAAGGTCACGCGATGGCCACCTCCCCTGAGTTCTTGAAGATGAGGGGGGCCAGGGTGCTGGCGCAGCGGGAGCAGCGGTTGGTGAGGATTGAGGAGGTCCTGCCTTGAGAGGAGGATGAAGAAAGGTGTGAAGATCGGGCCGATGTGGGGAATCGGGGGGATCAGAGTGATCCAAGGGGTTTGGGGATTGAGGCAACCCAAAAGGCGAGCCTCCATGTCATGTACCGTCGGAGCGTGGCTTCGACGTCTCAAGCCCAACCCCCATCGTAGAAGATCACCTTCACGCAGAAGGATATGTCGGGTCATGAGGACCCGTTCTGTGATGCGCTGGTCATCCAAATAGCCATCGAGAACTTCACCGTCTCCCGAATCCTTATCGATAACGGGAGCTCAGTCAACGTCATCTTCAAGAAGGCGTTTGATGAGATGAAGGTGAAGGAAAGAAGAGTGCTGGCTTCAGATGGCCCGTTGTTCGGTTTCTCGGGGGAGAGGAAGGAGGTGGAGGGAGGAGTAGGGCTCCACATCTTTCATGGGGGGGTGGGGGGGGACAGTCCCGTAACTGCCGATTCGTCATTGTGGACGCGCCGAGCAGCTACAGCGCCATCTACGGGAGACCCCTCATTAGCGCATTCTGGTGCATCCCATCCACCTTCCACTAATGCCTCATGCTCAGTGTAGGAGGAATCCAGGTCCAGGTGACGGGTTACCCCAAGGTAGCGAGGCAATGCTACGTCACCGTAGTCAACACCACCTGGCAAGCCGAGGCGCAGGGGATGGGCCAAGGGATGGAGAAGAGAGCGGAAGAGGAGGGGGTCGTCGGAGGACATGGGACAGAGGCTTAGGTGGGAGGGGCAGATGAGTTGCTGGAAGTCCACGAAGAAGTGATGGAGGAATGAGAGACCGAAGTGCCTGCTTGCGGCGAGAGGAAGGAGGAAGATCGAGGGGAACAGTCCCGGGTGGAGGTTGTGGATGAGGTTGTGAAATTGGAGGTCACTTCCCAGGTGGGACTGATAGAGAAAGTGAAGATCAGCGGGGAGCTCGGCCCCGAGGAATAAAAGAAGATCTTGGCCTACGTCAAGGAGAACGTGGATGTCATCGCATGGAGCACGACAGACATGCCCGAGATCGATGCGAATGTGGCTTTCCACCGTCTCAACCTCGACCCTAGCACTCGTCCCATCCATCAGAAGAAGAAGTCCACCGTAAACAAGCTAGCAGGACCCATCTGGGGCGAAGTGAGAAAGCTCCTCAGGGCGGGCTTTCTATCGGAGATCCAGTACCCAGGCTGTGTCTCTAATGATAGTAATGGTATAAAAGGGAGATGGTAAGTGGAGGATGCGTGTAGACTTTTCTTTACTAAATAAATCATTCCCCAAGGATTGTTACCCCTTGCCTCGAATCGACGCGCTGGTTGACTTAGCCGTCGGTTTTTTCCTAATGAGTTTTCTAGATTCTTTCTCAGGTTACCATCAGATCCGCATGCTACAAGATGATTCCCTTTGGGATAAAAAATGCAGGGGCAACCTATCAACGGATGATGAACAGGGTCTTCTGAGAATAGAAGGGGAGGAACTTGGAAGTATACGTGGACGATCTCATGATCAAGATTTGGAACCTCGAGTCCCACCTCCGGGACCTCGAAGAGACTTTAGGGACATTGCAAAAGTTCATGATGAAGCTCAACCCTCAGAAGTGCATCTTCGGGGTGAGCCGAGGATAATTCATAGGCCACTTGCTCACCCCAGCCGGAGTGGAGCCTAACCCTGACAAAGTAAAGGCAATCCTGGAGCTGGGATGCCGAGGAATGCGAAGGAGGTCCAGCGCCTCACAGGGAAGCTAGCTGGGCTAAGCAGGTTCCTCTCCAGGGAAGGGGAGAAGTGTGCATCATTCTTCAAAGTGCTAAGAGGAACTCAAAAGTACGAATGGACCCCGGAGTGTGAAGAGGCTTTTCAAGCATTGAAGAGGCAGCTGACCCAGGCCCCTCTGCTCCAGGGACCGAGGCAGGGAGAGGACCCATCCCTTTACTTGGGGTTAGGGTCCGAAGCGGTAAGCTCTGTGTTGATGTGGGAAGAAGGGAAGAAACAAATCCGATCTACTATGTTAGCCGAGTCCTGAGGAAGGCCGAGCTTAGGTACCCCATCCTAGAGAAGCTGGCATTTACCCTCGTGGTGTCATCCTGGAAGCTCCGGCCTTACTTCCAGGCACACTCAATCAAGGCGGTGACCGACCACCATCTTCGTAAAATCATGGAAGGAGTGGAGCACTCAGGAAGGCTGGCTATGTGGTCGGTGGAGTTAAGCGAATTCGATGTCTCATTTGTGCCCAGGCTATCTATAAAGGCACAAGCGGTGGCAGACTTCCTAGCCGACTATGTGACCGAGGTGGAAGAAGCCGGGCCACCCCACTCGGTAGCCTTGAAGATGTTGGTTGATGGAGCATCAGGGAAGCATTCCTTTGGGGGGGGGGGAGCATCCTAGTGAGCCTCCAAGGGACCAGGATCGAGCAAGCCATCAACATTCACTTCCCGATCACCAAAACTAGGCCGAGTACAAGGCGGTGATAGCAGGCCTACGACTAGCCCGGGAGTTGGGAGTGCAAGATGTGGAGGTCTCGACGGACTCCATGGTAGTGGCATGTAAGATCAGGGGGAGTTCGAGGCAAAGGCGACAACCCGCCAGCGCTATCTGGAGATGGTCAGAGGGGTCATCGGGCAGTTTCACACCTTCTCGATCTAATGCATCCTGGCTGACCTCCTGGCTAAGTTCAGTCCCCAGGCAGGGGGGATGATAGCGTAACTCTTCTGACCATCTATCGAGGAAGTGGAATTGATGGAGGTAGATCAACGAGCGTCATGGATGGATCCCATCATCACTTTCCTAGCATCGGGGAAGCTCCCATAAGGGGATGTGGACAAGTGATGGCTCTGGTATAAGTCGGCATATTATTCCTTGCTTGTAGGTGTGCTATATCGGAAGACACTCTCGGGTCTCCTGGCTCGTTGTGTGTCGGAGGAGGAGGCCCCGAAGGTCCTCAAAGAGATCCACTCGAGAGAATGTGGCAGCCATTCGGGGAGCAGGACCTTGGAAGGAATGGTGTTGAGGCAAGGCTACTTTTGGCCCACCCTCAGCATAGATGCAGTAGAGTTGATCAAGAAATGCTCCAAGCGCCAGCTCTATGCCCCCTCCAGCCCAAAGGCTCCGGACCATCACAGCTCCGTGGCCTTTCGCAATATGGGGATTGGACTTGGTAGGTCCCTTCCCCCAGGCAAGAAGCCAGAGAAAGTTTCTACTAGTAATGGTTGATTACTTCTCCAAGTGGCTAGTTGTGAAAGCACTAACCAAGGTAACTTCACAGGTAGTCCAAAACTTTATATGGGGAGAGATAATCTATCGACATGGGCTCCGACTAGCCATCGTCACAGACAATGGGTCGCAGTTTGCCAGCGACGAGTTTGCCAGCTTTTGCACCCAGCTGGGCATAGATCTTCAGTTCGCGTCGGTCCACCACCTAAGGAGCAATGGGCAAGTGGAGGCGGCAAACAAAATAATTGTGAGTTTGCTAAAAAGGAAGGTCGAGGACCTGAGAGGCAACTGGGTAGAACAACTGCCATCGGTCCTCTGGGCCTTGAGAACCACACCAAACATGGCCACCGGGGAGACCCCATTCAAGCTCTCCCATGGGTCTGAGGCTGTGCTTCCTATAGAATTCGAGGTAAAGTCTCCCATGGTGGTGACTGCAGGGGAAGGAGATGAAGAGTGGAGACTAGAGAACGAGGAAGAACAGAGGCTATCTTTGGATTTGGTAGAAGAGCACCGGACCTAGCCACCATCCGGTAGGAGGAGGTTAAGCGGCGGATGGCTCGGTATTTCGACAAGCACATCCGAGTGAAGCAGTTCAAGAAGGGGGATTTCGTTCTGAAAAAGGTTGATGCGGCTGGGAGAGGGGTCGTGGTGGGAAAGCTCGACCCCAACTGGGAGGGGTCATACATTGTAGGTGAAGTGCTCAAGTCGGGAGGGTACCCCTGGGCTGAGCTCAGAGCGGGGATGATCTAAAACATTTCTATCCTTACAATTTTTATTTGGTTTGTTATATGATTGATTCATTGTGTGCGGATTTCAATGACAACTATAATTATATGCCCTTGTATGTTTGACCTGGAGTGCCCCAGATCGATTCCGCTACCGGGCTCTCATTAGACGGTGGGTCTGGTTGATCTCTGGAGAGGCTGGCTAAGGAAAGTTTGAGCTGGAGTGCCCCAGATCGATTCCGCTGCCGAGCTCTCATTAGACGGTGGGTCAGGTTGATCTCTGGAGAGCCTGGCTAAGGAAATTTTGAGCTGGAATGCCCCAGATCGATTCCGCTGCCGGGCTCTCATTAGGCGGCGGGTCAGGTTGATCTCTAGAGAGGCTGGCTAAGGAAAGTTTGAGCAGGAGTTCCCAGATCGATTCTGCTGTTGGGCTCTCATTAGACGGTGGGTCAGGTTGATCTCTAGAGAGGCTGTCTAAGGGAAGTTTGAGCTGGAGTGCATCAGATCGATTTCGCCGCCAGGATCTCAATAGACGGTGGGTCAGGTTGATCTCTTGAGAGGCTGGATAAGGAAAGTTTGAGTTAGAATGCCCCAGATTGATTCCGCTGCCGGGCTTTCATTAGAAGGTGGGTCAGGTTGATCTCTGGAGAGGCTGGCTAAGGAAAGTTTGAGTTGGAGTGCCCTAGATCAATTCCGCTGCCGGGCTTTCATTAGACAGTGGGGCTGGTTGATCTTTAGAGAGGCTAGCTAAGGAAAGTTTGAGCTGGAGTGCCCCAGATGGATTCCGCTGCCGGGCTCTCATTAGATGGTGGGTCAGGTTGATCTCTAGAGAGGCTGACTAAGGAAAGTTAGAGTTGGATTGCCCCAGATCGATTATGCTGCTGGGCTCTCATTTGATGGTGGGTCAGGTTGATCTCTGGAGAGGCTGGCTAAGGAAAGTTTGAGCTGGAGTGCCCCAGATCGATTCTGCTGCCGGGCTCTCATTAGATGGTGGGTCAAGTTGATCTCTGGAGAGGCTGGCTAAGGTAAAAGTTGTACTGGGACCGAGGCAACAAGCTCTCACAAAGACGGCAGGGTCAGGCTCTCACCTAGCTGATGGGAGAGCAGACTCACCCGGTGGCAGGAAGGTGAGGAAAATATGATAAGGGAAAGTCTCAAGGGTCAAGTAGGCGAGTGGCTCCAGCAGAGGAGGCACTCGCCCGGAAAGGCACTCGTTCAGCAGTAATGCGAGTAACCCCATCAAAGGAGGCTCTCGGCAAGGTTGCGCTCTTGGTAGAATTATCGTGGCCACCTACGTCCTAAGAAATTGGCAAACGTGCACCACTCATGAGAGTGCGAATGATGGTGTGCGAGTATAAGCCGGCAGTTGATGCAAACACACCATTTGCGAAAGCACGAGTGGTGGTGAGCGAGTAGGTACAGTCAATTAATAGGTATATATCGATTGACAAAAGCGGAAGCGTGTGAACATGAAAGCAAGTAATGAGCCTACCGGAATGGGCATTCACTTCGGCGAAGAGGTCTCAGGCAAGAACTTTGTTGGAACAAATAAAAAGGAAAAAATAAATCCCACGAAGAGGGGCGAGTACGTGGGTATTCGATCGATTCGCAGGTGCGAGTGGTGTGCGTGCCAGAATGCGAATGCGTACATATGCGAGTATGCGCACGTGAGTCAGCGAGTTCTTAAGCAAAGTGCAGGTGCGCGTGTGGTGCGTGTCGTCGAGATGCGAGCACGTAAGTAAATGGTAGTGAGAAAAAAGTAAGACTTGGAAAGTAATTTTTCATTTCATTACAAAAATTGTTTACATCGTGTGTGTGTGTGTGTGTGGGGGGGGGGGGGGGGGCGAGTCTCTCCCTATAAAGAAAATTCAAAAGGGAAAATTTACATCTTAAGGCTCGCTCCCAGAATTCTCTCCCTCATCATCCGCGATGGGAGGAATCAGCTCGAATAGCTCCAGGACGACCTCCTCGACGGTGAGCACCTTCGCGTCGGCTGAGAGAAGTCTGGCCCCCTTCAGGGTGTCGAAGAAGTGCCTCACCGCTAGGATTGCAGTATCTCATAGCAACTCCTCCTTCGCGCGCTTCAGGTTCCTCGCGCTTCGGGGAGAGCGAGGAGCAGGCGGAAGGGCGGACCGGACGAGCTCCTGGTTGTGGGCTTTCAGCACAACGACCTCCTTCTCTAGCTCCCTCTTGCGAGTAAGGAGCTGGTCTGCAGTCTCAGCGTCCTACGAAAGGCAAGTGGGTTATAAAGGGACATAGCGAAAGATAACAAGTGAGTTCTCGGTAGACCTACCATCCCGCCCTTGAGGCTCTCAAGAAGGCCATCGGAAATGACCTGCTTTTCCTTTAGGTCGGCAAGCTCCTTCCTCGTCTCTTGCAGCTCGAGCTTCAGATCCTCGGATTTCCTCTCCGTTGTTAGGCAGCGGCGACCTGCCATATGAGCGAGCTCCAGCCCGCGAAGTTGAGCTCACGCGCACTCATAGGCAAGCGCTCATGAGGAGAGGTGTGAAATTCCGCAGCATCCTCCCGCCCATAGAGGCTGAAGGATATGGCGAAGGCCTCTCCTCCAATGACCTCCCACTCCACCCAGGAGGGATTGAGGGTGGAGATCATGACCCGATTGGAATCTGAGTCCCACTCTAACTCGGTCTCGCCGGCCGCATCCCGATGCTTGGTGCCGAAGAAGAAGATGAAGTGGCTCGCCGGCGCGGGTGCGGATGGCATGCGGGCGGTCTCCCCTGGGGCCTTCCCGAATCCCTGGTCGGCAAGACAGTCCATTGGGGGTTTGATCCCAGATGAGCCTTCAACAAGCCCCTTCCCTTTGGCGAGGGCTGAAGGTTGTTTCTTCTTCTTTGGTGGCGGAGGGTTAAGGGACGACCCGCGACTCGCGGGAGCGGGCCGCTTCTTGGAGGCGGAGGAAGTGCTGCGGGCCTCGTGGCATGCATCGGTTGCGGCAGAAGCAAGCCTCAGGCCTGGGGTGATGGCCGTGGTCTACGCGTAAGGGGTGTGGAGAAGATGTTCTCGCTCCCCTGTGAATGATAAAAAAGCGAGTTAGGAAAGATGGATAAGGTGTTCAGGCGAGACAGAAAGAGATTGCGATTAAAACCTGCTCCATGCGGCATGGGGAGTAGCGAGTCCACATTCCTTCGAAGGTAGCCGACCTCGAAGGCGGTGGACATGTATTTGAAGAGGTCGGCCTCATGGCCTCCGAGCTTGTGGGAACGATAGGTAGACTCGTCTCGCTGGACGGGAGAGAAAGGGACATTGCCGAAGGGCCCCTTGATGAACACAAAACTTTGCGCCCAGTAGTGGATTTTGTTCGTTGTCTCATGAACATTAGCATGCTAGCTCGCAAAGTAGGCTATTCCATCCTTGTTCGCGTGAAAGGAGAACAGCTTGCAGAAGACTGGCAAGCTAAACTCAATGCACTCTTCGCGCAAGTAGCATGCTAACCCCACCATCACCGCGATAGAGTTCAGGGTCATCTGGCCAGGGATAGTGCCGTAGTATTTCAGCAGCTGGAGAATTCGCGAGAAGCAGTTAGAAAGAAATCCTAAGCTAATGCGAGAAAGGAATGCGAGGGGAAGGGAAGCGAGCACATACCTGGATGATCTACGGCCACAAGGGAAGCCGCAGGCCCACGTCGAAGTGGGCCGTGGAGATGGCAAGCTCATCTGTATGGAGGTCGTTGATGGTCTCGGTCTTCGACAGATGGCAGGCAGAAAACTCTGGCGAGATATTGCTGGCCACCACCAAATGGTACTCGCTCTGGGTGAGCGAGCATGTGAAGAAGGAATGGTCGCAAAAAGTGAACGCACACTTGGCCCGACCCTCCGTATCACCGTCACCTCCCATGGCTGTTAAATCAGAAGCGAATGCGAGAACGAGAAGGCAAGAATACGTGAGAATGAAAGAGAGGTCGAGAGAGTTAAATGCGGTGGTTGACTATTGATGGCAGGCTTATTTATAAGAAACTCAAGGCGGCGAGGAGAAATCGAGGCATCAGTGGTGCGGATAGCCAAATCCTGCTGTGAGACGCCTCGATACTTGAACCCCTACCCCCAAAGAACTCGCCGCGATGCAGTAGGGATAGATCGCTGTCAGGTGAAGCGAGTCCCAGGAAAGCCGCGAGAGAGGGGCGTTGACTAAAATGGGTTAGTGAATATAATAGAAAGCATCAATAAAGAGCAAGCAATAATAAAAGAAAAATCCCGCTATTATTCGGGAGGCATCAAAGTGATATTATTGTTTACAGGTCACTTCAGAAAATGAAAGCAATAATGAACAAGGGGTTATTTTTGCGAGTTCGCCAGGCAAGTGCGAGGGAGAGTAATAGGGGATCCATCTCCATCGACCTCATCCTTGCACCCCCCGAGCTCGGTGGTACGCGCGGTTAGTGATACGCGGGGACCGCATGGAGCTCGTGCAGCAGCAGCTGGATTTAGTCCTCCGCCCACATGAGGTGCACCCTGGGAGAGGTGGCCTCGCGGCAGGCGTAAGTGTGCAGCTCGGCGAGAACTCGAGCGAGCTCATCCTCGATCGCTGTGAACCACTCCTCGCAGGACGCTCTGTCCTCGCCCGCTCGGTTTCACAGATCTTGCAGCACATACCTTTGCCTCTCGAGCACATCAGCGACTCGCCGCTTCATCGCTTCAAGGTCTCGAGGGTCACCGAGGAATTCAACGATCTTATCCAGCGAAGGCACGGGCGACATCTCCTCCTCCCCAAGCTCCATCTAGGTGGAGGACTCCGGGATACCTGCGAGAAAAGATTTTGCTCAGTGCGAGAGGTATTTTGTTGATTTGTAACTAACCAACCTGACAGGGCCGCGACCGCTTTACCGGGTCGCTGGGGGGAGGAGCTCGGTTGCTCCTAGAAGGGCTCCGAATACTGTATCGCAACAGATTTGCCCAGGCCAGGAACGCGGGGGAGGTTACTCGCGACCCGGATGTCGACGGGAGGCGAGATGCTGGGACTTTGATGGCCCAGAAGGGTGAAATTGGGGACGAGGACTGTCCCGTGCGGGCTGTGAGCCCGGTGGATGTAGCGAATTTGGTGGGGGTAGAGAATCTGGAGGAGGTGGCGAACCCAGCGGGGTGGCACGCCTCCTAGGAGTCGCAAGGAGATTCTCTGTGAAAAATGAAAAAGCTCAGTAAGTGAATTCACAAAAAGGACAATGTCTGGATCTTACCCGGTCGTGGCGAAGGCGACAGGTCAAGCACCTCCATGTGAGTGGCCGAAGAATTGTTTCCCCCAGGGGAAGGAAGGCGAGTATCTTCCACGGTCTCGCTCGCCTTGGCTCCCGTCAGAGACGCACTCTGAAGATTAAAAGGTTAGCACAGAAATGGGGGAGAAAAGGCATGTGAATCCGAGTACATGTCCGGCGAGTGCGGGATCATCTAGCATGTCCAGGAGGGAGGATTGCGTTGTCCCGAAGCGTTGACGCACCACTTGCACCCTCTTCAGAACAGGGGGAGGCGGAGCATGCCGGGTGCCCCGGGGGGCGAACCGCTTAGTGACATATTGCCCCCTCGCGCAAGATGCGGCCAAGAGGGCTTGAGCTTCTTCTGAGAAAGCCATCTTCAGCAATGACAATTGCGAGTAGTGAAGAAAAAGGAAGTAAAGAAAAGGGTCCCTCATCACCCAGAGATGTTGGTATTTATAGCGCTGGGGATGGGGCCCACCAAAGATTCGTGCTAGCTCATCCTCATCCGGCAAACACGGAGGGTTGGATGTTTCTTCACGAGCTTAGCATAATCTCGCGAAAAGCAGGGATTGTGTTGATGAGTCCTAGTTATATACCCTTTTTCGAACTCATCCCGGCTTGGGTTCTTACATTTGCACTTCACTTTTAGTTCATTAATGCTTATATTTCACTGTTTCAATCTTCTCACACGAAGTGCACTTTTGGCCTATTGTGGTGTGCAATTGTGCGCTTTGTTGTCGGGGGCAAGCACAATGTGCTGCCCATTCTTTTTATGCTTTTAGGATTGTGCTGGAGGTGTGTTCCCAGCATTGTGTTTTCTTGTGTAGGTGGGCAGATCATCCATACTGCCCAGAATTCATCCTGTATGAATCGCATGGTCGTGCGTTTACTTGAAGCACGGTCGGCTGCAGTCGTGCGCAAAGATCTTCTGGTCAATATAGTGATCTACCCAGTTCGTGCGTTTTCTTCACACATGGTTGGCCTCAATCGTGCACGAACAAAATGCACGACCTCCTTTTGTTGCCTGTTTTCGAGACGCCTGGTTTTGCCCGTGCGTATTTACGCACGGTCGGTTTCGATCGTGCGTGAGTAAAATCACACGAGCAATCTGCTTCTTCTTCCTCGACTTCCCGTAAGATTAATATTGCACGGTTCATGCACAGTCGTGCGTTCGACCGTGCGTGACCAAATTTCTAACTATTTCTATAAAAGCTGCAGAATCCTCCCTAGACCGGATCGATCATCTTTCCCGTTCCCGAAGGGTTCCACTTCCACCATTTTCGCCGCTCCATCGCCGCCCACCATAAGGAGGAGATTCGACCACCATTTCCTTGCAAATCTAAAGCCGGAGCATCCTCTCGGTTGCCTCTATCATCCAAGTGCTTCAAGGAGAGGATTCTGCCCTCATCTTCATCGCCAAGCAAAGAGTTCTTCGCATCGGACGTGGCCGGATTGTAGTTTATCGGAGAAGATGGGTCCATTGGGAGTAAGTGACAGTCCTCCTCTACCCCGGATGATAGTTGGTGTTGGAACATGGTCTTCCGCATCTCCTAGGTTTGAGAATAACAAATCCTATGTGTATTTGATCTTGTGTGTTTAAGTGTGCAGGATAACAAAGTCCACATGACTCAAGGATTACATAAGAAGGTTACCCCAAAGTTGAGCCATCAAATCCAAATCACCTACTAGCACTGGTGATAGTCCTAGCGCAGGCGCTAGCTATCGTTCGACGAACTGTTAGCGGCGCTCGACGAAATGCTCATAACTGCGTTCGACGAAAATTCGACAGACGAACTCTTAGCTGCGTTCGATGAAATTTCGATCGACAAAATGTTTGCTTAAGCTCAATTGCCTGGAGAACTTATAGAAGGAGATAGCGCCAGGCGGTATCCGATAGCGTAGGCGATAGCGAGGAGCACAGTAGGCAAGAGAGAAAAGTTTCCTCGGATTGAAGATTCTGCCGCACAAAATCTGTACTAATATGGGATAGCGCCGGCGGTACCACTAGCGCAGGCGCTAGCGCTGAGGCTACATAAAGGACCCCTCTTCTCTCGTTTCATACAGACATCAGGGAGAGAGATTAAGTGCTAGAATTCCAGAGGCTACCTTGGATGAAAGTTGATGTCCTTCCAAAGTTCTGCAAACTTCTGAAGGAGAATCTCATCACGCCGGATCCAAACAAAGTCTGCTTCTACAACGCTTATTCTACATCGGATCTTTGTCTCCAACTTCAGAAGTTCATCAAGAGGGAGTTTTAGTTATTTTCATTTCTTATTTCTTGTAAACGGTTAGTGAAATCGCCTCGTGTTGGCGACTAGGTCTGGGTAGGACTTAGGGCGGAAACTCGCCTCGTGTTGGCGACTAGATCTAGGCTAGGTCTAGGGGGTGCTCGAGGCCATATCCCGGGAAGGGTTGGCTAGAGCGGCTTGAGGCCGTATCCGGGGAAGAATCGGCTAAAGCCAACCGGTTCGTGGGGATACGAGTCGGTATAGAAAACAAAAAGAGTCTTTCATATTTCGCTTTGATTTCTAGCGTCATTGAAATCAAAATTTTGTTTTCAATTTTATTAATAATAATCATGTCTCTCTTTGTGTAATAAAATTGATTTGTTCTTCATTTCTCTAAATTGTTTATTATCCTCTCCTTTATTATAAAACAATTTAGATCTTTAAACAAAATCATTATTTTGATCTCTTATCATAAGCGAGTATTTAAAAATATAATATAAGTTTTTAAAACCCTTATTCACCCCCCCCCTCTAAGGGCGCCTACCGATCCAACAAGTGGTATCAGAGCAGTTTTATTCCAATCTGCTTAACAACCGGGAATAATGGCCTCTCATGATCTCGCTTCTATTAGTGGGGTAAATTTTTATGAAGAGGAAAAATCTCTTAAACCACCTTTATTTGAAGGATAAAATTATAATGGGTGGAAATTTTTAATGGAAAAGTTTATTAAAAATTTAGATATCGAAGCATGGAATATAACAATAGTAAGACCAGCGGATGAAACAAATAAAAAAGAATGTCACCTAAATGCAAAAGCTTTAAATAGTATT
The DNA here is from genome assembly GCA_033032865.1 of Dactylorhiza incarnata. Lineage (NCBI taxonomy): Eukaryota > Viridiplantae > Streptophyta > Magnoliopsida > Asparagales > Orchidaceae > Dactylorhiza > Dactylorhiza incarnata. Next base: position 18,022,803 of record JAWHQI010000022.1, on the reverse strand, counting down.
TTCTGTGCTTTATCTCACGACATTTCAAAATTAATATACTGTTTTTCTAGTGCATACAAAGTATGGAAATTTCTTGAAGAAATGTATGATTCCCCTTCTACAGGTATGGAACAATCACAAGAACCGGAGAATATGCAAGATTGCACAAGTCTTCAAGAATGCTCCTCTCATGACGGATCAATGAAGCACACATTAAATGGAAAAGAAGAAGAAGTACTGTCTTCAGAAGAGGAGTGCCAAAAAGATGTAAAAGAAACTATATGTTCAAATCATGCCTCTCCCGAAAGCAATGTAAGGAAATCAAATCCCATCTTTTGTACTTCTATTTCTACATTACAATTGCTTCAAACTACAAAGCGTAAAATTAAGAAATTAAAGATTGCTAATAAACATTTGCGCCTAGAAAATAAAATTTAAAGGCAAAAATTAATGAAGAATCAAATTCTAATTTATCTAGTTCTACCCAAGGCTCCTTAGTTGAAAACATTACACCTTGTATAGAATTTAATGATTTGAAAAAAAAAAATGCAAGGAACTTGAAAAGGAACTTCTTTTTATAAAAGAACAAAATAAAAAATTATGTTTAGAAAATTCATCTTTGGAAAATGATTGTGCTAAGTGTAAAGAATATAAAATTGAAATTAAAGAGATGGATGAAACATTTGATGAATATAGAAACAACTATCAAGATCATATTGATTCAATTGTCTCCACTCTTAAAAATAGCACAATCGCTTATAATAAAGCTAGACATAATTTAAAGATTAAAAATAATGAATTAAGAACTAAAATCAACTTGCTTAAGGAAATCATAAAGAAAAATTCTCAAAACATACATTCTCAATATAATGCAAAATCCAAAAGCAAGTTGAATATGATTTCTCAAAACGTAAATATGCTAAACTCTGGAAATAAAAAACATCAAAAGATTGTAAATGAAATTCCAAAACACTATCATCATCATCATTTACAATATCAATCTTCTCCCAACTTAAAATTAAACGCAAACAAATTTCCTTTAAATAATAAATTCAAAAGTCATTTTTATCCAAACATACAAGAAAATGACTATGGAAATTTGAAAAATAAAAATAGTATTTGTCCAAGGTATGAATGGAGACCCATACTTAAGAATGACGCACTAATGTCAAAAGAAAGGGTCCATCCATCCTTGTCTCCCCAAAAGCCATCTCGCTATATTTGGGTACCCAAAGGAACCATCCCACATGGTCCCCTTTGGATACCTAAAACTCTTATTCATTAGGTATCATCAAATGCATGAAGTAGAAACTTTTCAAAATAAGATATACAAATTTCTACTTCATGATGTGCTTTAATTTTTTTTATTTTCTTGTTGTTTTCTTTTTGAACTATCATGTCATGGTCAACCTATATTGTATTGAAAATATGATCCTATCTCTTAAAAGCTTAATATGTTTATAAAATCAAATTGATCAAATTCAAAAGTCATATCTAATTTTGATGACCTATCTATCTCTCTTATATTCATTATCTTTAAATATCTTTTATTATTCATATAAATCAAATTCTAAATTTGCTATAAGATATTTTTAAAAAATTAAATCAAGTTATTAGTCTATTAAGCTTTTATCCTTCACCAACAAGTGGTTTAGAGAAATAACATAATCTACAAGAAAGTTCAAGATCTAAATGAAAGCTCAACTTTTAATATGGTTATCTTTGTTCGCAACAAAAAATTATATTGTGTTCACTCCTTAATGTCAAACATGATCTAAACCATCACTATTGTTCACCTATCAAAAATTACATATATATTCAAAATTCTTAATTAGTTAAAAAGAAAATCACTGAAATGTATTGAAAGAATTTACCCTCATAATGAATATTGAATTCACAAGCACCACTATGATCTATTGATGTCCTTTGCTAAAATTCTCTAACATCATAAGTCATATCAAAAGTCTTCTAAAAATAATTATTTCTATCACATTTATGTGAATTATAATTGATATATTAACTGATGACAATTGATATTATAATGGTTGGTGTATATTGTGATTTATTTCTAGTTTAGACCTTTGAATCATCTTGATATCAAATCAAATAGAATCATCACTCCATTCTAGGTCTATAAGTTGAAACACTATCAAACCTTGGTATAACGTTAATCTCAAACTTATCATACTAACATTGTCGCATAAAGAATATTTGTGTCTATGTTAGCCTTTATATGTTTACCAAGATATACAGGCTGGGTATTCTCATTTAGGGCTTATCCCTGATATTCTCATGCATGAACATTATTAATCACTAAAATCATGCATATTAGATTTGTTCATTTATGTCTTCTCGTGCTTACATTTCCTATCATTTCCAAACTACATTAGTTTGGTAAATATAAGCCTTAAAAATATTAAAATGGAGATATAATAAAATATATCACTTGCAAAGTTTATTTGGTAAAGTCATATACAAAATCGCCAATGTTTCATGAAATTTGCACTATCTAGACATCTCCTAAAAATATGAAATTTCAGCATGAAACTACTATTAGGACACTTAATCAAGATCAACAATTAAAAATTTCAAAATCATTAAAAATTGTGTACTGTTTCCTGCGTTAGCGCTAACGCCGGCGCTAGTACACTTATGTGTTTTTTCTGTATTTTTAAAATTTTGAAAAATCCCTAAAAATATATTAATCTATGTGTACTATTCATTTCTGCACTTCTGCTTCTATTACATTTTTGAAAAATCAAATACAAAAATACAAAAGCCAAATTACAAAAAATATGTTTTGCCTTTTTTTGGTTTTTTTGTCATTTGCTTAAATTCTATTTCTAAAAGCAAAAATCAATTACAAAAATATAAAAAAAAAAAACAAGTATAAAAAATTATTATCTTGGACTTAACTTTTCTATTTACATGTATCTTGCGAAAGGGTGATTTGGGCTATCATCCCATCATATCACCTAGTACCCGGGCGAACCTCTCACAGGGTAGACCTCGGAAAGTCCAAGATCAAATTATAAGAGTTCAAACTTTAAATTAAAATTTTTTCGCAAAAATATCAAAATACTTTATGGACTTTATTGAAAATCAAGCATGATTTAATCTATTATTTAGAACTTCTATGATGTTGCAATTTATCTTTTCAAACTACTTTGAATATTGTTTTCATCATGCTTTGATATATCTATTAATATGTGCATCAATTATATTGTAAACATTGTGTAGAACTACGCTTAGCATGCCTCTAAGTATGAGTAAATGTTTTATGTTTGATAATGATCTTTATTCACTCACTTATTTTGGCATTGTCTACATATGTGTTTAATCTAAGAATGCTTGTGTATGTTTTGTATTAGTACAATGAATTAAAATTGCACAAGTATCTTACCTACACTACTTTTATTTGCACTTTTAAAAGTTAAGAAAAGTGGTTATGTTTTCATAAATTCTATTGGTTTGCAAAACAGTGTATTCAGAGAACTTTGTACAAAACAAAAATCATAAAATAAAGTGACAAAGAAAACTCCACCAAACACTACTTGAACCTCCTAATAAGTCTTAATAAGCGTTGTGAGGTTGAGCACCTTGGAAAGAATAGTAAAGTATCTTGTGCAAACCATATCCTTCTTTCAAAATAAAAACCACTTACTCTTAAAGTACACCGGTCATGAGTCTCAACATTAAAAATAAAATATATGATCCCCCAAGCACTACTTTGCACCCTGATAAGTCTTAATGAGCATTGTGTGTGCAAAGCACCTTGGTCGTTGTACAATTTTTGTTTGTGCATTAAAGTGTGTGGAAGTGAAATTATTTGTGTTTTATTGTGCTCTTACTTTACATATTTCTTGTATTTTTGATTAAAACATTTGTCTACTCTACTCAAAAATACACTTATGTGCACAACATTATCTTCCATAACACTTCTTCTCATGAGTATTGGATCCTAATGCAAATTTTATACTACTCTTTATTTATGAAATGCACTAGATAACCTAGCATGCTTTCTGCAATGTTTGGTATGTTTTGAAATTATTAATTAAAGTAACATTGTAGTAATCTCTTTTTGATAACATTATTTCATGCTTGGTTACTTAATTGTCAAACTTAAAGATTTTAATTGAAAAATGATTTACAAAAACATCTTCTTTTTGAAATTTAACTCATATATCTTTTTATGGATCATCATTGATTACAATAAAACATTTCTTGTATTTCTATAAGTCTTCCGCATCATAACCATATAATTGTTTTACTGTGCGCTTTCATGCTTACTTAAAGTCTTTTATTTTGTGTGCATCATCACTTGAATCTTAAAATTCCTTTCTTTCAACAAGTGGTAGACTTGCATGGTAAACTTTATATTGGTTACTCTAAACATGAATATTTTTTTTGCTAAAAACTCAGATTTATTTCTATGAAAATATTGTAATACTCAAACTCTGATTTATTAATGAATTAGCTATGTGAACTTTTCTTGAAAAAAAATTCAAATATTAAAACCTATTGGCTATGAAATTATAATTTGATTTAAAACGCTTAGACGCTTCCAAAAATTATTATCCATGACTTCATATCTCACCATAGTGGGGGCGTAGGGTTGTAGACATTAGATAACCTTTATCTCTAGTCATGTCTTGTCCTTAACCAGGGAGGGTTCCAGTGGGGCCTTGCGAGGCACTGGGGGGAAAGAGTGCTAGGTTGAGTTTTGTTTAGTGTTTGCATATGGGACTAACACCCCAACCTACGACATGTTTGCAGCACCTCATGCCCATCCGTCACTTAGTATGGGGCTTGGGTGTAGACATATTGTCTGGGTAGTTTAGTTACTTGGAAATCATTACATTTGTTTATGCTACAAACTGATTTATGAAAATATTGTGAAGCTAAAAACTCTGATCTATTTTTATAAAAAGTATTCTAAAACTTCTTATCATTTCATTCTCTCTAAAAGCTCGATCATGCCTTTATCTTATTGTCAACTTTGAAGTGGTGTCTCCTTACCCACTTTTGCTAATAACAAAAGAGGGAGAACTAACATGATAAATATAATCTGCTATCAAAATATAAAACTAACATGAGAGCTTACATATTAGGAGAGCATTCACTTAGGGGGAGCATGTATTTAGGGTGAGCAATTTTAAATACTAAAATCATTAATTATCCTAAGTCATCACTCTCACACACACACAAGTATGTTTCTTCATGCTTATATATATTGATGCTCTGATTTATCATTAATGGATTTGTTATTATCAAAAGGGGGAGTTTGTTGGAACATTGTCTTCCGCATCTCCTAGGTTTGAGAATAACAAATCCTATATGTATTTGATCTTGGGTGTTTAAGTGTGCAGGATAACAAAGTCCACATGACTCAAGGATTACTAAAGAAGGTTGCCCCCAAAGTTGAGCCATCAAATCCAAATCTCCTACTAGTGCTGGCAGTTGTCCTAGCGCAGGCGCTAGCTGTCGTTTGACGAACTGTTAGCGGCGCTTGACGAAATGCTCATAACTGCGTTCGATGAAAATTCGATCGACGAACTCTTAGCTGCGTTCGACGAAATTTCGATCGACGAAATGTTTGCTTAAGCGTAATTGCCGGGAGAACTTATAGAATGAGATAGCGCCAGGCGGTATCCGATAGCGCATGCGATAGCGAGGAGCACAGTAGGCAAGAGAGAAAAGTTTCCTCGGATTGAAGATTCTGCCGCGCAGAATATGTCCTAATATGGGATAGCGCCGACGGTACCGCTAGCGCAGGCACTAGCGTTGAGGCTATATAAAGGACCCCTCTTCTCTCGTTTCATACAGACATCAGGGAGAGAGATTGAGTGCTAGAATTCCAGAGGCTACCTTGGCTGAAAGTTGATGTCCTACCAAAGTTCTGCAAACTTCTGAAGGAGAATCTCATCACGCCGGATCCAAACGAAGTTTGCTTCTACAACGCTTATTCTACAGCGGATCTTTCTCTCCAACTTCAGAAGTTCATCAAGAGGGAGTTGTAATTATTTTCATTTCTTATTTCTTGTAAACGGTTAGTGAAATCGCCTCGTGTTGGCGACTAGGTCTGGGTAGGACTTAGGGCGGAAACTCGCCTCGTGTTGGCGACTAGATCTAGGCTAGGTCTAGGGTGTGCTCGAGGCCATATCCGGGGAAGGGTTGGCTAGAGCGGCTTGAGGCCGTATCCGGGGAAGGATCAGCTAAAGCCAACTGGTTTGTGTGGATACGAGTCGGTATAGAAAACAAAAAGAGTCTTTCATATTTCACTTTGATTTCTAGCGTCATTGAAATCAAAATTTTGTAATCAATTTTATTAATAATAATCATGTCTCTCTTTGTGTAATAAAATTGATTTGTTCTTCATTTCTCTAAATTGTTTATTATCCTCTCCTTTATTATAAAACAATTTAGATCTTTAAACAAAATCACTATTTTGATCTCTTATCATAAGCAAGTATTTCAAAATATAATATAAGTTTTTAAAACCCTTATTCACCCCCCCTCTAAGGGCGCCTACCGATCCAACAGTTGGGACTGAGCTAGGATGCGGATTGACAACCCGATGATTCCTACCGTGAATCTACAACAAGCCTCCGGATTCGGTCATATCTCTTGCCTTTTTCTCTAACTTGTGTTGATGTATATGAATGTAATCTTCATTATTTGATGATATGGCACATGTAAACCTTGCTTTGTAGTGTTTATTTCATGTTTATGTGAAATTACTCTTTTGTTTATATGTGTGTATGAGGTGCGCTGATTCTGCCCCCATTCCATTCCATTCCGCAAACCCGCCATTCCATTCTGTGTGCCTACTCTTCCATTATGCTTAACCACTCTTCCATCCGCCTAGCTAAGAGATGCTAACAACCCTCAATCCTTTCCGCCATTGCGAACCACTCCATCCGCTTTCCCTCTCGCCCATCCGCCAAGCGAAGCAGTGCATAGCAGCCTGCATAGTTTCCATATGCCCGACGAAGCAGCGCATAGCGGCCTGCATAGGAGTAGTTTAGTTCTTTTCTTTTATTTTCCACAATCCAAATCACCCCTCTTCCGCAATCCATCCGACCCAAAGGACTTCAATCTCATGTCCTTCCTCGATAGTAAACTCCACCTTACTGTGTTCCTTCGAGATTCGATACTTGGGAATTACTCGCCCATTTTATATTACTTGAACGATCGGTACACTATCGTTTCGTGTCGCAGTCTCGCTACCACCTATAGTGGTGTGCTAGATTCATGCATCAAGTTTTTTGCACAGTTGTCGGGGATCACAGTCGTGTGAGTTTTCTGGAGAGGGAGAACCTGCGCTAGAAGTTCTTCCATTTGTGAATTGCGTCCTTTATTTTATTCCGGTTCTTTTTACTCCACTTTCTTGTTTTATATAGTTTGCTTAGTAAATTATTGTTGGGTGTAGTATTTTGCACAGTAGTGTTTTTATTTTGAATCTGGTTATCTTCACACGATGTGGTCCTCATTTAATATTCGTTGTCATTTGTGTGGAGATATCTCTCATGCTAGTGATAGATGTCCAATGGGAGATAATAGCCCTAACACTAAAGGCCCAGTAAATGGAGCACCGACTTCGTCTGGTACTCCATATGGTGCGCGTAAGTCCTATGGCCATTCTTCTATGCCTCTACCAGCATGCTTCTTTGCGGCTTCAGCACCTGTCGTGCTAATGAAGCTAGCAAGGCAGTGCTTGTTTTGTCAGAGCAGGGATCATGCCTTGAAGGATTGTGCTGCTTATCTTCGCCAATTGGACGAGTATGACAGGCTGGATATCCGGATCGTCCCGACTCCTAACTCTGACAGTACACCTTCTACCTTTGATTACGTTGTTGTGCCACCTTCAAGTTTTGAAGGGAATGATGCAGACACACTAATCAGAGTTATGGTAGATGTATGTTCCGACAAGGCTGAGCCCATCTCCCCTGTGCATATATCACCTTGTGTGGATTCAATTCTATGTGAGGAATCAGTGCTTGACATTTATCCAAGCACCATTCCTCCCCCTATTGTGCATACTACTACATTTGTCTCTGACGACATTATTGTGGATGTTTCGCAGGATAAGGTAGGTGATTTATGTGTTGTGCCTATTCCTATGGAGGAGGATATTTTCCAAGGTGACGAGGATTCTACCTCAGCACCGGTGGAGGAATTCCAAATCATGGAGGAGGCCACAAATGATCCTACCGATCCCTGCAGCATTGTCGACGATGCCGACAGTATCCTTTTGCTTCAACCTATTGGGAGTGAGACCGGGACCACTCCCCCGATTTTTGATTATTTAAGTCATTCTTCTCTTTTATATCCTAACCCCCCTTCTTCATCTGAGCCTGTGCAGGTTGAGTCTTCACAGGTACTTCAGGAGGACTTGGACCATGTTGCTCAAGTCTATGATGAGCGTATCCTCATATGTGAGGAGGTTGACCCCTCCTTAATAGAGGAGGCCTCACTCATTATCTTCTCCTCCTGCCACCTCCCTGAAGATGACACCTTGCTGGGAAAGGATGTTTTTGGTGAGAATTATGAGGAGTACTCCTCCTCCTTTTCTAACTTTTTATTCCCTCTACCTGTGATAAGCATGCATTATCTATATTTTGGTCGATGGGTAACTGTTCTGTCGCCGTATCGGTACCCGCTACCGACACACATATTAGAACAATTATCTGTTCATTTCCTTTTTCATACTCCCATTAGCTAGAACTATTTTAAATTTGAATAAGTCATGCTGGGAAGACAATAACCCCAATAGTTATCTTACTTTTCTTGCAATTTCAGTTATCTAGTTTATTTAGTTAGTTTTACTTTATTTTAGTTTGTATATTTTCTTTTGTTTTTGCGGAGCTCACCCCCTGCAGGTCCTTCTTCTGGATGGCGGATGCTGCAGCTTTGTCTTGGTTTACATGCGTCTTCTGGCATGCTCACTTGCTGAGAATTGGGTACTCTCATCCCTTAGCATTAGTTTGAATTTCATAGCCGTATATTGTGTTGGATTGTTTAGTTTTAGTCTGTGGGAGAGCTGCTTTCTGTGCCCGCTCATGTGCACTATTGCATAGCATACTAGAAGCTTTTATTTCAGTAATATTGTAGTTATTCATTTTCTTTGCACACCACAACACCCACTTGAGCGTGTACTTAGCCGTAGGCGCGTATCGAGTATAACTCATTTCTTTTGTGTGATTGGGAAAATCATTGTGCTGTCATTTAAATTATGTTGTGGAGTAAAATGTTGACTTCTATAGTGCTTCTAGTCGAGTGCTCGTTTATCCCATAGAAATTTGTGTAGATTCAATTTCTCTTTATGCTTATAGTTTATGCCTTTCTATTAGCGTAGATATTGTTTACTATACTAAAAAATTTGTGAATCCGATATGAATCAAATGGTAGCGTAGGAATGTGTATAGATGTTCGTTAGCCTCGTATTGCTCGAGTCGGGAGGAAGGATGATCTTTCTCGGTGTCTAAGAACTTGCCCCAAGCGATTCTTGAAGCATGGGTATACGGTTAGACAATTGCTTGAATGTGATGTAGGCCATCAATTTTGGCCCGGTTGAGCCTTTGTGTCCATTCCTATTGCTCTATCCTTGCTAGCCCAATTGTGCCTACCCATTTTTTGATTCAGCCCCTCTTCTACACCGAATCCTTAAAGCAAACCCTAATCGCACACCTGAATTTCAGCTCAAGTGTGAATTCTATTTTCATGTTTGGGATGTTGATGCTGTGATATCTTTTGTGAATTTGTGGATGCGCTGCTCAATTTACTGAAGATGTTTTGAAAATAAGAGAAAAAAAAAAGAAAAAAAGTGAAACGAAAAAGGAGCATAATTGAAAATATTTATGTTTATATTTTTGTTTGGGAGTAGGCGGTACACACACCCATGTTATCAAGTCCAAGTCTGGGGGTGTGGTGTACCTGTGTATTTGTGTGGTGCTTGAGGATAATTTTGTTGTCCTAGCTCATTTGGATTTTGTGCTTTAGCCCTCTTATTTATTATTGTATACCTCGCCTAAACCCAAGCCCCATCTCTAACCTAAAGTCCTACTGATTCGCGCATTTTGGTCAAACCAGTGCCATGGAGAAACTACGAACGAGCAAGCTTATGGTCACCGACATTGATGGATTTCTTTGGAGGTTGTCCCAAGCCTCAATCTTTAACAATGCTCACCTTAGCGTTTAATCTACTTTCTTCCTATGCATGACCGGATGATTCACCATTGTTGAAACCGACAACTCGGTCTCTGTGGAGTTCGGGGCCCTCAGCGAGGCTGAGGGGCGACCAACCCTTACTCCCCCCAAGGGAGAGCTCTAGGTTGAAGGCGTTGGGACTAAAACTTGACCAAGGGCTTAGTGGGAAGGTCCCGCCACAAACTCGAAAGTCCCCTTGGAACTCCCCCTCCCAAGCCACTACTAAGCTTGGGCACCACTGGAGCCTCTCCTCACCCTCTAGAGAGACTTGGGGAGGGAGAGAGGGAAGGAGAGAGCTAGCCTAGGATGATAGATCACTCCAAATGGTGCCCCTTGGTCTTATTTATAGGATTTTTGAAGTTGGGCTGCAAATAGCCAAAAACTGGTCAGCCAGATTACCAAAATACCCCTGAATTGGGCTGCGGATAGCTGAATCCAGCTGTTCTGAAATGCTAAATGCAGACCACTGGACTGTGAATAGCCAGACTGGACTGCGAATAGTAAATTGGACGAGGGGGGCCTCCCCTGGGCGAGAGGGGGGAGAACCGCCCATCATCCCTCTTCGCCCCTACTTGCTGGGCGAGAGAGGGAGGGGCGAGACCCCCCTCCCCCCTCTCCGCCCCTACTTGCTGGGTGATAGAGGGAGGGGCGAGACCCCCCTCCCCCCTCTCCGCCCCGACCTCCTGGGCGAGAGGGGGGGCGAGACCCCCTCCCCCTCTCCGCCCCGACCTCCTGGGCGAGAGGGGGGGGGGGGGGGGCGAGACCCCCTCCCCCTCTCCGCCCCGACCTCCTGGGCGAGAGAGGGGGGGGGGGGCGAGACCCCCTCCCCCTCTCCGCCCCGACCTCTTGGGCGAGAGGGGGGGCGAGTCCCCCTCCCCCTCTCCGCCCCAACCTCTTGGGCGAGAGGGGGGGGGGGGGGGGGCGAGACCCCCTCCCCCTCTCCGCCCCTGCTGCTCTTTCTGCGTGGTTCGATGCTACCAAACTGCCTCCCCCGGATCCTTGGGAGTACTCGGCGGATATCGGGGTTGTACACAATCCCCGCTCTTTTCGAGCGTGGCTCACGCTCGGAAAGAAATGTCCAACCCTGCATATTCGACGAGTGTCGCTGGGAACCCGATTATTGGTGATATTTCGGAAAATACATAACCTCCCCGAGGGGTCCCTCAACCTTGCCGACTAGTGAGAGCCCGGCTAGCAGAGCTACCTCGGGGGAAAAACACTTAACCTCCCCGAGGGGCCTCCCTACCCTGCCGACTAGTGAGAGCCCGACTAGCAGAGCCGCCTCGGGGAAAAAACACTTGCCCTCCCTGAGGGGCCTTCCTACCCTGCCGTCTAGTGAGAGCCCGGCTAGCGGAGCCACCTCGGGGGAAAAGACACTTAACCTCCCCGAGGGGCCTTCCTGCCCTGCCGGCTAGTGAGAGCCCGGCTAGCGTAGCCACCTCAGGGGAAAAAACACTATGGCCATCGAGCGGTTCCCGGCCCTGCCCGCTCGGTGGGAGTCTGGTCAGTGGGCCAGCATCGAGGCTTAGTACTTTTGAAACATCCTGCCATCGAGCGGTTCCCGGCCCTGCCAGCTAGGTGGGAGCCTGGTCAGCGGGCCAGCATCAAGGCTAAGTAGTTTTGAAACATCCTGCCATCGAGCGGTTCCCGGCCCTGCCAGCTAGGTGGGAGCCTGGTCAGCGGGCCAGCATCGAGGCTAAGTACTTTTGAAACATCATGCCATCGAGCGGTTCCCGACCCTGCCAGCTAGGTGGGAGCCTGGTCAGTGGGCCAGCATCGAGGCTAAGTACTTTTGAAACATCCTGCCATCGAGCGATTCCCGGCCCTGCCAGCTAGGTGGGAGCCTGGTCAGCGGGCCAGCATCGAGGCTAAGTTCTTTTGAAACATCCTGCCATCGAGCGGTTCCCGGCCCTGCCAGCTAGGTGGGAGCCTGGTCAGCGGGCCAGCATCGAGGCTAAGTACTTTTGAAACATCCTGCCATCGAGCGGTTCCCGGCCCTGCCAGCTAGGTGGGAGCCTGGTCAGTGGACCAGCATCGAGGCTAAGTAATTTTGAAACATCCTGCCATCGAGCGGTTCCCGGCCCTGCCAGCTAGGTGGGAGCCTGGTTAGCGGGCCAGCATCGAGGCTAAGTACTTTTGAAACATCATGCCATCGAGCGGTTCCCGGCCCTGCCAGCTAGGCGGGAGCCTAGTCAGTGGGCCAGCATCGAGGCTAAGTACTTTTGAAACATCCTTCCATCGAGCGGTCTCCGGCCCTGCCAGCTAGGTGGGAGCCTGGTCAGCGGGCCAGCATCGAGGCTAAGTACTTTTGAAACATCCTGCCATCGAGCGGTCTCCGGCCCTGCCAGCTAGGTGGGAGCCTGGTCAGCGGGCCAGCATCGAGGCTAAGTACTTTTGAAACATCCTGCCATCGATCGGTTCCCGGCCCTGCCATCTAGGTGGGAGCCTGGTCAGCGGGCCAGCATCGAGGCTAAGTACTTTTGAAACATCCTGCCATCGAGCGGTCTCCGGCCCTGCCAGCTAGGTGGGAGCCTGGTCAGCGGGCCAGCATTGAGGCTAAGTACTTTTGAAATATCCTGCCATCGAGCGGTCTCCGGCCCTGCCAGCTAGGTGGGAGCCTAGTCAGCGGGCCAGCATCGAGGCTAAGTATTTTTGAAACATTTTCATTATATTAATCCTCCTAATACATGTGAGAAAACTAAGCATAGGAACAAAACATCATCTTACATGGACTTAGGGATAGAAAGAAAAAACTAAGCATGGAAACCAACTTGGTCTCCTACTCCCAGGTCTGGTCTTCCTCGGTCTCTTCTGGTTGTTGATGTTGCTGCCTTGGACCCCTCGCCTCCCTTAACTCCAAGAACTGAGGGCAGACGGATGTCGCGTGACCCTCCTCCTCATGGAAGTCACAGTAAGGCAACCCCACCATGTTCCCTCCTCTTCCTCTTCTGCCTGCCTTTCTGACTCTCCTCCTTCTTCCCCAACCGATTGCCATGGTTTGCTGGGGTGGTGGAGAGGGCGCCTTCGACTCCTGCCTCCACCCTGGGAGGTCAGTCTCTTCTTCCTGGAAGTTGTCCTCCTCCTGGTCTAACTTCCTCTTGGGGGCCTTTACTCTCCCCCCCTGCTGCCTTGCCTCTGGCTCACTCAGCTTGGCCAGCCTTCTTGTGAACTCCGGGTTGGCCTCCTCACTTTCAACTTCCTCGGCCGCCCTTTCCATCATCTCCTCAAAGGACACAGGAGCTCTTCTCTTGAGGTCCATTTTGAAGAAACCCTCCCGCAGCCCCACCGAGAAGGCGAGCTTGAGGGTGTACCCGGGCACTTCTTGGACGAGGAGAACCTCCTCCCTGAACCGTTCCAGATAGTGAGCCAGCGACTCCTCTGGTTCTTGCTTGACCTTAAAAAGTGCTTCGGCATCTTTCTTCCTCTTCCTTGACGTCGAGAAGCGTAACAGGACGCCTCGGCGCAAGTCTTCGAAGGCATAGATGGATCCTGTAGGGAGCTGGTGGAACCACTCCCTGGCTTTCTCTTTGAGGGTTGTCGCGAAGAGTCGATATTTGAAAGCGTCCGACATGGGCATGATGGAGACCATGTCTTCAAACCACTGCAGGTGTAAGATGGGGTCATCCTTGCCGAAGTAGTGTGACATCTTCGCCCCGTTGAACCCCTCCGGAATCGGGGCCGAGAGGATCAGCTCACAAAAGGGGCCTCCCGTGCTCGCCCCCCTTTGGGGCTGGGCGAGTGGGGCCTGGCGCCTCCCCACTCTCCCCCTTGGGGCTGGGCGAGTGGGGGCCTGGCGCCTCCCCACTCGCCCCCTTGGGGCTGGGCGAGTGGGGGCCTGGCGCCTCCCCACTCGCCCCTTTGGGGCTGGGCGAGTGGGGGCCTGGCGCCTCCCCACTCGCCCCCTTGGGGCTGGGCGAGTGGGGGCCTGGCGCCTCCCCACTCGCCCCCTCCCGGCACCTCCTTTCTGGATGGCTGCCCGAGGGTGTTCTCGCCAACCTGCTGAGGCGAGACCTCCTGACCACTTTCTCTCCTGCCTTCGCTTCCCGAGACGAAAGCCACCTGCAAGGTCTGCAGGACCTCCTGCCTGAAATTTTCAAACATCTCCAACATCACCCCAGCCACCGGGCGCTGCGAGTGACCTGGGTCGGAACTTCCTCCACCTCCATCCATGGAGCTCATTTTGAGGGTTTCTTGAATCGGTCACACTCCACGCTCACCGCACCAAAATGTTGAAACCGACAACTCGGTCTCTGTGGAGTTCAGGGCCCTCAGCGAGGCTGAGGGGCAACCAACCCTTACTCCCCCCAAGGGAGAGCTCTAGGTTGAAGGTGTTGGGACTAAAACTTGACCAAGGGCTTAGTGGTGAGGTCCCGCCACATACTCGGAAGTCCCCTTGGAACTCCCCCTCCCAAGCCACTACTAAGCTTTGGCACCACTGGAGCCTCTCCTCACCCCCTAGAGAGACTTGGGGAGGGAGAGAGGGAAGGAGAGAGCTAGCCTAGGATGATAGATAACTCCAAATGGTGCCCCCTTGGTCCTATTTATAGGATTTTTGAAGTTGGGCTGTAAATAGCCAAAAACTGGTCAGCCAGATTACCAAAATCCCCCTGAATTGGGCTGCGGATAGCTGAATCCCGCTGTTCTGAAATGCTAAATGCAGACCACTGGACTGCGAATAGCCAGACTGGACTGCGAATAGTAAATTGGATGAGGGGGGCCTTCCCTAGGCGAGAGGGGGGGGGGGGGGGGGGGGGGGGGGGGGAGAACCGCCCCTCCCCCCTCTTCGCCCCTACTTACTGGGCGAGAGAGGGAGGGGCGAGACCCCCCTCCCCCCTCTCCGCCCCTACTTGCTGGTCGAGAGAGGGAGGGGCAAGACCACCCTCCTCCCTCTCCGCCCCGACCTCCTGGGCGAGAGGGGGGCGAGACCCCCTCCCCCTCTCCGCACCGACCTCCTGGGCGAGGGGGGGGGGGGGGGGCGAGACCCCCTCCCCCTCTCCGCCCCTACCTCCTGGGCGAGAGGGGGGGCGAGACCCCCTCCCCCTCTCCGCCCCAACCTCTTGGGCGAGAGGGGTGCGAGACCCCCTCCCCCTCTCTACCCCAACCTCTTGGGCCAGAGGGGGGGGGGGGGGGGGGGGGGAGGGGGGCGAGACCCCCTCCCCCTCTCCGCCCCTGCCGCTCTTTCTGCGTGGTTCGATGCTACCAAACTGCCTCCCCCGGATCCTTGGGAGTACTCGGCGGATATCGGGGTTGTACAACCATGATTCAATTTTTGAGTAAATGTAATATATAAATACGCCCCTAGAAAATTATTGACTAGTATGTATAATTAGATATTTCTTCTACTAAATTTTTATGAGTGTGAGCCTGCGACTTCGGATGGTACTCTGCCTTTACAATTTCTGTGCCAGCTTGTGTTTTTCTTGTCCGCTTAAGCGATGATTTGCTCGGGACGAGCAAACGATTAAGTCTGGCAGTGTGATGAGTCCCAGTTATATTCCCTTTTTCGGGCTCATCCGGGCTTGTTTACTTACATTTGTACTTCGCTTTTAGTTCATTAATGCTTATATTTCACTGTTTCAATCTTCTCACACGAAGTGCACTTTTTGGCCTATTGTGGTGTGCAATTATGCACTTTGTTGTCGGGGGCAAGCACAATGTGCTCCCCATTCTTTTTATGCTTTTAGGATTGTGCTGGAGGTGTGTTCCCAGCGTTGTGTTTTGTTGTGCAGGTGGGCAGATCGTCCATACTGCCTAGAATTCATCCTATATGAATCGCACAGTCATGCGTTTAATTGACACACGGTCGTCTGCGGTCGTGCGCAATGATCGGCTGGTCAATATAGTGATCTTCCCCGCTCGTGCATTTTCTTCACGCACGGTTGGCCTCAACCGTGCGCGAACAAAATGCACGACCTCCTTTTGTTGCCTGTTTTCAAGCCACCTGGTTTTGCCCGTGCATTTTTACGCACGGTCGGTTTCGATCATTCGTGAGTAAAATCGCACGGGAAATCTGCTTCTTCATCCTCGGCTTCCATAAAATTAATATTGCACGGTTCACGCACGGTCGTGCGTTCGACCATGAGTGACTAAATTTCTGACTATTTCTATAAAAGTTGCAGAATCCACCCTAGACCAGATCGATCATCTTTCCTGCGTCCGAAGGGTTCCAGTTCTGCCATTTTCGCCGCTCCATCGCCGCCCACATTAAGGAGAATCTCCGACCACCGTTTCCTTACAAATCTAAAGTCGGAGCATCCTCTCGGCCGCCTCCATCATCCAAGTGCTTCAAGGAGAGGATTCCACCCTCATCTTCATCGCCAAGCAAAGAGTTCTTCGCATTGGACGTGGCCGGATTGTAGTTTACCGGAGAAGACGGGTCCATTCAGAGTAAGTGACAACCCTCCTCTACCCCGAACGATAGTTGAGACCGATCTAGGATGCTGATTGACAACCCGATGATTCCTACCGTGAATCTACAATAAGCCTCCAGATTTGGTCATATCTCTTGCCTTTTTCTCTAACTTGTGCTGATGTATATGATTGTAGTCTTCATTATTTGATGATGTGGCACATGTAAACCTTGCTTTGTAGTGTTTATTTCATGTCTATGTGAAATTACTCTTTCGTTTATATGTTTGTATGAGGTGCGCCGATTCCGTCCCCACTCCATTCCACTCCGCAAAACCGCTATTCCATTCAGTGTGCCTACTCTTCCATTCCGCTTGACTACTCTTCCATCCTCCTAGCTAAGAGGTGCAAGCCTTTCCGCTAGTGCGGACCACTCCATCCGCTTGCCCTTTCGCCCATCCTCCTAGCAAAGCAGTGCATAGCTGTCTGCATAATGTCCATTCGCCCGGCGAAGCAGCGCATTGCAGCCTGCATAGGGGTAGTTTAGTTCTTTTATTTTTTTTTCCACAATCCAAATCACCCCTCTTTCACAATCCATCCGACCTAAAGGACTTCAATCTCAAGTCCTTCCTCGATTGTAAACTCCACCTTACAGTGTTCCTTCGAGATTCGATACTTGGGAATTACTCACCCATTTTATATTACTTGAACGATCGGTACACTGCCGTTTCGTGCCAAAGTCTCGCTACCACCTATAGCGGTGTGCTAGATTCGTGCATCATGTGTACAACCCAGTGTTCACCGACTCATAGAGGAATCAATCGCAGGTAATTTAGGGAGTGCTCAGAGACTCGCGGCGAGTACCTTGACAAGGATGGGCGAGGCGAGCCAGGGATCTTGCTCGCGAGTAGCGAGCGGCGACATCATGAGTGTTTTGAAGACCGCTTTGTGGTGCATTTAGCCAGGGGGAGTCAGATGAGGTCTCGCAGCGCTGGTCTGGTGTGGCGAGTGGAGGTTCACCGTCACTCGTAGGAGGAGCTCTCAAGAGCCCAACTCGCAAAGAGGCCAGCGAGTGGCGCCTTCATAGGCCACTCGCCCAGCAGTGGATGCAGGTGAATTTGCCCTGATACCACTGGTGGGATGCCAATAGCCCTCCAGAACAACGGAGTTTGGCTGTTAGCGGACCAGTTTGAGGTGCGTATAGTAAAACCAAAAGGCGGAATCCCACTATTGGCAGACCAGTTCAGAAAGGCTATAAATAGACCCTTTGGGGTACCTTAGGAGGGCATTCTAGATCTTTGCTTCTCCTCAAGGACTCTTTGGTTAGCTCCTTCAGCTCCCCAAGGTGCCCGACTATAGTCTTGGCTTAGGATGGGATGGGCTCAAAAGATCTTCTGGGTGTGTGGTGGGACCTCCACACTATTGCCAAGGGTCATGTCTTTCGTTCTAAGTCTTCGACCAGATTCCTCCGTGGGATCAGTAAGTGCTTGCTGCCCCCCTTTACAGGGGTCCGAACTCCACGTTGGGCCGAATACCAGTTCCAACACACATGGACAGGTTCCAGATGAGCTCCTTCTCTACTTCTTTTTCCGTTGATTCTTCTACAACTTTAGGGTGGTCAGCATCTCGATGAACTGGAAAAGTCTCAGCCACCTTCAGGGGAGCAGAAGATTCAGTCACATTGACCGTCATGACATAACATTCCCAAGCCATCTTGGGTTCACTCCTGATCCGGTACTACTTTCCATTGAGGGAAAACATGATAGCAAGATGAAAGGTGTATACCACCGCCTGAGGAGCCGATATGTAGGAGAGGAGCTCATGCAAGGACTCAGACTATGACAACAACACATATCAAAGTCTTCAACTCACTTGAAGGGGGAAAGTAGCCAGTATGTATAACAGGAGCTCATGTAGGGACTCAAACTATGATAGCAACACGACTCGAGGTCATCAACTTACTCAAGGGGGCAAGTAGCCGATATGCAGGAAAGAAGGTCATGCAGGGACTCAGACTATGGAAAAAACACAACTCAGGGTCTTCAACTCACTCGAGGGGGAGAGTAGATGGTATGTCAGAGAGGAACTTGTGTAGGGACTCCGAATCTGGCAACAACACAGTTTGAGGTATTCAACTCACTTGAGGGGTCAAGTAGCCTGTATGCAGGAATGAAGCTCATGCAGGGAAAAACTACGACAACAACATAACTCGAGGTGTTTAACTCACTTGAGGGGAAAGTAGGTGGTATGTAAGAGAGGAGGTCATGCAGGGACTCAGACTATGAAAACAACACAGCTTGAGGTCTTTAACTCACTTGAGGGAGAAAGTAGCTAGTTTGCAGGAGAGGAGCTCGTACAGTGACTTGGACAATAACAACAACACAACTCGAGGTCTTCAACTCACTCGAGGGGTAAAGTAGCTGATATGCAGGATAGGTCCTCATACAAGGACTAGGACTATGATAATAACACAGCATGAGGCCTTCAACTCACTCGAGGGGGAAAGAAGCCAGTATGCAGGAGAAAAGCTCATGCAGGGACTCAGAATACGACAATTACAAAACTCGAGGTCTTCAACTCACTCGAGGGGGAGAGTAGCTTGTATGCAGGAGAGTAGCTCATTTAAGGACTCAGACTACGACAACAACATGACTTGAGGTCTTTAACTCACTCGAGGGGGAAAGTAGCTGGCATGCAAGAGAGGAGCTTGTGTAGGGACTCAGACTACGACAACAACATAGCTCAAGGTCTTCAACTCACTCGAGGGGGCAAGTAGTGGGTACGCATGACAGAAGATCATGTAGGGACTCATACTATGGCATTAACACAACTCAAGGTCTTCAACTCACTCAAGGGTGCAAGTAGCCGATATACATGAGAGGAGCTTCTGCAGGGACTCAGACTATGACAACAATGTTGGAACATGGTCTTCCGCATCTCCTAAGTTTAAGAATAACAAATCCTACGTGTATTTGATCTTGTGTGTTTAAGTGTGCAGGATAACAAAGTCAACATGACTCAAGGATTACATAGGAAGGTTGCCCCACAAGTTGAGCCATCAAATCCAAAACTCCCACTAGCACTGGCAGTAGTACTAGCGCAGGTGCTAGCTGTCGTTCGACGAACTGTAAGCGGCGCTCGACGAAATGCTCATAACTGTGTTCGACAAAAATTCGCTCGACGAACTCTTAGCTGCGTTCGACGAAATTCGGATCGACAAAATCTTTACTTAAGCGCAAATGTCGGGAGTACTTATAGAAGGAGATAGCGCCTGGAGGTATCCGATAGCGCGGGAGATAACGAGGAGCACCGTAGGCAAGAGAGAAATGTTTCCTCGGATTGAATATTGTGCCGCGCAGAATATGTCCTAATATGGGATAGCACTGAGACTATAAAAAGGACCCCTTGGCTCCATCTTCCTCATCCTCTTGAGATCCAAAAATTCCAGAGCTTCGTGCCACAGCATAGAGAGGAAGGTTCAGAGAGATACTCCCACAAATCCATGAAGTCTTAAGGAGATCCGTGGAGAAGATTTCAACACGCGTCATCATCATGACGAAAGACCGCATCGACTACGATCATACTCTACGAGTCTTCGTCTACTTCTCCAAGAGAGACACATAGAGGGAGTTTTTATATTATTGTCTTTTTATTTCACATCTTTTCTTGTAATCGTGTAGTAAACTCGCCTCGTGTTGACGACTAGGTCTGGCTAGGACTTAGGGCTGAAATTCTCCTCGTGTTGGCGACTAGGTATCGGGTGTAGGTCTAGGGGGTGCTCGAGGCCGTATCCGGGGAAGGATCGGCTAAAGCCAACCGGTTCATGGGGATACGAGTCGGTATAGATAACAAAAAGGGTCTTTCATATTTCGCTTTGATTTCTAGCGTGATTAAAATCAAACTTTTGTAATCAATTTTATTAATAATAATCATGTCTCTCTTTGTTTAATAAAAGTGATTTGTTCTTCATTTCTCTAAATTGTTTATTATCCTCTCCTTTATCATAAAACAATTTAGATCTTTATTTATAATCACTATTTTGATCTCTAATCATAAGCAAGTATTTCAAAATATAATATAAGTTTTTTTAAAACCCTTATTCACCCCCCTCTAAGGGCGCCTACAGATCCAACAAGTGGTATCAGAGGCGTTTTATTCCAATCGGCTTAATAACCAGGAATAATGGCGTCTCATGATCTCGCTTCTACTAGTGGGGTAAATTTTTGTGAAGAAGAAAAATCTCTTAAACCACCTTTATTCGAAGGGAGAAATTATAAAGGGTGGAAATTTTTAATGGAAAAGTTTATTAAAAATTTAGATATCAATGCATGGGATATAGCAATAGTTAGACCAGCGGATGAATCAAATAAACCGGAACGTCATCTAAATGCAAAAGCTTTAAATAGTATTTTCTGTGCTTTATCCTACGAAATTTCAAAATTAATATATTATTTTCTTAGTGTACACTACTCTTGGAAATTTCTTGAAGAAATGTATGATTCTCCTTCTACAAGTATGGAACA
Organism: Dactylorhiza incarnata; assembly: GCA_033032865.1. Taxonomy (NCBI): domain Eukaryota; kingdom Viridiplantae; phylum Streptophyta; class Magnoliopsida; order Asparagales; family Orchidaceae; genus Dactylorhiza; species Dactylorhiza incarnata. Next base: position 18,001,744 of record JAWHQI010000022.1, on the reverse strand, counting down.
ATCGCAAGAACCAGAGAATATGCAAGCTTGCACAAGTCTTCAAGAATGCTCCACTCATGATGGATCATTGGAGCACACATCAAATGGAAGAGAAGGAGAAGTACTGTCTTCGGAAGAGGAGTGCCAAAAAGATGTCAAAGAAACTATGTGCTCAAATCTCACACCATCCAAAAGCACTGTAAGGAAATCAAATCACCGTATTGTTTGCAATTCTATTTTTACTTTATAATTGCTACAAATTACAAAGCGCAAAATTAAGAAATTGAATAATGCGAATTGCAAATTGCGTTTAGAGAATAAAAATTTAAAAGCAAAAGTTAAAGTAGAATCAAATTCTAATTCATCTAGTTCTACCCATGGCTCCTTAGTTGAAAACATTACACCTTGTATGGAATTTGATGATTTAAAAGAAAAATGCAAGGTACTTGAAAAGGAACTTCTCTTTCTAAAAGAATAAAATGGAAGTTTATGTTTAGAAAATTCATCTTTGAAAAATGATTGTGCTAAGTGTGAAGCCTATAAAGTTGAAATTAAAGAGATGGATGAAACATTTGATGAATATAGAAATAACTATCAAAATCATATTGATTCAATTGTATCCACTCTTAAAAATAGCACAATCGCTTATAATAAAGCTAGACATAATTTAAAAATTAAGAATGATGAATTAAAATCAAAAATCAACTTGCTTATGAAAATTGTAAATACAAATTCACAATATCAAATTATATCTAAAAACAAGTTGAATATGAATATGAACGTCTTACCTAAGTTTAAAAATGGGAGTAAGGAACATAAAGGATTTGTAAATCAAAATCAAAATCACCATAATTTACAAAATCATGTTTCTCCCAACCTAAAATTAAATGCAAACAAATTTCCTTCAAATTATAACTTCAAAAACCTTTTAAATCAAAATATTCAAGTAAATGATTATGGAAATTTGAAAACTAAAAATAATGTTAAACCAAGATTTGAATGGAGACCCAAAGCTAAAGATGAAACACAAACTCAAATCAAAAGTGTCCATTCAATCATATCTCCCCAAAAGCAAACACGATGTATTTGGGTACCCAAAGGAACCATCACACCCGGTCCTCTTTGGATACCTAAATCTCTTATTTAATTGTATCATATCATTTGCATAAAGTAGAAATCAATCAAAAATGAAATATCAATTCTCTACTTCATGATATGTTTAATTTCCTTTTTGTTTTTGCTATTATTTCTTTGAGCCATCATGATAAGATCACTTTATATAACATGTGATATGACTTTCACATATTAAACTAAAATTCATAAATAAAACAAAGTTGAATAAAAGGTCATATCATCTTTCAAGTGATCTACTTATCCTTTTTATTTTTATCCTTCTAAAATCCAATTTCCTAAAAGTCTTATAAAATTTGAAAAACTAAATTTGTCATATGATATTATTAAGAATAAATGAAATAAGTGTCAAAATGGATTCAAAAGGTATTTTAGGGGTTTTAGGCTAAATTTATAAAATGCGCAAGTTTTGCCTAGGTATTTAATATATTTGCGTCATTTTTTATTACCCCTAGTATATTAAATCATAATCGTGTCAAACCGAAATTGAAAAATTACATGAATATTATTTCAATTATTTATGATCATTTCACTCATGCATATGTTGCGCAAAACTCAAGAATTAAGGACTAATAAATTTGGAGCTTTAATGAATGTGAAACCCATGTACTAAAATTTTAACTTCCGCAACTTTTTGCGCTTTCTTCTCGTCTCTTCACTTCATTAGACAGGCCTTACATTGCACAAATATAATTAAGAAAAATCGGAAGCAAAATCAAAAAAAATCTAGGCTATATGATTAAAATAAGTACTCTCTATGAGCTAACGCAGGCGCTAGAAACTAACGCCGGCGTTAGCTCAAGTGTTCGATTTTCTTAAATTTTAAAATTCTGTAAAATCAATAAAAATATATTATTTTATATGTACTACTCATTTTTGCATCTATGCCTATAGTTGATATTATAATTACATACCATGGTTGGTGTATTATGTGTGTATTGTGATTTATTTCAAGTTTAGGCCTTAGAATCATCTTGATATCAATAAGATCAAATCAAATTGAATCTTCACTTCATTTTAGGTCTATAAGTTGAAACACTATCAAACTTTGGCATAACATTAATCTCAAACTTATCATACTAACATTATCACCTAAAGAATATTTATGTCTATGTTAGGCTTTATATGTTTACCAAGATATACATGGTGAGTATTATTATCTAGGGCTTATCCATGATATTCTCTGCATAAACATCATACTAATCATTTAAATTATGCTTATTTGGCTTATTCGAACATGACATCTTGTGCTTACATCTCCTATCATTTTCAACTTACACCATAATTGACAAATATAAGTCTTAGAAAAATTAAAAGGAAGATATAATAAAATATATCTCATGCAATGTTTATTTAGTAAAGTCATATAAAAAATCATTAATGTTTTATGCAATTTGGACCATCCAAAACATCTCCCAAAATTCTGAAATTTCTGCATTAAATTACTATTGGGACAATTAATCAAAATCAAAAAGTAAAATTTTCAAAATCATTGAAAATCATGTACTGTTTTCAGCGCTAGCGATAACGCCGGCGCTAGCGCACCTTTTTGTTTTTCTGTATTTTTAAAATTTTGAAAAATTCTTAAAAATATATTAATCTATATGTACTATTTATCTTTGCACTTCTGATTATATTTTATTTTTGAAAAATCAAAAACAAAAATATAAAAGCTAAATTACAAAAAATATGTTTTGCTTTTTTGTTTAAAGTCTATTTTTATGCAAAAATCAAATACAAAAATACAAAAGCCAAATTACATTAAAAATTATGTTTTGCCTTTTTGTTTTTGCCATTTGTTTAGGGTTTATTTTTTTTGCAAAAATCAAATACAAAAATATAAAACATTAAAACTATAAAAAAAAACTGTATGGATTTTCCTATGAAAATCAACCATGATTTAATCTATTATTTAGAACTTCTACAATGTTGCATTTTATCTTTTCAAACTCTTTGAACATTGTCTTCATCATGCTTTGATATATCTACTAATATGTGCATCAAGTATCTTTTAAAAGTTGTGTAGAACTACGCTTAGCATGCCTCTAAGTATGAGTAAATGTTTTATGTTTGATAATGATCTTTATTCACTTACTTATTTTGGCATTGTCTACATATGTGTTTAATCTAAGAATGCTTGTGTATGTTGTGTATTAGTATAATAAATTAAAATTGCACAAGTATCTTACCTACACTCCTTTATTTGCACTTTTAAAAGTTATGAAAAGTGGTTATGTTTTCATAAATTCTATTGGTTTGCAAAACAAGTGTGTTCGGAGAATTTTGTACAAAATAAAAATCATAAAATAAAGTGACAAAGATACCTCCACCAAGCACTACTTGAACCTTCTGATAAGTCTTAATAAACGTTGTGAGGTTGAGCACCTTGGAAAGAATAGTAAAGTATCTTGTGCAAATCAAATCTTTCTTTCAAAATAAAAACCACTTACTCTTAAGCACACCGGATCACTAGTTTCAATATTAAAATAAAATAACATATGTGATCCCTCAAGCACTACTTTGCACCCTGATAAGTCTTAATGAGCATTGTGTGTGCAAAGCACCATGGTAGTTGTACATTTTTTTTGTGCATTGAAGTTTGTGGAAGTAAAACTATTTGTGTTTTATTGTGCTCTTTACTTTACATATCTCTTGTATTTTTGATTAAAACATTTGTTTACTCTATTCAAAATACACTTATGTGCACATCATTATCTTCCATAACACTTCTTCTCATGAGTATTGGATCCTAATGCAAATTCTATACTACTCCTTATTTATGAAATGCACTAGATAACCTAACATGCTTTCTACAATGTTTAGTATATTTTGAAATTGTGAATTCACATAACATTGTAGTAATCTCTTTTTGATAACATTATTTCATGCTTGGTTACTTTATTGTCAAACTTAAAGATTTTAATTGAAAAATGATTTACAAAAACATCTTCTTTTTAAAATTTAACTCATATATCTTTTTGTGGATCATCATTGATTACAATTAGATGTTTCTTGTATTTCTATAAGTCTTCCGCATCATAACCATAAAATTGTTTTACCTTGCGCTTTCATGCTTACTTAAAGTCTTTTATTTTGGTGTGCATCATCACTTGAATCTTAAAATTCCTTTCTTTCAACAAGTGGTAGACTTGCATGGTAAACTTTATATTGGTTACTCTAAACATGAATATATTTTTTTGCTAAAAACTCTGATTTATTTCTATGAAAATATTGTAATACTAAAACTCTGATTTATTAATTGATTAGCTATGTGAACTTTTCTTTAAAAATTCAAAAATTAAAACCCATTGGCTATGGAATTATAATTTGATTTAAAACGCTTAAATGTTTCCAATAATTATTATCCATGACTTCATATCTCACCATAGCGGGGGCGTAGGGCTGTAGACATTAGATAACCTTTATCTCTAGTCATGTCTTGTCCTTAACCGGGGAGGGTTCCAGTGGGGCCTTGCGAGGCACTGGGGGGAAAGTGTGATGGGTTGAGTTTTGTCTAGTGTTTGCATATGGGACTAACAGCCCAACCTACGACATGTTTGCAGCTCCTCATGCCCATCCGTCACTTAGTATGGGGCTAGGGTGTAGACATATTGTCTGGGTAGTTTAGTTACTTGGAAATCATTACACCTTTTTTATGCTTAAAACTCTTATCTAAAAGGGAAAAACTAACAGGATGATATTGAGTACTTGACAAATGTTAGATTGTTCATCTTTAAGCTAAAAACTCTGATCTATTTTTATAAAAAGTATTCTAAAACTCCTTATCATTTCCTTCTCTCTACAAGCTCGATCATGCCTTTATCTTATTATCAACTTTTAAGTGGTGTCTCCTTACCGCTTTTGCTAATAACAAAAGGGGGAGAACTAACATGATAAATATATTCTGCTATCAAAATAGAAATCTAACATGCTTAATTAAGATGATAGCTTACATATTAGGGGAGCATTCACTTAGGGGAAGCATGTATTTAGGGGGAGCAATTCTAAATGCTAAAATCAATAATTATCCTAAGTCACCACTCTCACACACACACAAGTAGTTCATCGTGCTTATATATATTAATGCTCTCATTTATCATTAATGGATTTGTTATTATCAAAAGGGGGAGTTTGTTGGAACATGGTCTTCTGCATCTCCTAAGTTTGAGAATAACAAATCCTATGTGTATTTGATCTTGTGTGTTTAAGTGTGCAGGATAACAAAGTCCACATGACTCAAGGATTACATAGGAAGGTTGCCCCCAAAGTTGAGCCATCAAATCCAAAACTCCCACTAGCGCTGGCGGTAGTACTAGCGCAGGCGCTAGCTGTCGTTCGACGAACTATAAGCGGCGTCGACGAAATGCTCATAACTGCGCTCGATGAAAATTCGCTCGACGAACTCTTAGCTGCGTTCGACGAAATTCCGATCGACGAAATGTTTGCTTAAGCGCAAATGCCGGGAGTACTTATAGAAGGAGATAGCGCCTGGCGGTATCCGATCGCGCAGGCAATAGCGAGGAGCACAGTAAGCAAGAGAGAAATATTTCCTCGGATTGAAGATTGTGCCGCGCAGAATATGTCCTAATATGGGATAGCGCCGGCGGTACCACTAGCGCAGGCGCTAGCGCTGAGACTATACAAAGGACCCCTTGGCTCCGTCTTCCTCATCCTCTTGAGATCCAAAAATTCCAGAGCTTTGTGCCACAGCATAGAGAGGAAGGTTCAGAGAGATACTCCCACAAATCTATGAAGGCTTAAGGAGATCCGTGGAGAAGATTTCAACACGAGTCATCATCATGACGAAAGACCGCATCGACTACGATCATACTCTACGAGTCTTTGTCTACTTCTCCAAGAGATCCACATAGAGGGAGTTTTTATATTATTGTCTTTATACTTCACATCTTTTCTTGTAATCGTGTAGTAAACTCGCCTCGTGTTGGCGACTAGGTCTGGGTAGGACTTAGGGCTGAAATTCGCCTCGTGTTGGCAACTAGGTCTCGAGTGTAGGTCTAGGGGGTGCTCGAGGCCATATCCGGGGAAGGGTTGGCTAGAGCGGCTTGAGGACGTATCCGGGGAAGGATCGGCTAAAGCCAACCGGTTCGTGGGGATACGAGTCGGTATAGAAAACAAAAAGAGTCTTTCATATTTCGCTTTGATTTCTAACATCATTGAAATCAAACTTTTGTAATCAATTTTATTAATAATAATCATGTCTCTCTTTGTGTAATAAAAGTGATTTGTTCTTCATTTCTCTAAATTGGTTATTATCCTCTCCTTTATTATAAAACAATTTAGATCTTTATTTATAATCACTATTTTGATCTCTAATCATAAGCAAGTATTTCAAAATATAATTTAAGTTTTTTTTAAAACCCTTATTCACCCCCCCCTTCTAAGGGCGCCTACCGATCCAACAAACAACACATCTCAAATCATTCAAATCACTCGAGGGGGCAATTAGCCGGTATGCAGGAGAGAAGCTCATGCAGAGACTCAGACAATGGCAATAACATAACTCGTGGTCTTCAACTCATTTGAGGGGGCAAGTAGCTGGTATGTAGTAGAAAAGCACGTGATGGGACTCAGACTACGACAACAACACAGCTCAAGGTATTGAACTCACTCGCTAGGGAGGACCATTCGTACACTTAGCGTCTATGCAACTGTCAATACCAAAAATGGTATGAAAGAGACTCGCCAAAATAGCATGCATGAGTGTCGTGGGGGTAAAACAGAAGCTATGTGTAGAAAAGCTTCAAATCGTCCTTGCTCCATGTATTGTCGAGGAGCTCTCCGTCTTAATTGTGTAGTTGGTACCCCGACCTTTAATGCTTTCACTATCATGAAGGCGCCCTCCCAATTTGGTAATAGTTTTCCTACAGTCGCGGACCTTCCTGCGACATCTACTTTTTTGAGGATCAGATCACCTTTCTCGAACTGCTTGATTCGTATGTGCTTGCTAAAGTACCTTGCCATCCTGCGCTTGACTTCATCTTGGCGGGCCACCATTAGGTTTCGAAGCTCCTCCACAAAATCTAATTAGAGCTTTTGTGATTCATCGTTCTCTGTCCCCCATTTTTCCTCCCCTTCTCCTGCGGTCACCATTCACGTTGTTGGGAATCTTGCCCACATGATTCCTGATTTGAAGAAGTCATCAAGTCAAGAAAACTTCACTTTGTATTTGATCACTTCTCTAGCTGATAATCTCAGGAAGTTAAAGTACAATATCGTCGAACGAAGAACGAAGTTCGTCGAACGAAGAATGCAGTTTATCGAACGCAGAAGCAAGATCGTCGAACTCAAAAGGAAGATCGTCGAACGCTGAGACTCAACAAGATCGTCGAACGCAGAAGCAAGATCGTCGAAAATAGAAGCAAGATCGTCGAACGCAGAAGCAAGCTCATCGAACGCAGACTTGGCGTGTTCGTCGAACACTGGATGGAGTTCGTCGAATGCAGAGACGGGACAGAAGAATGAAGTTCGTCGAACACAGAGAAGAATGAAGACAAATGGAAGAAATGTTGTCCAGAAGACGCAGTATCGTGGATTTCACCAAAGTGGCCTTGTCGTCGAGAAGAACAGAATCGTCATGAAGAAGCCTTGTCGCTGAAAAAGCTAAGTATGACTGATGGCGTCGAACAACGTCGTAAAGAAGGCATGCCGTCGAGAGAATAAAGAGATTATGACGACAGTCTGCAAGAAAGAAGATCACGACGACACAGTCAGAGATAGCATATCGTTGTATATTCAGAAGCACCAGAATGTCTCGTATCGTCGAGATACCTGCATCAGTGGCAGAAGCAAGAAGAATTGAAAGTATACCTATGTTCAAGGCATCGACAAAGTCCTGACGTCGAGATATCATCCATGTCGTCGTAACATTGGAAATATCGTCGAGACAGATTCAAAAGTTACGGACGTGCTCTCAGCATTATTGCCGCCACCTGATTATCAAATCAGCGCGTGCTCTTAAGGAAAGGAGCGTCTGACACTTAAGGAACTTTTTCAGAAGACCATTGGGAGCCTCGCAGTCTTATAAAAGAGATAAGAGGTTGCCCTAATGCGGGAATCAATTGATCAATCAAAAAGGAACTTGTGCATACAGAAAATAGGACAGTAAAAGCGACGCAAGAAAGAAAGTGAAAAAGAAGAAGCAGTCATCTCCATCGACTGATAAGAAGCCAATCCTCATCAGGCTAAGAAAAGATTGAAAAAGAACTATGTGCCCAAGATCTGATTCAGAAGCATCTTCTTCAACCTGAAGAAGCCAATCTTCAACAGGCTAAAGTTGTCGATCTTCATCCGGCAGAAGTAACAGTCTTTTATTACTGTAATTTTTGTAAGGCTTGCGAGTCTATTTGTCTAGCTTGAGGGCTGGAGAGCTTTGAGGCTTGAGGGCCAGGGTTGTGTACTTGCGGGTACGACACCGTCTAGCTCTAGGGCTGGAGAGCTGTGAGGCTTGAGGGCCAGGGCAGTGGACTAGCGGGTCCGATTTTGTCGAGCTTGAGGGCTCGGGCGCAGTAGGGGCTTGTGGGCCTAGGTTGTAGGCCATGACTTGTGGGTCTATGTTGTGTAGGGCTTGAGGGCCTGAGTGTCGAGCTTGCGGGCTCGAGGGCAGTAGGGGCTTGCGGGCCTAGGCTGTTGGACTTGCGGGTCCGTGTTGTAAGGCTTGAGGGCCTGAAGTTTTCGGCAGAGTTTGCTGATCTTAGCACACTGCTGGGTAGGCGCAGAGGGACAGAGGACTACTCAAGACACCCAGTCTTGAGGAACCTCTATAGATCTTGTGTCGTCTGGTGTGTTTTATCTGTGTTTATCTATGCGATATTTCTGTGCTATGCTTGAATATTTGAAACTCGCTCAAATAACTTGAAAAGAACCCTGATCACCTAATACCCCCCTCTAGGTGAACGTTCCTATACTAACAAGTGGTATCAGAGATAGGTTGATCAAAAGAAGACTTAACCGTTTGATCTAGATCGTGGAACGACTCACTATGGCTGGTGGTGATCAGAATCGGGAGATGAGATCCATGAAACTTCCAATTTGCTCAAAGGAGAACTTTCCTATCAGGAAGGAAAGGGTTAGGCTGTTCATGGAAGCGGCTGATCCAAGAATCTATCTGACAATCCAATAGGGTCCCTTCATCCCTACAACTGCTTCCACCATTGATCCAATAAAGAAGGTGGTAAAGAAATATGAGGACATGACCAAGGACGAGCTAGCCTTGGCAGGCCTACATAAGATGGAACAATATGTCATTGTAAGTGCCATAGATGATTCAACCCTCCAGAATCTGATTCACTACAAAAAGGCCAAGGAGATGTGGGACTCCTTGATCGTGTACATGGAGGGTACTAAAGAGGTTAGGGATGATAGAAAATCCCTTCTCAACCAAGAGTATGAGGCCTTCAAGCAAGGCAAGAATGAAACAATCTCCAACTGTTATGAGAGATTTTTCAAGATAGTGAATGGATTGAGAAACTATGATAGAGAGTTCACAAACTCAGATCTTAATGACAAGTTTCTTAGATCCCACACAAAATAATGGGACATCAAGATCTGTGCCATCAGAGAGATGGGTCAGCTGGGCATCATGGAGCCCAAAAATCTGTATGGGAAGTTGCTGTCTCATGAACTTCAGCTCAACACCAGAAAAGCTGAAGAAGAAAGCTCAAAGGTGAGCTCAAGAGAAAGATCTGTGGCTCTAAAGGCTGAGAGCACCAGAAGAGCCAAGGGCAAGACCTCTGCAACTCAGAGCAAATCTGAGAGCAGTGAAGAATCAGAAGCCACCTCCTCTGATTCTGATGATACTGATAGAGAGGTGGCCCTTCTCTCAAAACATTTCAGGAAGCTGATACACAGAAGGAGGAGGGATAATCACAGAAATTCCTCCTCAAGTACCAGAAGATCCGATTATCGGGACAGATCCAGAGCCCAGGGAGGAAAGGTACAGGTCTAACCCTCGTAAAGATGATTTAAATTATACTGTTTGCTATTCCTGCAGCAAGACAGGTCACATGGCTGCTAACTGCCCCTCTAAGGAGAAGGAGTCAAGGGACCATGAAGAAAGAAAAAGCTCAAGGAGCAAAAGGAAATCAGAAAAAGGATTCATGGCAAAGAAGGTCAGAACACTGAGTGATTCTGACTCAAGTTCCTCGGGCACTGAGGAAGATGCACTCATTGACTTGATGGCCATAGGTGAAGACAACCAGGATGACATCTCTTCTGGGAAGGTAAACAGCCGAACTCCTCTATCAGACTCTGATTCTGAATCAGTAGCAGATTCTGTGCATGATGATGAGGGTGTGGCTGCCAATGGCACAGCCTCGAGATCCCAATATGATGTTGAATCTGAACTAATAAGGCAATATAAAGCCCTATAGAAAGCTTTCAAAAGATGTAAGAAACTCCTCAAAGTCCAGACCAAGGAGTTAGATTCCTTGAAGCCTGTTCAATCTGAGCTCCAGGAGACAGCTGAGAAGCTGGCTGCTATGAGCAAAGAAGTGGACAAATTCAAGGAAGCCATAAGTCTTAAGAATGTTGAATTAGGATAGAAGAACAAGATCATCAAGGACCTTGAGGAAATGTTGTTGGCTGAGAAGAAACTTGCTTCCAGCTTCTCTTTGACCAAAACTATCCTGCCTATCATTGACACCTTCTCTGGACAGTTCAGAGATGGTATTGGTTTTAATCAGGAGACAGTTAAGGACAAAGATTCTGAAGCTAGACCTTCCTATAAGAAGGTGTCGGTGTCAAGTCCTTCAGCCCACAAACCTGCAGCTACAATAATCAAGAGTAGGGGAAAGGCTGTTCTTACAAAGCCTGTTGTTGGTGTTTCCATATTGATCTGGAAGTAGTCAAATATCTAGTCTCTCTGCCAACGCGATATGAGCCTACGGGGTCACACAAAAGAGTGTTAAGAGAAATTGGAGGAAGAGTATTAAAGTTTGTTCAACGAATTAAGAGTGTTTAGGGTTTAGGGTTTAGGGTTTAGTGCTAATGTAGCCGATTCGTCGAACGCAGATTCCGACTTCACTTAAATCATGGGTGTGTGGATAGACTCTCTCTCTCTCGCTGGGTATAAAAGTATACGATTCTCTTTGACCTAAGTGTGCGATCCCTTTTTCCTGGCGATCTGTTTTGAGAGAGAGGGCGACGGAAGAGTTCCGCAAGGATTTTGACGGAAGTGTTCCGACTGGTCGATCCCACCGCCGCCTCCGCCTCTCCCTGTCGTCGGACCTAGCAGTCCGAGGGAGACGTAGAGAGAATTTCTTCACCCACCCACTTCCTGTTGGACAAGAAGATTGGGGTTCTCCTCACTCGTGTGGATTTCCCGTAGAGGCGCAGAAATTATTTCAGCGCTTCGAACTCAAGGTTTTGTTCTCTGGAACTGCCATTGGAGCATCTTGGTTGAGTTTAGACTCAACCCAATTCAGGTATAATTTCTGCCATTTGTTGTGGTTGTTGTTTTAATTTCTTGAATCCATGAAATTGCAAGTTCCTTATAACTGTTTAGGGTTGTTCTAGTTATTTCCGCTGCACATATTAGATATACTATTATTATCATTTTCGAAATGGTATTAAGAAAACCCATCAGTGGTACCAGAGCTAGGTTTCTGAAAAGGTTTTAGTTTTCTGAAATGTGTTTTCAGAAATTGTTCTGAAACAGTTTTCAGAAAGTTATTTAAGAAATTATTTTCAGAAATTTGTTCTGAAATTGATTTCAGAAATCTGTTTTTAGAAATTTGTTTAGAAGTGGATTTCAGAATTTGTTTTCAGAAATTTGTTCTGAAATTGATTTCAGAAATCTGTTTTCAGAAATTATTTCAAAAACTGCGATTTCATTGTTTTAGAAATTGTTTCTCATGTGCAGTAATCGTCCCTCTAATTGGCTTGTGAAACCAAATGTCTTAGATTTTAAATCTAACATTGAGAGACGAGCTTGTCTACTGCATTAGTGGAGTTGTTTGTGCCTGTGTCAAAAGCATGTAAATCTTAAGATTTAGAAAAGTTCTAAATGCTCAGATTTAGCCCTTTCTATCAAAGCGTTGATAAATTTTATTTTTGTGCACATCTGGGATGTATTTGGTTTGTGAATGTTGTTATTATGAGAATGTGCACTTTGATTAATCGTTAATCAATTTTACATAAAATCCCTTATCCAATATTAAGTATGCGGATGCTTTCCTATGGATGACGCTCTTCCTGCCTTGATCGATGAAATGTGGGCTTGCCAAAGCAAGGTGGATTAATCTATCTTGGTTAGGGTGCGAGAGGATAATTGTGATATCCCACTATCGACATCAGGTTTAACTTAACTAGGTGACCTAAAAGTTGAGTGCCTAGAAGCATTGGGTTGACATGCACCATATGATGGATGCGAATAAAGAGTTATTCACCAACCATACAAGAGTTGCATAGTGATGCAATTGGAAAGTGTTGCCTACCTAAATAACCTCATTATGAGAGGAACGCCAAAGTAGAATCATTGTGTTGGTGAAATACTGATCTTGACCACTAAGAGACTAGCTCGCATAAACTCTCCGAATTGATATTAAGGGTTGTCAATTTGAATAAAATAGTGGGAGTGTTTAATAAAAGTCCTTATTAAATAAAAGTAGTATTTTGAAATATAGTACTAAAATGTTTTTGCAAATTCATTGTAGAAATTCATGGCAAATACATCGCACTCCATGTTGTCCCTGAGAGCTATCCTTGAGAAGGACAAGCTCAATGGGATGAACTTCCTCGACTGGTATAGAAATTTGAGAATTGTTTTCAAGCAAGAACGTAAGCTCCATATCTTGGAAGAGGATCCCCCACCCATGCCAACTGGGAACTCGACCCGTGCCAACAAAGATGCTTACAAGAAATATCAAGATGAATCCCTAGATGTCGAATGCCTCATGCTCGCTACCATGACCTCTGAGCTTCACAAGCAACATGAGACCATGTGTGGCTTTGAGATTATCGAGCACCTGAAGAAAATGTTCCAAGGGCAGGCTCGGCAAGAGAGGTTCGACATCACTAAGGCTTTATTTCAGTGTAAAATGGGAGCAAGAGACCCAGTAGGAACTCATGTACTCAAAATGATTGGGTACATTGAGAACCTTCAGAGACTGGGGTTTCCTTTAAGCCAAGAGTTGGCTACTGATCTGATCCTGCAATCGTGGCCGGACAGTTACGAGCATTTGTCTTGAACTATAACATGAATGAGATAGATACGACATTGCCCGATCTCCTAGGCATGTTAAGAACTGCCGAAAATAACATGAAGAAGACCAAGCCTGCTAGCCCCATACTGATGGTGCATAAAAGCAAGGCCAAGGCCAAAGGATTCAGGAAGTCTAAGGTGGGACCTATTTTCATCAGAGGAGCTCTAGTATTTTTAATAATTAAAACAAAACTCTGCAAATAGTGTGACATAAATACAAATATTAAAATAACATATATAATGATCTTTGGACAGATCATGACGCAAATACGACGGATCCTGGTCGTCTTCTACCTCCAGCCAAGGGCTGGGATTAACCCGTCCTGTGCTCCCTTCCTTCCCATTTTCCCGGCCACCTGAGCGCCGCCCCGGCCGGCCAATGCGACCACCACCTTCGTTGAGGTGGTGGCCGACGATGAGGGGTGGTTGGCCGGCCGGAGGTGGCCGGAATAGGGAGTTCTAGTGGGGGGAAAAGGCCATGAAAATGTGTCCTTTCGTGTGTTTGATTCGAGACATATTTGGCTGGAATCAAGACCCAAGATTGATGGAAATTTAGCACTACGGAGGGGAAGCGGATCAGACCTAATTTGTGGCCTGGTGTCGCATATTCCGGCGGATTGCCATGGCCGGTGGTGGTGCTTTTGGTGCCATGTCGATATAGGCTTCTAGTGCTCGATTTCATCGGGGAAGAGGGGGGTTTCATTCCTTTCCGACCTCTGAAGATGTTAAAGAGTTCAATTGGGGGAGGGGAGGAGCCATGACATAAATTGACATTAACACCATTGATGGTGATTTCAGTTTTATATGGGGGGGGGGGTGAATTGGGCATCAATGTGGTCGGAGAAGGATGGAAACTTCTCCTCTCCTTAAGGGGAGATGAATGGTGCCATCCTTGGAGGATATGGGAGGTTTCCTCTTCCTCTCCATTAACTCCCCCTTCCATCTCTCTCTTTCAAATTGGGGTTTTCTCTCTCCTGGACGATTTTCCCAAAATTGAATGGCTTATTCAGTAGCACTCAGCCCCATTAGGTGGTGGACCACCTCAATTGGGTCTAGCCCAAGAGGATTGGGCTTGATTTGGGCAAATTAGGTCATTTTGACCTAAATTTAGGACAAGGTTGACTTTGGTCAAATTGACCACTTGGGTTGACCACAATGGGTGGGTAGTGACCCCTTGGACTCCCTTATGGGTTAGGAAGGTCTAGGTGGAGTCAATTTGGCAAGGTGAGGGTCAATTGACCCATAATAAGTCACTTTGACCAAATTAGGGCTAGAGTTGACTTCGATAAATTTTGGTCATATTGGAGGCCCCATGATGTGGGTTTTTAGTCCACTGGGTCTTTAAATACCTTATAAGGGTAGGGGTAAGGTCAATTTGGCATGGTGAAGGACAATTGGCCCTAATTAAGCTACTTTGACCAATTTAGGGTTAGGGTTGACTTTGGTCAATTTGGCCTCTTTGGTTGACCCCAATGGGTCCGTGGTGCTCTCAGGGGACCGCTAATGGGTTAGGGATTTTATGGTGGGGTCATGGAATCAAGTCGAGGCCCTAAAGTCCAACCCTAGGCTTGGGATTTGAAAATTGCTATTTGCAGACCACTTGGGTTTTCTCCTTCTTAGCTAGGTTCACATGATCTTAAGCTCTTCCTATGATTTTGTCATGACCTAGTCATGAAAAAACCAACTTGGGGGGTCTAGTTGTTTGGGGGATGTTACAAATCCCAGTACATAAAAATAAAAATTTCATCCTCGAAATTCAGGTTAGGCCTGTGGGGTTCCTATAGCAAGTGATTAAACGTAACATCCCAAACAGAAATTAAGTTATACCTGTCGTAAAGAGCTCCGGATACTATTGCTGCATCAAGTACAGTGGATCCCAGGTGTGCTCCTTGTTGGGAATCCTGCTCACGTGATTCCTGATTTGAAGAAGTCAACAAGTCAAGAATACTTCACTTTGTATTTAATATTCCACTTAGTTCATACTTGCAGGAATCGACAATAAGTCATGTACCTTAGTTATTTAACTAAGTACTTTATCATCGAGAAGCATAGGAGATATCGTCAACAAAGCGTGCTTGTCGTCGTAATGACGGGCAGAGCAGCAGCCGCTGAGAAGCAAAGTATTCGTCGAACGCTGAGACGTGGCGAGATCGTCGAACGAAGAATGGAGATCGTCGAACGAAGAATGGTGATCATCGAACCAAGGATAACAAGTTCGTCGATCGCAGAAAGCTATTCGTAGAACGCAGAGAAAAATCAAAGATATCAAAGGAAGGGATGTCATCGAGAAGATGCAGTATCGTCGACATCAACAAAGTGGCCATACTGTCAAGAAGAACAGACATCGTCATGAAGAAGGCATGTCGTCGAGTAAACAACATGATTACGACGACATATTGCAAGAAAGAGGATCTCAACGACATAGTCAGAAACGACATATCATCGTATATGAAGAATCGCCAGGATGTCTCGTATTATCATGATACCAACATCAGAGGAAGAAGAAAGAAGACAAGAAGGTTTACCAGAGTTCATGGCATCGACAAAGGCCTGTCGTCGAGATATTATCCATGTCGTCATAACAATGGAAATATCGTCGAGACAGGTTCAAATCGTGCGGACGTACTGTCAGCAGTTAATGCCGCCGCCTGATTGTCCAATCGGTGCGTGCACTTAATGAATCGAGGTATTAGCGCGTACTCCAAAAGAAATAAAGATATCAGCGCGTGCACCTAAGGAATTGAGCCATCAGCCCGTGCTCCAATGATATGGGCATCTGACAGAAAAGGACATTGCATGTGACCGTTTTGCGATTCCTCTGTCCTATAAAAAGGAACGATGGGTGCCCTAGGAACTCTCTCGAACATCAGAGCAAGAAAGTATCCCGCCGCTACTCTTGAATAATATATTCAGCGGAGAAGAAGAAGGACAAGGAGAGAACAATAATCAAGTGTTCTCTGAAGAATCAGTTATCTTCATTGACTGATAAGAAGCCGTTCGTCATCTGGCTAAGAAGGAGTCTGAAGAAAGAGCCATGCTGTAAAGTTCAGATCTGAAGCATCTTCTTCAACTCAAGAAGCCGATCTCCATCAGGCTAAGTTGCCAATCTCCATCAGGCTAAGTTGCCGATCAACATCAGGCAGAAGAAACAATTTATTTTATTACTGTTATTTTCTTGTAAAGCTTGTAGGCCTATTTGTCCAGCTTGAGGGTTGGAGGGCTGTGAGGCTTGAGGGCCATGGCAGTGGACTTGCGGGTCCGATTTGGTCTAGCTTGAGGGATGGAGAGCTATGAGGCTTGAGGGCCAGGGCAGTACACTTGCGGGTGCGATCTGTCGAGCTTGCGGGCTCGGGGGAAGTAGGGGCTTGAGGGCCTAGGCTGTTGGGACTTGCGGGTCCGTGGTGTTAGGCTTGAGGGCCTGAAGTTTTTGGCGGCATTTGCCGAGCCTAGCACACTGCTGGGTAGGTGCACAGGGAAAGAGTACTACTCAAGATACCCGGTCTTGAGGAACCTCTATAGATCGTTGCGTGCTTTTTGTGGGTTGTTCCTTATTTCTTAGATCTATTAACCAGAAAGTAGGAAAAACCTAAAGGGGGTTATTATAAACAGAAAAACCTATTCACCCCCCCTCTAGGTGATTAAGTAGACACCCCATTAAACAACAAGTGATATCAGAGCCAGGTTGTTCAAAGAAAAGCCTAACAGCTTGAACAGATCTGCTAGTGGGTGTCTAAGTACCATAGGCTATGGAATCAGGAAAAGCTGAATGCTCCAGGGAGAACTTTGCCCTATGGAAAGTAAGAGTAAGAATATTCATGGAGGCAATAGATCCTAGAATGTTCGAAGTTGTTCAATAAGGGGCTTATTTCTCTCAGTCAGTGTCCAAGAAAATCCTAGACAACTTGGATAAGAAAGCCAAAGACATTATTGCTGGTGTAGTTAATATCTCCACGTTCCAGAGACTGGCTCACTGCATGACAGCAAAAGTGATGTGGAACTCTCTAACTGTCCTTATGGAAGGACCTCAAGAAGAGAGTCATCAGGATGAGTTTGGACTGACCGTCTTATCTGCGTCAGAAGAAGAGAGTCATCAGGATGAGGTTTGTCCAAAGCGTATAAGGGCTCCTCTTTCTACTTCAGACTCAGATTCGGAGACAAACTCATCCAGCAATGATGACTGGTCAAAATCATACAATGATCTTCTAGAAGAGGTCAAGATTCTCAAGATGCTGTGCAAGCAGCAGGATGCAAAAATCTCCTCTCTTCAAGCAAGAAATCTTGATCTCTCACAGAAAGCAGAAAAGCTAACTCTAGAGAGTGCTGAGTTTTGTCAACTCAAAAAGGACTTGATAGACAAATTTGGGAAAACTCTGAAGGCACTGATTGAAAGCAAGGAGCTATGCCGCTCACTCACCAGAGAAGTAGTTCTTCTGAAGATGGACAAAATGCAGCCCAATGTCCTGAAGGTCAAGAATGACAGCACCAGAAGGGTGGAGGATAAGCTTATCACTGATGTGAAGCCTATTGCAAGCTCCTTCAAATCCAAGATCATGCCTAGAATCTACAAAGAGCCCCAGAAAGGTGTGAGGAGGCAAAAATATGTTGAGCTCAGAGAAGAGAAGAAATCCTTAAAGAGGACTGACTCTAGAAGGACAACTGTGGTCGACAACAACAAAAATCATGTCCACCATCAGCACAGTTCACCTTCTTTGCTTCATTTAGTCATTCGCACACAAAGAACCCCTGCTCATACAGTCAGACAGATGGGAAGATACAACAGGTTTGAATGCTGGTGCTGTGGAAAACAGAACACTTTGGCATTGACTGTTGACACAATAATAGTGTGCCCAGTACAAAGAAGAGACCTTCCGGAGCGGCTGAGGTAAGTATAAGAATTCCTTATTGGGCTGACAAGAACCTAGGACCCAAGTCACCTTGGGTTCCTAAGGGATTTTAAATCTGTTTTGCAGGGAAGTCCATTTATCCAATCAGCAGCACGCAAGGCTAATGGACCATAAGTGATCCAGGGTCAACTCTGGACTAAAGAAATCCTAACCCCATGTCAAGATGCACTAGTCCAAGGGGCGTTATCACATCAAGGGGGAGTCACTCACTCAAGAAAATCTCAAGTGGAGGAAAGAAGTCAGAAAGGGGGAGAATGACATCAATATGCTCAAGACTAAGATGCTCAAGAAGACCTCAAAGATAGGGGGAGCAAAGATGACAAGAAGAAGGGAGAGCCACAAAAGAAGAGGCATCGAAACTAGGGGGAGCCACAAGATTGATGTACTCATATATTCAGCAAAAGATAAGTAAACTCTTAAATACAGAGCATTCTATGCAAGATTATAATAATTACTGTCAAGTGAAAGTAGTCTTGAATTGAGATTCTGACTTCTTCAAATAGGGGGAGATTGTTTGGAATCCTGCTCACATGATTCCTGATTTGAAGAAGTCAACAAGTCAAGAATACTTCACTTTGTATTTAATATTTCACTTAGTTCATACTTGCAGGAATAGACAATAAGTCATGTACCTTAGTTATTTATCTAAGTACTTTATCGTCGAGAAGCATAGGACATATCGTCGACAAAGCGTGCTTGTCGTCGTAATGACGGGCAGAGCAGCAGCCGCTGAGAAGCAAAGTATTCGTCGAACGCTGAGACGTGGCGAGATCGTCGAACGAAGAATGGAGATCGTCGAACGAAGAATGACGATCATCGAACGAAGGATGACATGTTTGTCGATCGCAGAAAGCTGTTCGTCGAACGCAGAGAAGAATCAAAGATATCAAAGGAAGGGATGTCGTCGAGAAGATGCAGTATCGTCGACATCAACAAAGTGGCCATACTGTCAAGAAGAACAGACATCGTCATGAAGAAGGCATATCGTCGAGTAAACAACATGATTAAGACGACATATTGCAAGAAAGAGGATCTCAACGACACAGTCAGAAACGACATATCATCGTATATGAAGAATCGCCAGGATGTCTCGTATTGTCATGATACCAGCATCAGAGGCAGAAGAAAGAAGACATGAAGGTTTACCAAAGTTCATGGCATCGACAAAGGCCTGTCGTCGAGATATTATCCATGTCATCATAACAATGGAAATATCGTCGAGACAGGTTCAAATCGTGCAGACGTAACCGCCGCCTGATTGTCCAATCAGCGCGTGCACTTAATGACTTGAGGTATTAGCGCGTACTCAAAAAGAAATAAAGATATCAGCGCGTGCACCTAAGGAATGGAGCCATCAGCGCGTGCTCCAATGAGATGGGCATATGACAGAAAAGGACATTGCATGTGACCGTTGTGCGATTCCTCTGTCCTATAAAAAGGAACGATGGGTGCCCTAGGAACTCTCTCGAACATCAGAGCAAGAAAGTATCCTGCCGCTACTCTTGAATAATATATTCAGCGGAGAAGAAGAAGGACAAGGAGAGAACAATAATCAAGTGTTCTCTGAAGAATCAGTTATCTTCATTGACTGATAAGAAGTCGTTCGTCATCTGGCTAAGAAGGAGTTTGAAGAAAGAGCCATGATGTAAAGTTCAGATCTGAAGCATCTTCTTCAACTCAAGAAGCCGATCTCCATCAGGCTAAGTTGTCGATCTCCATCAGGCTAAGTTGCCGATCAACATCAGGCCGAAGAAACAATTTATTTTATTACTGTAATTTTCTTGTAAGGCTTGCGGGCCAATTTGTCCAGCTTGAGGGTTGGAGAGCTGTGAGGCTTGAGGGACAGGGCAGTGGACTTGCGGGTCTGAGTTGGTCTAGCTTGAGGGCTGGAGAGATGTGAGGCTTGAGGGCCAGGGCAGTGCACTTGCGGGTGCGATCTGTCGAGCTTGCGGGCTCGGGAGCAGTTGGGGCTTGAGGGCCTAGGCTGTTGGGACTTGCGGGTCCGTTTTGTAAGGCTTGAGGGCCTGATGTTTTTGGCTGCGTTTGCCGAGCCTAGCACACTGTTGGGTAGGCGCAGAGGGAAAGAGGACTACTCAAGACACCCGGTATTGAGGAACCTATATAGATCGTTGCGTGCTTTCTGTGGTTTGTTCCTTATTTCTTAGATCTATTAACCAGAAAGTAGGAAAAACCTAAAGGGGGGTAATTATAAACAGAAAAACCTATTCACCCCCCTCTAGGTGATTAAGTAGACACCCCATTAAACAACACTCCTCTTATCCATGAATCCTCCACAGGACCCTGACTAACGGAACCTTCTTGCATCGCAGGACTCGCATCTCCGTACGTATCGTCTATCCGGACCGGCTCCAGATGAACATATCGATCAGTAGCTACTGGCCCATCTGTAGTAGATATCTGATGCTTTGGCCTTAGTAGAGCCCTCCTGAGTGAGGAGACGTGGAAGACGTTGTGCAATCCAGCTAACTTGGGCGGTAGCTCCAGTCTGTAAGTGTAGGGACATAGCGCAACCAACTGCACCAAAAGACCGGTCTGTTTGGTGAGGCGCAACCACTCCTTTATAGAGCTGGCTATCCTCGGGCAGATCCACGGGGCAGCCAGTTAGGCTCTCAGGGGACACGCCCTTCTGATTCGACTAGTGCCGCAACACCGGGGGCATTGCTGACCCGCAAGTCCCAACAATCCCCCCCAGCAATGACCCCGGGGTTTCGAACCCGTGACCTCCTCTGATACCACTTGTAGGGACATAGCGCAACCAACTGCACCAAAAGACTGGTCTGTTTGGTGAGGCGCAACCACTCCTTTATAGAGCTGGCTATCCTCGGTCAGATCCACGGGGCAGCCAGTTAGGCTCTCAGGGGACACGCCCTTCTGACTCGACTAGTGCCGCAACACCGGGGGCATTGCTGACCCGCAAGTCCCAACAGTAAGCCAAGGGGCCGCTTCGCTCCAGGATCCTATAGGGCCCCATATATCTCGGACTGAGCTTCTTCCGCCCGTGTACCCGCGAGACTCTATGCATCGAACGTATCTTTAAGAATACCCGATCTCCCACCTAGAACTCTACCATACGATGCCACGTATCGTAATACTTTCCCTGCCAGCTCTGGGCCTCCAACATCCTGTCTCGAATCAGCCTCATCTGAGCCTTCTCGTCCTCCACGAACTCTGAGCCAAGGGCCTTGGGATCCTCATCCTGGATCCAAGAAAATGGAGTCATGCACCTTCGTCCGTATAATGCCTCATAGGGTGCCATGCCTATGCTAGCCTGGTGGCTATTATTGTACGAGAACTCGACCAACGACAACAGTCTCTCTCATGGCTCCCCGTGATCCAGGATGCATAGACGTAGAAGATCCTCCATGGTCCGATTGGTACACTCCATCTGCCCGTCTGTCTGGGGGTGGAATATGATGCGCAAATCTAGCACACCACTATAGGCGGTAGCAAGACTACGACATGAAATAGCAGTTCACCGATCGGTCAAGTAATAAAAATGGGAGTGATCCCCAAGTATCGAATCTTGGAGGAACACAGTAAGGTGGAGTTATTTATCGAGGAAGGACATGAGATCGAAGTCATTTTGGTCGGGTGTGTTGGACATGTGTGTCACATCCCTTTGTTTGAGAATAACAAATCCCAGATTGTATTTGATCTTGCATTTTGTGTTAATAATGTGCAGGAACTATAGGTGCAATACTCCACAGGTAGAAAGCAGCAGAATTCAAAAATCTGGAAGAATGCGCTACCGCGAGCGCTAGTGCTACCGCTAGGCGCTAGCTCGTTCGACGAACTTGAAGCTCTGTTCGACAAAACTTTTCGTTCGACGAAATTTCTGTTCGACGAAAATTTCCGTTCGACGAAAGGGGAGCTCCGTTCGACAAAAACTTCGTTCGACGAAAGTTTGTTCTGCCATGCCCCTGACGGTTTCGCAACCGCTACCGCCAGCGCTACCGCCTGGCGCTATCTCAAGTTCGTGAACAGCGCCACGCCGCCGACGGTTTTGCAACCGCTCCACACGAACGCTACCGCAGGCGCTATCGTCAAGTTCTAAAAAATGGTGGGCTCTCTCTCGTTTTCAAGAACTGCTTCCAGAGAGATTACCTGTGCCATATTTCCAGAGCTGCTACTCTGCCGAAAGTTCATCTCCCACTCGAATTCAAAGAAGATTTCTGGAGAAGGAATCCACCACGCTGCATCCGAAGGACGACCGCTTCGACCTCGCTTATACTATAATGATCCTTCATCTCCGACTTCAGAGATCTCATATAGGGATTTTCATTATTGTTAATTTTATTTTCATTCCATATTCTTTTGTAATCGTTTAGTTAATTCACCTTGTGTTGGCGACTAGGTCTGGGTAGGACTTAGGGGGAAATTCGCCTTGTGTTGGCGACTAGTTCTAGGTGATTAGATCTAGGGGGGCTCGAGGCCATATCCGGGGAAGGATTGGCTAGAGCGGCTTGAGGCCTTATCCGGGGAAGGATAGGCTAAAGCCAACCGGTTTGTGGGGATACAAGTCGGTATAGAAAAAGAAAAATTGTATTACTTTATTCGCCTCCGATTTCAAGCGCTATTGAAATCAATTTTTGTAAACACTTTGTTTCATATAATATAATCATGTCTCTTTTTGTGTTGACTTGATTTCTATCATTTGGCATAATTTATAAAATTGCAAATTACAATTGTTTCCTACTTTAAGTTAAATTGATTATTTCATTCTAATTATCTCTGAGCAAATTTAGTAAAAATTATCAAAGATTTTTATTCCCTTATTCACCCCCCTCTAAGGGCGCCGTAAGATCCAACAAGTGGTATCAGAGCCAGGTTATTCCAAACGGTTTAAAAACCAGGAATAATGGCGTCTTATGATCTCGCTTTTTCCGAGGGTCAGGAAATTAGTAGACCTCCACTCTTTACTGGGCCAGATTATAATTATTGGAAAAATAGGATACGTTGTTTTCTAATGACCCTAGATATTGAGGTTTGGAACATGGTAGAAGAAGAATACACTCCTCCTACATTTGTAGTTGGAGAGGTTATGTTAGAAAAACCCAAAGATAAATGGGATGACGGGATAAACTCAAATCTAAAAATAACGCAAAATCAATGAATGCTCTATTTTGTGCGTTAGATAGAAATGAATTTAATTGAATTTCTGCATGTACTACTGCATATGAAATTTGGAATCATTTGGAAGTTACTCATGAAGGTACATCGGAGGTTAAAGATTCCAAGCTTTTCCAACTGGAGTCGGAATATGAAAAATTCCGAATGGATGAAAGCGCAGATGTTGATGGTATGTACACGCGCTTCACCAAGAACGTCAATGACTCAAAAGCTCTTAGAAAGACCTTCTCAAATGGTGACTTGGTCCGTAAGATCCTTCGTTCTCTTCCTCCAAAATTCAACCCGAAGGTGACGGCTATTTCGGAGTCGCACAACTTAAGAACGCTCCAAGTTGAGAGTTTCATTGGGAATCTCAAAACCCATGTGGTAGAACTCAAGATCCAATTTGATGAATACAACAAGGAGCCAAAGAAGAAGGCGTTGGCACTAAAATCAAAGAAAGAGTGCCAAGAGGATGAGGAAGAAGATGAAGAAATCCTTTTGGTGAAGAACTTCTGAAAATTCATGCAAGCCAATGCCCAAAATTCTTGAAGGAGAAAAAGGAGAAACGACACAAAGGGAAAGAAAAGAGGAAGGTGCTAAAGGCAAAGACATGGGATGACTCCTCTTCCTCCTCCTCCAAAGAATCAAGCGGGTCTTCATCAAGCGAAGATGAGGAAGCAAACATGTGCCTCATGGGACATGGAAACGACGGCGATGACACCAGTGTTCCTAGTGACACTGAGGTAACTCCTCCCACTTATGATGAACTCTTTAATGAATTCCTTGAAACTTGCAAAGATTTTGATAAGAATATGAAAGATAGTTTTTTATTAAATCGTGAAAATGAATCTCTTATTAAAGAAAATCAAAAGCTTTCCAAAAAGGTAATTGTTTTAGAAAAGAGAAAGGTTTCTTGCCAAGAATGTGATCACTCCACTAAATTGGCAAAAGATATTGAAGAGTCACTTTCTAAAGCCCTCTCTCATGCCAAAACTCTTACAAAAGAGAAGGGGGAATTAGAAAGGAAATTAGAAGCCTCTCTTTTGCAAATAAAAAATAATTAAAAAGGTTTTGAAAATAGGTGTGTCATGCTTGTGAAAGAAAACTCTTCAGTTAAAGCACAAGTTCATGATCTCACCATGGCCATTAAAAAATTTGGAATAGGCCAAAAATCTCTGGAAATGATCTTAGGGAACCTGTGCCATGGTTCTGGAAAATTTGGGCTCGGATATCGAGGTGAGGGCTACCGCCCGGCGCTAGCCACTAACGTCGGTGCTAGCACCTCATACCAGAAACCTGAATTTTCTTTTTCAAAATGTTTTTCTTCTGTAAATCCAACTTATTCCAGCAAGAAAATATTCCAGAAAAGGGTCTCAACCCCCATTATTTTGTGTGCAAACTGTTATAGGTTAGGTCACACATCTAGTTCTTGCAGGAAAATAAAACAAAATGATTTAAAACAAATCTGGGTACCTAAGGCTTCCACTTATTCTATGGGTGGTACCACTTGGGTATCCGGATCTTTACTCTCATCTTCTTTCTAGATGTGCAGGCAGGCTAAGGACAATGAAGATGTGTGGTACTTGGATTCAGGATGCTCCAAGCACATGACGGGCAATAAAGCAAAGTTCCTTAGCCTAGAAAAGAAGAAGGGATGGATCGTGACGTTTGGTGATAACGGAAAAGGAAGGATCATGGGAATTGGTACAGTTGGTAACAAATCCTTTACTATATCTAATGTTCTTTATGTGAAAGGATTAAAACACAATTTAATTTCTATTAGCCAATTATGTGATAAAGGATTAGATGTGTTATTTGAATCTTCCACTAATCTATGCAAAATATCTAATCCTATTACAAACAATATTTTACTAATTGCACCAAGAATACACAATGTTTATATAGTTTCATTTCATGATCTTTCAAAATCATCTTTAAAATATTTTATTACCAAAAATGATGAACTTGAACTTTGGCATAAAAGGCTAGGACATGCTAGCACAAAGCTTATTGTAAAACTTGCCAAAAGAGATTTAATTAGAGGATTGCCTAGATTAAATGGAAGTTTACCTTCACTTTGTTCACCATGTCATAAAGGTAAAATTACTAGATCCTCTTTCAAAAGTAAAAATGTTATTTCTACTACAAGACCTTTGCAATTAATTCATATGGATCTGTTTGGTCTCGTTAGCACCGCAAATCTTGGTGGTAGATTGTATACATATGTTTTAATAGATGATTTTTCTAGATATTGTTGGACAATATTTCTCTCTTCCAAATTCGAAGCATTTTGTGAATTTTCAAAATTATGTACTCGTATTCAAAATGAAAGTGATTTAAAAATTAACTGCATTCGCTCGGATCATGGAGGAGAATTTGAAAATGAAAAATTTACATCTTATTGTGACATGTTAGGCATAAAACATGAGTTCTCTGCACCACGCACACCACAACAAAATGGTGTTGTAGAAAGAAAGAATAGGACACTTCAAGAGATAGCACGCACTATGTTATGTGAATATAAATTACCTAAGTCCTTTTGGGCTGAAACCGTAAACACATCATGTTTTGTTATAAATAGAATCATGCTTCGCCCATCTTTAAATCTCACACCATATGAACTTTATTTTCAAAAGAAGCCTAATGTATCTTACTTTAAAGTTTTTGGTTATAAATGCTTTATTTTAAATACAAAAGATAGCTTGGGAAAGTTTGATGAAAAATGTGATGAAGGAACATTTCTTGGATACTCTTCAACTAGTAAAGCTTATAGAGTTTTCAATAAAAGAACTAGAAAAGTTGAGAGGCAATTAATGTGAAATTTGATGAGCTTGTTCCTTGTATAGAAAGACTTTCAGGCAAAGAGGATGATCTATTACCTCCTTTGGAGCATGGTGATGAAGAACCTTCCAAAGAAGAAGAAGAGGAGGCCAAGAAAGATGAATATGTACCTCCAAGCATCTTAAAATTCATAAAGGATCATCCACAGGAACTTATAATTGGTGAACCATCCATCGGGGTAAGAACTCGCTCTTCTCTTCATGAATCTTTTTCAAATTTTTGTTTTGTTTCCGAAATAGAACCAAAAAATGTTTCTACTACTTTAAATGATGAATTTAGGTTTTTGGCTATGAATGAAGAGTTAGAACAATTTGAGCGATATAATGTTTGGAAATTAGTTGAAAGACCATCTAATCACCAGGTTGTAGGTGTAAAATGGATTTTTAAAAATAAATTAGATTGTGAGTCAAGAATCTCTAGAAATAAAGCACGATTAGTAGCACAAGGATATTCTCAAATCGAGGGGATAGATTTTGATGAATCTTTTGCACCCGTTGCTAGATTAGAGTCTATAAGAATTTTTCTAGCATTTGCAAGCTTTAAAAGAATAAAACTATTTCAAATGGATGTGAAAAATGCTTTTCTAAATGGGTTTGTAAAAGAAGAAGTTTAGGTTGAACAACCCCCCGGTTTTATTAGTGAAAAATTTCCAAATCATGTTTATAAACTAGAGAAAGCGCTTTTTGGTTTAAAACAAGCGCCCCGTGCATGGTATGAAAGACTTACATAATTTTTATTAAAGCACGGTTATATTATGGGAAGTGCGGATAATACTCTCTTCATTAAGCACAACAATAATAATATAATTATTTTACAAATATATGTTGATGATATTATTTTTGGATCTACTAATGAAGAGATGTGTAAAGAAGTTATTTTAGTGATGAAAAATGAATTTGAAATGAGTCTTGTAGGAGAACTTTCTTATTTCCTTGGTTTTCAAATATCACAAAGAATTGATGGTATCTTTGTATGTCAAACTAAATATGTCCATGATATGCTTAAACGTTTTGGATTTGAAAACCTTAAACATGCTTCTACACCAATGAGTGCATCACTAAAATTAGGAGAAGATGAATCAGGAATTTCTATAGATCAAACTTTATATAGAGGTATGATAGGATCTCTACTTTATCTAAGTGCAACTAGACCCGATATTATGTTTGACGTATGCTTATGTGCTCGATTTCAAGCCAATCCAAAAGAATCTCATTTAAAAGCGGTAAAACGAAGTTTTAGATATCTCATTGGGTCATCTAGACTAGGATTATGGTACCCACACAATAATTCATTTACACTTCACGGCTACTCCGACTCGGACTATGCCGGTTGTTCACTTGATAGAAAAAGCACGAGTGGTACTTGTCATTTTCTAGGACCTTCATTAGTTGCATGGTATAGTAGGAAACAAAATTCGGTTGCACTCTCCACCACGGAGGCCGAATACATTGCATTAGGGAGTTGTTGTGCACAAGCACTATGGATGAGCCAAACTTTAGAGGACTTTGGTTTTCATCTAAAAAATACTGAACTAAAATGTGACAACAAAAGTGCCATTGATCTCACAAATAATCCGGTACACCACTCTAGATCCAAACATATAGATGTGCGTCATCATTTCATAAGGGATCACATTAAAAAGGAAAATGTAAGGATTAGATTCATTGGCATGGACTCTCAACTTGCTGATATATTTACTAAACCTCTTCCCGATGCAAGGTTTCAAATGTTAAGATTGGAATTAGGAGTTTTAGACATCTTAGGATGAATAACATGTAAAACGCTAATGTTTTATGCAATTTGAGCAATCAAAACATCTCTGAATATTATACAATTTCTGCATAAGACTACTCTTAAGACCCCTAATCAGTATCAAAAATCAAAAATTTGAAATTCTTAAAAAATCGTGTACTATTTGCCGCGCTATCACTAACGTCGGCGCTAGCGTGGGCTTGTGATTTTTCTGTTTTTTAAAATTTCTAAAAATCAACAAAAATATGTTAGTTTATATGTACAAATTTATTTTTGTGTTTCTGTCTATTTTATTTTTGTTTTATTTGCATTATGAAAAATCAACAACAAAAATTCAAAATTCAAAATTCAAAAATACAAAAATATGTTTGTGTGAATTTTTTGTTTTTATCTCATTAAAAAATGATAAAACAACAAAAAAAATGTATGATCTTTATTGCTAATATCAAGCATGAATGAATTCTATCATTTAGACTTATTTACAATGTTAAAATTTATTCCTTCAAATTACTATGAACATTGTTTTGTTTATCATGCTTTGATATATCTATTTAAAGTGCATCAATTGTATTGAAAAATATGTGTAGAACCAAGCTTAGCATGCCTCTAAGTATGAGTAAATGTATTATGATTGATAATGATACTTTTCACTCACTTATTTTGGTAATCAACATGTGTGTTTAAATCTAAAAATGCTTGATTGTGTATTGTATTTGTACAATGAATTAAAACTTGCATAAGTTTATTGCCTACACTACATTTGAATTGCACTTATGAAATTTAGAAAAGTGGTTAAGTTTAAAAAATTGGGTTTGCAAAACAAGTGTATTCGGAGAATGTTGTCTCACAAATATAAACAAAAATTGTATATGTAGACAAATATAACTCCACCAAGCACTACTTGAACCTCCTGATAAGTCTTCATAAGCATTGTGAGTTTGAGAACCTTGGAAAGAATAGTAAGTGTCTTGTGCAAACCTTGGTTATTACACCACTTTGTTAAAAATAATGTGCATTAAAAGTGTGTGAAAGTAATTTACTTGTGTTTTATTGTGCACTTTACTTTACATATGTCTTGTATTTTATTGTTTTAAATCAATTGTTAACAATGCCCAAAATACACTTATGTGCACATCATTATCTTTCATAACACTTCTTCTCATGAGTATTGGATTCTAATGCTTTATCTATACTACTCTTTATATAAAAAATGCACAAGATAACCTAGCATGATCTCTACAATGTTTTGGTATCTCTTGAACTTAAAATTAAGTAACATTGTAGTATAATCTCTCCTTGATATGTTCATTTCATGCTTGGTATCTTTATGAAAAATATTGAGATTTCAAAAAGGTTAAAACATCTTTCAATTTTGAACTAAAACAAATATTTTTACTTATGCTTTTCATGCTTACAAAAAGATGTTTCTTATAATCTTCCGCTTTCTTACAACTCTTATCGTTTTATTTGAAATCTCTTATATACTATGCTTAAAATCTTTATCATTTCATATATTACAAAAGCTCGATCATGATTTATAACTAGCTTAAAGAATGCCTCCTTACTACCCTCACCCCACCTTCTTTTGATAATACCAAAAGGGGGAGAATAATTGAAGAAATATATATAGGAGAAATATAGAAGATTAAGGCGAGAATAATTCATGTAATCTATCATTTAGGGGGAGTAAAACATAAATTGCATTTATGTAGGGGGAGCATTAAGATAGGGGGAGTATGCACATTATCATGCTTATCATATACTATAGTTGCACTATCATCTTGCTTATCTTAAACAATAAACTATATTGTTGATTTCTTGCTAAGTGGATTTGTTATTATCAAAAGGGGGAGATTGTTGGACATGTGTGTCATATCCCTTTGTTTGAGAATAACAAATCCCAAATTGTATTTGATCTTGCTTGTTGTGTTTATAGTGTGCAGGAACTATAGGTGCAATACTCCACAGGTAGAAAACAACAGAATTCAAAAATCTGGAAGAATGCGCTACCGCGAGCGCTAGCGCTACCGCAGGCGCTAGCTCGTTCGACGAACTTGAAGCTCCATTCGACGAAACATTTCGTTCGACGAAATTTCTGTTCGACAAAAATTTCCGTTCGATGAAAGGGGAGCTCCGTTCGACGAAACTTCGTTCGACAAAAATTCTGTTCGACGAAAGTTTGTTCTGCCACGCCCCCGACGGTTTCGCAACCACTACCGCCAGCGCTAGCGCTACCGCCTGGCGCTATCTCAAGTTCGTGCACAGCGCCACGCCGCCGACGGTTTCGCAACCGCTCCACACGAATGCTACCGCAGGCGCTAGGGAGCTACCACAGGCTCTATTGTCAAGTTCTATAAAATGGTGGGCTCTCTCTCGTTTTCAAGAAGTGCTTCCAGAGAGATTACCTGTGCCATATTTCCAGAGCTACTACTCTGCCGAAAGTTCATCTCCCACTCAAATTCAAAGAAGATTTTTGGAGAAGGAAGCCACCACGCTGCATCCGAAGGACGACCGCTTCGACCTCGCTTATACTACAACGATCCTTCATCTCCGACTTCAGAGATCTCATATAGGGAGTTTCATTATTGTTAATTTTATTTTCATTCCATATTCTTTTATAATTGTTTAGTTAATTCGCCTTGTGTTGGCGACTAGGTCTGGGTAGGACTTAGGGGGAAATTTGCCTTGTGTTGGCGACTAGTTCTAGGTGATTAGATCAAGGGAGGCTCGAAGCCATATCCGGGGAAGGATTGGCTAGAGTGGCTTGTGGCCTTATCCGGGGAAGGATAGTGTAAAGCCAACCGGTTTGTGGGGATACAAGTCGGTATAGGAAAGGAAAAATTGTATTACTTTATTCGCCTCCGATTTCAAGCGCTATTGAAATCAATTTGTGTAAACACTTTGTTTCATATAATATAATCATGTCTCTTTTTGTGTTTACTTGATTTCTATCATTTGGCATAATTTATAAAATTACAAATTACAATTGTTTCCTACTTTAAGTTAAATTGATTATTTCATTCTAATTATCTCTAAACAAATTTAGTAAAAATTATCAAAGATTTTTATTCCCTTATTCACCCCCCCTCTAAGGGCGACGTAAGATCCAACAGTGTGAAACGTGTAGGGGTGATTTGGTTTATGGAAAATAAAATAAAAGGAACTACTAAACTACTCTTATGCAGGCCTTGAGTGCACTGCTTCGCTAGGCGGGATGGAAACTACGAAGGCCTTGAACGCACTACTTCGTAAGGGCGAATGGACGAGAAGGCTTGTGGATGAAATGGTTCACACTGGTGGAGTCGAGGTGGATTACACGGTATGGAATGGCGGGTTGCGGAGTGAAATGGAGTGGGGTGGAATGGATTTGCTGGCGCACCTCAAATACACATATAAACGAAATAATTTCATACAAAGATGAAATAAGAATCAACACAAGTTTATAATGTACATCATCACTAAAATGAGGATTACAATTATATACATCAATGCAAGTTTGAGAAAAGGCAAGAGATATGACCAAATCCGGAGGCTTGTTGTAGATTCTCGGTAGGAATCGCCGGGTTGTCAATCCGCGTCCTAGCTCGGTCCCAACTATCTTCCGGGGTAGAGGAGGGCTGTCACTTCCTCCCAATGGACCCGCCTTCTCCGGTAAACTATAATCTGGCCAGGTCCGATACGAAGAACTCTTTGCTTGGCGATGAAGATGAGGGTGGAATCCTCTCCTGGAAGAGCTTGGATGATGGAGGCGGCCGAGAGGATGCTCCGACTATGGATTTGCAAGGAAATATTGGTCGGAGCGCCTCCTTAAGGTGGGCGACGATGGAGAGGCAAAAAAGGGGCGGAACTGGAGCCCTGGGAGCGGGAAAGACGATTGATCCGGATTAGGGCGGAAATTTGTGCTTTTATAGAAAATAATCAGAAATTTGGTCACGCACGGTCGAATGCACGACCGTGCATGAACCGTGCGATATTAATTAAGAATAATACCCAGGAAGACGACCCAGAGCGCCCGTGCATTTTACTCATGCACGGTCGAAGCTGACCGTGCGTACAAACGCACGGGCAAATTTAGAAAGCCAAAAACAAGGCTAAACAGGTCGATCGTGCGATTCATTCGCGCACGGGCAACTGGCCATGCATAGAGACGCATGATCAACGATAGAACATCATTTTCCACCATAGAAGAGAACACACGATCACATACGACCGTGCGTCAAGGAAAACGCATGACCGTGCGATATACGCAGACATGAATTCTGGATAAAAAAAATGGATGAACTATCCACCGGCATCAGCCACAACACAGCTGGGAATACCCCTCCAGCTCAAGCATAAACGCATAAATAGAATGGGGAGCACATTGTGCTTGCCCCCAACAATAAAGCGCGCAATTGCGCACCACAATGGGCCAAGAAATTGCACTAATTGTGTAAGTGCGTACGAGTAAAATATAAGCAATTAAGAACTGAAAATGAAGTGCAAAAGCAGGAAAACTGGCCCAGATGAGTCCATAAAAGTGTATATAAATGGGACTCATCACACCACCAGACTTACCTATTTGCACGTCCCGAGCAAACAAATTCTAAGCAAACGGGGAAAGAAAAGTAGATGGCTTAAAATTACAAAATAGAGTACCATGCGAAGTCGCATGCTCACATGCATAAGAAAAATAATAGAGAATATTTCTCATTATACAAACAGTTTATAGATTTCTAAAAGAGTAAAAGCATATTACAACTACTCAAAATGGTGAACTATGGTGAATCATCCGGTCACGCATACCGAGAAAGTAAACTAAGCTCTGAGATGAGCATTGATCAAGATTGGGGTGCAGGACAAACTCCACCGAAATCCATCGGTGTCGGTGACCATAAGCTCGCCCGGTCACATTCACTCCACGACACTAGATTGGATCAAGGCGTGAGTCAGTAGGACTTTAGGTTAGAGATGGGGCTTGGGTTACGGTGAGGTAAACAAAGATAAACATGGAGGCAGAGCACAACTAACCCAATAAGAGCTTAAGGTAGAGCTACCCGCACGACTATAAATAAACAAGTGCACCACACCCCCAGACTTGGACTTTTGCGACATAGGTGTGTGCACCGCCTACTCCCAATACCAATACTTACAAAATTTTCAGTTTAACTTTTTCATAACAATCTTTTCTTTTCTCTTTTTTTCTTTCTTTTCATTTTCATTCTTCTTTTTCTTTCTTTTCTTTTTCAGCAAATTTTTCAATAAACACACCGACAGTTTCCACTATAAAAATTACCGCATCAGCACCTCAATAATGAAAGTAAAATAAAACTAAAGCTCGGATTTGGGTGTGCGACTAGGATCGGCTTGTAAGATTTTGGTGAGATAAAAGTGGAGCTGAATCAAGAGGATGGGGTAGGCACAAAGGGGCTAGCAAGGGTAGACGATAGGCATGAAATAAAAAGTTCAACCTGGCCAAAATAATGGCCTACGTCATTCTCACGCACTAGAACTATCCCATGCCAATGCTTCAAGAATCGCTTGGGGTAAGTTCTAACCACCGAGAAAGATTCTCCTTTCCTCGACTCAAGCAATACGAGTCTAGCGATCATTTACACACTTCCCTATGCTACTGTTTGATTCACAACGGATTCACCATTTGAGTAGAGTAAACAACATTTACACTAATAGAAAAAATATAAAACCATAAGTATTAAAAGAAGTCTAATCTACACAAATTTCTATGCAACCGAGCACTCGACTAGGAGCACCACTGGAGTCAACATTTTACTTCGCTACATAGTCCTAAGCCAGCACCTAGACTTTCCCAAAAAAGAAGAAGAATTAAATTCAACTCGAAGCACGCATACAGATGAGTACGCGCTCAAGTGGGTGATGTGGTGTGCAAAGAAAATGAATAAAACTAGATAAATGAAATACAAAAACTTCTAGCATGCATTGACATTGAGTGTGTGTAGTGGGTAACAAATACAACAGCTCTCCCCAGACTTAATCTAAACATTCCAATACAAGATATACAATAAAGACTAAAATAAAAGCTAGGGGAAGAGAAGTTACCCAATGCTCAACAAGTGAGCATACCAGAAGATGCGTGTAAACCAAGACAAAGCTGCAGCATCCCCATCCAGAAAATGAACCTGCAGGGGTGAGCTCGGCAAAAACAAAAGAAAATAGACAAACTAAAAAGAAATGCAAATAACTAAACTGACTAGATAAAAAATGCAGGAAAAGGAAAGATAACTACTGGGGTTATTGTCTTCCCAGCACAACTTATTCAAATTTAAAACAGTTCGAGCGAATGGGTGTATGAAAAAGGAAATGTACAGGTAACTGTTATAATATGTGTGTCAGTAACGAGCACCGATACGTTGACAGAACAGTTACTCCTCTACCTAAATAATAATACCTGCTCATCACAGGTAGAGGAAGCAGAAAGTAAGAAGTGGAGGAGGAGTCCTCCTCACTATTCTCACCAAAATATATCTCCATGCCCAGCAAGGTATCGTCTTCTTCAGGATGGGTGCAGGAGGAAAAGGCAATGAGTAGAGCTTCCACCATGGAGGGGGGGTCAACCTCCTCACATAAGGGACTGCTCTCCTCATTAGCATGATCAAGATGCTCTGAGTCCTCTTGGAGTCCCTGTGAAGAATCAACCTGCATAGGCTCAGACACTGAAGAAGGGTGGTCAGGAAAGAAAAGAGAAGAATAACATAAATGATCAAAAATTGGGGGAGTGGTCCTGGTCTCACTCCCATCAGGTTGAGGTAGTAAGATATTGTCGGCATTATCGATAATGCTGCAAGGCTCGGCAGGATCAATAGTGGCCTGACCTATGATTTGGACTTCCTCCACCGGTGCTGAGGAAAAATCCTCTTCACCTTGAAAGTTGTCCTCCTCCATAGGAATAGGCATAACACATAGATCACCAGCCTCTTCCTGCGATGCACCCTCGATAATGTTGTCAGAAATGAATGTAGAACAATGCACAAAAAGGGGAGGAGTTGGGCTTGGATAAAAGTCAAGCACCAATTCCTCACAAAGAATCGAATCCACGCATGGTAATATATGCATAGGGGAGATGGGCTTAGCCATGTCAGAGCCTAGATCAACCACAACTCTGATGAGCATGTCTGCATCATTCCCTTCAAAACTTGAAGGTGATACATCAACGTAATCAGAGGTGGATGGTGTGCTGTCAGAGTTAGGAGTCGGGACGATCCAGATATCTGGCTTATCATCCTCGTCCAATTGGCGAAGATACACGACACAGTCCTTCAAGGCATGATCTGTGCTCCGACAAAATAAGCACTGCCTTGCTGGCTTCATTGGCACCACAGGTACTGAAGCCGCAAAGAAGTATGCCGGTAAAGGCTTAGAAGTATAGCCATTGGACTTACGCGCACCATATGGAGTACCAGACGAAGTCGGTGCTCCATATACTGGGCCTTGAGTGCTAGGGCCATTATCTCCCTTTGGACATCTATCAATAGAATGAGATATATCTCCACACAAACGGCAACGAATATTAAATGAAGCGCACTTGTGTGAAGATAACTAGATTCAAAAGAAAAAACACTATTGTGCAAAATACTACACCCAACAATAATTTACTAAGGCAACTTAATATAAAACAAGAAAAAGGAATAACAAGAACTGAAATAAAATGAAGGATGCAATTTACAAATGGAAGAACTTCTATCGCAGGTTCTCCCTCTCCAGAAAACTCACACGACTGTGTTCCCCGACAACGGCGCCAAAAACTTGATGAGCAAATCTAGCACACCGCTATAGGCGGCACCAAGACTGCGGCACGAAACGCTAGTGTACCGATCGTTCAAGTAATAAAAATGGGATTGATCCCCAAGTATCGAATCTCGTAGGAACACAGTAAGGTGGAGTTATTTATCGAGGAAGGACTTGAGATCGAAGTCCTTTTGGTCGGTTGAAACTTGTAGGGGGTGATTTGGTTTATGGAAAATAAAAGAAAGGGAACTACTAAACTACTCCTATGCAGGCCTTGAGCGCACTGCTTCGCTAGGCGGGATGGAAACTACGTAGGCCTTGAACGCACTACTTCGCAAGGGCGGATGGACGAGAAGGCTTGCGGATGGAATGGTTCGCACCGGCGAAGTCGAGGTGGATTACACGGGATGGAATGGAGGGTTGTGGAGTGGAATGGAGTGGGGTGGAATGGATTTGCTGGCGCACCTCAAATACACATATAAACGAAATACTTTCACAAAAAGATGAAATAAGAATTAACACAAGTTTATAATGTACATCATCACTAAAATGAGGATTACAATCATATACATCTACGCAAGTTAGAGAAAAGGCAAGAGATACGACCAAATCCGGAGGCTTGTTGTAGATTCTCGGTAGGAATCGTCGGGTTGTCAATCCGAGTCCTAGCTCGGTCCCAACTTTCTTCCGGGGTAGAGGAGGGCTGTCACTTCCTCCCAATGGAACAGTCTTCTCCGGTAAACTACAATCTGGCCACGTTCAATGCGAAGAACTCTTTGCTTGGCGATGAAGATGAGGGTGGAATTCTCTCCTTGAATAGCTTGGATGATGGAGGCGGCCGAGAGGATGCTTCGGCTTTGGATTTCAAGGAAATGGTGGCCGGAGCGCCTCCTTAAGGTGGGCTGCGATGGAGCGGCAAAAAAGGGGCAAAACTGGAGCTCTGGGAGCGGGAAAGACAATTGATCCAGATTAGGGAGGAAATCTGCGCTTTTATAGAAAACAATCAGAAATTTGGTCACGCACGGTCGAACGCATGACCGTGCGATATTTATTAAGAATAATACCCAGGAAGACGACCCAGAGCGCCCGTGCATTTTACTCACGCACTATCGAAGCCTACTATGCGTAAAAACGCACGGGCAAATTCAGAAAGCCAAAAACAAGGCTAAACAGGTCGATCGTGCGATTCCTTCACGCACGGGCAACTGCCCATTCGTAAAGACGCACGATCAACGACAGAACATCGTTTTCCACCACAAAAGAGAACGCACGATCACATACCACCATGCGTCAAGGAAAATGCACGATCGTGCGATATACACAGACATGAATTCTGGATAAAAAATGGATGAACCGTCCACCTGCATCAGCCACAACACACCTGGGAATACCCCTCCATCTTAAGCATAAACACATAGAAAGAATGGGGAGCACATTGTGCTTTCCCCAATAATAGAGCGCGCAATTGCACACCACAATGGGCCAAGACATTGGACTAATAGTGAAATCGCGTACGAGTAAAATATAAGCAATTAAGAACTGAAAATGAAGTGCAAAAGCAGGAAAACTAGCCCAGATGAGTCCATACAAGTGTATATAAATTGGACTCATCATAATACAATGCTGAACGTCAGTTGTGTGCCTAAGTAAGCCTGCAACGCTCTCCACTCCCTCGATGTAAATCGTCCATCCCGATCCGCCATGGTACCGAACAAACTGATCCACAAACCATCGTACCAAATCTCCGACCGATGTGTCCTTTCTGACAGGAATGAATCGGGCAACCTTCGTCAATCTGTCAACAATCACCCATATCAAGTCATTCCCCGCATATGATCATGGGAGACCGTGTATAAAGTCCATCACGATGTCGTCGAACTTCCACTCCGGCACCGGGAGTGGGTGCAATAATTCGGTCGGGTTCTTGCATTCCGCCTTCACAAGCTGGCAAGACTCGCAGTGAGTCACAAAATAAGTAATGTCCCTCTTCATGCCCGGCCAATACATGGCCCTCTTCAAGTCCACCGCCATCTTGGTGATACCCAGGTGCACCGAATACCTACTGCAGTGATCCTCTGTCATGATGACTTCTCAAAGCCGACCTCCTGCCGGTACGTACACTCGGCCCCTAATACTCAACAGGTTGTCCCTCAATGAATAATCTCCAGCTGAGCCTGCCTCCAAAGCTCTAAATATCTGCTCTAGCTTGGCATCCTGCCTTTGCCCATCCCTGAAGCAGTCTCGGATGTCATATGTGGTACTAATCACCGCCAGGTACTCCTTATAAATCTCTGGATCATCCTCGAATACTAAGGAGATCTGCATGCCCTCGAACAACCGTACTAGCTCCTTGGCCATCAATCAGGGCTCTGCTCCCGACGTGGTAGCTCTCCTGCTCAGTGCGTCGGCCACCATATTCGCCTTTCCTAGGTGGTAATGCATCGTGTACTGGTAGTCCGATATGAACTCCACCCAGCGTCTCTGTTGAATGTTCAGCTCCTTCTGCGTATCCACGTACTTCGGATTCTTGTGATCTGAAAATATGTCGCAGTGGACGCCATAGAGGTAGTGCCGCCAGATCTTTAGAGCAAAAACAACCGCTCCCATCTCCAAGTCATGCACCGGGTAATTCCGCTCATAGTTCTTCAACTGGCGGGAAGCGTATGTTATCGCGTACCCATTCTGCATCAAAACGACACCCATCCCCTGGTAAGACGCATGTGTGTACACCTAGAATCCTTCCTTTCACGATGGAAGGGCAAGGATGGGGGCCGTCGTAAGCCGACCCATTAGCTCCTGGAAGGCCGCCTCGCACTGCGACGTCCATGTGAAGGCAGTATCCTTCTTGGTCAAGGATGTGAATGGGAGGTCTATCTGGGAAACCCCCGTACAAACTTCCAATAATAACCGGCAAGTCCTAGGAAGCTCAGCACGTTAGTGGCCATCTTTAGTGGTGGCCAATCCTGTACTGCCTGGATCTTCATCGGGTCCACTGCTAGGCCAACTCCATTGATATATGACCTAGGAAGGCCACCTCCTTCAGCCAAAACTGACACTTACTGAACTTCGCATACAGGCGGTGATCCCGTAGCTTCTCCAATGTTTGTGCCAAATGACGTGCATGTTCCTCCTCCGTTATTGAATAGATGAGGATGTCGTCGATGAACACAATGACAAAGATGTCGAGATATGGCTCGAACACTCGGTTCATCAGGCTCATAATTTCTGATGGTGCATTCATGAGCCCGAATGGCATCACAGTGAACTCATATAGTCCATATCGGCTGCTGAAAGCCGTCTTCAGGATGTCCTCCTCCTGAATCCGTAGCTGATAATACCCTGACCTCAAATCCAGCTTCAAGAAGTAGTGAGCTCCTTCCAGCTAGTCAAATAGCTTGTCTATCCTCGGCGGAGGGTATGTGTTCCGCACTGTCAGCCTGCTCAGTGCTCTGTAATCGATGCACAATCGGAGTGTCCCATCCTTCTTCTTCACAAATAGCACCAGAGCTCCCCAAGGTGAGGAACTCGGTCTAACGAACCCTGCCTCTACCAGCTCCTGCAGCTGGCTCTGAAA
This sequence comes from Dactylorhiza incarnata, assembly GCA_033032865.1. Taxonomy (NCBI): domain Eukaryota; kingdom Viridiplantae; phylum Streptophyta; class Magnoliopsida; order Asparagales; family Orchidaceae; genus Dactylorhiza; species Dactylorhiza incarnata. Next base: position 17,962,467 of record JAWHQI010000022.1, on the reverse strand, counting down.
CTCCACTAGCTCCTTCGGGGCCATCCGATAGGGAGCTCTAGATACTGGCTTAGCCCCCGACACCAGTTGGATCTGAAAATCCATCTCGCGGTGCGGTGGTAGCCCTGACAACTTCTCCGGAAATACATCTGCAAAATCCCGCACTACAGGGATACTAGCCACCGAATCCTTCGCCTCGATCGCCTCGAACAACACCTGGTATACCTCATTTCCCTGTAGGTTGGCCTTGACAGCCTTAATAGATGATAATAAGAGATGGGAGGGAGGTTTGATACCTTCGACTACTACTTCCATGCCCTCGTGCTTTAGAACAATCCTTCTCGCCGGGCAATCAATCCGTGTATGGTTCCAATACAACTAATTCATGCCTAGGATCAGATCAATGTCCTTCATCTTTAAGAGCGTCGCCGGTGCTTCGAACATCTTCCCTCCGATCTCCACATTCATGTTGCACTTTGCATTTGTTACTCTCTCTGATCCGTCCGGGAACCGCACCCTCCTCTGAATGCCCTCGAAGTGCTATACTTGGTCCAGATCGTCCACGAACTCTTCCGAGACAAATGAGTGTGAGGCACCCATATTAAATAAAATGTATGCGGGCTTGCCGCAGACGAGTACAATACCTGGGTGGTTTTTGTTTGTTTGGTTCAATGCTAAGGTAAAACTAAAGTTTACTAAGTGCTAATGAACATAAAAAGAAAACATTTAAAGTACCTATAATGACCCTTGCGGGGTTTCGGGGCTGAGCTAGGTCCAGAGCGTACATATGGTCCCTGTTTTGTCTCTGATCTCTGCCCTGAAATCCACGGCCTCAACCACGTCCTCGACCCCTAAAATGCTGAGTCGGTGGGGTAGCCTTCAGTGTTGGTGGTGCATTCCTCTGAGGGCAGTTCCTCCGGATGCGGCCTGTTTGGTGGTAGTGGTAGCACTCAATGGGGGATGTGGACCACCTCCTCCTATACTTGGCATCTCTCGCATCTGTAAGGGCTGAGGAGCCAACACTACCAGCTCCCTCTGCTCATGCCTGTCATCCTGGCGGGATCGGTCCTCCGCTCTTCTCTCTCCAATGTAACGACCCTTATGCTGGTCTCTCCTTCCACTCCTTCCCTGGTCCTCTGTCGGCCTCTTCCTACCTCGAACAAGGTGCTGGTCAGCTTCCAGCTTCTTGGCCATCTCCAAGATCTTGGCCATGCTGCTGTCAGAGATAAATAGGAGGGCCTGCCTCAGCTCATCACGGAGGCCCTTGTAGAATCTTTTTGCGTAACCTGCATCATCCAGTTGATAGGAGTCCGCAAACCGGGCCAGGTGTTTGAACTCCGGGTGATACTCCACCACTGTCCTGCTACCCTGCCTCAACAGCAGGAACCTGTCTTCCAGCTCATCCCTTGCTGATTGTTGTACGTAGTGCTCCAGTAGCGCAATCTTGAACTCATCCCATGAGATGTTAGCCGCCTCGAGTACAGCATAGGTGGTGTTCAGTAGTGACTTCCACCACCTCTTTGTATGAGATTCAAGGCATGAAACCACTATGGGTACTGCCATGTCTTTCGGGCACTGTATGCCTGCCAGCATCTCGTACATGATGTCCACCCACTCCTCAGTCCGTACAACTGTCTTCGTCCCGAGGTATGATGCAGAGGAAACACCTCGGAAGGCACTCATCCAGTTGGCCCAGGGTTTGGCTGAGTAGTCGGTGCCTATTGTGCCCTGAATGCATCTAGTATGGCCGTCCTTGTCTAACCCATCTCCATTTGCTGGAATGTAGTAGGAGCCGGTGGTGGTGGGATGACGTTTGGAGTCGGAGGCACTCCATGCTGTGGGGTAGGGTTGGTCGTGGGCTACAAGAAAAAATTAACACTCGTAAGAGCGTTTGCCTAAGAAATTTAGTTACAGGTGGACTTTTCATGTGATTCCCATATGGGCACACCATTGCTTCCGCTGCTTAGTTTGTCCTCAAACTAATCTCGCGCGGGGTGGACCAGTGTTGGTGGACTCCTTTTCTTCGGATCAAGGTTTGCTCTGATACCAGTTTGTAAGACCCCATTTTTTCTTTCAAAAACCCGGGTCTTATGCCCAGAACCGCCGCTTTGCGGTGGTACCATCACTCGGGAAGGTCGCCACTACAAAACGGAGATTCATGCCCTGTACATCAATTTCCTCACTATAATTTCACTCGCGAAAGCATAAACTACTAAAGCTAAAAGACACTCACGGATCCTGTCATCGGTGCTCCCGTGCTAGACTGTCCTGCCTCCATCTGCACCGGCCTCTGGTGCTGCAACATCTCCTTTGTACCCTAAAATGATAAGGTCCACCGACCGTTAGTCAAAAGACTTAGCCAATCCCCCACCCCTCCCCCGGTGACTCCTAGGAACCATGCGGGAAGGATGAAGCGGAGGACATCAAGGGGTAAAATCAAAAGCAGGTGATAACGAGTCTAACTATGGAAGGGTCTATCGGTAAGCAACATATAATACAATGAGTAAGCAGTAGGAAGTAAAACAGTAGCATGTAAGCAGCATTAATAAGTAAAGAAGTAGTAAAGAAATAAAACCTTAATTTATAGAAATGCCCACACAAACCTATAAACCAAGGGGTCGTTTAGTAGGGCCTATCGTATAAAAATTCTCATAACCAATTTATACGATAGTGGTAAGGGTTAATATGCAAAGTTTATCATATGTCATGCAAGGTATGCAGATTAATGTTATGTTCATACAACTGCAACTCACACACTAAGACTCTATGCGCACATACCTTTAGTTCCCCTTTTTGGAGATAACAAAACTCCCAGGATACTTCCGTAGTGGCAAACAGAAGCGGTGGGTTGGGCCTCGCCCACCTCTAGGTTGGTATCTGCACGACCTAACCTAGACCTATCGTACGCCTCAATGCTAAGAACACAATAGCGGAGCTCCTGCGTACTCTTACTAGTTAGTCCACCAGACTTTTCTTTGGTAAAGTGTTAGGCACACTTACCGAGTCAAACTATCGACGTCGGTGCGACGACCATCGGCACTAATGACTCACCAACTTATGCACATACAATATGTCCTATTATATCCCGAGCCATAAGCTCCCATGGCTAACCTACCCGTTATCATAACCATCCGAGCCGACGGCTCGCCGGACCAACCCGTCCGTACAAACAAACACTACTGAGTCCACCAGCTCATAGGACTAGCTAGTCCACAACCAAACCACTGAGCCTACCGCTCATAAGACCAAACAACTAACCTCCCAGAACCACGGGATGTGGGTGTGTGAATTATTAAGTTAATCTTGCATCGCCATTTATTCCTACATTTTAGGGTTAGCCAAGGACTTCTCGAGGACTACCCTATAAGGGGCTCACCACGGTACTAGGAGCTACAATGGGATGACACCCCAAAGATCCCTTTCCAAGGTACTTAGTATTATTAGTGGCTGCCCACAAGTACACCCTCCTTAACATTACACTTGGATTACCCTATGTACTTCATGACCTTCTAAGGGGAAAGACAATCTTTCGTCGGTCCCAGACACAACCTTCTCCTTAGCTAATCGGGTACACCCAACATATAGACCTCCAATGGTGACGACACATCTCCCATAATAGGCTAGGTACACCATCTACCTTTCATTCCCACCTAATGAACCATGAATTACTCAGGTTTTACAGTTTTACTACACGCAGACCAAATGAGTTATATGAGTTATATAAGGGGAGGTACCCCAAATATTCAACCAACTGACTCAAGATTATTACTGGGTGGCTATCATGATATTCTAAGCCTAAATCCAGAGGATCATATATTTTCTGAATTAATTTGTCATTTATTATAATTTTCCTCAACATTGACCCAATATGAAATTGAACATAAAGTATATAATCCTCTTTTGGTATGGGCTCCAAAAAATCATGGAAAATCTAGGAAGTCAAAAAAATAGTAACTACATAATATTAAAATTTTGCAGTAAGGGGATGGCCTCTAATTACAATATTGAACAATTACCCCAAATTAGAATTTAAAGAAGGAACCACTAAAAATAATTGCCTAATAAATATGGGAAAATTACCTAACCTTTATATTAATCAGAAAAGTTTCCTGGCCAAATTTCAGATTTTATCAAGACTAATTAATCACATAAATAAATATTCCAAGTAAACACATACTAGGGAAAATTATGAAGGAACCTATTGACAAGTAATTTTAAAAATTATACAAAAATTCAGAGAGATTTCTATCGTCCTAAAATGTCATACCACCAAGTTTCCTAATTTTCCAGAGGATATTTGGCCCTTAATTATTTATTACATTCTTAATACCAAATAGATGGCTTGTGAATGAAGTGCTAAATAAATTAATTCAATAATTACCCAAAAATTACTAGAGATCTATTACATGACTATGAGGGTACCACCACATTTTCATTACCATCCATGATTATTTGAGCATATAAATTTCTCTCCTAAGGAGGTTCCCAAAAATGGTTATAACCCAAATCAGAGTGAATAATAAGTCCTAAAATTCTATTAAAATTTCCTAGGGAATATTTACACCCCATGAACTTATCTACCAAGTTTCATGACCATCCAAGGACATATGCCCCTATGTCCTTCACAAGGCTTAGAGTGCAACCCTAGGGTTAAAACTAGGGTCCTAGGGAATATCAACCCCACATCACCCTAATTTTACTCATGGCGGTGTCTTATGTGACCCTAAACCAGTGGCCAAAGTTTCACACCACATGGATGAGGTTTGACCACCTAATTCCACCATATGCACTTTTAACCTAGTTTGACCTAGTTTGACCAAACTTGGGTTATCCAATTACCCAACCAAAGCAGTCCCAATTTGGCTGCAATGTTTACCAGGGTCATATAAGGACCCTAAAGAGCACGAACCAAAATTTGGAGGGGATTGGAGGGCAATAGACCCTATAATTAAATAATATATGAATTATTAAATTATTACCAAAACCTTAGAAAAATGATCTCCTAAAATTCCCATCTTTGGATATGTTAAGTGGGTTGGCACAATTAGCCTAGGTTTCAATTTTCACGCCAATTTCATTTCTCTATCAAAAGTTATAAAAGAAAAGGTGACTGCCCTACCCTAGGGACCAATCCCACCAAAATGGCTCTACAGGGAGTTACAGTGCCCCTATTGGGCTGAAACAAATTTTCAATTAAACTACACACCAAAGGCTACAACTTTGATGTTGGGCACTTTTTCATCAGAGGGGCTCTAGTATTTTTAATAATTAAAACAAAACTCTACAAATAGTGTGACATAAATACAAATATTAAAATAACATATATAATGATCATTGCACAGATCATGGCGCAAATCCGACGGCTCGTGGTCGTCTTCTACCTCCAGCTAAGGGCTCGGATTAACCCATCCTTGGCTCCCTTCCTCCCCATTTTCTCAGCCACCTGAGTGCCGCCCCGGCCGGGCAATGCCACCACCACCTTCGTTGAGGTGGTGGCCGGCGATGATGGGTGGTTGGCCGGCCGGAGGAGGCCGAAATAGGGAGTTATAGAGGGGGAAAAGGCCATGAAAATGTGGCCTTTCAGGTGTTTGATTCGAGCCCAATTTGGCTAGAATCAAGCCCCAAGATTGATGGAAATCTAGCACTAGCGGAGGGGAAGTGTATCAGACCTGATTCGTGGCCTGGTGTCGCGTATTCCGACGGATTGCCTTGGACGATGGTGGTGCTTTTGGTGCCATGTCGATCTAGTCTTCTGGTGCTCAATTTCTTCGAGGAAGAGGGGGGTTTCATTCCTTTCCGACCTCTGAAGATGTTAAAGAGTTCAATTGGGACATCAATTGACATTAACACCATTGATGATGATTTCAGTTTCATATGGGGGGAGGGGGTCAGGTGAATTGGGCATCAATGTGGCTGGAGAAGGATGGAAACTTATCCTCTCCTTAAGGGGAGATGAATGGTGCCATTATTGGAGGAGATGGGAGGTTTCCTCTTCCTCTCCATTAACTCCCACTTCCTTTTCTCTCATTCAAATTGGGGTTTTCTCTCTCCTGGCGGATTATCCCAAATTTTAATGTCCTATTCAGTAGCACTCAACCCCATTAGGTGGTGGACCACCTCAATTGGGTCTAGGCCAAGAGGATTGGGCTTGATTTGTGCAAATTAGGTCATTTTGAACTAAATTTAGGACAAGGTTGACTTTGGTCAAATTGACCATTTTGGTTGACCACAATGGGTGGGTAGTGACCCCTTGGACTCCCTTATGTGTTATGAAGGTCTAGGTGGAGTCAATTGGGAAAGGTGAGGGTCAATTGACCCTTAATAGGTAACTTTGACCAAAATAGAGCAATGGTTGACTTTGGTAAAATTGGCCAAATTGGAGGCCCCATGATGTGGCTTTTTGGTCCATTGGGTTTCTAGTATCCTTATAAGGGTAGGGGTAAGGTCAATTTGGCATGGTATAGGCCAATTGGCCCTAATTAAGCTACTTTGACCAATTTAGTGTTAGGGTTGACTTTGGTCAATTTGGCCTCTTTGGTTGACCCCAATGGGTCCCTGGTGCTCTAAGGGGACCCCTAATGGGTTAGGGATGTTATGGTGGGGTCAAGGAATCAAGGCGAGGCCCAAAAGTCCAACCCTAGGCTTAGAATCTGAAAATTGCTATTTGCAGACCACTTGGGTTTTCTCCTTCTTAGCTAGGTTCACATGATCTTAAGCTCTTCCTATGGTTTTGTCATGAACTAGTCATGACAAAACCAACTTGGGGGTCTAGTTGTTTGGGGGATGTTACACTATCTGGGTGAGCTTGCCAATAAGAATAATCTATTTTGTAGTTAGAAGAAAAATTATTAAAATCCTAAGAAATTAGTCGTGAAACTCAGAAAAAATATTTTCATCAAAGTTGGAATAATTATTTTCATTAAAACAGGAAAAATTATGATCGTAATTAGTATCAAAATTATTTGCATAAGATTGAGAAAAATTATTTTCATAATATAAATTTGGAGAATATGAATGAAAATAACATTCCCCACTTTGATGAAGCGCACCACAATAATGAACTAATTTTGCGCTTTCGTGTGACTTCCAAGAGATTTACTTTGTTTTGAAGCTCGGCAACTTTGACGGCCAAATGAGATAACATTTTTTGTGAGAAAGAAAATTAGACAACGGTCACTTAATAGAATGGAATTTGAAAAGGAAATCAAAAAGAGAAATGGGGCCGGAGAAAGAGAATGATAAAAGTAATACAATTTATGCTTTCAAAATATCAACAAAATAAACTGCCAGGCAATGACGCCAAAACTTGATACATAATATTTAGGATATAATTATTCTTCAAATTCTATGAACTATAGGCAAGATCACATATCGTTCATTGATTAGGATATTTAAAAATAAATATCAAGTTCTGTATTCCACTGGACTGTTGATTACTTCTATTAACGCAAAATTAATATTATTTTATCCAAATAAAATAGTTGATTTTGTAAAGAAGAATGATAAAAGATAAAGAAGAAGAGTATTTGATCTAGAATCCTCCTTAAGTGAAATAATTTGTCAATCTAAATTTCATAAGCAATTGAAGATAAAAACTAGTCTGTGGAGGTTCCCAAATTATGAAAGCGCCTCTCGAGAGAGAACGCTACCAACTAACCTTAGGTTGAACAATTAAGACCCCTCGGCCAGTCGAAACCCCTAAGCTTGCTTTACGAGGTGAACCCCACTATTAGATTTGACTCCAATTTGAAAGATTTATGTTGTTCCCTCTCGAGGAGTGCATACAACTTCTTTTACCCTTGAGCGATCTTCTCATATTCACGGATCTCTCGATCAACTAAAATATGGTTCATTGATTGAAAAACATATGTCGATAATATGAAATCAATATGATAAAAATCAAAGGTAAATCATTATTTCTAAAACAAAGGTGTACAACCGCTGTGTTCGCCAAGGGGATGAAGGAGAATTCGGCATCAACTAAGCGAGCCAATGAAGCGAGCGGAGACTCAATGATCAACCTGCGAGAAGAACACGGCAGGGAAGTCTGGGTATAGCTCGCATGAAGGCTGCCGAGCTGGGCTCTCGTGGGCGGATCGCATGATGGCTGGTGAGCGGGGATCTCGTGGGCCGCTGGCATAAACGCTGGTGAGTCGGGCTCTTGTGGGCCGCTCGCATGAAGGCTGACAAGACGGGCTCTCGTGGGCCACACACGGTGAGTCTGGCGAGCAGAGCCCTTGTGGGTTGCTCGCCCAGTAAGGGTCTAGGGGTGATTTTACCTGGAAGCCCTTTGTGGCCTGTAGTTAGCCCCTCCAAACAGCGGAGATTGGCTGTTGACAGACCATTTTGGGCTGCATTTAGTAAAAGTAGAAGGCGGAATTCGGCTATTAGCAGACCATAAGTAAAAAACTATTTATAGACCTTGAAGGGCACCTTTGGAGAGGGGGTCCAATCTCAGTTCTCTGAGCTTCCTTCTTCCTAGGTTATCTTGGTTCAGCTCTTAGGCTCTCCGAGGTGCCCTGTCTCAGCTTTGGCTTGGGAAGGGAAGCGCTCAAAAGATCTTTCGAGTGTGTGGTGGGATCTCCTCACTGTGACCAAGGGTTTGTGTCTAGCTCTAAGGATCCAGTTTGCTCCTTCCAAGGGATCAGTAAGTGCTAGCTGCCCCCCTCTTTTGGGGGCCCAAACTCCATAAGAGACCAAGTACTGGTTTCAACATTTTTGGTGCGATGAGCATGGAGTGCAGCTAACACAAGAAATTCCTAAGGAAGAGACATGGCAGGGGAGGATGAGCGGGACGTCGGCCTCGACAGTACACCACCACCTAATATGCCAGCAATAATAGAGATGCTGGAGGACCTCAGAAGGGACTTGCTCGAGGCATTCTAGTATGCTCTCACCACGACACTTCGGGGTCTCGCAACCCCTGTGCCCTAGGTAGCTCCTCCGTCAGGAGTTGGCGAGAATGCCCAGGGCAGAGGGCGGGAAAAGAGGCGGATGCCCAGGCGTCAGGGTGAGATCTCGCTGGGCGGGAACTTTTCCCCAGCCCGGCGAGTGCGAGCGCCGCCCCAGCAAGTGTCGTCCCGGCAGATGGGATCCTGGCTAGCGGGGTCCCGGCGAATGGTCCCCCTGCGAGTGGGAGATTGATAGTAGCAGGGTCGCTCGGGGAGCTCGCGGGGCGAGTGGAGCTGTTCAGGGGGTGAATGGGGGAAGCCCATTCTGTGAGTTGGTGCTCTCGGCACCGCTCCCCGAGGGGTTCAGGGAGCCAGCTATAATTTTATACACCGGCAAGGTTGAACCCATTCAACACCTGCAGTGGTTTGAACATATGGTCTCTATCAGGCCAATGTCTGACGCTTTCAAGTGCTGACTCTTCGCCACCACCCTGAAGGAGAAGGCCAGGGACTGGTTTCACTAGTTTCCCACAAGGTCGATCTATGCTTTCGAGGATCTAAATCGCGGCTTCTTGTTGTGCTTCTCCACTTCGAAGAAGAGGAAAAAGGACCCCGAGGTGCTCTTCAACATCAAGCAGAGGTCGGGGGAATCGTTGGCCCACTATGTGGATCAGTTACAGGACGAGGTCCTCCTCATCCAGGAGGTACAAGGGTTCAACCTCCAGCTTGCCTTCACAATAGGGTTGCGGGAGGGGTTTTTCAAGATGAACCTCAGGAGGAGGGCACCCATGTATTTTGAGGAGTTGATGGAGAGTGCAACAGAGGAGATAGAGCGGGAAGACGCTAACCCCGAGTTCATGAAGAGGTTGGCACGACTGAGCGAGCCGGAGGTTACGCAGCCAGAGGCGAGAAGTAGAGAAGAGACAAGATCCCCGAAGTTGGGGTGGAGGCATGAAGGAGGGGGATGTAGGCCCCAGGAAGGGGTTTCCCCCAAGGAGGAGGAAACTTCCAAGGAAGACCTCACTTGCTAGGGTGGAGGCAGGGCCCAAGGACACCTCCTCCCCTACCTCAGCAAACAATGGAGATGGGGCGAGGAGAGGAGGAGTCGGAGCTGGAGGAGTCGGGCTCAGGAGGAGGAACATGGGGGCGGAGGCCGAGGGGAGGGGGTATCGTTGCCATATCGTGACTTCCATCAAGAGGAAGGTCACTTTACGACCAACTGCCTGGATTTCTTGGAGATGAGAGGGGGGAGAGGCCCAACACAGCTGCAGCAGCGGCCGGTAAGAATCGAGGAAGTTCTACCCCGTGAGGAGGAGGAAGAGAGGTGTGAAGACAGGGCCGACGTATGGACCCTAGGAGGGATCAGAGTGATCTATGGGGGTGTGGGGATTTAGGCAATCCAAAAGGCGAGCCTCCATACTATGTATCGTCGGAGAGTGGCTTCAACCTGTCAGACCCCACCCCGGCAGAAAAAGTCGCATTTACTCAGAAGGATATGTCGGGTCATGAGGACCCGTTCTGCGATGCGCTGGTCATCTAGACAGCCATCGAGAACATCACTGTCTCCCAGGTCCTCGTGTATAATGAGAGCTCAGTCAATGTCATCTTCAAGAAGGCATTCGACGAGATGAAGGTGGAGGCTAGGAGGGTTTTGGCCTCGGATGGCCCGTTTTGTGGGTTCTCTGGGGAGAGAAAGGAGGTGGAAGGGGGAGTGGGACTCCATGTGGTCTTGGGAGGGCATTACTAAAATTTCCACTTTGTTATAGTGGATGCCCCCAGCAGCTACAGTGCCATCTTTGGACGACCCCTAATCAGTGCATTCTGATGCGTTCCCTCCACCTTCCACCAATGCCTCAAGTTTAGTGTGGGTGGAGTTCAGGTCCGGGTAAGGGGAGACCCTAAGGTGGCGAGGCAGTACAATATGACTGCCGTGAACACCATCTCCTGGATGGCAGAAGCATAGGAATGTGACAGGGAGATGGGGAAGTCGACAGGGCTGGAAGAGGTAGGAGAGGAGGAAAGCAGAGTAGAAGAGGAGGAGCGTGCTCAGGGAGAGGTCATCGTGAGGCCTGAGGAGGGGAAGTGGGAGAAAGAGGAGAAGAAGGTCAGGTCCAGGAAGGAGGGATGGAGGAGCTGATGGTGGTTAGAGAGGAAGAGAGGGAAGAAGGAAGAACCGAAGCGCTTACTTGCGGTGAGGGGAAGGAGAGTGACCAGGGGGAGTAACCAAGGATGGAGGCCGTGGAGGAGGTAGTGGAGCTGGAAGTCGTCATCAGGGCAGGGGCAATCAAAAAGGAAAAGATCAATGGGGAGCTCTGTTGGACATGTGTGTCACATCCCTTTCTTTGAGAATAATAAATCCCAAATTGTATTTGATCTTGTATTTTGTGTGTTTAGAGTATGCAGGAACTATAGGTGCAATACTCCATAGGTATAAAACAGATTGGAGATGATTCTCTGGAATATGTGCTAACGCTCGCGTTAGTAGTTAACGCCCAGCGTTATCAGCCGCTGAGAAGAAAATCGCTGAGACGAAAACCGCTGAGAAGAAAACCGCTGAGACGAAAACCGCTGAGAAGGAAACTGCGTTCGACGAATTGAACCTACGCTCGACAAACTCTTAAGGCGCTCGACGAAACCTGAAGGAAGCTGCGTTCAACGAACGAGGAGTTCCGTTCGACGAATTTTCTGCGCTCGACGAACATGCGCTCGACAAGCTGCGTTCGATGAACGAGGAGTTCCGTTCAACAAAATTTCCTGCGCTCGACGAACCTGTGCTCGACAAGCTACGTTCGACGAACGAGGAGTTCTATTCGTCGAACGCAGCCTGCGCTCGATGACATTGCGCCGGACAACTGCATTCGATGAACTTGAAGTTTTGTTCGACGAAATTGCTTCCGTTCGACGAAAGTTTGGTCTGACACGATCCCGACAGTTTGAACGATCCTGATGGTTGCGGTTCTTCCGTTCGACCAAGCGTGCGTTCGACGAAGGCGTGTTCGACGAAATCAGTCCCGTTCGACGAAATTGGATCGGTCTCGCTCCCGACTTTATGCACGATGTCAGCAACTGTCGTACACGATTCACTAACGCCGGGCGGTAGCCTTAACGCACGCGTTAGCTGCAGTGGTTATTTAAAGTCATAATTTCGTTGTTGCTGGGATTGGGCTGGAAGTATTATTGAAGCATCAATTCCAGAAATTTGAGAGAGCTTCCAGAAAGCATACTTGCGCCAAAACTCCATTATTGTTTATGCTACCGAAGAATGATCTCCCACAAAAAGCTTAAGGAGAATTCTGGAGGAGGACTATGTCACGCTACATCCGAAGGATGATCGCTTCGACCTCACTTATACTACAATGATCCTTCATCTCCGACTTCAGAAGATCTCATATATGGAGTTTTATTATTATTGTCTTTATTTTCATTCCATATTTTTTGTAATCGTTTAATTAATTCGCCTTGTGTTGGCGACTGGGTCTGGGTAGGACTTAGGGGGGAATTCTCCTTGTGTTGGCGACTAGTTCTAGGTGATTAGATCTAGGGGGCTCGGGGCCATATCCGGGGAATGATTGGCTAGAGCGGATTGAGGACTTCTCCGGGGAAGGATAGGCTAAAGCCAACCGGTTTGTGGGGATACAAGTCAGTATAGAAAAGGAAAAGATATTTAAATTTGTACGCCTCCGATTTCTAGCGATATTGAAATCAAATTTATGTAAACACTTTTTTCATATAATACAATCATGTCTCTTTTTGTGTTTACTCGATTTTTATCTTTTGGCCTAATCTCTACTATATTGGTTACAAACTTTTCAATTCGTATCACTTTATCTAAATTGTGTGTTTCAATCTCTTTCATCATAAAACAATTTAGCACTTGTTTCTAAATCTTAAATTGCAAATTACAATATTCTCTTTCTTTAACTAAATTGTTATTTTGCCTTCTCCTATTATAAAACAATTTAGTAATTTTCATAACATTTTTAAAAAGAATTTTATTCCCTTATTCACCCCCACTCTAAGGGCGCCGTAAGATCCAACACATGGTATCAGAGCAGGTTATTCCAATACGGCTTCACAATCGGGAATTATGGCACTTCATGATCTCGCATCTTCTATAGGGGATAATTTTTATGAAAATGAAAAATCATTATGTCCACCATTATTTATGGGTGAAAATTATAATGGGTGGAAAATTCTTATGGAAACATTTCTTAAATCTTTGGATATTAAAGTATGGAATATTACAATTACAATGCCCCCAAGTATTTTGAATAAAAATGAAATGTTTTTAAATGCCAAATCTATGAATAGTCTATATTGTGCTCTAGATCAACATATTTTCAAACTTATTTATACGCTCCCTACTGCTTTTGAAGTTTGGAACTTTCTTGAGAATACTTATAGTCTTCCTTCCACAGATGATGAACAAGAGGAATTCCTTATGGATCCAAGAGAAGAAATTGACGAGGACTCGTTCTTGGAGGAAGATCAATCAAAGAGAGAAACAATATTGGACTCATTTTTTGGCAACACATCAAGCAAAAGAGAAGACGAAAATTCAACTATGGAAGAGGAATGCGGTGAAGATGTCAAAGGAACCCTTGGTTCAAATCTTGTCTCATCCCATAGCAATGTAAGAAAATCAAAAACTTCTCTTTTTGTAACAAATTCTATTTCTACATCTCGTATGCTTAAAATTGCTAAACGTAAAATTTTAAAGTTGAAAAATACTAATTCCAAATTACGTTTAGAAAATAATTCTTTAAACGCAAACGATAAAGTATAATCAAATATTGATGTGTTAAATTCTCTTTCATGATCTTTAGTTAAAATTCCCATTCCTTGTTTAGATTGCAATCTATTAAAAGAAAAATTCAAGGATATTGAAAAAGGGCTCTTAGTTTCTAAAAGGCATAATGAAAAATTGATAATTGAAAATGATACTTTAACTTCTAAGTTAAGACAATTAAAATCTTTTGTTGAAAAAGTTCTAATTTCGGGTAATGACTTTCATCATAAGATTTTGAATAAAAATAAATTAACTTACAAAATCATTTCTAAAAAGGATCATTTTCATACATCAACTAAAAAGGAGTTTAGTTTCAACAAGAATTATGACCCTCACAAAATTCTAAAGAGTCACTATTATAAGTCTCAATATATTTTCAATCATGACTCATATTTAAAAACTCCTTTTCATGAAAATCAAACTATAAAATATTATCCTTCATATTGTAAGAGTATGTCTATAAGAAAGAGTGGAAATGAAAATCATCAAAATAATAATCAATCTTTTAAAATATATTGTAACCCACTCTTTCAACAATCTATTCTAAAGAAAGACAATCACTCTTATAAACATTCAAAGAATCCATATAATAAAATTCATTATGATTATCAACATCAAGCTATTTTGAAAAATAATTTGAATAAACATAAACCCCCAATGAATTATTTTTCAAACAACTATCATCATATAAAGATGTCACATAATCAATATATGGATTTAAGTGATAAACAACCAATGTATGAATGGAGATCCATAAAGAAAAATGACATATCTTCTTTAATTGAAAATGCCCATTCATCATTATCTTCCCAAAAGCCACCATGATGTATTTTGGTACCCAAAGGAACCATCCCACTTGGTCACCTTTGGATACCTAAATCTCTTATTCATTAATATCCATTCATTTGCATGAAGTAGAAACAATTAAACATGAAATATCAATACTCTACTTCATGATGTGCTTTATTTCCTTTTCTTTTGTTTGTTTTGTATTTTTGATCCAAAATGTTTTTGGTCTCTTTATATTTCATGGGATATGACTTACACATTTTAAGCCTTATATTTAACAAATCAAATTGAATTAAAATTGAACATTAAGTCATATATTTTTCAAAGTGACCTATCTCTAATCTTCTTAGTTCATTATCCTTTTAAATCCCTTACCCTTAATTGTCTTGAATTATCATGATAAATTGAATATTGAAATTATTATCAAGACTATTGAAACTATTTTAAAGATTGGATTTAAATGGTTTATTAAAGGGCTTAAACTAAAAATTAAAATGCGCAATGTTTTTGATTCTTTTCTATTTTTGTTTGCTGAATATGATATCCCTTATAATGAAGAATATTATCTAGAAAAATTGAAAACAAAAATTCATCTAAACGCATGTTTAATCTTTCAAAAATGCGAGTTTACGATCAAAACTTCAAACAGCCATATCTTTTGATCCGCTTGTCCGATTTTTGCGTTTAATATATTTTCGGAAAGAGCACAGAAATCTCCATCCAGCGGCAAACTAGACTTGCCCATTTTAGTTCATTTAGTGCTGTCAATTTTACCAATTTCAACTCCGTTTTAAAAGCTATCTTAGTTTGCTTGATTCAGAAATTTCTGTGTTTATGGATTTTTCATCACATAATATCCTTGTATAAATTGTTTCATATATTAATTTAGATATTATGTGTGTGATGTGTGTCACCATTGTTTGCATGTAATTTAGACCTTAGAATCATCTTGTATCATTAAGATCAAATCAAAAGTTTAATCATTTCATTCTAGGTCTAAAGAAAATTAATTTGAAAACTTCTCATATTACATGCAACATTATGTCCATTAATCCTATGTAATAACATTGCATTCATACTCATAATACTCGCATCACATCTTAGTCTATGCTTATATACTTATGCTAGGTATAACATTTACAATGTTATTCAAATTTCATGATAAGTATGTGATTTAAAATCATAAATAGAATACTAAAATTCCAACACGTGGTATCACAAACACATAGTTTATGGTTTGATCATTTGTATATATATCATGAAACTATATATTATCAAGCAAAACCAAAGATCAATAAATTCAATTATTGAATGCAATTTTATTTCAAAACTATATATTTGTGATCTTTGTCTTTGATATGATAGCATGATCATCATTTTCTAGACTTACAATTCAAACATGCTCATTCAAAAGAAAATCACCAAATCATATTGTCATATGTCTAGAAGAATTAGAATTTACATACATCATGATGATCTAACATATATTCTATGCAAAATTCTCTATAATCATAAATCATAATTCATGTTCTATCAAGAAATATCTCAAATCAATAATAGGAATTATGAATCTTATAATAAAAATTATGAATAATGTTTTCCTTACATTATTTGATGTATGAATATGCTTTGCTAGTGATTGCATGTATCTCTCATGATTGTAGACTCTAGAACCAACTTTGTAATGAAGGTATAAATCAAACATAATCATCACTCTATTCTAGATCTATAATATGAAACTCTATTTTGGAATACATGCAATATTAATATTAATCTTATGACATGACATTAAACCCATAACTCATCTTACTAGCTTTATCACTTATTGAATATTAGTAATTGTGCTAGTTATCTCATATCGTCATCTCAAAAAGTAGAAAAACTATGCGGATTTATATAACTCATCACTTTAAACAAAACCCATAGTTTATAAATTAACCCATAGTTTAAAAGCATAGGTTGTCCAAAGATTATTCACATATGACTTCATATCTCACAATAGCGGGGGTGTAGGGTTGTATGCATTAGAGACCTAACCTCTAAGTCATGTCTTGTCCTTAACCGGGGAGGGTTCCAATGGGTCCTTGCGATGCACTAGGGGAAAGAGTGCTAGGTTGAGCGTTCTCTAGTGTGTGCATATGGGATTAACACCCCAACCTACGCCATGTGTGCAGCTCCTCATGCCCATCCGTCACTTAGTACGGGGCTAGGGTGTAGACATTTAGTCGGGGTAGTCTTTAATCTTAGGACATACTTATATTACTCACTGCATGAACAGTTTATTTTCCTATCAATTTAATCATTCATATTTTGGGTTGTTCAAAATATGTCCTCTTGTGTTTTGCATAAATTTTTTTTGTGCTTAAATGATTTTGTAAAACTCAAGTTTTTTTGAAAAAGCCAAAGTTTCATGCAAATTTGATCCACCTAGAGATCTCCAAAAATTCTGAAATTTCTGCATGACACTATTATAAGGACACTTATTCAAGATCAAAAAGTAAAAATTTTAAAATTCACAAAAAATCAAGTACTGTTTGCCACGCTAGCACTAGCGCCGGCGCTAGCGTGGGTTTGTGATTTTTCTGTGTTTTAAAATTTCTAAAAATCTATAATAATATGTTAGTTCATATGTACTACTTATTTGTTGTGTTTCTGACTTTTGTTTTTGTTTTATTCATATTATGAAAAATCAACTACAAAACTTTAAAATTCAAAAATACAAAAATATATTTTTTGTGCTTTTTTGTTTTTATATCATTAAAAAAACGATAAAACAAAAAAAATTGTTTGGTCTTTATTGCTAATATCTAGCATGTATGAATTCTATTATTTAGAATTATCTACAATGTTAAAACTTGTTTCTTCATATTACTATGAACATTGTTTTGTTTTATAATGCTTTGATATATCTAATTAAGTGCATCAATTTTATTGAAAAATATGTGTAGAACCAAGCTTAGCATGCCTCTAAGTATGAGTAAATTTTTTACGATTGATAATGATACATTTCACTCACTTATTTTGGTAATCAACATGTGTGTTTAAATCTAAAATGCTTGCTTGTGTGTTGTAATTATACAATGAATTAAAACTTGCATAAGTTTATTACCTACACTACATTTGAATTGAACTTAAGAAATTAAGAAAAGCGGTTGAGTTTAAAAATATTGTTTAGGTTTGCAAAACAAGTGTATTCGGAGAATGTTGTCTCACAAAAGTGAACAAAAATAGACAAATATAACTCCACCAAGCACCACTTGAACCTCCTGATAAGTCTTCATAAGCATTGTGAAGTTGAGAACCTTGGAAAGAATAGTAAAGTGTGTTGTGCAAACCTTGGTTATTACACCACTTTGTTAAAAATTATGTGCATTAAGAGTGTGTGAAAGTAATTTACTTGTGTTTGATTGTGCACTTTACTTTACATATGTCTTGTATTTTGTTGATTTAAATCAATTGTTAACATTGCCCAAAATACACTTATGTGCACATCATTATCTTTCATAACACTTCTTCTCATGTGTATTGGATTCTAATGCTTTATCTATACTACTCTTTATATAAGAAGTGCACTAGATAACCTAGCATGATCTCTACAATGTTTTGGTATCTCTTAAACTTAAAATTAAGTAACATTGTAGTATAATCTCTCTTTGATATGTTCATTTCATGCTTGGTATCTTTATAAAAAACTTTGAGATTTCAAAAAGGTTAAAACATCTTTCAATTTTGAACTAAAACTCATATTTTTACTTATGCTTTTCATGCGTACAAAAAGATGTTTCTTATTATCTTCTGCTTGCTTACAACTCTTATCTTTTTATTTGAAATCTCTTATATATACTATGCTTAAAATCTTTATCATTATCTATATTACAAACTTGATCATGCTTTATCATTTATAAGAAATGCCTCCTTACTACCCTCACCCTACCTTTCTTTTGATAATACCAAAAGGGGGAAATTAATTGCAGAAATCTATATAGGAGAAATATAGAATAATACGGGAAGACTAATTCATGTAATCGATCATTTAGGGGGAGTAAAACATAAATT
Organism: Dactylorhiza incarnata; assembly: GCA_033032865.1. Taxonomy (NCBI): domain Eukaryota; kingdom Viridiplantae; phylum Streptophyta; class Magnoliopsida; order Asparagales; family Orchidaceae; genus Dactylorhiza; species Dactylorhiza incarnata. Next base: position 17,943,963 of record JAWHQI010000022.1, on the reverse strand, counting down.
GCATTTATGTAGGGGGAGCATTAAGATAGGGGGAGTATGCACATTATCATGCATTTTCATGCATTTCAAATACTATAGTTGCACTTTAATGATTTCTTACTAAGAGGATTTGTTATTATCAAATGGGGGAGATTGTTGGACATGTGTGTCACATCCCTTTGTTTGAGAATAACAAATCCCAAATTGTATTTGATCTTGTATTTTGTGTGTTTAGAGTATGCAAGAACTATAGGTGCAATACTCCATAGGTATAAAACAGATTGTAGATGATTCTCTGGAATATGTGCTAACGCTCACGTTAGTAGTTAACGCCCAGTGTTATCAACCAATGAGAAGAAAACCGCTGAGACGAAAATCGCTGAGATGAAAATCGCTGAGATGAAAACTACTGTGAAGAAAACTGCGTTCGACGAACTCTGAAGGCGCTCGATGAAACCTAAAGGAAGCTGCGCTCGACGAACGAGGAGTTACATTCGACGAATTTTCTGCGCTCGACAATATGCGTTTGACGAACGAGGAGTTCCGTCTGACGAAATTTCTTGCGCTCGACAAGCTGCGTTCAACAAACGAGGAGTTCCGTTCGTTGAACGCAATCTGCGCTCGACGACATTGTGCCCGATAACTGCGTTCAACAAACTTGAAGTTCCGTTCGACGAAATTGCTTCCGTTCGACGAAAGTTTGGTCTGACACGATCCCGGCGGTTTGCACAATACTGACGGTTGCGGTTCTTACATTCGACGAAGCGTGCGTTCGATGAAGGCATGTTCGACGAAATCAGTCCCATTCGACGAAATTGGTTCTGTCTAGCTCCCGACTTTATGCACGATGTCAGCAACTTCCGTACACGAATCACTAATGTCGGGCAGTAGCCTTAACACACGTGTTAGCTCCAATGGTTATTTAAAGACATAAATTTGTTATTGCTGGGATGGGGCTGGAAGTATTATTGAAGCATCAATTCCAGAAATTTGAGAGAGCTTCCAGAAAGCATACTTGCGCCAAAACTCCATTATTGTTTATGCTACCGAAGAAGGATCTCCCATAAAAAGCTTAAGGAGAATTCTAGAGGAGGACTATGTCACGCTACATCCGAAGGACAATCGCTTCGACCTCGCTTATACTACAGCGATCCTTCATCTCCGACTTCAGAAGATCTCATATAGGGAGTTTTAATATTGTTGTCTTTATTTTCATTCCATATTTTTTTTAATCGTTTAGTTAATTCGCCTTTCGTTGGCGACTAGGTCTGGGTAGGATTTAGGGGGGAATTCGCCTTGTGTTGGCGAGTAGTTCTAGGTGATTAGATCTAGGGGACTCGAGGCCATATCAGGGGAAGGATTGGCTAGAGCGGCTTGAGGCCTTATCCGGGGAAGGATAGGCTAATGCCAACCGGTTTGTGGGGATACAAGTCGGTATAGAAAAGGAAAAGATATTTACTTTTGTACGCCTCCGATTTCTAGCGATATTGAAATCAAATTTATGTAAACACTTTCTTCATATAATACAATCATGTCTCTTTTTGTGTTTACTTGATTTTTATCTTTTGGCATAATCTCTACTATATTGGTTACAAAGTTTTCAATTCGTATCATGCGTCTTTGGTAGGCTGACTAAGGAGCATAGCCTTGCGATGTACTATATGGTCCGATACATTGTACGTTTGCATCGAACCCTCTTCATAGGGCAGTACTTCAAAGGCGTATAAGTACGCCTTATGTGGTACTAGTAAGACCTCCTGACGTCCTTCGTACGTATCCTTGACCGCGTCGGGAATACCCAGGTTTAGACCTCCGTCTTAAGAATTTCATATAAGACGGAGATCTAGGAGTGGTGCGTCTGAGATTGAGCTTATGCTCATTCTCATTCTCCCCAAATTGTGTATTTCAATCTCTTTAATCATAAAACAATTTAGCACTTGTTTCTAAATCTTAAATTGCAAATTACAATATTCTCTTTCTTTAACTAAATTGTTATTTTGCCTTAACCTATTATAAAACAATTTAGTAATTTTCATAACATTTTTAAAAAGAATTTTATTCCCTTATTCACCCCTCCCCCTCTAAGGGCGCCGTAAGATCCAACAAGATCGGCCCCGAGGACCGGAGGATGATCTTGGCTTGCATCCAAGAGAATGTGGATGTCATCTCCTGGAGTACTGCAGAGATGCCTGGGATCGATGCGGATGTGGCATGTCATTGCCTCAACCATGACCCTGACACTCGGCCCATCTGTCAGATGAAGTGGTCCATCGCGGACAAGTTGGAGGAGCCCATCCGGGAGGAGGTGAGCAGGCTCCTCAAGGCAGGATTTGTATCCGAGATCCAGTATCCAGGCTGGGTCTCCAATGTGGTTATAGTAAAAATGGGAGATGGAAGGTGGAGGATGTGTGTCAATTTCTCCTTATTGAATAAATCATGCCCTAAGGATTGTTATCCCCTGCCTCGAATGGACGCACTAGTTGATTCAGCCGTTGGTTTTTCTCTAATGAGTTTCTTAGATGTTTTATCAGGTTACCATCAGATCTGCATGCACCCTACCGACATCAGATCTACATGCACCCTACCGACATCAAGGATATGACTTTTCAAGGATATGACATCAAGGATATGAGTTTCTTAGATGTTTTATGAACGCACCTCTCTCGAGGGTAACCCACCTGAGATTACAAATATTCGACCGAACTCTCATTCTTTAATCGAATCTCCTTAATACTCGCTTTATAATGTGAACCCCGCTATTGGGTTTTTATTTCCAATTCGGGAGACTTACCGCATCCTCTCTCAAGGGTAGAGCGCACTTCTCTTTACCCGTGAGCGATCAGTCCGTACGCACGAGCCTCTTAGCTAACTAGTGTACCGAAACGGAAATGAAAACCACATATCGATTATATGGTTCCACTCAACATTTTTCTCGGGTAAACCTTAAGCTCGTTAATAATTTTAGAAAGAGATGTTTTATCTTTTAAAAAATCATTTATTTGTCCCAATGCTCTTCGACATCGTGCGCTAAAGGAAATTAGCCACTCATCGGAATGGAGACGACATTAATAATTAGAAAATACATGTTAATAATTTAAGCAAATATAAGCGTGAAAGAAAGATTAAAAGACTTATATAAAAATAGAAATGGTATCCGTCCCAACCGTCTTAATCAAGCGCTAAAGAAAATTAGCCTCTCATCTGGGACGGGGGTGGTATAGAAATGAAATACTTATAAAAGTGCAGAAATAATATCCGTCCCAACCATCTTAATCAATCGCTAAAGAAAATTAGCCTCTCATCCGGGATGGGGGTGGTAATAGAACATTTATATAATAATTTAAAGACTGAAAATTAAAACTGAAAAGAGTGTTACACACTTAGAACCCAAAATAGGGTTTGGAAAACATCACTCGAAGATTACTTCTAAACATTTAAAGAAAAAATTGAGATAAAAAAACTATTTTATTACCAAAGTGAAGATTACAACTAGACTAGAAAAGAGAAAGTAGCTAATTAGAAATGCAGGAAATAACTCACATACGAGTCCTAAACTACTCCAGAAAATTGGCTAACACACAAAATTCTGGATGAGAAATGCTTCAGCCGACCCCTCCTATTTATAGGAAAAAAATTATTTTTACACGCCCTCGGTCACGGGTGTGACCGAGGGCGTGAGTTCTGCGGGTGCGATTGCAGTCGCTTCAGCCGCCTTCTGGAAGCAATTGACTGGGAAAATAGCTGCACACGCCCATGACATGAGGTGTCACGGGCGTGACCTTGGGTGGCACACATCTGGTTTAATTGCGGCATGACGGCTGGCGTGCACGCTGGATTCTGGAAGGATTTGATGGTTCATTGCCTCTGTCACAGGCGTGACCTTTTGATTCGTCGAGACAACAGCTCATTCGTCGAGATGGCATGGTCTGCGAATAGACTAGGGGTACACGGGTGTGACCCATGTATACGGCCTCAGTCACGGGCGTGACCGAGGGCGTGACTCATCAATTCGCTGAGTTTGCTCTGAATTTGGCCGAGATCATCGAGATTGGCATTTTAAATTTACACGCCCTTGGTCACGGGCGTGACCGAGGGCGTTACTTGACAAAAATTGCCAAAATCTGCAAAAATAGAAATAATGCTAAGTTAGTAAGGAAAATAATAAAACAAGCAATTTATTCATTAATTTACATAAAATATTTACAATATTATTTCAAATTATACTAATAACTATACTAAAGATACGTATATTTTACTACTCATTAAGTACCCCCATACTTAAGCTTTTGCTGTTCCAGAGCAAAAGTAAGAGAGATCTATACAGGATTAACATAAGTTCTAATTTTTAGCTATCGTTTTATTTTGATCGTAAGAGACTGAAAATTAATTATTCGGATTAATAAGAGTTAAGTCCTAAATTATGTAAATGATTTAAGTAGAAAGAAATTTCTTAGCCAAAAGACTTCTTAATTAACCAAATACCAAGAAAAATTGCAATCATTAGTAAACGGGATTAGATCGAAATTATAAGAACCTTTGTTTAAAGAAACATGAAGGAAAAATACAAGTTACTAATTATGCTCTCAAATGATTTTTTGAATTAAAACAAGAAACAATAAATTGGCTAAGAGAAAGGGGGTAAAAAGCTTTGGCAAAAAAGAAGAGTTTTTGACTTGGGGGTGATGGTTTTTATCCTTCCACCCCTTCTTTTTAGTTTTCTTTGGTGCCCTCATGGTTTATGAAGGAAAACTAATTCTTTTGTTTTTATTAAACCAATGCTTATGTTTACGGAATGAAATCTTATTCCCATTGACATAAGATCATTTAAAGTTTTTATTGGGTGCCTATGTTTACGGAATGAATTCTTATTCCCATTGACATAAGATCTTTTTCTTATTTTATTTTTTTATTTGCCATGCTAAATTGGTGTAAGGGGTTTTCAAGAGAAATTCCAGAATAATAAAAAAAAGGTTTGAGAGCAACTTAGTAATTTGAATATTCCTAGATTCCTAAAGACATAAAGTAGGGATAATTGCAGTCTAAAGTTATTTTGCCAACATAAAACACATGCCTCTATTTTAGCTAGTAGAAGTAGTGCTTGAAAACAAACTCTCTATTTAAATTAAAAACACAAGATATTCTTTAAAACTTAATCCCGAACGTTTAAATCTATCAATCTTAGATAAACGAACGAATAGTAAAACTAGCGATTATGAAAAGCCACAAAATAAATATTCTCAAAATTAAATACTTTAGGGATAAAAGTAAAGTAGGGGTTTATTATATTTTTGGAGTTTTCTTTTGTTTTTTTTTGTTTTTTGTTTTTTGTTTTTGTTCCTTTTTAACTACTAAATATATTATGTAGATATATATATTTTATTTGAAAAGTTTTGGAGTTTTGCAATATTTATATTTACATGAAATAAGCAAGACAAAATGCAGAAGTAAATAAGATGGAAATTTTTTTTGGAAGTTTTGTAAATTTGTTTGTTGTTTTTTTATATAGATATTTGTACTAAGAAAAAAAGATGTTTTTGGAAATTTTTGGTGTCTTTAAAATTTTTTTGTAGTTTTGTTCAAGTTTATATTTACAAAAGTAAGCAAGATGAAATGCATAATCAAACAGGGAAAACTCTAATTATTTATAGATTTTTTCTAAATTTGGTAATTATGAAATAAAATAAATTTTTTTTTTGAAAATTTTTCTTTGTTTAAATGAAAAAGGTAAAACACCCTAATACTTAAGCCCAACATGTCCCCAATGTTGTAATGTAAGTATGAAGAAAAGAAAATAAAAATGCAGTATGTATAAAAGGAAAGAGAGAGCAAAAAGGCTTCCCTGAATTAAAGCTAGCGAGGCCGTAAGAAACCCTGCTAAAACATGTAAAAAGGACAAAACATAATAAAATATTAGATAAATATGGGGTGCCTCCCACAAGCGCTTTGTTTACCATCACGTAGTTTGATGAATATTAGATAAATATGGGGTGCCGCCCACTAGATCGCCCGCAATGTATAGTTTTAAACGATTCCATTGACTTTAAATTCGCCTTTTTCAGGGTGGGAGATAAGAACGGTCCCATACTGCCAAACCTCTTTGACTTTAAAGGGGCAGGACCATCGGGATTTTAGCTTACCCGAAAAAAATGAAGGCGGAAATTATAAAAAAGGACAAAATCGCCCGGCATAAATGTTTTGGGAAATTTTATTTTGCGATCATGGTAGAACTTAGAACGCTCCTTATAAAATTTATTACTCTCATAAGCGTTCGCACGCCATTCATCGAGTTCATTTAGTTGGAATTTCCTGTTCTCTGAGGCTAAGTTTGAATCGAGATTTAAATATTTTATGGCCCAAAATGCGCGTTGCTCTAACTCTACCGGTAAATGGCACGCATTGCCATAGACTAATCGATAGGGTGTACAACCGATAGCGGTCTTGTATGTCGTATGATCCACCCACAATGCGTCGTCGAGTTTGATGGACGAATCTTTCCAATTCAAAGAAACAGTTTTCTCCAAAATGCGTTTAATCTCGCGATTTACTACCTCTACTTGGCCGCTTGTTTGGGGGTGATAGGCGGTGGAGAGCTTGTGCGTGACGCCGTATTTAGATATATTTTTTGTAAATTGGGCATTGTAGAAGTGTGTACCCCTATCATTTACTATTGCGCGGGTCGTGCCGAAGCGAGAAAATAATTTTTTTAGAAAATGGACGACGACTCGCGCATCGTTGGTGGGCAGAGTTTGCGCTTCTGCCCACCTAGATACGTAGTCGACTGCCACTAAAATACAACGATTATTAAAAGATGAAGGTAGGGGGCCTACAAAATCGATGCCCCACAAATCGAAGATTTCACACTCGAGAAAAAAGTTTTGGGGCTTTGTACAACCCTCATTCTCCGAGGGTGGGCCCGTCTAAAGGCCACGTAGGCAGAAGTCAAGGTCAACACAGAAGTCCTACAGATTTCATCGAACACAGGCTCTCGGAGTCCGTCGAACGCAGGCTCTCAGAGTTCGTCGAACGCAGGCTCTCGGAGTTCGTCGAACGCAGGCTCTCGGAGTTCGTCGAACGCAGGGTCTCAGATTTCGTCGAACGCATGCTTTCGGAGTTCGTCAAACGAAGAGAGATCAAGAGACTTGGTTGTGCGAGCAGGTACTTGCTTGCCCCATGGCGAGGAGGAAAGACCTGCCCGACGTTCCCTACCCGGCCAGACGAGAAGGTCAGGAGTTAGGACATACTCGCATATAGGCGACTTGGCCAACCAACTCGCCAGCTTAGGCCGAGGTCCTTACCTACTCGCCAGCCTATTGCCTTGTTTAAAAAATCAACTCTAGGGGGGCAGGGATAGTCGCCTACTGCCCCTCCCCCCTAGGATTTGTCTATAAATAGACCCCCAGGGGTACCAGGAATAGGACTTGTCAAAAAATCAGAGCTGCACCCCCCTTTACAGGCAAGAATCTTCCCTAATAAGTGCCTTCCTAGTAACAAGCTCGGCCATTCGTGGTTTTAGAGGAGAAGACTCTTTTGAGCTTCTGGGTACGTGGTGGGACCTCCCTACCGCAGCACCTGGGGTTGTGTCCTTTACCTCTCCATTTCGCTTGTCGTGGCTAAACCTTCTCGTTGAACCATCGGGCAAGTAGCCTCCGGCTGCATTGATCCGAATTTTGGAGCTGGGATTTTCCAGGCTTCAACACTTTGGTGCGGTGATCGTGGATCGTGGCCAGAGGAAGAAAGTCTGGTTAAAAAAGTGAGATGGTTACAGTTAGCTACCGCGAGGATGTGGTAGGAAACTCGGCCCAAGGTGGCGAGTTCGTATCCTTGGCTGTTTTTGAAGAATTCGCACGAAGGATAGAAGGCTCCATGCGAGCAGCTCTTCTACCTCACATGGAAGGATTAGCGACCTCGCCTCATCGCCCGGATCCATCCGAGGAAGATGCTCGCCCTCAGCGAGAAGGGAAGGAGCACGTCGAGGAGTTCGAGCGACCTAGGAGGTCGCAGTTTGGTCTGCAGGCGTCGCAAGGAGCTGGCGGAACTCGGTTCCGCGAGGAGGAAGAGCAGGCGAGATACTACAATACTCGCGAGGAAAGCGAGTATGGGGGAGATACTCGGCATATTGGTGGGAGGAGCCCATTCTGCGAGGAGATCATCGCCACGCCAGTGCCGGAGGGGTTCAGGGATCCCTCGATGAATTACTACTCGGGGAGGGAGGACCCTATCCATCACATCCAGTGGTTTGAGGATGTCGCCTCCCTCTGGACCATGTCGGACGCCTTCAAATGTAAGCTGTTCGCGATTTCCCTCCGAGGGAAGGCAAGGGACTGGTTCCACCAGTTGTCGGAAGGCTCTATCTACTGCTTCGAGGACTTGTGCCGGGGCCTGAACATGCGGTTCGCCACGGCAAAGAAGTTGAAGAAGGAGGCTACGACCCTTTTCCATCTGACCCAGGGAGTAAAAGAAATGTTGGGGGACTACATCGACCGCTTCTAGGAAGAGGTGCTACTCATCTAGAAGGTGGATGGTCGCACCCTGCGGTTGTCCCTAACCTTCGGCCTTCGCAAAGGCCTCTTTAAGTTGGAGATCGGTAGGTACCCTCCCTACTCCTACGCCAATCTCATCGAAAGGGCCAACCAGTTCATCCAGGGTGAGGCTTCCAACCGCGGCTTCCTAGCCAGGATCACCCGAGTGACCAGGGAAGACGAGGAGGAGGAAGAGGAAAGTACCTCCGAGAAGAGGAAGAAGGAAGAGCCCAGGAGGGAAGAAAAGTGGAAGCCGGAGGGAAGAGGTAGGGAAGAGAGGGGAGAAAGAGAACCCAGGAGGTAGGAGCCAAGAAAGAACGATGAGAGGAGGCTCATCGTGGCTCCAGAGCGTTGGGAGGAAGAGAGACGCTACCAAGTCCCCGCTAACCGGCCACCGTGGAAGCTGGCCAGGGGACCTCAACGTCAGGAACGGTGAAGGAGATCCCCGGAGAGAAGGCATTTTGACAGGACAGAGGGGCGTTAGGAGAGAAGAAGGGAAGAAGCAATGGCGATTGCCAGGCGCGGCAATCGGCAAGGCCGGAAGAACCGGAAGCAGAGGAGGCCGCAGGTAGAGGAGGTTCCCCTCTACTGTGACCTTCACCAGGTGGAAGGGCATGGAACGATGGCCTGCCTGGACTTTTGGGAAGCCAGGAGAAGCCTGGCAGCAGGAGAGGTGGAAGGGGAACAGCGGAGGATAGAATCCCCAGCCGAGCCGCCGGCAGTTCAGGCCGTCGGTCGACGGAGGAACGAGGATCGAGTCGATCAAGGAGGTCGAGGGGAGGTGGCCCACGGAGGCAGAGGAGTGGGGGTGATCCACGGGGGTGCGGGGATAGGAGCTTCCCGCAAGGGAAGTCTCCATCAGATCTATCGAAGGAGCGTCGCTTCGACCTCGCAGGCACCACCCCCATTGGAGGAGATCACCTTCTCCGAAGAAGACATGCTGGGGAATGAGAATCCCTTTCATGACGCCCTTGTGATCTAAGCCACCGTGGAAGACTTTACCGTTGATCGAATTCCGATCGACAACGGTAGTTCCGTAAACATCATCTTCAAGAAGACGTTTGACGGGCTGGGCATCGGCGCAGGAAGAGTCTGAGCGTCGGATGGTCCCCTCTTTGGCTTCTCTGGAGAGAAGCAGGAGGTGGAGGGAGGAGTAGATCTCCTTGTAACACTCGGTGGCACCCCTCTCCAGTGCCGTTTCGTCATCGTTGACGCCCTGAGCTGCTACAAGGCCATCTTCGGGAGGCCACTCCTCAACACCTTCAAGGTCGTCCCATCCTACTACCATCAGTGTCTCAAGTATTGCCAAGGGGACATCCAGGTGAGGATCAGGAGCGATTCAAGAGCCGACCGCGAGTGCTGCCTCAGCTCGGTTAGCACCATCAGCTGGATGGCTGACATGGAGGAGTTCGAGAGGATAACTGGAGGCATGACCCGGCTGGAGGCGTCCGAGGAGGTGGAAGAAATCGAGGTACTCTCCGCAGCGGGATTATCTGGGTTGTTGAAGATCGGTGGATCGCCCAAGGTCACCGAGAAGGTGGAGATGGCGACGTGCCTGCAGGATAAAATCGACGTCTTTGCCTGGAATGCTGCTGAGATGCCCGGGATTGACCCGGAGGTTGCCTGCCACCACCTCAATCTCGACCCCGCGGTAAAGCCCGTCCACCAGAAGAAGAGGTCCACTGCCACCGTGTTGGTCAGACCTATCCGGGAAGAGGTGAAGAAGTTGCTGGAAGCAGGTTTTGTGTCAGAGATCCAGTACCCAGGCTGGGTCTCCAATGTTGTAATGGTGAAGAAGGCTGTAGGCAGCTGGAGGATGTGTGCGGACATCTCTTTATTAAATAAAAGTTTCCCTAAGATTTATTATCCCTTGCCTAGAATCAATGCGCTGGTTGATTCAGCCGTCGGTTTCTCTATGATGAGTTTTCTTGATGCGTTTTCAGGATACCACCAGATCCGGTTGTATCCCCCCGATTGCCGCGATGTTTCCTTCATCATTGGGGATGGATGCAATAGCTATAAAATGATGCCTTTTGGGCTAAAAAATGCAGGAGCAACCTACTAGCGGATGATGGACCTTGTCTTCAAAGAGCAGAAGGGGAGGAACCTGGAAGTGCATGTGGAAGACCTCTTGATCAAGAGCAAGAGCGTCCGGAGTATATAGCGGATCTGGTAGAGACCCTTGCAACGCTAAGAAAGTTCAAGATGAGACTCAATCTGGCGAAATGCATGTTCGGAGCTTGAAGGGGAAAGTTACTGGGGCACCTCATCACCCCGGGAGGAGTAGAGCCGAACCCTGACAAGGTTAAGGCAATCCTGGAGATGGCCTCGCCGAAGACCATGAAGGAAGTCCAAAGGCTAACAGGAAGGTTGGCGGGTCTCAGCCGCTTTCTGTCGAAGGCAGGAGAGAAGTGCTCTCCCTTTTTCAAGACGCTCCGCAAGAGCGAGAATTTCGCATGGTCCAACGAGTGCGAAAAGGCGATCGGTAAGCTGAAGGAGCAGTTGACTCAGACACCTCTCCTTCAGAGCCCGAAAGAGGGCGAAGACCTACTCATCTACTTGGGAGTAGGGGTAGAAGCAATAAATTCCGTGCTTGTCCGGAAAGAAGGAAAGAAGCAGCTCCCCATTTATTATGTAACAGGTACTCAAGAAGGCAGAGTTGAAGTATCCAATCTTGGAGAAGCTCGCCTTCGCCTTGGTGGTGTCGGCGCGAAAGCTCTGGCCTTATTTCCAAGCTCACTCCATCCGGGTCGTGACTGACCATCCTCTCCGAAATATCTTGGAAGGGGTGGAGCATTCAGGGAGGCTGGCGAAATGGTTGGTAGAACTCAGTGAGTTTGACATTTCCTTCTCGCCCCGGGTGTCGATCAAAGCACAGGCGGTAACAGATTTCTTAGCCGACTTCTCGATAGAGGCGGAGCCAGGAGAGGAGGCTTCTACTCCCATCCCTTGGAAGATGTTCGTGGACGGAGCCTCAGGCAAGAGCTCTGTGGGGTTGGGCATCGTTATTGTCAGCCCACTGGGAATTAGGATCGAGCAAGCAGTCGAGATCCTCTTCCCCGTCATGAACAATCAAGCCGAGTACGAAGCCATCATAGCAGGCTTGTGCCTCGCAAAGGAGCTGGGCATCCAGGACGCAATGGCTTTCACCGATTCGATGGTGGTCGTGTCTCAGATTCGGGGAGAGTTCGAAGTACGCGACACCATTCTGCAAAAGTACCTCATAAAGGTGAAAGGATTGATTGGGAGCTTCCAATCCTTCTTCGTCGAGTATGTACCGAGAGAGGAGAACTCGGCAGCGGATCGTCTGGCCAAGTATGGGCCAAGAGCAGGAGGGACCATCACGGAGTTGTTTCTACCATCCATTGAGGAAGGAGAGATGATGGAGATCGATCGACGTCCTTCGTGGATGGATCCGTTCATTTCCTTCCTGAGTTCCGGGCAACTTCCTGTGGAGGAGGGGGATTAAAGGAAGTTCCGGTACAAAGCGGCATACTACTTATTGCAAGATGGGGAGTTATATCACAAGACCATCTTCGGCCCTCTGGCTAGATGTGTCTCTGAAGATGAAGTACCTCGAGTATTGGAGGAAATCCACTCGGGAGGTTGCGGAAGCCATTCTGGGACTCGCACTTTGGAGCAAAGGATCCTGAGACATGGCTACTTCTGGCCCACTATCCGCAAGGATGCGGAGGCCTTCTCAAAAAAGTGCCAGAAGTGTCAACTGTTCGCCCCCCTTCATTTGCAGCCGGCCCAACATCTTCGTTCGATCACTGCCCCGTGGCCGTTTGCTATCTGGGGAATGGATTTGATAGGCCCCTTTCCTTTAGCCAGCAGCCAGAGGAAGTTCGTTCTCGTCATAATCGACTATTTCTCTAAGTGGATCGAGGCCAAGGCTTTGGACAAGACCACCTCTCAAGTCGTGAAGAACTTCATCTGAGGAGAAATCATCTGTAGATTCGGGATTCCCCTCGCCATCATCACGGACAACGGTCCTCAATTCACCAGTTTGGAGCTGGAGGATTTCTGCAGACAGCTCAGAACGGATCTCCGGTTCGCGTCAGTACATCATCCCAGGAGCAATGGACAGGTGGAGGCCGCCAACAAGTTAATCATCAACTTACTAAAGAAGAAAGTCGAGAACCTAAGAGGTAATTGGGCGGAGCAGCTCCCCTCGGTGTTGTGGGCTTTGAGAACCACTCCTAGCTCAGCCACAGTGGAAACCCCATTCAAACTCTCTCACGGGTCCGAAGCTCTCATTCCAGTAGAGTTCGAGGTCAGAAGTCCAAGGGTGATTGCAGTAGAAGACGGAGATGAAGAATGGCGACTAGAGAATGAGGAAGCCCAAAAGCTGTCCCCCGACTACATCGAAGAGCTCCGAGATCTAGCCTCGGCTAGGCAAGAGGAGATCAAGCGTCGCATGGCGAGATACTTCGACAAGCACGTTCGTCTCAAACACTTCCAAGCAGGCGACCTAGTCCTGAAGAAAGTAGACGCAGCTGGGAGATCGGCAGCCATTGGAAAGCTCAACCCTAATTGGGGGAGGGGGACCTTTCATCATCCACGAAGCACTTGCAACAGGAGGGTATCGCTTACAGAATCAGGAAGGGGAGCTATTGGGAAATACATGGAGTGGCGATGACCTAAAAAGGTTTTATCCCTAAGCAGGACGTACACCCTTCTCTCCTGTAAATTGATTGATTATAAATAAAGCCCCCTGAAACATGGGACGTGAGGAATTTCTCATGATAGCAATTCTTTAAAGAAGAAAGCAGGTGAGGTCGATCTCCTAGTCAGGTTGGAAAACTGGCCTCCGACTTGATTCTCGTAAAACCCAGAGCGTATGATGTGACAGTGCCTCGGTTGTGCGTTCCCTTAAGTCCAAGCCTCTGCAATGATGGCAGAGATTAGCTCCCCCCTTGCACGTTGGTCGCGGTTCCCACCGACTGCATTTCTCGTCCGACTGGAGAGATTATCAGGAAAAAGTCTGGATGCCGACCTCCCAATCCAACGAAGAGATGGTCGACTTAACCGATCAGGGGACCCTTGAATAAAGGTGTTGTGTATCCTCAAGGGCTGAGAGCCCATAATGGAGCAATTCGTTTCTGATTATTTCCTCCGATCGTGTAAGTTAATGTGCTTAAGTGTGCTTGCCCCCCCCCCCCCCCCCCGTTGAATTGTTGAGCAACAAGAAACAGGTTGGGTCGGCATTCAGCATCCAAGTGGGATGGAGACCTTGGGACGTTGTGTTCCCTTACAAGGCATTCCTTGGAACCTCCCCGACAGTCATTCCCCACTGAGTCGACCTCTTCAACAACATCAACCAGATCAGCAGGATGGAGACCTTGGGATGTTGTGTTCCCTTGGAAGGTGCTCCTTGGGAACCTCCCCGACAGTCATTCCCTACTGTCTCGACCCCTTAAAACAGCAGGATGGATACCTTGGGATGTTGTGTTCCCTGGGAAGGCATTCCTTTGGAACCTCCCCGACAGTCATTCCCCACTAAGTCGTTCTCTTCAATAGCACCAGCATCGCACTAAGAGGGAGACTATTGGGAATGTGAATCCCCTTGGAAGCCCCGACCGTCTTTACGTATCTAACATTCCTTTTCAGCAGGAAGGGTGCGAGTAGGAAACCAACTCGCAAGGTTGAGTGCGAGTAGCCCTAAGGGCAAGGATCCAAAATATGGACAAGCAAGTCGGAGAAGCGAGCAAGGTAGATAGTCGGCAGACCCGATCTCATCCTAAGTCGCCCTGACGAGAAAGACAAATAAACATGTACAAGCGAGCCTATGAGCCTAGAGACATCACAACGGCACGAGAAAGATTCACAGAAGAAGTAAATATCACTATAAAAAGGAATGTTATCTACCCAAAAATATGCTTGCAGAGCCGCGAGAAGCATCAAAATTGTTAAATACAATGTTTTACTTGGACGGTGGAGCATAGTCGGCTGAATCTGACTCATTCTCTTCCTCGTTGTCCTCCTCCTCCCTGGCATTCAAGATATCTGACAGAAGCCCCTACGTCGTCAAGCTCTCCGCCCCATGAACCAGCAAGCTGGCCACCGAAAGCTTCGCAAAGACCAGGTCCCTGGCGGCTAGGGAAATCTCTCGCCCAAGAGACGAAAGCTCTTGCGATGTCATGAATGATCCAGCAGGTCGGCGGGAAGGTCCGGCTTCCGAGAAGGAAAGGGCGGCCATCCTCGATTCCAACTTGGCATTACGAACCTGCGTTGCCTCCAGCAAGACTTGGCTCGCCCGCAGTTCGCACTCGAGCTTGGAGATCGTCTCTGCCGCCACCAACTGCTCTTCCTGCAGATGCGAGAAGGACAGGTCAGAAGATGTGGGAAAAAGAGAATGGGTTTCAATCCTAGATCGCGTAAAGTACCAAGATCACCTCGAAGCCTCGACTGGATTCGGATTTGTCCTCGGCCGCCTTGGCGAGCTTCAAGGCCTCGTCCTCACGCTTCTCGGCCTCCTTCGTAAGCTTCCGATGAAGTGTGAGCTCCACTTCTGAGTCGAGAAGGTTCCACGCGGTCTTATGGAACAGCTCTGAGGCGCGCAACATTGCCCGCGATCCCTGGTCGGCAAGAAAGCGAGGAGTAGCCTCCTGCAAAACCTTCGCATCATCGTGACCATAAAGTCCGAACAAGATGCTGAAAGCATCGTCGTTCGGTACCTCATCCTCTCTCCACGAAGGCAGGCGAGTGCTCAGGGACACCTCGCTGCGCTCCCTGCTCCAGGTGATCAACGACTCGCCATCCAAGCCCCTATTCAAAGAACCCTACCCGAAGTTGGGATGGTTCTCAGGAACGCTGTCTTCCTCCTCGCGTGCCTGCTCCTCCGCCACGCGCCGGGCGACTTCCTTCCTCTTCCTTTTCTAGATCGCCGGTGGTTCGCCTTCGGCCGGCCATCCCGCCGCGCGAAGAATCTCGGCCGTGTCGCCGACCCCAGGAGGAATTCCCGAAAGGGGAGACTCCTGCTCGCCTTCTTCCTCCTCGCCGTGTTGCATCATCACCGGATCGACCGCGGGAGTTGGAGGAGGTGTGGTCTGACCACCCATAGGAAGATCTGTGGATGGAAGATGCCGGCAGGCTAGAAGAAAGGCGTTAGACAAAGAAGCAAAGGTAGAATCACTTTCAGCGGCGACTAAGGAATGTTACCCTCGCCAGGTTGCACGAAAGTGAGATGGTCGACGTTCTTACACCAGAACTCGATGTCGTGTTTTTTGTTCTTCAAGGCACGGAAGAGTTCCTCGTGCTAACCTCTGAGCGATGGAGTGGAAAGCGCCGTAGGAGGTCTTTGCTGAGGGCGATTTGGCATGTGCGAGAAATCACCGGTGACGAAGATAAACTTCTCGCTCCACCGGTGGACCTTGTTCGAAATCCCCACCACCTTGCAGTGATGGCTGCCGAAGAAGATCACCCCGTCCTTGGTCGCTCCCATGTAGAAGATCTTTTGGAAGACATCCAGGTCAAAGGCGATCTTCTCGCTGCGTAGGAAGCATAGGTAGCTCATGATGATCGCTACCCCATTCGTGTTGATCTGGGCGGGGACCCAGCCATAGTACCTAAGGATCTGGCAGAACTCGGGCCAGAGAGGAAGGCGCTGGCCAACCTCGAAATGCGAGAGGGAGAAGGCGAGCTTCCCCTCCGAGAAGGTGTTGATCCGCTCGTCGGGAGCAGGAAGGCCAACCCGGAAGCCTGGCGCGAGGTGTTGATGGACGAATCTCTCCAGATCGTCCACGCGGGTAACGAGTTTCTTGAACTTATGCGCAATGAAATTTTCAGCATAAGTCAAGCGGCGAGTTTCAGCTTCTAAAGAAGGCGTCATCGTTCCGAGCAGGAAGAAGGAAGCGAGATAGTAAAGCAATTGAAGAAATTTGAGAAAGCGCGCCGATTTTGGACCCCTACCCCCCTATTTATAGAAATCGGGCAAGGGGGGGGGGGGTCGCGACGTAAGTACGTGCGAGGTACCTACCTACTCACTTTTACCAAAGTCGCGCATACTACCGCATACGCGAGATGTTAACCATCCTCCTCACGGCTAAGCGAAGATCTACACAAAACACGAAAAAACCCTGCAGAAGACAAAGTCAACACAAATGCGATCAAGCGATACAGTTCGAAATTACAGCACACAGACAATTCAAGATTATTATAATACTCGCTGAATAAATGTTCTTAACAATACAAACTAGCAAGCAATGCTAATTCAAATGAGGATCGCCGCGCCTGTCCGAGGTAGCCCCAAGACGCCCGTTGAACCCCAGCTGACGCGCGAAGGACATCTGTTCATTCGCTCTCGCCAAGAATTCCTCGCCGAGTCGAATGTGCTCCTCCATACGATTTAACGTCCCAAGGGACCCAATACTCGCCCGAAGGCCTCGCACATCCGCCCTCAGCGCCTCGTAGCGCTGTTCTATGCCAGCCATCCGACTGTCCAACTCGGTGATGAGATAATGCTTTCCTTCTGCCACCTCCAGCCGATGCTCGAATCCTTCAATGTTCGAGACGCGCCCTTCAAGCGAAGTTATTCGTCGATGAATCTCGTAGGCCAGCAACCTCTCTACCTTTATCTCCAGGTCGAGATAGGCGGAAGCCATCTTCTTCCTATATTCGCGAGTAGGAAGCCCGAGCGCCTCAATGAAAGCAGACCCCGGAGACATGGCATGGGCTGGAAGGCGGCAAGTTAGAAAAATGAGCAACGTAATGATAGTGCTTTGCGATGATTATACCTGCCCGCACAGGTGCCGACCTCGGTTGATGACGAGGAGGAGAAGGTGACCGTCAAGGAACGTCCCGGCGAGGAGGAGAGCCAACCCAACGAGGAGACGGAGACCGCCGAGGACTGAGCCTCCGCCGAGGAGATCTGCGAGGGGAAGGTGAGCGCCGAGGAGTATGTCGGCCCCCTGAGCGCCCACCCCGTCCATTATGGGATGACGGCACGGCGTCAGGGCGCCGAGGAAGCTGAGCCGTGGGCAACACCGAAGAAGACCCTCCCTCTCCCCTTCCTCCAGAAAGGGTAACCCGCGAGTTCCTCAGCTGTATCCGCTTTCCGCCTAGCACGGGCTCAGAAATAGGAGATGGTGGGCGAAGAGGTTCCCGCTCGGGGAGAATCCCTGCGGGAAGGACCGGTGGAGGCGGTAGGTGCTCGGTACCTACTCGCCCTTCCAGCGGGGACGTCTGCGTATTCACCTCCGCAGGGGGCCCATCTACAAAGGAGCGTCGACATTAACAAAAAGTTCGCACAAGAATCGCGGTATCTCAAGAAGACGATTACCTTCTCGGAGAGCATCCAGGTGAACGTTCAGTGGTTCCTCCTCAGCAGTAGACAGAGGAACTTTGTCCCCCAATCTCTCATCGGGTGGCGGCGCGAGGGAGGGCTCAGGCGCAGAGGTCGCCGGATTAGCCCGAGGCACCTCCTCGCCCAAAGGGCTAAGGCGACGATCGGAGGACCCCCTTTTTCTCTTACGAGTATCGGAGTTTTTTGTCTTCTTCATCAGTTTCATCAATAGCTCGGCCTTCGCGATTACCTCCTCGGTAGACAACATCTAATCGATTCTAAAAAAGTGGCGTGCCAAGGAAGGGCCACCCCCCTCTATTTATAGACTTCTGGGGATCCCAGGCCAGCCGAGCAGGTAAGTTTCCCGCCCGAAACTACTCGTTGAATAAGGATTGGATGATTCTTTCCAAACAACTACGTTGCTCGCAAAGAGCGGGGATTGTGTACAACCCTCATTCTCCGAGTGTGGGCCCATCTAAAGGCCAAGTAGGCAGAAGTCAAGGTCAACATAGAAGTCCTACAGATTTCATCGAACGCAGGCTCTCAGAGTTCGTCGAACGCAGGCTCTCGGAGTTCGTCGAACGCAGGCTCTCGTAGTTCGTCGAACGCAGGCTCTCAGATTTTGTCGAACGCAGGCTTTCATAGTTCGTCAAACGAAGAGAGATCAAGAGACTTGGTTGTGCGAGCAGGTACTTGCTCGCCCCGTGGCGAGGAGGAAAGACCTGCCCGGCGTTCCCTACCCGACCAGACGAGAAGGTCGTGAGTTTGGACTTACTCGCTTATAGGCGACTTGGCCAACCAACTTGCCAGCTTAGGCCGAGGTCCTTTCCTACTCGCCAGCCTATTGCCTTGTTTAAAAAATCAACTCTAGGGGGCAAGGATAGTCGCCTACTCCCCCTCCCCCCTAGGATTTGTCTATAAATAGACCCCCAGGGGTACCAGGAAGAGGACTTGTCAAAAAATCAGAGTTGCACCCCCCCTTTATAGACAAGAATCTTCCCTAACAAGTGCCTTCCTAGTACCAAGCTCGGTCATTCATGGTTTTGGAGGAGAAGACTCTTTTGAGCTTCTGGGTACTTGGTGGGACCTCCCTACCGCAGCACCTGGGGTTGTGTCCTTTACCTCTTCGTTTCGCTCGCCGTGGCTAAACCTTCTCGTTTAACCGCTGGGCAAGTAGCCTCCGGCTGCATTGATCCAAATTTTGGACCCGGGATTTTCCAGGCTTCAACAGGCATCTCATCCCAACAAGAGATATTTCCTGATCGCTGGCAGCTATCGCATTTACTCACAAAATTTTGAACATCTTTAAAGAGAGTAGGCCAATAAAAGTCCGCCTCTAACGCCTTCCGCGCGGTCCGGTTGGCTTGATAATGCCCCTAGCCGGCCCCTCATGGGAGTGTCGCAAAATTTGCGCACCCTCCTCGCTAGAAACACATATCTGAACTACTTGGTCCGCGCAGACGCGAAACAGAAAGGGGTCCTCCCAAAAGTAGTTTTTTAAATCAAAAAAGAATTTCTTCTTTTGCTGAGTCGAAAAATCTTTTGGAAGGATCCGCGCGACTAGATAGTTCGCTTAATCTGCAAACCAAGGGGTGGAAGAAGTTTTTATATTATTTACAGTTAAGAGGCGCTCTTCAGGAAATCTATGGTCTATTTCAGTTTCGGTGAGCGCTTTTGTGACGGGGTGTTCTAAACGTGAGAGGTGGTCGGCTGCCAAATTTTCAACCCCTTTCTTATCCCGGATCTCTAAATCAAATTCCTATAAAAGGAGGATCCATCGAAGCAGGCGGGGCTTAGCATCTACTTTAGCCAAAATATATTTTAGGGTGGAGTGGTCAGTTAAAACGATTACTTTTGAAAGTGTTACGTAGGGCCTGAACTTATCAAAGGCAAATACGATGACAAGAAGTTCCTTTTTCATCGTTGTGTAGTTAGCCTGTGCGGATGTGAGCGTGCGAGAAGCATAATAGATTGGATGAAATTATTTATTAATGCGTTGGTCTGGTACGGCTCCTACCGCAATATCGCTTGCGTCGTACATTATCTCGAACGGAAGGGACCAATCTGGCGACACCAGAATTAGAGAATTGATAAGTTGTTGTTTTTTAAAATTGAATGCCTCTATGCAGGCAGTATCAAAAATAAATGGGGAATCCTTCTCTAGGAGGTGGGTTAGCGGTTTCATTATTTTAGAAAAGTCTTGAATAAACCTCCTGTAAAAACCCGCATGGTCGAGAAAACTTCGAATAGATTTTACGTTCGAAGGTACGGGAAGTTGTTCAATTATGGCGACTTTGTCCTTATCGACCTCCATCCCCTTGGAAGAAATCTTTTGGCCGAGGACTAAACCTTCTCGGACCATGAAGTTGCATTTCTCCCTTAAAACTAAGTTTGTCTCTTCACACCGCTGAAGAACTCTATCTAAATTTTCAAGCAATTTTGAAAAGAGTTCTCAAAATGTAGAAGTCATCCATGAAGACTTCCATTATATCTTCTACGAGCTCGTTGAATATCGCCAGCATACATCTTTGGAATGTAGCTGGCACGTTGCAGAGGCCAAATGGCATCCTTCGATATGTGAAGGTCCCGAAAGGGCAAGTAAAAGTTGTTTTTTCTTGGTCTTCGGGGGAAATAGGGATTTAGAAAAATCCCGAGAGACCATCAAGAAAGCAGTAAAAAAGATGATCTGAAAGACGCTCCAGGATTTGATCAATAAACGGAAATGGGAAGTGGTCTTTTCTGGTGGCATCATTTAATTTTCTGCAGTCGACGCACACCCTCCAACCCGTAACAGTATGAGTTGGGATTACTTCGTTGTTGTCATTTGCCACAACTGTTATACCGCACTTTTTAGGGACGACTTATACTGGACTTACCCATATACTGTCGGATATAGGATAGATAATCCTCACGTCAAGAATTTTTATAATCTCAGCCTTAACGACATCCCGCATGCTCGAGTTAAGGCGTCATTGAGGCTGAATAGTTCTGCGGGTGTTATCTTCAAGAAAAATTTTATGGGTACAAAAGGAGGGGTTTATTCCACTGATATCTGAAATCTGCCATGCAATGGCATGATGGTGCTTGTTTAAAACTTCGACTAATTTGGAGGTCTCCAAATCGCTTAAAGTGGAAGAGATAATAACTAGAAGTTTTAAGTCTTTTTCGAGGAAAACGTATTTCAAATTATCACGGAGTTGTTTCAGTTCGAGGATTGGTGGTTCTTCATATGATGGTTTAATTTTTAACGCTTCTGAATCGAAGGGTTCGAATGGCGAATCTGTCGACATGTCGATGAGACAAGAAAGATTCGCCAAATCTGAATTATCTAGTGCTAAAGAGAGAAATTCAGTAAGCGAAGAACAATCCTCTTCAAATGCGGGTTCCAGGTTATAACCGGAATCATCGTTCGACAGGGAGTTCCGCATCGAGGGATTAATATGTAAAGTAACTTCGTCGTCTCTGACCCGAAGGAAGACCGACAGTTACAAACATCGATTAACGCGCATGAAGTTGGGAGGAAGGGGCGACCGAGTATAATAGGTACCTAAGCGTCCTCCTCTATGTCCAGGATGACAAAGTCTATCGGAAAGATAAACTTGTCGACCTTGGCCAGAACATCCTCCACTACCCCTGTCAGGTACTTTATCGAGCGATCTGCGAGTTGGATGCTCATCTTTGTCGGGCTTGGGATTCCCAAATCATTTTTTTGAAAAGGGATAATGGCACAAATTGATGCTAGCTCCCAAGTCCGCTAGAGCGTGCTTTATTAATATATTACTGAAGAGGCACGGGATGGAGAACCGTCCCGGGTCATTCAATTTTGGCTGCAATTTGTTAAGGAGAACAACCGAGCATTCCGCGTTAAGGGAAACACGCGAAACATCTTTGAGTCGCTTTTTATTAGAAAACAACTCTTTAAGATATTTCGCGTATTTCGGCATTTTGGAGAGTAACTCGCAGAAAGGAACGTTTATATGAAATTGTTTTTAAATTTGTAAGAATTTTTTATAATGCTCGTCCTTCAGCTCGTTATTTTTTTTTGAGGGATAAGGAAGGGACGGGCTAAAAATGTTTGGTATAGTCAGAATACTCGTTGAATTATCTAACGAAGAAGAGGGTGTAGGGGTCGGTGTCGAAATAGGTACCTTTGGCTCAACCCGTTTTGGGGTGGTTACCTCCTTGCCACTACGAAGGTGTATGGCATTGGCATTTTCTCTGTGGTTCGGCTCCGTGTTCCCTGGTAGAGCTCCATATGGCCGCTCGGAGACCATCTTTGCAAGCTGTCCAACCTGATTTTCCAAGTTTTTAATCGATCCGGTAATATTCCGAAGAATTGACTCGGTGGACGCGTGATGCGCAAATCTTAGCACACCGCTATAGGCGGTAGCAACACTGCGGCACGAAATGGCAGTGTACCGATCGTTCAAGTAATATAAAATGTGGGAGTGAATCCCCAAGTATCGATCTCGAAGGAACACAGTAAGGTGGAGTTTACTTTCAAGGAAGGACTTGAGATCAAAGTCCTTTAGGTCGGATGAAACGTGAACGGGGTGGATTGGATTATGGAAAGCAAAAGAAAACAACTACTGAACTACTCCTATGCAGGCCTTGAGCGCACTGCTTCGCTATGCGGGATAGAAACTAGGCAGGCCTTGACAGCGCTGCTTCACAAAGCGGATGGACGAGTAGGCAAGCAGAATCGAACTGTGCAGGCCTAGAGCGCACTGCTTCGTTAAGCGAATGGATTACACAGGCCTCTATGCCACGCTTCGCTAGGGGGATTGATGAGTAGGCAGGCGGAATGAGGGTCGCAAGCACCTCGTCGACAAGCACGCCACTAGCAATTGCTAGTGCGACAACACTAAACACTCACACCACAATCACCACAAAAGCACACCTCAAGCACTAATAAATCATGAAAACATTTCATAATATATAACAAGAAGTTCAACAAATATAGAGTGCAACATCATCAACATAAAGAAGATTACACTAACAACAATAGTCCAAGAGGAGAAAAAATGCAAGAGATATAACTGAATCCGGAGGCTTACTGTAGATTCATGGTAGGAATCGTCGGGTTGTCAATCCGCGTCCTAGCTCGGTCCCAGCTATCGTCCGGGGTAGAGAAGGGCTGTCACTTCCTCCCAATGAACCCGTCTTCTCCGGTAAACTACAATTCGACCACGTCTGATGCGAAGAACTCCTAGCTTGGTGATGAAGATGAGTGTAGAATCCTCTCCTTGAAGCGCTTGGATGATGTGAGGTGGCCTCAGGCAAAAGGGGGAGGAATAGTGGAAGAAAATGGAGCAGTCGCCCCTTCCGGCGGAAGAAATCGCGGAACTGAATCGGCCCCTGAAAACCTAAAAATCGCAGTTTAAATAGAGAAGTTGCAGAATTTTGTTCATGCACGACCAAACGCACGACCGTGCGTAAAAACGCACGACCAAATTCAGAATGCTATTTTTGGGTCGCAAATGAACGCGCACGATCGACCAGGTCGTGCGTGAAGGATAAATGCACGACCGTGCGATCTGGAAAATTGCAAAATGACATAAATTCTAAGATAAAAGAGGGAAACTCGTGCGATTTTGCTCACGCACGATCAAAACTGACCGTGCGCGAACAAAACGCACGAGCCGGGGCAGATCACCATTTATAAGTACTGCAGGAATCGCACGGTTGCTGAAATCGTGCGTCAAGGAATAGCACGACCGTGCGATTTCTCCAGGTTACAATTCCCATAGAATGAAGATCTGCCCACCTGCAATATAAACCAACAAGCTGGGGAACATACCCTCAGCACACGGAAATATATAATAACAACAAAATAAAGACATGGGGAGCATCATGTGCATACCCCCAACAAACATAGCGCGCAATTACACACCAAAATGGGACCAAAGAGTGCACTTTGTGAAGAAATGTGTTCAAGCGAAATATAAGCAATAATGAACAACAAGTGAAGTGCAAACGCGTGAAAACTAGCCTAGATGAGTCCAAATATGTGTATATAAATGAGACTCATCACACCCCCAGACTTACCTGTTTGCGCGTCCCGAGCAAACAAATCCGGCGGAGTAGGAAAAACATAGCTAGCCAAAGCATTACAAACATGGAGTAGTATGCGAAGTTGCATACTTGTGTGTGTAGAAGCTCATTAGAAGAAGTTTCTAAATATGCTAGCTAATTTATAAAAGTGTAAATGCGTAAAAATGAATTTATTCTTACTCAAAAATGGAATATTGGTGAATCTTGTGGTCACGCGTAGTATGAAAGTAAGCAAATCGCGAAGGTGAATGTTACCCAAGACCGGAACTCAGAATTATCTCCGTTGAAATCCATCAACGTTGAGAACCATAAGCTCGCCCGGTCACACTCTCTCCACGACGCTAGTGAACTCACAAGATGAATCGATAGGACTTTAGGTTAATAAGAGGCTTAGGTTACAGTTTGGAATACAAAGATAAACGTGAAGGCTAATCGCAACCCAAATGAGCATACAAAAGTGCTAATTCATAACAGCCCCAATAATACACGTGTAACACACCCCCAAACTTTACTTTGAAACCGGGTGTGCACACGGCCTATTCCAATCGATAGAACTAGATGTTTCAATTAAAACGCTTGGGATATATATTTTTTCTTTGTTTTCTTTTTCTTTTTCTTTTATTTTCCTTCCCCTTTTTTTATATCCCCAAATCTATTAGCAAGGATCTCAGTATATAGAATTTTTTAAGATATCCACATCAACACAAAAGTTTCACAAGACCACACCGCATTGGAAAATTACAAATCATTAATGCTTTTGGCTTAATTTTGGTTGCGATAATGGGATTAGCTTTTAGGCCTTGGTGAAGTATGGTGGAGCTGAACCAAAGAATCGGCTAGGCACAAACTCGGCTAGCAACGGTTAGCAAATAGGAATGGTAGAACAAAGCTCAAGCTTGCCAAAAAGATGGCCTATGTCACGCTCAACTTGCAAATCGTTCGCACCCATGGTTTGAGAGTCGCTTGGGGCAAGTTCTTAGCCCCCGAGAAAGGTAATCCTTCCTCCCGAATCGAGCAACACGAACCTCACATTCGCTTACACACAATACCACGCTACCACTAGATTCAACCACATTCACCATTTTGAGTAAAATAAACTAAAATCTAAGCAAATCAACTAATTAAAAATTAGGAGCATAAATAAGAACTGATTCTACTCAAAGTCCTAAGCAAAACACGAGTACTCAACTAGAGCACTGCATGAGTCAACATTCCACTCCATCTTGCAATTATTTTGTCTAATATAGCAATTCCTACATCACAACCAAGAATTCAATATACAGGAGAATGCAAACAAGCGAGCGTGCGCTCGTGCGGGTGAAATGGTGTGCGGTGAAGATGAACAAATACTATCACTAAAATAAGATGCTTCTAGCATGCACTGAGATGTGCTCGAGCAGTGGGTAACACATAGCGCCTCTCCCCCAGACTTATTCTAAGAAATAGACGCAAATGATATAACCATGAAAATTGAGTAAAAGGCTAGGGGAAGAAAAGTTACCCATGCTCAGAAATGAGCATACCAGAAGATTAGCGTTAATACTGCGATGGAAGTCCTAGTCCGCCATCAAAAGATCACCACCCTACAAAAAGGATGCACCAAGCAATAGCAAAAATAATATATTAAGACATTAGCGGATTAGAAAAAAATAACAACAACCAAAACTGGGTTGCCTCCCAGTAGCGCTTTTGTTTACCGTCCTTAAGCTGGACTAAATACCTGTATTATGCAGTTTTAATAACATTGTCTAAACATAAAAAGAGACAACTAAAATATCCTAATTATTACCAGCATGCCAAAAAGATCAACTGTAAGTTGATTTAAAATAGTAACTAGAAATAAAAGAAATGGGTCCGAAGACCCAACAACAGCAGTCCAGAAGATCAGGAGCTTTCCATCTCCATATTTCATCTTTCTTCATCCTCTTCCTCTCCCCCAATCGGCGGTCATGGATGAAGTAGCGTTTACCACACTGCACCCAGTCTTTCAAGGAAAACGCAAGCAATGATGATAAGGGAGAATATGTTATTAATTTCATCATTGACATCTGCTTTCCCTTCCATGACTGCCTCTCAAAATTACCCAAGAATGGGTCTATAAATTCATGCACCTGCAAAGGAATATGTGCAATATTAGAAATTAAAGCAGGAGGGGAAGAAGTAAGGATGAACTTATCAATATCTGCGTTATAAGAATGTTGATTAGGAAATAAAATGGAAGAAGAAGTAAAAGAAACAAACAGGAGTAGTGATCCCGTTTTCACTCCTGACAAGTTCCACAAAAGGCTCAATGCCGGTTGCAATAGAATCACTGCAGGCATAATATGAGCAGCTAGGAACTTCGATGATGAGTTGGACCTTCTCCTCCGGTGATGAGGTAGAAACATCATCACTAAGGAAAATGTCCTCCTCAGTGCAACTCAGCATAGCTTCGGGCTCCATTAGCTCATCCAGCACATCTAGAAATTCGGCAATAAGAGCAGAAGATACATGCATACTGATACATGAAAATATCTGAGTAGAAATAGGACTCAATATAGAGTCCGATAGGAGGGAGGAAATATCCTTAGATACAGAATCCACAGGAAAGGATGGCACAATGGAGGAAGAAAAATCCACAATGTCGTCGTAGTGATCAACAACAACGCTGATTGACGCATTCGTTATGCTCCCAAGATGACCCGGGGCCTAACATATGTGTTATCAGCGATGGAAGGAGCGGTGGCATAGGAAGGCAGTGGAATGGAGATAAGTGTTGGCTCATCATCCTCTCCCAATTGCAATTTCCATTGCTCACAGTCTTTCAGCGCGTGATAAAAACTCTGACAACACAAGCAGCGCTTCCCGGTAGGTTTTGACTGTGGAAAAGCCAAACCACCCGGTGAAGGCGATGCTTGCAATGGGGACGCATACTTATAATACGTAAGTTCATTGTATGAAGTTCTAGATTCTCCATACGATGAACTACACGGATTATAATTATGGCTTCCTAAATAGCACTCATCACTAGAGTGATTAGACGCTCTACACCACCTACATTGTTGATAAACATACATATTGGTGTAAAGAAGGATTAACACTAATATAAACAGAAATTGATCTCAATATGAACGTAAAAAAAAGTTTAAAACGGCGGAAACCTGATTTTTGAAATACTTAAAAACAGATAAAAAGATAATTTACTAAAACTAAATTAAAACACATGCGATATACAAATGGAAAAGAACTTCTATCTCACAGCTATCTCTCTCCAGAAAACTCACACGTCTGTGTTCCCCGGGAACGGAGCCAAAAACTTGATGCGCAAATCTTAGCACACCGCTATAGGCGGTACCAAGACTGCGGCCCGAAACGGCAGTGTACCGATCGTTCAAGTAATATAAAATGTGGGAGTGAATCCCCAAGTATCGATCTCGAAGGAACACAGTAAGGTGGAGTTTACTTTCAAGGAAGGACTTGAGACGGAAGTCCTTTAGGTCGGATGAAATATGAACGGGGTGGATTGGATTATGGAAAGCAAAAGAAAACAACTACTCAACTACTCCTATGCAGGCCTTGAGCGCACTGCTTTGCTAGGCGGGATGGAAGCTAGGAAGGCCTTGAGCGCGCTGCTTCACAAAGCGGATGGACGAGTAGGAAAGCGGAATCGAACTGTGCAGGCCTAGAGCGCACTGCTTCGTTAGGCGAATGGATTACACGGGCCGCTATGCCACGCTTCGCTAGGCGGATGGACGAGTAGGCAGGCGGAATGAGGGTCGCAAGCACCTCGTCGACAAGCACGCCACTAGCAATTGCTAGTGCGGCAACACCAAACACTCACACCACAATCACCACGAAAGCACACCTCAAGCAGTCATAAAGCATGAAAACATTTCATAATATATAACAAGAAGTTCAAGAAATATAGAGTGCAACATCATCAACATAAAGAAGATTACACTATCAAAAATAGTCCAAGAGAAGAAAAAATGCAAGAGATACAACCGAATCCGGAGGCTAGCTGTAGATTCACGGTAGGAATCGTCTGGTTGTCAATCCGCGTCCTAGCTCATTCCTAGCTATCGTCCGGGGTAGAGAAGGGCTGTCACTTCCTCCCAATGGACCTGTCTTCTCCGGTAAACTACAATCCGACCACGTCCGATGCGAAGAACTCCTAGCTTGGCGATGAAGATGAGTGTAGAATCCTCTCCTTGAAGCGCTTGGATGATCTGAGGTGGCCTCGGGCAAAAGGGGGAGGAATAGTGGAAGAAAATGGAGCAGTCGCCCCTTCCGGCGGAAGAAATCGTGGAACTGAATCGGCCCCTGAAAATCTAAAAAACGCAGTTTAAATAGAGAAGTTGCAGAGTTTTGTTCATGCACGACCATGCGTAAAAACGCACGACCAAATTCAGAATGCTATTTTGGGCTGCAAATGAACGCGCACGATCGACCAGATCGTGCGTGAAGGATAAACGCACGACCGTGCGATCAGGAAAATTGCAAAATGACATAAATTCTTTGATAAAATAGGGAAACTCGTGCGATTTTGCTCACGCACAATCAAAACTGATCGTGCGCGAACAAATCGCACGAGCCAGGGCAGATCACCATTTATAAGTACTGCATAAATCGCACGGTCGCTGAAATCGTGCGTCAAGGAATCTACAGTTTCTTCGACAAAAATATTATTATTATTTGGGGCCCAAGTGGGAGTGGAGGAGGAAGCAGTCAACTCTGCCACTTGCTTACTTAACCTTTCGACTTGAGAGGCTAAGTGAGAAGTGGCATCCACTTCATATATCCCAGTTGGTTTAGTAGGGCACGATCTAGTCGCATTCCATTGATAGGCGTTCATGGCCTCCGGGGTTTTGTTGTTTAACATTCCCCCGGTGGCTGCATCGATCATCTGTCATGTTGAGAAATGTAAACCAATATAGAACGTCTGGACCTGCAGCCAAGACAGTAGTGCGTGATGAGGACACCTACGCAAGAACTCTTTAAAATGCTCCCATGTCTCGTAGAGAGACTCATAATCATATTGAATGAAAGAGGCGACATCTGTGCGTAGTTTAGCGGTTTTAGACGGGGGAAATGTACTTTGTTAGAAATTTCTCCGTCAATTGGGCCAACGTAGTTATGGTCTCTGGGGAGAGAACTTAACCATGCTTTGTCCTTTGTCCGCAACGAAAATGGAAATAAGCGTAGACGAATAACATCATCAGTAACCCCATTAATCTTAAAAGGATCGCAAACTTCCAAAAAACTAGAAAGATGTAAATTCGGATCCTCATCCGGCAAACCATCAAATTGGACTGACTATTGTACTATTTGAATGATGCTAGATTTTATTTCAAAATTATTATTAGCCACAGTTGGTCGTGTAATACTCGATCTGGTATCTTCCAAATTCGGCCTGACATAATATGCTATGGTCCGTGGTGTGGCCGCATCTGGAATTGGGTCGGTCATAGCTTCAGTGTAAGTATCTCCGACAGACTCTTCAGGAAACCCAAGTATGTTTTGATCACGAAATCAGAGGCGCTCATGAAGGGTGCGCTCGATTTTAGGGTCAAAAGGGATATTTGAATCGTCCGAGGAGTTTCCTCGGGTCATATACAAATAATAAAAATTATTATTTAATTTTGGTTTTGGCTTTTTCTAATTTTGTTTGTTTGTTTTTATTTGTAAATATATATATTTTTAAAATATATATAGAATAAAATTAATAGTAATTCCTTTTTTCAAAATAACGACAATGCCTCCCCGGCAACGGCGCCAAAAACTTGATGATTAATTTTGGAGAACTTATTTTTGTTTGCTCAACCTTTATATGACGAGATTAAAATTAGGCGGGTGTTTTCGAAGAGTATCGCAAGTACTCCTACTTTGAGAAACTAACCGTTATCCTATTGAAAGATAGAAGTAATGGTCTTTTTCTTCTTTCGAAGTATTGACAATTACGCCCCGACTACGACGCCAAATTCAATTGATTTTTTAAAATAACAAATGAGAGTGTTGCAAGTTTTGGATTTGAAAAGCTTTTGTTTAATTATTATCCAAACTAATCATTTGGTAAAGGCAAGTATACCTTATCGCGTGTATTAAAAGATATTTTGTTTTAGAAAATATCGAGGTCGTATATTTCCGCGGATCTTGTTGATTACTTCTACTTTAAAGGAATAAACTATTATTTTATCGGAGTAATATTTTGATTTGGTTTATACTGAACGATAATAAGCGTATAACTAGAGTTCTAAACGATGATGAACATAGCGCCCAATGTCGAATTACCTTGAGACGAAAATAGTCTTTTTTAGAAGTAAAAGTTATTACTTTTCAAAACATTAAAACGACTTGGCCGTCGAGGTTCCATAAGTATGAACGCACCTCTCTCGAGGGTACGCCCACCTGATATTATGAATATTCGACCGAACTCTCGTTCTTTAATCGAATCTCCTTAATACTCGCTTTATATTGTGAACCCCGCTATTTGGTTTTTATTTCCAATTCGGGAGACTTACCTCATCCTCTCTCGAGGGTAGAGCGCACTTCTCTTTACCCATGAGCGATCAGTCTGTACGTACGAGCCTCTCGGCTAACTAGTGTATAGAAACAGAAATGAAAACCACATATCGATTATATGGTTCCACTCAACATTTTTCGCTGGTAAACCTTAAGCTCGTTAATAATTTTAGAAAGAGATGTTTTATCTTTTAAAAAAACATTTATTTGTCCCAATGCTCTTCGACATCGCGCGCTAAAGTAAATTAGCCACTCACCGGAATGGAGACGACATTAATAATTAGAAAATACATGTTAATAATTTAAGCGAATATGAGCGTGAAAGAAAGATTAAAAGACTTATATACAAACAGAAATAGTATCCGTCCCAACCGTCTTAATCAAGCGCTAAAGAAAAATAGCCTCTCATTCCGGATGGGGGTGGTATAGAAATGAAATATTTATAAAAGTGCAGAACTAATATCCGTCCCAACCTTCTTAATCAAGCGCTAAAGAAAACTTCTAAACATTCAAAGACAAAATTGAGATAAGAAAACAAACTATTTTATTACCAAAATAAAGATTACAACTAGACTAGGAAAGAGAAAGTAGCTAACTAGAAATGCAGGAAATAACTCACATACAAGTCCTAAACTACTCCAGAAAACTAGCTAACACACAAAATTCTGGATGAGAAATGCTTCAGCCGACCCTCCTATTTATAGGAAAAATTTAATTTTTACAGGCCCTCGGTCACGGGCGCGACCGAGGGCGTGACTTCTGCGCGTGCGATTGCAGTTGCTTCATCCGCCTTCTGGAAGCACTTGATCGGGAAAATGGGTGCACACGCCCGTGACTTGAGGTGTCACGGGCGTGACCTTGGGCGGCACACATCTGGTTTAACTGCGGCGTGATGGCTGGCGTGTACGCTGGATTCTGGAAGGATTTGACAGGTCACGGCCTCTGTCACGGGCATGACCATGTACACGGGCGTGACCTTTTGATTCGTCAAGACAACAGCTGATTCGTAGAGATGGCATGGTCTGCGAATAGACAAGGGGTACACGGGCGTGACCCATGTACACGGCCTCAGTCACGGGCTTGACCGAGGTTGTGACTCATCAATTCGCTAAGTTTTCTCTGAATTTGGCCGGGATCGTAGAGATTGGCAGTTTAAATTTACACGCCCTTGGTCACAGGCGTAACCGAGGGCGTGACTTGACAAAAATTGCCAAAATCTACAAAAATAGAAATTAAGCTAGGTTAATAAGGAAAATAATAAAATAAGCAATTTATTCATTAATTTAAATAAAATATTTACAATATTATTTAAAATTATACTAATAACTATAATAAAAATATGTATATTTTACAACTCATCAGAGCCGTCCAACGGTCTCCGATGATGTCCAATAATGTCAGATGCCCATACTTTACGAGCACGCGCTGATTGGACAATTAGGCTGCAACATTAATTGCTGACAGCGCGTCTGGCAGAATTTGAATCTGTCTCGACGATATTTCCATCGTTAAGACGATATGGATAATATCTCGACGATAGAGCTTGTCGATGACTTGGACTTGGACAGATCTTCAAGTCTTCTTCCTTCTTCTTCAGATGAGGATATCTCGACGATACGGGACATCCCTTTTGCACTTGTACTTAAGACAACATGAAGTCGTCTAATTGATTTCAGTGTAACCTTGACTCCTCGATGTCTTGCTCACGATATCGTCAACACGACCTTGTATTATCGATGACATAATCACCATTACGTTGATAAGCTATTCTTCAGCAACTGCTGTCTTCAATACTGCTTCCTTGGCCTTCTCGACCTTCTTTACGATGATATCATCGATACCAGTCTTTTATTGCCTTTCAATGGTACGACTTCTTTACTACGATATCATTGACTTCACCTTGCTTTGCCTTTTCGACGTCAAGGCTTCTTTACGACGATGTCGTCGACATTGTCTTGTACTTGTACTTAAGTATTCTTTCTTCATATTGGCATCCTGATATCGTCGTGTGGTGTTGTAGTGTCACGACGATATCATCATGTGCATGTTATCTTGATGATAATTGACATGATCCTTCTGCTTTGCTCTACACATCATTTCAACGACATGCATACTCTTTTCGACGATATGTCCAATCCTTTTCGATGATATTGTACTAATGAAGTTATTAAAGTATTGGACATATTGTCTGATCTCTGCAAGCATGAACTTAAAATAGCATTAAATACCACTTGTACCTATCATTGAGCTGAGCAGTTCTTCAAATCAGGAACACTACTGGGCACTGTTCCCAACTTGCATTTTTTAAATTCATTTGATATGAAATCAAAATTTTCTAGATCTATTAACTCATCTTTTGAATAGGAAGATCCAATGCCATCAGGCATTTGTTCTCACTTTAATTAGGTTTGTTGTTTGAGTAAAAAGTTGACTCAGATTTTGTCTGAATCCAGGATTCAATAATGATGCCTTTTTCACTCTTCTTTCCTTTCATTCTAGAGTTATTTTTGACTTTATACTCCTTCTTTTTCAGGGATTTCACCTTGCTATTCTCTGGGTACTCTAGATAAATATGTCTAGCCTTCCTGCAGGTATTACAGACAATCTCATTAGATGGAGTTTATCAAACCTTGACTTACCTCTAGAGTTGCTATGCCTTTTTCTGAAATCCTCGGCCTTGATCCACTTTCTGAATCTTTTGGCCATTAGACTCATTAGCTCTGAGCCTTTTTATCTGCGACTTTCAATGTTATGGACTTATCTTTTAGAGTGGATACAACCTTCTCTTTTAACTCACTTTCTCCTCTTGTTTTGAGAAGCATCTCATATGACTTCAACTTACCTAGGAGAGCATCTATGGTGGTCTCGTTTGTTGGAACATGGTCTTCCGCATCTCCTTGGTTTTAGAATAACAAATCGTATGTGTATTTGATCTTGTGTGTTTAAGTGTGCAGGATAACAAGTTCATATGACTCAAGGATAATATAAGAAGGTTGCGCTCAAGTTTGAAGCGAAAACTCAAAACTGGCCGCTATAGCCGGCGATAGCTCCAGCGGTAGCTGCTAGAGCAGACGGTAGTGATAGCGCTAGCGGTAGGGCTAGCGGTAGCGCTAGCGGTAGCTCTAGCAGTAGCGCTAGCGGTAGCGCTAGCGCAAAAAAGAAGAAGAATCTTGGCAGGTTTCCTTGGAATAAAAGATTCGCACACACAGAATATTGCCTAATCTGAGATAGCGCCAGCGGTAGCGATAGTGCTAGCGCTAGCTTAAAACACAAGAGGAATCTCAGCAGAGTTGCCACGGATTGAAGATTCTACCGCGCAGAATATGTCCTAAAATGGGATAGCGCCGACGGCAGCACTAGCGCAGGCGCTAGCGCTGAGGCTGTAACATCCCAATTCAGACTAGACCCCTCGAGTGACGTGTGTCTCTACGTGTCGGCCTGGGCTGGGTAGAAGCCCTCAGGTCGCGAGGTAGTCAGGGATGAGTCATGGTTAACATAGGTACAAATCTACGATAAGAAATTGCAGCACATGCGCAAGCTCAGGTTATGTGGTTTTCAAATAGCGTTTCTATTCAAAAATCACGAAATTGACCAAATAACCTTTGAAATCATCATGATTAGTTTTGCTTGACTCGTTAAGCCGATACAAATTCAACGAAACTGTCCGCGCTCAATTTTGATGAGTATCGAAGAAATTATGGCGCGTGCGTGAGTTTTAAATACATAATTTTCCAAAGAAGTAGAAATCGAGCAAACGACTTCGGATGCCTCGGTTAATTTTATTAGGCTCGTCATGATATTACAAGTCCAACGGAGTCGTCCGTTCTCGATTCCGACGTCGTTCAGACAGTTTTGACGTTTTAGTCAAATTATGCTGTAAACACTCCGGGAGCGTAAAATGAGCAAACGAACTCGGATTGGACCGCGGATCATTTCATTGGATGCGTGTCGACGAGATGTTCGTAACGAGCCCTCCTGGGACAATTTTCGAGTCTCGTAGAGCGTTCTACGAGCGTTTAAATGTTAAAATAATAATAATGATAATAATAAAATATATGTATATATACATAAGTTATACAGGATTAGGTTTAGAAAACACCCAGCCTGATCTGCCAGCGCCGCAACAGTGCTTTCCATGGCGATCCCACCCCGATCCTCTTCCTTCCTCCGGCGAGCTCCCTCCGGCCACCTCCGAATCAGGCGCCAGCCCCGGCAAGGGACCACGAAGCCCTCCCTCTTTCTCTTCCTCACTCTCACCAATCCTTTTTCCGGCACTGTTTCGCCATGGCTGCCGACCCCAATATCCCCTTCTCCAACTCCGATGAAGCTCCTCAAGATCCCTCTCCCTCTCGTATCCGGCCACCGCCGCTGTCCAATCTTAGGCCGCCCCTCACATGGATGAAACCTTGGCAAAGTTTCATCACCTCGAGCTCCATGCTCCTCCGACAAAGCCAAACTCCAAGGCCGACCCCCTCGGCAATGCTTCGACGAGATTCGAATTGGGCAAGATCTAGCAATGGATAAAGCAACGCGCAAATGCCGCTTACGCCGCTATTTGGGTAACATGCATGGACATTTGGTGAGCTTCCTCCCCTCTCCCTTGGTGCTAGTTTCCTAGATCACACTAGGTGAGATATCGATCTCAATAGAGTCGATTGGAGAGCAAGCCGTGAAGAGATGGCCTAAAATAAATGTTCCAGGTAAATGTTCCGGCCACTTCGGACCGCTAACACGTCACCCGTCGATGTACCTCAAAGCGAGGAAGGTGGTGGCGGTGTTAGTCGGTCGGTTTGGGGTTTTTGGTGGCCGACGAAGAGATGTGTTATATTTCAGGTTGGGCAGATCGCAGCCCTAGGCTGGAGGTAGACGATGAGGTCATCGTCTGATGTGCTTAAGATGTGTCCTAGTAATTTTATTTTAATAACTGCAATTTTCTTTCACTCTTACATAGCTGAGTTTAAAAAGAATTTTATGTACCTTAGGCGCTGAAACGAGAATTTTGCTCAACATAAAAGTTGTAGCTTAGGGCCTTACCCTTTTATAGGGCTTTAAATTATTAGGATCGGTGCCCTACAATACCCTGGGTCCTCCATCTACTGGAGGGTACCCTAATGGTGCCCTGGACCTTACTTTGTGAACATTTCCGCCTTACTCAAAGGTATATGACTAATTTTTGGGACATGAGTGTGTGTACCCTGGACAGCCGTACTACCAAAATATTAGAGTTTGTGGGAATTATTACCAAAACTTGATTCTCTAAAATGAAAATTATTGGGGTTTATCAACCCATACGAACCCAAATCTTGGATGGCATGATAGTTAGGGCATTAGTAGTCTATGATAAAGATATTAGCTCCATTAGAGGTCAGCATGTGGGTGGATACCCAATGCTTGATATGGGTAGCTTATGTTATGGTGTGCTAATAGCTATATTTCTATACATAACCTATTTTGATATTCTCAGAACCTTGGCTTGGGGGAATCCAACAAGGGTGGACATGGTGACTCACCATGATGCTTAACATCATCCTTGAGATGATGGGGATCCTTGGACACAAAATCCTTAAGAAGTTAGTTAATGTAATAATATCACATAAGGACACTTATGAAATAAAATAGGTCAAATGACCTAGGGAAAAATTATGATCTTTTGACACACATGTGTTCATGTCAAATTATCTCTTTGGAATTTCCGAGAGCTTGTGGTGTTGATTTTCTTGGAGAAAATTGATTATTAGTAAGTGTCACATTTATGTATTAATGAAATAATCGTGATTAATTAAAATTGAAAAATATGAAACTTTGTCACGAGTATATTTAGGGCATGTTACACCTTTAGTGGTTCTGCTGGAATTTTTGGAGCATGTTTACCTCTGATTATTAATCTATGTTGGGTTAATAGCAATAGAAGAATAATTTATTTACCCTAGATAGTTGTATTGGTTTGATCTCAAACTTTGGCTAAGTTTATTTTAAGACATGGCAGGTCACTTAAAATTTACTTGGAATTGTGGGGCTAGTATTTTATATAGTTCATATAGAAATATGATTTTAGCACCTTGTGAATTAATGAATTAAATATGGCTAAATTACCTTGGAAATTCTAAAATTATGGTTAAATGTTTATTTCAGTCATATGAGCCACCAGTGAAAATTTCCTTAAAATTTTGGGATGATTATTTTAGGACTTAACATGTATGGTGACATTTTGGTAATTATGTCCAATTATTAAATAACATGCTAAATCACTTTAGAGGATTATGAATCTTTGTCCATTAACTTAAATTAACATTACATATCTCTGGTAATTTTATTGGACGATATAGACTTATATAATTTATACTTCATATGTAATTTAGTATGTGTAACATAATTATATATATATTATTAATGACCAGTTTGACTGAGAAAATTATGAATTTTGGATCATGCCCTACATCGGTAAGTGGGAACCGATGATAATTATATCAGATCACGAGGATAAATATTTTGAGGGTTCCACCTTTGGGGTAAAGATAGTTCGCTTGAGTGGTCTAGGTTTAGAAAAAATTGAGTTTTGAGCTTAGACCTTCTAAACCTCATGAGACTTGGGAGAAACTTGGAGCATAGCATTAGGAGATCGGATTTATCCTTTAAACCCATGAGGGGCTACTACTTAAGGTCAGGTTAAGGCTAAGTCAAGAGTTAAAGTTAAGTGCGAGCTGCGCTTAGCCCA
Source organism: Dactylorhiza incarnata (assembly GCA_033032865.1). Taxonomy (NCBI): domain Eukaryota; kingdom Viridiplantae; phylum Streptophyta; class Magnoliopsida; order Asparagales; family Orchidaceae; genus Dactylorhiza; species Dactylorhiza incarnata. The sequence continues at coordinate 17,906,909 of JAWHQI010000022.1, read as the reverse complement.
TTTGGGCAAAGTGGGAGTCGAAGTCTAAATCCACTTAACTATTAGAGCAACACGAAATGCGAAGTGAAATACATCCACCAACTAAATTAAATATCTTTAGAAAGAGGAATTTGGGATTCATCCCATCACATTCCCTAGTACCGTTGAGAGCCCTTCACCGGGTATACCTCGGGAAGTCCAAGATTAACCCTAAGCTGTAATATCACTTAAATGTAGACAAGAGTAGCCTATGTAGGGTATTGTTAGAAATTCTAAACCTCCTCCAGGGTGTGGGAGTGACAGGTGTGTGGTATACTTGATTGGACGAGCTGGAGGCTCGAGGGGAGGATAACCCCGTTAGTTCTTGGATAATTGTGGCAGGTCTTCGGTGCTAGGAAGGTCGTCACACCGACCGCGGTACGTGGACTTAGCGGGTGTGTTGGGGTCTAAGGGGCCAGCTTGTCTGCGTGTCGGGATGACAATTCCTCTAAGAAACCTTCCACTTAGCTCAAATCCTGGTGGACTCCAGCAAAGAGTACGCAGAGCTCCGCGGTTGTTTAGCGTCGAGGCGTACGTGCGGTCTAGGCCTGGTAGTGTGCATACCCGCCTAGGAGTGGACGGCCCGGTCCGCTACCACCGTGTGTCACAGCGGTTGGTACCCGAGAGGTTGGCTTCCTTTCAAACAGAGGGAACTACAAAGGTCTATGTGCATAGAGTCATGTGTGTGAGTTTCATTGCATAAAACATTCATGGCATAGCATAGCATACGCACTTGCAGATCCTCATCATATAAATTAGTATGGGCTCTTTTATATGATGAGTTACATTTTGGAAACCTTAACTTATAAGTTTGTTTGACATTCATATAAGTTAAGGTACGTTTTTGGATTGATCGTTTACTTTACCTGCACTTGTAGATCCTCATCATATAAATTAGTATGAGCTCTTTTATATGATGAGTTACTTTTGAAAACCTTAACTTATAAGTTTGTATGGACATTCATATAAGTTAGGGTACGATTATTGATAGATTGCTATTTACTATTACGCTGCTCTTACTCTTTCTTACTTACTACTGCTTTTTATTACTGCTTCAATTATTGTACTCACATTTATAATGCTTGGACTTGTGTAGTGTAGCTCTTTATACACTTGTAGTTCTATTTATACACATGTTAGATGTACATTTAATTATGTTGTTGAGAGCCACTGTCACCTGCTTCTTTTGTTATACCCCTTGTTGTCCTCCGCTTCTTCCTCCCGCTCGGTGCCTAATAGTCGTCGGGGGAGAGGATTAAAAGGCACTTAGTATTTATGGCTAACGGTTGCTACATATTCTTTTTTAGGACCTTACTTGAGCAACATCCGACGTAGAGAGCAGCCACTACCACCGGACGACAGGTGGATACTAGTACTTGTTAGCTTCATTTTGTGAGTGAGTGAGATTGCTTCCGCATGAGTGTGATGTATGAGAGATATGATGTATTAGTATTTGGACATGTACGGGCATAAGCCCTTGCTCTTTTTATTTTAAACTCATTGTGGACAATTCATTATATATATATAGAGGCTGTGATGTGGACTTATCTCTTTTCTTTACTTCTTTTGATTGTATTATATGATGATCGTATAGCCGGCAGAATCGACGTCGAGCGGTGAAGGCTAACGCGTGAGTTGGCGTCGCCGCAAGATGCCGGTTCTGGGCATAAGGTCCGCTTGGCCCCTGGGGTGGGGAAGGGATCTTACAGAGGCTATAAAAAGGACCCCTTGGCTCCGTCTTCCTCACTCTTCTATAACCCTAAACTCTAGAGCTTCGTGCCACAACATATAGAGGAAGGTTCAGAGAGATACTCCCACCAAAAGCTTAGAGAGAATTTCTGAAGGAGGACTTCTTCACGCTTCATCCGACCGGCGACCGCTTCAACAACGCTTATACTACAGCGGTCCAACGTCTCCAACTTCAGAAGTTCTTAGAGGGAGTTTTTATTATTGATATTTTTATTTTCACATCTTTATTCTTGTAATCGTTAGTGAATTCGCCTCCTGTTGGTGACTAGGTCTGGGTAGGACTTAGTAATCGTTAGTAAATTTCTTGTAATCGTTAGTAAATTTCTAGCATCATAGAAGTCAACTTTTGTTAAACCCTATTTGATATTAATAAAGCATGTCTCTACTTTATTTCAATTGTTTTACTTGACTTTCTATTGTCTTAATCTAGCATTATTACAAAGTTTTTAAAATATCACTAAAGTTTTGAAAACCCTTATTCACCCCCCCCCCCCTCTAAGGGCGCCTACTGATCCAACAAGTGATATCAGAGCGAGGTTATTCCAAATCGGCTTAACAACCGGGAATAATGGCGTCTCATGATCTCGCTTCTACTAATGGGGTAAATTTTTATGAAGAAGAAAATCTCTTAAACCACCGTTATTTGAAGGAAGAAATTATAAAGGATGGAAAATTGTAATGGAAAATTTTCTTAAACGTCTAGATGAAAAAGTTTGGAATATTACTATCAAAAAACCACCAAATATATTAAATAAGAACGAAATTGTTTTAAATGCAAAATCTATGAATAGTCTATTTTGTGCGTTAAATCATAATATTTCCAAACTCATTTATACTTTTCCTACTGCATACGAGATGTGGAATTTTCTTGAAATAACTTATGATTCTCCTTCTGCAGGTATGGAACAATTACAAGAACCGGAGAATATTCAAGCCTGCACAGGTATTCAAGAAAGCTCCACACATGGCGGATCCAAGAAGTGCACATCAAATGGAAAAGTAGAAGTACTGTCTTCGGAAGAGGAGTGCCAACAAGATTTAAAAGAAACCATATGTTCAAATCATGCCTCTCCCAAAAGCAATGTAAGAAAATCAAATCCCATCTTTTGTACTTCCATTTCTACTTTACAATTCCTACAAATTACAAAGGGCAAACTTAAGAAATTAAAAAATGCAAATTGCAAATTGCGCTTAGAAAATAAAAATTTAAAAGCAAAAGTTAAAGTAGTATCAAAATCTGATTTATCTAGATTTACTCATGTCACTTCAATTGAATATACAAAACCTTGTCTTGATTGCAATAATATTAAAGAAAAATTTAAGGAACTTGAAAAAGAAATTATTTTTATAAAAGAACAAAATGAAAAATTATATTTAGAAAATTCATCTTTGATAAATGATTGTGCTAAGTGTAAAGAATATAAAATTGAAATTAAAGAGATGGATGAAACATTTAATGAATATAGAAACAACTGTCAAGATCATATTGATTCAATTGTTTCCACTCTTAAAAATAGCACAATCGCTTATAATAAAGCTAGACATAATTTAAAGATCAAGAATGATGAATTAAAAACAAAAATCAACTTGCTTATGAAAATTGTAAATACAAAATATCAAACTATATCTAAAAACAAGTTGAATATGAATATGAGCATCTTAACTAAGTTTAATAATGGGAGTAAGGAACATAAAGGATTTGTTAATCTAAATCAAAATCACCATTATTTACAAAATTATGTATCTCCTAAAGTAAAATCAAATATGCAAAAATTTCCTATGAAAAATGATTTCAAATGTCATCATTATTTTAAGTCTAAGTTTAATGAATATGGAAATTTAATGCAAAATTATAATATTAAACCTAAGTATGAGTGGAGACCCACAATTAAAGATGAAACATTAACTCCACTTGAAAGGGTCCATTCGTACTTTTCTCCCCAAAAGCCATCTCGCTATATTTGGGTACCCAAAGGAACCATCCCACATGGTCCCCTTTGGATACCTAAAACTCTTATTCATTAGGTACCATCAATTGTATGAAGTAGAATCCTTTCAAAATGAAATATACAAAGTTCTACTTCATGATATGCTTTCATGTCTTTTAATTTTTCTTATTTTCTTATTTCTTTTGATCTATCATGTCATGGTCATCCTATACAGTATTAAAAATATGATTTTATCTCTTAAAAGCTCAATATGTTTATAAAATCAAATTGATCAAAATTCAAAATCATATTTTGTTTTGATGACCTATCTTTTATTCTTATATTCATTGCCTCTAAATATCTTATATAATCCATATGAATCAAACTCTAAATTTGCTATAAGATATTTCAAATTAAATCCAATTATTAGGCTATTCAGAGTTTTAGCCTTCACCAACAAGTGGTTTAGTGAAATAACATGATCTAAAAGAAAATTCATGATCTAAATAAAAGTTCAACTTTCAATATGTTTATCTTTGTTCGCAACAAAAAATTATATTGTGTTCACTCCTTAATGTCAAACATGATCTAAACCATCACAATTGTTCACTATCAAAAATCACATATATATATTCAAAATTCTTAATTAGTTAAAAAGAAAATCACTGAAATGTATTGAAAGAATTTACCCTCATAATGAATATTGAATTCACAAACACCACTATGATCTATTGATGTCCTTTGCTAAAATTCTCTAACATCATAAGTCTTATCAAAAGTCTTCTAAAAATAATTATTTCTATCACATTTATGTGAATTATAATTGATATATTAACTGTTGACAATTGATATTATAATGGTTGGTGTATATTGTGATTTATTTTGAGTTTAGACCTTTGAATCATCTTGATATCAAATCAAATAGAATCGTCACTCCATTCAAGGTCTATAAGTTAAAACACTATCAAACCTTGGTATAACATTAATCTCAAACTTATCATACTAACATTGTCGCCTAAAGAATATTTGTGCCTATGTATGCCTTTATATGTTTACCAAGATATACAGGCTGGGTATTCTCATTTAGGGCTTATCCATGATATTCTCATGCATGAACATTATCAATAAAATTATGCATATTAGATTTGTTCATTCATGTCTTCTCGTGCTTACATTTCCTATCATTTCCAAACTACATTAGTTTGATAAATATAAGCCTTAAAAATGTTAAAATGGAGATATAATAAAATATGTCACTTGCAAAATTTATTTGGTAAAGTCATATACAAAATCGCTAATGTTTCATGCAATTTGCACTATATAGACATCTCCTAAAATTTTGAAATTTCAGCATGAAACTACTGTTTGGACACTTAATCAAGATCAACAAACAAAATTTTCAAAATCATCAAAAATCGTGTACTATTTCCCGCGCTAGCGCTAACGCCGGCGCTAGCGGACCTATGTGTTTTTCTATATTTTTAAAATTTTGAAAAATCCCTAAAAATATATTAATCTATATGTACTATTCATTTCTGCACTTTTTGCTTTTATTACATTTTTGAAAAATCAAATACAAAAATACAAAAGCCAAATTACAAAAAATATGTTTTTTTTTTTGTTATTTGTTGAAATACTATTCCTAAAAGCAAAAATCAATTGCAAAAATATAAAACGAAAACAAGTATCAAAAAATTATTATTTTGAACTTAACTTTTCAATTTACACGTATCTTGTGAAAGGGTGACTTGGGCTATCATCCCATCATATCACCTAGTACCGGGCGAACCTCTCACAAGGTACTCCTCGGGAAGTCCAAGATCAATCTTATGAGTTCAAACTTTAATTCAAATTTATTTCTCAAAAATATCAAAAATACTGTATGGACTTTATTGAAAATCAAGCATGATTTAACCCATCATTTAGAACTTCTATGATGTTGCAATTTATCTTTTCAAACTACTTTGAACATTGCTTTCATCATGCTTTGATATATTTATTAATATGTGCATCAATTATATTGAAAGTTGTGTAGAACTATGCGTAGCATGCCTCTAAGTATGAGTAAATGTTTTATGTTTGATAATGATCGCTATTCACTCACTTTTGGCATTGTCTACTTATGTGTTTAATCTAAGAATGCTTGTGTATGTTATGTAATAGTACAATGAATTAAAATTGCACAAGTATCTTACCCACACAACCTTTACTTGCACTTTTAAAAGTTAAGAAAAGTGGTTATGTTTTTCATAAATTCTATTGGTTTGCAAAATAAGTGTATTCAGAGAACTTTGTACAAAACAAAATCATAAAATAAAGTGACAAAGATAACTCCACCAAGCACTACTTGAACCTCCTGATAAGTCTTAATAAGCGTTGTGAGGTTGAGCACCTTGGAAGGAATAGTAAAGTATCTTGTGCAAATCAAATCTTTCTTTCAAAATAAAAACCACTTATTCTTAAGTACACCAGATCACTAATTTCAATATTAAAATAAAATAAAATATGTGATCCCCCAAGCACTACTTTGCACTCTGATAAGTCTTAATGAGCATTGTGTGTGCAAAGCACCTTGGTAATTGTACATTTTTTTTGTGCATTAAAGTGTGTGGACGTAAAATTATTTGTGTTTTATTGTGCTCTTACTTTAAATATTACTTGTATTTTTGATTAAAACGTTTGTTTACTCTACTCAAAAATACACTTATGTGCACATCATTATCTTCCATAACATTTCTTCTCATGAGTATTGGATCCTAATGCAAATTCTATACTACTCTTTATTTATGAAATGCACTAGATAATCTAGCATGCTCTCTACAATGTTTAGTATGTTTTGAAATTGTGAATTAACATAACATTGTAGTACTCTCTTTTTGATAACATTATTTCATGCTTGGTTACTTTATAGTTAAACTTAAAAGATTTTACTTGAACAATGATTTACAAAAACATCTTCTTTATGAAATTTAACTCATATCTTTTTATGGATCATCATTGATTACAATAAGATGTTTCTTGTATTTCGATAAGTCTTCCGCATCATAACCATATAATTGTTTTACCTTGCGCTTTCCTGCTTATTTAAAGTCTTTTATTTTGTGTGCATCATCACTTGAATCTTCAAATTCCTTTCTTGCAACAAGTGGTAGACTTGCTTGGTAAACTTTATATTGGTTGAATTTTTTTTGCTATAAAACTCTGATTTATTTCTATGAAAATATTATTATGCTAAAAACTCTGATTTATTAATGGACTTCAAAATAGCTATGTGAGTGCTTTCATAAATTCAAATAAAATATAAATCCATAGGCTATGTCATTAGATTTAAAACGCTTAAATGTTTCCAATAATTATTATCCATGACTTCATATCTCACCATAGCGGGGGCGTAGGGTTGTATACATTAGATAACCTTATCTCTAGTAATGTCTTGTCCTTAACCGGGGAGGGTTCTAGTGGGGTCTTGCGAGGCACTTGGGGGAAAGAGTGTTAGGTTGAGTTTTGTCTAGTGTTTGCATATGGGACTAACACCCCAACCTACGGCATGTTTGCAGCTCCTCATGTCCATCCGTCACTTAGTACGGGGCTAGGGTGTAGACATATTGTCTGGGTAGTGTAGTTACTTGGAAATCATTACATTTTGGTTATATTACAAACCCTGGTTTATGAAAATGTTGTAATACTCAAACTCTGATCTATTTAAATGAAAAGTATTCTAAAACTCCTTATCATTTCCTTCTCTACAAGCTCGATCATGCTTTTATCTACTTTGCAACTTTTTATTGATGTCTCCTTACCCGCTTTTGCTAATAACAAAAGGGGGGAGAACTAACATGATAAATATTAATCTGTTATCAAACTATAATGCTTAATTAAGATGATAGCTTACATATTAGGAGAACATTCACTTAGGGGGAGCAATTCTAAATGCTAAAATTAATAATTATCTTAAGTCATCACTCTCACACACACACAAGTAAGTTTCATCTTGCTTATATATTAATGCTTTGATTTATCATTAATGGATGTGTTATTATCAAAAGGGGGAGTTTGTTGGAACATGGTCTTCCGCATCTCCTTGGTTTGAGAATAACAAATCTTATGTGTATTTGATCTTGTGTTTATAAGTGTGTAGGATAACAAGTTCATATGACTCAAGGATAACATAAGAAGGTTGCGCCCAAGTTCGAAGCGAAAACTCAAAACTGGCCGCTATAGCCGGCAGTAGCTCCAGCGGTAGCTGCTAGAGCAGGCGGTAGCGATAGCACTAGCGGTAGCGCTAGCGCAGGCGCTAGCGCAAAATAGAAGAAGAATCTTGTCAGGTTTCCTTGGAATAAAAGATTCACACACACAGAATATTGCCTAATCTGAGATAGCGCCGGCGGTAGAGATAGCGCTAGCGCTAGCTCAAAACACAAGAGGAATCTCAGCAGAGTTGCCACGGATTGAAGATTCTGCCGTGCAGAATATGTCCTAAAATGGGATAGCGCCGGCGGTAGCACTAGCGCAGGCGCTAGCGCTGAGGCTATAAAAAGGACCCCTTGGCTCCGTCTTCCTCACTCTTCTATAACCCTAAATTCCAGAGCTTCGTGCCACAACATATAGAGGAAGGTTCAGAGAGATACTCCCACCAAAAGCTTAGAGAGAATTTCTGAAGGAGGACTTCTTCACAATTCATCCGACCGGCGACCGCTTCAACAACGCTTATACTACAGCGGTCCAACGTCTCCAACTTCAGAAGTTCTTAGAGGGAGTTTTTACTATTGATGTTTTTTTTTCACATCTTTATTCTTGTAATCGTTAGTGAATTCGCCTCCTGTTGGTGACTAGGTCTGGGTAGGACTTATGGCTGAAATTCGCCTCGTGTTGGCGACTAGATCTAGGCTAGGTCTAGGGGGTGCTCGAGGCCACATCCGGGGAAGGGTTGGCTAGAGCATCTTGAGGCCGAATCCGGGGAGGATAGGCTAGGGCCACCGGTTCGTGGGGATGCGAGTCGGGATAGAAAACAAAAAGACTTTACTATTCATCGCCACCGATTTCTACCGTCATAGAAGTCAACTTTTGTAAAACCCTATTTGATATTAATAAAGCATGTATCTACTTTATTTCAATTGTTTTACTTGACTTTCTATTGTCTTAATCTAGCATTATTACAAAGTTTTTAAAATATCACTAAAGTTTTGAAAACCCTTATTCACCCCCCCCCCCCCTCTAAGGGCGCCTACCGATCCAACATCCTTGTGGCATCTAAATTCTCTTATAGTCCAGATTCTATAATCCCATGAGTTGTGGAAGCACATGAGTAGCTTGTCATTTATCTTAGTGAGTGAAATTTGCTTGTCAAGGCTTCTCAATTCACTGATAATCAAACTAAATCTTTGGTACATGTCATCAACACTCTCTTCTTAATTCTTCTTAAAATTCTCATACGAAGAAATCAAGAGAGACCTCTTGTCCTTCCTTTCATCTGAACTTCCTTCTACAATTCCCACTAAATATTCTCAATTCTCTTTAGCTAACTAACATTTTACCATTCTTTTGTAGATTTCATCACTCATTGTTGAGACTAGAATGTTCATGGTCTTGGCATCACAAGACCTTGCCTTCTTGTCTCCTTCACTCCATTCAGCTTTTTCTTTGGCACTATTTCTCCATTGAGGTTTAGCTTTGTTGGATTATAAGGGCCTGTAAATACAGGATCAAATATATCCCCATCAATAGAATTCATATACAATTTTATTCTAGATTTCCATAAAAAAATATATCTAGATTACACATTGGTGGTTTGGATGTGGAATAATCTCTAATCTGTGTAGAACTCATGATTGTGTATGATTTAACAAAGAACTAATTCTCAGATAAGGATCCTGATTAATCAAAGTGTTAACCTTTTTCTAATTAACCACGCTTTGATACCAATTGAAAGTGCGGAGTGATACTGAGAATGACAATGGAGGGGAGGTGAATATATATTTAAAATCTTTTCAACACAACCAATCACAGAACATGTCATAGATTAAAAGTAGTAATAAATGATTATTCATTATATTAAATTAAGTTATAAAGTAGATCAACCAAACGACACAAATGTTTTATAGATGTTCTCCAAATCTAGGTATGAAATTGCACAGTGTGCCTCTGAGAATCCTCTAGAGGGGTGGTGAAAAGAGATTTAAAATGTTTCTTACCTAACTGTGCAAACACAATAAAACCTAAGTATTATGCTCCAACAAATACTCACACAGAATAAAACAATGCTGAATGTAAAGCAAGAAAAACAATAAAAGTTATCTAGTTATCTAGCTATAAGGGACATCACAGAAAATAAGCAATCCAGAAGACACAAAGATTTTTATAGAGGTTCCTCAAAATGTGGGTAGTCCTCTATTCTACCACCTGGTAGGATTGCACCAACTATGCCTGAATATTTTGACCAGGAGGCTCTCAGAACCACTGATCTTTTGATAAGGAGATCATGAACCACCAGATCTTTTGATAAGGGGATCTTGAACCACCAGATATTTTGATAAGGAGATCTTGAACCACTGAATCCTTTGGAAGAGGGATTCTTAAAACACTTTTATAGGAGAGAAAGAGAAGGAGAAAGAAGAAAGAAGAGAAGGGTAAGAATTCTGTTTTTAGAATTCTTATGAAGGTTGTATGAACAGCTTCTTGAATCTTTCATTGGATCTGCTCTTGATTAACTCCTGCTTATGATAGTGATGAATTGCAAGAGCTATGGATGTCAGATCCTTTCTATTTCTACTGATTGAGTTCTGGCTGCTATATGATTGTGATGAAGAGCAGCTTTCAGATCCTCTGTTCTATGAGATGGAGAGCAGCAATTGTTTCTTCTCTGTATGTTCTATTAGGTTTCCTGAGGAGGAAGAAGAAGAAACCCTAATGGAAAACTATTTTCCGATTGTGATGAATGCTCTCTGCTTCTCTTTCTTCTCTTGCCTTTTATTGCCCCTCTTCAATTTGAATTTTGTTTCCTTTTCTGGTAGGACCTGAAAAGGCATTTTTCATTGGACAATTCTCTTTCTTTCCTTATTTAGTTCTCGACCCATCCACCAACAATAAGCATGTTTCCAAGAAACATTTTTGTCCTCTTTTAGTTCTTCTTTCTATTTGAGGCAATTAATGAGCCGTTGTAGAACGGTCTTGAGACTTGTGGGCCATGAGAGAGGGTCTAAAATGACAGCTGAAAAGGATTCTTTTTCAGACTGTATTCAACGTAGCGTCGAGTTCTTTTCTTCTCTTATCAATGCTCCTTCGAGTCCTTGTAAGAGCAGCTTCGATTTCATCCTTGCTCTGATTGAACTCTTCTAGTCAACGTTGCGTTGATATCTTATCGACGTAATTGTCGAGTTAAATTCTTGACTCTGAGCTTTCTTCTCTGCCGCGAAATGAAGAGGAAGCTGCGTCGACTTCACAAGTTACTTCGACATGTCCATGGCCTCTACGTTGATATCTATTCGATGAAACTTTGACTTGAATTATATCGACAGAAGGGTTGAATCACTTGGACTTCTAGTTAGAGTAGCGTCGACATGAACTCGATGTTGCGTCGAATTCTATTCGAGCAAATGTTAACTCTGCCCAACTTTTGCTTCTCTTGATCTGGTCTTGACACCCCAAGTTGAGTGAGACATCCTAAGACATCTAATGACCAGAATACCCTCACTATACAATAGGTAATTCATCCTAAGGGATAAAATCACTTTTTATATAATTTGTTAAGTTAAATGAAAAGGGTTTTTCCCAACAATCTCCCTCTATTTATCTTAACAAATTTTACAAACTGAGTAAAGTGATTTACACATTTCTTTTATATAATCAAGAATACATTTATTGTCACAGGCCATATCATTCAATTGTCAAGAAATATATAGGTCCCAACTGCTATTTTCCAGGAAGAATTAGACTTTACATAATACCTGAGCTTCATTACTCCTTCTCAGGAGTTCTTCTTTTCTTGCAAAATACTTTTGGAGCAACTTTCCTTGGAGCAATCTGCAAGGGCTCATCCTCTTCAAGAGACATTGTTACTTTTTCTGCAACACTCTCTTTGGGAAGCTCCCCTGAGATTGTGAATTTACTTCAGCCTGCTAGGCGGCATCCTGAGCAATCTGCACAGCTTCATCTAGCAGCTTTTCATTTTGAGGCTCCCCCACTTCTGTACTTACACCTGCCATTCTATATCCAAATTCCTTTGAACATGTGGAGCAATCTCCCCCTGAATATCTGGGAGCTCTCCCTAATATGCTTGTACACTTTCTTCCTCATTCTCCTATTCTGGTGGAGACTTCCCCTGATCTCTAGGCTCACCCTGGATCAATGCATCTTGGAAGATAGTAACTTTGTCAGGAGCTTCATCAACATCACCTTTATCCTGTCCACTCAAATCTAGGATAGGTCTCTCTTCCTCCAAGATGTTCTCCCCTTCTTAAACTTGCTGTCCAGAGAGGTTAATAACTCCTTTATGACCATGGAGGAAGACACAAAATCCTTAAGGCTCTTGAGGTATCTTTCAAAATCTAATAATTCAGGTTCCATTTGTGAATATTTTCTGTCAAACCTTCTTGCTTAAGAGTCCTCCTAGTCTACAAATGTAGAGGAGGCAATCCCATCTGCATTGGAGATGATTTTCTCAAGATCAATTGTAGGGATAGGAGAGGTAAATGGAGGAGGTGTTGGAGGTAAGTCCTCTTGGATAGGGGAGAGAGCATGATAGGTTTTAGGTGAGATATGAATAGTTGGTGGTGGAGGTGGAAGCAAAAATGGAGATGACTCTGGGTCAGATGGGGATTGATGCTGTTGTTGCTGTTGTTACTGTTGTTGTTGAGATGGAATATCCACCTGAGGGGGATTTGGAACAGTGTCCAGAAGAGTGGACAGAAAGGAGGAGGGATATTATCCCTTGGAGGGTCTGGTATTTGCCTCTCTGGCTCTTGAGGAGGAGGAGATGGAGGAGGTGAGGCTGGAGCTTGACCAGACTTTAAGATTTGCCTGGTCCACTTAAAAAATATCCCAATATTTATCCTTTTCCCAGGAGGAATGGGAACTCCTTTGGATTTGCAGATGCTTGGATAATGTTGAAAGAGCACTTGGCTCATTATTCTCATGTAAGCATTTTCCTTGTGGGCATACTGATGCCCAATCATTCTTAGGAGTACCTTCCCCCAGTTTACCTTTTTCTTCAGAACAAGAGTGCCCATAATCTGCAGCTGCTGCTTTGGAATTGCATCATTAGCTGAGATTTTGCACAAAAAAACCTTCCCAACTATGTCAGCCAGGAACCTGTACTCTTCTGCCAAGTCATTCTTCTTTAGATTTATAGGTCTGTCTTTCTTAAATTTCATTCTCTCCAGGACATTCTTCATCTCTTCTCCTGTTAATTCTTCTGAGTCACCCACAGTAAGTAGATCAAATGTTTGGGAGAGAATTTCATCAGTGATACTGATATCTTGTCCAGATATTGTCCCTTGAAGGGACTTGTTGGGAATCTTGCCCTCATGATTCCTGATTTGGAGAAGTCACCAATTCAAGAGAACTTCACTATGTATTTAATTATCTTCTTAGCTTTTTCATCTCAGTAGACGACAAGTTCATAGAATGTCGAACTGACGAATATCATCGAAAAGAAGCCTTGGCGTCGATAGGGCTAAGTCAGAACGAATATCGTCGAAAAGAAGCCTTGACGTCGATAAGGCTAAGGAAGAACAGATATCATCATAAAAGAGGCATGTCGTCGATAAGGCTGAACAAGATAGTTATCATCGTAAAGAAGCCTTGTCGTTGAAAAGGCTAAGTAAGACTGATGTCAACGATATCGTCGTAAAGAAGGACTGTCATCGAGAAGACTAGGGAAGATCGAACAAAGACGGGCTATTGCTGAAGAATTGATTGTCGACGTAATATCGACTATGTCGTCGATAAGATAAGGTGGCCACAACGATATCAAGCAATCAAGAAGATTACGTGGACATCAGTTAGATGACTTCATGTCGTCTTAAAGTGCAAGTGCAGAAGGGATGTCCCGTGTCGTCGAGATATCTCTATCTGAAGAAGAAGGAAGGAGACTTGAAGATCTGTCCAAGTCCAAGACCAGTACAAGTCCTGTCGTCGAGATATTTTCCATGTCGTCGTAACCATAGAAACATCGTCGAGACAGATTCAAAAATGCCAGACGCATTGTCTGCATTTATTGCCACCGCCTGATTGTCCAATCAGCGCGTGCTCTTAAGGTATGGGCGTCTGTCAGAGTAGGACATCATAGGAGACCATTAAGTGGCTTCTCAGTCCTATAAAGGGATCAGTGAATGCCCTAAAAATCACTCTCTCAAATCCTGGAACTCAAAGAATCCCGCTCAACATTTCTCAATATAACAGTCTAAGCAGCAAATAGTAAAAACAAGAACTGAGAACAAGTCGATCTTCATCCTTTGTTCAAAAAGAATCAGTCTAGCTTTATCGACTGATAAGGAGAGTTCCAGATAGAAGGAAGGCTTGAAGAAGATCTGTGCTTTCAAGATTCAACTTAGAGGCATCTTCTTCAAGACAAGTAGCTGATCTCCATCAGGCAGAAGAACAAACTTTGTATATCTTTATTTGTAAGGCTTGCGGGTCAAATCTGTAAGATCTGGTTTCAGATCTAAGTGTCAAGATTGAGGGATTGAGATCTATAAGGCTTGAGGGCTAGGGCAGAGGACTTACGGGTCCAAACGTGTCGAGCTTGCGGGCTCGGGTGCAGTGAATGGGCTTGCGGGCCTAGGCTGCAGGGACTTGCCGGTCCAAGAGGCAAGACATCCGGGTCTGTGCAGTGTAGGGCTTGAGGGCCTGAGTGTCGAGCTTGCGGGCTCAGGTGCAGTGAAGGGACTTGCAGGCTTAGGCTGTAGGGACTTGTGGGTCCTAGATGTAAGGCTTGTGGGCCGGATACATTGGCGGAGTTTTCTGAGCCTAGCACTCTGCTAGGTAGGCACAGAGAGAAAGAGGACTACTCAAGACACCCTGTATTTAGGAACCTTTGTACATCTTTTGTTGTGTGCTGAGACTTTCTGTGTGATCGTTCTTTACTGTGCTTACATTATATACATCTCAGACAAGAATATTTAAAAACATCCAAAATCACCTACCCCCCCCCCCCCCTCCCCCCTTTAGGTGATCGTTCTATAACCAACAAGTTGTATCGGAGGTACGTTGATCAAGAAAGTGACTTAACTGTCAGATCTAGATCTTAGAACAACTCAATATGGTTAGAGGTGATCAACATCGAGAGATGAGAGCCATGAAACTCCCAATCTGCACAAAGGAGAACTTTCTTATCTGGAATGAAAGAGTAAGGTTGTTCATGGAGGCAACAGATCCAAGACTCTATATAAAAATTCAAGAGGGCCCCTTCATTCCCATGACAACATCCACTATTGATCCAACTAGGATGGTGGCAAAGAAGTTTACAGACATGACCAAGGATGAGCTGACCTTGGCAAGCCTAGATAAGAGGGCACATAACGTAATCGTAAGTGACATTGATGAATCAACCCTCCAAAATCTCATTCACTGCAAGACAGCCAAGGAGATGTGGGACTCCCTGATTGTCTACATGGAGGGTACTGAAGAGGTAAGGAATGATAGGAAATCCCTCCCTCATCAATCAGGAGTAAGAAGCCTTCAAGCAAGGCAAGAATGAAACCATCTCTAGCTATTATGAGAGGTTTTTCAAGATAGTGAATGGGCTGAAAAATTATGGCAGAGACTTCACAAACTCTGACCTAAATGATAAGTTCCTTAGATCCCTCTCTAAGGAATGGGATATTAAGATTTGTGCCATCAGAGAGATGGGTCAGCTGGGCATCTTGGAGCCCAAGAATCTGTATGGGAAGCTGCTGTCCCATGAACTTCAGCTCAACACCAGGAAAGATGAAGAGGATAGCTCAAAGCAGAGCTCCAGAGAAAGATCTGTGGCTCTCAAGGCTGAGAGCACAAGGAGGTCCAAGGACAAGACTCCTGCATACCAGAACAAAACAGAGAGCAGTGAAGAATCTGATGCCAGCATATCAGATTCTAATGATACAGACAGGGAGATGGTTCTCCTCTCTAAACAGTTCAAGAAGCTGATTACCAGAAGGAGAAGAGACAACTATAGGCCCACCTCTTCAAGCTCAAGAAGATCTGATCAATATGACAGGTCTAAATCCTCAAGAGAGGACAGGTATAAATCAAAACCTGGTAAATTGATTTTGCTAACATTGTTTGCTACTCCTGTAATAAGTCAGGTCATATAGCTGCTGATTGCTCATCCAAGAGAAGGGAATCAAAGAATTATGAAGATAAGAGAAGATCAAGGGACAAGAAGAAACCTGAAAAAGGGTTTAGAGAAAAGAAAATCAGAACTTTATGTGATTCTGATTCAAGTTCCTCAGACACTGAGGAAGAGGCTCTGATTGGCCTAATGGCCATAAAGGAAGACGACCTGGATGATATCTCTCTTGGAAAGGTACCCATCAAAGCTCATTTGTCTGCATCTGATTCTGAATCAGTAGCAGACTCCTTGCATGACAATGAGAGTGTGTCTGCTGCCAACAACTCGATCTCAAGGTCCCAATATGAAATTGAATCTGACCTGATAAAGCAGTATAAAGCTTTATGGAAAGCTTTCAAGAACAGTAAGAAACTCCTCAAAATCTAGACCAACGAGTTAGATTCCTTGAAGTCTGTCCAGTCTGAGCTCAAGGAAACAGCTGAAAAGCTGGTTGCCATGAGCAAAGAAGTGGACAGATTCAAGGAAGTCACAAGGCTTAAGAATGCTGAATTAGGTCAGAAGAACAAGGTCATTAAGGAACTTGAGGAGATGCTGCTGGCTGAGAAGAAACTTGCTGCAAGCTTCTCTATGCCCAAGACAGTCTTGCCCATTATTGATACCTTCTCTAGATCATTCAGAGCTAGTATAGGATTCAATCAGGAGACTATCAAGGACAAAGGTTCTGAAGTTCAATCTTCTCTTAAGAAGGTGCCAGTATCAGGTCCTTCTGCCGATGGACCTACAACAACAACACTGAAGAGTAAGGGAAAGGATGCTTCTGCAAAGCCTATTCCCAAGATGGTAAACCAACAAGTGGTGAGACTAGCTCCACTCTACTCTCACACTTGTAAGGTTCACCCAAGACCTGTTAGGGCAGTTATCTTCTCTCCTGCTCACCAACACTCCCATCCCACTCAAAAGGTGAGGCATAAGAAAAGGTATAACAGGTATGGATGCTGGTGTTGTGGGAAAGTAGGCCACTTTGCCCTAGACTGTTGGTTCAACCCAACATAACCCAATGCCGAGAGAGTGCAGAAACCTCAGTGGTGTGGCATTCCATTTTATCTTCCAAACAGGAAATAAGGACCCAATACAAATTGAGTATCTAAGGGTAATTAACTTTTCATGCAGGTATGTCCAAATGCCAATCATTCTCCAATCGTGTATTTGGACAGTGGCTTCTCCAGGCATATGACTTGAGTCAGGAAGTATCTAAGAAGTTTCACCCCTGTGGAGAAAGGACCAACAGTAATTTTTGGAGGTTCAGAGAAGGGGGTGACTAAAGGTTATGGTAATATTTCTAATGGCTTAGTTACTATCACAAAGGTAGCTTATGCTGAGGGATTGAAACATAATCTCATAAGCATAAGCCAGCTTTGTTATATAGGTTTTGTTATCATCTTCCACAAGGATAAGTTCTTGATTAAGAAATCCTTAGATTCTGAGGCTACCTTAACTGGCACTAGGAGTGGTAATATTTACTGCTTAAATTTCTTTAATGAAAATTCTTCCATGCCTGTATGCCTTGTGCTTGTATGCCTTGTTAAAAGCTTGCCAACATGGGAAGAAGATAAGGACCAGCTTTAAAAGCATTTCTGACAAGAATTCCTCTAGGTGCTTATTTCTATTGCACATGGGTTTATTTGGTCCTATGTCAGTTCTCATCTTAGGAGGGAAGGCTTACACCCTTGTAATAGTTGATGATTACTCAAGGTTCACTTGGGTGTTCTTCCTTACAAGTAAGTCAGATACCTTAGATATCTTGAAGAACTTTGTCAGGCAGATCCAGAATGAGATGAACTGTACTGTGGTCAAATTCAGAAGTGACCATGGCACAAAATTTCAATCAGGGGCCATGACAGAATTCTTCCAGGAACTAGGTATCTCTCAAAAATTTTCCTCCCTTAGAACTCCTCAACAAAATGGGGTTGCAGAAAGGAAAAATAGAACCTTGATAGAGGCAAGTAGGACAATGCTAAGTGACTCCTCTCTACCAAAATATTTCTAGGCAGAGCCTGCCAATAATGCTTGCCATGTGGTAAACATGGCCTCCATCATCAAAGACCACAAGAAGACTCCCTATGAACTGATGAAAGGCAAAAAACCTACCTTATCCTACTTCAGAATCTTTGGTAGTAAATGATATGTCCTTAATAATGGGATAGCCAAGCTTACCAAGTTTGCTGAGAAAAGTAATGAGGGTATTTTTGTTGGCTACAGTTCCTATAACAAGGCTTATAGGGTATACAATATCAATACCCAAGTAGTGGAAGAATCTGTATATGTTGTATTTGATGAGACTAGCCTTATACATAAAGGATGGTCTAGTTCTCTAGTGAATGCAGGTACAATAGAGAAAATGGAGAAATTTTCTATTGAAGACAAGGCTGAGACCTCAACCAAAGATAACAACCATTCAGCAACTATGGAAGTTGAAGAAGAGGCTATAGAAGGCTCAGAAGCAGTAGAAGAAATGCAACCTGAAGAACCTGCCACA
This sequence comes from Dactylorhiza incarnata, assembly GCA_033032865.1. NCBI lineage: Eukaryota > Viridiplantae > Streptophyta > Magnoliopsida > Asparagales > Orchidaceae > Dactylorhiza > Dactylorhiza incarnata. The sequence goes on along the minus strand of JAWHQI010000022.1, from coordinate 17,888,410 downwards.
GCAAAAGTCCCAAGAATACTGCAAGTTGCCTTGAGACGAATGAGAGATCATCCTATAGAGAAAATAATAGGATATGTCAACCAAGGAGTGCTGACAAGAAGTAGAGGTGTAAATGAAGCATTGTACCTGAGTTTTCTTTCTCAAATTGAACCCAAGAAATTTGAGGAAGCAAATCAAGATCCATTTTGGATTGCAACAATGCAGGAGGAGCTGAACCAATTTAGGAGATGCAAAGTTTGGAAGTTGGTTCCAAGACCCCAAGGACAGAATATTATAGAAACTAAGTGGGTCTACCGAAATAAAGTTGATGAAAATGGAATCATCCCTAAGAATAAAGCAAGGCTAGTGGCAAAGGGCTACATACAAGAAGAAGGGATTGACTTTGATCAGACCCTTGCCCTTGTATCCAGACTGGAAGCCATCAGACTATTCATTGCCTATGCTTCCTACCAAGGATTCAAAGTTTATCAGATGGATGTGAAGTCAGCCTTTATAAATGGAGACCTCAAAGAAGAAGTCTATGTAGACCAGCCTTCAGGTTTTGTTGCTTCAACTTATCCTGACTATGTGTATTTTCTTAAGAAAGCCTTATATGGCTTAAAGAAGGCACCTAGAGCCTGGTATGAGGCTATGTCAAGGTTTCTGATTGAGAATAAATTCTCAAGGGGAAAGATTGATAAGACTTTGTTCCTAAAGGAAGTTAAGGGGAAGATTTTGCTAGTGCAGATCTATGTAGATGGCAATATCTTTGGCTCTACAAACAACAATCTCTGCAAAAAGTTTGCCAGCTTGATGCTGGGAAAGTTTGAGATGAGCAGCATGGGTGAGCTCAAATACTTCCTAGGTCTCCAAGTGAAACAATCTGAAGATGGCATATTCATCTCTCAGACCAAGTTCAATAGAGAGCTAGTCTAGAAGTGTGGATTGGAGAGTGCTTCCTCTATAAAGACTCCAATGGGAACCAATGTGTCTCTGGACAAGGATGAGAAGAGAATACCCTTTGATGAAACCAAATACAGATGCATGATTGGATCTTTCCTATACCTAACTGCAAGTAGGCCTGACATAATGTTTACCACATGTGTCTGTGCTAGATATCAGGTGAACCCTAAGGAATCTCATCATGTCTCTCTAAAGAGAATCCTAAGATACCTAAAGGGCACATCAAATCATGGCCTATGGTACCCTAGGAACAATGGGTGTGAACAGACAAGCTACTAGGATGCAAAGAAGACAGGAAAAGTACCTCAAGGACATGCCAATTCCTTGGAGGAAGACTAATCTCTTGGAGCAGTAAGAAGCAGACAAGTGTAGCAATCTCCGCACCAGAATCAGAATATATTTCTGCTGGGAGCTGTTGTGCTCAACTATTATGGATTCAGCATCAACTTGATGGCTACAATCTAAAGATGACCAAAACACCCCTGTTTTTGTGACTCTTCCAGTGCAATCTTAATTGCTAAGAACCATGTCTCACACAGCAGGACTAAGCACATTGAGATCATGTATCACTTCATCAGGGAGTTTGTTCCCACAGATAAACAAGTGGCTGATATATTCACAAAGCCCGTAGATGAAGCTAAGTTTAACTTCATCAAATTCTATTTTGGGATGTTAAACTTAGAGTAATTTTCAACTTATTGATCAATAATCTCCCTACATATGATAGTAAGAAGAACTTGCAGGACAAGTGCTGAAATAATCTGGTAATAAAAGCCTACCAAATGCCAAAGTCAGACAAAATATCAAACAATGGTCACGACGATACAAACTATTGTCTCAATGACACAAACCTCTCTCACGACGACGACAGAAGGATCGTCAACAAACAACATTTGCAAGGCCTATAATGAAAAAGTCAGAAATGGGGAGAAAAGAATAACCTGGGAAGAGAGAAGAGAAGATGCATAAGTCAAGGGGGAGTAAAGAAGAAGATGCATCACATCAACGGGGAGCTACCGGCTCAAGAAGATGCATAAGTCAAGGGGGAGTAAAGAAGAAGATGCAGCACATCAAGGGGAGCTACCAACTCAAGAAGATGCAAAAGCTAAGGGAATGGTAACTGTGTTAACATTTAATACATAATCTCACATTTTAGTAATAAGTGTAAGTAATTTTGAAGTGGGGTTCTGACTTCTTTAAATAGGGGGAGATTGTTGGGAATCTTTCCCTCATGATTCCTGATTTGGAGAAATCACCAATTCAAGATAACTTCACTATGTATTTAATTATCTTCTTAGCTTTTTCATCTCAGTAGAAGACATGTTCATAGAATGTTGAACTAACGAATATCGTCAAAAAGAAGCCTTGACGTCGATAGGGTTAAGTTTGAACGAATATCGTCGAAAAGAAGCCTTGACATCGATAAGGCTAAGGAAGAACATATATCATCGTAAAAGAGGCATGTCGTCGATAAGTATGAACAAGAAAGGTATCGTCGTAAAGAAGCCTTGTCGTTGAAAGGGCTAAGTAATACTGATGTCAACGATGAAAGTGCACAGTTAACCACACTAGAATTCTCTAGAGGGGGGTGAATAGAGATTTAAAAGTACTTTGTGCAAAGTTAACAAATATATATATATATGTGTAATAATCACAGAGTTAAGCTTCCCACACACCAATAAGAATTAAGTAAACAAAGAAAGAAGTAGCAAAATGAAAATCACAGCACAACACAAAGAAATATAGTGGTTCCCCAAACTTTGGGTATTCCACTCTTCTACCCCCTTGTTAGGAATTCACTATCTTGCACTGAGTCTTTTGATAAGGAGACTCTAAGAACCAGCCTGAGTCTTTTGATAAGGAGACTCTTAGAACCACTACAACTAAATTTTTTGAAGAGAGATTCTAAAAAGTCTTTTACACAATTTGAGAGTGAAATAAGAATAAGAAGAAGAAGTAGAAGAGAAGCAATAGAAGCAAGAAAGAATCTTCTTCCTAGCAAGAAGATTAGAAGCACAAGTATAGTGAATGAAATCTCTCTTCTATTATGAGAAGGAGATTGTAGGCCTTTCTCTTTATCAATGAGAGCTTTCAGAAATTGCAGCAGTATGGCTTCTGAACACTATCAGTTCTCTCAGCTTATCTCACTTTTCTCTTGGGTGCTTTTCCTCTATTTCAAATGTATGGAGTGGATCACTTGTCATTCTTCTCTGCCGACTTCTCTTTTATTTATAACTCTGTTTATTCAAAGAATACTATAGGAGAATAATTAATTAGCACACAGAGAAATAGTAAGAGAGAAAAGATTCCATAATCAATATTTCTGTAGAAGGACAGAGATCATTCTGATTTCAAATAATATCCTTAATAAACTTAATCAATTTAGCCAAGAATCATTTAGAAGGAAAGACTGATTCAGAACGGCTATAAAAGAATAGTATAATTCCATAAGAATCAGATCTACAGAAAGAAGGAAAGAGATCTGGCATGTTTTGAAATTGACATAGAAATCGACGTACGTCGATTACCAATCGATGGAAGCGTCGATTTCAGACTGGCTGGACGTCGAGAGGAGAATATGGATGCGTCGACTTCACTAGGTATGTCGACTAGAAGTCAGAGTTACGTCGGCATAGGTTATGTCGAATTCTGTTTGGAGTTACTTCGACTCATTCTGAGAGGAACGTCGACTACACTTCGATGTTGCGTCGAATACTATTCGACGCATATTTACTTAGACTAATTTTTCATTCTTACAATTTATATTCTACTCATTTTTAGGGGTTAAGATAAATTATTTTCCCAACAAACGATATCGTCGTAAAGAAGGACTATCGTCGAGAAGACTAGGGAATATCGAACAAAGATGGGCAGTTGCTGAAGAATTGATTGTCGACGTAATATCGACTATGTCTTCGATAAGATAAGGTGGTCACAATGATTTCAAGCAATCAAGAAGATTACGTCAACATCAGTTAGATGACTTCATGTTGTCTTAAAGTGCAAGTGCAGAAGGGATATCCCATGTCGTCGAGATATCTCTATCTGAAGAAGATGGAACGAGACTTGAAGATCTGTCCAAGTCCAAGACAATGGCAAGTCCTGCCGTCGAGATATTGTCCATGTCGTCGTAACCATGGAAACATCGTCGAGACAGATTCAAAAATTTCAGACATGATGTCAGCATTTTATGTCGCCGCCTGATTGTCCAATCAGAGCGTGCTCTTAAGGTATGGGCGTCTGTTAGAGTAGGACATCATAGGAGACCGTTAAGCGGCTTCTCAGTACTATAAGAGGGAATAATGAATTGTTGGATCTGATGGCGCCCTTCGAGTGGGGGGGGGGGGGGGGGGGGGTGAATAAGGGGTTTACTGTTTTTGAGTTAAACTTACAGATTTTAAATAATAGAAAATTTTTTTGGCTCTGTCGCTAACGCCACGCGTTAAGAGTCAATGCCAGACATTATCTCTCCAGAAAATATTCTTACAGATATATTCAAAATGATTTTCTTTATGAAATACAATTATAGAAAAATTAGGTATAATGAAAAAGAATTTTATATTTCACAAAAAATTATTACAAGGACAAAATTTCAATAATGCTTGAAATTAGAGGCGACAACTTAAAAATCACTTTTTGTTCCTTCACTGGTCCTTCTCCCAAGGACCGGTTGGCTATACCCTATCTATCCCCAGATAAGGCCTCTAGCCACCCCTAGATCTACCCTAGACCTAGTCGCCATGCACAAGGCGGCGAATTTCCCCCTAAACCGAACCCGGCGTAGTCGTCACACGCAAGGCAGTGAATTCACTACCATTACAAGGAAAAATGAAAAGATAAAGTAAAAAATCAGAATAAAAGACTCCCTAGATTGAAGAGCGCTGAAGGAGATGTTAAAGATATGCCATGACCACGTCGGAGTTGAAGCAAGCGTCCTTCTTCAAATTTGTCGTTGGAAATCTCCTATTCACTCTTGTTTCTCAATGTTGGTGTTGGGAGTGCTCTCTGAATTTGGGATGAAATGATCTCTCTAAAGTGTAGAATGAAAGCTTGGATTGCAAAACTATTGAGCAAATGAAATCAGGTCTTTAAATAGACACGGAAGCTAACGCGTGGCAATAAGAGTTAACGCCAGCGTTAAGCATCGTGCACGCCAGTAGAGTGTGCAAACTATCGAGATCGTGTCAGATTATGACTCAACGCGGGCGTTAAGAGTCAACATGGGCGTTGTCTTTGGCTTCTCGACAGATTCCTTCTCGACGACATTTCATTTCGACGGCTTCCTCTTAATGAAAGTTAACACGGGACATTAACTACTAACACGAGGCATTAGCTCTCTTTTCAGAGAATCGTCATCCTGTTCATAGGGTATTTAACTGTAGTACCTACACACTATAAACACAAGCAAGATCAAATACATAGTGTGATTTGTTATTTCTCAAACTAATTGAAGTGGAACACAAGCTCCAATAATCTCCCACTTTTGATAATAACAAATCCACTAATAAGAAATAAACTATAAATATAGTAGTGTTTATAGTATATGTTAAGCGTGATAAATATACATACTCCCCCTATGTGGATACTCCCCCTACATGAGTGCATTTCCTAATTTACTCCACCTAAATCATAGATTTCTCTAATTTATTTCTTTAATTCAATCTCCCCCTTGTGTTATAATCAAAAGGAGGTAGGGATGAGTAGTATCAATTTTCCTTTGTGCACTATTTAGTAATAAATGCAACTTTTTAAAAAAATAGTGAACAAGCGAAAGCAATATTGAACATCCTTAAGAATTTGTAAGAACAAAATATAATAAGCGTTTAAATTAAATAAGTAGATGTTTTGAAGTTAGATACACAAGTTGCAAGTACATTGGAAATTTGTAATAAAAAAAGTAGCAAGCAAGATTATAAAATATCAAGGAAAGATATGTTTACAATGTAAAGTAATTTGCATTTCAAGTATGCACAAACATTGTAAAGATCGTGCTTTGCTATCTAGTGCAATTACCCATGATTGTAGAGAATTGTATAGTTAAGTTTTTAGTCCAATTCTCATGAGGGAAATATTATAAATGATAATGATGTGTTCAATAAGTGTGTTTTGATAAAGTATGCAAGTGTATATATCAAACCATATGAAACTGTGTAATGTAAGAACATAACTTGAATTTAACATAAACAACTTTACTTCCCCAACCTTCAATGCACATATAAAATTTATTTTTTTATTTTTAAAGGGAAGTGGTGAAAATTTTGTTTGCACAAGACACTTTTCAATTCTTGCCAAGGTGCTCAACCTCACAATGCTCATTAAGACTTATCAGGAGGGTGAGTAGTGCTTGGTGGAGTTAATCTTGTCATTCATTATTTGAATTTTGGTTTAGTGACTAAGGACTCCGAATTTAGTTGTTTTGCAAACATAAAAATTTTATTTTATATACCACATTTCTCTAATCACAAGTGCATGAAAAACGAAGAATTCAAGAAAGAATTTAATGTTTTGTAGGTAAATTATTTATGAGATTCAAAAAAACTTTTTATACTACACAATTATGCAATAAGATTTAAAACACATGTATATTAACAAAAAGGTGTAGGTGAGAAAATCATTATCAAGGATAAAAACATTACTCATACATAGAGGCATGTAAAAACATTTCTACACATGTAATCTATAATCAAATTTTTGTTGCACATTTTAAGATGATATTCAAGGCATGATAAAATCAAAACAATGTTTTTATGAAACTTGAAGGTTTAAATTAAATATTGTAAAGAATCCTTAAGCAATATATATAATCATCCTTGAATTAAACATTTAAGCATATAAAAAAATTTGTTTTTAACTCTTAGAAGTAAATAATCAACAAAAAAATAGAAAACCTTTCTACAAAAAGAATTAAAACAAAATACTGCAATAAAATAATACCAAGAATTTTTCAATAAAACAGAAAAGAAAAAAATTGAGCATAAAGGCTAACGCCAGGCGTTAGCTTCTAAACGTCGAGACAGAACTCCAATTTTTTACTTTTTGAAAAATCTTTTTCAAGATTCATTTGTAATATAAATAGGCCTTCTCACAGTTGAAATTTCAGACATTATGAAGTTGATATGAAGGCTCTTTTAGCGTGTTTTGGTGGTTTTTTTACATTTTTATTGATCTTTGAATTTTTTTAAAAAAATGCAAACAAATATAACAAAGTACATAAGAGAATTATGATAGCTTTTTATGAGGATTATAGTGACATTTCTAAGAAACCTAATTCTAACCTAAGCATGTGAAAACGTGCATCAGGTAGAGGTTTGGTAAAAATATCGAAAATTGTGATTCAGTCCCTATAAAGCTAATTTTAACATGTTCCTTCTTAATATGATCTCTAATGAAATGATGTCGGTCATCTATATGTTTAGATCTAGAATGATGTACGAGATTGTTTGTGAGATCTATAGCACTCTTATTGTCAAACTTTAATTCTATGTTATTTAGATGGACGCCAAAGTCTTCTAATGTTTGGGTCATCCACAAGGCTTGTGCACAACAACTACCTAGGGCGAAATATTCGGCCTCTGTGGTGGAGAGGGCAACAGAATTCTGCTTCCTACTCGACCATGATATGAGAGAAGGCCCTATAAAATGACATGTGCCACTAGTGCTTGATGGCGCAAATCTTAGCACACCGCTATAGGCGGTAGTAAGACTGCGGCACGAAACGGCAGTGTACCGATCGTTCAAGTAATATAAAATGGGAATGAATTCCCAAGTATCGATCTCAAAGGAACACAGTAAGGTGGAGTTTATTATCGAGGAAGGACTTGAGATTGAAGTCCTTTCGAGCGGATGGATGCAGAAATGGGGGATTTCATTTGTGGAAAATAAATTAAAACAACTTAAACTACTCATATGTAATGCTTCGCTTGGCGGGATGGAGACTAGGCAGGCCTTGAGCGCGCTGCGTCGCAAGGGCGGATGGACGAGCAGGCAAGCGGAATCGAACTGTGCAGGCCTTGAGCGCGCTGCTTCGTAGGGCGAGATGGATTACACGGGCCGCGATGCCACACTTCGATAGGCGGATGGACTAGTAGGCTAACGGAATGAGGGTCGCATATACCTCGTCGACAAGCACGTCACTAGCAATTGCTAGTTCGGCACCGGACACGGTGGTGGAGTGGAAAATGGATGGCGGCGCACCTCATTAACACATATGAACTAAATATAACTTCACATAAACATGAAATTAAGATTACAAGCACGATTCATAGTGTTCATCATCAATACATGAGAGATCTAGATACAAACACATCAATAAGAGAAGAACAAGGCAAGAAATCGACCGAATCCGAAGTCTCGTTGTAGATTCACGGTTGGAATCGTCGGGTTGTCAATCTGCGTCCAAGCTCGGTCCGCAACTACGTCCGGGGTTGAGAGAGCTGTCACTACTCTCCAATGAGCCTGTCTTCTTCGTGTCACGATCCGGTAGAGGTTGCAAACTTCCTCTTGCTTGATGGCGATGGCGGCTAAACCTTCCTTAAAACTCTAGGATGAAGGAGGAGGCCGAGAGGAAGCTCCGGCTCAAGAATGGCGTGAAGAACAAGCCCGGAGCACCTCCCGATGGTGGGCGGCGATGGAGGGGCAAAATCGAGAGCTCTGGAGCAGGAAACGGCGGACTGGCGGAAGAAAATGCGGAGGTCCCCGACCTAAATTGCGAGCAGGACAATTTAAAGGCGTTGGAATAAATAGTGCGCACGGTCATTGGCGCATGACCAGTGGTCGTGCGCGCTGGAGTTCTGTGATCGTGAGCCTACCTGGGTGGAGCCTGCAAAGTAAGAAATTTATAAAATACCATGTTCGCACGACCAGTCGCGCACGACCGGTGGTCGTGCGCACTATCGTAGGTGGTCGTGCGCACTGGTCGAAACAGAACTCATGAAATTGATATTAAGTGCGCACAAACAGTGGCGCACGACCGGTGGTCGTGCGCACTATCGTAGGTGGTCGTGTGCACTGTCCGAGACAGAACTCAGAAAAAAGGGTTAAGTGCACACGATCAGCGGCGCACGACCAGTGGTCGTGCGCTATAGAACCAGCGATCGTGCGCAGTGTTCCGGTACAGAGTTGTATCGGGAACACCTGCACAACTCCTGTTTCAGCATACAACACCAATCTAGCCACTGAAGGTGGCACTTAACCATGCATGAAAACTAATAATGACGAAGAACATGAAATAACACCAAAAATGGGCCTAGAGGTGCACGCAGCATGGAGTATCAAATATGAGTGAAAACATGTCTAAAGTGAAGTGCATAGACTAGACAATCGGCCCAGATGAGTCCATAAAAGTGTATATATTTGGGACTCATCACACCCCCAGACTTAACTGTTTGCGCGTCCCGAGCAAACCATCTCTCGCGGACAGGAAAAACATAAGCTGGCGAAGAAATTATCAAGCGGAGTACCATGCGAAGTCGCATGCTCATGTGTGTAGAAGTACAGTAGACAAAATTTCTAATTATACATATTAGTTTATACTTTTCTTAGGGGCATATTTATATATTACATTTACTCAAAAAGTGAATCACGGTGAATCATAAGGTCGTACATAGGAAGAAAGTAAACTGAACGTTGAGGCGAGCATTGCCAAAGATCGGGGCTCGGGACAACTCCATTGAAATCCATCAATGTCGGTGACCAATAGCTTGCCCGTTCGCACTCTCTCCACGGCACTGGTTTGACTCAAATGCGTGAATCAATAAGACTTAAGGTTTTAGATGAGGCTTGGGTTTAGGTGAGGTAAACAAATATAAACATGAAGGCTTAGAACACAAAAACCCAAATGAGCAAATGCATAACACTATCCAAGTAGCCAAAAAAACACGCGGATGCACCACACCCCCAGACTTAGACTTAACAACATGGGTGTGTGCACCGCCTACTCCCAAACATATATTTTTACATAGATTTTTCATTAAAGCTCATATCTTTTTCTTTTCTTTTCACTTCTTTTCTTTCTCTCATTTTCTTCTTTTCTTTTCTTATCATTTTCAGCAGCTAAACAATAAAACACATCCATATCTTCACAAACATATCACCAAATCAACAACCCAACTCATGAAAATAATAAACAGCTAAAGCTCAGATTTGGGTGTGCGACTAGGATTGGCATTTAGGCTTTGGTGAGACAACAGTGGGGCTGAATCAAAGAAAGGGTAGGCACAACTGGGCTGACAAGGATAAAGCGATAGGAGTGGGCACAAAGGCTCAACCGGGCCAAAATGATGGCCTATATCACATTCACGCAATTGACTAACCGTATACCCATGCTTCAAGAATCGCTTGGGGCAAGTTCTAGCCACCGAGAAAGATTATCCTTCCGACTCGGGCAATACGAGGCTAACGAACGTCTACACACATCCCTATGCTACCGTTTGATTCACACCGGATTCACCAATTTTTGAGTGTAGTAAACAATATTTACGCTAATAAAAAAAAATATAAACTAAAAGCATAAAAAGAAATTGAATCTACACGAATTTCTAAACGAGACATGAGCACTCGACTAGGAGCACTATAGGAGTCAACAATTTACTCTGCCTCATAATCCTAAGCCAGCACAATGATTTTCCAAATCACACAAAAAGAAATGAGTTCAGCTCAAGACGTGCCAACAGCTAAGTGCACGCTCGAGTGGGTGTAGTGGTGTGCAATGCAATTGAACATAACTAAATATCTGAAATTAAAATACTTATAGTATGTAAATGAGATGTGCACGTGCAGTGGGTAACATATAGCGGCTCTCCCCCAGACTAAATCTAAGCAATAGACATAAATGATGTAACCATGAAAATTGAAAATGAAGTCTAGGGAAAGAGATTACCCAATGCTCAGAAGTGAGCATACCAGAAGACGCGTGTAAGCTAAAATGAGCCGCAGCATCCGCCCTCCAGAAAAGATACTTGCAGGGGTCAGCTCCGCAGAAATAGAAGAAAATAGAAAACTGAAAAAAGAATACTACTAACTAAACTAAACAAGAAGAAATAAGGAATGCAGGAAAAGATAAGATAACTACTGGGGTTATTGTCATCCCAGCATGACTTATTCAGATTTTATACAGTTCTAGCTTATAGGCCTATGAAAAGAAAAGTGGACAGGTAACTGTTCTAATATGCGTGTAGGTAGCGGGTACCTATACGGAGAAAGAACAGTCACACCTCTACTCGAATATAAATACCTGCTCTTCACAGGTAGAGGGAAAAGAAAGTAAGAAGAGGAGGAGGCATGGTCCTCACTCATCTCACCAAAAACATCCTTGCCTAGCAAGGTGTCGTCAACAGGGAGGTGGCGGGAGGAAAAGGCAATGAGTGGAGCTTCCTCTACGGAGGGGGAATCAACCTCCTCACATAAAAGGATGCTCTCATCATTAACTTGGGCAATATGCACCAAATCCTCCTGGGGTACCTGTGAAGACTCAACCTGCACAGGCTCAGATGAAGAGGGGGGATCGAGAAATAAATAAGATAAAGAACATAAATAATCAAAAATCGGGGGAGTGGTCCCGGTCTCACTCCCATCAGGTTGGGGAAGTAAAATAATGTTTGCATTATCATCAATGCTACAAGATTCTGCGGGATCAACAGTGGCCAAGCTAGAGATTTGGACTTCCTCCACCGGTGCTGAGGAAAACTCCTCTTCACCTGGAAGGTTGTCCTCCTCCATAGGAACAGGCATGACACTAAAGTCACCAGCCTCCTCTTGCGACACATCATCAACAATGTCGTCAGAGACGAGTGTAGTATGCACAACAGGGAGAGGAATAGTGCTCGGATAAAAGTCGAGCACCGATTCCTCACAAAGAATCGAATCCACTAGGGGTGGTGGATGCACTGGGAGAATAGGCTCAGCAATGTCGGTGCCCAGATCAGCCACACATCTAGTGACTATGTCAACGCCATACCCTTCAAGATGTGAAGGTGGCAAAGACACAAAACCGGATGTTGAAGGTGTGCCGTCAGAGTTAGGATTCGGGATGATCCGGATATCTGGCTCGTCATCCTCATCCAATTGGCGACGAAAAGCAGTACAATCCTTCAGGGCATGATCTGTGCTCCGACAAAACTGGCACTGCCTAGCGGGCTTCTTTGGCACAGCGGGTGCTGAAGCCGAAAAGAAGTAAGACGGTAAAGGCTCAGCAGAGTAGCCATAAGACTTACGCACACCATATAAAGTATCAGACGAAGTCGATGCTCTATATGCTGGGCGAGAAGAATTATGCCCTCCATTCTCCGTAGGGCATTCATCACTAGAGTGGGAGGTAGCTCCACACCAACGGCAACGGATATTAAGATGTGCCCACATAGTGCGAAGATAAAACGATTCAAATAGAAAAACACTATTGTGCGAAATACCACACCTAACAAAAATTACTAAAGCGACCTAATTAAAACAGGAAAATGGAATAAAAAGAAATAAAATAAAGAAATGCAATTACAAATGGAAGGGCTTCTCTCTCAGGTTTTCCCTCTCCAGAAAACTCACACGACTGTGTTCCCCGGCAACGGCGCGAATAACTTGATGGCGCAAATCTTAGCACACCGCTATAGGCGGTAGTAAGACTGCGGCACGAAACGGCAGTGTACCGATCGTTCAAGTAATATAAAATGGGAATGAATTCCCAAGTATCGATCTCAAAGGAATACAGTAAGGTGGAGTTTATTATCGAGGAAGGACTTGAGATTGAAGTCCTTTCGAGCGGATAGATGCGGAAATGGGGGATTTGGTTTGTGGAAAATAAATGAAAACAACTTAAACTACTCCTATGCAATGCCTCTATGTAATGCTTCGCTTGGCGGGATGGAGACTAGGCAGGCCTTGAGCGCGCTGCGTCGCAAGGGCGGATGGACGAGCAGGCAAGCGGAATCGAACTGTGCAGGCCTTGAGCGCGCTGCTTCGTAGGGCGAGATGGATTACACGGGCCGCGATGCCACACTTCGATAGGCGGATGGACTAGTAGGCTAACGGAATGAGGGTCGCATATACCTCGTCGACAAGCACGTCACTAGCAATTGCTAGTTCGGCACCGGACACGGTGGTGGAGTGGAAAATGGATGGCGGCGCACCTCATTAACACATATGAACTAAATATAACTTCACATAAACATGAAATTAAGATTACAAGCACGATTCATAGTGTTCATCATCAATACATGAGAGATCTAGCTACAAACACATCAATAAGAGAAGAACAAGGCAAGAAATCGACCGAATCCGAAGTCTCATTGTAGATTCACGGTTGGAATCGCCGGGTTGTCAATCCGCGTCCAAGCTCGTTCCGCAACTACGTCCGGGGTAAAGAGAGCTGTCACTACTCTCCAATGAGCCCGTCTTCTTCGTGTCACAATCCGGTAGAGGTTGCAAACTTCCTCTTGCTTGATGGCGATGGAGGCTAAACCTTCCTTGAAACTCTAGGATGAAGGAGGAGGCCGAGAGGAAGCTCCGGCTCAAGAATGGCGTGAATAAAAAGCCCGGAGCACCTCCCGATGGTGGGCGGCGATGGAGGGGCGAAATCGGGAGCTTTGGAGTAGGAAACGGCGGACTGGCGGAAGAAAATGCGGAGGTCCCCGACCTAAATCGCGAGCAGGACAATTTATAGGCGCTGGAATAAACAGTGTGCACGGTCATTGGCGCACGACCAGTGGTCGTGCGCGCTGGAGTTCTGTGATCGTGCGCCTACCTGGGTGGAGCCTGCAAAGTAAGAAATTTATAAAATACCATGTTCGCACGACCAGTCGCGCACGACCGGTGGTCGTGCGCACTATCGTAGGTGGTCGTGCACACTGTCCGAGACAGAACTCAGAAAAAAAGGTTAAGTGCACACGATCAGCGGCGCACGACCAGTGGTCGTGCGCTATAGAACCAGTGGTCGTGCGCAGTGTTCCTGTACAGAGTTGTACCGGGAACACCTGCACAACTCCTGTTTCAGCATACAATACCAATCTAGCCACTGAAGGTGGCACTTTACCATGCATGAAAACTAATAATGACGAAGAACATGAAATAACACCAAAAACGGGCCTAGAGGTGCACGCAGCATGGAGTATCAAATATGAGTGAAAACATGTCTAAAGTGAAGTGCATAGACTAGAAAATCGGCCCAGATGAGTCCATAAATGTGTATATATTTGGGACTCATCAGTGCTCTTACGATCTAATGAACATCCCGCATAGTCTGAATCAAAAAAAACTGTGTAGAATAAAATAATCATTATGAGGATACCATAAGCCTACTCTAGATGTTCCGAATAGATATCTAAAATTACGTTTAACCGCTTTCAAATGTGATTCTTTTGGGTTTGCTTGAAATCTAGCACATAAACAAACGGAAAATTAAATATCGGGTCTAGATGCGCTTAAATAAAGCAAAGAGCCTATAATTCCTCTTTATAATGTTTGATCAATAGAAATACCGGCTTCATCTTTTCCTAATTTTAATGATGCACACATTGGTGTATTAGCTTGTTTTAGGTTTTCAAATCCAAATCTTTTAAGAATATCGTGAACATATTTAGTTTGACAAATAAATATACCATCTTGTTTTGATGAGATTTGAAATCCTTGAAAATAAGTGAGTTCTCCTACCAAGCTCATTTCAAATTCATTTTTCATCACTAAAACTTTTTCATTACATAAGTCTTCATTAGTGGCTCCAAAAATGTTATCATCAACATAAATTTGCAATATAATAAAATCATTATATACATGCTTAATGAAATGTGTATTATCCGCACTTCCCATTTTATAACCGTGCTTTATCAAAAATAATGTTAATCGATCATACCAAGCACGTGGCACTTGCTTCAATCCATAAAGCACTTTTTCTAACTTATACACATGTTTGGAAATTTTTCACTCACAAAACCGGGGGGTTGTTCTACATAAACTTCTTCTTTTATAATCCCGTTTAAAATGCACTTTTTACATCCATTTGAAATAATTTAAATCTTTTAAAACTCGCAAATGCAAGAAATATTCTAATTGATTCTATGCGAGCAACGGGTGCAAAAGTTTCATAAAAATTTACCCCTTCGATTTGTGAATACCCTTGTGCAACTAGTCTAGCTTTATTCTTTGTAATTTTAGAGTCACCATCTAGTTTGTTTTTGAAAATCCATTTGACTCCTATAACTGGATGATTACATGGCCTCTCTACTAAATTCCAAACATTATTCCATTCAAATTGATTTAGTTCATCATTCATAGCGAAAAACCAAAATTCATCATTTAAAGCAGTTGAAACATTTTTTGGTTCTATTTCGTATACAAAACAAAGGTTTGAAAAAGACTCATGTAAAGAAGAACGAGCACTTACCCCATTTGATGGTTCTCCTATCACAATATCCTTTGTATGATCCTTAGTAAACTACAACACGCTTGGAGGAACATATTCTACTATTTCATCTTCTTTTTCCCCTTTTTCTTCTTCTTTTTCTCCAAGCGATTCATCATCCTCATGCTCCAAAGGGGAAAGATGTTCGTCTTCATTTCCTATATGATTAGTATCTACACAAGGAACAAACTCATCAAACCTTACATGTATAGACTCTTCAACTATTTTAGTTTGTTTATTATAAATTATATAATCCTTACTAGTTGAAGAGTACCCAATGAAAATTCCCTCATCACATTTTTCATCAAATTTTCCTAGTGCATCTCTAGTGTTTAAAATAAAACACTTACAACCAAAGACATGAAAATAAGATACATTAGGTTTTCTTTTAAAGTAAAGCTCATAAGGTGTCAATTTTAAAATAGGACGAAGCATAACACGATTAATGATATTACAAGAAGTATTAACCGCTTCAACCCAAAATGAATTAGGCAACCCATATTCACAAAGCATAGTGCGTGCTATCTCTTGAAGGGTTCTATTTTTCCCCTCCACTACACCATTTTGTTGTGGGGTGCGAGGAGCTAAGAATTCATGTTTAATTCCTAAATCATTACAAAAAGAAGAAAATTTATCATTTTCAAATTCTCCTGCATGATACAAGTGTATTCATTTAATTTTAAATCAAGTTCATTTTGAATATGAATGCATAGTTTTGTAAATTCAAGAAATGCATCGGATTTGGAAGATAGAAATAAAGTCCAACAAAATCTAAAATAATCATCAATTATTACAAAAGTATATTTTCTACCTCCTAGACTTGAAGTGCTAACCGGTCCAAATATATCCATATGAATTAATTGAAGAGGTCTAGTAGTAGAAATTACATTTTTGCTTTTAAAAGAATTTTTTGAAAACTTTCCTTTTTGGCAAGGTGTACAAAGTGAAGATAAATTACCATTAAGCATACGTAAACTTGTAATAAATTTATCTTTTGATAATTTCAAAATAAGCAAGGTGCTAGAGTGACAAAGGCGCCTATGCCAAAGTTCTAATTCTTTATTTTTAGAAATAAAGCATTTTAAAGAAGAATTTGAAAGATCATTAAAGGCAATCATATAAACATTATGCATCCTAGGTGTGGTGAGTACGACATCATTTGTTTAAGATTTTTTAATTTTGCAAAGATTTGTAGATGATTCAAAAAATACATTTAAGCCTATATCACATAATTGACTAATTAAAATTAATTTATGTTTTAAGCCATCTACCAATAAAACATTTGATATTGAAAAGAATCATTACCCACTATGCCGATGCCCATGATCCTTCCTTTTCCGTTGTCACCAAATGTCACCATCCCTCCTTTCTTCATCTCAAGGCTAAGGAACTTTGCTTTGTTTCTCGTCATGTGTTTGGAGCATCCCGAGTCCAAATACCACACGTCTTTTTTGTCCTTAGCCTGCCAACATACCTAAAAAGGAGATGAGAGTAAAGATCCGGATACCCAAGAGGTTCATCCCATAGAATAGGTGGAAACCTTAGGCACCCAGATTTGCTTTATAGCACTACCGCCCTTTTTCTTACAAGAGTTTGAGGTGTGTCCAAATAAATGACATTTGGCACATGGTATAAAAGGGGATGAGACCCTTTTTGAAGTTTTTGATAAACTCTTGCTGGAAAATGAGGTAACATTTGAATTTTTGAATTCATTATTAACAGAATTAATGTTTCTGGAATTATAGCTAACGCCGACATTAGGAGTTAACGCCTGGCGATAGCTTCTAGAGGCATATCCAAGGCCATATTTGGCACTTCCATGGCATTGGTTGGCCAAGATCATGTCCAGAGATCTTTGCCCAACTCCAAACTTCTTAATAACTATATTTAAATCATGAATACGAGTTTAGAGAGCGGTGTTTTCCGTTACCAACATAACACATCGACTCACAAAACTCTTCTTTCCTTCCTCTATTTGAGAAAGAGAGGTTTTTAAAGTTCTTTCTAAATCCCCCTTTTCCTTAGTAAGAATTTCAATATTGGATTGGGATTTAAAAAGAGCTTCTTCAAGTTCTTTCACTCTTGCCAAGGAGTAATTGCACTCTTCGCAAGATACCTTCTCTTTCCCTAATTGTTTAGATAATTTTTTGTTTTCTTTTAATAAAAGTTTATTTTCAGAATTTAGAAGATCAATATCTCTTAAACTTTTATCAAAAAATTTGCATGTTTGTAAATATTCAATATATAAATCATCATAAGTAGTAGGGAGAGTTACCTCAATGTCGCTTTGGACACTGCTTTCATCCTCGGATGTTTTGTTACTTTTTCCCATAAGGCACATATTTGCCTCTTCTTCCTCGCTAGTGGATGAGTCGCTTGAATCCTCGGAGGAGGAGTCATCCCATTTAGCCGCTTTTAGGACCTTCTTTTTCTCTTTTCCCATGTGCCGCTTTTCTTTACGCTCTTTCAGATATTTCGGGCACTGGCTCCGAATGTGTCCGGTCTTTCTACAATGATAGCACTCCGGTGGTGGTGAGTCATCATCATCCTCGTCGCTACTTCTTCCTTTATTCGATGAAGATCCCTTCTTGATGAAGTATTTCCGAAAGATATTTCTCCTTTCCGGATTCTTCATGAACCTTTTGAACTTCTTCATAAAGAGGCTCTCCTCGTCCTCTTCATCATCATCTCGGTCAACCTCCTTCTTTGACTTCAATGCTAAGGCCTTCTTCATTGGATCCATGTTGTACTCTTGTTGTTGAATCTTGAGTTCAACCTCATGGGTCTTGAGGTTCCCAATGAGGCTCTCAATTTGGAGATTCTTTAAATCGTGCGACTATGAGATAGCCATCACCTTTGGATTGAACTTTGGAGGGAGAGACCGTAGAATTTTTCTCACCAAGTCGTCGTTCAAGAACACTTTTCCAAGTACTTTTGAGTCGTTGATGATCTTTGTAAATCTTGTGTACATTAAATCAATGTCTTCATCCGCCTCCATCCGGAATTTCTCGTATTCGGATTCAAGTTGGAAAAGCTTTGAATCCTTAACCTGCGAAGTACCTTCATGAGTGAGTTCTAATAAATTCCATATATCATAAGCAGTTTTGCAAGCACAAGTTCTATTAAATTCCATTCTATCCAAAGAACAAAATAAAGAATTCATAGCTTTAGCGTTATTTTTACATCTTAACTTGTCATTATCATCCCATCTATCTCTTGGTTTTTCCATAGTAATTTCTCCAACAACAATTGTTGGTGGAGAGTAACTTTGTTCTACCATACCCCACAAATCATTATCTAAAGCAATTAAGAAACAACGCATTCTTGTTTTCCAATAGTTATAATCAGTCCCGGTAAATAGTGGAGGTCTACTAATTCCTTGACCCTCAACGTAAGCATGATCATGATGCGCCATTATTCCCGAGTGTGAAACCGTTTTGGAATAACCTTGCTCTGATACCAAATGTTGGATCTGATGGCGCCCTTAGAGGGGGGGGGGTGAATAAGGGGTTTATTGTTTTTGAGATCAACTTACAGATTTAAAATAACAGAAAACTGTTTGGCTCTATCGCTAACGTCAGGCGTTAAGAGTCAACGCCAGACGTTATCTCTCCAGAAAATATTTTTACAGAAATATTCAAAATGATTTTCTTTATGAAATACAATTCCAGAAAAAATATATATAATGAAAAAGAATTTTATATTTCACAAAAAATGATTACAAGGTTAAAATTTCAATAATGCTTGAAATTAGAGGCGACAACTTAAAAATCACTTTTTGTTCCTTCATCGATCCTTCTCCCAAGGACCGGTTGACTATACCCTACCTATCCCCAGATAAGGCCTCTAGCCACCCCCTAGATCTACCCTAGACCTAGTCGCCACGCACAAGGCGGCAAATTTCCCCCTAAACCGAACCCAGCCTAGTCATCACACGCAAGGCTGCAAATTCACTATCGTTACAAGGAAAAATGAAAAGATAAAGTAAAAATCAGAATATAAGACTCCCTAGATTGAATAGCGCTGAAGGAGATATTGAAGAAACACCATGACCACATCATAATTGAAGCGAGAGTCCTTCTTCAAATTTGTCGTTTGAAATCTCCTTCTCACTCTTGTTCCTCAATGTTGGTGTTAGGAGTGTTATCTGAATTCGGGATGAAATAATCTCTCTAAAGTATAGAATGAAGGATTGGATTGCAAAACAATTGAGAAAACGAAATCAGGTCTTTAAATAGACACGAGAGCTAACACGTGGCGTTAAGAGTTAATGTCAGCATTAAGCATCATATACGGCAGTTGCTGTGAGCGTGCAAACCGTCGAGATCGTGGCAGATCGTGACTCAATGCGGGCGCTAAGAGTCAACACTGGTGTTGTCTCTAGCTTCTCGACGGATTCCTTCTCGACGACATTTCATCTCGACGGCTTCTTCTTGACGAAAGTTAACGCGGGGCGTTAACTATTAACGCGGGGCGTTATCTCTCTTTTCAGAGAATCGTCATCCTATTCATAGGGAATTTAACTGTAGTACCTGCACACTATAAACACAAGCAAGATCAAATACATAGTGTGATTTGTTATTTCTCAAACTAAGAGAAGTGGAACATAAGCTCCAACATGAATGCCCTAAAAATCACTCTCTCAAATCCTGGAACTCAAAGAATCCCGATTAACATTTCTCAATTGAACAGTAAAAGCGGCGAAAAGTAAAAACAAGAACTGAGAACAAGTCGATCTTCATCCTTTGTTCAAAAAGAATCAGTCTAGCTTCATCGACTGATAAGGAGATTTCCAGATAGAAGGAAGGCTTGAAGAAGATCTGTGCTTTCAAGATTCAACTCCGAGGCATTTTCTTCAAGACAAGTAGTCGATCTCCATCAGGCAGAAGAACAAACTTTGTATATCTTTATTTGTAAGGCTTGTGGGCCAAATCTGTAAGATCTGGTTTCAGATCTAAGTGTCAAGCTTGAGGGCTTGAGATCTGTGACGCTTGAGGGCTAGGGCAGAGGACATGCGGGTACAAATGTGTTGAGCTGCGGGCTCAGGTGAAGTGTAGGGGCTTGCGGTCCTATACTGTAGGGACTTGCAGGTCCAAGAGGTAAGACTTGCGGGTCTGTGTTGTTTAGGGCTTGAGGGCCTGAGTGTCAAGCTTGCGGGCTCGTGTGCAGTGAAGGGGCTTGCGGGCCTAGGCTGCAGGGACTTGCAGGTCCGAGTTGTAAGGCTTGCGGGCCAGAGACATTGGCAGAGTTTGCCGAGCCTAGCACACTGCTAGGTAGGCGCAGAGGGAAAGAGGACTACTCAAGACACCCAGTCTTGAGGAACCTCTATACATCTTGTGTTATGTGCTGAGACTTTCTGTGTGATCGTTCTTTGATGTGCTTACATTATATACATCTCAGACAAGAATATTTAGAAACAACCAAAATCACCTAACCCCCCTCCCTTTATGTGATTGTTCTATAACTAACAGCACCCATCATCTGCAACATAAACACTGTCCTTGAATTCTGTATGTTCTATAACTAGAATCTTAAATCTTGTAGAGATATGCTTGGTTAGGCCAGCCTCTTGAAACAAGCCAAGAATGGCTTTGAAGCTATCTGCCGCTGCACTGAACCAGTCCACATCCACATCAAATCCTGAGTTAACCTTGGGTGGAGTCATTTGATTATAGATACATGTAAAAACACAGAGAAAATGAGAGAGAGGGGCACCAGAGAACTAGAGAACAAAAGAGCAAGAAGAGAAAAATTCGAAAGCGCAATGATCTCGACGCTGTAATTGCTTAAAATGAGATAAATGTGTTAAAATTTTGAAGTGGAAGTGGATTGGTGCTGGGCGGTCTGCAGGTTGGAGACCGCAGAGACTGCGCCGTCTGCGCTGGTGCTCTGGCCAGTGCTGTCTCAGTTTGTCTGGGTGATCTAATCTAGGATATTATTGTTTCCAAGCAGCCCGCGCGGGTTTGTTCTGGCAACTTGTTCAAGTCGGCCAGATGTTATAGTAAGTCTACCTTCTTGCAGTGACCGGGCGGTCTGACGACTGTTCTAGTCGATTTGGTTATTAAAGGAGTTCTTTGCTTTACAATAAGACCGGGCAGTCTGCTTTTCAGAAACCGCGATAACCGGGCAGCTTGTGATAACCGTATGGTTCAATAAAGGGAGCTGTTAGCTTTGCTGAGCTCGGGCAGTCTGGTTTGTGAGACCTCTCACGATCTGATGGGAGGTTATTATATCTCGGTTTGTGTGGTGACGACATCCGTCTTCTCGCCTATAAATAGGGGTGCAGGGCCCGTCATTAACAACGAGAACTGTAAGAACCAAAAGTTGGCTTGATTGTGCCGGTCTCAATTTGAGGTCGCGCGGTCTGAGATTTTGACTGATCGGTTTGTTTGTTCGTAGGCTAGCAGCTAGCAGCTCGCGGTCAGCTTGTCTCCTTCTTCCAGCTTTGAATAAACCAGACCAGGAGGACTGTGTTTAGGTGTTCTTCATCTGGTGCAGCAGACTCAGTTGATCAGGCGGTCTTAAGTGGCCAGGCGATATTGAGTTGCGGTCTGTCGTAGTTAGCAGTTTCCTTGTTCAAAGTTCACCGGTTCTTCTGTGATCAAGACCGTGCGGTCTGGGTGATCAAGAAGTATGAACTGTTTGTTTTTCAACAGAGGAATAAAGCAGCAGGTCGGCAGTCTGTGGTTGCGGTCTGGCAGGTACGGCTTGTGCTCTATTTGGGCGATCTTAGGGGCTCCCGTCTGGCTTGTCTGTTCGCGCGGTCTGGCGGTCTCAAGTTGTCAGATCGCAGCAGCTTGTTTTCCTTTTTGTTTTGTGCTTCTCCCCTCCGTGATTCTTATAAATCATGTCTCACCGTGTATACCTCGCTTTGTAAAGAGATAGTTAATATCATAGCATTATTCGGTCTTCCTATTGTCATTGTTGTGCTACACTTGTGGAAGGTTTTGTGAAGTGTTTCCGCATTTTTTACTTCATCTCCGGACCTCAAGTTTCTAACATGGTATCAGAGGTAGGTTGCTGAGGTTGCTGAGCAGTAATTGCTTATACTTCTCTCGTGTTTCGCAAGTTGGTTAACAATCAGTGGGATAGAAATGGAAGGAGGATATGCTAGAGGTCTTGGTATTGAGCTCCTTACACAGACTAACTTCAAGAAGTGGAAGTCTTGCATGGAGAGCTATCTTCTTGGCGAGGATTTGCGGGAGGTGGTAAAAGGAGAAGCACGACAAGTTGTTGTTCCTGCTGAAGGGAATGCTGAGCTCGTAAAGGCTTGGAGGAGAACGAATGCTAAAGCGGAGTTCACTCTCAAGAGAGCTATCATTCTGGAGTTGTTTGATCACATCATCGGGCGTGGATCAGCTGCTGAGATTTGGACAGCCTTGGATGGCTTGTTCTATAAGAAGAATGTAGTTAGGCTACAGTTCTTGGAGAATGAGTTGGCAAAAGCAACTCAGGGGGATTTGTCTATCTCAAAGTTCTTCTTGAAGATGAAGAACCTCTGCGCAGAGATATCAGCATTAGACCCGGATGAGCCTATCTCGGAAGCTAAGCTGAAGAGGCACATAATTCGCGGCTTACGGAGGGAGTATGTGGCCTTTGTTACTTCTGTTCAAGGCTGGGCCAATCAGCCTTCGTTGTTGGAGCTGGAGAACTTACTTGCTTCGAAGGAAAGTTTGGCTAAGCAAATGGCTGGGATGTCTGTCTCTGTGGGAGAAGGTGAGATTCTCTTTTCTGGCAAGAAGGAGAGATGGGACAAGAAGAAGAAGACATCTAGAGATGATGGTACATCTACTTCAAATCAGCAGGAGAGGATCTATGATCCTGAGCGTGATGGGAAGAAGCAGGAAGGACCTAGATGCTTCAGGTGCAACAAGCTTTGTCATTTCAAAAGAGACAGCAAAGTCAATCTTCAGCTAGGGGATGCTGCAGGGAAGGAGGAGGCTGGTTCAAATTCAGAAGGTAGTTGGGGTGGTGGAGGTGCATTCATGACGGGCACATGTGTTCGGGCTATGACTTCCATCAACTACCAGGATGATTGGATAGTGGACTCTCGGTGTGGTCATCACCTCACCGGGGATGAGTCAAAATTCTCCTCATTGCAGGCATATACATGTAATGACGTTATCATTACAGTTGATGACATTGTTCATGCAGTAGAGAAGGAGGGTGTGGTTTCATTGAACGATGATAGAGGTACTCTTACGTTGAAGAGTGTTTATCATGTTCTGGGGATGAAGAAGAACCTCTTCTCGGTGACCAATAAATGTGGTGGATGCTTGCTATCATGTTCTGTTCGGTCCAACAGAAGTGAAATTTCTCCGAAATGTTTCAGCGGTGAAAGCTGAGGTCACTAATGTTGGGAAACGGGTGAAAGACTTGTTTGTTCTTTCAACAAGTTCTTATGTTGATAAGATGAGGGCTAACGACAGCGCTGCTATATGGAACGAAAGACTTGGGCATGTTGGGATGGATAAGTTGAAAGCTATGGCGGGTAGAGGCCTGGTGAAAGATTTGCCTAGCTTGTCATCTTTCGGGGATGGTCACGTTTGTGCAGGTTGTCAGTTTGGTAAAGCTCAGCGCTTTATATTTGACAAATCACAATGCAGATGTAAAAGACCATTGGTGTGTATCCATGGTGATCTGTTTGGACCTACCAACACTGCCAGTCTTGGAGGTAGCAGGTATATGCTGATTTTGGTTGATGACTTCACTAGATATACTTGGGTATATTTTTTGAAGGGGAAGTCGGAGGCGTTCGAGAGGTCTGTGGAGTTCAAGGAGCTGGTGGAAGGTCAGCTAAACCTACGGGTGAAGAAGTTCAGAACTGAGAATGGAGGGGAGTTCACCTCCAAGGCGTTCTTTAACTTCTGTAGGAAGCATGACATCCAAAGGGAGCTTTCTTGAGCTCACACTCCACAACAGAATAGAGTTGCAGAGCGGAAGATCCATCACTTGACAGATACCTGCAAATGTTGGCTTCATGCCAAGAGTATCCCAAAGTCCTTTTGGGCAGAGTGAATGTCTTGTGCGGTCTATGTTATCAAACGGATGCCTCTCAGTCCCATCAACAAGAAGACCCCTCAGGAGTTGATGTTCAAGGAGAAGCCAAGCGTGGATCACATTCGAGTGTTTGGTTCTACCTGCTATATGCATGTTCTGTATGCCCTTCGAACGAAGATGGATGCTAAGGCGAGGAAACTAGTCTTCGTCGGTTATGATGACCGGAAGAAAGGGTGGAGATGCACGGATCCCGAGACATGGAGATTTGTGGTCTCAAGGGATGTGGTATTTGACGAGCTGACGTCATACCAAGGTAGCTCTTCTGTTGAGTTACAAGGAAGCAAGGTAGATGGTGGACCAGAGGAAGCTGCAAGGGAAGCTCTAGTGGAGTTGCCTGTTTCTCCAGGTGCTCCAGGTATTTCTAGCTCTGGGTCAGGTGCTTCAGGTTATGGAAGCAGGGGGAGCGATGCTACATGTTTACCTGAAAGGAGAACTAGTACAGAAGCTGCAGTGGAAGAGGTGGTTCAGAGTCAAGCTCTGAGGAGGTCCAAGAGGACCATTATTCCACCGGATCGGTATACGGGCGGGAACTTGGTGAGCTTTGCCTCATGTTTCTTCGCAGGTCCCCTGGATGAGAGAGAGCCATCTTGTTATGAAAATGTCGTTGGAGTCAAGGAGTTGGAAGGATCCATGGATGAAGAGATGGCTGCCCTCAGGAATGTTGAGACATGGGACTTGGTGCCTAAGGTTGAGGGAGTTACTCCGGTGACTTGCAAGTAGGTTTTCAAACTGAAGAAGAAGGCAGATGGAAGTATTGAGCGGTACAAGGCTCGCCTTGTAGCTCAAGGTTTCTCTCAGAAGCATGGGGAGGATTACGAAGAGACATTTAGCCCCGTTGCCAAGATGACTTCGGTCCGGGTGATGATCGCATTGGCTGCTTGCCAAGGGTGGAAGATTTGGCAACTCGACGTGAAGAACGCTTTCTTATATGGCGAGATTGACAAGGATATCTTCATGGATCAGCCACATGGTTATGTATCCCAAGAGCACCCAAGATATGTTTGCAAGCTCAAGAAGGCTCTTTACGGCTTGAAGCAAGCGCCTCGGGCGTGGTATGAGAAGATCGCTGAATACCTCCAGTTCTGTGGATACTTTGCTTCTGATTCAGGTTCAGGCTTATTCGTAGAGAAGAACATGGAGCTTCAGGTCTTGGTGTTGTTGTACGTTGACGATATGATCGTCATTGGGAATTCTGAAGTGGAGGAAGCTAGGCTTCGTGCTAAGCTAGCTATCAGATTTGAGATGAAGAATTTGAGTGAGCTCCACCATTTCCTTGGGCTCAAAGTGGAGAGGAAAGAGAGCGGTATGGTCGTTTCTTAAAATTGCTATACGGATCGAATCGTGAAGAGATTTGGCATGGAAGGGGGGAAGAGTATCTCTACTCCACTGGAGGTTGGAGTTCATCTTCGGCGAGATGAAGGAAAGGTTCTTATCGATCCTTTAGTGTTCCGGGCTTTGGTCGGAAGCTTGATATACTTGACGATCACGATGCCAGATATTGCTTATGCAGTTGGCAGGGTGAGTCGATTTATGGCAGAGCCTCGGAAGCCTCATCTTGTGGCGGCTAGGAGTATATTGAAGTATGTCAAATCCACCTCGGATTTGGGTCTCTTATACGGGAGAGATTCGGGCTTTTGCTTGCACGGGTACATGGATGCTGATTATGGAGGAGATTCAGATGATCGGAGATCGACATCTGGATATGTCTTTATGATAGGTTCCACAGCTATATCATGGTGCAGCAAGAAGCAGGATTCTGTGTCTGTCTCTACCACCGAAGCGGAGTACAAAGCTTTGGCTTTGGCGGCTCATGAAGCCATCTGGATTAGGAGGCTTATGGAGGACATTCATAGGGAGGTGCGAGGTCCTACTTTGCTACGTGGTGACAATGAGAGTGCTCTCAAACTGGTGAACAATCCAGTTTAACATACGCGTATGAAGCACATAGAGATTCATCACCATTTCATTCGTGAGAAGGTGTTGGAGGGATCTCTGATTGTGGAGCATGTGCAGAGCAAAGAGAGCGTTGCTAACATATTTACTAAGCCGCTGGCAAAGGGACCATTTGGTCGGCTGTGAAGTTTGCTTGGGCAGACTTCCACTTCTCACTTCAAGGGGGAGTGTTAAATTTTTGAAGTGGAAGTAGATTGGTGCTGGGCGGTCTGCATGTTGGAGACCGCAGAGCCCGCGCAGTATGCGCTGGTGCTCTGGCCGGTGCTGTCACAGTTTGTCTGGGCTATCTGATCTGGGAGATCACTATTTCCAAGCAGCTCGCGCGGGTTTGTTCTAGCGACTTGTTCAAGTCGGCCAGATGTTATAGTAAGTCTGCCTTCTTGCAGTGATCGGGCAGTCTGACGACTGTTCTAGTCGGTCTGGTTACTGAAGGAGTTCTTTGATTTTTCAATAAGACCGGGCGGTCTGCTTTTCGGAGACTGCGGTAACCGGGCGGTTTCTGATAACCGTATGGTTCAATAAAGGGAGTTGTTAGCTTTGCAGAGCTCGGGCGGTCTGGTTTGTGAGACCGGTCACGATGTGATGGGCGATTATTGTATCCCGATTTGTGCGGTGACGACATCCACCGTCTCGCCCGTCATTAATAACGAGAACTGTAAGAGCCAAAAGCTGGCTTGGTTAAGCCGGTCTCAATTTAAGGTCGCGCGGTCTGAGATTTTGACTGATCGGTTTGTTTGTTCGCAGGTTAGTGGCTAGCAGCTAGCGGTCAGCTTGTCTCCTTCTTCTAGCTTTGAATAAACCAGTCCAGGCGGACTGTGTTTAGGTGTTCTTGGTCTGGTGCAACGGACTCAGTTGATCAGGCGATCTTAAGTGGTCAGGCCATCTTGAGTTCCGGTCTATCGCAGATAGCAGTTTCCTTGTTCAGAGTTCGCGGGTTCTTCTTTGATCAAGACCGTGAGGTCTGGGCGATCAAGAAGTATGAACTGCTTATTTTTCAGTAGAGGAATAAAGCAGCAGGTCGGCGGTCTGTGGTTGGGGTCTGGCAGGTGCAACTTGTGCTCTGTTCACGCGGTATCAGGGGCTCCCGGCTGGCTTGTCTGTTCGCGCGGTCTGGCGGTCTCAAGTTGTTAGATCGCAGCAGCTTGTTTACCTTTGTGTTTTGTGCTTCTCTCCTCTGTGATTCTTATAAATCATGTCTCGCCATGTATACCTCGCTTTGTAAAGAGATAGTTAATATCATAGCACTATTCGGTCTTCCCATTGTCATTGTTGTGCTACACTTGTGGATGGTTTTATGAAGTGATTCCGCATTTTTTACTTCATCTCCGGACCTCATGTTTTTTAACAAAATCACTGCAACTTAAGGTTTAGATCAACGCACCGTAGATACAACTTATTATTTGGCGTGCAAAGCTGTGTCAAGATTGCTTCTAGAAGCAATTCTGCGTGCGCTGTTGTATCGATGTTGCGTCGACTAGTATTTGATGGAACTTTGAGATTTCAGCAGTTCTTAAGTCGACGTAATTCTGTTGACGTTGCGCCGATTTTTAATGGACGCTACCTCGACTTTGAGCAACGATCATTGAGTCGACGTGTGTGTCGATATGAACTTGACGTTGCGTCGAGATCTATTCAAATTATCTAAACTAAGTGCTTCTTGATGCTGGCGTCGAGTAGAAGTTGATGGTACGTCGACTTATATTCGACGTACCTCTGAATGAACAGATCTATTTCCTTAGAAAATTCTTGCTGTTAATCCGAGCAATTATAATTTTTGAAAATAGACTATAGTATAAATTTAATAAACATTAAGGAAGATTCAAGGCAGAAATTACTCCCTTGTATGAATTTTGTTCCTTATTCAAGACCTACATCATTATTCCCACTCAATTTTCTCCTAAGTGGGACCCTACCTAACCCTGCACAAGTAATTTAAACATTAAAAGGAACCCAGGTTATCTTGGGCCCTATGCTTTTACCATTGTAGGGTTCAATGAAGGAATAAAAGGGTATTTCATGATACCCTTCTGGATGATAAGGAATGGGTTTCTCAAACCTATTATTTTGATACTTGTAATGAGTGTAAAATGTATCTAAATAAATTAGATCAGCAGAGTGTTTTATTATTCTAGGTTTTGCTTTAACCTTTTGGTTGTTGTTATTTGCCTTCTCTACATTATTCTTTCCTAGGGGTCTTTCTTTCCTATTCAGATTTACTTGATTGGGTTTATCTATCCTATCTGGTTGACTGTTAACCTTACCCATGGATGATGCACTCTTCTCACTTTATTGGTACTCACTAGGTCTAACAAATGACACTGGATTTTTCCAGGCAGGTTTCCTAGGTGCTTCTGTGCTAGTGGAGGGCTCTGCTCCAAACCCTAGGTAATTAAATCTCATCGAGAGATTTTCTGTGCTGTCTTTGAGCTTCTGACTACTCCCATTGAGTGAGTCCTCAAAGGCCTTTGCCTTTGCTAGCTCTTCTTTTAAATTTATGTTTTCTTCCATAAGTTTAATCAATTCTAACTCTATATTATTAATTTCATTTGTTTGTTTTTGATTTATTAGGTGCATTTCATCTTTCTTAAGGTTCTCTAATTCAGTTCTAGCTGTGTCTAATTCATTTTCTACCCTAAGGTGATCAATGCAGAAATCTTTAAAGCATGATTTAAAATCTTCTGAACTAAAATCAAATTCATCAAAAATAGATACTTGTTCCACTTCATCATCTGATGACATCCCTAGTGCCATCATGCAAGCTGCTTCTGCTGCTGCTTCATCATCTGTTTCAGATGATGAGGGGCTTAATTCTGCTTCAGAATATCTCCATGTCTGAGCAATGAACCCTTTGGATTTCTTCTTGTCCTTTCTTCTGAAGGACTACTTCTTCTTCTTCTCCTCTTTGTTGCTGCTTCTTTCCCTTTGCTCTTGTGGGCACTTAGGTGCAATGTGCCCTGGCTTGTTGCAAAGGAAGCATATAATCGTCTTCTTTGGAGTTTTATCATACATGGGCCTTGAATCTCTTCTCTTCTCCTTGTGTCTTCAGTCTTGACCCATTTCTTGAATCTCCTTGCTAGCAGAATGAACATTTCATTTTCATGAGTAGAGGGCTCTCCTTCAGTAGCCTTTAGAGCTAGGCTCCTTTGGATAGGAGGTGGAGTAGTTTCCCTTTCTTCCGATTCAGCCATATTCTTTAGTAACATCTCATAAGTCTTAAGCTTTCTAAGAAAAGCTTCAGTTGAGATCTCTCTGTGGCACCTGGACTCTCTGATTGCCCAAATTCTTGAATCCCATGCGCTGGGGATGCACATGAGGATTTTATCATTAATTTCAGTCAAGGAAATCTCCTTGTCCAAGCCTCTGAGCTCATTAATGATAATATTGAATCTATCATACATATCAGCAACAGATTCTTCAGCTTTCTTCTGAAAGTTCTCAAACTGGGATATGAGAAGGGACTTTCTGTCCTTTTTTTCATCAGCACTTCCTTCCACCATTGTGGTGAGTTAATCTCAGATCTCTTTTGCTTATTGACATTCAGTAACCTTCTGGAAAATGTCATCTGACATTGTTGATACAAGAATATTCATGGCCTTGGAATCACATGCCTTGACCTTCTTCTCAGCCTCTGTCCATTCCTTTCTTGGGATAGCCTCAATTGTTGAGGATTCTCCAGCCTTTTGTCTGACTGGAGCTGGAGGACCTGTGAGAAGAACATTATAGATGTCTTCATCAATGGAATTCATATAAAGCCTTATTCTGACCTTCCAGAGTGTGAACTTATTTACGTTACACACTGGGGGTCTTGTGGAAGCATAATCCTTAGTACTCATTTTATTTATAAAATACGTTTGTAATAAAGAAGTAAGAGTAGGAGGCCTTTTTGATCAAGGTGTTAACCTTTAAATGATCAACCTCCCTCTGATACCAAATGAAAGTGACCAGTGTGCCTCTGAGAATCCTCTAGAGGGGGTGAATAGAGATTTAAAATGTTTCTTACCTAACTGTGCAAACACAATAAAACCTAAGTATTATGCTCCAATAAATACTCACACAGAATAAAACAGTGATGAATGTAAAGCAAGAAAAATAGTAAAAGTTATCAAGTTATCTAGCTATAAGGGACAACACAGAAAATAAGCAATCCAGAAGACACAAGGATTTTTATAGAGGTTCCCCAAAATGTGGGTAGTCCTCTCTTCTACCACCTGGTAGGATTGCACCAACTGTGCCTGAGTCTTTTGACAAGGAGACTCTCAGAACCACTAATCTTTTGATAAGGAGATCATGAACCACCAGATCTTTTGATAAGAAGATCTTGAACCACCAGTTCTTTTAATAAGGAGATCTTGAACCACTGAATCCTTTGGAAGAGGGATTCATAAAACTCTTTAACAGGAGAGAAAGAGAAGGAGAAAGAAGAAAGAAGATAAGGGTAATAATTCTGTTTTCAGAATTCTTATGAAGGCTGCATGAACAGCGTCTTGAAACATTCACTGGATCTGCTCTTGATTAACTCCTGTTTACGATAGTGATGAATTGCAGGAGCTATGGATGTCAGATCTTTTCTATTTCTACTAGTTGAGTTCTGGCTACTATATGATTGTGATGAAGAACAGCTTTCAGATCCTCTGTTCTATGAGATGGAGAGCAATAATTGTTTCTTCTCTGTATGTTCTATTAGGGTTCCTGTGGATGAAGAAGAAGAAACCCTAATGGAAAACTATTTTCTGATTGTGATGAATGTACTCAGCTTCTCTTTCTTCTCTTGCCTTTTATTTGTCCCTATTCAATTTGAATTTTGTTTCCTTTTCTGGTAAGACCTGAAAAGGCATTTTTCATTGGACAATTCTCTTTCTTTCCTTCTTTAATTCCCGACCCGTCCACCAACAGTAAGCATGTTTCCAAAAAACCTTTTTGTCCTCTTTTAGTTCTTCTTTCTACTTGAGGCAATTAATGAGCCATTAGAGAACGGTCTTCAGACTTGTGGGCCATGAGAGAGATTCCAAAAGGCCATAAGAGAGAGTCCAAAATGACAGCTGAAAAGGTTTCCTTTTCAGACTGTATTCGACGTAGCGTCGAGTTCTCTTCCTCTCCTATTGACACTCCTTCGAGTCCTTATACGAGCAGATTTGATTTCATCCTTGCTCTGATTGAACTCTGCTAGTCGACGTTGCGTCGATATCTTATCGACATAATCGTCGAGTTAAATTCTTGACTCTGAGCTTCCTTATCTGCGTCGAAATGAAGTGGAAACTGTGTAGACTTCACAAGTTACTTTGACATATCCATGGCCTCTACCTCGATATCGATTCGATGTAACGTCGACTTTAATTACTTTGACAAAAGGGTTGAATCACTTGGACTTCTAGTCAGAGTAGCGTCGACATGAACTCGATGTTGCATCGAATTCTATTCAACGCAAATGTTAACTCTGCCCCACTTTTGCTTCTCTTGACCTGGTCTTGACACCCCAAGTTGAGTGTGACATCCTAAGACATCAAATGACCAGAATACCCTCACTATACAATGGGTAATTCATCCTAAGGGATAAAATCACTTTTTATATAATTTGTTAAGTTAAATCAAAGGGGTTTTTCCCAACAAGGTACGTCCTCTCTTCTACCCCTTGGCAAAAATTCACTAAACAGTATTGAGTCTTTTGATAAGGAGACTCTTAGAACCACAATTATATTTTTTTTATAAGAAGATTCTTAGAACCACTTAATTCTTATAAAAAGGGATTCTTAAAACTCTATCTCTGAATCCTTTAAAGAGGGATTATTAAAACTCTATCACTGAATACTTTAGAGAGGAATTCTTAAAACTCTTTGGAATGGTGGATAAAGCAGATGAATCAAGTACAATTAGTTGTTCTTGTTGAGATGAAGAAGACAGATTATCAATCAGCAATTTCATTTTCTTTTCTTGATAGCTAACAGCAAAATGGCCCTTTACAGATTGAGAGAAGAAGAAGAATGAGACACAAAGAGAAGATGAGTCCTTCTTGAGATCGTGAGAGAGAAGAGAAGAAGACACCGCTTTTGTTTTTTAATTCCTTGAAATAATCGATTAAGCTTTCTCTGTTTAAATCTTCTCAATATATAAGAATCCATCTGAATTAGAACTTTCCTTTTCATCTTTGACTCAATATAATCTCTTTCTTTAAGTGGATCACCAATGGCTATATTTGAATTGCAATCACGACCTTAATATGTTCATAACTTTATTTGTCGACCTTTGAAGAATTTGACGTATGTCTTGCAAACCGTTGATTACTTCTCGACGTACATCAATTTCAATATATATAAGAAATCGACGTAAGCTAAATTCTCACGTACCGAACATCAAATTCTTTGGTTATGCCTACAAAAAATTTGATGCATGTTTTCTTAGCTCTTCGACGTACGTTGAATACTTCTCGACGTATGAAACCTTCTTTTGACACTTTTTATTAACTTTATTCAGCCTTTAATACTGAGCTTTTCCTGCTTACACACATTACATATAAAGCATTTCTATACAATCATAAGGCTTTACAAAATTACTTATTTAGTTTGATATACCAAATCAAGAGTTTTTTCCTAACAAAAACCTTCACCGATACGTTGAAAACTAGTGTGTTGTCTAATCATTCATACAAAACACAAATAGGTGGTCACAATCTAAAATTTCATGGAATATGAAAATAAGGATAAAATATATTCTAATAGTTTCATACCTATCACTACGTTGGGTTAACGGTTGGCCTCCTGTTTCCCAAGACTGTTGGATGTAGGCTGCACTGGTGGGAATCATGAAGCACTCGATTCCATGACCTGTCCCTTCTCAATATAACTAGGACCCATTGGAGAAATGGGCTCTTGCATTTGGTCTCCTTTGAACACTACATCAAAATAGTTCTGAGCTTTGTGGAATATGTTGCCACACTTGGAACAGACAGAGGTCCTCTCGAACGGACTCCACTAGATAACAATATGCTTCCTCCGCCTGATTTTTTAGGATGGAACCTCTTTCTCCCCTTGTTTCTTAATGATCTCTACTAATATTGGGAAGGCTTGCCTTCACATTACTTAGCCACAAACCCCTTGCGATACTAGGTTTGCTTGATATCCATCTCCAAAGTCCTGGCAGCTTTGACTAACTCACAAAGACATGACATCATCAAAGCTATAAGTTGTGTCACAAGTTGTCTCACAACACTTCATAAAAAAGGTACATCTCTCCTCCTCATAAGTTATGGTAGTACCCGCATACCTACTCAGATGGGTTAACTCATACAAGTAACCATCCATGGTCATGTCTCTCTGCAGAAGTCTTAGGAATTTATCGTAAAGGGATAGTCTCGTCTCCACTAGAATGCAACACTTTAAGAAAGCGCACACAAACTCTCCAATTTAAATATTAGTGGGAAGATGTCCAGTTAAATGTCTGTTGCAGCTCCATTATCCTCTCTAACCAGTCCTTTGTATCAGTCGGAGTACCAACTCTCTTGAAGGTAGGAGGATGGAAGCCTAGAAAATATTTCAATGCGTGGTCCATCTGAACACCGGCATGTTCCACCATTGGCCCAACGCACCCCACTACTCCTTCTGTTGTGATGGGAGTTGCACCAATTTCTATTCTAGTGGTCTGAGCCGCCACTACCGCATCTGCAATCATTTTACATAAGTTCGTGGGAGACATGTTCAATGGCCCAGAGCATTGTTTCTACTACCCATATGGTCCTCTCGAGCTCTGGAAGTCCATGCTTCACCATCAACACCCTAGTGAAAATCACACATCATGTTAAATAATATTAAATAATCAAATATCAATCACATGAACACTCGTGATCCTAACAAGCAATCATATGTGTTTGACTCTTCTTATCGGTCTAGATACACTAAACTGCTCTATATCGGTCTAAAAACCCTAAACCTAGCTCTGATACCAAATTGTAACACCTCCACCGCAATGACGATATAGCATGAGTTTGGCTGAGCCCCAAAGAATACACTCATCATAATATCTGCATTATAAGAAGGTATAAAACTAAATCTCAACAACTAACATTAGCACGACATAAACTTTAAACAAAATATTAAGAGTGTGTCCACATTCTATTATATAATCAAAAGAGATCTTGGACTTGTGGACATACAAAACATGTATATCCATAACATACAAAATACATCACATTTACAAATCTACCTCAGTTCGCAGGCCGGAACAAAATGCAAAGGAAGCTACAACATGAGGAGAATTGAAAAGAAACACTTTTTGAGGCTTGGATTTTATAGCCTGTGTAACATCCACCCAGTACAAATAATATCACATGGATATGGATGGAACCCTACAACATATTATATATATAAGATATACATTATATAAAGCACAAAAATAAACTACTTAGAGAATGAAAACAACACTAGCAGAAGGTTGATTATAAAACCAGCCATGAATTGTCCACAATTACTAAGGAATGTTTCACCAAAAGTGTCAAACTTAAGGTCGTACATCACATCAAGATTATCAAAAA
Organism: Dactylorhiza incarnata; assembly: GCA_033032865.1. Classification (NCBI taxonomy): domain Eukaryota; kingdom Viridiplantae; phylum Streptophyta; class Magnoliopsida; order Asparagales; family Orchidaceae; genus Dactylorhiza; species Dactylorhiza incarnata. Next base: position 17,853,551 of record JAWHQI010000022.1, on the reverse strand, counting down.
TAATATGCAGGTACATGGTCAAAACATCGGCACGCAAATCGGGCTAGTAAAATAAAATAATAGAAGATGTGGCATTCATTTTTCAATTTCTTCTTTGGGCTTATTGCCCACTATACTCCGCTACGCTCTGCGACACCTGCACCAAACACAAGTAAGAGGTAAAGGAGGGACAGCTATGAGTTGACGACAAAACCTTGTACCGATCCCTCCCCCTCCCCCTCGGGCAAACCTAGCAGACTCTAGGGAAGGATACCGCTCACCTACAAATACGCTGCAACAAGCAACCAATAAACAAATTGAATGTACAATTAAGATTCACATTATGAAGCTTCAAACACAATCAATCATCTATGTTGAGAATACAAAAATGGGGAAACAGGGAATGTATGTGATGATGGTTAGGTTCTCGTAAAGTTTTACCCACAATTACCTAAGCAACAACGTATAAAGCCAACAAACCATCATCCAACAATACGACGCTCGTGGGTACTCGTGACCACATGAGTTCATGCACTCAAGGAGCACACAAGAAGTACTCGGTGAGGAGGTCTTAGACATCTCCAACATGATCATCACAGCTATGATATGATATAAAATCTTGAGCTTACATTTGAGCATTTATCGGTCAAGATGATTTCACGTATCACTGCCTAACCTATGACCTATCAGTATTCATGAGGATTTTACCTCAAGTTGAACTTCCATTTGAACATTTTCCAATCGAGATGATTTCACATAACACGTTCTATCCTATGATACATTATCATTCATGACAATTTTACCTCGTGCCAAACTGCATGGTGCGGGTTCAGTTTAGCTTTTTCCCATTTCTCAAGTCATCGTAATCTACACAATGTGTGTGCGGATTTACCTCGGCGTGTAAATGTTTACTATATGTTAACATACTATGTATCTAATTATTCACACTAGAACATAGGCTTCATATGCGCTTCCCAATGGAGGAGGTCCAAGTCAACTCAACAAAATGTGGTGAGGGTTTAAGTTCCACTCAAAACACATTCTTCGAGGGTGGGCCCGTCTAAAGTCCACGTAGGCAGAAGTCAAGGTCAACACAGAAGTCCTACAGATTTCGTCGAACGCAGGCTCTCAGAGTTCGTCGAACCCAGGCTCTCGGAGTTCGTCGAATGCAGGCTCTCGGAGTTCGTCGAACGCAGGCTCTCGGAGTTCATCGAACGCTGGCTCTCAGATTTCGTCAAACGCAGGCTTTCGGAGTTAGTCAAATGAAGAGAGATCAAGAGACTTGGTTGTGCGAGCAGGTACTTGCTCACCCCGTGGCGAGGAGGAAAGACCTGCCCGGCGTTCCCTACCCGGCCAGACGAGAAGGTAGTGAGTTCGAACATACTCGCCTATAGGCGACTTGGCTAACCAACTCGCCAGCTTAGGCCGAGGTCCTTACCTACTCGCCAGCCTATTGCCTTGTTTAAAAAATCAACTCTAGGGGGTAGGGATAGTCGCCTAGTCCCCCTCCCCCCTGGGATTTGTCTATATATAGACCCCCAGGGGTACCAAGAAGAGGACTTGTCAAAAAATCAGAGCTGCACCCCCCCTTTACAGACAAGAATCTTCCCTAACAAGTGCCTTCCTAGTACCAAGCCCGACCATTCGTGGTTTTGGAGGAGAAGACTCTTTTGAGCTTCTGGGTACGTGGTGGGACCTCCCTGCCGCTGCATTGATCCAAATTTTGGAGCCGGGATTTTCCAGGCTTCAACACTTTGGTGCAGTGAGCGTGGATCGTGGCCAGAGGAAGAAAGTCTAGTTGAAAAAGTGAGATGGTTACAGTTAGCGACCGCGAGGATGTGGCAGTAAACCCGGCCCAAGGTGGCGAGTTCGTATCCTTGGCTGTTTTCGAAGAATTCACGCGAAGGATAGAAGGCTCGTTGCGAGCAGCTCTTCTACCTCGCATGGAAGGAATGGAGACCTCGCCTCATCGCCCGGGTCCGTCCGAGGAAGATGCTCGCCCTCAGCGAGAAGGGAAGGAGCACGTCGAGGAGTTTGAGCGACCCAGAAGGTCGCAGTTTGGTCTGCAGGCGTCGCAAAGAGCTGGCGGAACTCGGTTCCGTGAGGAGGAAGAGCAGGCGAGATACTACAATACTCGCCAGGAAAGCGAGTATGGGGGAGATACTTGGCAAGATGAAGGTCGTTGCCAGATTGGTGGGAGGAGCCCATTCTGCGAGGAGATCATCGCTGCGCCAGTGCCGGAGGGTGTTGGGAAAATGATTTCTCTTAACCCCTGAAAATGAGTTAAATATGAATTCCAAGAAAGGAAAATCAAGGTAAGTAAATATGCATCGAATAGTATTCGACGCAACGTCGAATTTGTATCGACGTTCCTTTCAGAATGAGTCGAAGTACCTTTAAGAAGAATTCGATGTATCCTATGTCGACGTTGCTCTGACTTCTAGTCGACGCATCTTGAGAAGTCGACGCACCCTAGTCGACGCACCTTCCTTATTCTCCTCTCGACGTTCTGCCAGGATGAATTCGACGCCTACGTCGAATAGTAATCGACGCACGTCGATTTCTATGATTAATTCAAAAATTGCCAGATCTCTTTCCTTCTTTCATAGATCTGATCTATATGGAATTAAATTATTCTTTATAGCCGTTCTGAATTATTCTTTTCCTCTAATGAATTCTTGGCTAATTTGATTAAATCCATTATGGACACTATTTGAAATCAGAATGAATACTTTCCTTCTATGGATATAATTGTTATGGAAATTTCTCCTTCTTTCTAATACTCTGCCTGCTACTTGATTACTCTCCTATAGTGTTATTTTAATGAACAGAGCTATAAATAACAAGGTGGTCGGCAGAGAGCAAAAGTAGTGATCCACCATTTTTACATTTGAAAAAGAGGAAGAGCTCCCAAGTGAAAAGAGAAAATTGAGAGATAGTGCTGCCGCAAAGATCAAGCTTCCATCTTCTCCTGCTTCTGAAGCCACTCTGCTGCATACTCTGATAGATCTCACAAAAGAGAGAAAAGGGCTACAATCTCCTTCTCACTATAGAAGAGAGATTTTATTCTCTACTTCTTGTGCTTCCAATCTTCTTGCTAGGAAGAAGATTCTTTCTTGTCTTTTTATTATCTCTCTTTCTTCTTTATCTTATTTTCACTTTCAAATATTGTAAAAGAGTTTTTAGAATCTCTCTTCAAAAAATTCAGTTGTACTGGTTCTAAGAGTCTCCTTTTCAAAAGACTCAGTTGGTTCTAAGAGTCTCCTTATCAAAAGACTCGGGGTGGTTCTAAGAGTCTCCTTATCAAAAGACTTAGTACAAGATAGTGAATTTCCTACCAAGGGGGTAGAAGAGTGGACTACCCAAAGTTTGGGGAACCACTATATTTCTTTGTGTTGTGCTGTGATTTCGTTTCTTGCATTTATTTTCTTTATTTGGTTAATTCTTGTTGGTGTGTGTGGGAAGCCTTAATCTGTGATCACCACATATAAATATATATAATTATTAACTTTGCACAAAAATATTTTAAATCTCTATTCACCCCCCCCCCCCCTCTAGAGAATTCTAGTGAGGTTAACTGTGCACTTTCAATTGGTATCAGAGGGAGGTTGATCTACAAAGGATAACTCCTTGATCAAAAAGATCTTACCTCTTATTTATATATATATATATTTCTGAAAAATATTAATTTCCACATGGCACAAATCAAAGATTATGCTTCCACCAACCAATTTGCAACCTTGAAAAGTTTGCACTTTGGAAAACAAGAATTAGAATTTATTTAAACTCTATTGATGATGAATTGTTTAATGTTATCTTGACAGGTCCCCCCAAGCCATTCAGAAAGGACTCAAGTGGAAAAGTGACTGAAACACTTGCTCCAAAAGCTGAGTGGACAGAGGAAGAAAAGAAAGCCCAAGGATATGATGCCAAGGCCATGAATATCCTAGTCTCAACCTTCTCAGATGAAATCTTCCAAAAGATTGCTGATTGTGAGTCAGCTAAGGAAGTATGGAAAGCTCTCACCAAAATGGTAGAGGGAAGTGCTGATGAGAAAAAGGATAGAAAGGCACTACTCATCTCTCAATATGAAAACTTTCAGAAGAAAGAAGGTGAAAGTGTTGCTGACATGTATGCCAGATTCAGCCTCATAGTGAATGAGTTGAGAACACTTGAAAAGGACATATCTCTCACTGAGATAAATGACAAACTACTAACTTGCTTCCCTAGCTCTTGGGATTCAAGAATCTGGCCAATTAGAGACTCCAGAAGTCAAAGAGAAATTTCAACGGATGTCCTGTTGGGCAAATTAAAATCTTATGAACATCTGTTGAAGACAAGAGCTGAGAAAGAAGAGAAAGAAAAGGCTCCTTCACTCTCAAAAGAAAAGAGTATTGCATTGAAGGTTGTTGAAGGTGAACCATCTACAAGTGATGAGGATCTGATCAGCCTACTGGCCAGAAGGTTCAAGAAGTGGATCAAAACAGAAGGATCCAGAGGAAGAGACTCAAAAACCAGGTATAATAAAACACCTACTAAAGAGATTATATGTTACTCTTGCAGGAAACCTGGACATATTGCACCTGAATGTCCTAAGGAGATCAGCAAAAAGAAAGATCTGAAAAGAACAGATCTACAGAAGAAAAAGAAGAAAGAGAAAGGTCCCATTGCTCAATCATGGAGTGATTCAGAATCTGAAGAAAGCACATCATCTGACAATGATCAAGAAGAGGCCAAGCTGGAGGAAACCTATTTTATGGCCACTGAGAATCCTAATGATACATTTATGGTAAATATACTTGATGATATAGATTTCTCTTCCACTGATTTCAAAAACAATTTCAAAGAACTCTGTTTAAATCTAATCAAATCTGAAAAAGAAATTAAAGAACTAAGAAATGAATTAAACAATCTCAAACAAGTAAATACACAGTATAATAACTATGAGCTTAGCCTAAAGGAATTAGACAAAATCTATACAGAAAATCTAACACTGAAAAATGAGCTAGCAAAGGCAAAGGTCTTTGAAGACTCTCTAAATGGGAGAAGTCAGAAGCTCAAAAACATCTCTAGAAATCTTACTGAAAGACTTAGACAACTAGGAGATAATACTAACTTAGAACCAAAAACTCAATCACCTAGAAAATCTGTTTGGAGAGATCCCATTCACTTCACTAGGGAAGGTCATTTGACAGGAGAAAGATCACAGGAAAATCCAGAAACAACCACTGTCTTTAATAAAACTAATCCCATTACATATGAAGGAATCCTAGGAAAATATCCTCAGAAAAGAGTCAAACATGCGTCGAATTCTTATCAACGCACGTCGATTTCTAATCGACGCTTGCACCAAAGTGCGTCGACTCCTACTCGATGCAATCTCTCTCATGCTTCGACTGAAAATAAATGCAGAATGGAGAAGGAAGCGTCGATTTCATATCGACGCAACCATAAACCTAAGTCGAATCCATATCGACGCAACCAATCAGACAGAAATTTCTCCTCTTCCAAACAGGTCTCTCAATCCATTTCCTTTTACTATGACCACTATTTATGTAACATCACCAAACAAAATTGGTATGATAAACCAATACCCCTAAAGGAGGAAGGATATTCAGAAAAACCTACTTATTCTTTCATTAATTCTTTCACTGATGGGAGGAAGGGACCCCAGCTCAGCAGGGTCCAAACTAATGTGTAAAACTTTATGTGCAGATGTATCACATCTCCAGGCTGGTGTGGTACTTGGACAGTGGATGCTCCATGCACATGACAGGATGCAAAAATTTATTGATCAACTTTGCGGATAGACTTGGACCATCAGTGACCTTTGGAGACTCTAGCTGTGGCCTGTTGGATCGGTCGGCGCCCTTAGAGGGGGGTGAATAAGGGTTTTCAAAAACTTTATATTTTATTTAGAGCACTTTGAAATATTGCAAGAATAATACAAAGAGAAATCAAGTAAAACAATAATGAAGAGACATGCTTTATTAATATCAAATAATGTTTTACAAAACTTGATTTCTATGACGCTAGAAATCTGAGGTGACTAATAAAATTCTTTTTCGTTTTCTATACCGACTCGTATCCCCACGAACCGGTTAGCTTTAGCCGATCTCTCCCCAGATACGGCCTCAAGCCACTCTAGCCGATCTATCCCCTGAAAGGCCTTGAGCACCCCCTAGACCTAACCTAGATCTAATCGCCAACACGAGGCGAATTTCAGCCCTAAGTCCTACCCCAGACCTAGTCGCCAACACGAGGCGATTTCACTACCGTTTACAAAAAAGATATGAAATGAAAAGACAATAATATAAAAACTCACTCTATGTGGATCTCTTGGAGAAGTGGACGAAGGCCCGCAGAGTATGATCGTAGTCAATGCGGCCTTTCGTCACGACGATGACGCGTGTTCAAATCTTCTCCACGGATCTCCTTAAGGCTTTATGGAATTGTGGGAGTATCGCTCTGAATCTTCCTCTCTCTGATATGGCACGAAGCTCAGGAGTTTGGGATTGGAGGAGGATGAAGAATTCGGAGCCAAAGCATCCAATTTATAGCCTTTACGCTACCGCCGGCGCTAGCGCTACCGCCGGCGCTAGCCCGGATTAGGAAACATTTTGCGCGGCAGGATCTTCAATCTGCGGCAACATATTGCTCTATTCCTCTTGTGCGCCATGCTACTGCCAGCGCTAGTAGCTACCGCAGGGCGCTAGCTCCTTCTAAAAATGCCGCCGGAATCGAGCTAATCAATGCTAGCGCCGGGGTCTATCGCTACCGCCGGCGCTAGTGAGCTTGTTCGAATTTTGGCCTCAAATTTGGGGGCAGTCATCATGAGTACTCCTTGAGTCATATGGACTATGTTAACCTGCACACTTGAACACACAAGATCAAATACACAAAGGATTTGTTATTCTCAAACCTAGGAGATGCGGAAGACCGTGTTCCAACAAACTCCCCCTTTTGATAATAACAAATCCATTAATGATAAATCAAAGCATTAATAAATAAGCATGATGAGACTATACTTGTGTGTGTGAGAGTGATGACTTTAGGATGATTATTGATTTTAGCATTTAGAATTGCTCCCCCTAAATATAAGCTCCCCATATGTGAATGCTCCCTTAATATGTATACTATCAACTGAAATGTTGGGTTTATGATAACGGGTTACATTTATCATTGTTAGTTCTCCCCCTTTTGCATTTTATCATGTTAGTTCTCCCCCTTTGTTATTAGCAAAAGTGGGTAGAGAAACAAAGCACTAAAAAATGTGTAAATAAAAGAGAAGGCATGATCAAGCTTTTTAAGTAAGTGATAAGGAGTTTTAGACTTGTCTTTCATTGAAAATGATCAGAGTTATGACTTATTTTATCCCTTTTGTTTGTAGTTCTCCCCCTTTTATAAATCAGAGTTTAGCAAAAAATAATGATTTTCCCTTTAAATAAGAGTTTTAAGCCAAAAAAAATCATGATTTCCAAGTAACCAATCTACCCAGACAATATGTCAACACCTAGCCCCGTACTAAGTGACGGATGGGCATGAGGAGCTGCAAACATGCCGTAGGTTGGGGTGTTAATCCCATATGCAAACACTAGACAAAAACTTAACCTAGCACTCTTTCCCCCGAGTGCCTCGCAAGGCCCCACTTGAACCCTCCCCGGTTAAGGACAAGACATGACTAGAGATAAGGTTATCTAATGTCTACAACCCTACGCCCCCACTATGGTGAGAAATGAAGTCATGGATAACAATTATTGGAAACATTAAGCATTTAAATCTAATGGGAAATATCATAGCATATGGGTTTATTTTTATTTGAATTTTTGAAATAAAACTCATATAGTTATATTGAAATTCATGAATGAATCAGAGTTTGAGTATTGCGGAAGATTTCGAAAAAGAAACATCATAATACTAAATAAGAGTTTAAGTTAAAAAGAGATGTTTTATAAGCAATATTTCACTTGTTGGAGGAGTGTTTAGAATAGAAATAGATCAGAGTTATAAGCAAAAAAAATTCAACCAATATAAAGTTTACCAAGCAAGTCTACCACTTGTTGCAAGAAAGGAATTTGAAGATTCAAGTGATGATGCACACAAGATGAAAGATTTTAAATAAGTATTAAAGTGTAAGGTAAAACAATTATATGGTTATGATGCGGAAGGCATATAGAAGTACAAAAAACATCTTATGGTAATCAATGATGGTTCATAAAAAGATATATGAGTTCAATTTCAAAAAGAAGATGTTTTTGTAAATCATTTTGCATTTAAAATTTTTGTTCTGACAATACAGTAACCAAGCATGAAATAATCTTATCAAAAAGAGATTACTACAATGTTACTTTAATTCACAATTTCGAAACATACCAAACATTGTAGAAAACATGCTAGGTTATCTAGTGCATTTCATAAATAAAGAGTAGTATAGAATTAGCATTAGGATCCAATACTCATGAGAAGAAGTGTTATGGAAGATAATGATGTGCATAAAAGTGTATTTTGAATAGAGTAAACAAATGTTTTAATCAAAAATACAAGTAATATGTAAAGTAACGAGCACAATAAAACACAAATAATTTTACTTCCACTCACTTCAATGCACAAAGAAAAATGTACAACTACCAAGGTGCTTTGCACACACAATGCTCATCAAGACTTATCAGGGTGCAAAGTAGTACTTGGGGGATCACATAGTTTTATTCTTCAAGATTGATTTTTATTGTGATCCGGTGTACTTAAGAATAAGTAGTTTTTATTTTGAAAGAAGGTTATGGTTTGCACAAGATACTTTATTATTCTTTCCAAGGTGCTCAACCTCACAACGCTTATTAAGACTTATCAGGAGGTTCAAGTAGTGCTTGGTGGAGTTATCTTTGTCACTTTATTTTATGATTTTGTTTTGTACAAAGTTCTCCGAATACACTTGTTTTGCAAACCAATATAATTTATGAAAAAGATAACCACTTTTCTTAACTTTTAAAAGTGCAAATAAAGGTTGTGTAGGTAAGATACTTGTGCAATTTTAATTCATTGTACTATTACAAAACATACACAAACATTCTTAGATTAAACACATAAGTAGACAATGCCAAAATAAGTGAGTGAATTGCGATCATTATCAAACATAAAACATTACTCATACTTAGAGGTATGCTACGCATAGTTCTACACAACTTTTTCAATTTAAATTATGCACATATTAATAGATGTATCAAAGCATGATGAAGGCAATGTTCAAAGTAGTTTGAAAAGATAAATTGCAACATTATAGAAGTTCTAAATAATAGATTAAATCATGCTTGATTTTCAATGAAGTTCATACAATATTTTTGATATTTTTAAAGAGTAATTTTTATTTAAAGTTTGAACTCATAAAATTGATCTTGGACTTCCCGAGGGCTACCTTGTGAGAGGTTCGCCCGGTACTAGGTGATATGATGGGATGATAGCCCAAATCACCCTTTCGCAAGATACATAGAAAAGTTAAGTTCAGAAGAATAATTTTGATACTTGTTTTTGTTTTGTTTTATATTTTTGTAGTTGATTTTTACAAATAAAAGCATATTTTTGTAATTTTTGCTTTTGTAATTTTTATATTTGTTTTTTGCATAAAGATGAACTTTAAATAAAGGAAACAACACAAGCGAAAAAACAAAACATATTTTTTGTAAATTTGGTTTTTGTAGTTTTGTATTTGATTTTTCAAAAAATAAAGAAACACAGAAGTGCAAAACTAAGTAGAAAATATAGATTTATATATTTTAAGGGATTTTTAGAAATTTAAAAAATATAGAAAAATGAACATGGACGCTAGCGCCTTCGGTAGCGCTAGCGCGGGAGACAGTGAACGATTTTTAGGATTTTAGAAATTTTGATTGGTGGTCTTGATTAGGTGTCCCAATAATAGTTCCATGCTGAAGTTGCAGATTTTTAGGAGATGTTTTGGATGGTCCAAATTGCATGAAACGTAAGCGATTTCTTATATGACTTGACAAAATAATCATTGCATGAGATATATTTACTTATGTTTTCATTTTGACTTTTCAAAAGACTTGTGCTTATAACTTAAAAAAAATAGGAAATGAAAACCCAAGATATCATGTTTGAACAAATCAAATATGCATGATTTAAGAGATTAATAATAATGTTCATGCCCAATCATACTATGGATAAGCCCTAGATGAGAATACCCAGCCTGTATATCTTGGTAAACAAATAAAACCTAACATAGACACAAATATTCTTTAGGTGGTAATGTTAGAATGATAAATTTGAGATTAATGTTATACCAAGTTTTGATTGTGTTTCAACTTAGAGACCTAGAATGGAGTGACAATTCTATTTGATTTGATATCAAAATGATTCAAAGGTCTAAACTAGAAATAAATCACAATACACACATAATATACCAACCATAGTAAGCAATTATAATACCAATTGTCATTATATAAAATGTGATAGATGATTCTTGATATGAATTATGATTTTAGAAAGTTTTAGCAAAAGATATCAATAGATCATGGTGGTGCGTATGGCATCAATATTTATGACAATTAATATTTCAATATGTCTTATGTGTTTTTCTTTTTAATTTAGATAAATATCTCATAGCAAATTCAGAATTTTATCCACTTGTTGGTGAAGGCTAAAAATCTAGTAACCGGATTTAATTTGAAATATCTTATAGCAAATTTAGAGTTTGATTCATATGGATAAAATAAGATATTTAGAAGCAATGAATATAATAATAAAAGATAGGTCATCAAAATATGATTTTGAATTTTGATCAATTTGTTTTATAAAACCATATTAAGCTTTTAAGAGATAAAATCATATTTTCAATATTGTATAGGATGACCATGACATGATAGTTTAAAAGAAAACAAAAAGAAAAGATAGAAAAGACATTAAAGCACATCATGAAGTAGAAATTTGTGTATTTCATTTTAATTGATTTCTACTTCATGCAAATGATGGGATACTAATGAATAAGAGATTTAGGTATCCAAAGAGGACAGGGAGTGACGGTTCCTTTGGGTACCCAAATACATCGTGTTTTCTTTTGGGGAGATATGATTGAATGGGCCCTTTTGATTTGAGTTTGTGTTTCATCTTTAACTTTTGCCCGCCATTCAAACATTGGTTTAATATTATTCTTATTTATCCAATTTCCATGATGATTTTCTTTCCTTTGAAGATTATAATTGAAATTATCATTTATAGGAAATTTGTGTAATTTCAATTTTAAGTTGGGAGAAACATGATTTTGTAAATAATGATGACTTGGTTTTTGATATGCAAAAACATTTTGTTTCTTATTCCCATTATTAGGTTTAGTTAAGATATTTATATTTGTATTTAACTTGCTTTTAGATATTGCTTAATATTCTAAATTTGTATGTTTTGAATTTGTATTTATAATTTTCATGAGTAAGTTGATTTTTTATTTTAATTCATCATTCTTTATCTTTAGATTATGCCTAGCTTTATTATAAGTTGTTGTGCTATTTTTAAGAGTGGAGACAATAGAGTCAATATGATCTTGATAGTTGTTTCTATATTCATCAAATGTTGCATCCATCTCTTTTATTTCAATTTCATAGTCCTTACACTTAGCACAATTAATTTTTAAAGATGAATTTTCTAAACATAATTTTTCATTTTATTCTCTTATAAAAATAATTTCTTTTTCAAGTTCCTTAAATTTTTCTTTAATATCATTACAATCAAGACAAGATTTTGTATTTTCACTTGAAGTGACATGAGTAAAGCTAGATAAATCGGATTTTGATATTACTTTAACTTTTGCTTTTAAATTTTTATTTTCTAAGCGCAATAGTTTATTAGCATTCTTTAATTTCTCAATTTTGCGCCTAGTATTTTGTAACAATTGTAATGAAGAGATAGAAGTACAAAAGATAGAATTTGATTTCCTTACATTGCTTTTGGATGAGGGAGGATTTGAATATATTGTTCCTTTGTCTTCTTCTTGGCATTCCTCTTCCAAAAGTAAGATTTCTTCTTCTTTTTCTCTTGGTGTATTGTTCTCCTTTTCTATTTCAATATTCTCCATGGCTTCGCTACGAGAGAGATCTTCTTGAATGATAATGGATGCTTTTATGTTCTTTTCCTCCCGTGTTTGTTCCACACCTGCGAGAGGAAGATCATACATTTCTTCAAGAAAGCGCCATATTTTGTATGCACTAGAAAAGCAATATATGAATTTGAAAATTTCATTAGATAGTGCACAAAATAAATAGTGTTTGGCTTTGGCATTTAGCTGGAGTTCTTTTTTATTCGATTCATCCGCTCATCTTATAATTGCTAAGTTCCATACTTCGATATCTATAGTTTTAATAAATTTTTCCATTAAAATTTTCCATCCTTTATAATTTGTTCCTTCAAACAAAGGTGGTTTATGTGATATTTCATCTTCACAGAAATTTTCCCCACTAGTTGAAGCGAGATCATGAGACGCCATTATTCCCGGTTGTTAAGCCGATTGGAATAAAACCGCTCTGATACCACTTGTTGGATCTGTCGGCGCCCTTAGAGGGGGGGTGAATAAGGGTTTTCAAAAACTTTATATTTTATTTAGAGCACTTTGAAATATTGCAAGAATAATACAAAGAGAAATCAAGTAAAACAATAATGAAGAGACATGCTTTATTAATATCAAATAATGTTTTACAAAACTTGATTTCTATGACGCTAGAAATCTGAGGCGACTAATAAAATTCTTTTTCGTTTTTTATACCGACTCGTATCCCCACAAACCGGTTGGCTTTAGCCGATCTCTCCCCAGATACGGCCTCAAGCCGCTATAGCCGATCTATCTCCAGAAAGGCCTTGAGCACCCACTAGACCTAACCTAGATCTAGTCGCCAACACGAGGCAAATTTCAGCCCTAAGTCCTACCCCAGACCTAGTCGCCAACACGAGGCGATTTCACTACCGTTTACAGAAAAGATATGAAATGAAAAGACAATAATATAAAAACTCCCTCTATGTGGATCTCTTGGAGAAGTGGACGAAGGCCCGCAGAGTATGATCGTAGTCGATGCGGCCTTTCGTCACGACGATGACGCGTGTTGAAATCTTCTCCACGGATCTCCTTAAGGCTTTATGGAATTGTGGGAGTATCGCTCTGAATCTTCCTCTCTCTGCTATGACACGAAGCTCTGGAGTTTGGGATTGGAGAAGGATGAAGAATTCGGAGCCAAAGCATCAAATTTATAGCCTTTACGCTACCGCCGGCGCTAGCCCGGATTAGGAAACGTTTTGCGCGGCAGGATCTTCAATCCGCGGCAACATATTGCTCTATTCCTCATGTGCGCCATGCTACCGCCAGCGCTAGTAGCTACCGCCGGGCGCTAGCTCCTTCTAAAAATGCCTCCGGAATCGAGCTAATCAATGCTAGCGCCGGGCGCTATCGCTACCGCCGGCGCTAGTGAGCTTGTTCGAATTTTGGCCTCAAATTTGGGGGCAATCATCATGAGTACTCCTTGAGTCATATGGACTATGTTAACCTGCACACTTGAACACACAAGATCAAATACACATAGGATTTGTTATTCTCAAACCTAGGAGATGCGAAAGACCGTGTTCCAACATGGCCAAACCAGGTGCTTTGGAGACTTCAAAGAAGGGAAAGTCACCTTCGAGAATGTGGCAGTAGTTAAAGGACTGAAGCACAATCTGATAAGTATAAGTCAGATATGTGAAAATGGTAAGTATGAGGTAAAATTCACCACACTACTCTGCCATATCATTGATATCAAGACTGGTGCCACAGTACTCAATGGAATTAGAAAAGGAAAAGTATATGTAGTGGACTTTAGCTCCTCACCCACAGAAGTCTGTTTATTCAACAATATTATTGATAAAAGTGACTTATGGCATAGGAGACTAGGTCATCTAAACTACAAAACCATTAGTAAACTAGCAAAGAATAACCTAGTTAGAGGCTTACCAAAGGGTAGGTACTCTAAGGATTCTCCATGCAGACCTTGCCAACTAAGAAAACAAACCAAATCATCCTTCAAACCAATTGGTAAGGATGACTCTCCTAGGGTCCTTTACTTACTACACATGGATCTCTTTGGTCCCATATCCACTCAGAGCTTAGGTGGAAAATCCTATACCCTAGTCATTGTGGATGACTATTCTAGATTCAGCTGGGTATTCTTTCTAAGGGCTAAGTCTGAAACCCACAAGACTCTCTCAAGATTCATAAAACAAATTCAATCTGAACTTAATAGTCAGGTTTCCATAATCAGAAGTGATCATGGGACTGAATTTGAAAATCAGTTTATGAGTAGTTTCTGTGAAGATATATGTATCAAACAAAGTTTTTCAGCCCTTAGAACCCCTCAGCAAAATGAAGTTGTTGAAAGAAAGAATAGAGCTTTAATAGAATCAGGAAGGACCTTACTTGTAGAATCAGGTTTACCAAAAACTTTCTGGGCTGAAGCAGTCAACACTGCCAACTATGCTCTAAATAGAAGCCTAATACACAAAACTAAATCAAAAACTCCATATGAGCTCCTGAAAGGAAAAACACCCATAGTTAAATATTTTAAGATCTTTGGATGTGCTTATTTTATCCTAAATAATGGAAAAGATCATCTTGCCAAGTTTGACAAGAAATCTGATGATGGAATATTTCTGGGATACTCAGCATCTAGTAAAGCCTATAGGTGCTATAACAAGAGAACTCTTAAAATTGAAGAGTCTATGCACATTATATTTGATGAAACTAACATGCTGTTTAAGGGGGAGGGAACTCCCACCAGCTCTTTTCCACAGGAAAGAAGCAGCATAGAAACACAGCTTGAACAACTGGTTCTAGAGAACACAGAGAATAGAAAAGAAAACCAGATAGAGCAATCAAGTGAGGAATCTGAACAAGAACATGAAGAAGATTCAGAAAAGAGCATTCAAAACCAACTCCCACAAGTGAACATGGTTCAGGAAGGCCAGGTGGACAATGATCCTATCACCAATGAGGAAGAAGTACATCTGGCAAGTCCAGGCAGGACAATGGTCAATTTGAAAGATCATCCACAAACTCAAGTAATTGGAGACCCCAATACAGGAGTAAGAACAAGACACCAGGTCTCAAATGGGATGATGCTCCAATGCTTTCTATCACAAGTTGAACCAAAGAAGTTTGAGGAAGCAAATTGTGATCCTCACTGGATTATGGCCATGCAAGAAGAACTAGGGCAATTTGAGAGAAACAAAGTGTGGAACCTAGTTGAAAGACCAAGAAACTACCCTGTGATTGGTACAGAATGGGTATACAGGAACAAACTAGATTCCACTAGAGTAATTGTCAGGAACAAGGCAAGACTGGTAGCACAAGGATATAGACAAGAAGAAGGGATAGACTACAACCAGATCTTGGCTCCAGTAGCCAGATTGGAGGCAATCAGGATCTTTTTTGCCTATGCAGCCTTCATGAAGATGAAAGTATACCAAATGGATGTCAAGAGTGCTTTTTCTGAATGGTGACCTTCAAGAAGAGGTATATGTGGAGCAACCACCAGGTTTTGTTAATCCCTCTTCTCCTAACTTTGTTTATAGACTTAACAAAGTACTATATGGTCTTAAGCAAGCACCTAGAGCTTGGTATGAAACTCTCTCTAATTTCCTTCTAGAAAATTCCTTTGAAAGAGGAAAAGTGGACAAGACACTCTTTACTAGAACCCATAAAAACCAACTCCTCCTTGTTCAAATATATATAGATGACATCATCTTTAGCTCAACTCATCCTAAACTGTGTAAAAGATTTGCTAATCTAATGCAATCTAAATTTGAAATGAGTAGTATGGGAGAACTCTCATATTTCTTAGGATTACAAGTAAAACAAAGTAGTGAGGGAATCTTCATCTCACAATCCAAATATACTAAAGAGCTAATTAAAAAGTTTGGTATGGAATCAGCATCTACCATGAAAACACCCATGGCAACCAATGCCATTATAGAAAAAGATGATAAAGGAAAATCAGTAGATCAAAAGACTTATAGGGCCATCATAGGATCCCTTCTATATCTAACAGTTAGCAGACCTGACATCATGTTTGCCACTTGCATATGTGCTCGATTTCAGGTTGATCCAAAGGAATCCCATCTCACCTCTATAAAAAGGATTCTTAGATACCTAAAGGGAACCCCTAAACTAGGTCAATGGTACTCAGCAGAAACCAACTTTGAATTAATAGGTTTCTCAGATGCAGATTATGCTGGATGTAGGGTTGATAGAAAAAGCACATCTGACACTTACCAATTCCTAGGTGACAGATTGATATCATGGTTTAGTAAGAAACAAACCTCAGTCTCAACCTCAACAGCTGAAGCTGAATACATAGCTGCTGGGAGCTGTTGTTCACAAATCCTATGGATGTAAAATCACCTTCTTGAGTACAAATTGGAAATACATAACTCTAAGATCTATTATGATAGCTCTAGTGCTATATCCATTGCATCCAACCCAGTCCTTCATAGTAGGACCAAACATATAGAAATCAGACATCACTTCCTTAGAGACAATGTTGAGAAGGGTAAGATAACCTTAGAATATATTCCCACAGACAATCAAAGAGCAGACATCTTCACAAAACCCTTAGATGAAACTAAGCATAATTGATGAGTAATTTATTTACTCATCTTTTAGTATAGTTTATTATTATTTTAATATGAAATTAGGTCTTTTATCTAATTTATATCATATAAAACTTTCATATTTTAATTTCATAAGCTAACCTAAGTTTATTTTGTGTTTTCAGGTTTTCTGGACATTTGGAGAAAAAAGTACATTTACACGCCCCAGGTCACGGGCGTGACCATGGGCGTGTAACCTGCGCAGTATTCCAGACCTGTTTCTGCCACTCCGGGGATGTCCCGTGAAGAATTCGCCAAGTACACGCCCCAGGTCACGGGCGTGACCAAGGGTGTGACCCAATGTCACGGCCACGACCCGCCACAAGCATCCGGAGCACGCTGCCACGTCAGTTAAAGTTACACGCCCCAGGTCACGGGCGTGACCAGGGGCGTGACATCTTGTCACGGGCGTGACTCTTCCCGCGCTAAGTTCCCGCCGAAGCTTCCCGCCAGCAGCAAGTTTTAAAGATTACACGCCCCAGGTCACGGGCGTGACCTAGGGCGTGACGCGTCCGAAATGCCTGCATTGAAGCCAGACGGCGCCCTTCCCGCACTCAGCCGATCGCGCTCCTTACACGTCCTTGGTCACGGGCGTGACTAAGGGCGTGTAACACCAAAAATTCAGCTATTTAAAGGGAGCTTTTCCAGATGTTGGGGGACGAAAGTTTTGGAGTTCTAGCCTATTTTCTTGCACTGATTTTAATCTTGTATGCCCTTTTCTTCTTGCACTTTCATTTCAAAAGCTTGTAACTCTAAATTTTCTAGTTATAATTTCTTTTGTTAAGTAATAAAATTGTTCTTTCCCTCTTACTTGTCTTCTTATTTTCATTATGCACTTCTTTCATTTCATCATTTCCTCCATCTCTATGAGTAACTAAATTCTATTAGTACTCGGCCGAGATGATCCAAGGGAAATATAATTCTTGATCTAAATTTTAGCTTCTCTTTCTTCCGTAGGATAATCTTGATTTATTCTTGAACTATTTTGGATTGAGATTATATTATCGATATATAATTCTCATCTTTGTTTTCGCAATCTTATAACCGAGAGGTTTTCGATTCGAATCGATCATTTTAAGAATAAAGAGAGTTGAATGCACTCCTCAAGCGAGGATGACATAATTCTCCCGGATTGGAGTGAAACCACGATGAGGCGAGTTTTAGATCTTGATTCTAGAACGAAAGTTCGTTGACCAACTAAACTCAGTTGAGTGTATCCTCGAGAGAGGTGCGTTCATAAATCGGGAACCTCCACGGTCAAGTATTTTCATGGGAGATTTAGAAGTTGTTCTTTTTATATTTTTATTTTCCCGAGGTGATTCAAGGTTGAGTACTAACCCTTAACTCATTAATTTAAATAAGCTATCTCTCTTTCTCGCAACCAACCAACCATAAGTTTTATTCGATAAAATAATAGAGATTTTTCTGAAGTAAGAATATTCAACCGCCCCGAGTCTAATACAACCTTGTTTTAATAACCTATACTAAATTCGATACGGTACACTTGCCGTTATCGTTTGCAAGCATAGTTTTGCGCATCAATAGTAGGGAAAGTTCTACTATGCAAAATCTTAGCACATGATGCAGTACCCAAACAACAACTGAACATCATGGGGGCCCTTGTGCTGAAGAAGAAGGTAGACTGGGCCACATGGCTACTCAAGACGATAGGCTCTAAATACTCTCACAAAGAGAATGCCTACATGAGGGTCATGAGTCAAGTCCTCTTCCACTCCTTCCTTGACCTATGCAGGTCAAAAGGAGTTCCCATTCCTCCTGGCAAAAGAATGTCCATTGCTCTCTTCTCTAAGTGGACCAGGCAAATCCCTAAGCCTGGTTTCATTCCTGAAAGGACTCCCTCTCCTCCTAACTCTCCTGCTCATCCATCTCCTCCTCCTTCTCCTCAAAGAGACAATTCTTCTCTACCACCATCATCCACTCAAATAATCTCTACTATCCTCACAACTCCTACTCTACTTACCTCTTCTCAAACACCTGCTCAAACAGAAGTTTCTCCTTCTCTTCCTCCTACTATTTCCCCATCTTCTCTACCTCCATTATCACCCATACCTCATGTATCAACTCACTTCTCTCCTCTTCTATCACCTCTTCCTCCACCATCACCTCCTCACCTTTCACACCATGAATCATCTGCATCCCCTGAGGCTCTCATCACTTAGTGCATCAAATCAGCAGCTGAAAAATTCCAAGTGATGCTGGATAAGCATTGCTCCCAAATTCATTCCTCCATCCTTCACATGCACACCCAAATAGATGGGGTCAGTGCCTCTGTGCAAGGCCTAAAGACCTCTCTCTCTTCCTCTAGAGTGACAAGGTCTTTCCTAACCTCCCTGGCCAAGAAGGTCAAGAAGGGGGAGAATCTAGATGAAGAGCAGCCATCCAATCCTAAATCTCTCTCTCACAAGTCCGCTCCTTCTCCAAAATCTGACAAAATCCTTGGGAATGAGATAGTACCTGAGCTACACCATGATGAACAAACAATAGAGGTACTCAACATAGCAAGAGATGCTGCAAATCAAATGGTAGTACTACAAAGGGAGGGAAGCAGAGCAAACAATGAGGCTGAAAAGGAAGATGGTGAGAAAGAGCTGAATACTACCATAAATCAAGATAGAAATGAACCAGATGATGTGATGACTCAAGAGTCAGTTGCAACTGGGCTGGAGATGATAAAGATACTGAAGAAGTAGAAGGGGTAAAAGAAGTTCTATCCCAGGGGGAGTTACCTGCTCAGGAGGAGCTACCTGCTCAGGGGGAGCTAAATGAACTTCCTACAAATGAGAAAGAGAAACCCTCCTCTCCTAAAACAGTAGTATTCAAGAGAAAGAGAAAGACTCCTCCTACCCCTCCTGAGTAATATTTGAAAATAATGCTGATATATTTTACCCTATAGTTGAATACTAATTGGTATGAACATGAAATCTCTTTATATGATTCTGAAAAATTTGTTTATCTCTTCTTCTAAATTTCACTTTTGATTGAGTGACATATTTCTTATCTTTACAAATGCTGTGCTGGGTTAATTATATGCTAGTACAATTTCCCTCTAAATAGGGTTAAGACAAATAGGGGGATATTGTTGGGAAAATGATTTCTCTTAACCCCTAAAAATAAGTTAAAGAAGAATTCTAAGAATGAAAAATAAGGCTAAGTAAATATGCGTCGAATACTATTCGACGCAACGTCCAAATGAAGTCGACGTTTCCTTCAGATTGAGTCGAAGTAACTTTAGGAAGAATTCAACGTATGTGTTGTCGACGTTACTCTGATTTCTAGTCGACGCATCTAATGTAGTTGACGCAACTTTGTCGACGCACCTTCCTTATTCTCCTCTCGACGTCCAAACATGATGTATTCGACGCTTTCGTCGAATGGTAATCGACGCACGTCGATTTATGTGACAGATCTAAATATGCGCCAGATCTCTTTCCTTCTTTCAGTAGATCTGATTTGTATGGAATAATGTTAATATTTTATAGCCATTCTGAATCATTCTTTCCTTCTATTTGATTCTTGGCTAATCTGATTAACTCTATTTTGGATATCATTTGAAATCGGGATTCATTCTTTCCTTCTACTGAAAATGTTATTATGGAAATATTTATTTCTTTCTAATACTCTGCCTGCTAATTGATTACTCTCCTTTAGTATTATTTGATTGAAACAGAGCTATAAATAAAGAGGAGGTCGGCAGAAGAAGTAGTAAAGTGATTCACCATTTTTACATTTGAAAAGAGGAAAAGCTCCCAAGTGAAAAAGAGAGAATTGAGAAATAGTCCTGCAGCAATATTCAAGCATTCTTCTTCCTCTGCTTCTGAAGTCACCCTGCTGCAAATTTTGATAGCTCTCACATAAGAGAGAAAAGCTACAAATCTTCTTCTCTCTATAGAAGAAAGATTTAATTCACTTCTTGTGCTTCCAATCTTCTTGCTAGGAAGAAGATTCATTCTTGTTCTTATTTCTTTCTTCTTTCTTATTTTTACTTAAACATTGTAAAAGAGTTTTTAGAATCTCTCTTCAAAAAATTCAGTGTACTGGTTCTAAGAGTCTCCTTTTCAAAAGACTCAGTTGGTTCTAAGAGTCTCCTTGTCAAAAGACTCAGGGTGGTTCTAAGAGTCTCCTTATCAAAAGACTCAGTGCAAGATAGTGAATTCCTACCAAGGGGGTAGAAGAGTGGAGTACCCAAAGTTTGGGGAACCACTATATTTTCTTGTGTTGTGCTGTGATTTCTTTTCTTGCATTTACTTTCTTTATTTGTTTAATTCTTGTTGGTGTGTGGGAAGCTATAATCTGTGATCATACACATATATATATATATTAACATTGCACAAAATATTTTTTAATCTCTATTCACTCCCCCCCCCCCTCTAGAGAATTCTAGTGAGGTTAACTGTGCACTTTCAAGACCGTTACAAAAGGTGCACTTGTTAATCTACAATCGTTGCAGCTCAATTGGTGATGAGAAGTAAAAGAACTCCATAGTTAAGCATGCTCGTGCGGGAGTAGTCACGAGATGAGTGACCTTTTGGGAAGTCCACGCACTGCAGCTTAACTAGAGCTTTCCTCATCAAGGGGCGCGGGATCGATTCCCAGCCCCAACAACCCGCCTGTTAAGTGGAGAGGGGTTGGGGGTGGCATGGGCTGCAACCCGGTTGTATATTAACAAGTGCACCTCTTGTAAAAGTCTCCCCAACATACATCTCGCAAGGACCACCGCCAGCACCCCCAACATCCAGCTGGGAAGGGTTCAACCTCAATCGGTTTGCAGATCGTGCACCCCAACCCCTCTCTGTCCCACCATAGGGTTCATTGGGTTGTTGGACGTCGCAACCCCTTTTTTCATGAGGAATGCTTCAGTTAAGCGCCAGCACAGGGACTTCCTATGAGGTCACCCATCCCGTGACTACTCTAGCCCGAGAATGCTTAACTATGGAGTTCTATCATTCCTCATCACCAATTGCCCGAGCACGCATAATTACCTTTAAAATTAGGAGGCTAACACAAGTCATTGAGAGACTCAGGATCCTTCGTTGTTCACACCTTCAGTGATATGCTTCTTTATTTTCAGGAGGTGTTCGTCCAGTAGTTGGCTATAAAAGTCAACTTTTTCAAGGACGTTCATCATATCCTCTGTTATGTTTTTGGCAGTTGAGGTGAATGCATTCTGGAGATTTTCTGATGTAGCAATCTTATTTCATATTATATCTTCAGGCCTTTTATGAGTTATTTCTAGTGGCCAGGCTGTATAATCCAGAATAGGAGCATCCTTCATGAAAAAGTTCAACGTCTGGGCATTCATGCGATTCATCGCAACCTATCCCTCTGCTATTTCTTCAGATAATTCTTTCCTCAAGCGTTTAACAACCTTGTCCACATAACATTCAAATTGTTTTGATTGATTATCCGACAAAACTTTCATCTGAGCCAATAAGGGACCAGGAAGTACTTCACTGGTTGCATGAATGGTAGGCTCTTCAGTATTTATTAGAATGAAAGGATTTGTTTCAGATTCATAATCCTCATACATGCAGTCAGGACTGTTAGCCTTTCCAGATTTTATCTCAGATCCTGAGTTTGTCATTTCTGGCCTTCTTTTGCACACCACAATCTCTTTACCAGTGAATTTTTTTCTTCTATCTCTTTTGGTTGTTTAATCACCTTCGCAACAACTACAGGAATGCTCTTAACAACTTCCTCTATAATTTCAATATCAATTTCATTCTGGGCAGAGCTCTCAAGTTGAGATTCCCCCTTAATCACTTTAGTGACTCCATCATCAATCAATTCTGTGCCTTAGACAGAGTTCTGAATGAAAGACCCCCACCTCAATTATCTTAGTTCTTTCAATATCAAGTGCTTCAGTATGTTGGGCAGAGTTATCACAGACTGACTCCCCCTCAATTACTACACTATTTTGGACTGAGAACTCAATAAGAGTCTCCCTCTCAACTTCAGCTATCTTCTTTATTTCTTCATTCTTTCTAACTCAATTTCCTTCTCAGCTTCATCAAGTTTCTCTACTTTAGCAGCCATCTCAATTTCATTAATATTTTCTACTACATCAGCTACCCTGTGCATCTCTATGGTTGCTGATGTTTACACATCTTCTTGAGGAACAAGATGCTCAGATTGCTCCCCATCAATATGACTAGGAGGGCTGTTAGAGCTTGCTACTATTTTTTTATTCTTTTCGTTCTTTTTAGAAGTTTCTCCTTGACTCTTACCAGGCTTAGAGAAGGGGTTTTTCCACCTTTCAATTGGCTTATAGTCAATCTTCTTCAGGTAATGCAGCAGAGTGCCTTGAGATTCATCAAGCTTATCACCCAGAGTCTTTTCAGATACAAAGAAATTATCCTTCCATGATTTGTGGTACTTAAACATGTTTTGAATTTCTCAAACATGAACTTACTCCAGTCAGTCTTCTTGGTTAATATGATGGTGGTCATTACCTTGAACATTTCTTTGGAAATTTTATCATGTGAACCTGACTTACACAATATAGCCTTTCCCACAATGTCAGATAACAATTTCCCTGGAGAATTCACCTTCATCCTGTATAGTGATCCATATGCCTCATCTGAGCCACACCATTTTAAGGCTAATTCATGATCTTCCTCGCTAATCTCTTCTTCTTTTTCATTTTCATCAAGGACTGGTAAGTGAAAGATTCTGCTAATACATCTTGCAGATATTTTCAAATCTTTTACTCCGATAGAAGTTTTGTTGTATCTTCCTGTTGAACTTACTTCTCCATTTTGGAGAAATTCCTGACTTCTTGTAATGAGACAGATATAAGTTTTGATAGAACATACTCCAATCTTGATGCACTTAGGAGATAAATAACATTCTTGATTTCTTCCGACACGTTCTCGAATCCGTTTCGCATAATTCCGTTATCGATGTTCATCTTAGTGGAAGAGATGATCTTGGGAGCCATTAGGGATCAAGTTGCGGAGAGTAGAAGAAATTTGTCGGCAGGATGAAGGAAGCTCAGAGGTCGCGCAAATGACTCAAGGATTTATGATGTATTTAAACCCTAATGTTTACAGAAATTCTAGTTTAATATAAATTATAATACAAAGAGGCGTACACCTGTTTTGGCGACAATTTTGAGAAAATTTAGCCAATCAAATACTAATTTTGATGTGCAAATAGCTAAATATTGTTTCCTGATAACATTTTTGTGTGTTGTCTAGATCTTCTCAATGACATTTTTTATGTCGTCTAGATCGTCTCTATGACATTTTTCTGTACTTAACAGAAATTCTGCACACTTCTAAAAAATGATTAGATAACCTTTGTATTGACCAGATCTCTTGTCTTTATACTAATAAATCATTTAATAAGAAGATATAATAAAATATAATTAATATAATTCTATGAGAAGTATATTAATTCATATTAAGCTTACCAAGCTCAATTTTGAATTGATTGAATTTTGCTTCATCAAGGGGCTTAAAGAAGATGACAGCCACTTGCTTTTCTATTGGTACATATTCCAAGCAAATATCTTATTTCCACATGCTCCTTAATAATGTGATACCTGATCTCTATGTGCTCGGTTCTGATGTGTACCACTGGATTCTTGGCAATTGCGATGACACTTGAGGAATCACAATACAATAAAGTCTTCCTTATTTGTAGGTTTTAGTCCTCTAGTTGATGTTGAATCCAAAGCAATTGAGCACACTACCTCCCAACAGAAATATATTCTGACACTGTAGTTGATATAACAACACTGGTTTGCTTTTAATTACTCCATAAGATTGGTCTTCTTCCAAGGAATTGACATGTCCCTGAAGTGCTTTTCCTATCTTCCTTGCATCCTGCAAAGTCTGCATCTGAAAAGCCTGTTAGTTTAAAATTATTACTCCTAGGGTACCATAAGCCAAGATAAGGTGTACCCATGAGGTATCTCAAAATTCTCTTGGCAGAGGTATAGTGAGAGTCCTTGGGGTTCACTTGATATATGGAACAAATACATGTAGAAAACATAATGTCTTGTCTACTAGCAGTTAGGTAGAGCCAAGATCCAATGATGCATCTGTACATGGTCTCATCAAAAGGTTTCCCTTTCTCATCCTTGTCTAGGGACACATTGGACCCCATTGGAGTCCTCATTGAGGTTGTACTCTCCATTCCAAACTTCTTTATGAGCTCTTTTGTGAACTTGGACTGAGTATTGAATATTCCAGCTTGGCAACCTAAGAAGTATTTCAGCTCTCCCATGTTACTCACTTCAAATTTCCCTTGCGTAAGGTTGGCAAACCTTTTATAAAGGTGATTGTTGGGAAAATGACCCTCAATGTTTCCCTGATTTGAAGAGGTCTCACTCTCAATGTTAAGTACAAGTTGTATTTAATAAACCCTATTTCTATCCATGACAATACAGGACTAGGACATACCAAGGTGTGATGTATGATCAGTTGGTTTACTATCAAAACTGCTGAGACAAGCTCTCAGTCTCAGCTGAACCACTGAGACAAGGCCAGGAGCCACAGAGAAGGTGTCTAGGCCAGCTGAGCTACAAATAGAAGAAAATTGTTGAGACAACTATCTTTCTCAGCGGATCCGCTAGGACGGGACAGATGCAACCGCTGAGACGGCTAGCCATCTCAGCCCAACCACTGAGACAGATTTAAAAGTGATCTGGCGGTTTCTGCTTTTGCACAAGCTGCAGAAAGGCTTCTTGGGGTCCACCAATCACTCCCATACCCGTCTGAAGGATATCTAAGAGCTGTTGATGATTAGTGGAGTATAAAAGGAATAAGTTAGGGTTGAGCAAAGCACTTTTCACTCTCCAGCACACAAGAAAGAAGATACACTGTTTCATTGTCGGCAGCCAAGAACTGATTGAGATTATATTATCTATATATAATTCTCATCTTTGTTTTCGCAATCTTATAACCGAGAGGTTTCGATTCGAATCGATCATTTCAAGAATAAGAGAGTTGAATGCACCCCTCATGCGAGGATGACATAATTCTCCCGGATTGGAGTCAAACTACGATAAGGCGAGTTTTAGATCTTGATTCTAGAACGAAAGTTCGTTGATCAACTAAACTCAGTTGAGCATATCCTCGAGAGAGGTGCGTTCATAAATCGGGAACCTCCACGGTCAAGTATTTTCATGAGAGATTTAGAAGTTGTTCTTTTTATATTTTATTTTCCCGAGGTGATTCAAGGTTGAGTACTAACCTTTAACTCATTAATTTAATTAAGCTATTTCTCTTTCTCGCAACCAACCAACCACAAGTTTTATTCGATAAAATAATAGAGATTTTCCGAAGTAAGAGTATTCAACCACCCCGAGTCTAATACGACCTAGTTTTAACAACCTATACTACATTCGATACGGTACACTTGCTGTTATCGTTTGCAAGCATAGTTTTGTCCATCAATAATTATTTCATCAACACCTTAGGAATGCTTGATTGTAGTCTGTAACCACCATTGTTGGGAAATCTAAAAGAAATCAGGAAATCTAAGAAATTATTTGAAGATGCGTCGAATACATATCGACGCACCCTTGAGAAGAACTCGACGCTGGCGTTGATTTCTTCCCGGCAAAGATACATCGATAACTAATCGACGCTCCATCGAATTGATATCGACGCAGGGCTATGAACACGTCGACAGAACACTAAGTGGACAAATCTCCACAGAGCGTCGACTTTATATCGACGCATATGTCGACATCAATTCGACGTAACGTCGACATCTTGCTACAATTAGAATCAAATCCTTACTTCCTCTTTTGACGATTGGATTACCTGATATACCTGGATTTCTGTTTCCTTTCTCGACATTTCACCTCCTTTAAATAATACCTCTTATTTCATAACATATACTCTCCTAAAACCCGCCAAAACTTCATCTTTTACCTCTCTCTCTCTCTCTCTGCAACAATGGCACCAACTCCTGATCAATCGGCCCTCATCAAAATGATGAACGATGCTCTCGAACACCTAGTAAGTGAATTCCAGAATCGCCTGAATCACTTCGCCAACAACTGTGCTGCCATGATCAACACCTGTGCAGCCAAACTGGCAACCCTCTCTTCTTCTCTTCCTGAGCTTAATGATCTCATTCAAGAGCGGCCTCTGTCGCCAGAAAGGTTTAAATCCTTTGTGCAGGATATAAACCAGGGGGAGAGTTGCTCCAGAAACCCCCCTTGTCAGGCTCCAATCTTCTCCAATCACTCTAACTACACCTTCAACAAAAACCTTGAAGAGACCTCCTCCTACCATACTGAAGGAGAGCATGCTGTGGATTCAGCATTCAGAATAGATGCCCCACATACCCAGGGGGAGATTGATGTGGTAAAGAACACAGAAGTCAAGGGGGAGGAAGAAGCAGCCTACTCTGATGACTGGAGAGGATAAGTGTGGATTGAAGCAATCCCATGTGAAGAAGAAATTCAGCATCACTCTCCTGGCTTCTCTGCCAGTTACCTCAAACTGAAGACACCTCTACTTGAGGACATCCCTTCAGAAATTCAGCCCCCTCTTGAACAAATCCCTTCTCCACCTAAAGAGAAAACTCCTTCTCCTCTGCTACCTCTACCTCCACCTCAACCTTCTTCTCTACCTCCACTGCTACCTCTACCTCCTCCAATAGCAAAACTCACTAAACAGATCCTACCTAGGCAAAGTCCAGAAGGACAGATGAAAAGGAAAAGAGAAGCCATTCCCTACTGGCAAAACTTCTCCAAAGAAGAAAGGAAAGAGTATGCAAAAGAAAAGAAGTATAGAAAAGCATGTGAGGAAATAAAAAGATTTGAAAAGATGCCTATTATCACTCCTAACAGCCCTGTGAAGGAGTACCATGACCCTGACATGGAAAAGAGGCATGAAGAGATAAGAGAAAGAGAACTGTATGAATATGAAGCAGCTAGGAAAGAAGTGGAAGATAAAAGGAATGCCTGGATGGAAAAGATCAACAAGGGAATGACTAAGGAACAAATTCTTGCTGAACCTTCTATCAGAATTCCAAAGAAGTTGTTTGATATTGAAGCCTATCAAAAGAAAAACCCTCAGGCAGGGATCATTATAGAAAAAGGTCAAAAGCACAAGAAGGGTGTAGGGTGTACAGAAGATACCTACATTCCCTATAAGAAGCCTACAGGAACTACAAAGTTAGACAAATGGCTTGACAAACCCTGGAAAGGGAAAGGAAAGATGACTAAAATTCCTGAGAAACAGGAATCAGAAAAGAAAACAAAGTACAGGCCCAAGGTTGATAGCATGGGACCACCTGAGCTCAAGCCTACTCAACAGAAAACACAAAACATTACAATTGAGATGATTGATGAAAAGGCAGCAATCATCATCAGCAAAGGCTACTCCATAAATGACATTATCCCTGATGGTGATAAACTCTTGGATAAACTGCATACAATCATCAGGAATGTTCAGGAACGACCTGATAGTGCCAGGGGCTACATTTTTGATGCTATTGAAAACTTATCTAGGAAACTTTATTCTGCTTTTGTCAACTTCATGTACAGAAAGAAGTTTCTGGTTTAATTCTTGTGAAAGACAAATGCTTGTCATATGCTTTCTTATTCTAATTTCTCTTCTGATTGTTTAATATCTTTACAAATGCTGTGAAGTGTTAATTATATGCTTTCTCTCCTATAGGGTTAAGACAAATAGGGGAAGATTGTTGGGAAAATGATTTCTCTTAACCCCTGAAAATGAGTTAAATATGAATTCCAAGAAAGGAAAATCAAGGTAAGTAAATATGAGTCGAATAGTATTCGACGCAACGTCGAAGTTGTATCGACGTTCCTTTCAGAATGAGTCGAAGTACCTTTAAGAAGAATTCGACGTATCCTATGTCGACGTAGCTCTGACTTCTAGTCGACGCATCTTGAGAATTCGATGCACCCTAGTCGACGCATCTTGAGAATTCGATGCACCCTAGTCGACGCACCTTCCTTATTCTCCTCTTGACGTTCTGCCAGGATGAATTCGACGCCTACGTCGAATAGTAATCGACGCTCGTCGATTTCTATGATTAATTCAAAAATCGCCAGATATCTTTCCTTCTTTCACAGATCTGATCTATATGGAATCAAATTATTCATTATAGCCGTTTTGAATTATTCTTTTCCTCTAATGAATTCTTGGCTAATTTGATTAAATCTATTATGGACACTATTTGAAATCAGAATGAATACTTTCCTTCTATGGATATAATTGTTATGGAAATTTCTCCTTCTTTCTAATACTCTGCCTGCTAATTGATTACTCTCCTATAGTGTTATTTTAATAAACAGAGCTATAAATAACAAGGTGGTCGGCAGAGAGCAAAAGTAGTGATCCATCATTTTTACATTTGAAAAAGAGGAAGAGCTCCCAAGTGAAAAGAGAAAATTGAGAGATAGTGCTGCAACAAAGATCAAGCTTCCATCTTCTCCTGCTTCTGAAGCCACTCTGCTGCATACTCTGATAGCTCTCACAAAAGAGAGAAAAGGGCTACAATCTCCTTCTCACTATAGAAGAGAGATTTTATTCACTACTTCTTGTGCTTCCAATCTTCTTGCTAGGAAGAAGATTCTTTCTTGTCTTTTTATTATCTCTCTTTCTTCTTTATCTTATTTTCACTTTCAAATATTGTAAAAGAGTTTTTAGAATCTCTCTTCAAAAAATTCAGTTGTACTGGTTCTAAGAGTCTCCTTTTCAAAAGACTCAGTTGGTTCTAAGAGTCTCCTTATCAAAAGACTCAGGGTGGTTCTAAGAGTCTCCTTATCAAAAGACTCAGTACAAGATAGTGAATTTCCTACCAAGGGGGTAGAAGAGTGGACTACCCAAAGTTTGGGGAACCACTATATTTCTTTGTGTTGTGCTGTGATTTCTTTTCTTGCATTTATTTTCTTTACTTGGTTAATTCTTGTTGGTGTGTGTGGGAAGCCTTAATCTGTGATCACCACATATAAATATATATAATAATTAACTTTGCACAAAAATATTTTAAATCTCTATTCACCCCCCCCCCCCCCCCCCCCTCTAGAGAATTCTAGTGAGGTTAACTGTGCACTTTCAGAGGGGTTCAGGGATCCCTCGATGAATTACTACTCGGGGAGGGAGGACCCTATCCGTCACATCTAGTGGTTTGAGGATGTCGCCTCCCTCTGGACCATGTCGGACGCCTTCAAATGTAGGTTGTTCGCGATTTCCCTCCGAGGGAAGGCAAGGGACTGGTTCCACCAGTTGCCGGAAGGCTCCATCTACTGCTTCGAGGGCTTGTGTCGGGGGCTGAACATGCGGTTCGCCATGGCAAAGAAGTTGAAGAAGGAGGCTACGACCCTTTTCCATCTGACCCAGGGAGCAAAAGAAACGTTGGGGGACTACATCGACCACTTCCAGGAAGAGGTGCTACTCATCCAGGAGGTGGATGGTCGCACCCTGCGGTTGTCCCTAACCTTCAGCCTTCGCGAAGGCCTCTTTAAGTTGGAGATCGGTAGGAACCCTCCCTACTCCTACGCCAATCTCATCGAAAGGGCCAACTAGTTCGTCCAGGTTGAGGCTTCCAACCGCGGCTTCCTAGCCAGGATCACCCGAGTGACCAAGGAAGACGAGGAGGAGGAAGGGAAAGTACCCCCGAGAAGGGGAAGAAGGAAGAGCCCAGGAGGGTAGAAAAGTGGAAGCCGGAGGGAAGAGGTAGGGAAGAGAGGGGAGAATGAGAACCCAGGAGGGAGGAGCCAAGAAAGAACGATGAGAGGAGGCTCATCGTGGCTCCTGAGCGTCAGGAGGAAGAGAGACGCTACCAAGTCCTCGCTAACCGGCCACCGTGGAAGCCGGCCAGGGGACCTCAACGTCAGGAACGGGGAAGGAGATCCCCGGAGAGAAGGCATTTCGACTGGACAGAGGGGCATCAGGAGAGAAGAAGGGAAGAAGCAATGACGATTGCCAGGCGCGACAATCGGCATGGCCGGAAGAACCGGAAGCAGAGGAGGCCGCAGGTAGAGGAGGTTCCCCTCTACTGTGACCTCCACCAGGTGGAAGGGCATGGAACGATGGCCTGCCCAGACTTTTGGGAAGCCAGGAGAAGGCTGGCAGCAGGAGAGGTGGAAGGGGAGCAGCGGAGGATAGAAGCCCCAGCTGAGCCGTTGGCAGTTCAGGGCGTCGGTCGACGGAGGAACGAGGATCGAATCGACCAAGGAGGTCGAGGGGAGATGGCCCAAGGAGGCAGAGGAGTGGGGGTGATCCACGGGGGTGCGGGGATAGGAGCTTCCCGCAAGGGAAGTCTCCATCAGATCTATCGAAGGAGCGTCGCTTCGACCTCGCAGGCACCACCCCCGTTGGAGGAGATCACCTTCTCCGAAGAAGACATGCTGGGGAATGAGAATCCCTTTCATGACGCCCTCGTGATCCAAGCCGCCATGGAAGACTTTACCTTTGATCGAATTCAGATCGACAACGGTAGTTCCGTAAACATCATCTTCAAGAAGACGTTTGACGGGCTGGGCATCGGCGCAGGAAGAGTCCGAGCACCGGATGGTCCCCTCTGTGGCTTCTCCAGAGAGAAGCAGGAGGTGGAGGGAGGAGTAGATCTCCTTGTAACACTCGGTGGCACCCCTCGCCAGTGCCGTTTCGTCATCGTTGACGCCCCGAACTGCTACAAGGCCATCTTCGGGAGGCCACTCCTCAACACCTTCAAGGTCGTCCCATCGTCCTACCATCAGTGTCTCAAGTATTGCCAAGGGAAAGTCCAGGTGAGGATCAGGAGCGATCTAAGAGCCGCCCGCGAGTGCTACCTCAGCTCGGTTAGCACCATCAGCTGGATGGATGATGTGGAGGAGTTCGAGAGGGAAAGTGGAGGCACGACCCGGCTGGAGGCGTCCGAGGAGGTGGAAGAAAACGAGGTACTCTCTGCAGCGGGATTATCTGGGTTGCTGAAGATCGGTGGATCGCCGAAGGTCACCGAGAAGGTGGAGATGGCGACGTGCCTGCAGGATAACATCGACGTCTTTGCCTGGAATGCTGCTGAGATGCCCGGGATCGACCCAGAGGTTGCCTGCCACCACCTCAAACTCGACCCCGCGGTAAAGCCCGTCTGCCAGAAGAAGAGGTCCACTGCCACCGTGTTGGCCGGACCTATCCGGGAAGAGGTGAAGAAGTTGTTGGACGCAGGTTTTGTGTCGGAGATCCAGTACCCAGGATGGGTCTCCAATATTGTAATGGTGAAGAAGCATGTAGGCAGCTGGAGCATGTGTGTGGACTTCTCTTTATTAATTAAAAGCTGCCCCAAGGATTGTTATCCCTTGCCTAGAATCGATGAGCTGGTTGATTCAGCCGTCGGTTTCTCTGCGATGAGTTTTCTTGATGCGTTTCCAGGATACCACCAGATCCGGATGTATCCCCCCGATTGCCGCGATGTTTCCTTCATCACTGGGGATGGATGCTATAGCTATAAAATGATGCCTTTTGTGCTAAAAAATGCAGGAGCAACCTACCAGCGGATGATGGACCTTGTCTTCAAAGAGCAGAAGGGGAGGAACCTAGAAGTGTATGTGGACGACCTCTTGATCAAGAGTAAGAGCATCCGGAGCATATAGCGGATCTGGTAGAGACTTTTGCAACGCTAAGAAAGTTCAAGATGAGACTCAATCCGGCGAAATGCATGTTCGGAGCTGGAAGGGGAAAGTTTCTGGGGCACCTCATCACCCCGGGAGGAGTAGAGCCGAACCCTGACAAGGTTAAGGCAATCCTGGAGATGGCCTCGCCGAAGACCATGAAAGAAGTCCAAAGGCTAACAGGAAGGTTGGCGGGTCTCAGCCGCTTTCTGTCGAAGGCAGGAAATAAGTGCTCTCCCTTTTTCAAGATGCTCCGCAAGAGCGAGAACTTCGCATGGTCCGACGAGTGCCAAAAGGCGATCGGTAAGCTAAAGGAGCAGTTGACTCAGACACCTCTCCTTCAGAGACTGAAAGAGGGTGAAGACCTACTCATCTACTTGGGAGTAGGGGTAGAGCAATAAGTTCTGTGCTAGTCCGGGTAGAAGGAAAGAAGCAGCTCCTCATTTATTATGTAAGCCAGGTACTCAAGAAGGCGGAGTTGAAGTATCCAATCTTGGAGAAGCTCGCCTTCGCCTTGGTGGTGTCGGCGCAAAAGTTCCGGCCTTATTTCCAAGCTCACTCCATCCGGGTCGTGACTGACCATCCTCTTCGAAATATCTTGGAAAGGGTGGAGCATTCAGGGAGGCTGGCGAAATGGTCGGTAGAACTCAGTGAGTTCGATATTTCCTTCTCGGCCCGGGTGGCGATCAAAGCACACACGGTAGCAGATTTCTTAGCCGACTTCTCGATAGAGGCAGAGCCGGGAGAGGAGGCTTCTACTCCCATCCCTTGGAAGATGTTCGTGGACAGAGCCTCAGGAAAGAGCTCTGTGGGGGTGGGCATCATTCTTGTCATCCCACTGGGAACTAGGATCGAGCAACCAGTTGAGATCCTCTTCCCCGTCACGAACAATCAAGCCGAGTACGAAGCCATCATAGCAGGCTTGCACCTCGCAAAGGAGCTGGGCATCCAGGACGTGATGGCTTCACCGATTCGATGGTGGTCGCGTCTCAGATTCGGGGAGAGTTCGAAGTATGTGACACCATTCTGCAAAAGTACCTCATAAAGGTGAAAGGATTGATTGGGACCTTCCAATCCTTCTTCGTCGAGCACGTACCGAGAGAGGAGAACTCGACAGCAGATCGTCTGGCCAAGTATGGGACAAGAGAAGGAGGGACCATCACGTAGTTGTTTCGACCATCCATTGAGGAAGGAGAGATGATGGAGATCGATCGACGTCCTTCATGGATGGATCCGTTCATTTCCTTCCTAACTTCCGGGCAACTTCTTGCGGAGGAGGGGGATCAAAGGAAGTTCCGGTACAAGGCGGCATACTACTTATTGCAAGATGGGGAGTTATATCACAAGACCATCTCTGGCCCTCTGGCTAGATGTGTCTCTGAAGACGAAGTACCTCGAGTATTGGAGGAAATCCACTCGGGAGGTTGCGGAAGCCATTCTGGGACTCGCACTTTGGAGCAAAGGATCCTGAGACATGGCTACTTCTGGCCCACTATCCGCAAGGATGCGGAGACCTTCTCAAAAAAGTGCCAGAAGTGTCAACTGTTCGCCCCCCTTGAATTGTAGCCGGCCCAGCATCTTCGTTCGATCACCACCCCGTGGCCGTTCGCTATCTGGGGAATGGATTTGATAGGCCCCTTTCCTTCAGCCAGCGGCCAGAGGAAGTTCGTTCTCGTCATGATTGACTATTTCTCCAAGTGGATCGAGGCCAAGGCTTTGGCCAAGACCACCTCTCAAGTCGTGAAGAACTTCATCCGGGGAGAAATCTTCTGTAGATTTGGGATTCCCCTCGCCATCGTCACGGACAACGGTGGAGGCCGCCAACAAGTCGTGAAAAACTTCTCTGGTTCGCGTCAGTACATCATACCAGGAGCAATGGACAGGTGGAGGCCGCCAACAAGTTAATCATCAACTTACTAAAGAAGAAAGTCGAGAACCTAAGAAGTAATTGGGCGGAGTGGCTCCCCTCGGTGTTGTGGGCTTTGAGAACCACTCCTAGCTCAGCCACAGGGGAAACCCCATTCAAACTCTCTCATGGGTCCGAAGCTCTCATTCAAGTAGAGTTCGAGGTCAGAAGTCCTAGGGTGATTGCAGCAGAAGACGGAGATGAAGAATGGAGACTAGAGAATGAGGAAGCCCAGAAGCTATCCCCCGACTACATCGAAGAGATCCAAGATCTAGCCTCGGCTAGGCAAGAGGAGATCAAGCGTCGCATGGCGAGACACTTCGACAAGCACGTTCGTCTCAAACACTTCCAAGCAGGTGACCTAGTCCTGAAGAAAGTAGACGCAGCTGGGAGATCGACAGCCGTTGGAAAGCTCAACCCTAATTGGGGGAGGGGGACCTTTCATCATCCACGAAGCACTTACAACAGGAGGGTATCGCTTACAGAATCAGGAAGGGGAGCTATTGGGAAATACATGGAGTGGAGATGACCTAAAATGGTTTTATCCCGAAGCAGGGACGTACACCCTTCTCTCCTGTAAATTGATTGCTTATAAATAAAGCCCCCTGAAACATGGGACGTGAGGAATTTCTCATGATAGCAAGTCTTTAAAGAAGAAAGCAGGTGAGGTCGATCTCCTAGTCAGGTTGGAAAACTGGCCTCCGACTTGATTCTCATAAAACCCAGAGCGGATGATGTGACAGTGCCTCGGTTGTGCGTTCCCTTAAGTCCAAGCCTCTACAATAACGGCCGAGATCAGCTCCCCCCTTGCACGTTGGCCGTGGCTCCCACCGACTGCATTTCTCGTCCGACTGGAGAGATTATCAGGAAAAAGTCTGGATTCCAACCTCGCAATCCAACGAAGAGATGATCGACTTAACCGATCAGGGGACCCTTGAATAAATGTGTTGTGTATCCTCAAGGGCTGAGAGCCCATAACGGAGCAATTCATTTCTGATTATTTCCTCTGATCGTGTAAGTTAATGTGCTTAAGTGTGCTTGACCCCCCGTTGAATTGTTGAGCAGCAGGAAACAGGTTGGGTCGGCATTCAGCATCCAAGTGGGATGGAGACCTTGGGATGTTGTGTTCCCTTGAAAGGCATTCCTTTTGAACCTCCCCGACAGTCATTCCCCACTGAGTCGACCTCTTCAACAACATCAACCAGAGCAGCGGGATGGAGACCTTGGGATGTTGTGTTCCCTTGGACGGTGCTCCTTGGGAACCTCCCCGATAGTCATTCCCTACTGTCTCGACCCCTTAAAATAGCAGGATGGATACCTTGGGATGTTATGTTCCCTGGGAAGGCATTCCTTTGGAACCTCCCTGACAGTCATTCCCTACTAAGTCGTTCTCTTCAATAGCACCAGCATCGCACTAAGAGGGAGACTATTGGGAATGTGAATCCCCTTGGAAGCCCCGACCGTCTTTACGTATCTAACGTCCCTTTTCAGCAGGAAGGGTGCGAGTAGGAAACCAACTCGCAAGGTTGAGTGCGAGTAGCCCTAAGGGCAAGGATCCAAAATATGGACAAGCAAGTCGGAGGAGCGAGCAAGGTAGATAGTTGGCAGACCCGATCTCATCCTAAGTCTCCCTGACGAGAAAGACAAATAAACATGTACAAGCGAGCCTATGAGCCTAGCGACATCACAACAGCACGAGAAAGATTCACAAAAGAAGTAAATATCACTATAAAAAGGAATGTTATCTACCCAAAAATATGCTCGCAGAGCCGCGAGAAGCATCAGAATTGTTAAATACAAAGTTTTACTTGGACGGTGGAGCATAATCGGCTGAATCTGACTCATTCTCTTCCTCGTCGTCCTCCTCCTCGCTGGCATTCAAGATATCCGACAGAAGCCCCTCCATCGTCAAGCTCTCCGCCCCAGGAACCAGTAAGCTGGCTACCGAAAGCTTCGCAAAGACCAGGTCCCAGGCGGCTAGGGAAATCTCCCGCCGAAGAGACGAAAGCTCTTGCAAACTCATGAACGATCCAGCAGGTCGGCGGGAAGGTCCGGCTTCCGAGAAGGAAAGGGCGGCCATCCTCGATTCCAACTAGGCGTTACGAACCTGCATTGCCTCCGGCAAGACTTGGCTCGCCCGCAGTTTGCACTCGAGCTTGGATATCGTCTCCGCCGCCACCAACTGCTCTTCCTGCAGATGCGAGAAGGACAGGTTAGAAGATGTGGAAAAAGAGAATGGGTTTCAATCCTAGCTCGCGTAAAGTACCAAGATCACCTCGAAGCCTCGGCTGGATTCGGTTTTGTCCTCGCCCGCCTTGGCGCGCCTCAAGGCCTCGTCCTCACGCTTCTCGGCCTCCTTTGTAAGCTTCCGATGAAGTGGGAGCTCCACTTCGGAGTCGAGAAGGTTCCGCGCGGTCTGATGGAACAGCTCCGAGGCGCGTGATGAGTCCTGATCATATATACATTTATGGACTCATCCGGGCCGTTATTTTGTCAATATCACGCACTTTAGCCTTATTATAGTCTATATTTGATAACCCATGCTAGGTGCACATTTAGGCCCACTTTGGTGTGTTTTCGTGTGTATTATCTTTAGTAGAATTCATATGTTGTTAAGTGCCACTTTCAGTGGCTAGATCTGTGTTTGTGCTGGAATAGGAGGCGTGCAAGTGTTTCCGGTGCAATTCTGCACAGGAACACTGCGCACGATCACTTGTTCTACTGCGCACGACCACTGGTCGTGCGCCACTGATCGTGCGCACTTAACCCTTTTTCACGAGTTCTGTCTGGTGCATTGCGCACGATCATCAATGCCAGTGCGCACGACCATCGGTCGTGCGCCACTGCTCGTGCGCATTGACCATTAAATTCTTGAGTTCTGTCTGCTGTAGTGCGCACGATCATCGTCTCCAGTGCGCACGACCACCGGTCGTGCGTCACTGCTCGTGCGGACTCACCAGTAATTTTATGAGTTCTGTTTCATCTATTGCGCACGACCACCGACGCTAGTGCGCACGACCACCGTCGTGCGCCACTGGTCGTGCGAACATTTTATTTCATAATTTCTGCCTTTGCAGGTTCCGTCTAGGCAGCGCGCACGATCACCGGACGCTAGTGCGCACGACCACTGGTCGTGCGCCACTGACCGTGCGCACTGTTTAATTCAGCGCCTATATAATGACCTGATCGCGAATTAGGTCGGGGGGACGCAATTTGGCTCCATTCCGTCCGCCGTTTTCGCCGTTTTCAGAGGGATTTCATCCCCTAGGCCTCCTCCATCATCCAAGGGCTTGAAAGAAGGGTTCCTACACTCACTTTGATCGCTAATGAAGAGGTTCTTCGCTTGAGACGTGGCCGGATGGTAAATCGCTGGAGAAGACGGGTTCATTGGGAGGTGTGACAGCCCTCCTCTACCCCGGACGCAGTTGGGACCGAGTTAGGACGCGGATTGACAACCTGGTGCTTCCTACCGTGAATCTACAACGAGACTCCGGATTCGGTCGTATCTCTCGCCTTTTTCCCTCTACTTATGTGGTTATAGTGTTGTATTCTCTTTATATCGATGATGAACGCTATGAATGATGTTTAAGATTGCTTATTTCATGATTATGAAATCATTTTGTTCATTTGTGTTAATGAGGTACGCCCCGATCGATTTTCTGCTCCATTACCATGTCCGGTGCCGCACTAGCAATTGCTAGTGGCGTGCTTGTTGAAGAGGTGTTTGCGACCCTCAATTCGTTAGCCTTCTCGCCCATCCGCCCTTTCGACGCAGCGCGCTCAAGGCCTGCCTAGTCTCCATCCCGCCAATCGAAGCATTGCATAGCGGCATTGCATAGGAGTAGGCATAGTATTTTATTTAATTACATGCAAACCAAACCACCCATTCATTGTAGCATCGACTAAGGACTTCGATCTCAAGTCCTTCCTCGAAACCTAACTCCACCTTACTGTGTTCCTCAAGAGACCGACACTCGGGGATTTTCCCCATTATTATTACTTGCGCGACCGGTGCACTTGCCGAAATTATCGCATCAAGTTTTTGGCGCCGTTGCCGGGGAACACAGTCGTGTGAGTTTTCTGGAGAGGGAGAATCTGAGAGAGAAGCCCTTTCATTTGTAAATTGCATCCTTTAAATTTTATTTCTGTTCTTTTTATTCCGCTTTCTTATTTAATATTAGGTTGCTTTAGTAATTTCTGTTTGGTATAGTGTCTGCATAATAGCATTCTTATCTTGAATCGTATTATTTTTACACTATGTGGGCACATCTCAATATTCGTTGCCGTTGGTGTAGAGATACTTCTCACTCTAGTGATGAATGCCCTACGGAGAATAGTAGGCATAGTTCCTGCAGCCCAGCATATGGAGCACCGACTTCATCTGGTACTTCATATGGTGCGCGTAAGTCTTATGGCTACTCTGCTGAGCCTTTACCGTCATACTTCTTTTCGGCTCCAGCCCCCGCTGTGCCAAAGAAGCCCGCTAGGCAGTGCCAGTTTTGTCGGAGCACAGATCATGCCCTGAAGGATTGTGCTGTTTTTCGTCGCCAATTGGATGAAGATGACGAGCCGGATATCCGGATCGTCCCGAATCCTAACTCTGGCGGCACACCTTCAACATCCGGTTTTGTGTCATTGCCACCTTCACATCTTGAAGGGTATGGCGTTGACACATTCACCAGATGTGTGGCTGATTTGGGCACCGACATTGCTGAGTCTATTCTCCCAGTGCATCCACCACTTCTAGTGGATTCGATTCTTCCCGCTGTTGTGCACACTACACTCGTCTCCGACGACATTGTCGATGAGGTGTCACAAGAGGAGGCGGTTGATCAGAGTGTTGTGCCTATTCCTATGGAGGAGGACAACCTTCTAGGTGAAGAGGAGTCTCCCTTAGCACCGGTGGAGGAAGTCCAAATCCTAAGCTTGGCCACCGTTGATCCCGCCGAGCCTTGTAGCATTGATGACAATGCAAGCATTATTTTGCTTCCCCAACCTGATGGGAGTGAGACCGGGACCGCTCCCCCGATGTTTGATCATTTACGTCTTTCGTCTCTTTTATTTCCTGACCCCCTTTCGTCATCTGAGCCGGTGCAGGTTGAGTCTTCACAGGTGCTACCAGGAGGACTTGGAGCTGTTTGCTCAAGTCAATGATAAGAGCATCCTCTCATGTGAGGAGGTTTATTCCCCCTCCGTAGAGGAAGCTCCATTCATTGCCTTTTCCTCCTGCTACCTCCCTGTTGACGATACCTTGCTAGGCAAGGATGTGTTTCGTGAGATGAGCGAGGACCAGGCCTCCTCCTTTTCTTACGTTCTCTACCCTCTACCTGTGAGGAGCAGGTATCTTTATTTAAGTAGAGGGGTGACTGTTCTATCACCGTATCGGTACTCGTTACCGACACGCATATTAGAACAGTTACCTGTGCACTTCTCCTTCCATAGGCCCATTAGCTAGAACTTTTATATTTTCGAATAAGTCGTGCTGGGATGACATTAACCCCAGTAGTTATCCTTATTTTTCCTGAAACTTTATTTTGTTTGGTTTAGTTGAGTTTTTGTTAAGGCTATGAATGTCTCGCTGCGTGTGCTGACTCCTGTTTGTGCGTAAACTGCACGGTGAATGGAGTTTTTACTAAAATTTTGGCCGCTGAAAAATTCCTAAAGCGCACGATCACTGATCGTGCGCACTACTTATAGCGCACGACCACTGGTCGTGCGATCGGCCCAGATTTTTATAAAAAGCCCGTCCGCCCGAGCCTTTCGCGCATGATCTAGGGTTCTCATTCGCCGACGTCCGTGCGCCGTTTCTGCCAGCTTGCCGCCGATCGTGCGCCTCCTTCCCTTCCGGTGAGCCCTTTCCCTATTTCTCCTCCTTCCTTTGCCCTCCTGCCGCCATGAGCTCCAGAGATCGTCAAAAGGTCTACCAACGCTCCGGCCGCTCTTCCGCCTCTCCTGCTCAGATCCTCGCTAGGATGGCGACTTTTTCTAAGGATTCGCATACGCGGCGATTCAATTCTCTTAAGGAGAAGCCATTCCTATCACAGCGTCTCGTGGATTGGAACGAGTTGAACTCTATCGGCGACAATGGGGAGTTGGGGGAGGCCGTCCGCCAGCGCTATTATTTCGATCATTGGAGCGGGGTGTTCGAGTGCAATGACCTCGGCTACCGGGAGCTCACCTTGGAATTTCTTGCTACGTTTGAGTGGGAAGTGTTGCCCTCCGGTCAACGTCCGGGAAAGTGCTCTTTCCGAATTTTGGGCAAGGTTTTCACTCTCTCCTTATCCGAGTTGGCGGTGCACGCTGGATTTTACACCGAAGCCGAGGCCACGACGATCCCTTTTCTGGATTTGGATGTCTCCTTCCCTGATGGTGTTACCCCGCGTGCCGCGTGGTGTGCCCTCACGGGTCGTGATGAAGAATATGTGGCCAAAAAAAGCAAATCCACATGGATCGTCGCGCCTGCTCTCCGATACCTGCAGCACGTCCTTAGCCACTCTCTTGTCGCCCGTGCCCTAGGCCAGAATGTAGTGGGGTGGCAGGATCTGATCTCCCTCTATAGTATGGAATTTCGGCAGCCCTTGCATCTCGGCTACATGTTGGCCTTCTTCTTCCATCACGAGGCTACCTACGGTCTCACAGGCGCCATTGGTGGTGCCTACTATATCACCCGCATTGCCAAAAGCTTGGGGATCTGGAGTCATCTGCCTCCGATGGTGCAGGTGACTGCACCCTCATTCATCACGCGGGCCACCATGGTGAGTTTCCATCTATTACGGGTCGTGGGGAAGAAGAGTAGTAGACACTTTGTGGTCGTGATGCCGGGAGATGCGCCTAGGGAGAGGCAAGGCGACGAGGAGCACGGAGAGCCGGCTGAGCCGCCAAATACTCACCGCGAGGTAGCCCTTCTGCAGCCGCGAAGGCATTCATTTCAGCAGGAGCGGAGAGCCAAGGAAGAGGGCAGTTCTTCTAGAGCACCGGAGGTGCCAAGTTTCGATCGGCGCCTCTCCGATTTGGAGGCAAACCAGTACTGGCTTACGGATTTCGTCTATCAGTAGGCATTGCGGGGAGGGCTAAATATTCCCCCACCTCCGGGTCGGGCCGCATCATCTTCCAGACGGTCGCCGTCCGTTGTGGTGTTAGTTAGCGACAGCGACGACGAGTGATCTTCCCCCCCCTGCATGCGAGATATTCTAAGCCTTGTTTTCTGTTTAGTTTCTTTTGTTGAGTCGTTTGAACTCCTTATCTTTTATTAATTGTAATAATAACATTTTGCTTGTGGAATGCTCTTCTGGGCATAGTTTATTTATTCAGCTTTTTCTGTTCCCTTATTTTGTGTGCGAGTGCTCAATATTAATGGCAGGAACAAGTTCACTCCCATGGGTGATAACTTAGATTTCTTGATTTTTTTCTTTTTGTGCTCTCACATGTTTAGTTCAGTTTTCACTATTTTTGTTGCTCTAGTGTATAACTTTCAGGTGGCCTTTGTTTCTCATGATGGCGGACGTTGCGGACTGTTCTTGATCTTAAACGCCAATCGTCTGGTATGCTCATTTCTGAGCATTGGGTAACACTTCCTCCCCTCTTTCAGCTTCAAATTTCTAGATATCGTGTTTAGCTTAAGTCTGGGGGAGCGGTTGTTATTATCCACTGTGCACGAGCTGCATTGCATACTAGAAGGTTGCTTTTTATTTTTCATTATCATTATCATTGTTGCATTCCTTACACACCACTTCACCCACTTGAGTGCGTGCTTGTCTTTTTGTGTTGTTCCGTTTAAAATTAGTTTGGTTGGAATGTGAAATAGTTTGTTAACATAGGAATTATTATTTGGAGCACGATGTCGACTCATGTAGTGTACTAGTCACGTCGCATGTTATGGTAGAATTTGAGTAGAACTAGATTTTCTTTATGCATCTAATTTATATTTAGTATTTCTGCGTAAATTTAGATTTAGTATACTCAAATGCTGAATTTGTATGAAATTGACGATAACCCGGTATTGTGTGTGCACGATTGCTAGTCGTGTGTTGCTCGAGTCGGGAGGAAGGTTTATCTTTCTCGTGGGCTAAGAACTTGCCCCAAGCGACTCTCGAAGCATTGGTGAGAGCGACTCGTCGAGTTAAAAATGACGTAGGCCACCATTTGGCTAGTTTGAGCTTTGTTATTCCATGTCCATTTCATTCCCTTTGCAAGCCAATTTTGTGCCTACCAATCCTTTGTTCAGCTCCTCTTCATCCACCAAAGCCTGGAGCCTATCCTACTCCCGCAACCAAAACGTTTTTAACTACGCTCATAATTCTAAACTTGTGTGGAGTGTGGAATCGTTGTGTTATGATGGGAAAATAATGTCCATCCGCTGATTTTGAACCAACCGGGGGTTACACAAAAGAAGTGAAATATGTAAAAGAAAAAAAAAAGAGTATTTAAAAAAAAAAAGTCCTCCCGAGCTAAAAACAGAAAATCTGTTGGTGTTTGTGAAGTAGGCCATGTGCACACCTGGTTTTCATGATAAGTCTGGGGGTGTGTCACACTAGCGTAGTTTGTGGTTTTGTGGGGTGCAGCGTTCCGATAGCTCACTTGGGTTGCGCAGCCATCGTGTTTAACTTTGAATATCATACCGTAACCTAAGCCTCGTTTTAATCCTATAAGTCCTACTGATTTGATTTGCGAGTTTGCTAGCGCCGTGGAGAGAGTGTGACCGGGCGAGCGTATGGTTCACGACGTTGATGGATTTCAGCGGAGTTATTCCTAAGCCCCGATCTTTTGCAACACCCGCCTCAGTGTCTCGTCACTTTCATACTGGGCATGATCGTCAAATTCTTCATAATTCACCAACTGAGTAGGACTAAATCTTTACTTACGCTTTAATACTTATGTAAATTAGTTAGCATAATTAGAATCTTCTTCTACAAGAATTTCTACTCGCATGCGTACGTTACTTCGCACCGTACTCCCTTGTGTAATTCTCTATGTTAGCTATCGTTTTCACATTCCACCGGATTCGTTTGCTCGGGACGCGCAAACAGTTAAGTCTGGGGGTGTGATGAGTCCTGATCATATATACATTTATGGACTCATCCGGGCCGTTATTTTGTCAATATCACGCACTTTAGCCTTATTATAGTCTATATTTGATAACCCATGCTAGGTGCACATTTAGGCCCACTTTGGTGTGTTTTCGTGTGTATTATCTTTAGTAGTATTCATATGTTGTTAAGTGCCACTTTCAGTGGCTAGATCTGTGTTTGTGCTGGAATAGGAGGCGTGCAAGTGTTTCCGGTGCAATTCTGCACAGGAACACTGCGCACGATCACTTGTTCTACTGCGCACGACCACTGGTCGTGCGCCACTGATCGTGCGCACTTAACCCTTTTTCACGAGTTCTGTCTGGTGCATTGCGCACGATCATCAATGCCAGTGCGCACGACCATCGGTCGTGCGCCACTGCTCGTGCGCATTGACCATTAAATTCTTGAGTTCTGTCTGCTGTAGTGCGCACGATCATCGTCTCCAGTGCGCACGACCACCGGTCGTGCGTCACTGCTCGTGCGCACTCACCAGTAATTTTATGAGTTCTGTTTCATCTATTGCGCACGACCACCGA
Organism: Dactylorhiza incarnata; assembly: GCA_033032865.1. NCBI lineage: Eukaryota > Viridiplantae > Streptophyta > Magnoliopsida > Asparagales > Orchidaceae > Dactylorhiza > Dactylorhiza incarnata. The sequence goes on along the minus strand of JAWHQI010000022.1, from coordinate 17,809,787 downwards.
CGCTAGTGCGCACGACCACCGTCGTGCGCCACTGGTCGTGCGAACATTTTATTTCATAATTTCTGCCTTTGCAGGTTCCGTCCAGGCAGCGCGCACGATCACCGGACGCTAGTGCGCACGACCACTGGTCGTGCGCCACTGACCGTGCGCACTGTTTAATTCAGCGCCTATATAATGACCTGATCGCGAATTAGGTCGGGGGGACGCAATTTGGCTCCGTTCCGTCCGCCGTTTTCGCCGTTTTCAGAGGGATTTCATCCCCTAGGCCTCCTCCATCATCCAAGGGCTTGAAAGAAGGGTTCCTACACTCACTTTGATCGCTAATGAAGAGGTTCTTCGCTTGAGACGTGGCCGGATGGTAAATCGCTGGAGAAGACGGGTTCATTGGGAGGTGTGACAGCCCTCCTCTACCCCGGACGCAGTTGGGACCGAGTTAGGACGCGGATTGACAACCTGGTGCTTCCTACCGTGAATCTACAACGAGACTCCAGATTCGGTCGTATCTCTCTGTTGAAATTGTTGAAGTGGAAGTTTGGAGGCTTTTGGATCTGGGCGGTCTGGGTGAGGTCGGCCGGTCTGGCGAGTTCGCGCGAACTAACGGTCTGATTCTGCGGTCAGGCAAGGTTGCCGACTTGTCGGTCTGGATCGGCGGTTTGGCATGATCTGTGCCTAGTCGCGGTCTCCCGGGTTGACCGCTGGTCTGGTCCAAGGGCTGCTGGAGGCGGAGGTCGTGTGGTCTGGCTGTGACCGCATGACGGGTGATCTTCCTCAGGGTCGCGCAGTCTGTCTTTGACCGCGTGACAAGTTGTTCTCTTCAAGGACGTGCCGGTCTGGCGTGACCGCACGGGTTGGCTCTTGAATCCGGTCTGGTGGCTTTCCAGAGGGTTCTGAAGGAGTTCGCGGACTAAGTATTCTTAGTCGCGCGGTCTCAGTTCGCGGTCTCAGGAGGAGACCAGGAGGGCGAGCTGGCTGTGTTTGCGGTCTCGGGCGAACACAGGTGGTGGGTGACTTCTAGGCGGTCTGGCGATCTCCGTGTGGAGTCGTGTTCAGACCAAGGGAGTAGCGATCTCCCGCGGTCTGGAGTGAAGTCGGCGCTCACCAAAATGAAGCAGGAGGGTTGCAGTGATCGCGCGGGTTGACCGGTAAGGTCGCGCGATCTGATGGGTGGTGACTCTATCTCATAGGGTGGTGACTGGATCAGGTCTCACGCCTATAAATAGAGAGCCACTGTAGCAGCAAAATCAGAACACACCAAGTGTAAGCTGAGTTCGCGTCTTTCTTGCGGTCTGTGTTTTCTGACCGGGCGGTCTCTGATTGAATTCTTCTTGTGCAGCTTCTGCGGATAGTGCAGGCAGCAGCGATCACCTCTTCCTCTGAAAGTGTTCGGGCGGTCTGCGGCTTGGAGTTGTGTTGCTGGAGTTTGGGAAGATCAGGAGGTCGAAAGAAGGGAGCGGTCTGTGCAGCGGTTTGGTGGTGGTCTGAGGTCGGCAGGGTGTTGCGGTCTAGCAACAGGAGGAGATCGCAAGGGAGTTCGCGCGGTCTGTGCAAGAGAGGTCGCGCGGGTTGTGCGGTCTGAAGTCTTTCAATATTCTTCTCTGTATTGGTTCTGGAGTGTTGTGCTGACGAAATCATGTCTCGTCAAGCATGTCTTGCCCTGTAACTGAAGTTAGAAAATCAATAAAGATCAATTGTTTGCCCCAAATTGTTTCTGGTTGTTTTGGCTTGTAACTCTAGTTGTTATTCCTGCTTGCTCTCACAAGGTCCGGAAAATTTCACATGGTATCAGAGCGAGGTTGGAGTGGTTAGAGCAGTGAATAACTTAGAGTAGCCATCGCCTTTGTGAAGAAGGAACCAGAGGGAAAACAATGGAAGGCGGATTTGCAAGAGGTCTTGGGATTGATATGCTTACTTCGACCAACTTTAAGAAGTGGAGGTCATGTATGCAGAGCTATCTTCTAGGGGAGGACCTCTGGGAGGTTGTTGGAGGAGATGCAACTGAAGAGGTGAAGGCAACGGAAGCAGGTGATAATGGTCCGGCTGTGAGGGCGTGGAAAAAGACCAATGCTAAGGCCGAGTTCACCTTGAAGCGTGCCATTTCACCGGAACTATTTGATCACATCTTAGGGTGTGGATCAGCTGCCGAAATCTGGAGAGCCCTGGATGGGCTGTTTAACAAGAAGAATGTGGCGAGGCTGCAGTTCTTGGAGAATGAGCTGGCAAGGTCGGCTCAGGGTGATCTTTCTATCTCAAACTTCTTTCTGAAGATGAAGAACCTCTGCGCTGAGATATCAGCACTGGATCCTGATGAGCCTATCTCTGAGGCGAAGCTGAAGAGGCACATCATCCGCGGCCTGCGGAAGGAATATGTTGCCTTTGTGACGTCAGTGCAGGGATGGGCAAATCAGCCATCTCTGCTAGAGCTGGAGAATCTGCTAGCTTCGCAGGAAAGTCTGGCAAGGCAGATGGCGGGAGTGTCAGTGACTGGGGGAGACGGCGAGGTGCTCTTCTCAGGGAAGAAGAAGAAGTGGGAGAAGAAGAAAAAGATCGCGGGAGGCTATGGGCCTTCAACTTCTGGGCAGCAGGAAAGGGGGTATGCTCCCAAGGCTGACGGGAAGAAGAAGGGGGAAGGTCCGAGATGCTTCAAGTGCGGGAAGGTTGGGCACTTCAAGAAGGAATGCCCAGTTGTTACTCAATCGGGGCATGTTGCTGGAAAGGTGGAAGTGGAGGCCAGGCACATTGATGGAGGATGGGGAGGAGCCTTCTCGGCTTCGGTTGAAGCCTCGGCTACTATCAACTATCAAGAGGACTGGATCGTGGACTCGGGGTGTGGTCATCACCTCACCGGAGATGAGTCGAAGCTTTCATCAGCACAACCCTATACAGGTAACAATGCTATCATCACCGCTGATAATACTGTGCATCCAGTCGAGAAGGTGGGGGTTGTTTCTTTGGGCAGTGATAGAGGGCCACTTACCTTGAAGAGTGTCTATCATGTGCCCGGGATGAAGAAAAACCTCTTCTCAGTAACCAACGCTGTTGACGCTGGGTATCACGTTCTGTTCGGCCCAACAGAAGTGAAATTTCTACGAAATGTAGAGGCCGTGAAGGCGGAGGTCGTTCATGTTGGGAGACGGGCAAAGGACTTGTTCGTTTTGTCGACAAGTTCCTACGTCGACAAGATGAAGACGAATGATGGTGCCGTGATATGGCATGAGAGGTTGGGGCATGTAGGGATGGACAAGCTGAAAGCAATGGCGGTGAAAGGTCTTGTCAAGGGCCTGCCAAGTCTATCTTCCTACGGAGAAGGTCACGTTTGCGCGGGATGTCAGCTCGGCAAGTCTCATCGACTACCGTTTGACAAGTCACAGACAAGGTGTAGTCAGCCGTTGGAGTGCATCCATGGTGACTTGATGGGACCAACTGCTACCCCAAGCCTCGGAGGCAGCAGGTATATGCTGGTGCTGATCGATGATTACACCAGATATGTCTGGGTTTATTTCCTGAAGGAGAAGGCGGAAGCGTTTGCCAAGTTTGTGGAGTTCAAGGAGCTCGTGGAAGGTCGGCTGAATCTGCGGATCAAGAAGCTGAGGACGGACAACGGAGGAGAGTTCACCTCTGCTGAGTTCTCCAGTTTTTGCAGGAAGGCAGGCATCCGGAGGGAGCTTACTTGTGCACATACTCCACAGCAGAACGGTGTTGCAGAGCGGAAGATCCGTCATCTGACGGAGACCTGCAAGTGTTGGCTGCATGCCAAGAGTATCCCAAAGTCCTTCTGGGCGGAGGGAATGTCTTGTGCTGCTTACGTCATCAACAGGATGCCTCTGAGCCCCATCAACATGTTGACCCCGCATGAGATGATGTTCAAGGAGAAGCCAAGCGTGGCACACCTTCGGGTGTTCGGTTCCACCTGTTACGTGCACATCCCTGATGCTCTCCGGACAAAGCTAGAAGCGAAGGCTAGGAAGCTAGTCTTTGTGGGATACGATGAGAGGAAGAAAGGGTGGAAGTGCATGGACTCGGAGACGCGGAGATTTGTTGTATCTCGCGACGTCGTGTTCAATGAGGTGACATCTTACAGGGGGTCCCCTGGAGTGGAGTTACCAGAGAGCAGGGTGGATGAGCCGGAGCAAGCTGTGGAAAATCTTCAGGTGGAGCTACCTGTGTCACCAGGTGGTCCATCGCCTTCTAGTTCTGAGACGGGAGCTTCTGGTTCAGGGAGCAGGGGGAGCAATGCTCCTAGCACGTCTGGAAGAGGAGCTAGGGAAGAAGCATCTGAAGATGATGCGGTTCAGGGGAAGGAGCTGAGGAGATCGAAACGAGCGATCATCGCCCCTGATCGCTATACAGGAGGAAACACAATGAGCTTTGTCTCATGTTTCTTCGCTGGTCCCTTAGATGAGAGGGAGCCGTCGAGCTTTGAGAAGGCCCAAGGTGTGAAGGAGTGGGATGTTGCGATGCAAGAAGAGATGGCAGCTCTCGAGAAGAATGAGACCTGGTCTCTTGTGCCCAAGCCGAAGGGCATCGCTCCTGTGACATGCAAGTGGGTCTACAAGCTGAAGAAGAAAGCTGACGGCAGTATCGAGCGTTACAAGGCTCGTCTTGTAGCTCGGGGGTTCTCACAGCAATACGGTGAAGACTATGATGAGACATTCAGTCTGGTGGCAAAAATGACTTCAGTTCGGTTCATCATTGCCTTGGCGGCGTTCAGTGGATGGAAGATTTGGCAGCTCGACGTCAAGAACGCCTTCTTGTACGGCGAGATTGACAAGGACATCTTCATGGTCCAGCCACCAGGTTTTGTGTCTGAAGATTTTCCGGAGCATGTCTGCAAGCTGAAGAAGGCCCTGTATGGGTTGAAGCAAGCGCCGAGGGCGTGGTATGGGAAGATCGCAGAATATCTCTTATTCTGTGGATTTGGGGCTTCAGACTCAGACTCAAGCTTGTTCGTCAAGAAGAGCGGGGAGCTTCAAGTCATCGTGCTGTTATACGTCGACGATATGATCGTGACGGGGAACTCGAAGGAGGAGGTAGCGCAGCTTCGGGCCGAGCTGTCTATCAGGTTCGAGATGAAGGACTTAGGTGAACTTCACCATTTCCTTGGACTCGAGGTGCAGAGGAAGGAAGGTGGAGTGCTGGTGACCCAGGCCGGCTATGCGGAGCGAATCGTGGAGCGATTCGGCATGAAGGAAGGGAAGTGCACTTCCACACCTCTGGATAAAGCTATGAAGCTTCGGAAGGATGAGGGGAGGATCATGCAAGATCCGTTGGTGTTCCGAGCTCTAGTTGGGAGCTTGATTTATCTGACGATCACGAGGCCGGATATTGCATATGCAGTTGGCAGAGTGAGTCGATATATGGCGGAGCCACAGGTACCTCATCTGCTAGCGGCCAAGAACATTCTGAAGTATGTCAAGGCGACCTCGGACATGGGTCTCCTGTACCGGAGGGATGCGAACTTCAAGGTGCACGGGTTCATGGATGCTGACTACGGGGGAGATTCGGATGATCGGAAGTCGACGTCTGGATTCGTCTTCATGGCGGGCCCCACAGCTATTTCATGGTGCAGCAAGAAGCAGGATTCCGTGTCAGTCTCTACCACAGAAGCGGAATACAAGGCTTCGGCCTTGGCAGCTCAGGAAGCCATCTGGCTTAGGAGGTTGGTTGGAGACGTCCACAAGGAGGTTCGGGAGCCGACTCTGCTACGGGGTGACAACGAGAGTGCTCTCAAACTGGTGACCAATCCAGTTTGTCACGCGAGGACCAAGCATATTGAGATCGAGCATCACTTCATACGGGAGAAGGTGCTGGAGGGATCTCTTTCGGTCGGGCATGTGCGGAGTGCGGACAATGTCGCAGACATCTTCACAAAGGCGCTGGCAAAGGGGCCGTTCACACGGCTAAGGAGCTTACTAGGGCTGGTTTCAACTTCCCACTTCAAGGGGGAGTGTTGAAATTGTTGAAGTGGAAGTTTGGAGGCTTTTGGATCTGGGCGGTCTGGGTGAGGTCGGCCGGTCTGGCGAGTTCGCGCGAACTAACGGTCTGATTCTGCGGTCAGGCAAGGTTGCCGACTTGTCGGTCTGGATCGGCGGTTTGGCATGATCTGTGCCTAGTCGCGGTCTCCCGGGTTGACCGCTGGTCTGGTCCAAGGGCTGCTGGAGGCGGAGGTCGTGTGGTCTGGCTGTGACCGCATGACGGGTGATCTTCCTCAGGGTCGTGCGGTCTGTCTTTGACCGCGTGACAAGTTGTTCTCTTCAAGGACGTGCCGGTCTGGCGTGACCGCACGGGTTGGCTCTTGAATCCGGTCTGGTGGCTTTCCAGAGGGTTCTGAAGGAGTTCGCGGACTAAGTATTCTTAGTCGCGCGGTCTCAGTTCGCGGTCTCAGGAGGAGACCAGGAGGGCGAGCTGGCTGTGTTTGCGGTCTCGGGCGAACACAGGTGGTGGGTGACTTCTAGGCGGGCTGGCGATCTCCGTGTGGAGTCGTGTTCAGACCAAGGGAGTAGCGATCTCCCGCGGTCTGGAGTGAAGTCGGCGCTCACCAAAATGAAGCAGGAGGGTTGCAGTGATCGCGCGGGTTGACCGGTAAGGTCGCGCGATCTGATGGGTGGTGACTCTATCTCATAGGGTGGTGACTGGATCAGGTCTCACGCCTATAAATAGAGAGCCACTGTAGCAGCAAAATCAGAACACACCAAGTGTAAGCTGAGTTCGCGTCTTTCTTGCGGTCTGTGTTTTCTGACCGGGCGGTCTCTGATCGAATTCTTCTTGTGCAGCTTCTGCGGATAGTGCAGGCAGCAGCGATCACCTCTTCCTCTGAAAGTGTTCGGGCGGTCTGCGGCTTGGAGTTGTGTTGCTGGAGTTTGGGAAGATCAGGAGGTCGAAAGAAGGGAGCGATCTGTGCAGCGGTTTGGTGGTGGTCTGAGGTCGGCAGGGTGTTGCGGTCTAGCAACAGGAGGAGATCGCAAGGGAGTTCGCGCGGTCTGTGCAAGAGAGGTCGCGCGGGTTGTGCGGTCTGAAGTCTTTCAATATTCTTCTCTGTATTGGTTCTGGAGTGTTGTGCTGACGAAATCATGTCTCGTCAAGCATGTCTTGCCCTGTAACTGAAGTTAGAAAATCAATAAAGATCAATTGTTTGCCCCAAATTGTTTCTGGTTGTTTTGGCTTGTAACTCTAGTTGTTATTCCTGCTTGCTCTCACAAGGTCCGGAAAATTTCACACTCTCGCCCTTTTCCCTCTACTTATGTGGTTATAGTGTTGTATTCTCTTTATATCGATGATGAACGCTATGAATGATGTTTAAGATTGCTTATTTCATGATTATGAAATCATTTTGTTCATTTGTGTTAATGAGGTACGCCTCGATCGATTTTCCGCTCCATTACCATGTCCGGTGCCGCACTAGCAATTGCTAGTGGCGTGCTTGTTGAAGAGGTGTTTGCGACCCTCAATTCGTTAGCCTTCTCGCCCATCCGCCCTTTCGACGCAGCGCGCTCAAGGCCTGCCTAGTCTCCATCCCGCCAATCGAAGCATTGCATAGCGGCATTGCATAGGAGTAGGCATAGTATTTTATTTAATTACTTGCAAACCAAACCACCCATTCATTGTAGCATCGACTAAGGACTTCGATCTCAAGTCCTTCCTCGAAACCTAACTCCACCTTACTGTGTTCCTCAAGAGACCGACACTCGGGGATTTTCCCCATTATTATTACTTGCGCGACCGGTGCACTTGCCGAAATTATCGCATCAGCGCGCAACATGGCCCGCGATCCCTGGTCGCCAAGAAAGCGAGGAGTAGCCTCTGCAAAACCTTCACATCATCGCGACCATAAAGTCTGAACAAGACGCTGAAAGCATCGTCGTTTGGTACCTCATCCTCGCTCCACGAAGACAGGCGAGTGCTCAGGGACACCTCAATGCGCTCCCTGCTCCAGGTGATCAACGGCTCGCCATCTAATCCCCTATTCAAAGAACCCTGCCCGAAGTTGGGATGGTTCTCAGGAACGCTGTCTTCCTCCTCGCGTTCCCGCTCCTCCGCCATGCGCCGGGCGACTTCCTTCCTCTTCCTTTTCTTGATCGCTGGTGGTTCGCCTTCGGCCGGCCATCCCGCCGCGCGAAGAATCTCGGTCGTGTCGCCGACCCCAGGAGGTAGCCCGAAAGGGGAAACTCCTGCTCGCCTTCTTTCTCCTCGCCGTGTTGCATCGTCGCCGGATCGACCACGGGAGATGGAGGAGGTGGGGTCTGACCCCCCACAGGAAGATCTGTGGATGGAAGATGCCGGCAGGCTAGAAGAAAGGCGTTAGACAAAGAAGCAAAGATAGAATCACTTTCAGCGGCGACTAAGGAATGTTACCCTCGCCAGGTTGCACGAAGGCGAGATGGCCGATGTTCTTACGCCAGAACTCGATGTAGAGTTTATTGTTCTTCAAGGCACGAAAGAGTTCCTCGCGCTGACCTCTGAGCGATGGAGTGGGAAGCGCCGCAGGAGGTCTTTGCTGAGGGTGATTTGGTATGTGTGAGAAATCACCGGTGACGAAGATAAATTTCTCGCTCCACCGGTGGACCTTGTTCGAAATCCCCGCCAACTTGCAGTGATGGCTACCGAAGAAGATCACCCCATCCTTGGTCACTCAAATGTAGTAGATCTTCCGGAAGACATCCAGGTCAAAGGCGATCTTATCTCTGCGTAGGAAGAATAGGTAGCCCATGATGATCGCTACCCCATTCGTGTTGATCTGGGCGGGGACCCAGCCATAGTACCTAAGGATCTGGCAGAACTCGGGCCAGAGAGGAAGGCGCAGTCCAACCTCGAAATGCGAGAGGGATAAGGCGAGCTTCCCCTCCGAGCAATGAAATTTTCAGCATAAGTCAAGCGGCGAGTTTCAGCTTCTAAAGAAGGCGTCATCGTTCCGAGAAGAAAGAAGGAAGCGAGATAGTAAAGCAATTGAAGAAATTCGAGAAAGCGCGCCGATTTTGGACCCCTCCCCCCCTATTTATAGAAATCGGGCAAAGGGGGGGTCGCGACGTAAGTACGTGCGAGGTACCTACCTACTCGCTTATACCAAAGTCGCGCATACTACCGCATACGCGAGATGTTAACCATCCTCCTCGCGGCTAAGCGACGATCTACACAAAATACAAAAAAAACCCTGCAGAAGACAAAGTCAACACAAATGCGATCAAGCGATACAGTTCGAAATTACAACACACAGACAATTCAAGATTATTACAATACTCGCTGAATAAATGTTCTTAACAATACAGACTAGCAAGCAATGCTAATTCAAATGAGGATCGTCGCGACTGTCCAACTCGGTGATGAGATAATGCTTTCCTTCTGCCACCTCCAGCCGATGCTCGAATCCTTCAATGTTCGAGACGCGCCCTTCAAGCGAAGTTATTCGCCGATGAATCTCGTAGGCCAGCAACCTCTCTACCTTTATCTCCAGGTCGAGATAGGCGGAATCCATCTTCGTCCTATATTCTCGAGTAGGAAGCCCGAGTGCCTCAATGAAAGCAGACCCCAGAGACATGGCACGGGCTGGAAGGCGGCGAGTTAGAAAAATGAGCAACGTAATGATAGTGCGTTGCGAGGATTATACCTGCTCGCATGCCGCCCTCGGTTGATGACGAGGAGGAGAAGGTGACCGCCGAGGAACGTCCAGGCGAGGAGGAGAGCCAACCCAACGAGGAGACAGAGACCGCTGAGGACTGATCCTTCGACGAGGAGATCTGCGAGGGGAAGGTGAGCGCCGAGGAGTATGTCGGCCCCCTGAGCGCCCACCACGTCCATTGTGGGATGACGGCACGGCGTCAGCGCGCCGAGGAAGCTGAGTCGTGGGCACCACCAAAGAAGACCCTCCCTCTCCCCTTCCTCCAGAAAGGGTAAGCCGCGAGTTCCTCAGCAGTATCCGGTTTCCGCCTAGCACGCGCTCAGAAATAAGAGATGGTGGGCGAAGAGGTTCCCGCTCGGGGAGAATCCCTGCGGGAAGGACCAGTGGAGGCGGTAGGTGCTCGGTGCCTACTCGCCCTCCCAGTGGGGACATCTGCGTATTCACCTCCGCAGGGGGGCCATCTACAAAAGAGCGACGGCATTAACAAAAAGTTTGCACAAGAATCGTGGTATCTCAAGAAGACGATTACCTTCTCGGAGAGAGTCCAGGTGAACGTTCAGTGGTTCCTCCTCAGCAGTAGACCGAGGAACTTCGTCCCCCAATCTCTCATCGGGTGGCGGCGCGAGGGAGGGCTCAGGCGCAGAGGTCGCCGGATTAGCCCGAGGCACCTCCTCGCCCAAAGAGCTAAGGCGACGATCGGAGGACGCCCTTTTTCTCTTACGAGTAACAGAGTTTTTTGTCTTCTTCATCAGTTTCATCAACAGCTCGGCCTTCGCGATTACCTCCTCGGTAGACAACATCTCGTCGATTCTAAAAAAGTGGCGTGCCAAGGAAGGGCCACCCCCCTCTATTTATAGACTTCTGGGGAACCCAGGCCGGCCGAGCAGGTAAGTTTCCCGCCCGAAATTACTCATCGAATAAGGATTGGATGATTCTTTCCAATCAACTACGTTGCTCGCAATGAGCGGGGAATGTGTACAACCCTCATTCTCCGAGGGTGGGCCCGTCTAAAGGACACGTAGGTAGAAGTCAAGGTCAACACAGAAAGTCCTACAGATTTCGTCGAACGCAGGCTCTGGGAGTTCGTCGAACGCAGGCTCTCGGAGTTCGTCGAACACAGGCTCTCGGAGTTCGTCGAACGCAGGCTCTCGGAGTTCGTCAAACGCAGGCTCTCAGATTTTGTCGAACGCAGACTTTCAGAGTTCGTCAAACGAAGAGAGATCAAGAGACTTGGTTGTGCGAGCAGCTACTTGCTCGCCCCATGGCGAGGAGGAAAGACCTGCCCGGCGTTCCCTACCCGGCCAGATGAGAAGGTCGTGAGTTCGGACTTACTCGCTTATAGGCGACTTGGCCAACCAACTTGCCAGCTTAGGCTGAGGTCCTTACCTACTCGCCAGCCTATTGCCTTGTTTAAAAAATCAACTCTAGCTGGGCAGGGATAGTCTCCTACTCCCCCTCCCCCCTAGGATTTGTCTATAAATAGACCCCCAGGGGTACCAGGAAGAGGACTTGTCAAAAAATCAGAGCTGCACCCCCCTTTACTGACAAGAATCTTCCCTAACAAGTGCCTTCCTAGTACCAAGCTCGGCCATTCATGGTTTTGGAGGAGAAGACTCTTTTGAGCTTCTGGGTACGTGGTGGGACCTCCCTACCACAGCACCTGGGGTTGTGTCCTTTACCTCTTCGTTTCGCTCGTCGTGGATAAACCTTCTCGTTGAACCGCTGGGCAAATAGCCTCAGGCTGCATTGATCCAAATTTTGGAGCCGGGATTTTCTAGGCTTCAACAGGCATCTCATCACGACAATAGATATTACCTGATCGCTGGCAGCTATCGCATATACTCACAAAATTGTGAACATCTTTAAAGAGAGTGGGCCAATAAAAGTTCGCCTCTAACGCCTTCCGCGCAGTCTGGTTGGCTTGATAATGCCCCTAGCCGGCCCCCCATGGTTGTGTCGCAAAATTTGCGCACCCTCCTCGCTAGAAACACATCTCTGAACTACTTGGTCCGCGCAGACGTGAAACAGAAAGGGGTCCTCCCAAAAGTAGTTTTTTAAATCAGAAAAGAATTTCTTCTTTTGCTGAGTCGAAAAATCTTTTGGAAGGATCCGCGCGATTAGATAGTTTGCGTAATCTGCAAACCAAGGGGTGGAAGAAGTTTTTATATTATTTACAGTTAAGAGGCGCTCTTCAGGAAATCTATGGTCTATTTTAGTTTCGGCGAGCGCTTCTGTGACGGGGTGTTCTAAACGTGAGTGGTGGTTGGCTGCCAAATTTTCAACCCCTTTCTTATCCCGGATCTCTGAATCAAATTCCTATAAAAGGAGGATCCATCGAAGCAGGCGGGGCCTAGCATCTACTTTAGCCAAAAGATATTTTAGGGTGGAGTGGTCAGTAAAAATGATTACTTTTGAAAGTATTACGTAGGGCCTGAACTTATCAAAGGCAAATACGACGACAAGAGGTTCCTTTTTCATCGTTGTGTAGTTAGCCTGTGCGGATGTGATCGTGCGAGAAGCATAATAGATTGGATGAAATTATTTATTAATGCGTTGGCCTTGTACGGCTCCTACCACAATATCGCTTGCGTCGCACATTATCTCGAACGGAAGGGACCAATCTGGCGCCACCAGAATTGGAGAATTGATAAGTTGTTGTTTTATAAAATTGAATGCCTCTACGCAGGCAGTATCAAAAATAAATGGGGAATCCTTCTCTAGGATGTGGGTTAGTGGTTTCATTATTTTAGAAAAGTCTTAGCCTGTAAAAACCCGCATGGTCGAGAAAACTTCGAATAGATTTTACGTTCGAAGGTACGGGAAGTTGTTCAATTATGGCGACTTTGTCCTTATCGACCTCCATCCCCTTGGAATAAATCTTATGGCCGAGGACTAAACCCTCTCGGACCATGAAGTTGCATTTCTCCCAATTTAAAACTAAGTTTGTCTCTTCACACCGCTGAAGAACTCTATCTAAATTTTTTAAGCAATTTTGAAAAGAGTTCTCAAAATGGAGAAGTCATCCATGAAGACTTCCATTATATATTCTACGAGCTCGTTGAATATCACCAGCATACATATTTGGAATGTAGCTGGCACGTTGCAGAGGCCAAATGGCATCCTTTGATATGTGAAGGTCCCGAAAGGGCAAGTAAAAGTTGTTTTTTCTTGGTCTTCGGGGGAAATAGGGATTTAGAAAAATCCCGAGAGACTATCAAGAAAGCTGTAAAAAGGATGACCTGAAAGACGCTCCAGGATTTGATCAATAAACGGTAATGGGAAGTGGTCTTTTCTGGTGGCATCATTTAATTTTCTGCAGTCGACGCACACCCTCCAACCCGTAACAGTATGAGTTGGGATTAATTCGTTGTTGTCATTTTCTACAACTGTTATACCGCCTTTTTTAGGGACGACTTATACGGGACTTACCCATGTACTGTCGGATATAGGATAGATAATCCTCACGTCAAGGAGTTTTATAATCTCATCCTTAACGACGTCCCGCATGTTCGAGTTAAGGCTTCATTGAGGCTGAATAGTTCTGCGGGTGTTATCTTCAAGAAAAATTTTATGGGAACAAAAGGAGGGGTTTATTCCCCTGATATATGAAATCTGCCATGCAATGGCATGACGGTGCTTGTTTAAAACTTCGACTAATTTGGAAGTCTCCAAATCGCTTAAAGTGGAACAGATAATAATTAGAAGTTTTAAGTTTTTTTCGAGGAAAACGTATTTCAAATTATCAGGGAGTTGTTTCAGTTCGAGGATTGGTGGTTCTTCATACGATGGTTTAATTTTTAACGCTTCTGAATCGAAGGGTTCGAATGGCGAATCTGTCGGCATGTCGATGAGACAAGATAGATTCGCCAAATTTGAATTATCTAGTGCTAAAGAGAGAAATTCAGTAAGCGAAGAACAATCCTCTTCAAATGCGGTTCCAGGTTATAACCGGAATCATCATTTGACAGGAATTTCCGCATCGAGGGATTAATATGTAAAGTAACTTCGTCGTCTCCGACCCGAAGGAGGAGGCGACTGTTACAAACATCGATTAACGTGCATGAAGTTGGGAGGAAGGGGAGACCGAGTATAATAGGTACCTAAGCGTCCTCCTCTATGTCCAGGATGACAAAGTCTATCGGAAAGATAAACTTGTCGACCTTGGCCAGAACATCCTCCACTACCCCTGTCAGGTACTTTATCGAGCGATCCGCGAGTTGGATGCTCATCTTTGTCGGGCTTTGGATGCCCAAATCATGCTTTTTGAAAAGGGAGAATGACATCAAATTGATGCTACCTCCCAAGTCCGCTAGAGCGTACTTTATTAACATATTACTGAAGAGGCACGGGATGGAGAACCGTCCCGGGTCATTCAATTTTGGCTGCAATTTGTTAAGGAGAACAGTCGAGCATTCCGCGTTAAGGGAAACACGCGAAACATCTTTGAGTCGCTTTTTATTAGAAAGCAACTCTTTAAGATATTTCATGTATTTTGGCATTTGGGAGAGTACCTCGCAGAAAGGAACGTTTATATGAATTTGTTTTTAAATTTGTAAGAATTTTTTAAAATACTCATCCTTCAGCTCATTATTTTTTTTTGAGGGATAAGGAAGGGACGGGCTAAAAATGTTCGGTATAGTCGGAATACTCGTTGAATTATCTAACGAAGAAGAGGGTGTGGGGGTCGGTGTCGAAATAGGTACCTTTGGCTCAACCCGTTTTGGGGAGGTTACCTCCTTGCCACTACGAAGGTGTATGGCATTGGCATTTTCTCTGTGGTTCGGCTCCGTGTTCCCTGGTAGAGCTCCATATGGCCGTTCGGAGACCATCTTTGCAAGCTGTCCAACCTGATTTTCCAAGTTTTTAATCGATCCGGTGGACGCGTGATGCGCAAATCTTAGCACACCGCTATAGGCGGTAGCAAGACTGCGGCACGAAATGGCAGTGTACCGATCGTTCAAGTAATATAAAATGTGGGAGTGAATCCCCAAGTATCGATCTCGAAGGAACATAGTAAGGTGGAGTTTACTTTCAAGGAAGGACTTGAGATCGAAGTCCTTTAGGTCGAATGAAACGTGAACGGGGTGGATTGGATTATGTAAAGCAAAAGAAAACAACTACTGAACTACTCCTATGCAGGCCTTGAGCGCACTGCTTCGCTAGGCGTGATGGAAACTAGGAAGGCCTTGAGAGTGCTGCTTTACAAAGCGGATGGACGAGTAGGCAAGCGGAATCGAACTGTGCAGGCCTAGAGCGCACTGCTTCATTAAGCGAATGGATTACACAGGCAGCTATTCCACGCTTCACTAGGGGGATGGATGAGTGGGCAGGCGGAATGAGGGTCGCAAGCACCTCGTCAACAAGCACGCCACTATCAATTGCTAGTGCGGCAACACTAAACACTCACACCACAATCACCACAAAAGCACACCTCATGCACTCATAAAGCATGAAAACATTTCATAATATATAACAAGAAGTTCAACAAATATAGAGTGCAACATCATCAACATAAAGAAGATTACACTAACAACAATAGTCCAAGAGGAGAAAAAATGCAAGAGATACAACCGAATCCGGAGGCTTGCTGTAGATTCACGGTAGGAATCGTCGGGTTGTCAATCCGCATCCTAGCTCGGTCCCAGCTATCGTCCGGGGTAGAGAAGGGCTGTCACTTGCTCCCAATGGACCCGTCTTCTCCGGTAAACTACAATCCGGCCACGTCCGATGCGAAGAACTCCTAGCTTGGCGATCAAGATGAGTGTAGAATCCTCTCCTTGAAGCGCTTGGATGATGTGAGGTGGCCTCGGGCAAAAGGGGGAGGAATAGTGGAAGAAAATGGAGCAGTAGCCCCTTCCGGCGGAAGAAATAGCGGAACTGAATCGGCCCCTGAAAACCTAAAAATCGCAGTTTAAATGGAGAAGTTGCAGAATTTTGTTCATGCACGACCAAACGCACGACCGTGCGTAAAAACGCACGACCAAGTTCAGAATGCTATTTTGGGCCACAAATGAACGCGCACGATTGACCAGATCGTGCGTGAAGGATAAACGCACGACCATGCGATCAGGAAAATTGCAAAATGACATAAATTCTTAGATAAAAGAGGGAAACTCGTGCGATTTTGCTCACGCACGATCAAAATTGACCGTGCGCGAACAAAATGCACGAGCCGGGGCATATCACCATTTATAAGTACTGCAGGAATCGCACGGTTGCTGAAATCGTGCGTCAAGGAATCGCACGACCGTGCGATTTCTACAGGTTACAATTCCCATAGAATGAAGATCTGCCCACCTGCAATATAAACCAACAAGCTGGGGAACATACCACCAGCACACAGAAATATATAATAACAACAAAATGAAGACATGGGGAGCATCATGTGCTTACCCCCAACAAACATAGTGCGCAATTGCACACCAAAATGGGACCAAAGAGTGCACTTTGTGAAGAAATGTGTTCAAGCGAAATATAAGCAATAATGAACAACAAGTGAAGTGCAAACGCGTGAAAACTAGCCCAGATGAGTCCAAATATGTGTATATAAGTGGGACTCATCACACCCCCAGACTTACCTGTTTGCGTGTCACGAGCAAACAAATCTGGCGGAGTAGGAAAAACATAGCTAGCCAAAGCATTACAAACATGGAGTAGTATGCGAAGTTGCATACTTGTGTGTGTAGAAGCTCATTAGAAGAAGTTTCTAAATATGCTAGCTAATTTATAAAAGTGTAAATGCGCAAAAATGAAGTTATTCTTACTCAAAAATGGAATATTGGTGAATCTTGTGGTCACGCGTAGTACGAAAGTAAGCAAATCGCGAAGGTGAATGTTACCCAAGACCGGAACTCAGAATTATCTCCATTGAAATCCATCAACGTCGAGAACCATAAGCTCGCCCGGTCACACTCTCTCCACGGCGCTAGTGAACTCACAAGATGAATCGATAGGACTTTAGGTTAATAAGAGGCTTAGGTTATGGTTTGGAATACAAAGATAAATGTGAAGGCTAATCACAACCCAAATGAGCATACAAAAGTGCTAATTCATAACAGCCCCAATAATACACGTGCAACACACCCCCAAACTTGACTTTGAAACCGGGTGTGCACACGACCTATTCCAATCGATAGAACTAGATGTTTCAATTAAAACGCTAGGAATATATATTTTTTCTTTGCTTTTTTTTTCTTTTTCTTTTTCTTTTCCTTCCCCTTTTTTTTATATCCCCAAATCTATTAGCAAGGATCTCAGCATATAGAATTTTTTAAGATAACCACATCAACACAAAAGTTTCACAAGACCACACCGCATTGGAAAATTACAAATCATTAATGCTTTTGGCTTAATTTTGGTTGCGATAATGGGATTAACTTTTAGGCCTTGGTGAAGTATGGTGGAGCTGAACAAAAGGATCGGCTAGGCACAAACTCGTCTAGCAACGGTTAGCAAATAGGAATGGTAGAACAAAGCTCAAGCTTGCCAAAAAGATGGCCTATGTCACGCTCAACTTGCAAATCGTTCGCACCCAAGCTTCGAGAGTCGCTTGGGGCAAGTTCTTAGCCCCCGAGAAAGGTAATCCTTCCTCCTGAATTGAGCAACATGAACCTCGCATTCGCTTACACACAATACCACGCTACCACTAGATTCAACCACATTCACCATTTTGAGTAAAATAAACTAAAATCTACGCAAATCAACTAATTATAAATTAGGAGCATAAATAAGAACTGATTCTACTCAAAGTCCTAAGCAAAACACGAGTACTCAACTAGAGCACTGCAGCAGTCAACATTCCACTCCATCTTGCAATTATTTTGTCTAATACAGCAATTCCTACATCACAACCAAGAATTGAATATACGGGAGCATGCAAACAAGCGAGTGTGCGCTCGTGCGGGTGAAATTGTGTGCGGTGAAGATGAACAAATACTATAACTGAAATAAGATGCTTCTACCATGCACTGAGATGTGCTCGTGCAGTGGGTAACACATTGCGCCTCTTCCCTAGACTTAATCTAAGCAATAGACGCAAATGATATAACCATGAAAATTGAGTAAAAGGCTAGGGGAAGAAAAGTTACCCATGCTCAGAAATGAGCATACCAGAAGATTGGCGTTAATACTGCGATGGAAGTCCTAGTCCGCCATCAAAAGATCACCACCCTACAAAAAGGACGCACCAAGCAATAGTAAAAATAATATATTAAGACATTAGCGGATTAGAAAAAAATAACAACCAAAATTGGGTTGTCTCCCAGTAGCGCTTTTGTTTACCGTCCTTAAGCTGTACTAAATACATGTATTATGCAGTTTTAATAACATTGTCTAAACATAAAAGAGACAACTAAAATATCCTAATTATTACAAGCATGCCAAAAAGATCAACTGTAAATTGATTTAAAATAGTAACTAGAAATAAAAGAAATGGGTCCGAAGACCCAACAACAGCAGTCCAGAAGATCAGGAGCTTTCCATCTCCATATTTCATCTTTCTTCATCCTCTTCCTCTCCCCCAATCGGCGGCCATGGATGAAGTAGCGTTTACCACCCTGCACCTAGTCTTTCAAGGAAAACAAAAGCAATGATGATGAGGGAGAATATGTTATTAATTTCATCATTGACATCTGCTTTCCCTTCCATGACTGCCTCTCAAAATTACCCAAGAATGGGTCTATAAATTCATGCACCTGCAAAGGAATATCTGCAATATTAGAAATTAAAGCAGGAGGGGAAGCAGGAAGGATGAACTTATCAATATCTGTATTATAAGAAGGTTGATTAGGAAATAAAATGGAAGAAGAAGTAAAAGAATCAAACAAAGGAGGAGTGATCCCGGTTTCACTCCTGGCAGGTTCCACAAAAGGCTCAATACCGGTTGCAATAGAATCACTGCAGGCATAATATGAGCATCTAGGAACTTCGATGATGAGTTGGACCTTCTCCTCTGGTGATGAGGTAGAAAACTCATCACTAAGGAAAATGTCCTCCTCAGTGCAACTCAGCATAGCTTCGGGCTCCATTAGCTCATCCCGCACATCTAGAAATTCGGCAATAAGAGCAGAAGATACATGCATACTGATACAGGAAAATATCTGAGTAGAAATAGGACTCAAGATAGAGTCCGATAGGAGGGAGGAAATATCCTCAGATACAGAATCCACAGGAAAGGATGGCACAATGGAGGAAGAAAACTCCACAATGTCGTCGTAGTGATTAACAATGACGCTGATCGACGCATTCGTTATGCTCCCAAGATGACCCGGGGGACTAACATATGTGTTATCAGCGATGGAAGGAGCGGTGGAATAGGAAGGCTGTGGAATGGAGATAAGTGTTGGCTCATCATCCTCTCCCAATTGCAATTTCCATTACTCACAGTCTTTCAGCGCGTGATCAAAACTCTGACAACACAAGCAGCGCTTCCCGGTAGGTTTTGACTGTGGAAAAGCCAAACCACCCGGTGAAGGCGATGCTCGCAATGGGGATGCATACTTATAATACGTAAGTTCATTGTTTGAAGTTCTAGATTCTCCATACGATGAACTACACGGATTATAATTATGGCTTCCTAAATAGCACTCATCACTAGAGTGATTAGATGCTCTACACCACCTACATTGTTGATAAGCATACATATTGGTGTAAAGAAGGATTAACACTAATATAAAAAGAAATTGATCTCAATATGCACGTAAAAAAAGTTTAAAACGGCGGAAACCTGATTTTTGAAATACTTAAAAACAGATAAAAAGATAATTTACAAACACTAAATTAAAACACATGCGATATACAAACGGAAAAGAACTTCTATCTCACATCTCTCTCTCTCTCTCTCCAGAAAACTCACACGTCTGTGTTCCCCGGCAACGGCGCCAAAAACTTGATGCGCAAATCTTAGCACACCGCTATAAGTGGTAGCAAGACTGCGGCCCAAAACGGTAGTGTACTGATCGTTCAAGTAATTTAAAATGTGGGAGTGAATCCCCAAGTATCGATCTCGAAGGAACACAATAAGGTGGAGTTTACTTTCAAGGAAGGACTTGAGTCCTTTAGGTCGGATGAAACATGAACGGCGTGGATTGGATTATGGAAAGCAAAAGAAAACAACTACTCAACTACTCCTATGCAGGCCTTGAGCGCACTGTTTCGCTAGGCGGGATGGAAACTAGGCAGTCCTTGAGCGCGCTGCTTCACAAAGAGGATGGACGAGTAGGCAAGCGGAATCGATCTGTCAAGGCCTAGAGCACACTGCTTCGTTAGGCGAATGGATTACACTGGCCTCTATGCCACGCTTCGCTAGGCGGATGGACGAGTAGGCAGGCGGAATGAGGGTCACAAGCACCTCGTCGATAAGCATGCCACAAGCAATTGCTAGTGCGGCAACACCAAACACTCACACCACAATCACCATGAAAGCACACCTCAAGCAGTCATAAAGCATGAAAACATTTCATAATATATAACAAGAAGTTCAACAAATATAGAGTGCAACATCATCAAGATAAAGAAGATTACACTAATAACAATAGTCCAAGAGGAGAAAAAATGCAAGAGATACAACCGAATCCAGAGGCTTGCTGTAGATTCAAGGTAGGAATCGTCGGGTTGTCAGTCTGCTTCCTAGCTCGGTCCTAGCTATCGTCCGGGGTAGAGAAGGGCTGTCACTTCCTCCCAATGGACCCGTCTTCTCCGGTAAACTACAATCCGGCCACGTCCGATGCGGAGAACTCCTAGCTTGGCGATGAAGATGAGTGTAGAATACTCTCCTTGAAGCGCTTGGATGATGTGAGGTGGCCTCTGGCAAAAGGGGGAGGAATAATGGAAGAAAATGGAGCAGTTGCCCCTTCCAGCGGAAGAAATCGCGGAACTGAATCTGCCCCAGAAAACCTAAAAATCGCAGTTTAAATAGAGAAGTTGCAGAATTTTGTTCATGCACGACCAAACGCACGACCGTGCGTAAAAACGCACGACCAAATTCAGAATGCTATTTTGGGCCGCAAATGAACACGCACGATAGACCAGATCGTGCGTGAAGGATAACCACACGACCGTGCGATAAGGAAAATTGCAAAATGACATAAATTATTAGATAAAAGAGGGAAACTCGTGCGATTTTGCTCACGCACGATCAAAACTGATCGTGCGCGAACAAAACGCACGAGCCGGGGCAGATCACTGATGAGTCCCAATTATATACACATATATGGACTATCTGAGCCGATTTTCTAGTCTATGCACTGCACTTTAGCCTTGTTTTAGCTCATATTTGTTATTCCATGCTATGTGCACTTCTAGGCCCGTTTTGGTGATATTTCTTGTTTATCTTAGCTATTAGTTTTCATGCATTGTTAAGTGCCACCTTCAGTGGCTAGATTGGTGTTGTATGCTGGAACAGGAGTCGTGCAGGTGTTCCCGGTATAATTCTGTACAAGAACACTGCGCACGATCACTGGTTCTATTGCGCATGACCACTGGTCGTGCGCCGCTGATCGTGCGCACTTAACCCCATTTTATGAGTTCTGTCTTGACCGAACGCACGACCACTTACGATAGTGCGCACGACCACTGGTCGTGCGCCACTGGTCGTGCGAACATGTTATTTTATAAATTTCTTACATTGCAGGCTCCGCCCAGGCAGGCGCACGATCACAGGATTCTAGTGCGCACGACCACTGGTCGTGCGCCACTGATCGTGCGCACTGTTTATTCATGCGCCTATAAATTGACCTATTCGCGAATTAGGGCGGGATCGTGATGGCGCAAATCTTAGCACTCCGCTATAGGCGGTAGTAAGACTGTGACACGAAACGGCAGTGTACCGATCGTTCAAGTAATATAAAATGGGAATGAATCCCCAAGTATCGATCTCAAAGGAACACAGTAAGGTGGAGTTTATTATCGAGGAAGGACTTGAGATTGAAGTCCTTTCGAGCGGATGGATGCGGATACGGGGGTTTTGGATTGTGGACAATAAAGAGAAAATACTATAACTACTCCTATGCAATGCCGCTATGCAAAGCTTCGCTCGGCGGGATGGAAGACTACGTAGGCCTTGAAGGCGCTACTTCGTAAGGGCGGATGGACGGGTAGGCAAACAAATCGAACTATGCAGGCCTTGAGCGCGCTGCTTCGTTAGGCAGGATGGAATACACGGGCCGCTATGCCACGCTTCGGTAGGCGGATGGGCGAGTAGGCTAACGGAATGAGGGTTGCAAGCACCTCTTCGACAAGCACGCCACTAGCAATTGCTAGTGCGGAACCGAACGTGACGACGGGATGGAGGATGGAATGGTGGCGCACCTAAAGCAACTCAAACAACAAACATTTCACATAGACATGAAATATATAGAAATACAAACTAGTTTAAGTGCAACTTCATCTTAATACATAGATCTAGCTGCATACACACATCAATAAGAGAAGAATAAGGCAAGAAATCGACCGAATCCGAAGTCTCGTTGTAGATTCACGGTTGGAATCGCCGGGTTGTCAATCCGCGTCCAAGCTCGGTCCGCAACTACGTCCGGGGTAGAGAGAGCTGTCACTACTCTCCAATGAGCCCGTCTTCTTCGTGTCACGATCCGGTAGAGGTTGCAAACTTCCTCTTGCTTGATGTTGATGGCAGCTAGGTCTTCCCTTGGAGCGCTAGGATGAAGGAGGAGGCCGAGAGGAAGCTCCGGCTCAAGATTGGCGTGAAGAACAAGCCCGGAGCACCTCCATATGGTCGGCGGCGATGGATGGGGAGAAAAACCTGCGGAAGGGGCGAAAACGGCGGAGCTGGGCGGAAAAACGGCGAGGATCCGACCTAAATCGCGAGCAGGGCATTTTATAGACGCTGGAATAAACAGTGCGCATAATCGTTGGCGCCCGACCAGTGGTCATGCGCACGATCGTTGGCGCCCGACCAGTGGTCGTGCGCACTATCATCCTGTGATCGCGCGCCGGCCTGGACGGAGCCTGCAAGGGAAGAAAATTATAAAATACAATGTTCGCACGATCAGTGGCGCACGACCAGAGGTCGTGCGCACTATCGTAAATGGTCGTGCGATAAGCCAAACAGAACTCAAAAAATGGGCGTTAAGTGCGCACAATCAGTGGCGCACGACCAGTGGTCGTGCGCGATAGAGCCAGTGATCGTGCGCAGTGTTCCTATACAGAATTGTACCGGGAACACCTGCACGACTCCTGTTCCAGCATACAACACCAGTCTAGCCACTAAAGGTGGCACTTAACACTGCATGAAAACTAGTAACGAAGATGAACAAGAAATAACACCAAAACGGGCCTAGAAGTGCACATAGCATGTAATAACAAATATGAGCGAAAACATGCCTAAAGTGTAGTGCATAGACTAGAAAATCGGCCCAGATGAGTCCATAAATGTGTATATATTTGGGACTCATCACACCCCCAGACTTAACTGTTTGCGCGTCCCAAGCAAACCATCTCTCGCGGACAGGAAAAACATAGCTGACAAAGAAATTAACAAGCGGAGTATCATGCGAAGTCGCAAGCTCACACGCGTAGAAATACAATAGATAAAATTCCTAATTGTACATATTAGTTTATACTTTTCTAGGGGCGTATTTATATATTACATTTACTCAAAAAGTGAATCTCGGTGAATCATAAGGTCGTACATAGGAAGAAAGTAAACTGAACGCTGAGGCGAGCATTGCCAAAGATCGGGGCTCGAGACAACTCCATTGAAATCCATCAATGTCGGTGACCATAAGCTTGCCCGTTCGCATTCTCTCCACGGCACTGGTTTGACTCAAATGCGTGAATCAATAGGACTTAAGGTTTTAGATGAGGCTTGGGTTTAGGTGAGGTAAACAAATATAAACATGAAGGCTTAGAACACAAAAACCAAAATGAGCAAATGCATAACACTATCCAAGTACCCAAAAAACACGCGGGTGCACCACACCCCCAGACTTAGACTTAACAACATGAGTGTGTGCACCGCCTACTCCCAAACATATATTTTTACACAGATTTTTCATTAAAGCTCATATCTTTTTCTTTTCTTTTCACTTCTTTTCTTTCTCTCATTTTCTTCTTTTCTTTTCTTATCATTTTCAGCAGCTAAACAATAAAACACATCCACATCTTCACAAACATATCACCAAATCAATAACCCAACTCATGAAAATAATAAATAGCTAAAGCTCAGATTTGGGTGTGCGACTAGGATTGGCATTTAGGCTTTGGTGAGACAACAGTGGGGCTGAATCAAAGAAAGAGTAGGCACAACTGGGCTGACGAGGATAAAGCGATAGGAGTGGGCACAAAGGCTCAACCGGGCCAAAATGATGGCCTATATCACATTCACGCAATTGACTAACCGTATACCCATGCTTCAAGAATCGCTGGAGGCAAGTTCTTAGCCACCAAGAAAGATAATCCTTTCTCCCGACTCGGGCAATGCGAGGCTAACGAACGTCTACACACATCCCTATGCTACCGTTTGATTCACACCGGATTCACCAATTTTGAGTAGAGTAAACAATATTTACGCTAATAGAAAAAAATATAAACTAAAAGCATAAAAAGAGATTGAATCTACACGAATTTCTAAACGAGACATGAGCACTCGACTAGGAGCACTTACAGGAGTCAACATTTTACTCCGCCTCATAATCCTAAGCCAGCACAATGATTTTCCAAATCACACAATAAGACAAATTCAACTCGCGACGTGCCAACGGCTAAGTGCGCTCAAGTGGGTGCTGTGGTGTGCAATGAAAATAAACAAAACATTTTAAATGAAATCTTCTAGTATGCAGTGCAATAGTGCACGTGAGCGGGTAAACAAAACTACTCTCCCCCAGACTTAAACTAAACAATCCGCATAATATATGACATGAAAATCAGCAAAGGCTAGGGAAAGAGAGTACCCAGTGCTCAGAAATGAGCACACCAGAAGATTGGCGTGTAAGCTAAAATGAGCCGCAACATCCGCCATCCAGAAAAGATACCTGCAGGGGTCAGCTCCGCAAAAACAAAAGAAAAAGACAAACTAAAATGAACTACAGCTAACTAAACATGATTAGAAGAAATAAAAATGTAGGAAAAGTAAGATAACTACTAGGGTTATTGTCATCCCAGCACGACTTATTCAAAACTTTATAATATCTAGCTAATGGGAGTATGGAAGGAGAAGTGGACAGGTAACTGGCCCAATATCCGTGTCGGTAGCGGGTACCTATACGGAGAAAGAACAGTCACGCCTCCACCCGAATATAAATACCTGCTCCTCACAGGTAGAGGGAAAAGAAAGTAAGAAGAGGAGGAGGCCTGGTCCTCACTCATCTCACCAAAACTATCCTTGCCAGCAAGGTATCGTCCACAGCAGGTCCGCAGGAGGAGAAGGAAACGAATGAGTCTTCCTTAATGGAGGAGGAATCAACCTCCTCGCATAAAAGGACACACTCATCATTGACTTGAGCACAAAGCTCCAAGTCCTCCTGAAGTACCTGTGAAGATTCAACCTGCACAGGCTCGGGTGAAGAAGGGGGGTCAAGAAATAAAAGAGAAGAAGGACAAAAATAATCAGAAATCAGGGGAGTGATCCCGGTCTCACTCCCATCAGGTTGGGGAAGTAAAATAATGTTGGCATTGTCATCAATGCCGCAAGGTTCAGCGGGATCGACAGTGGCCATGCCCAAGATTTGGACTTCCTCCACCGGTGTTGAGGAAAGCTCCTCTTCACCTAGAAGGTTGTCCTCCTCCATAGGAGTAGGCACAATACTAAGATCAACCGCCTCCTCTTGTGACACATCATCAACAATGTCGTCAGAGACGAATGTAGTATGCACAACAGGGGGAAGAATAGTGCTCAGATAAAAGTCGAGCACGGATTCCTCACAAAGAATCTAATCCACTAGGGGTGGTGGATGCACCGGGAGAATAGGCTCAGCAATGTCTGTGCCCAGATCAGCCGCACATCCGGTGACCGTGTCCATGCCATACCCTTCAAGATGTGAAGGTGACAAAGACACATAACCGGATGTTGAAGGTGTGCCGCCAGAGTTAGGAGTTGGGACGATCCGGATATCCGGCTCGTCATCCTCGTCCAATTGGCGAAGATACTCGGCACAGTCCTTCAAGACATGATCAGTGCTCCGACAAAACTGGCACTGCCTAGCGGGCTTCTTTGGCACAGCGGGTGCTGAAGCCGAAAAGAAGTAAGACGGTAAAGGCTCAGCAGAGTAGCCATAAGACTTACGCGTACCATATGGAGTATCAAACGAAGTCGGTGCTCCATATGCTGGGCTATAAGAATAATGCCTACTATTCTCCGTAGGGCATTCATCACTAGAGTGGGAGGTAGCTCCACACCAACGGCAACGGAAATTAAGATGTGCCCACATAGTGTGAAGATAATACGATTCAAAATAAAAAAATGCTATTGTGCAAAATACTACACCTAACAAAAATTACTAAAGCAACCTAATTAAAATAGGAAAATGGAATAAAAAGAAATAAAACAAAGAAATGCAATTTACAAATATAAGGGCTTCTCTCTCAGGTTCTCCCTCTCCAGAAAACTCACACGACTGTGTTCCCCGGCAACGGCGCCAAAAACTTGATGGCGCAAATCTTAGCAATCCGCTATAGGCGGTAGTAAGACTGCGACACGAAACGGCAGTGTACCGATCATTCAAGTAATATAAAATGGGAATGAATCCCCAAGTATCGATCTCAAAGGAACACAGTAAGGTGGAGTTTATTATCGAGGAAGGACTTGAGATTGAAGTCCTTTCGAGCGGATGGTTGCGGAAACGGGGGTTTTGGATTGTGGACAATAAAGAGAAAATACTATAACTACTCCTATGCAATGCCGCTATGCAAAGCTTCGCTCGGCGGGATGGAAGACTACGTAGGCCTTGAACGCGCTACTTCGTAAGGGCGGATGGACGGGTAGGCAAACGAATCGAACTATGCAGGCCTTGAGCGCGCTGCTTTGTTAGGCGGGATGGAATACACGGGCCGCTATGCCACGCTTAGGTAGGCGGATGGGCGAGTAGGCTAACGGAATGAGGGTTGCAAGCACCTCTTCGACAAGAATACCACTAGCAATTGCTAGTGCGGCACCGAACGTGACGGCGGGATGGAGGATGGAATGGTGGCGCACCTAAAGCAACTCAAACAACAAACATTTCACATAGACATGAAATATATAGAAATACAAACTAGTTTAAGTGCAACTTCATCTTAATACATAGATCTAGCTGCATACACACATCAATAAGAGAAGAATAAGGCAAGAAATCGACCGAATCCGAAGTCTCGTTGTAGATTCACGGTTGGAATCGCCGGGTTGTCAATCCGCGTCCAAGCTCGGTCCGCAACTACGTCCGGGGTAGAGAGAGCTGTCACTACTCTCCAATGAGCCCGTCTTCTTCGTGTCACGATCCGGTAGAGGTTGCAAACTTCCTCTTGCTTGATGTTGATGGCAGCTAGGTCTTCCCTTGGAGCGCTAGGATGAAGGAGGAGGCCGAGAGGAAGCTCCGGCTCAAGATTGGCGTGAAGAACAAGCCCGGAGCACCTCCATATGGTCGGCGGCGATGGATGGGGAGAAAAACCTGCGGAAGGGGCGAAAACGGCGGAGCTGGGCGGAAAAACGGCGAGGATCCGACCTAAATCGCGAGCAGGGCATTTTATAGACGCTGGAATAAACAGTGCGCATGATCGTTGGCGCACGACCAGTGGTCGTGCGCACTATCATCCTGTGATCGTGCGCCTGCCTGGACGGAGCCTGCAAGGGAAGAAAATTATAAAATACAATGTTCGCACGATCAGTGGCGCACGACCAGTGGTCATGCGCACTATCATAAATGGTCGTGTGATAAGCCAAACAGAACTCAAAAAATGGGCGTTAAGTGCGCACGATCAGTGGCGCACGACCAGTGGTCGTGCGCGATAGAGCCAGTGATCGTGCACAGTGTTCCTGTACAGAATTGTACCGGGAACACCTGCACGATTCCAGTTCCAGTTACAACACTAGTCTAGCCACTGAAGGTGGCACTTAACACTGCATGAAAACTAGTAACGAAGATGAACAAGAAATAACACCAAAACGGGCCTAGAAGTGCACATAGCATGGAATAACAAATATGAGCGAAAACATGCCTAAAGTGTAGTGCATAGACTAGAAAATCGGCCCAGATGAGTCCATAAATGTGTATATATTTGGGACTCATCAGATCGCGGAGAGCAACTCCGTTCAGTCCGCCATTTTCGCCCCTTCCGCAGGTTTTTCGTCCTCTAGGCCTGCTCCATCATCCAAGAGCTTCAAGGAGGAGATTCTACACTCATCTTCATTGCCAAGGAAGGAGTTCTTCGCATCGGACATGGCCGGATTGTAAAACACTGGAGAAGACGGGTCCATTGGAAGGTAGTGACAGCCTTCTCTACCCCGGACGATAGTTGGGACCGAGCTAGGACGCGGATTGACAACCCGGTGCTTCCTACCGTGAATCTACAACGAGCCTCCGGATTCGGTCGTATCTCTTGCCTTTTTCTCTTCCTTATGTTGATGTAATGTTTGTAATCTCTATATTTTGATGATGAACACTATGAATCGTGCTTGTAATCTTAATTTCATGTCTATGTGAAGTTATATTTTGTTCATATGTGTACGAGGTGCGCCACCATCCATCCTCCATCCCGCCGTCACGTTTGGTTCCGCACTAGCAATTGCTAGTGGCGTGCTTGTCGAAGAGGTGCTTGCGACCCTCATTCTGTTAGCCTACTCGTCCATCCGCCTACCGAAGCATGGCATCGCGGACCGTGTAATCCATCCCGCTTAACGAAGCAGTGCGCTCAAGGCCTGCATAGTTCGATTCCGTTTGCCTACTCGTCCATCCGACCTTGAGACGCAGCGCGCTCAAGGCCTACCTAGTCTCCATTCCGCCAAGTGAAGCATTGCATAGCGGCATTGCATAGGAGTACTGAAAGATTTTGCTCTTCATTTTCCACAAACCAACACCCCCGTTTCCGCATCCATCCGACTAAAGGGCTTCGATCTCAAGTCCTTCCTCAATAGATAGCTCCACCTTAATGTGTTCCTTCGAGATTCGATACTCGGGGATTACTCCTCGTTTTATATTACTTGAACGGTCGGTACACTGCCGTTTCGTGCCGCAGTCGAGCTACCGCCTATTGCGGTGTGCGAGATTTGCGCATCAAGTTTTTGGCGCCGTTGCCGGGGAGCACAGTCGTGTGAGTTTTCTAGAGAGGGAGAACCTGAGAGAGAAGCCCTTCCATTTGTAAATTGCATTCCTTTGTTTTATTTCCTCGTATTTTGTTTCCTGTTTTTAATTAGGTTGCGTTAGTAATTTATGTTAGGTGTGGTATTTCGCACAATAGTGTTTTTCTTTTTGAATCGTATTATCTTTGCACTATGTGGGCACATCTTAATATCCGTTGCCGTTGGTGTAGAGCTACCTCCCACTCTAGTGATGAATGCCCTACGGAGAATGGTGGGCATAATTCTTCTCGCCCAGCATATGGAGCACCGACTTCGTCTGATACTTCATATGGTGCGCGTAAGTCTTATGGCTAATCTGCCGAGCCTTTACCGTCTTACTTCTTTTCAGCTTCAGCACCCACTGTGCCAAAGAAGCCCACAAGACAGTGCCAGTTTTATCGGAGCACTGATCATGTCTTGAAGGACTGTGCCGAGTATCTTCGCCAATTGGATGAGGATGACAAGCTGGATATCCGGATCGTCCCGAATCCGAACTCTGGCGGCGCACCTTCAACATCCGGTTTTGTGTCTTTGCCACCTTCACATCTTAAAGGGTATGGCGCTGACACAGTCACCAGATCTGTGGCTGATCTGGGCACCGACATTGCTAAGCCTATTCTCCCGGTGCATCCACCACCCCTAGTGGATTCGATTCTTTGTGAGGAATCGGTGCTCGAACTTTATCCGAGCACTATTCTTCCCCCTGTTGTGCATGCTACATTCGTCTCTGACGACATTGTTGAGGATTTGTCGCAGGATGAGGCTGGCGATTTATGTGTTATGCCTGCTCCTATGGAGGAGGACAACCTTCTATGTGAAGAGGAGCTTTCCTCAACACCGGTGGAGGAAGTTCAAATCTTGGGCATGGCCACTGTCGATCTTGCTGAACCTTGCGGCATTGATGACAATGCCAACATTATTTTACTTTCCCAATCTGATGGGAGTGAGACCGGGACCACTGCCCTGCTTGATTTTTATTTAAGTCATTCTTCTTGTTTATTTCTTGATCCCCTTTCTCCATCTGAGCTTGTGCAGGTTGAGTCTTCACAGGTACCCCAGGAGGACTTGGAGCATTCTGCTCAAGTCAATGATGAGTGTATCCTTTCATGTGAGGAGGTTGATCCCTCCTCCATAGAGGAAGCCTCATTCCTTGCCTTCTCCTCCTGCCGCCTCCCTGAAGATGGTACCTTGCTGGGCAAAGATGTTTTTGGTGAGTTGAGCGAGGACATCTCCTCCTCCTCTTCTTACTTTCTTTTCCCTCTACCTATGATGGGCAGGTTTTATCTTTATTCAGGTAGAGGCGTGACTGTTCTTTCTCCGTATAGGTACCCGCTACCTACGCGCATATTAGAACAATTACCGGTGCACTTTTCTTTTCATAGACCCATTAGCTAGAACTGTTTTAAATTTGAATAATTCGTGCTGGGATGACATTAACCCCAGCAGTTATCTTTCCTTTTCCTGAATTATTTTTTCTTCTAGCTTAATTAAGTTGTTCATAAGGCTGTGATTGTCTCGCTGCATGCGCTGAACCCTATTTGTACGCATACTGCACGGTGGATTGGGTTTTCACTACAAATTTGGCTGCCCGAAAATTCGCTTTGCGCACGACCATTGGTCGTGCGCATTACTTATCCTAGTCGCACACCCAAAGTTGAGCTCTAGTATATTACTTTCATGATTGGGTTGTTGATTTGGTGATATGTTTGTGAAGATTTGGATGTGTTTTATTGTTTAGTTGCTGAAAATGATAAGAAAAGAAAAGAAGAAAATGAGAGAAAGAAAAGAAGTGAAAAGAAAAGAAAACGATATGAGCTTTAATGAAAAATCTGTGTAAAAATATATGTTTAGGAGTAGGCGGTGCACACACCCATGTTGTTAAGTCCAAGTCTGGGGGTGTGGTGTACCCGTGTGTTTGTGTGGTGAACGAGAATAATTTCTGCATAAGCTTATTTGGGTTTAGTGCTTGAGCCATCGTTTTTATCTTTGTTTATCCTCACCTAAACCCAAGCCTCATCTAAAACCTAAAGTCCTATTGATTCACGCATTTGAGTCAAACCAGTGCCGTGGAGAGAGTGCGAACGGGCAAGCTTATGGTCACCGACATTGATGGATTTCAATGGAGGTTGTCTCAAGCCCCGATCTTTGGCAATGCTCGCCTCAGCGTTCAGTTTACTTTCTTCCTATGTACGATCTTATGATTCACCGTGATTCACTATTTGAGTAAATGTAATATATAAATATGCTCCTAGGAAATTATAAACTAATATGCATAATTAGGAATTTTATCTATTGTATTTCTACGCGTGTGAGCATGCGACTTCACATGGTACTCCGCTTGATAATTTCATTGTCAGCTATGTTTTTCCTGTCCGCGAGAGATGGTTTGCTCGGGACGCGCAAACAGGTAAGTCTGGGGGTGTGATGAGTCCCAATTATATACACATATATGGACTCATCTGGGCGGATTTTCTAGTCTATGCACTGCACTTTAGCCTTGTTTTAGCTCATATTTGTTATTCCATGCTATGTGCACTTCTAGGCCCGTTTTGGTGATATTTCTTGTTTATCATAGTTATTAGTTTTCATGCATTGTTAAGTGACACCTTCAGTGGCTAGATTGGTGTTGTATGCTGGAACAGGAGTCGCGCAGGTGTTCCCGGTACAATTCTGTACAAGAACACTACGCACGATCACTGGTTCTATTGCGCACGACCACTGGTCGTGCGCCGCTGATCATGCGCACGTAACCCCATTTTATGAGTTCTGTCTTGACCGAACGCACGACCACTTACGATAGTGCGCACGACCACTGGTCGTGCGAACATGTTATTTTATAAATTTCTTACATTGCAGGCTCCGCCCAGGAAGGCGCATGATCACAGGATTCTAGTGCGCACGACCACTGGTTGTGCGCCACTGATCGTGCGCACTGTTTATTCCTGCGCCTATAAATTGACCTGTTCGCAAATTAGGGCGGGATCGCTGAGAGCAACTCCGTTCATTCCGCCGTTTTTGCCCCTTCCGCAGGTTTTTTGTCCCCTAGGCCTGCTCCATCATCCAAGAGCTTCAAGGAGGAGATTCTACACTCATCTTCATCGCCAAGGAAGGAGTTCTTCGCATCGGATGTGGCCGGATTGTAAAACACTGGAGAAGACGGGTCCATTGGAAGGTAGTGACAACCTTCTCTACCCCGGACGATAGTTGGGACCGAGCTAGGACGCGGATTGACAACCTGGTGCTTCCTACCGTGAATCTACAACGAGCCTCCGAATTCGGTCGTATCTCTTGCCTTTTTCTCTTCCTTATGTTGATGTAATGTTTGTAATCTCTATATTTTGATGATGAACACTATGAATCGTGCTTGTAATCTTAATTTCATGTCTATGTGAAGTTATATTTTGTTCATATGTGTACGAGGTGCGCCACCATCCATCCTCCATCCCACCGTCACGTTTGGTGCCGCACTAGCAATTGCTAGTGGCGTGCTTGTCGAAGAGGTGCTTGCGACCCTCATTCCGTTAGCCTACTCGTCCATCCGCCTACCGAAGCGTGGCATCGCGGCCCGTGTAATCCATCTCGCTTAACGAAGCAGCGCGCTCAAAGCCTGCATAGTTCGATTCCGTTTGCCTACTCGTCCATCCGCCCTTGCGACGCAGCGCGCTCAAGGCCTTCCTAGTCTCCATTCCGCCAAGCGAAGCATTGCATAGCGGCATTGCATAGGAGTAGTGATAGATTTTGCTCTTCATTTTCCACAAACCAACACCGCCGTTTCTGCATCCATCCGACTAAAGGGCTTCGATCTCAAGTCCTGCCTCGATAGATAGCTCCACCTTACTGTGTTCCTTCGAGATTCGATACTCGGGGATTACTCCTCGTTTTATATTACTTGAACGATCGGTACACTGCCGTTTCGTGCCGCAGTCGAGCTACCGCCTATTGCGGTGTGCGAGATTTGCGCATCAATCACCATTTATAAGTACTGCAGGAATCGCACGGTCGCTGAAATCGTGCGTCAAGGAATCGCACGACCGTGCGATTTCTCCAGGTTACAATTCCCATAGAATGAAGATCTGCCCACCTGCAATATAAACCAACAAGCTGGGGAACATACCACCAGCACACAAAAATATATAATAACAACAAAATAAATACATGGGGAGCATCATGTGCTTATCCCCAACAAACATAGCGCGCAATTGCACACCAAAATGAGACCAAAGAGTGCACTTTGTGAAGAAATATGTTCAAGCGAAATATAAGCAATAATGAACAACAAGTGAAGTGCAAACGCGTGAAAACTAGCCCAGATGAGTCCAAATATGTGTATATAAATGGGACTCATCAACGCGACGTATTTAGCAAAAATATCTTCGAGGGGAGAAGGTTTTGGAGGTGGGGCTGGAATTCGTTTGGAAATCCTTGCGAATTCAGATTTGGGGGCCTCTAAGCATTGTTAGGATTTCTCCAGGAGAAATTTGGGTGGTTCCTCCAACCCGGATTATAATTATTACTATATGGATTACTATTAGGGTTGAAGGGGGTCGAACGGGATTGCCTAGGTAATCTACAGTTTCTTCGACAAAATATTATTTTTATTTGGGGCCCAAGTGGGAGTGGAGGAGGAAGTAGCCAACTCTGCCACTTGCTTACTTAACCTTTCGACTTGAGAGGCTAAGTGAGAAGTGGCATCCACTTCATATATCCTAGTTGGTTTAGTAGGGCACGACCTAGTCGCATTCCATTGATAGGCGTTCATGGCCATTTCTTCGAACAGAGCTTGAGCGGCCTCCGGGGTTTTGTTGTTTAACGTTCCCCCGGCGGCTGCATCGATCATCTGTCATGTTGAGAAATGTAAACCATAATATTACGTCTGGACCTGTAGCCAAGACAGTAGTGCGTGTTGAGGACACCTACGCAAGAACTCTTTAAAATGCTCCGAAGCCTCGTAGAGAGACTCATAATCGTATTGAATGAAAGAGGCGATATCTGTGCGTAGTTTAGCGGTTTTAGACGGGGGGAAAATACTTTGTTAGAAATTTCTCCGTCAATTGGGCCCACGTAGTTATGGTCCCTGGGGAGAGAACTTAACCATTCTTTGGCCTTTGTCCGCAATGAAAATGGAAATAAGCGTAGACGAATAGCGTTATTAGCCACAGTTGGTCGTGTAATACTCGATCCGGTATCTTCCAAATTCGGCCTGGCATAATAAGCTATGGTCCGTGGTGAGGCCGCATTTGGAATTGGGTCGGTCATAGCTTCAGTGTAAGTATCTCCGACAGACTCTTCGGGAAACTCGAGTATGTTTTGATCACGAAATCAGAGGCGCTCATGAAGGGTGCGCTCGATTTTAGGGTCAAAGGGATATTTGAATCATCCGAGGAGTTTCCTCGGGTCATATACAAATAATAAAAATTATTTATTTAATTTTGGTTTTGGCTTTTTCTAATTTTGTTTGTTTGTTTTTATTTGTAAATATATATTTTTTTAAAATATATATAGAATAAAATTAATAGTAATTCCTTTTTTCAAAATAACGACAATGCCTCCCCGGAACGGCGCCAAAAACTTGATGATTAATTTCTGAGAACTTCTTTTTGTTTGCGCAACCTTTATATGACGAGATTAAAATTAGGCGGGTGTTTTCAAAGAGTATCGCAAGTACTCCTACTTTGAGAAACTAATCGTTATCCTATCGAAAGATAAAAGTAATGGTCTTTTTCTTCTTTCGAAGTATTGACAATTACGCCCCGACTACGACGCCAAATTCTATTGATTTTTTAAAATAGCAAATGAGAGTTTTGAATGTTTTGGATTTGAAAAGCTTTTGTTTAATTATTATCCAAACTAATCATTTGATAAAGGCAAGTATACCTTATCGCGTGTAATAAAAGATATTTTGTTTTAGAAAATATCGAGGTCGTATATTTCCGCGGATCTTGTTGATTACTTCTACTTTAAAGGAATAAACTATTATTTTATCGGAGTAATATTTTGAGTTGGTTTATACTGAACGATAATAAGTGTATAACTAGAGTTCTAAACGATGATGAAGATAGCACCCAATGTCGAATTACTTTGAGACGAAAATAGTCTTTTTTAGAAGTAAAAGTTATTACTTTTCAAAACATTAAAACGGCTTGGCCGTGGAGGTTCCATAAGTATGAACGCACCTCTCTCGAGGGTACGCCCACCTGAGATTACGAATATTCGACCGAACTTTCGTTCTTTAATCGAATCTCCTTAATACTCGCTTTATGTTGTGAACCCCGCTATTTGGTTTTTATTTCCAATTCGGGAGACTTACCTCATCCTCTCTCGAGGGTAGAGCGCACTTCTCTTTACCCATGAGCGACCAGTCTGTACGTACGAGCCTCTCGGCTAACTAGTGCACAGAAACAGAAATGAAAACCACATATCAATTATATGGTTCCACTCAACATTTTTCACTGGTAAACCTTATGCTCGTTAATAATTTTAGAAAGAAATGTTTTATCTTTTAAAAAAACATTTATTTGTCCCAATGCTCTTCGACATCGTGCGCTAAAGTAAATTAGCCACTCATCGGAATGGAGACGACATTAATAATTAGAAAATACATGTTAATAATCTAAGAGAATATAAGCGTGAAAGAAAGATTAAAATACTTATATACAAATAGAAAACCGTCTTAATCAAGCGCTAAAGATAATTAGCCTCTCATTCGGGATGGGGGTGGTATAGAAATGAAATACTTATAAAAGTGCAGAAATAATATCCGTCTCAACCATCTTAATCAAGCACTAAAGAAAATTAGCCTCTCATCCGGGATGTGGGTGGTAATAGAACATTTATATAATAATTTAAAGACTGAAAATTAAAACTTAAAAGAGTGTTACACACTTAGAACCCAAAATAAGGTTTGGAAAACATCACTCGAAGACTACTTCTAAACATTCAAAGACAAAATTGAGATAAGAAAACAAACTATTTTATTACAAAAATGAAGATTACAACTAGACTAGGAATGAGAAAGTAGCTAACTAGAAATGCAGGAAATAACTCACATACAAGTCCTAAACTACTCCAGAAAACTAGCTAACACACAAAATTCTGGATGAGAAATGCTTCAGCCGACCCTCCTATTTATAGGAAAAAATTATTTTTACAGGCCCTCGGTCACGGGCACGACCGAGGGCGTGACTTATGCGCGTGCGATTGCAGTCGCTTCATCCACCTTCTGGAAGCACTTGATCGGGAAAATGGGTGCACACGCCCGTGACTTGAGGTGTTACGGGCATGACCTTGGGCGACACACATCTGGTTTAACTGCGGCGTGATGGCTGGGGTGTACGCTGGATTCTGTAAGGAATTGATAGGTCATGGCCTCTGTCACGGGCATGACCATGTACACAGGCTTGGCCTTTTGATTCGTCGAGACAACAGCTGATTCGTAGAGATGGCGTGGTCTGCGAATAGACAAGGGGTACACGGGCGTGACCCATGTACACGGCCTCAGTCACGGGCTTGACCGAGGTTGTGACTCATCAATTCGCCGAGTTTTCTCTGAATTTGGCCGGGATCGTAGAGATTGGCAGTTTAAATTTACACGCAAACAAGCAATTTATTCATTAATTTAAATAAAATATTTACAATATTATTTAAAATTATACTAATAACTATAATAAAAATATGTATATTTTACAACTCATCAGAGCCGTCCAACGGTCTCCTATGATGTCCAATAATGTCAGACGCCCATACTTTACGAGCACGTGCTGATTGGACAATTAGGCGGCAACATTAATTGCTGACAGCGCGTCTGGCAGAATTTGATTCTGTCTCGACGATATTTCCATTGTTAAGACGATATGGATAATATCTCGACGACAGAGCTTGTCGATGACTTGGACTTGGACAGATCTTCAAGTCTTCTTCCTTCTTCTTCAGATGAGGATATCTCGATGATACGGGACATCCCTTTTGCACTGGAACTTAAGACAACATGAAGTCGTCTAACAGATGTCAGCATAATCTTGACTGCTCGATGTCTTGTTCACGATGTCGTCAACACCACCTTGTATTGTCGATGACATAATCACCATTACGTTGATAAGCTATTCTTCAGCAACTGCTGTCTTCAATACTGCTTCCTTGGCCTTCTCGACCTTCTTTACGATGATATCGTCGATATCAGTCTTTTATTGCCTTTCAATGGTACAACTTCTTTACTACGATACCGTTGACTTCACCTTGCTTTGCCTTTTCGACGTCAAGGCTTCTTTACGACGATGTCGTCGACATTGCCTTGTACTTGTACTTAAGTATTCTTCCTTCATCTTGGCATCCTGATATCGTCGTGTGGTGTTGTAGTGTCACGACGATATCATCATGTGCATGTTATCTTGATGATAATTGACATGATCCTTCTGCTTTGCTCTACACATCATTTCAATGACATGCATACTTTTTTCGACGATATGTTCAATCCTTTTCGATGATATTGTACTTAGTGAAGTTATTAAAGTACTGGACATATTGTCTGATCTCTGCAAGCATGAACTAAAAATTGCATTAAATACCACTTGTACCTATCATTGAGCTGAGCAGTTCTTCAAATCAGGAACACTACTGGGCACTGTTCCCAACTTGCATTTTTTAAATTCATTTGATATGAAATCAAAATATTCTAGATCTATTAACTCATCTTTTTGAATAGGAAGATCCAATGCCATCAGGCATTTGTTCTCACTTTAATTAGGTTCGTTGTTTGAGTTAAAAGTTGACTCATATTTTGTCTAAATCCAGGATTCAATAATGATGCCTTTTTCACTCTTCTTTCCTTTCATTCTAGAGTTATTTTTGACTTTATACTCCTCCTTTTTCAGGGATTTCACCTTGCTATTCTCTGGGTACTCTAGAGAAATATGTCTAGCCTTCCTGCAGGTATTACAGACAATCTCATTAGATGGAGTTTATCAAACCTTGACTTACCTCTAGAGTTGCTATGCCTTTTTCTGAAATCCTCGGTCTTGATCCACTTTCTGAATCTTTTGGCCATTAGACTCATTAGCTCTGAGCCTGTTTCATCTGCGACTTTCAATGTTATGGACTTATCTTTTAGAGTGGATACAACCTTCTCTTTTAACTCACTTTCTCCTCTTGTTTTGAGAAGCATCTCATATGACTTCAACTTACCTATGAGAGCATCTATGGTGGTCTCCTTGCGGCATCTAAATTCTCTCATAGTCCAGATTCTATAATCCCATGAGTTGTGGAAGCACATGAGTAGCTTGTCATTTATCTTAGTGAGTGAAATTTGCTTGTCAAGGCTTCTCAATTCACTGATAGTCAAACTGAATCTTTGGTACAAGTCAGCAACACTCTCTTCTTAATTCTTCTTAAAATTCTCATACGAAGAAATCAAGAGAGACCTCTTGTCCTTCCTTTCATCTGAACTTCCTTCTACAATTCCCACTAAATATTCTCAATTCTCATTAGCTAACTAACATTTTACCATTCTTTTGTAGATTTCATCACTCATTGTAGAGACTAGAATGTTCATGGTCTTGGCATCACAAGACCTTGCCTTCTTGTCTCCTTCACTCCATTCAGCTTTTTCTTTTGCACTATTTCTCCATTGAAGTTCAACTTTGTTGGATTATAAGGGCCTGTAAATACATGATCAATTATATCCTCATCAATAGAATTCATATACAATTTTATTCTAGATTTCCATAAATAAAATATATCTAGATTACACATTGGTGGTTTGGATGTGGAATAATCTCTAATCTGTGTAGAACTCATGATTGTGTATGATTTAACAAAGAACTAATTCTCAGACAAGGATCCTGATTAATCAAAGTGTTAACCTTTTTCTAATTAACCTAAGTATTATGCTCCAACAAATACTCACACAGAATAAAACAATGTTGAATGTAAAGCAAGAAAAACAGTAAAAGTTATTTAGCTATAAGGGACATCGCAGAAAATAAGCAATCCAGAAGACACAAAGATTTTTATAGAGGTTCCCCAAAATGTGGGTAGTCCTCTATTCTACCACATGGTAGGATTGCACCAACTATGCCTGAATATTTTGACAAGGAGGCTCTCAGAACCACTGATCTTTTGATAAGGAGA
Organism: Dactylorhiza incarnata; assembly: GCA_033032865.1. Lineage (NCBI taxonomy): Eukaryota > Viridiplantae > Streptophyta > Magnoliopsida > Asparagales > Orchidaceae > Dactylorhiza > Dactylorhiza incarnata. Next base: position 17,770,791 of record JAWHQI010000022.1, on the reverse strand, counting down.
TCATGAACCACCAGATCTTTTGATAAGGGGATCTTGAACCACCAGATATTTTGATAAGGAGATCTTGAACCACTGAATCCTATGGAAGAGGGATTCTTAAAACACTTTTACAGGAGAGAAAGAGAAGGAGAAAGAAGAAAGAAGAGAAGGGTAAGAATTCTATTTTTAGAATTCTTATGAAGGTTGTATGAACAGCTTCTTGAATTTTTCACTGGATCTGCTCTTGATTAACTCCTGCTTATGATAGTGATGAATTGCAAGAGCTATGGATGTCAGATAATTTCTATTTCTACTGATTGAGTTCTGGCTGCTATATGATTGTGATGAAGAGCAGCTTTCAGATCCTCTGTTCTATGAGATGGAGAGCAGCAATTGTTTCTTCTCTGTATGTTCTATTAGGTTTCCTGAGGAGGAAGAAGAAGAAACCCTAATGGAAAACTGTTTTCCGATTGTGATGAATGCTCTCTGCTTCTCTTTCTTCTCTTGCCTTTTATTTTCCCTCTTCAATTTGAATTTTGTTTCCTTTTCTGGTAGGACCTGAAAAGGCATATTTCATTAGACAATTCTCTTTCTTTCCTTCTTTAATTCCAGACCCATCCACCAACAATAAGCATGTTTCCAAGAAACATTTTTGTCCTCTTTTAGTTCTTCTTTCTATTTGAGGCAATTAATGAGCCGTTGTTTTACGGTCTTGAGACTTGTGGGCCATGAGAGAGGGTTTAAAATGATAGTTGAAAAGGTTTCTTTTTCAGACTGTATTCAACGTAGCGTCGAGTTCTCTTCCTCTCTTATCGATGCTCCTTCGAGTCCTTATAAGAGCATCTTCGATTTCATCCTTGCTCTGATTGAACTCTGCTAGTCAACGTTGCGTTGATATCTTATCGACGTAATCGTTGAGTTAAATTCTTGACTCTGAGCTTCCTTCTCAGCCGCGAAATGAAGAGGAAGCTGCGTCGACTTAACAAGTTACTTCGACATGTCCATGGCCTCTACGTCGATATCTATTCGATGAAACGTCGACTTGAATTATATCGACAGAAGGGTTGAATCACTTGGACTTCTAGTTAGAGTAGCGTCGACATGAACTCGATGTTGCGTCGAATTCTATTCGAGCAAATGTTAACTCTGCCCAACTTTTGCTTCTCTTGATCTGGTCTTGACACCCCAAGTTGAGTGAGACAACCTAAGACATCTAATGACCAGAATACCCTCACTATACAATGGGTAATTCATCCTAAGGGATAAAATCACTTTTTATATAATTTGTTAAGTTAAATGAAAGGGGGTTTTCCCAACAATCTCCCTCTATTTATCTTAACAAATTTTACAAACTGAGTAAAGTGATTTTACACATTTCTTTTATATAATCAAGAATACATTCAAGACAATATATACATAAGAAAATTTACAGACTAAAAACACATGCCATATCATTCAATTGTCAAGAAATATATAGGTCCCAACTGCTGTTTTCCAGGAAGAATTAGACTTTACATAATACCTGAGCTTCATTACTCCTTCTCAGGAGTTCTTCTTTTCTTGCAAAATACTTTTGGAGCAACTTTCCTTGGAGCAATCTGCAAGGGCTCATCCTCTTCAAGAGACATTGTTACTTTTTCTGCAACACTCTCTTTGGGAAGCTCCCCCTGAGATTGTGAATTTACTTCAGCCTGCTAGGAAGCATCCTGAGCAATCTGCACAGCTTCATCTAGCAGCTTTTCATTTTGAGGCTGCCCCACTTCTGTACTTACAACTGCCATTCTATATCCAAATTCCTTTGAACATCTGGAGCAATCTCCCCCTGAATATCTGGGAGCTCTCCCTAATATGCTTGTACTCTTTCTTCCTCATTCTCCTTTTCTGGTGGAGACTCCCCCTGATCTCCACGCTCCCCCTGGATCAATGCATCTTGGAAGATAGTAACTTTGTCAGGAGCTTCATCAACATCACCTTTATGCTGTCCACTCAAATCTAGGATAGGTCTCTCTTCCTCCAAGATGTTCTCCCCTTCTTAAACATGCTGTCTAGATAGGTTAAGAACTCCTTTATGTCCGTGGAGGAAGACACAAAATCCTTGAGGATCTTGAGGGATCTTTTAAAATCTAATTATTCAGGCTCCATTTGTGAATATTTTCTGTCAAACCTTCTTGCTTAAGAGTCCACCTAGTCTGCAAATGTAGAGGAGGCAATCCCATCTGCATTGGAGATGATTTGCTCAAGATCAATTGTAGGGATAGGAGAGGTAAATGGAGGAGGTGTTGGAGGAAGTCTTCTTGGATAGGGGAGAGAGCATGATAGGTTTCAGTTGAGATATGAATAGTTGGTGGTGGAGGTGGAAGCAAAAATGGAGATGGCTCTGGGTCAGATGGGGATTGATGTTGATGTTGTTGTTACTGTTGTTGTTGTTGAGATGGAATATCCACCTGAGGGGATTTGGAACAGTGTCCAGAGGAGCTGGACAGAAAGGAGGAGGGATATTATCCCGTGGAGGGTCTGGTATTATTCTCATGTAAGCATTTTCCTTGTGGGCATACTTATGCCCAATCATTCTTAGGAGTACCTTCCCCCAGTTTACCTTTTTCTTCATAACAAGAGTGCCCATAATCTGTAGCTGCTGCTTTGGAATTGCATCATGAGCTGAGATTTTGCACAAAAAAACCTTCCCAACTATGTCAGCCAGGAACCTGTACTCTTCTGCCAAGTCATTCTTCTTCAATTTATAGGTCTGTCTTTATTAAATTTCATTATCTCCAGGACATTCTTCGTCTCTTCTCCTGTTAATTCTTCTGAGTCACCCCCAGTAAGTAGATCAAATGTTTGGGAGAGAATTTCATCAGTGATACTGATATCTTGTCCAGATATTGTCCCTTGAAGGGACTTGTTTGGAATCTTGCCCTCATGATTCCTGATTTGGAGAAGTCACCAATTCAAGAGAACTTCACTATGTATTTAATTATCTTCTTTGCTTTTTCATCTCAGTAGACGACAAGTTCATAGAATGTTGAACTGACGAATATCATCGAAAAGAAGCCTTGGCGTCGATAGGGCTATGTCAGAACAAATATCGTCGAAAAGAAGCCTTGACGTCGATAAGGCTAAGGAAGAACAGATATCATCATAAAAGAGGCATGTCGTCGATAAGGCTGAACAAGATAGGTATCATCGTAAAGAAGCCTTGTCGTTGAAAAGGCTAAGTAAGACTGATGTCAACGATATCATCGTAAAGAAGGACTGTCGTCGAGAAGACTAGGGAAGATCGAACAAAGACGGGTTGTTACTGAAGAATTTATTGTCGACGTAATATCGACTATGTCATCGATAAGATAAGGTGGTCACAACGATATCAAGCAATCAAGAAGATTATGTGGACATCAGTTAGATGACTTCATGTCGTCTTAAAGTGCAAGTGCTGAAGGGTTGTCCCATGTCGTCGAGATATCTCTATCTGAAGAAGAAGGAAGGAGACTTGAAGATCTATCCAAGTCCAGGACCAGTACAAGTCCTGTCGTCGAGATATTTTCCATGTCGTCGTAACCATAGAAACATCGTCGAGACAGATTCAAAAATGCCAGACGCATTGTCTGCATTTATTGCCACTGCCTGATTGTCCAATCAGCACGTGCTCTTAAGGTATGAGCGTCTGTCAGAGTAGGACATCATAGGAGACCATTAAGTAGCTTCTCAGACCTATAAAAGGGATCAGTGAATGCCCTAAAAATCACTCTCTCAAATCCTGGAACTCAAAGAATCCCGCTCAACATTTCTCAATAGAACATTCTAAGCGGCAAAAAGTAAAAAACAAGAACTGAGAACAAGTCGATCTTCATCCTTTGTTCAAAAAGAATCAGTCTAGCTTCATCGACTGATAAGGAGAGTTTCAGATAGAATGAAGGCTTGAAGAAGATCTGTGCTTTCAAGATTCAACTCAGAGGCGTATTCTTCAAGACAAGTAGCTGATCTCCATCAGGCAGAAGAACAAACTTTGTATATCTTTATTTGTAAGGCTTGCGGGTCAAATCTGTAAGATCTGGTTTCAGATCTAAGTGTCAAGATTGAGGGCTTGAGATCTATGAGGCTTGAGGGCTAGGGCAGAGGACTTGCGGGTCCAAACGTCTCGAGCTTGCGGGATCGGGTGCAGTGAATGGGCTTGCGGGCCTAGGATGCAGGGACTTGCAGGTCCAAGAGGCAAGACATGCAGGTCTGTGCAGTGTAGGGCTTGAGGGCCTGAGTGTCGAGCTTGCGGGCTCAGGTGCAGTGAAGGGACTTGCGGGCCTAGGCTGTAGGGACTTGTGGGCCCGAGTTGTAAGGCTTGTGGGCCGGAGACATTGGCGGAGTTTTCCGAGCCTAGCACTCTGCTAGGTAGGCACAGAGAGAAAGAGGACTACTCAAGACACCCTGTCTTGAGGAACCTTTGTACATCTTGTGTTGTGTGCTGAGACTTTCTGTGTGATCATTCTTTACTGTGCTAACATTATATACATCTCAGACAAGAATATTTAAAAACATCCAAAATCACCTACCCCCCCCCCCCCCCCCCCCCCCCCTCCCCCCTTTAGGTGATCGTTCTATAACCAACAAGTGGTATCAGAGGTACGTTGATCAAGAAAGCAACTTAATCGTCAGATCTAGATCTTAGAACAACTCAATATGGTTAGAGGTGATCAACATCGAGAGATGAGAGCCATGAAACTCCCAATCTGGACAAAGGAGAACTTTCTTATCTGGAAGGAAAGAGTAAGGTTGTTCATGGAGGCAACAAATCCAAGAGTCTATATAAAAATTCAAGAGGGCCCCTTTATTCCCATGACAAAATCCACTATTGATCCAACTAGGATGGTGGCAAAGAAGTATACAGACATGACCAAGGATGAGCTGACCTTGGAAAGCCTAGATAAGAGGGCACATAACGTAATTGTAAGTGACATTGATGAATCAACCCTCCAAAATCTCATTCACTACAAGACAGCCAAGGAGATGTGGGACTCCCTGATTGTCTACATGGAGGGTACTGAAGAGGTAAGGAATGATAAGAAATCCCTCCCTCATCAATCAGGAGTATGAATCCTTCAAGCAAGGCAAGAATGAAACCATCTATAGCTATTATGAGAGGTTTTTCAAGATAGTGAATGGGTTGAAAAATTATGGCAGAGACTTCACAAACTCTGACCTAAATGTTAAGTTCCTTAGATCCCTCTCTAAGGAATGAGATTTTAAGATTTGTGCCATCAGAGAGATGGGTCAGCTGGGCATCTTGGAGCCCAAGAATCTGTATGGGAAGCTGCTGTCCCATGAACTTCAGCTCAACACCAGGAAAGATGAAGAGGATAGCTCAAAGGGCAGCTCCAGAGAAAGATCTGTGGCTCTCAAGGCTGAGAGCACAAGGAGGTCCAAGGACAAGACTCCTGCATACCAGAACAAAACAGAGAGCAGTGAAGAATCTGATGCCAGCTCATCAGATTCTAATGATACAAACAGGGAGATGGTTCTCCTCTCTAAACAGTTCAAGGAGCTGATTACCAGAAGGAGAAGAGACAACTATAGACCCACCTCCTCAAGCTCAAGAAGATCTGATCAATATGACAGGTCTAAATCCTCAAGAGAGGACAGGTATAAATCAAAACCTGGTAAATTTGATTTTGCTAACACTGTTTGCTACTCCTGTAATAAGTCAGGTCATATTGCTGTTGATTGCTCTGCCAAGAGAAGGGAATAAAAGAATTATGAAGATAAGAGAAGATCAAGGGACAAGAAGAAACTTGAAAAAGGGTTTAGAGCAAAGAAAAACAGAACTTTATGTGATTCTGATTCAAGTTCCTGAGACACTGAGGAAGAGGCTCTGATTGGCCTAATGGCCATAAAGAAAGACGACCTGCATGATATCTCTCCTGGAAAGGTACCCATCAAAGCTCATTTGTCTGCATCTGATTCTGAATCAGTAGCAGACACCTTGCATGACAATGAGAGTGTGTCTGCTGCCAACAACTCGATCTCAAGGTCCCAATATGAAATTGAATCTGACCTGATAAAGCAGTATAAAGCTTTATGGAATGCTTTCAAGAACAGTAAGAAACTCCTCAAAATCTAGACCAACGAGTTAGATTCCTTGAAGTCTGTCCAGTCTGAGCTCATGGAAACAGCTGAAAAGCTGGTTTCCATGAGCAAAGAAGTGGACAGATTCAAGGAAGTCACAAGGCTTAAGAATGCTGAATTAGGTCAGAAGAACAAGGTCATTAAGGAACTTGAGGAGATGCTGCTGGCTGAGAAGAAACTTGCTGCAAGCTTCTCTATGCCCAAGACAGTCTTGCCCATTATTGATACCTTCTCTAGATCATTTAGAGCTAGTATAGGATTCAATCAGGAGACTATCAAGGACAAAGGTTCTGAAGTTCAATCTTCTCTTAAGAAGGTGCCAGTATCAGGTCCTTCTGCCGATGGACCTACAATAACAACACTGAAGAATAAGGGAAAGGCTGCATCTGCACAGCCTATTCCCAAGAAGGTAAACCAAAAAGTGGTGAGACTAGCTCCACTCTACTCTCACACTTGTAAGGTTCATCCAAGACCTGTTAGGGCAGTTATCTTCTCTCCTGCTCACCAACACTCCCATCCCACTCAAAAGGTGAGGCATAAGAAAAGGTATAACAGGTATGGATGCTGGTGCTGTGGGAAAGTAGGCCACTTTGCCCTAGACTATTGGTTCAACCCAACATGACCCAATGCCGAGAGAGTGCAGAACCCTCAGTGGTGTGGCATTCCATTTTATCTTCCTAACAGGAAAAAAGGACCCAATACAAATTGAGTACCTAAGGGTAATTAACTTTTCATGCAGGTATGTCCAAATTCCAACCATTCTCCATTCGTGTATTTGGACAGTAGCTTCTCCAGGCATATGACTGGAGTCAGGAAGTATCTAAGAAGTTTCACTCCTGTGGAGAAAGGACCAACAGTAATTTTTGGAGGTTCAAAGAAGGGGGGTGACTAAAGGTTATGGTAATATTTCTAATGGCTTAGTTACCATCACAAAGGTAGCTTATGTTGAGGGATTGAAACATAATCTCATAAGCATAAGCCAGTATTGTGATATAGGTTTTGTTATCATCTTCCACAAGGATAAGTTCTTGATTAAGAAATCCTTAGATTCTGAGGCTACCTTAACTGGCACTAGGAGTGGTAATATTACTGCTTAAATTTCTTTAATGAAAATTCTTCCATGCCTGTATGCCTTGTGAAAAGCTTGCCAACATGGGAAGCAGATAAGGACCAGCTTTAAAAGCATTTCTGACAAGAATTCCTCTAGGTGCTTATTTATATTGCACAAGGATTTATTTGGTCCTATGTCAGTTCTCAGCTTAGGAGGGAAGGCTTACACCCTTGTAATAGTTGATGATTACTCAAGGTTCACTTGGGTGTTCTTCCTTACAAGGAAGTCAGATACCTTAGATATCTTGAAGAACTTTGTCAGGCAGATCCAGAATGATATGAACTGTACTGTGGTCAAATTCAGAAGTGACCATGGCAAAAAATTTCAGTCAGGGGCCAGGACAGAATTCTTCCAAGAACTAGGTATCTGATAAAGTTGTTTTTATATAAGTTTTTAATAGAAATTTTTGTAATTATTTAATATGATTTTTCCTTTTTATGTCAATTTTAGGTTATAAGTAGTTCTTTTTGTAATTTTGATTCTAACTTAGCCTAATTTTAATATTTGCAGATTTTTGGACAAATTGGGAAAATATTGCATTACACGCCCTCGGTCACGCCCGTGACCAAGGGCGTGTAACTTGAAGACCAGTCCAGGTCGATGCCGTGCTGTTGAGCTAGTCCACACCCAGTCACGCCCCAGGTCACGCCCGTGACCCAAAGTCACGCCCGTGACCATGGGCGTGTAATATTAGAATTTGCCACGTGGAGCTGCCGTCGAGACGAGAAGTTGCCATTGAGAAGTCAACAAAAGTCACGCCCGTGACCCAAAGTCACGCCCGTGACCTTCCCGCGTGATCCAAGCACGCCGCCGCGCCGTCTGCCTAGCCCATGCCGCATTAAATGAAGCCATCCTGAGTCACGCCCGTGACCCATATGTCACGCCCGTGACATGTCCGATTTTCTCCCACCGTCACGCCAAGCCCACGCCGCTGCCGGATCCAATGTTACAGTGATTACACGCCCTTGGTCACTCCCGTGACCGAGGGCGTGTAACTTGAAAATTTCGCCTATAAATACAGAGGCTCTGCTTGAGTCCAGGGTTCAGAATTTTGGAGTGGGGGAGGTGCTGCTAGAGCCATTCTTGAGTATTTTTCTCTTTTCATGTTCATGTTCATGTCTCTTTACTTTCATGCTCTCTTCCTTTTCTAATGCAATGTATTATTTTTCCTTCAATGCAATAGTTTAGCTTAAGCTTGTAATCTTGTTCTTCCTAGCTTGCAATTTCCTCTCTTAAGTCTTGTAATAGTTTTCATTTAAATAAAAATAGTTTGTTCTCTTTCTTTTTTTGTCTCCTCCTTACTTAGTTAAATTTTCTTAATATGCATTTTTATCTTTCTTTCCCTTCCCCCTCCACCATGATTAACTAATCCTCATTAGTACTCGATCAAAATGATCCGAGGATGAGTTAGACAAGTTATGATCTTCTAAAGTTTTCTTTTTTCGTTTTTTATAAACACTTGAATTACCCTTGATTTTTAATTGGTGAGGCCATATTTTCGATATATGGTTTTCGCTTAAGTTTTCATATTTAGTTAGCCGAGAGGCTCAAAGTATGAATCGATCACTCAAGGGTAAAGAGAGTTGCACGCACCCCTCGAGAGAGGATGACGTAAATCTCCCGGATTGGAGTCAAATCCAATAGTGGGGTTCACCTCGTAAAGCAAGTTTTAGGTAATCGATTATAGGATGAGAGTCCGGTTGATTTTTCCTAATCTTAGTTGGGCATTAACCTCGAGAGAGGCATGTTCGAGCTTCGGGAACCTCCACGGTCAAGTAGTTCAATTTAAACGGAATCAGATTTAATTTCCTTTTACTTGTCTATTCTCACTCCAAGGTGACTTTTGATTGAGTGCTAGCTTCTTTTATCTTCATCACAACCCTTCAATTAGTTTGCATTTTCCTTTCTTCTAGCTAAGTAATTAAAACTCAAAAATATTGTTAGATAAGATAATGGTGACTTTCCTCAAAGTAGAAGTAATCAACGCGCCCCGTGGAATACGACCTTGATATTTCTTAATATCCTATACTATAGACGATAAGGTACGCTTGCCTTTATCAGATATGGTTTGGAAAAAAATCTCAACCTTTCACTAAATTTCAAAACCTACCAAATTAAATATCAAGTTTTTGGCGCCGTTGCAGGGGACTTTTGCGTAGATATTTTGAAACGAGGATAGCTATTAATTTTATCATGTTTTTATTTTAGTTTTTCTATTTTTGAAAATCTTAAGGTGAAATTAAAATCTTGGAAAGGGACGTTTGGGGTGTCATCCCATCTCACCTCCTAGTACCTTGCAAACCCTTCACCGGGTAGATCTTGGGAAGTCCAAGACTAACTTAATCTGCCTAAAAGAACAAAAAAAAAAATTCTCTCTTTCTTCTTCCTTCCTTCTCTTTTTAGTGTATGACCCGTGGTAGCACTTCGATTCTTCCTTTTGATCCGGAAATCGAGTGAACCCTTTTGAGGCACCGCCGTTCTCGTGATCAAGGAAATCAAGTAGAATCCGAAGAGTCAATCGGGGAAACTAACGCAGCAAATATGGATCATGACCCTAATCCGCCAAATCCGCCAAATCCTAATGAGGCTGTGCAACGGACCATGTCCTATTATGCGCAGCCGAATCTGGACGGCACACAATCAAGTATTGTTCGCCCCCCGGTGGCAAACAATAACTTAGAGATCAAGTCCAGCACTATACAAATGGTGCAACAATCGGTGACCTTCGATGGTCACCCGGACGAGGATCCAAACTATCATATTTCTTATTTTCTCGAAATTTGCGACACGTTCAAAATCAATGGCATCACCGATGACGCCATTCGATTACGTCTTTTTCCTTTTTCTTTGCGGGGTAAGGCTAAGCAATGGTTGGGCTCCCTTCCTAGGGACTCCATCACTACATGGGCCGATATGGCGGGAAAATTTCTTACAAAGTATTTTCCGCCTTCAAAAATCGCTAAAATGCACACGGATATTGCGTCATTTATGCAAATCGACTCGGAGACTCTCTATGATACATGGGAGCGCTTCAAGGAGCTTTTGCGTAGATGCCCTCACCACGCACTGCCAACTTGGCAACAAGTGCAAATCTTTTATAACGGCTTAAATTTCCAAACTAGGCAAATGATTGATGCGGCCGCTGGGGGCTCTTTAAATAAGAAAACCCCGGAGGCCGCTCAAGAGCTTTTTGAGGAAATGGCCACTAATGCGTATCAATGGAATTTGCCCCGAGCTCGGCCTAGCAAGCCGGCCGGACTTTTTGAAATAGACGCTACTTCAAATTTGGCTTTACAAGTTGAGTGCTTAACAAAGCAAGTGGCGGAGATGTCTGCTTCCTCCGCCACTCCTCCTTGGGCTAATAATGCTTTAATTGAAGAGCAAGTTGATTACATGGGAAATCCGCCTCGGCCTTCCTATAACCCGAACACCGCTCCGTATAATAACACCTACAATGCGGGTTATAGGAATCATCCGAATTTCTCATGGAGCAATCAAGGAAATGCTCAGCGTCCCTTAAATTTGAATCAACCTCCAAATCAACTTCTCAATTTAACTCCCCCTCCAAATTTTAATCCACCCGGTTTTCCACCGCAACAGCAAAAACCCTCTCCGCTTGAAGAGATTTTTGCAAAATATGTTGCTACAAATGAAGCGAACATCCGGAACCTCACCGGATCGATCAAAAATTTGGAGAACCAAGTGGGCCAGCTAGCAAAGATAATCTCCGAGCGCCAGCAAGGAGCCCTTCCGGGAAACACGGAGCCAAACCCAAGGGAGAGCGCAAATGCGATTACACTCCGAAGCGGGAAGGAGGTGGTTTCAAAACAGGACGAACCCATGGTAACTTCCTCTCCTCCTCCTCCTCCTATTTTATCTTCAAATTTACCTGCTACGTTAGCTCCGCGCGCTTCTACTTCTAATATTCCGTATCCGTCTAAGTTTAAGAGCGAGAGCGCCGAAAAGAATTATAAAAAGTTTTTGGATATTTTAAAACAAATTCACATTAATGTACCCTTCTGCGAGGCTATCTCTCAAATGCCTAAATATGCGAAATATCTTAAGGAGTTGCTCTCCAATAAGAAAAAGTTAAAAGATATTTCGCATATTTCTTTGAACGCAGAATGCTCCGCGGTTGTACTCAACAAATTGCCTCGAAAAGTGAATGACCCGGGAAGGTTCTCCATCCCGTGTTTATTTGGCAATTCGTTAGTAAAACACGCTTTAGCGGATTTGGGAGCAAGTATCAATCTCATGCCCTTTTCTCTCTTTAAGAAGCTAGGTCTAGGAAATCCAAGCCCCACTCGAATGAGTATTCAATTAGCGGATCGCTCTTTAAAATATCCGGTAGGAATAGTGGAGGACGTGCTCGTCAAGGTCGACAAGTTCATCTTCCCGGTGGACTTTGTCATTCTTGACATCGAAGAGGATGCCGAAGTACCCCTCATACTCGGCCGCCCCTTCCTTGCCACCTCCCGCGCCATTATTGACGTAAGTAACGGAAAGCTCCTCCTACGGGTTGGAGACGATGAAGTTTCTTTCGGCATAAATTCCTCGATGCGGAACACATTAGAAAATGACGATTCGTGTTTTTACCTGGAAGAGTGTTGGGAATTCGATTCCCCTCCCGAGTTAGTCTCCACCTCGAGTCACGAGTCCGAGTTCGCCGAGCTCTTTTGTCTGGAAGAAGAAGAAGTCACTCGTTTCACACCACCCGAACCACTATTTTTAGAAAAATTATAAATCAAAACATCTTATGAAGAGCCACCCGTTTTAGAACTAAAGCAACTTCCCCCTCACCTTAAGTATTTATTTTTAGAAAAAGAGTCGAAGCTACCCATCATCATTTCATCCGAACTTAGCAACTCAGAAATTTCCGAGTTGGCTATTGTCTTAAGAAAGCACCGCCACGCAATTGCGTGGCAAATTTCGGATATAAAGGGTATAAACCCTTCCTTCTGCACTCATAAAATCTTTCTCGAAGATAATTCCCGAAATTCGGTCCAGCCTCAACGACGGCTAAACCCTAACATGAAAGAAGTCGTTAAGGCCGAAGTGATCAAACTATTGGACACGGGAACTATCTACCCGATATCGGATAGTACTTGGGTTAGCCCAGTACAAGTCGTACCAAAGAAAGGTGGCATTACGGTAGTAGCTAATGAGAATAACGAGTTGATCCCAACCCGTACTGTTACGGGTTGGCGGATGTGCATCGATTACCGAAAACTAAATGATGCCACCCGTAAGGATCACTTCCCTCTACCATTCATCGATCAAATTTTAGAGCGCCTTTCAGGTCACTCCTACTACTGTTTTCTCGATGGTTTGTCGGGATATTTTCAAATCCCGATTTCGCCCGACGACCAAGAAAAAACCACTTTCACTTGTCCCTTTGGCACCTTCGCTTATCGAAGGATGCCATTTGGTCTTTGTAATGCGCCAGCTATATTTCAAAGATGTATGCTGGCAATATTTGACGAGTTAGTAGAGGAGGTGATGGAAGTGTTTATGGACGACTTTTCCGTGTTCGGAAATTCATTTAAAAATTGTTTAAAAAATCTTGAGCGCGTGTTGCAGCGATGCGAGGAAACGAATTTAGCACTTAATTGGGAAAAATGCCATTTTATGGTCAAGGAAGGATTAGTCCTTGGCCATAAAATTTCGGGCATGGGGATCGAGGTCGATAAGGCCAAGATCGAAGTGATTGAAAAACTTCCCCCTCCAACAAACGTAAATGCTATTCGTAGTTTCCTAGGCCACGCGGGGTTTTATCGGCGCTTTATACAGAATTTTTCAAAAATCACAAAGCCGTTAACCCACCTTCTTGAAAAAGAATCCTCGTTTATTTTTAGCGATGAATGCCATTTGGCTTTTAAACTCATCAAAGAGAAACTTATAAACTCCCCGATTCTAGTCGCGCCGGATTGGTCGCTCCCTTTTGAAATCATGTGCGACGCGAGTGATATTGCGGTTGGTGCCATTTTAGGCCAACGGGTGAGTAAGTATTTCCACCCTATTTATTATGCGAGCAAAACACTCACGTCGGCACAAGCGAATTACACCACAACCGAAAAGGAGCTTCTAGCGATCGTTTTTGCCTTCGATAAGTTTAGGTCATATATCACCCTCTCAAAAGTTATTGTCTTCACGGATCACTCCGCACTTAGGTATCTTTTAAGCAAATCGGACGCCAAGCCTCGTCTTTTGCGATGGATCCTCCTCTTGCAGGAGTTTGACTTAGAGATCCGGGACAAAAGGGGGGCCGAAAACTTGGCGGCCGATCATCTCTCCCGTTTAGAAAACCCCGCCTCGGAAGTTTTGATAGAATCCGACATCGATGATAAATTTCCCGAAGAGCGCCTCCTCGCTCTCGAAAATATTAATTCGTCGTCTACCCCCTGGTTTGCAGATCTGGCTAACTATTTAGTAGCTCGGGTCTTGCCAAAAGAATTCTCGAGTCAGAAAAAGAAGAAATTCTTTTCTGATTTAAAGAATTACTTTTGGGAGGACCCCTTTTTATTCCGTGTATGCGTAGACCAAGTCGTGAGACGATGCGTCTCGAGTGAGGAGGGTCTTAAAATTTTACGACATTATCACGAGGGACCATCCGGTGGTCATTATCATTCGAACCGAACTGCGAGGAAGGCGCTGGAGGCGGGCTTTTATTGGCCCACGCTCTTCAAAGATGCTCACACCCTTGTGAGTACTTGCGACTGTTGCCAGCGGTCGGGTAACATATCCCGCCGAGATGAGATGCCCCAAAACATTTTCTTAGAATGCGAAATTTTCGATCTTTGGGGCATTGACTTTGTTGGTCCTCTCCCTCCTTCATTTTCAAATAAGTATATTCTAGTGGCAGTCGACTACGTGTCGAGGTGGGCGGAAGCGCAAGCTCTCCCCACCAATGATGCGCGAGTCATCGTTAACTTTTTAAAAAAATTATTCTCTCGATTTGGCACTCCGCGCGCTATTGTGAGTGATCGGGGCACCCATTTTTGCAATACTCAATTCACAAAAACCTTAGCAAAATATGGTGTCACACACAAACTATCCACTGCATATCACCCACAAACGAGCGGCCAAGTCGAAGTGGTTAATCGAGAATTAAAGCGAATTTTAGAAAAAACGGTTTCTATTAATCGGAAGGATTGGGCAATAAAGCTCGATGACGCGCTATGGGCCTATCGTACGGCGTACAAGACCGCTATCGGTTGTACACCATATCGAATGGTCTATGGCAAGGCTTGCCACCTTCCGGTCGAATTAGAACACCGCGCATTTTGGGCCCTTAAATTTTTAAATCTCGATTCCACTTTAGCGGGCGAACAAAGGAAGTTTCAAATGAACGAGCTAGATGAATGGCGAGCGAATGCATATGAGAGTAATAAATTATATAAGGAGCGAACAAAGTTTTATCACGATAAACATATAAAATTTCCGAAAACTTTTTCGCCGGGCGATCTCGTCCTCCTTTATAATTCTCGCCTTCGCCTTTTTCCGGGAAAATTAAAATCCCGATGGTCCGGACCCTTTATTGTTAAAGAGGTTTGGTCCTATGGGACAATCCTAATTTCCCACCCAGAAAAAGGTTCTTTCAAAGTTAACGGGCACCGCCTTAAATTGTATCTTCCGGGAGACTTACCTAATGAAAAGAGTGATGCAATATTTCTTCATCATATACCATGATTGGCAAGTGGGTCAAGCTACGCGACCTTAAACAAAGCGCTTTTGGGAGGCACCCCAAAGTTATCTTTGTATTATTGTTTCTCTTGTTTTTCTTTGTCTTGTTTCTTCTTTAATATCTTTTGTAGGTAATCGCGGCTTCCCCACAAAAGCTTCAAAAAAAAAAAAAAAATTCAGGGAAGCTCTTTATCCTTCTTTTCTTTCTTTTTCCTTGCATTTCTTTTCTTACTTCATACTTACTTTTAAACATTGGGGACAATGTTTAACTTTAAGTATGGGGGTGTAAATAGTCCTTTGTAAATATTTGTAAATAGTTTTAAAAGAAAATTTTCAAAAACAAAAAATTTCTTTTTTCTTTCTTTCCTATGTTTTCTTTTATTTAAGCACTTGTAAAACCAAAAACTCAAAAAAAAAAAAAACAAAAACAAAATTATAAAAAAAAATCGAAAACTTAAATCTTGGAAAGGGACGTTTGGGATTTTATCCCATCACACCTCCTAGTACCTTGCGAACCCTTCACCGGGTAGCCCTTGGGAAGTCCAAGACTTAACAAAAATCGTTAGTTTTAAAGCTAGTTTCCTTTCTTTGTAAATAGTTTGTAAATAAGAAAAATTCAAAAATTCAAAAAAAAGATAATATCAAAAATTCAAAAAAAAAAAAGATAATATCAAAAATTCCAAAAATTCTTATACCCCTCCTACTTGTTGTTTTGTGATTTCTTAGAAATCTAGTTAAGAATGTTTATAAGCATCTTTAGTTTTTTTTAATTGGCTAAAATTTTGTTTATCATAGTTTGTTAATTTTAAATTTTAGGTAATCTTGTTTTAAGAACCATCTTATGAGTTGAGTTTGATTAGAGAATCTTTGTTAGTATGACTTCTCTTTTTATCTTTAGATGGCTTTATTTTGTAGTAAATTTGCTAAACCACTTTAGATTTCAATTATATTTTCTTCTAGCTCTTTAGATCTTAGGAAATTTAATTTTACTAGAATTTGCTCTCAACATAATTTAATTTATAAACTAGAATTTTTTCTACCCTACCCTTTTGATGGCATATAAAAAAAAAGTGTGTAAAAGATCATATGTCATGGGAATAAGAGGATAAAATTCATTATTCCCTAAACATATGCACCCAAAATCATTTAAAAGATTATATGGCATGGAGTAAGAGGATAAAATTCATTACTCCTAAACATATACATTTTGGGATTTTTTTTAGAAGAGAATTTAAAAAAAAAATATGGCATGGAGTAAAAAAAAAAGAATAAATTCATTACTCATAAACATATACAAAAAGAAAAAAATATATTGAGATGAGAGGATAAAATTCATCACCTCAAATCAAAGATCTCTTCTTATGCCAAGCTTTGTAAACCCCCTCCCCTTAGCCAATATCTTTGATCTAGGATTAACTTAAGTTATGGAGAGAGCAATATTTAGTAAGTTTCTTTTCCTTAAGTATCTTTTGAAATAGAGTTCTTATAATTCTAATTTAATTTTGTTTTATGATTTCTACAATTTTGGTAAGCTAATTAATTGTCTTGAGAAGTCCTTGCTTAAACAACTTTCTTTCTTTTCAAATCATCATCATAATTTAGAACTTAACTCCTCCTAGAATTTATTCTTAACTTAACTTTTGGTTTAGTAAAATTTTAGTTTGAAATTAAAAATCCTATGGATGTCTTATATATTATGTCTTACACTTTTGCTCTGGAATAGCAAAACCTCAAGTATGGGGGTATTTGATAAAGTTGTTTTTATATAAGTTTTTAATAGAAATTTTTGTAATTATTTAATATGATTTTTCCTTTTTATGTCAATTTTAGGTTATAAGTAGTTCTTTTTGTAATTTTGATTCTAACTTAGCCTAATTTTAATATTTGCAGATTTTTGGACAAATTGGGAAAATATTGCATTACACGCCCTCGGTCACGCCCGTGACCAAGGGCGTGTAACTTGAAGACCAGTCCAGGTCGATGTCATGCTGTTGAGCTAGTCCACACCCAGTCACGCCCCAGGTCACGCCCGTTCCCAAAGTCACGCCCGTGACCATGGGCGTGTAATATTAGAATCTGCCACGTGGAGCTGCCGTCGAGACGAGAAGTTGCCGTTGAGAAGTCAACAAAAGTCACGCCCGTGACCCAAAGTCACGCCCGTGACCTTCCCGCGTGATCCAAGCACGCCGCCGCGCCGTCTGCCTAGCCCATGCCGCATTAAATGAAGCCATCCTGAGTCACGCCCGTGACCCATATGTCACGCCCGTGACATGTCCGATTTTCTCCCACCGTCACGACAACCCCACGCCGCTGCCGGATCTAATGTTACAGTGATTACACGCCCTTGGTCACGCCCGTGACCGAGGGCGTGTAACTTGAAAATTTCGCCTATAAATACAGAGGCTCTCCTTGAGTCCAGGGTTCAGAATTTTGGAGTGGGGGAGGTGCTGCTAGAGCCATTCTTGAGTATTTTTCTCTTTTCATGTTCATGTTCATGTCTCTTTACTTTCATGCTCTCTTCCTTTTCTAATGCAATGTATTATTTTTCCTTCAATGCAATAGTTTAGTTTAAGCTTGTAATCTTGTTCTTCCTAGCTTGCAATTTCCTCTCTTAAGTCTTGTAATAGTTTTCATTTAAATAAAAATAGTTTGTTCTCTTTCTTTTTTTGTCTCCTCCTTACTTAGTTAAATTTTCTTAATATGCATTTTTATCTTTCTTTCTCTTCCCCCTCCACCATGATTAACTAATCCTCATTAGTACTCGATCAAAATGATCCGAGGATGAGTTAGACAAGTTATGATCTTCTAAAGTTTTCTTTTTTCATTTTTTATAAACACTTGAATTACCCTTGATTTTTAATTGGTGAGGCCATATTTTCGATATATGGTTTTCGCTTAAGTTTTCATATTTAGTTAGCCGAGAGGCTCAAAGTATGAATCGATCACTCAAGGGTAAAGAGAGTTGCACGCACCCCTCGAGAGAGGATGACGTAAATCTCCCGGATTGGAGTCAAATCCAATAGTGGGGTTCACCTCGTAAAGCAAGTTTTAGGTAATCGATTATAGGACGAGAGTCCGGTTGATTTTTCCTAATCTTAGTTGGGCATTAACCTCGAGAGAGGCATGTTCGAGCTTCGGGAACCTCCACGGTCAAGTAGTTTAATTTAAACGAAATCAGATTTAATTTCCTTTTACTTGTCTATTCTCACTCCAAGGTGACTTTTGATTGAGTGCTAGCTTCTTTTATCTTCATCACAACCCTTCAATTAGTTTGCATTTTCCTTTCTTCTAGCTAAGTAATTAAAACTCAAAAATATTGTTAGATAAGATAATGGTGACTTTCCTCAAAGTAGAAGTAATCAACGCGCCCCGTGGAATACGACCTTGATATTTCTTAATATCCTATACTATAGACGATAAGGTACGCTTGCCTTTATCAGATATGGTTTGGAAAAAAATCTCAACCTTTCACTAAATTTCAAAACCTACCAAATTAAATATCAGTATCTCTCAAAAATTTTCCTCCCTTAGAACTCCTCAACAAAATGGGGTTGCAGAAAGGAAAAATAGAACCTTGATAGAGGCAAGTAGGACAATGTTAAGTGACTCCTCTCTACCAAAATATTTCTGGGCAGAGGCTGCCAATAATGCTTGCCATGTGGTAAACATGGCCTCCATCATCAAAGACCACAAGAAGACTCCCTATGAACTGATGAAAGGCAAAAAACCTACCTCATCCTACTTCATAATCTTTGGTAGTAAATGATATGTCCTTAATAATGGGATAGCCAAGCTTACCAAGTTTGCTGAGAAAAGTAATGAGGGTATTTTTGTTGTCTACAGTTCCTATACAAGGCTTATAGGGTATACAACATCAATACCCATGTAGTGGAAGAATCTGTATATGTTGTATTTGATGAGACTAGCCTTATACATAAAGGATGGTCTAGTTCTCTAGTGAATGCAGGTACAATAGAGAAAATGGAGAAATTATCTATTGAAGACAAGGCTGAGACCTCAACCAAAGATAACAACCATTCAGCAACAGTGGAAATTGAAGAAGAGGCTGTAGAAGGCTCAGAAGCAGCAGAAGAAATGCAACCTGAAGAACCTGCCACAGCAAAAGCCCCATGAATACTGCCAGTTGCCTTGAGACGAATGAGAGATCATCCTCTAGAGCAAATAATAGGATATGTCAACCAAGGAGTGCTGAAAAGAAGTAGAGTTGTAAATGAAGCATTGTACCTGAGTTTTCTTTCTCAAATTGAACCCAAGAAATTTGAGGAAGCAAATCAAGATCCATTTTGGATTGCAGCAATGCAGGATGAGCTGGACCAATTTAAGAGATGCAAAGTTTGGAAGCTGGTTCCAAGACCCCAGGGACAGAATATTATAGAAACTAAGTGGGTCTACCGAAATAAACTAGATGAAAATGGAATCATCACTAAGAATAAAGCAAGGCTAGTGGCAAATGGCTACATACAGGAAGAGGGGATTGACTTTGATCAGACCCTTGCCCCTGTAGCCAGACTGGAAGCCATCAGACTATTCTTAGCCTACACTTCCTACCAAGGATTCAAAGTTTATCAGATGGATGTGAAGTCAGCCTTTATAAATGGAGACCTCAAAGAAGAAGTCTATGTAGATCAGCCTTCAGGTTTTGTTGCTTCAACTTATCCTGACTATGTGTATTTTCTTAAGAAAGCCCCATATGGCATAAAGCAGGCACCTAGAGCCTGGTATGAGACTATGTCAAGGTTTCTGATTGAGAATAAATTCTCAAGGGGAAAGATTGATAAGGCTTTGTTCCTAAAGGAAGTTAAGGGGAAGATTTTGCTAGTGCAGATCTATGTAGATGGCATTATCTTTGGCTCTACAGACAACAATCTCTGCAAAAAGTTTGCCAGCTTGATGCAGGGAAAGTTTGAGATGAGCAGCATGGGTGAGCTCAAATACTTCCTAGGTCTCCTAGTGAAACAATCTGAAGATGGTATATTCATCTCTCAGGCCAAGTTCAATAGAGAGCTAGTCTAAAAGTGTGTATTGGAGAGTGCTTCCTCTATGAAGACTCCAATGGGAACCAATGTGTCTCTGGACAAGGATGAGAAGGGAATACCCTTTGATGAAACCAAATACAGATTCATGATTGGATCTTTCCTATACCTAACTGCAAGTAGGCCTGACATAATGTTTGCCACATGTGTCTGTGCTAGATATCAGGTGAACCCTAAGGAATCTCATCATGTCTCTCTAAAGAGAATCCTAAGATACCTAAAGGGCACATCAAATCATGGCCTATGGTACCCTAGGAACAATGGGTGTGAACAGACAGGCTACTCAGATGTATATTATGCAGGATGCAAAGAAGACAGGAAAAGTACCTCAGGGACATGCCAATTCCTTGGAGGAAAACTAATCTCTTGGAGAAATAAGAAGCAGACAAGTGTAGCAATCTCCACAGCAGAATCAAAATATATTTCTGCTGGGAGCTGTTGTGCTCAACTGTTATGGATTCAGCATCAACATGATGACTACAATCTAAAGATGACCAAAACACCCCTATTTTGTGACTCTTCCAGTGCAATCTCAATTGCTAAGAATCATGTCTCACACAGCAGGACTAAGCACAATGAGATCAGGTATCACTTCATCAGGGAGCTTGTGGAGAATAAAGATATCATCCTTGAGTTTGTTCCCACAGATAAACAAGTGGCTGATATATTCACAAAGCCCGTAGATGAAGCTAAGTTTAACTTCATCGAATTCTATTTTGGGATGTTAAACTTAGAGTAATTTTCAACTTATTGATCACTAATCTCCCTACATATGATAATAAGAAGAACTTGCAGGACAAGTGCTGAAATAATCTGGTAATAAAAGCCTACCAAATGCCAAAGTCAGACAAAATATCAATGGTCGCGATGATACAAACTATTGTCTCAATGACACAAACTTCTCTCATGACGACGACAGAAGGATCATCGACAAACAACATTTGCAAGGCCTATAATGAAAAAGTCAGAAATGGGGAGAAAAGAATAACCTGGGAAGAGAGAAGAGAAGATGCATAAGTCAAGGGTGAGTAAAGAAGAAGATGCATCACATCAACGGGGAGCTACCAGCTCAAGAAGATGCATAAGTCAAGGGGGAGTAAAGAAGAAGATGCAGCACATCAAGGGGAGCTACCAGCTCAAGAAGATGCAAAAGCTAAGGGAATGGTAACTATGTTAACATTTAATGCATAATCTCACATTTTCGTAATAAGTGTAAGTAATTTTGAAGTGGGGTTCTGACTTCTTTAAATAGGGGGAGATTGTTGGGAATCTTGCCCTCATGATTCCTGATTTGGATAAATCACCAATTCAAGATAACTTCACTATGTATTTAATTATCTTCTTAGCTTTTTCATCTCAGTAGAAGACAAGTTCCTAGAATGTTGAACTAACGAATATTATAGAAAAGAAGCCTTAATGTCGATAGGGTTAAGTCAGAACGAATATCGTCGAAAAGAAGCCTTGACATCGATAAGGCTAAGGAAGAACATATATCGTCGTAAAAGAGGCATGTCGTCGATAAGGATGAACAAGACAGGTATCGTCGTAAAGAAGCCTTGTCGTTGAAAGGGCTAAGTAATACTGATGTCAATGATATCGTCGTAAATAAGGACAATCATCGAGAAGACTAGGGAATATAGAAGAAAGACGGGCAGTTGCTGAAGAATTGATTGTCGACGTAATATCGACTATGTCTTCGATAAGATAAGGTGGTCACAATGATTTCAAGCAATCAAGAAGATTACGTCGACATCAGTTAGATGACTTCATGTTGTCTTAAAGTGCAAGTGTAGAAGGGATGTCCCGTGTCGTCGAGATATCTCTATCTGAAGAAGAAGGAACGAGACTTGAAGATCTGTCCAAGTCCAAGACAACGGCAAGTCCTGTCGTCGAGATATTGTCCATGTCATCGTAACCATGGAAACATCGTCGAGACAAATTCAAAAATGCCAGACATGCTGTCAGCATTTAATGCCTCCGCCTGATTGTCCAATCCGTGCGTGCTCTTAAGGTATGGGCGTCTGTTAGAGTTGGACATCATAGGAGACCGTTAAGCGGTTTCTCAGTACTATAAAAGGGAATAATGAATTGTTGGATCTGATTGCGCCCTTCGAGTGGGGGGGTGGGGGGGTGGTGAATAAGGGGTTTACTGTTTTTGAGATAAACTTATAGATTTTAAATAATAGAAAACTTTTTGGCTCTGTCGCTAACGCCACGCGTTAAAAGTCAATGTCAGGCATTATCTCTCCAGAAAATATTTTTACAGAAATATTCAAAATGATTTTCTTTATGACTTACAATTATTGAAAAATTAGGTATAATGAAAAAGAATTTTATATTTCACAAAAAATGATTACAAGGACAAAATTTCAATAACGCTTGAAATTAGAGGCGACAACTTAAAAATCACTTTTTGTTCCTTCACTGGTCCTTCTCCCAAGGACTGGTTGGCTATACCCTATCTATCCCCAGATAAGGCCTCTAGCCACCCCTAGATCTACCCTAGACCTAGTTGCCACGCACAAGGCGGCGAATTTCCACCTAAATCGAACCCTGCCTAGTCGTCACACGCAAGGCGGCGAATTCACTACCATTACAAGGAAAAATGAAAAGAATAAAAGACTCCCTGGGTTGAAGAGCGTTGAAGGAGATGTTGAAGATATGCCATGACCACATGTGAGTTGAAGCAAGCGTCCTTCTTCAAATTTGTCGTTGGAAATCTCCTATTCACTCTTGTTTCTCAATGTTGGTGTTGGGAGTGCTCTCTGAATTTGGGGTGAAATGATCTCTCTAAAGTATAAAATGAAAGCTTGGATTGCAAAACTATTGAGCAAACGAAATCAGGTCTTTAAATAGACACGGGAGCTAATGCGCGGCGTTAAGAGTTAACGCCAGCGTTAAGCATCGTGCACGCCAGTTGCTTAGAGTGTGCAAACTGTCGAAATCGTGTCAGATTATGACGCAACGCGGGCGTTAAGAGTCAACATGGGCATTGTCTTTGGCTTCTCGACAGATTCCTTCTCGACGACATTTCATTTCGACGGCTTCTTCTTGATGAAAGTTAACACGGGGCATTAACTACTAACACAAGGCATTAGCTCTCATTTTAGAGAATCGTCATCCTGTTCATAGGGTATTTAACTGTAGTACCTACACACTATAAACACAAGCAAGATCAAATACATAGTGTGATTTGTTATTTCTCAAGCTAATTGAAGTGGAACACAAGCTCCAACAATCTCCCACTTTTGATAATAACAAATCCACTAATAAGAAATAAACTATAAATATAGTAGTGTTTATAGTATATGTTAAGCGTGATAAATATACATACTCCCCCTATGTGGATACTCCCCCTACATGAGTGCATTTCCTAATTTACTCCCCCTAAATCATAGATTTCTCTAATTTATTTCATTAATTCAATCTCCCCCTTGTGTTATAATCAAAAGGAGGTAGGGATGAGTAGTATCAATTTTCCTTTGTGCACTATTTAGTAATAAATGCAACTTTTAAAAAAAAATAGTGAACAAGCGAAAGCAATATTGAACATCTTTAAGAATTTGTAAAAACAAAATATAATAAGCGTTTAGATCAAATAAGTAGATCTTTTGAAGTTAGATACACAAGTTGCTAGTACATTGGAAATTTGTAATAGAAAAAGTAGCAAGCAAGATTATAAAATATCAAGGAAAGATATGTTTACAATGTAAAGTAATTTGCATTTAAAGTATGCACAAACATTGTAAAGATCATGCTTTGCTATCTAGTGCAATTACCCATGATTGTAGAGA
This sequence comes from Dactylorhiza incarnata, assembly GCA_033032865.1. Lineage (NCBI taxonomy): Eukaryota > Viridiplantae > Streptophyta > Magnoliopsida > Asparagales > Orchidaceae > Dactylorhiza > Dactylorhiza incarnata. Next base: position 17,747,059 of record JAWHQI010000022.1, on the reverse strand, counting down.
ATTGTATAGTTAAGTTCTTAGTCCAATTCTCATGAGTGGAAGTATTATAAATGATAATGATGTGTTCAATAAGTGTGTTTTGATAAAGTATACCCTAAACCCTTTATATCAAACCACATGAAACTATGTAATGTAAGAACATAACTTGAATTTAACATAAACAACTTTACTTCCCCAACTTTCAATGCACATATAAATTTTAATTTTTTATTTTTAAATGGAAGTGGTGAAAATTTTGTTTGCATAAGACACTTTACAATTCTTGCCAAGGTGCTCAACCTCACAATGCTCATTAAGACTTATCAGGAGGGTGAGTAGTGCTTGGTGGAGTTAACCTTGTCATTCATTATTTGAATTTTAGTTTAGTGACTAAGGACTCCGAATTCACTTGTTTTTGCAAACATAAAAATTTTATTTTATATACCACATTTCTCTAATCACAAGTGCATGAAAAACAAAGAATTCAAGAAAGAATTCAATGTTTTGAAGGTAAATTATTTATGTGATTCAAAATAACTTGTTATACTACACAATTATGCAATAAGATTTAAAACACACGTATTAAGAAAAAGGTGTAGGTGAGAAAATCATTATCGAGGATAAAAACTTTACTCATAAATAGAGGCGTGTAAAAACGTTTCTACACATGTAATCTATAATCAAATTTTTGTTGCACATTTTAAGATGATATTCAAGGTATGATAAAATCAAAACAATGTTTTTAAGAAACTTGAAGGTTTAAATTAAATATTGTAAAGAATCCTTAAGCAATATATGTAATCATCCTTGAATTAAACATTTAAGCATATAAAAAAATTGTTTTTAACTTTTAGAAGTAAATAATCAACAAAAAAATAGAAAAACTTTTAAAAAAAAGAATTAAAACAAAATACTGCAATAAAATAATACCAAGAATTTTTCAATAAAACAGAAAAGAAAAACAATTGAGCATAAAGGCTAACGCCAGGCGTTAACTTCTAAACGTCGAGATAGAACTCCAATTTTTTTCTTTTTGAAAAAATCTTTTTCATGATTCATTTGTAATATAAATAGGCCTTCTCACAGCTGAAATTTCAGACATTATGAAGTTGATATGAAGGCTCTTTTAGCGTGTTTTTGGTGGTTTTTGTACATTTTTATTGATCTTTGAATTTTTTTAAAAAAAATTCAAACAAATATAACAAAGTACATAAGAGAATTATGATAGCTTTTTATGAGGATTATAGTGACATTTCTAAGAAACCTAATTCTAACCTAAGCATGTGAAAACGTGCATCGGGTAGAGGTTTGGTAAAAATATCGGCAAGTTGTGATTCATTCCCTATAAAGCTAATTTTAACATGTTCCTTCTTAATATGATCTCTAATGAAATGATGTCGGATATCTATATGTTTAGATCTAGAATGATGTACGAGATTGTTTGTGAGATCTATAACACTCTTGTTGTCACACTTTAATTCTATGTTATTTAGATGGACACCAAAGTCTTCTAACGTTTGGGTCATCCACAAGGCTTGTGCACAACAACTACCTTGGGCGATATATTCGGCCTCTGTGGTGGAGAGGGAAACAGAATTATGCTTCCTACTTGACCATGATATGAGAGAAGGCCCTATAAAATGACATGTGCCACTAGTGCTCTTACGATCTAATGAACATCCCGCATAGTCTGAATCAGAAAAACCATGTAGAATAAAACAATCTTTATGAGGATACCAAAAGCCTAATCTAGATGTTCCAAATAGATATCTAAAATTATGTTTAACCGCTTTCAAATGTGATTCTTTTGGGTTTGCTTGAAATCTAGCACATAAACAAACGGATAATATAATTTCGGGTCTAAATGCGCTTAAATAAAGCAAAGAGCCTATCATTCCTCTTTATAATGTTTGATCAATAGAAATACCGGCATCATCTTTTCCTAATTTTAATGATGCACTCATTGGTGTATTAGCTTGGTTTAGGTTTTCAAATCCAAATCTTTTAAGAATATCGTGAACATATTTAGTTTGATAAATAAATATACCATCTTGTTTTTGTGAGATTTGAAATCCTTGAAAATAAGTGAGTTCTCCTACCAAGCTCATTTCAAATTCATTTTTCATCACTAAAACTACTTCATTACATAAGTCTTCATTAGTGGCTCCAAAAATGTTATCATCAACATAAATTTGCAATATAATAAAATCATTATCTACATGCTTAATGAAAAGTGTATTATCCGCACTTCCCATTTTATACTTTATCAAAAATAATGTTAATCGATCATACCAAGAACGTGGCGCTTGCTTCAATCCATAAAGCACTTTTTCTAACTTATACACATGGTTTGGAAATTTTTCACTCACAAACCCGGGGGGTTGTTCTACATAAACTTCTTCTTTTATAATCCCGTTTAAAAATGCACTTTTTACATCCATTTGAAATAATTTAAATCTTTTAAAACTCGCAAATGCAAGAAATATTCTAATTGATTGTATGCAGCAACGGGTGCAAAAGTTTCATAAAAATTTACCCCTTCGATTTGTGAATACCCTTGTGTAACTAGTCTAGCTTTATTCCTTGTAATTTTAGAGTCACCATCTAGTTTTTTTTTTAAATCCATTTGACTCCTATAACTGGATGATTACATGGCCTCTCTACTAAATTCCAAACCTTATTCCGTTCAAATTGATTTAGTTCATCATTCATAGCTAAAAACCAAAATTCATCATTTAAAGTAGTTGAAATATTTTTTGGTTCTATTTCGTATACAAAACAAAGGTTTGAAAAAGACTCATGTAAAGAAGAACGAGTACTTACCCCATTTGATGGTTCTCCTATCACAATATCCTTTGGATGATCCTTAGTAAACTACAACATGCTTGGAGGAACGTATTCTACTATTTCATCTTCTTTTTCCTCTTTTTCTTCTTCTTTTTCTCCAAGCGATTCATCATCCTCATTCTCCAAAGGGGAAAGATGTTCGTCTTCGTTTCCTGTATGATTAGTATCTACACAAGGAACAAACTCATCAAACCTTACATGTATAGACTCTTCAACTATTTAGTTCGTTTATTATAAATTCTATAATCCTTACTATTTGAAGTGTACCCAATGAAAATTCCTTCATCACATTTTTCATCAAATTTTCCTAGTGCATCTCTAGTGTTTAAAATAAAACACTTACAACCAAAGACATGAAAATAAGATACATTAGGTTTTCTTTTAAAGTAAAGTTCATAAGGTGTCAATTTTAAAATAGGACGAAGCATAACACGATTAATGATATTACAAGAAGTATTAACCGCTTCAACACAAAATGAATTAGGCAACCCATATTCACAAAGCATAGTGCGTGCTAGCTCTTGAAGGGTTCTATTTTTCCTCTCCACTACACCATTTTGTTGTGGGGTGCGAGGAGCGGAAAATTCATGTTTAATTCCTAAATCATTACAAAAATAAGAAAATTTATCATTTTCAAATTCTCCTCCATGATCCGAGTGTATGCATTTAATTTTAAATCAATTTCATTTTGAATACGAATGCATAGTTTTGTAAATTCAAGAAATGCATCGGATTTGGAAGATAGAAATAAAGTCCAACAAAATCTAAAATAATCATCAATTATTACAAAAGTATATCTTCTACCTCCTAGACATGAAGTGCTAACCGGTCCAAATAGATCCATATGAATTAATTGAAGAGGTCTAGTAGTAGAAATTACATTTTTCCTTTTAAAAGAATTTTTTGAAAACTTTCCTTTTTGGGAAGGTGTACAAAGAGAAGATAAATTATCATTAAGCATATGTAAACCTATAATAAATTTATCTTTTGATAATTTCAAAATAATCCTGGTGCTAGAGTGACAAAGGCGCCTATGCCAAAGTTCTAATTCTTCATTTTTAGAAATAAAGCATTTTAAAGAAGAATTTGAAAGATCATTAAAGGCAATCATATAAACATTATGCATCCTAGGTGTGGTGAGTACGACATCATTTGTTTAAGATTTTATAAATTTGCAAAGATTTGTAGATGATTCAAATAATACATTTAAGCCTATATCACATAATTGACCAATTAAAATTAATTTATGTTTTAAGCCATCTACAAATAAAACATTTGAGATTGAAAAAGAATCGTTACCCACTGTGCCGATGCTCATGATCCTTCCATTTTCGTTGTCACCAAATGTCACCATCCCTCCTTTCTTCATCTCAAGGCTAAGGAACTTTGCTTTGTTTCTCGTCATGTGTTCGGAGCATCCCGAGACCAAATACCACACGTCTTTTTTGTCCTTAGCCTGCCAACATACCTAGAAAGGAGATGAGAGTAAAGATCCGGATACCCAAGAGGTTCCTCCCAAAGAATAGGTGGAAACCTTAGGCACCCAGATTTGCTTTATAGCACTACCGCCCTTTTTCTTACAAGAGTTTGAGGTGTGTCCAAATAAATGACATTTGGCACATGATATAAAAGGGGATGAGACCCTTTTTGAAGTTTTGATAAACTCTTGCTGGAAAATGAGGTAACATTTGAATTATTGAATTCATTATTAACAGAATTAATGTTTCTGGAATTATAGCTAACGCCGGCATTAGGAGTTAACGCCTGGCGATAGCTTCTAGAGGCATATCCAAGGCCATATTTGGCACTTCCATGGCATCGGTTGGCCAAGATCATGTCCAGAGATCTTTGCCCAACTCCAAACTTCTTAATAACTATATTTAAATCATGAATACGAGTTTTGAGAGTGGTGTTTTCCGTTACCAACATAACGCACTGATTCACAAAACTCTTCTTTCCTTCCTCTATTTGAGAAAGAGAGGTTTTTAAAGTTCTTTCTAATTCCCCCTTTTCCTTAGTAAGAATTTCAATATTGGATTGGGATTTAAAAAGAGCTTCTTCAAGTTCTTTCACTCTTGCCAAGGAGTAATTGCACTCTTCGCAAGATACCTTCTCTTTACTTAATTGTTTAGATAATTTTTTGTTTTCTTTTAATAAAAGTTTATTTTCAGAATTTAGAAGATCAATATCTTTTAAACTTTTATCAAAAAATTTGCATGTTTGTAAATATGCAATATATAAATCATCATAAGTAGTAGGGAAAGTTACCTCAATGTCGCTTTGGACACTGCTTTCATCCTCGGATGTTTTGTTACTTTTTCCCATAAGCCACATATTTGCCTCTTCTTCATCGCTAGTGGATGAGTCGCTTGAATCCTCGAAGGAGGAGTCATCCCATGTAGCTGCTATTAGGACCTTCTTTTTCTCTTTTCCCATGTGCCGCTTTTCTTTACGCTCTTTCAGATATTTCGGGCACTGGCTCCGAATGTGTCCGGTCTTTCTACAATGATAGTACTCCGGTGGTGGTGAGTCATCATCGTCATCGTCGCTACTTCTTCCTTTCTTCGATGAAGGTCCCTTCTTGATGAAGTATTTCCGAAAGATATTTCTCCTTTCCGGATTCTTCATGAACCTTTTGAACTTCTTCATAAAGAGACTCTCCTCGTCCTCTTCATCATCATCTTGGTCAACCTCCTTCTTTGACTTCAATGCGAAGGCCTTCTTCATTGGATCCATGTTGTACTCTTGTTGTTGAATCTTGAGTTAAACCTCATGGGTCTTGAGGTTCCCAATGAGGCTCTCAATTTGGAGATTCTTTAAATCGTGCGACTATGAGATAGCCATCACCTTTGGATTGAACTTTGGAGGGAGAGACTGTAGAATTTTTCTCACCAAGTCGTCGTTCGAGAACACTTTTCCAAGTACCTTTGAGTCGTTGATGATCTTGGTAAATCTTGTGTACATTGAATCAATGTCTTCATCCGCCTCCATCCGGAATTTCTCGTATTCGGATTCAAGTTGGAAAAGCTTTAAATCCTTGACCTGCGAAGTACCTTCATGAGTGAGTTCTAATAAATTCCATATATCATAAGCAGTTTTGCAAGCACAAGTTCTATTAAATTCCGTTCTATCCAAAGCACAAAATAAAGCATTCATAGCTTTAGCGTTATTTTTACATCTTAACTTGTCATTATCATCCCATCTATCTCTTGGTTTTTCCATAGTAATTTCTCCAACAACAATTGTTGGTGGAGAGTAACTTTGTTCTACCATACCCCACACATCATTATCTAAAGAAATTAAGAAACAACGCATTCTTGTTTTCCAATAGTTATAATCAGTCCCGGTAAATAGTGGAGGTCTACTAATTCCTTGACCCTCAACGTAAGCATGATTATGATGCTCCATTATTCCCGAGTGTGAAACCATTTTGGAATAACCATGCTCTGATACCAAATGTTGGATCTGATGGCACCCTTAGAGGGGGGGGGGGGGGTGAATAAGGGGTTTATTGTTTTTGAGATCAACTTACAAATTTAAAATAACATAAAACTTTTTGGCTCTATCGCTAACGTCAGGCGTTAAGAGTCAACGCCAGGCGTTATCTCTCCAGAAAATATTTTTACAGAAATATTCAAAATGATTTTCTTTATGAAATACAATTCCAGAGAAAATAGATATAATGAAAAAGAATTTTATATTTCACAAAAAATGATTACAAGGTTAAAATTTCAATAATGCTTGAAATTAGAGGCGACAACTTAAAAATGACTTTTTGTTCCTTCACCGGTCCTTCTCCCAAGGACCGGTTGACTATACCCTACCTATCTCCAGATAAGGCCTCTAGTCACCCGCTAGATCTACCCTAGACCTAGTCGCCACGCACAAGGCGGCAAATTTCCACCTAAACCGAACCCGGCCTAGTCATCACACGCAAGGCTGCAAATTCACTATCGTTACAAGAAAAAATGAAAAGATAAAGTAAAAATTCAGAATATAAGACTCCCTAGATTGAATAGCGCTGAAGAAAGCTATTCAGGGGCTCCCGTCTGTTCGAGCAATCTCAGGGGATCCCATCTGGCTTGTCTGTTCGCGCGGTCTGGCGGTCTCAAGTTGTAAGATCGCAGCAGCTTGTTTTCCTTTTTGTTTTGTGCTTCTCCCCTCCGTGATTCTTATAAATCATGTCTCGCCGTGTATACCTCGCTTGGTAAAGAGATAGTGAATATCATAGCATTATTCGGTCTTCCTATTGTCATTGTTGTGCTAAAATTGTGGAAGGTTTTGTGAAGTGTTTCCACATTTTTTACGTCATCTCCGGACCTCAAGTTTCTAACATGGTATCAGAGGTAGGTTGCTGAGGTTGCTGAGCAGTAATGGCTTATACTTCTCTCGTGTTCCGCAAGTTGGTTAACAATCAATGGGATAGAAATGGAAGGAGGATATGCTAGAGCTCCTTACATAGACTAACTTCAAGAAGTGGAAGTCTTGCATGGAGAGCTATCTTCTTGGCGAGGATTTGCGGGAGGTAGTAGGAAGAGAAGCAAGACAAGTTGTTGTTCCTACTGAAGGGAATGCTGAGCTCGTGAAGGCTTGTAGGAGTACGAATGCTAAAGCGGAGTTCACTCTCAAGAAAGCTATCATTCTGGAGTTGTTTGATCACATCATCGGGTGTGGATCAGCTGCTGAGATTTGGACAGCCTTGGATGACTTGTTTAATAAGAAGAATGTAGTTAGGCTACAGTTCTTGGAGAATGAGTTGGAGAAAGCAACTCAGGGGGATTTGTCTATCTCAACGTTCTTCTTGAAGATGAAGAACCTCTGCGCAGAGATATCAGCATTAGACCCGGATGAGCTATCTCGGAAGCTAAGCTGAAGAGGCACATAATCCGCGGCTTGCGGAGGGAGTATGTGGCCTTTGTTACTTCTGTTCAAGGCTGGGCGAATCAGCCTTCGTTGTTGGAGCTGGAGAACTTACTTGATTCGCAGGAAAGTTTGGCTAAGCAAATGGCTGGGATGTCTGTCTCTGGGGGAGAAGGTGAGGTTCTATTTTCTGGAAAGAAGAAGAGATGGGACAAGAAGAAGACATCTGGAGATGATGGTCCATCTACTTCATATCAGCAGGAGAGGAGCTATGCTCCTAAGCGTGATGGGATGAAGCAGGAAGGACCTAGATGCTTCAGGTGCAACAAGCTTTGTCATTTCAAAAGAGACAGCAAAGTCAATCTTCAGCCAGGGCATGCTGCAGGAAAGGAGGAGGCTGGTTCAAATTTTGAAGGTAGTTGGGGTTATGGAGGTGCATTCATGACGGGCACGTGTGTTCGGGCTATGACTTCCATCAACTACCAGGATGGTTGGATAGTGTACTCTGGGTGTGGTCATCACCTCACCGGGGATGAGTCAAAATTCTCCTCATTGCAGGCATATATAGGTAATGACGCTATCATTACAGCTGATGATATTGTTCATGTAGTAGAGAAGGAGGGTGTGGTTTCATTGAACGATGATAGAGGTACTCTTACATTGAATAGTGTTTATCATGTTCTGGGGATGAAGAAGAACCTCTTCTCGGTGACCAATGTGGTGGATGCTTGCTATCATGTTCTGTTCGGTCCAACAGAAGTGAAATTTCTCCGAAATGTTTCAGCGGTGAAAGCTGAGGTCACTAATGTTGGGAGATGGGTGAAAGACTTGTTTGTTCTTTCAACAAGTTCTTATGTTGATAAGATGAGGGCTAACGACAACGCTGCTATATGAAACGAAAGACTTGGGCGGTGTGTACAAGGCCCGGGAACGAATTCACCGCCGTATGGCTGACCGGCGATTACTAGCGATTCCGGCTTCATGCAGGCGAGTTGCAGCCTGCAATCCGAACTGAGGACGGGTTTTGGAGTTAGCTCACCCTCGCGGGATCGCGACCCTTTGTCCCAGCCATTGTAGCACGTGTGTCGCCCAGGGCATAAGGGGCATGATGACTTGACGTCATCCTCACCTTCCTCCGGCTTATCACCGGCAGTCTGTTCAGACCTCGCAACCGGACTAAAAAAAAAAGGGAAATAGGTCTTTTATAAATAAAACAATTTTTCCTTCAGACTTCTTTTGAACGAAAGAAAACTATTTCTCTATATTTTATTGAGTCATTACATTCATTGAATGAAGTGATGATCAAATGGTTTTTACTCAGAGAACCTTTGAGTTTAGCTTCGGCTTTCTTAAATCATCGTGGTTCTAGTATGAATCTGAGGTTTCAATTGATTCATAGGGTCTCAACAAGAGAAGTGAAAGATTTGCCTAGCTTGTCATCTTTCGGGGATGGTCACGTTTGTGCAGGTTGTCAGTTTGGTAAAGCTCAGCGCTTTCCATTTGACAAATCACATTGCAGATGTAAAAGACCATTGGAGTGTATCCATGGAGATCTGTTTGGACCTACCAACACTGCCAGTCTTGGAGGTAGCAGTTATATGCTGATTTTGGTTGATGACTTCACCAAATATACTTGGGTATATTTTCTGAAGGGGAAGTCGGAGGCGATCGAGAGGTCTGTGGAGTTCAAGAAGCTGGTGGAAGGTCAGCTAAACCTGCGGGTGAAGAAGTTCAGAACTGAGAATGGAGGGGAGTTCACCTCCAAGCCGTTCTTTAACTTCTGTAGGAAGCATGACATCCAAAGGGAGCTTTCTTGAGCTCACACTACACAACAGAACGGAGTTGCAGAGCAGAAGATCCGTCACTTGACAGATACCTGCAAATGTTGGCTTCATGCCAAGAGTATCCCAAAGTCCTTCTGGGCAGAGTGAATGTCTTGTGCGATCTATGTTACCAACCGGATGCCTCTCAGTCCCATCAACATGAAGATCCCTCATGAGTTGATGTTCAAGGAGAAGCCAAGCGTGGAACACTTTCGAGTGTTTGTTTCTACCTGCTATATGCATGTTCTGGATGCCCTTCGAACGAAGGTGGATGCTAAGGCAAGGAAACTAGTCTTCGTCGGTTATGATGACCGGAAGAAAGGGTGGAGATGCATGGATCCCGAGACATGGAGATTTGTGGTCTCTATGGATGTGGTATTTGACGAGCTGACGTCATACCAAGGTAGTTCTACTGTTGAGATACAAGGAAGCAAGGTAGATGGTGGACCAAAGGAAGTTGCAAGGGAAGCTCTAGTGGAGTTGCCTGTTTCTCCAGGTGCTCCAGGTATTTCTAGCTCTGGGTCAGGTGCTTCAGGTTCTGGAAGCAGGGGGAGCGATGCTACATGTTTACCTGAAAGGAGAACTAGTACAGAAGCTGCAGTGGAAGAGGTGGTTCAGAGTCAAGCTCTGAGGAGGTCCAAGAGGACCATTATTCCACCGGATCGGTATACGGGCGGGAACTTGGTGAGCTTTGTCTCATGTTTCTTCGCAGGTCCCCTGGATGAGAGAGAGCCATCTTGTTATGAAAATGCCGTTGGAGTCAAGGAGTGGGAAGGATCCATGGATGAAGAGATGGCTGCCCTCAGGAAGAATGAGACTTGGGACTTGGTGCCTAAGGTTGAGGGAGTTACTCCGGTGACTTGCAAGTGGGTTTTCAAACTGAAGAAGAAGGCTGATGGAAGTATTGAGCGGTACAAGGCTCGCCTTGTAGCTCGAGGTTTCTCTCAGAAGTATGGGGAGGATTATGAAGAGACATTTAGACCCGTTGCCAAGATGACTTTGGTCCGGGTGGTGATCGCATTGGCAGCTTGCCAAGGGTGGAAGATTTGGCAACTCAATGTGAAGAACGCTTTCTTATATGGCGAGATTGACAAGGATATCTTCATGGATCAGCCACATGGTTATGTATCTGAAGAGAACCCAAGATTTGTTTGCAAGCTCAAGAAGGCTCTTTACGGCTTGAAGCAAGCTCCTCGGGCGTGGTACGAGAAGATCGCAGAATACCTCCAGTTCTGTGGATACTTTGCTTCTGATTCAGATTCAAGCTTATTCGTAAAGAAGACCGGGGAGCTTCAGGTCTTGGTGCTGATGTATGTTGATGAAATGATCGTCACGGGAAATTCTGAAGTGGAGGTAGCTAGGCTTCCTGCTGAGCTAGCTATCAGATTTGAGATGAAGGATTTGGGTGAGCTCCACCATTTCCTTGGGCTCAAAGTGGAGAGGAAAGAGAGCGGTATGGTCATTTCCTAAAAAGACTATGCAGATCGAATCGTGAAGAGATTGGGCATGGAAGGGGGGAAGAGTATCTCTACTCCACTGGAGGTTGGAGTTCATCTTCGGCGAGATGAAGGAAAGGTTCTTACCAATCCTTTGGTGTTCCGGGCTTTGGTCAGAAGCTTGATATACTTGACGATCATGAGGCCAGATATTGCTTATGCAGTTGGCAGGGTGAGTCGATTTATGGCAGAGCCTCGGAAGCCTCATCTTGTGGTGGCTAGGAGTATATTGAAGTATGTCAAATCCACCTCGGATTTGGGTCTCTTATACGGGAGAGATTTGGGCTTTTGCTTGCACGGGTACATGGATGCTGATTATGGATGAGATTCGGATGATCGGAGATCGATGTCTGGATATGTCTTTATGACAGGTTCAACAGCTATATCATGGTGCAGCAAGAAGCAGGATTCTGTGTCTGTCTCTACCACGGAAGCGAAGTACAAAGCTTTGGCTTTGGCTGCTCTAGAAGCCATCTAGCTTAGGAGGCTTGTGGAGGACATTCATAGGGAGGTGCGAGGTCCTACTCTGCTACGTGGTGACAATGAGAGTGCTCTCAAACTGGTGAACAATCCAGTCTGTCATACGCGTACGAAGCACATAGAGATTCATCACCATTTCATTCGTGATAAGGTGTTGGAGGGATCTCTGATTGTGGAGCATGTGCAGAGCAAGGAGAACGTTGCTGACATATTTACTCACCCGTTGGCAAAGGGACCATTTGGTCGGCTGCGAAGTTTGCTTGGGCTGACTTCCACTTCTCACTTCAAGGGGGAGTGTTAAATTTTTGAAGTGGAAGTGGATTAGTGCTGGGCGGTCTGCATGTTGGAGACCGCAGAGACCGCGCAGTATGCGCTGGTGCTCTGGCCGGTGCTATCTCAGTTTGTCTGGGCTATCTGATCTGGGAGATTACTGTTTCCAAGCAGCTCGCACGGGTTTGTTCTAGCGACTTGTTCAAGTCGGCCAGATGTTATAGTAGGTCTGCCTTCTTGCAGTGATCGAGCAGTCTGACGACTGTTCTAGTTGGTCTGGTTACTGAAGGAGTTCTTTGATTTTTCAATAAGACCGGGCGGTCTGCTTTTCGGAGACCGCGGTAACCTGGCAGTTTCTGATAACCGTATGGTTCAATAAAGGGAGCTGTTAGCTTTGCTGAGCTCGGGCGGTCTGGTTTGTGAGATCGCTCGCAATATGATGGGCGATTATTGTATCCCGATTTGTGCAGTGACGACATCCATCTTCTCGCCTATAAATAGGGGTGCAGGGCCCATCATTAATAACGAGAACTGTAAGAGCCAAAAGTTGGCTTGATTATGCCGGTCTCAATTTGAGGTCGCGCGGTCTAAGATTTTGACTGATCAGTTTGTTTGTTCGCAGGTTAGTGGCTAGCAGCTAGCGGTCAGCTTGTCTCCTTCTTCCAGCTTTGAATAAACCAGTCCAGGCGGACTGTGTTTAGGTGTTCTTGGTCTGGTGCAGCGGACTCAGTTGATCAGGCGATCTTAAGTGGCCAGGCGATCTTGATTTGCGGTCTATCGCAGGTAGCAGTTTCCTTGTTCAGAGTTCGCAGGTTCTTCTGTGATCAAGACCGTGAGGTCTGGGCGATCAAGAAGTACGAACTGTTTGTTTTTCAGCAGAGGAATAAAGCAGCAGGTCGGCGGTCTGTGGTTGCGGTCTGGCAGGTGCAACTTGTGCTCTGTTCACGCGGTCTCAGGGGCTCTCATCTGGCTTGTCTGTTCGCGCGGTCTGGCAGTCTCAAGTAGTCAGATCGCAGCAGCTTGTTTACCTTTGTTTTTTGTGCTTCTCTCCTCCGTGATTCTTATAAATCATGTCTCGCCATGTATACCTCGCTTTGTAAATAGATAGTTAATATCATAGCACTATTCGGTCTTCCCATTGTCATTGTTGTGCTACACTTGTGGATGGTTTTGTGAAGTGATTCCGCATTTTTTACTTCATCTCCGGACCTCAAGTTTTGTAACAAAATCACTGCAACTTATGGTTTAGATCAACGCACCATCGATACAACTTATTATTTGGCGTGCAAAGTTGTGTCAAGATTGCTTCTAGAAGCAATTCTGCGTGCGCTGTTGTATCGACGTTGCGTCGACTAGTATTTGATGGAACTTTGAGATTTCAGCAGTTCTTAAGTCGACGTAATTCTGTTGACGTTGCGCCGATTTTCAATGGACGCTACCTCGACTTTGAGTAGCGACCATTGAGTCGACGTGTGTGTCGATATGAACTTGACGTTGCATCGAGATCTATTCAAATTATCCAAACTAAGTGCTTCTTGATGCTGGCGTCGAGTAGAAGTTGATGGTACGTCGACTTATATTCGACGTACCTCTGAATGAACAGATCTATTTCCTTAGAAAATTCTTGTTGTTAATCCGAGCAATTATAATTTTTGAAAATAGACTATAGTATAAATTTAATAAACATTAAGGAAGATTCAAGGCAGAAATTACTCCCTTGTATGAATTTTATTCCTTATTCAAGACCTACATCATTCTTCCCACTCAATTTTCTCCTGAGTGGGACCCTACCTAACCCTGCACAAGTAATTTAAACATTAAAAGGAACACAGGTTATCTTGGGCCCTTTGCTTTTACCATTGTAGGGTTCAATGAAGGAATAGAAGGGTATTTCATGATACCCTTCTGGATGATAAGGAATGGGTTTCTCAAACCTATTATTTTGATACTTGTAATGAGTGTAAAATGTATCTAAATAAATTTGATCAGCAGAGTGTTTTATTATTCTAGGTTATGCTTTAACCTTTTGGTTGTTGTTATTTGCCTTCTCTACATTATTCTTTCCTAGGGGTCTTTCTTTCCTATTCAGATTTACTTGATTGGGTTTATCTATCCTATCTGGTTTACTATTAACCTTACCCATGGATGATGCACTCTTCTCACTTTATTGGTACTCACTAGGTCTAACAAATGACACTGGATTTTTCCAGGAAGGTTTCCTAAGTGCTTCTGTGCTAGTGGAGGGCTCTGCTCCTAACCCTAGGTAAGTAAATCTCATCGAGAGATTTTCTGTGCTGCCTTTGAGCTTCTGATTACTCCCATTGAGTGAGTCCTCAAAGGCCTTTGCCTTTACTAGCTCTTCTTTTAAATTTATGTTTTCTTCTCTAAGTTTAATCAATTCTAACTCTATGTTATTAATTTCATTTGTTTGTTTTTGATTTATTAGGTGCATTTCATCTTTCTTAAGGTTCTCTAATTCAGTTCTAGCTGTGTCTAATTCATTGTCTACCCTAAGGTGATCAATGCAGAAATCTTTAAAGCATGATTTAAAATCTTCTGAACTAAAATCAAATTCATCAAAAATAGATACCTGTTCCTCTTCATCATCTGATGACATCCCTAGTGCCATCATGCAATCTGCTTCTGCTGCTGCTTCATTATCACTTTCAGATGATGAGGGGCTTAATTCTGCTTCAGAATATCTCCATGTTTCAGCAATGAACCCTTTGGATTTCTTCTTGTCCTTTTGATGGCGCAAATCGCACACACCGCTATAGGCTGTGGCGAGACTGCGGCACGAAACGACAGTATACCGATCGTTCAAGTAATATAAAATGAGGAGTAAATCCCGGAGTATCGATCTCGGAAGGAACACAGTAAGGTGGAGTTGACTATTGAGGAGGACTTGAGATTGAAGTCCTTAAGGTCGGATTGATTGCGGGAGGCTTGGTTTGGATTGCGGAAAACAAAATTAAATAGCTACGACTACTCCTATGCAGGCCTTGAGCGCACTGCTTCGCCAGGCAGGATGGAAGACTACACGGGCCGCAATGCACCGAATCGCTAGGCGGATGGACGAGTAGGCTAGCGGATGGAGTGGAGAGAGCGGCGGAATGAGGGTCGCAAGCTCCTCTTCGCAAAGCACACCACTAACAATTGTTAGGGCGACACAACACAACAAACAATCCACACCACAAGGCACACCTCAAATGAAAATATAACAAGATTACTCAATCACATAGACATGATTTCATACTAATGTTAACAAATAAAAGTATATTTCATCAAACATATAAGAAATCCAACTAAACTATCAACTAAAAGAGGAGGTGAGTGTGCGAAATCGACCGACTCCGAAGTCTTGTTGAGGATTCATGGAAGGAATCGCCGGGTTGTCAATCCGCGTCCAAACTCGGTCCTCAACTGCGTCCGGGGTTGAGAAGGTTGTCACTACCTTCCAGTGGACCCATCTTCTTCGTGTCACGAACCGGAGGAATGATCACACAAGCTGCTCGGATCTTGAAGAAGAAGGCTAGGTTGACTCCTTTCTTGAAGCTCTTGGATGAAGGAGATGGCCGAGAGGAAGCTCCGGCGAAGATTTGGCATTGAAAGCTTGCCTGGAGATCCTCCCTAAGGTGGGCGGTGAAGAAGGAGGCGAAACCCTGCAGAAAATGTGGAAAACGGCGGAGCTGGGCGGAGTCGGATGGTGGATCCCGACCTAAAATCGCGCATGTCTATTTATAGACGGAGCAGAATTAAACAACGCGCACGATCAGGCGCACGACCAATGGCCGTGTGCGAAGGAATGCCTCTGATCGTGCGCGAAGAACCTGTAGCTCGATCCAAATCTGCATAAAAGCGCACGGTCAGCGGCGCACGACCAGTGGTCGTGCGCGAAGAAGGCCAATGATCGTGCGCTGTCGCTCGATCAGGGAAGGGAATTAACGCACGACCAGTGGTCGTGCGCCTGGTCGTGCGAGAAGGAAAACGCACGATCAGAGGCTTTTTCGACCGAAAATCCCCCAGGACCCATCCCGAGTGTCGCACAACCCTTGGACCTGCATAAAAATATACTAAACCACAGAAATACATGAAATCACACCAAGATGGGGCATAAATGTGCACTAAGCAATGAAATGGGCAATGTGATCAAATAGAATTGAAAATAGGCCTAATGTGAAGTGCAAGTGCATGAAAACTAGCCCAGATGAGTCCGGAAATCACTATATAAACTGGACTCATCACACCCCCAGACTTACCTGTTTGCACATCCCGAGCAAACACATCCTAAGAAGGCGGGGAAAAATAAATAGCTAGCTTAAAATTACACCGAGGAGTACCATGCGAAGTCGCATACCCAAGTGCATAGAGAAATAGTGGATAAGGTTTCTAATTATACACATAGTTTATATGCTTCTAATGGAGTAAATAAATATTACAACTACTCATAAATGTGAATCACGGTGAATCAATCGGTCACGCATACGGGGAAAGTAAAATGCACGCTGAGATGAGCATTGCCCAGGCTAGGGTTCGGGACAAACTCCACTGAAATCCATCGGTGTCGGAGACCATAAGCTTGCCCGGTCACAT
The DNA here is from genome assembly GCA_033032865.1 of Dactylorhiza incarnata. NCBI lineage: Eukaryota > Viridiplantae > Streptophyta > Magnoliopsida > Asparagales > Orchidaceae > Dactylorhiza > Dactylorhiza incarnata. Next base: position 17,730,711 of record JAWHQI010000022.1, on the reverse strand, counting down.
TCTCTCCACAGCACTAGATTAGTTCATAGCGTGAGTCGGTAGGACTTAAGGTTTTTCATGAGGCTTGGGTTACGGTGAGGTAAACAATGATAAACAGGACGGCTTAAAGCACCCAACCCAAATGAGCTTAAATAATAACTCTATCCCCGCAGCTACAAAAACACGTGGATGCACCACACCCCCAGACTTGGACCTGAACGCATGGGTATGTGCACCGCCTACTCCAAAATACATATCTCAAATAGATTTTCAATTAAACTCATTCTCATTTTCCTTTTCTTTTCTTCTCATTTCATTTCTTTTTCTAATTATATATTTTTTTAAATTCAGCAAATGTTCAAGGGAGTACAACCACATCTCCAAATTTAACATCACCACATCAACATTCCAAAATACAAATGTGAAAACAGCTAAAGCTCATCTTTGGGTATGTGACTAGGATCGGCTTTTTGGTTTTGGTGGAATAAAATATGGAGCTGAATCAAAGGGATGGGGTAGGCACAAATGGGCTAACGAGGATAAGATATTAGGATTGGCACAAAGGCTCAACCGGGCCAAAATGATGGCCTACGTCATTCTTGCGCAACAGAATTATCCTATGCCAATGCTTCAAGAATCGCTTGGGGCGAGTTCTTAGTCACCGAGAAAGGTTATCCTTCCTCCCGACACAAGCAATACATGTCTAGCGATAATTTACACACACCCATATGCTACCTTTTGATTCAAACCGGATTCACCATTTGAGTAGAGCAAACATTATTTACACTATTAGAAATGTATAAGACTAATAGTATAAAAAGGAATTTAATCTACACAAATCTCTATGCTCACAAAAGCATTAGACTAGGAACACCGGAGTCAACATATTACTCCACTATATAATTTAAAAGCCAGCACAATGATTTGCCCGAACCTTGCTTAAGAAATGAGTTTAACTCGCGGCACGCAAACAACTAAGCACACGCTCAAGTGGGTGCAAGTGGTGTGTGATGCAATGATCTAAACAAAATAAATCAATAAGAGCTTCTAGTATGCATATGCAGTGTGCACGTCCATTGGGTAACATATACTAGCTCTCCCCCAGACTTAAACTATGCATTAAGATATTCTAAAACAAAGTTGGGGGAAGAGGGTACCCAATGCTCAGCAAGTGAGCATACCAGAAGACGTGTGTAGAACAAGACCAAGCCGCACCTCCGCCATACGAAGAATCGCGACCACCGCCTTCCATAGGAAAGACCTGCAGGGGTGAGCTCCGCAAAAACAAAAAGAAATAGAAAAACTAAAACTAAATTGAAATTTAACTAACTATTCTACTTAACAAAAAATACAATGCAAGAAAAATAAGATAAATACTGGGGTTATTGTCTTCCCAGCACGACTTATTCAAAACTTTACGAGTTCTAGCTAATGGGCCTATGGAATAGAAAATGCACAGGTAACTGTTCCATTATCCGTTTCGGTGGCCGGTACCGATATGGCGATAAAACAGTCACCACTCTACCTGTATAATAATACCTGCAACGCACAGGTTGAGGAAACAGAATGTAAGAGGAGGAGGAGGAATAAGCCTCACTCATCTCACACAAAAAATCCTTGCCAAGCAAGGTGTCATCCACAGCAGGTCCGCAGGAGGAGAAGGCAATGAATGAGGCTTCCTCTATGGAGGGGGGATCAACCTCCTCACATGAGAGGATACACTCATCATTGACTTGAGCAGAATGCTCCAAGTCCTCCTAAAGTACCTGCGAAGACTCAACCTGCACAGTCTCAGATATAGCAGAAGGGGGGTCAAGAAATAAAAGAGAAGAAGAACATAAATAAAAATCAAGCGGGGGAGTGGTCCCGGACTCACTCCCAAAAGGTTGGGAAAGTAAAATAATGTTTGCATTGTCATCAATGCTACAAGGTTCGGCGGGATCAACAAGGGCCATGCCTAGGATTTGGACTTCCTCCATCGGTGCTGAGGAAAGCTCCTCTTCACCTAGAAGGTTGTCCTCCTCCATAGGAGTAGGCACAATACATAGATCGCCAGCTTCATCTTGCGACACATCATCAACAATGTCTTCGGAGACGAGCGTAGTAGAATGCACAACAGGGGAAGGAATGGTGCTTGGATAAAAGTCAAGCACTGATTCCTCACAAAGAATCAAATCTACGCTAGGTGATGGATGCACATGGGAGATAGGCTCGGCCATGTCAGAGCCTAGATCAGCCACGCATCTGGTGACTGTGTCCACATCATACCCTTCACAAGATGAAGGTGACACAGACACATAACCGGATGTTGAAGGTGTGCTGCCAGAAGTAGGACTCGGGACGATCCGGATATCCGGCTCATCATCCTCGTCCAATTGGCGAAGATACTCGGCACAGTCCTTCAGGGCGTGATCCATGCTTTGACAGAACAAGCACCGTTTTATACTACTCCTTGGTCCTTGAGGGGCCGGGGAGGAATATAAAAATGGTGTATGCGGCGAGGACGAGTGGCCATAAGACTTGGGCACAGGGCATGAAGAACCATAGGAAAATGGTGCTCCGTACACCAGGCCACGAGAATTATGCCCACCATCTTCCGTAGGGCATCTATCACTAGCGTGAGAAATATCTCCACATAAACGGAAACGAATATTAAATGCAGCCCACATTATATGGAGATAGCAAGATTCAAAATAAAGACACTATCGTGCAAACTGGTACACCTAACAGTAATTTACTAAACAACCTATTTAAAAACAGGAAAATAGAATAAAAAGAACTGAAATAAAAAAACGACGCAATTTACAAATGGAAGGGTTTCTCTCTCAGATTCTCCCTCTCCAGAAAACTCACACGTCTGTGTTCCCCGGCAACGGTGCCAAAAACTTGATGGCGCAAATCTCACACACCGCTATAGGCTGTGGCGAGACTGCGGCATGAAACGACAGTGTACCGATCGTTCAAGTAATATAAAACGTGGAGTAAATCTCCGAGTATCGATCTCGGAAGGAACACAGTAAGGTGGAGTTGACTATTGAGGAGGACTTGAGATTGAAGTCCTTAAGATCGGATGGATTGCGGGAGGCTTGGTTTGGATTGCGAAAAACAAAATAAAATAATTACGACTACTCCTATGCAGGCCTTGAGCGCACTGCTTCGCCAGGCGGGATGGAAGACTACACGGGCCGCAATGCACCAAATCGCTAGGCGGATGGACGAGTAGGCTAGCGGATGGAGTGGAGAGAGCGGCGGAATGAGGGTCGCAAGCTCCTCTTCGCAAAGCACACCACTAACAATTGTTAGGGCGGCACAAAACAACAAACAATCCACACCACAAGGCACACCTCAAATGAAAATATAATAAGATTACTCAATGACATAGACATGATTTCAAACTAATGTTAACAAATAAAAGTATATTTCATCAAACATATAAGAAATCCAACTAAACTATCAACTACAAGAGGAGGTGAGTGTGCGAAATCGACCGACTCCGAAGTCTTGTTGAGGATTCACGGAAGGAATCGCCGGGTTGTCAATCCGCGTCCAAACTCAGTCCTCAACTGCGTCCGGGGTAGAGAAGGTTGTCACTACCTTCCAGTGGACCCGTCTTCTTCGTGTCACGAACCGGAGGAATGATCACACAAGCTGCTCGGATCTTGAAGAAGAAGGCTAGGTTGACTCCTTTCTTGAAGCTCTTGGATGAAGGAGATGGCCGAGAGGAAGCTCCGGCGAAGATTAGGCGTTGAAAGCTTGCCCGGAGATCCTCCCTAAGGTGGGCGGTGAAGAAGGAGGCAAAACCCTACAGAAAATGTGGAAAACGGCGGAGCTGGGCGGAGTCGGATGGTGGATCCCGACCTAAAATTGCGCACGATCAGGCGCACGACCAATGGTCGTGCGCGAAGGAATGCCTCTGATCGTGCGCGAAGAACCTGTAGCTCGATCCAAATCTGCACAAAAGCGCACGGTCAGCGGCGCACGACCAGTGGTCATGAGCGAAGAAGGCCAATGATCGTTCGCCGTCGCTCGATCAGGGAAGGGAATTAACGCACGACCAGTGGTCGTGCGCCTGGTCGTGCGAGAAGGAAAACGCACGATCAGAGGCTTTTTCGACCGAAAATCCCCCAAGTCCCATCCCGAGTGTCGCACAACCCTTGGACCTGCATGAAAATATACTAGACCACAGAAATACATGAAATCACACCAAGATTGGGCATAAATGTGCACTAAGAAATGAAATGGGCAATGTGATCAAATAGAATTGAAAATAGGCCTAAAGTGAAGTGCAAGTGCTTGAAAACTAGCCCAGATGAGTCCGGAAATCACTATATAAACTTGACTCATCACCTTTCTTCTGAAGGACTACTTCTTCTTCTTCTCCTCTTTGTTGCTGCTTCTTTCCCTTTGCTCTTGTGGGCACTTAGGAGCAATGTGCCCTGGCTTGTTGCAAAGGAAGCATATAATCTCCTTCTTTGGAGTTTTATCATACCTGTGCCTTGAATCTCTTTCTCTTCTCCTTGTGTCTTCAGTCTTGACCCATTTCTTGAATCTCTGATATCTATTTTTACGGTTTTGAAATTTTAGTGAAGGGTTGAGATTTTCTCCAAAACTATATCTGATAAAGGCAAGTGTACCTTATCGTCTATAGTATAGGATATTAAGAAATACCAAGGTCGTATTCCACGGGGCGCGTTGAATACTTCTACTTTGAGGAAAGTCACTATTATCTTATCTAATGATATTTTGGGGTTTTGGTTCTTAGCTAAAAAAGAGAAATTGCAAGCTAAATTAAGGGTTTAGATGATGATAAAAGAGGCTAGTACTCAATCAAAAGTCACCTTGGAGTGAGAAAAGACAAGTAGAAAGAAATTAAATCTAATTCCGTTTAAATTGAACTACTTGACCGTGGAGGTTCCCGAAGCTCGAACATGCCTCTCTCGAGGTTAATGCCCAACTAAGATTAGGAAAAATCAACCGGACTCTCGTCCTATAATCGATTACCTAAAACTTGCTTTACGAGGTGAACCCCACTATTGGATTTGACTCCAATCCGGGAGATTTACGTCATCCTCTCTCGAGGGGTGCGTGCAACTCTCTTTACCCTTGAGTGATCGATTCATACTTTGAGCCTCTCGGCTAACTAAATATGAAAACTTAAGCGAAAACCATATATCGAAAGTATGGCCTCACTAATTAAAAATCAAGGATAATTCAAGTGTTTATAAAAACGGAAAAAGAAAACTTTAGAAAATCATAACTTGTCTAACTCATCCTCGGATCATTTTGATCGAGTACTAATGAGGATTAGTTAATCATGGTGGAGGGGGAAGAGGAAAAAAATAAAAATGCATATTAAGAAACTTTAGCTAAGGAGGAGACAAAATAAAGAGAACAAACTATTTTTTATTTAAATGAAAAACTATTACAAGACTTAAGAAAGGAAATTGCAAGCTAGGAAAAACAAGATTACAAGCTTAAACTAGACTATTGCACTAAAGGAAAGCTAATACATTGCATTAGAAAAGGAAGAGAGCATGAAAATAAAGAGACATGAACATGAACATGAAAAAGGAAAACTACTCAAGATTGGCTCCAGCAGCACCTTCCCCACTCCAAAATTCTCAACCTTGAACTCAAGGAGAGCCTCTGAATTTATAGGCAAAAATTTCATGTTACACGCCCTCGGTCACGGGCGTGACCTAGGGCGTGTAATCTCTGCAGCATCGGATCCGGTCGCGGCGTGGGCTTGGCGTGACGGCGGGAGAAAATCGCACATGTCACGGGCGTGACAATTGGGTCACGGGCGTGACTCAGGAAGGCTTCATTTAATGCGGCATGGGCTAGCCAGACGCCGCGGCGGCGTGCTTGGATCACGCGGGAAGGTCACGGGCGTGACTTTGGGTCACGGGCGTGACTCAAGTTGACTTCTCAACGGCAGCTTCTCGTCTCGACGGCGGCTCCACGTGGCAGATGCTGAAATTACACGCCCCCGGTCACGGGCGTGACTTTGGGTCACGGGCGTGACCTGGGGCGTGATTGGGTGTGGACTAGCTCAACAGCACGGCTGCGACTCTGGAATGATCTTCAGGTTACACGCCCTTGGTCACGGGCGTGACCGAGGGCGTGACATGTGATTTTTCCCGATTTGTCCCAGAAATCTGCAAATATTAAAATTAGGCTAAGTTAGAATCAAAATTACAAAAAGAACTACTTATAACCTAAAATTGACATAAAAAGGAAAATTCAAATTAAATAATTACAAAATTTTCTATTAAAAACTTATATAAAAACTACTTTATCAAAAACCCCCATACTTGAGGTTTTGCTATTCCAGAGCAAAAGTGTGAGACATAATTTATAAGACATCCTTAAAAAAATTTTAATTTAAAACTAAAATTTCATTTAACCAAAAGTTAAGTTAAGAGTAAATTCAAGGGGGAGTTAAGTCCTAAATTATGATGATGATTTGAAAAGAGGGAAAAAATGTTTAGGCAATAACTTCTCAAGAAAATTAAGTAGTTTGACAAAATTGTAGAAATTATAAAACTAAATTAAATTAAAATTATAAGAACTCTATCTTAAAAGAATCTTAAGGAAAAGTAAATTACTAAATATTGCTCTCTCCATAATTTTCAACTAAAACTAGAACAATGATAATTGGCTAAGGGTGATTTCATAGAATTTGGCATAAGAAGAGAAATTTTTGAATGGAGGAAATGGAATTTATCATGAAATTTCCCTTTTTTTTTTCTTTTCTCTTTTTTTTCTCTTCTAATAAAAACCCAAAATGTATATGGTTTAGGAGTAATGAATTTTATCCTCTTACTCCATGCCATATAATCTTTTCAAATATTTTGGGTGCATATGTTTTAGGGAATAATGAATTTTATCCTCTTATTCCCATGACATATGATCTTTTAATACACATTTTTTTTTTATGCCATCAAAGGGGGTAGGGTAGGGGAAAAATAAATCTAGCTAGTTTTAAATCATATTGAGAGCAAATTCTAGTAAAATTAAAATTCCTAAGATCTAAGAAGTTAGAAGAAAGTATAATTGAAATCTAAAGAGGTTTAGGAAATTTACTACAAAATGAAGCCATTTAAAAATAAAAAGAGAAGTCATGCTAACAAAATTCTCTAATCAATTTAAAATCATAAGATGATTCTTAAATCAAGATTACCTCAAATTTAAAATTAACAAACTATGATAAGCAAAATTTTAGCCAATTAAAAACTTAAACATGCTTATAAACATTCTCAACTAGATTTCTAAGAAATCACAAAAACAACAAGGAGGGAAATAAGAATTTTTTGAATTTTTGATATTATCTTTTTTTGAATTTTTCTCATTAAAAACTATTTACAAAGAAAGGAAACTAGATTTAAAACTTAACAAATTTTTTTGCAAGTCTTGGACTTCCCAAGGGCTACCCGGTGAAGGGTTCGCAAGGTACTAGGAGGTGTGATGGGATAAAATCCCAAACGTCCCTTTCCAAGATTTAAATTTTTCTGTTTTCTATTTTTTTTTTTTTTTTTTGAGTTTTGGGTTTTACAAGTGCTAAAATAGAAGAAAAACATAAGAAAATATATATATATTTTTTTTTTTTTTTGAAAATTTTCTAATTTAACAACTATTTACAAGAATTTACAAAGGGCTATTCACACCCCCATACTTAAAGTTAAACATTGTCCCCAATGTTTAAAAATAAGTATGAAGTAGGAAAAGATAAAAAAAAATGCAAAAACGAAAGAAGAGAAGGAAAAAGGGCTTCCCTGATTTTTTTGAAGCTTTTGTGGGGAAGCCGCGATTACCTGCAAAAGTTGTTAAAGCAGAAAAGAAGAGACAAGAGAAAATAACAAAAGATAACTTTGGAGTGCCTCCCAAAAGCGCTTTGTTTAAGGTCGCGTAGCTTGACCCACTTGCCGATTATGTTATATGATGAAGAAAAATCGCATCACTCTTGTCATTAGGTACGTCTCCCGGAAGATACAATTTAAGGCGGTGCCCGTTAACTTTGAAGGAGCCTTTTTCCGGGTGGGAAATTAGGATTGTCCCATAGGACCAAACCTCTTTAACAATAAAGGGTCCGGACCATCGGGATTTTAATTTTCCCGGAAAAAGGCGAAGGCGAGAATTATAAAGGAGGACGAGATCGCCCGGCGAAAAAGTTTTCGGAAATTTTATATGTTTATCGTGATAAAACTTTGTTCGCTGCTTATATAATTTATTGCTCTCATACGCATTCGCTCGCCATTCATCTAACTCGTTTATTTGAAACTTCCTTTGTTCACCCGCTAAAGTGGAATCGAGATTTAAAAATTTAAGCGCCCAAAATGCGCGGTGTTCTAATTCGACCGGAAGGTGGCAAGCCTTGCCATAGACCATTCGATATGGTGTACAACCGATAGCGGTCTTGTACGCCGTACGATAGGCCCAAAGCGCGTCATCGAGCTTTATTGCCCAATCCTTCCGATTAATAGAAACCGTTTTCTCTAAAATTCGCTTTAATTCTCGATTAACCACTTCGACTTGGCCGCTCGTTTGTGGGTGATATGCAGTGGATAGTTTGTGCGTGACACCATATTTTGCTAAAGTTTTTGTGAATTGAGTATTGCAAAAATGGGTGCCCCGATCACTCACAATAGCGCGCGGAGTGCCAAATCGAGAAAATAATTTTTTTAAAAAGTTAACGACGACTCACGCATCGTTGGTGGGGAGAGCTTGCGCTTCCGCCCACCTTGACACGTAGTCGACCGCCACTAGAATATACTTATTTGAAAATGAAGGAGGGAGAGGACCAACGAAATCAATGCCCCAAAGATCGAAAATCTCGCATTCTAAGAAAATATTTTGGGGCATCTCATCCCGGCGAGAGATGTTGCCCGACCGCTGGCAGCTGTCGCAAGTACTCACAAGGGTGTGAGCATCTTTGAAGAGCGTGGGCCAATAAAAGCCTGCCTCCAGCGCCTTCCTCGCGGTTCGGTTCGAATGATAATGACCACCGGATGGTCCCTCGTGACAATGTCGTAAAATTTTAAGACCCTCCTTACTCGAGACGCATCGTCTCACCACTTGGTCTGCGCATACACGGAATAAAAAGGGATCCTCCCAAAAGTAATTCTTTAAATCAGAAAAGAATTTCTTCTTTTTCTGACTCGAGAATTCTTTTGGCAAGACCCGGGCTACTAAATAGTTAGCCAGATCTGCAAACCAGGGGGTAGACGACGTATTAATATCTTCGAGAGCGAGGAGGCGCTCTTCGGGAAATTTATCATCGATGTCAGATTCTATCAAAACTTCCGAGGCGGGGTTTTCTAAACGGGAGAGATGATCGGCCGCCAAGTTTTCGGCTCCTCTTTTGTCCCGGATCTCTAAGTCAAACTCCTGCAAGAGGAGGATCCATCGCAAAAGACGAGGCTTGGCGTCCGATTTGCTTAAAAGATACCTAAGTGCGGAGTGATCCGTGAAGACAATAACTTTTGAGAGGGTGATATATGACCTAAACTTATCGAAGGCAAAAACGATCGCTAGAAGCTCCTTTTCGGTTGTGGTGTAATTCGCTTGTGCCGACGTGAGTGTTTTGCTCGCATAATAAATAGGGTGGAAATACTTACTCACCCGTTGGCCTAAAACGGCACCAACCGCAATGTCACTCGCGTCGCACATGATTTCAAAAGGAAGCGACCAATCCGGCGCGACTAGAATCGGGGAGTTTATAAGTTTCTCTTTGATGAGTTTAAAAGCCAAATGGCATTCATCGCTAAAAATAAACGAGGATTCTTTTTCAAGAAGGTGGGTTAACGGCTTTGTGATTTTTGAAAAATTCTGTATAAAGCGCCGATAAAACCCCGCGTGGCCTAGGAAACTACGAATAGCTTTTACGTTTGTTGGAGGGGGAAGTTTTTCAATCACTTCGATCTTGGCCTTATCGACCTCGATCCCCATGCCCGAAATTTTATGACCAAGGACTAGCCCTTCCTTGACCATAAAATGGCATTTCTCCCAATTAAGTGCTAAATTCGTTTCCTCGCATCGCTGCAACACGCGCTCAAGATTTTTTAAACAATTTTTAAATGAATTTCCGAACACGGAAAAGTCGTCCATAAATACTTCCATCACCTCCTCTACTAACTCGTCAAATATTGCCAGCATACATCTTTGGAATGTAGCTGGCGCATTACAAAGACCAAATGGCATCCTTCGATAAGCGAAGGTGCCAAAGGGACAAGTGAAAGTGGTTTTCTCTTGGTCCTCGGGCGAAATCGGTATTTGAAAATATCCCGACAAACCATCGAGAAAATAGTAGTAGGAGTGACCTGAAAGGCGCTCTAAAATTTGATCGATGAATGGTAGGGGGAAGTGATCCTTACGGGTGGCATCATTTAGTTTTCGGTAATCGATGCACATCCGCTAACCCGTAACAGTACGGGTTGGGATCAACTCGTTATTCTCATTAGCTACTACCGTAATGCCACCTTTCTTTGGTACGACTTGTACTGGGCTAACCCAAGTACTATCCGATATCGGGTAGATAATTCCCGCGTCCAATAGTTTGATCACTTCGGCCTTAACGACTTCTTTCATGTTAGGGTTTAGCCGTCGTTGAGGCTGGACCGAATTTCGGGAATTATCTTCGAGGAAGATTTTATGAGTGCAGAAGGAAGGGTTTATACCCTTTATATCCGAAATTTGCCACGCAATTGCGTGGCGGTGCTTTCTTAAGACAATAGCCAACTCGGAAATTTCTGAGTTGCTAAGTTCGGATGAAACGATGACGGGTAGCTTCGACTCTTTTTCTAAAAATAAATACTTAAGGTGAGGGGGAAGTTGCTTTAGTTCCAAAACGGGTGGCTCTTCATAAGATGTTTTGATTTTTAATTTTTCTAAAAATAGTGGTTCGGGTGGTGTGAAACGAGTGACTTCTTCTTCTTCCAGACAAAAGAGCTCGGCGAACTCGGACTCGTGACTCGAGGTGGAGACTAACTCGGGAGGGGAATCGAATTCCCAACACTCTTCCAGGTAAAAACATGAATCGTCGTTTTCTAATGTGTTCCGCATCGAGGAATTTATGCCGAAAGAAACTTCATCATCTCCAACCCGAAGGAGGAGCTTTCCGTTACTTACGTCAATAATGGCGCGGGAGGTGGCAAGGAAGGGGCGGCCGAGTATGAGGGGTACTTCGGCATCCTCTTCGATGTCAAGAATGACAAAGTCCACCGGGAAGATGAACTTGTCGACCTTGACGAGCACGTCCTCCACTATTCCTACCGGATATTTTAAAGAGCGATCCGCTAATTGAATACTCATTCGAGTGGGGCTTGGATTTCCTAGACCTAGTTTCTTAAATAATGAAAAAGGCATGAGATTGATACTTGCTCCCAGATCCGCTAAAGCGTGTTTTACTAACGAATTGCCAAATAAACACGGGATGGAAAACCGTCCCGGGTCATTCACTTTTGTAGGCAATTTGTTGAGTACAACCGCGGAGCATTCTGCGTTCAAAGAAATATGCGAAATATCTTCTAATTTTTTCTTATTGGAGAGCAACTCCTTAAGATATTTCGCATATTTAGGCATTTGAGAGATAGCCTCGCAGAAGGGTACATTAATGTGGATTTGCTTTATAATATCTAAAAACTTTTTATAATTCTTTTCGGCGCTCTCGCTTTTAAACTTAGATGGATACGGAACATTAGAAGTAGAAGCGCGCGGAGCTAACGTAGTAGGTAAAATTGAAGATAAAATAGGAGGAAGAGGAGGAGAGGAAGTTACCATGGGTTCGTCCTGCTTAGAAGCCACCTCCTTCCCGCTTCGGAGTGTAATCGCGTTTGCGCTCTCCCTTGGGTTGGGCTCCGTGTTTCCCGGAAGGGCTCCTTGCGGTCGCTCGGAGATTATCTTTGCTAGCTGGCCCACTTGGTTCTCTAAATTTTTGATCGATCCGGTGAGGTTCCGGATGTTCGCTTCAGTTGTAGCAACATATTTTGCAAAAACCTCTTCAAGCGGAGAGGGTTTTTGCTGTTGCGGTGGAAAACCGGGTGGATTAAAATTTTGAGGGGGAGTTAAATTGAGAAGTTGATTTGGAGGTTGATTTAAATTTAAGGGACGCTGAGCATTTCCTTGATTGCTCCATGAGAAGTTCGGATGATTCCTATAACCCGCATTGTAGGTGTTATTATACGGAGCGGTGTTCGGGTTATAGGAAGGCCGAGGTGGATTTCCCATGTAATCAACTTGCTCTTCAAGTAAAATATTATTAGCCCAAGGAGGAATGGCGGAGGAAGCAGACATCTCCGCCACTTGCTTTGTTAAGCGCTCAACTTGTAAAGCCAAATTTGCGTTAGCGTATATTTCAAAAATTCCGGCCGGCTTATTAGGCCGCGCTCGGGGCATGTTCCATTGATACGCATTTGTGGCCATCTCTTCGAAAAGCTCTTGAGCGGCGATCGGGGTTTTGTTATTTAATGTCCCCCCGGCGGCCGCATCAATCATTTGCCTCGTTTGGAGATTTAAGCCATTATAAAATATTTGCACTTGTTGCCAAGTGGCAAGTGCGTGGTGAGGGCATCGACGCAAAAGCTCCTTGAAGCGCTCCCATGTATCATAGAGAGTCTCCGAGTCGATTTGCATGAACGATGCAATATCCGTGCGTAATTTAGCGGTCTTTGAAGGCGGGAAATATTTATTAAGAAATTTTTCCGCCATTTCGGCCCATGTAGTGATGGATCCCCTTGGTAGGGAGCCCAGCCACTGCTTGGCCTTAGACCGCAGAGAGAAAGGAAAAAGACGTAATCGAATGGCATCATCGGTGACGCCATTGATCTTAAAAGTGTCGCAAATTTCAAGAAAGTAAGAGATATGTGAATTTGGATCCTCGTCCGGTTGACCATCAAAGGTCACCGATTGTTGCACCATTTGTATGATGCTGGACTTGATCTCAAAATTATTGTTCGCCACCGCGGGGCGAACAATACTCGATTGTGTGCCTTCCAAATTCGGCCGCGCATAATAGGACATGGTCCGTTGCGCGTCCTCATTAGGGTTTGGCTCGTTAAGATTAGGAGGATTAAGATTATGATCCATATTTGCTGCGTTAGTGTCCCCGATTGACTCTTCAGATTCTACTTGATTTCCTTGATCACGAGAACGGCGGTGCCTCAAAAGGGTTCGCTCGATTTCCGGATCAAAAGGAAGAATCGAAGTGCTACCACGGGTCATACACTAAAAAGAGAAGGAAAGAAGAAGAAAAAGAGAGAATATTTTTTTGTTCTTTTTAGGCGGATTAAGTTAGTCTTGGACTTCCCAAGATCTACCCGGTGAAGGGTTTGCAAGGTACTAGAGGCTGTGATGGGAATTCAAACCCAAAGCGTCCTTTCCAAGAATTTTAATTTCACCCTTAAGATTTTCAAAAATAGAAAAACTAAAATAAAAACAACATGATAAAATTAATAGCTATCCTTGTTTCAAAATATCTACGCAAAAGTCCCCGGCAACGGCGCCAAAAACTTGATATCTATTTTTACGGTTTTGAAATTTTAGTGAAGGGTTGAGATTTTCTCCAAAACTATATCTGATAAAGGCAAGTGTACCTTATCGTCTATAGTATAGGATATTAAGAAATACCAAGGTCGTATTCCACGGGGCGCGTTGAATACTTCTACTTTGAGGAAAGTCACTATTATCTTATCTAATGATATTTTGGGGTTTTGGTTCTTAGCTAAAAAAGAGAAATTGCAAGCTAAATTAAGGGTTTAGATGATGATAAAAGAGGCTAGTACTCAATCAAAAGTCACCTTGGAGTGAGAAAAGACAAGTAGAAAGAAATTAAATCTAATTCCGTTTAAATTGAACTACTTGACCGTGGAGGTTCCCGAAGCTCGAACATGCCTCTCTCGAGGTTAATGCCCAACTAAGATTAGGAAAAATCAACCGGACTCTCGTCCTATAATCGATTACCTAAAACTTGCTTTACGAGGTGAACCCCACTATTGGATTTGACTCCAATCCGGGAGATTTACGTCATCCTCTCTCGAGGGGTGCGTGCAACTCTCTTTACCCTTGAGTGATCGATTCATACTTTGAGCCTCTCGGCTAACTAAATATGAAAACTTAAGCGAAAACCATATATCGAAAGTATGGCCTCACTAATTAAAAATCAAGGATAATTCAAGTGTTTATAAAAACGGAAAAAGAAAACTTTAGAAAATCATAACTTGTCTAACTCATCCTCGGATCATTTTGATCGAGTACTAATGAGGATTAGTTAATCATGGTGGAGGGGGAAGAGGAAAAAAAATAAAAATGCATATTAAGAAACTTTAGCTAAGGAGGAGACAAAATAAAGAGAACAAACTATTTTTTATTTAAATGAAAAACTATTACAAGACTTAAGAAAGGAAATTGCAAGCTAGGAAAAACAAGATTACAAGCTTAAACTAGACTATTGCACTAAAGGAAAGCTAATACATTGCATTAGAAAAGGAAGAGAGCATGAAAATAAAGAGTGATAAGTAATAAAAAAATATGTATTTTTGGTATAAGTATTAGTATAGTTTTAATTAATATTGTGAATTTTCTATGTAAATTAATGAATAAATTGCTTCTTTATTATTTCTGGTTTCTAACTTAGTTTTATTTTTGTTTTTGCAATTTTTTGCAAAATTTTCACAGGTCACGCCCTCAGACACGCCCGTGACCAAGGGCGTGTAATTTTAAAGATCAAATATCAACGGGACGGCTCAATTCAGATCAAATCCCAACAAATCGCTCAAGTCACGCCCGAGGTCACGCCCGTGACCAAGGGCGTGTAATTTTAAAAGCCAAATTTCCAGCTGGCAGCCGTTTTCAGGTGAAATCTCGAAGAGTTGATCAAGTCACGCCCGTGACTCTACAAGTCACGCCCGTGTTCCAGCAGAGTCACGCCCGTGAGCCGCCAGCGCATCACGTCTCGAAGCCGCACCCATGCTGCCGACATCAGCCACCCATAGTCACGCCCGTGACTCACCAAGTCACGCCCGTGACATACCAAGTCACGCCCGTGTGCAGCCATGTTTGACGGCCAGACCTTCCAGAAGGCGGCGAATACAGCCGAGCAAATGTCACGCCCTAAGTCACGGCCGTGACATTCAAGTCACGCCCGTGACCTAGGGCGTGTAAAACTCAAATTTTCCCTATAAATAGAGGGGCTCGGCTGAAGTTATTTTCATCCAAATTTTGAGTGGTTTTTGTTGTATTGTGAGTTCTTTTGAGTGATTGTGAGCTTCTCTTCTGCATTTCAGTTTAAGTTCGTTTGTAGTTTTTTCGTCTTCCTAGTCTAGTTGTAATGCTGATTTCAGAAATAAAATGATGTTTTTCTCATTTGGATCATCTTCTTTTTATTAATGTTAGTGTGTGTGCGTGTATGAGTTTAGCTTTATTGCTTTCATAATTTAGTTTTATTGCTTTTATAGTTAGTTTTATTGCTTTCATAATCTAGGTTTACTGTTTTCATAGCTTAGATTTACAAGCTTTCATAAAATAGTTTTATCGTTTTCTTTTTCGCCTTATTTTATCGCTTTCATTTTAAACGCTTTCTTTTTCAGTTTCTTTTAGAGTGTGTGCGTGTATGAGATAGTATTTTCCTTTTTTGTAGCTTAGTTTTTATTTCAGTCTTTATATAACTGCTATATACCACCCCCTTCTCAAATAAGAGGCTAATTTACTTTAGCACTTATTTAAGTCGGTTGGGACGGATATTATTTCTGCACCTTTATAAGTCTTTTCATTTCTATACCACCCCCTTCTTAAATAAGAGGCTAAGAACTTTTTAGCACTTGTTTAAGGTGGTTGGGACGGATATTATTTCTGCACCTTTATAAGTCTTTTCATTTCTATACCACCCCCTTCTTAAATAAGAGGCTAAGAACTTTTTAGCACTTGTTTAAGGTGGTTGGGACGGATATTATTACTGTTTTTATATAAGTCTTTTTATTTCCTTTTTATCCGCTTATATCCGCTTTAATTATCAAACATGTATTTTTCAACCGATAATGCCGTCTCCATTCCGATGAGTGGCTAATTTCCTTTAGCGCACGACGTCGAAGAGCATTGGGACACAAAAAATAGTTTTTCTATAAAAATTAAAACATCTCTTTCTAAAATAATTAACGCTTAAGGTTTACCCGAGAATCACGTTGAGTGGAGCCACATAATCGATGTGTGGTTTTCATTTCCGTTTTCGTACCTAGTTAGCCGAGAGGCTCGTGTGTACGGACTGATCACTCACGGGTAAAGAGAAGTGCGCTCTACCCTCGAGAGAGGACGAGGTAACTCTCCCGAATTGGAAATAAAAACCCAATAGCGGGGTTCGCAACATAAAGCGAGTATTAAGAACATTCGATTGTAGAACGAGAGTTCGGTCGAATATTCATAATCTCAGGTGGGCGTACCCTCGAGAGAGGAGCGTTCATAATTATGGAACCTCCACGGCCAAGTCATCTTAATATTTTGAAAAGTCATCACTTTTAATTCTACGAAAAATCTATTTTCGTCTCAAGGTAATTCGACGTCGCGCGCTATATTTCTCATCACTTAGAACTCTAGTAAATCGCTTAAATCATCTTTCGCATTTTATCATTTAGAACTCTAGTTAAATCAACTAAAAATATTATTCCGATAAAATAATAGTTCGTCCCTCGAAGTAGCATAATCAACACGACCCGCGGAAATATACGATCCCGATATTTTCTAAAAATATCCTGTATTACTTGCGATAAGGTATACTTGCATTTATCAAATGATTAATTTGGACTAAAAATTCAAACACAGCTTTTCAAACTCATTTAGTGCAAAACTCTCCTTTTCTACTATTCAATTCAATAGAATTCGGCATTGTAGCCGAAGCGTAATTGTCAATATTCCGAAAGAAGAAAAAGATCGTTACTTCTATCCTTCGATAGGATAACGGTTAATTTCTCAAAGTAGGAGTACTTGCGAGACTCTTCGAAAATATTCGCCAATTCTAAACTCTTAATATAAAGGTTATCTTTTATTTATAAAACAAAAAGAAGAAGCCCAAGTCCAAATCAAGTTTTTGGCGCCGTTGCCGGGGACCTTTGTGTTGTTATTTGAAAGTAGGAACTGCTATTAATTTTATTCCTTATCTATATATTACAAAAAAAAAAAGGGCACAAAAAAAAAAAGAGGTTACAAAACTAATAAAAAAAATTATATAAATATAAAAACTTATATTATATTAAAAAAAAAATATAATAATAATAAAACAGAAAATCCAAAAATATTGTTTTTTAATTTATGACCCGAGGAAACTCCTCGGACGATTCGACTATTCGTTTTGACCCCGAAATCGAGCGCACTCTTCGTGAGCGCATCCGATCTCGTGATCAAAACTTACTCGAAACCCCCGAAGAGTCAATCAGAGATACTGTAAATATGGGCGATCCA
Source organism: Dactylorhiza incarnata (assembly GCA_033032865.1). Taxonomy (NCBI): domain Eukaryota; kingdom Viridiplantae; phylum Streptophyta; class Magnoliopsida; order Asparagales; family Orchidaceae; genus Dactylorhiza; species Dactylorhiza incarnata. The sequence goes on along the minus strand of JAWHQI010000022.1, from coordinate 17,713,290 downwards.
ATTCCAAATGCGGCCCCGGCCCGGACCATGGCATATTATGCCCGGCCGAATTTGGAAGATACAGGATCCAGTATTACTCGCCCGACAGTTAATAATAATAATTTTGAAATAAAATCCAGCATAATTCAAATGGTACAACAGTCGATTCAGTTCGACGGTTTGCCAGATGAGGACCCAAATCAGCACCTTTCAAACTTTTTAGAAATATGCGACACCTTTAAAATTAATGGCGTCACTGATGACGCCATTCGTTTACGCTTATTTCCATTTTCGCTACGGTCAAAGGCCAAATCATGGTTGACTTCTCTTCCGAGAGGGTCCATAACCACGTGGGCCCAATTGACGGAATTTTTCTTAACTAAGTATTTTCCTCCGTCAAAAACCGCAAAACTACGCACGGATATCACATCCTTTGTGCAATTCGATTCCGAGTCTCTTTATGAGACTTGGGAGCGTTTTAAGGAATATTTGCGTAGGTGTCCTCATCACGCGCTACCAACTTGGCTACAGGTCCAAACGTTTTATAATGGTTTAAATTTTTCTACACGGCAGATGATTGATGCGGCTTCCGGGGGAACGTTAAACAACAAAACCCCAGAGACCGCTCAAGCTCTGATCGACGAAATGGCCATGAATGCGTACCAATGGAACGTGCCAAGGTCGCGTCCTACTAAACCGGCTGGTCTTTTTGAAGTGGACGCCACTACTTTCTTAGCCTCACAGGTAGAGCGGCTAAGTAAGCAGGTGGCGGAGATGACTGTTTCCTCCTCCACTCCCGCTTGGAATAATAATAATAATAATAATAACGTAATCGAAGAATCGGTGGATTACCTCGGTAATCCGGTTAGGCCCCCCTTCAACCCTAATAACAACCCGTATAGTAATACTTATAATCCAGGTTGGAGGAGCCACCCTAATTTCTCCTGGAGCAATCCTAACAATGCTCAGAGGCCCCCAAATATGAATCCTCAGGGATTTCCGCAAGGATTTCCGCAGGGATTCCAGCCTCCTCCTCCAAAACCTTCGCCGCTCGAAGATATTTTGTCTAAATACATCGCGTCCAACGATTCAAATATCCGGAATCTTACCGGATCGATTAAAAGCTTGGAAAACCAGGTTGGACAACTTGCAAAGATGGTCTCCGAGCGGCCATACGGAGCTTTACCAGGGAATACAGAGCCAAACCCAAGGGAAAATGCCAACGCTATAACCCTTCGAAGCGGCAAGGAGGTCGTCTCCCCATTGCGGGTTGAGCCTAAGGTATGCATTTCGCCTCCGACCCCTCCACCCTCTTCTTCGATTCTAATTGCTCCAGCTTCTCCGGTTGTGCCAAATGTTTCGAGTCCTCGAATTCCTTACCCGTCTAAAATTAATAAAGAGAAGGAGGACGAAAATTATCAAAAAATTTTGCGTATTTTAAAACAAATTCAAATAAACGTCCCCTTCCGCGAGGCACTCTCCCAAATGCCGAAATATGCGAAATATCTTAAAGAGTTGCTTTCTAATAAAAAGCGACTCGAGGATGTTTCGCGTGTTTCCCTTAATGCGGAATGTTCGGCTGTTCTCCTTAACAAATTGCCGCCAAAACTAAACGACCCGGGACGGTTCTCCATCCCGTGTCTCTTTGGCAATATGTTAATAAAGTACGCTCTTGCAGACTTAGGCGCCAGCATCAATTTGATGCCTTTTTCTCTTTTCAAAAAACTCAATTTAGGCATCCCGAGTCCGACAAAAATGAGCATCCAACTCGCGGATCGCTCGGTAAAGTACCCAATCGGGGTAGCGGAAGATGTTCTGGTCATGGTTGACAAGTTTATCTTCCCGGTAGACTTTGTCATCCTGGACATAGAGGAGGACGTCGAGGTACCCATCATCCTCGGTCGCCCCTTTCTCGCAACCTCCCGTGCGTTAATCGATGTCAGTAACGGTCGCCTCCTCCTTCGAGTTGGAGACGACGAAGTTACTTTACATATCAACCCCTCCATGCGGAACTCACTATCGAATGATGATTCCTGTTTCAATTTGGAATCCGCGTTTGTGGACGAGTGTTCTTCTCTTTCAGAATTGCTATCCTTAATGATAGACGATTCGGATCTGGCGAATCAACCTCCTTTAGAAGAATTACCGCCAGATTCGCCTTTCGAGCCTTTCGACTCGAAAGATTTAAAAATCTCCACTTCCTACGAAGAACCTCCGGTCTTGGAGCTTAAGCAACTCCCCGACCATCTAAAATATGCTTTTCTAGCCGCGAACTTAAAGCTTCCGGTTATAATATCTTCTACTTTAACTGATTCAGAAACATCCGAATTGGTTGAAGTTTTATCTAAACATCGCCGTGCAATTGCATGGCAAATTTCCGATATCAGGGGAATTAACCCCTCATTCTGCTCCCACAAAATTTTTCTCGAAGAAAACCCCCGCAAAACAATTCAGCCTCAACGACGACTTAACCCGAACATGCGGGAAGTCGTTAAGACTGAAATTATTAAACTCCTTGATGCGGGGATTATCTATCCTATTTCCGACAGTACGTGGGTAAGCCCCGTACAAGTCGTCCCGAAAAAGGGCGGTATAACGGTCGTGGCAAACACGAATAACGAATTAATCCCGACTCGTACTGTTACGGGTTGGAGGGTGTGCATCGACTACAGAAAACTAAACGATGCCACCAGAAAAGACCACTTTCCGTTACCGTTTATTGATCAAATCTTAGAGCGTCTCTCCGGTCACCCTTTTTATTGCTTCCTTGATGGTCTCTCGGGATTTTTCCAAATCCCTATTTCACCCGAGGACCAAGAAAAAACGACTTTTACTTGCCCTTTCGGCACCTTCGCATATCGGAGGATGCCGTTTGGCCTCTGTAACGCGCCAGCTACATTCCAAAGATGTATGCTGGCAATATTTGGCGAGCTAGTAGAAGACATAATGGAAGTCTTCATGGATGACTTCTCCGTCTTTGGAAACTCTTTTAAAAATTGTTTAAAAAATTTAGATAAAGTCCTCCAACGGTGCGAGGAGACGAACTTAGTCTTGAACTGGGAGAAATGCAACTTCATGGTCCGAGAGGGTTTAGTCCTCGGCCATAAAATTTCTTCCAAGGGGATGGAGGTCGATAAGGCCAAAGTCGCTATAATTGAACAACTTCCTGTTCCTTCGAACGTCAAATCAATTAGAAGTTTTCTTGGCCACGCAGGTTTTTATCGGCGGTTCATTCAAGATTTTTCAAAAATAACCAAACCGCTAACTCACCTCCTGGAAAAAGATTCCCCATTCATTTTTGACACGGCCTGCGTAGAGGCGTTTAATTTTATTAAAAAGCAACTTATCAATTCTCCAATTCTGGTGGCGCCAGATTGGTCTCTTCCGTTTGAGATTATGTGCGACGCGAGCGATATCGCAGTAGGAGCTATCTTAGGCCAACGCGTAAATAAATATTTTCATCCAATATATTACGCTTCTCGCACACTCAATGCCGCACAGGCTAACTACACCACAACGGAAAAGGAACTTCTCGCCGTCATCTTTGCTTTTGATAAATTCCGACCCTACGTAACCCTTTCACATGTAATCGTTTTCACTGATCACTCCGCCTTGAAATATCTTTTGGCCAAAGTTGATGCTAAGCCTCGCTTACTTCGATGGATCCTCCTTTTACAGGAATTTGACTTAGAGATCCGGGATAAGAAGGGGGCTGAAAATTTAGCAGCCGACCACCTCTCACGTTTAGAACACCCCGTCGCAGAAGCGCTCGTCGAACCCGAAATAGACGATCGATTTCCTGAGGAGCGCCTTTTCATCATAAATAATACCAAAACTTCTTCTACCCCTTGGTTCGCAGATTACGCGAACTATTTAGTCGCGCGGGTCCTTCCAAAAGATTTTTCGACTCAGCAGAAGAAGAAATTCTTCTCTGACTTAAAAAACTACTTTTGGGAGGACCCCTTTCTCTTTCGAGTCTGCGCAGACCAAGTGATACGAAGGTGTGTTTCCAGCGAGGAGGGTGCGCAAATATTGCGACACTGCCATGAGGGGCCGGCTGGAGGGCATTATCAAGCCAACCGGACCGCGCGGAAAGCGTTAGAGTCAGGCTTTTATTGGCCCACTCTCTTTAAGGATGCTCACACTTTTGTGAGTATATGCGATAGCTGCCAGCGGTCGGGTAACATCTCCCGTCGTGACGAGATGCCCCAAAATTTTTATTTAGAATGCGAAATTTTCGATTTGTGGGGCATAGACTTTGTAGGCCCCCTACCTCCTTCTTTTAATAATCGCTATATCTTAGTGGCGGTCGACTATGTATCTAGGTGGGCGGAAGCGCAAGCTCTGCCCACCAATGATGCGCGAGTCGTCGTCCATTTTCTAAAAAAATTATTTTCTCGCTTTGGCACGCCCCGTGCAATAGTAAGTGATAGGGGCACGCACTTCTGCAATGCCCAGTTTTCAAAAATTTTATCTAAATACGGCGTCACGCATAAGCTCGCCACCGCCTATCACCCCCAAACGAGCGGCCAAGTAGAGGTAGTAAATCGCGAGATAAAACGCATTCTGGAAAAAACAGTCTCTTTAAATAGGAAGGATTGGTCCTCAAAACTCGACGACGCGTTATGGGCGTATCGTACGGCATACAAGACCGCTATCGGTTGTACGCCCTATCGATTAGTCTACGGCAAAGCGTGCCATTTACCGGTAGAATTAGAACACCGCGCTTTTTGGGCCTTAAAATTTTTAAATCTCGATTCGAACTTAGCCTCCGAGAATAGGAAATTCCAACTCAATGAACTCGATGAATGGCGTGCGAACGCTTATGAGAGTAATAAATTTTATAAGGAGCGTTCTAAGTTCTACCACGATCGAAAAATTAAATTTCCAAAAACTTTCGCGCCGGGCGATCTTGTCCTTCTTTATAATTCACGTCTTCGTCTTTTTCCGGGTAAGCTCAAATCCCGCTGGTCCGGCCCCTTTGCAGTCAAAGCAGTTTGGCCGTATGGGACCGTTCTTATCTCTCACCCCGAAAAAGGCGATTTTAAAGTCAACGACCACCGTTTAAAACTATATCTTGCGGGCGATCCGGTGGACGGACACACAGAATCTTTAACCCTCCCCAATTTATAATCTCACTACGCCAAATGCGTCAAGCTACGCGACGGTAAACAAAGCGCTCGTGGGAGGCACCCCATATTTATCTAATATTTTTATTATGCTTTTTCTCTATTTTTGCAGGGTTTCTTCCGACCCCGCCAGCTTTACTTCAGGGAAGCCTTTTTGCTTCCTTTTTCCTTTTGTATATATTGCATTGTTATTTTCCCTTCTTCATACTTACATTACAACATTGGGGACAATGTTGGGTTTTACGTATGGGGGTGTATTTCCCGTTTTCAAAAAAAAAAAAATAATAATAATAATAATAATAATAATAATATGTATTTTTTGTAGTTGACAAAAACAAAAAAAAACAAAAACACAAAAAAAAAACAAAAAAAAAAAAAAAAAACAAAAAACAAAAAAAAAAAACAAAAAAAAAAAAAAAAGAAAAAAAGAAAAAACTCCAAAAATAATAAACCCTACTTTACTTTTATTCTTAAAGCATTTAGTTTCGAGAGTATATGTTTGTGGATTTTCATAATCGCTAGTTTTACTATTTGTTTGTTTATCTAAGATCGATAGATTTAAACGTTCGGGGTTAAGTTTTAAAGAATATCTTGTGTTTTTAATTTAAATAGAGGCTTTGTTATCAAGCACTACTTCTACTAGCTAAAATAGAGACATGTGTATTATGTTAGCAAAACAACGTTAGACTGCAATTATCCCTACTTTATGTCTTCAGGAATCTAGGAATATTCAACTTACTAAGGTTGCTCTCAAAACTTTTTTTATTATTCTAGAATTTCTCTTGAAAACCCCTTGTATACACCAATTTAGCATGGCAAAAACACAAAAAGAAGAAAAAAAAAGATCTTATGTCAATGGGAATACAAAAATTCCGTAAACATAGGCACCCAATATTTGTTAAAAGAAATCCTATGTCAATGGGAATTGCAAATTCCGTAAACACAGGCATTGGGTTAATTAAAAAGGTCAATTTTCCCGTCCCTCGTACACCAACGATGGGAGTCAAAGGAAACTTTATAAGAGGGGTGAGATGATACAATTCATCACCCCTAATCCAAGTACTCTTCTATTTGCCAAGGCTTTTTACCCCCTTTTCCCTTAACCAAATTATTGTTTCTAGTTTTAATTCAAAAAATCATTTGAGAGCATAATTAGTAACTTATATTTTTCCTTTATGTTTCTTTAAACAAAGGTTATTATAATTTCGATCTAATCTCGTTTACTAATGATTGCAATTTTGTTTGCTATTTGGTTAATTAAGAAGTCTTTTGGCCAGGACATTTCTTCTACTTAAATCATTTGCATAATTTAGGACTTAACTCTTATTACTCCGAATTTTTATTTTTTTCAGTCTCTTATGATTAAAATAAAACGATAGCCAAAAACTAGAACTTATGTTAATCCCGTATAGATCTCTCTTACTTTTGCCCTGGAATAGCAAAAGCTTAAGTATGGGGGTATTTGATAAGTAATAAAAAAATATGTATTTTTGGTATAAGTATTAGTATAGTTTTAATTAATATTGTGAATTTTCTATGTAAATTAATGAATAAATTGCTTCTTTATTATTTCTGGTTTCTAACTTAGTTTTATTTTTGTTTTTGCAATTTTTTGCAAAATTTTCACAGGTCACGCCCTCAGACACGCCCGTGACCAAGGGCGTGTAATTTTAAAGATCAAATATCAACGGGACGGCTCAATTCAGATCAAATCCCGACAAATCGCTCAAGTCACGCCCGAGGTCACGCCCGTGACCAAGGGCGTGTAATTTTAAAAGCCAAATTTCCAGCTGGCAGCCGTTTTCAGGTGAAATCTCGAAGAGTTGATCAAGTCACGCCCGTGACTCTACAAGTCACGCCCGTGTTCCAGCAGAGTCACGCCCGTGAGCCGCCAGCGCATCACGTCTCGAAGCCGCACCCATGCTGCCGACATCAGCCACCCATAGTCAGCCCGTGACTCACCAAGTCACGCCCGTGACATACCAAGTCACGCCCGTGTGCAGCCATGTTTGACGGCCAGACCTTCCAGAAGGCGGCGAATACAGCCGAGCAAATGTCACGCCCTAAGTCACGGCCGTGACATTCAAGTCACGCCCGTGACCTAGGGCGTGTAAAACTCAAATTTTCCCTATAAATAGAGGGGCTCGGCTGAAGTTATTTTCATCCAAATTTTGAGTGGTTTTTGTTGTATTGTGAGTTCTTTTGAGTGATTGTGAGCTTCTCTTCTGCATTTCAGTTTAAGTTCGTTTGTAGTTTTTTCGTCTTCCTAGTCTAGTTGTAATGCTGATTTCAGAAATAAAATGATGTTTTTCTCATTTGGATCATCTTCTTTTTATTAATGTTAGTGTGTGTGCGTGTATGAGTTTAGCTTTATTGCTTTCATAATTTAGTTTTATTGCTTTTATAGTTAGTTTTATTGCTTTCATAATCTAGGTTTACTGTTTTCATAGCTTAGATTTACAAGCTTTCATAAAATAGTTTTATCGTTTTCTTTTTCGCCTTATTTTATCGCTTTCATTTTAAACGCTTTCTTTTTCAGTTTATTTTAGAGTGTGTGCGTGTATGAGATAGTATTTTCCTTTTTTGTAGCTTAGTTTTTATTTCAGTCTTTATATAACTGCTATATACCACCCCCTTCTCAAATAAGAGGCTAATTTACTTTAGCACTTATTTAAGTCGGTTGGGACGGATATTATTTCTGCACCTTTATAAGTCTTTTCATTTCTATACCACCCCCTTCTTAAATAAGAGGCTAAGAACTTTTTAGCACTTGTTTAAGGTGGTTGGGACGGATATTATTTCTGCACCTTTATAAGTCTTTTCATTTCTATACCACCCCCTTCTTAAATAAGAGGCTAAGAACTTTTTAGCACTTGTTTAAGGTGGTTGGGACGGATATTATTACTGTTTTTATATAAGTCTTTTTATTTCCTTTTTATCCGCTTATATCCGCTTTAATTATCAAACATGTATTTTTCAACCGATAATGCCGTCTCCATTCCGATGAGTGGCTAATTTCCTTTAGCGCACGACGTCGAAGAGCATTGGGACACAAAAAATAGTTTTTCTATAAAAATTAAAACATCTCTTTCTAAAATAATTAACGCTTAAGGTTTACCCGAGAATCACGTTGAGTGGAGCCACATAATCGATGTGTGGTTTTCATTTCCGTTTTCGTACCTAGTTAGCCGAGAGGCTCGTGTGTACGGACTGATCACTCACGGGTAAAGAGAAGTGCGCTCTACCCTCGAGAGAGGACGAGGTAACTCTCCCGAATTGGAAATAAAAACCCAATAGCGGGGTTCGCAACATAAAGCGAGTATTAAGAACATTCGATTGTAGAACGAGAGTTCGGTCGAATATTCATAATCTCAGGTGGGCGTACCCTCGAGAGAGGAGCGTTCATAATTATGGAACCTCCACGGCCAAGTCATCTTAATATTTTGAAAAGTCATCACTTTTAATTCTACGAAAAATCTATTTTCGTCTCAAGGTAATTCGACGTCGCGCGCTATATTTCTCATCACTTAGAACTCTAGTAAATCGCTTAAATCATCTTTCGCATTTTATCATTTAGAACTCTAGTTAAATCAACTAAAAATATTATTCCGATAAAATAATAGTTCGTCCCTCGAAGTAGCATAATCAACACGACCCGCGGAAATATACGATCCCGATATTTTCTAAAAATATCCTGTATTACTTGCGATAAGGTATACTTGCCTTTATCAAATGATTAATTTGGACTAAAAATTCAAACACAGCTTTTCAAACTCATTTAGTGCAAAACTCTCCTTTTCTACTATTCAATTCAATAGAATTCGGCATTGTAGCCGAAGCGTAATTGTCAATATTCCGAAAGAAGAAAAAGATCGTTACTTCTATCCTTCGATAGGATAACGGTTAATTTCTCAAAGTAGGAGTACTTGCGAGACTCTTCGAAAATATCCGCCAATTCTAAACTCTTAATATAAAGGTTATCTTTTATTTATAAAACAAAAAGAAGAAGCCCAAGTCCAAATCAAAGAGACATGAACATGAACATGAAAAAGGAAAACTACTCAAGATTGGCTCCAGCAGCACCTTCCCCACTCCAAAATTCTCAACCTTGAACTCAAGGAGAGCCTCTGAATTTATAGGCAAAAATTTCATGTTACACGCCCTCGGTCACGGGCGTGACCTAGGGCGTGTAATCTCTGCAGCATCGGATCCGGTCGCGGCGTGGGCTTGGCGTGACGGCGGGAGAAAATCGCACATGTCACGGGCGTGACAATTGGGTCACGGGCGTGACTCAGGAAGGCTTCATTTAATGCGGCATGGGCTAGCCAGACGCCGCGGCGGCGTGCTTGGATCACGCGGGAAGGTCACGGGCGTGACTTTGGGTCACGGGCGTGACTCAAGTTGACTTCTCAACGGCAGCTTCTCGTCTCGACGGCGGCTCCACGTGGCAGATGCTGAAATTACACGCCCCCGGTCACGGGCGTGACTTTGGGTCACGGGCGTGACCTGGGGCGTGACTGGGTGTGGACTAGCTCAACAGCACGGCTGCGACTCTGGACTGATCTTCAGGTTACACGCCCTTGGTCACGGGCGTGACCGAGGGCGTGACATGTGATTTTTCCCGATTTGTCCCAGAAATCTGCAAATATTAAAATTAGGCTAAGTTAGAATCAAAATTACAAAAAGAACTACTTATAACCTAAAATTGACATAAAAAGGAAAATTCAAATTAAATAATTACAAAATTTTCTATTAAAAACTTATATAAAAACTACTTTATCAATCTCCTTCCTAGCAGAATGAACATTTCATTTTCATGAGTAGAGGGCTCTCCTTCAGTAGCTTTAGAGCTAGGATCCTTTGGATAGGAGGTGGAGTGTTTTCCCTTTCTTCCGATTCAGCCGTATTCTTTAGTAACATCTCATAAGACTTAAGCTTTCCAAGAAAAGCTTCAGTTGAGATCTCTCTGTGGCACCTGGACTCTCTGATTCCCCAAATTCTTGAATCCCATGCGCTGGGGATGCACATGAGGATTTTATCATTAATTTCAGTCAAGGAAATCTCCTTTCCCAAGCCTCTGAGCTCATTAATGATAATATTGAATCTATCATACATATCAGCAACAGATTCTTCAGCTTTCTTCTGAAAGTTCTCAAACTGGGATATGAGAAGGGACTTTCTATCCTTTCTTTCATCAGCACTTTCTTCCACCATTGTGGTGAGTTAATCTCAGATCTCTTTTGCTGATTGACATTCAGTAACCTTCTGGAAAATGTCATCTGACATTGTTGATACAAGAATATTCATGGCCTTGGCATCACATGCCTTGACCTTCTTCTCAGCCTCTGTCCATTCCTTTCTTGGGATAGCCTCAATTGTTGAGGATTCTCCTGCCTTTTGTCTGACTGGAGCTGGAGAACCTGTGAGAAGAACATTATAGATGTCTTCATCAATGGAATTCATATAAAGCCTTATTCTGACCTTCCAGAGTGTGAACTTATTTATGTTACACACTGGGGGTCTTGTGGAAGCATAATCCTTAGTACTCATTTTATTTATAAAATACGTTTGTAATAAAGAAGTAAGAGTAGGAGGCCTTTTTGATCAAGGTGTTAACTTTTAAATGATCAACCTCCATCTGATACCAAATGAAAGTGCACAGTGTGCCTCTGAGAATCCTCTAGAGGGGGTGGATAGAGATTTATAATGTTTCTTACCTAACTATGCAAACACAATAAAACCTAAGTATTATGCTCCAATATATAAATACTCACACAGAATAAAACAATGATGAATGTAAAGCAAGAAAAATAGTAAAAGTTATCAAGTTATCTAGCTATAAGGGACAACACAGAAAATAAGCAATCCAGAAGACACAAAGATTTCTATAGAGGTTCCCCAAAATGTGGGTAGTCCTCTCTTCTACCACCTGGTAGGATTGCACCAACTGTGCCTGAGTCTTTTGACAAGGAGACTCTCAGAACCACAGATCTTTTGATAAGGAGATCGTGGACCACCAGATCTTTTGATAAGAAGATCTTGAACCACAAAATCTTTTGATAAGGAGATCTTGAACCACTGAATCCTTTGGAAGAGGGATTCATAAAACTCTTTTACAGGAGAGAAAGAGAAGGAGAAAGAAGAAAGAAGATAAGGGTAATAATTCTGTTTTCAGAATTCTTATGAAGGCTGTATGAACAGCGTCTTGAAACTTTCACTGGATCTGCTCTTGATTAAATCCTGCTTATGATAGTGATGAATTGCAAGAGCTAGGGATGTCAGATCTTTTCTATTTCTACTGGTTGAGTTCTGGCTACTATATGATTGTGATGAAGAGCAGCTTTCAGATCCTCTGTTCTATGAGATGGAGAGCAGCAGTTGTTTCTTCTCTGTATGTTCTATTAGGGTTCCTGTGGAGGAAGAAGAAGAAACCCTAATGGAAAACTATTTTCTGATTGTGATGAATGCACTCAGATTCTCTTTCTTCTCTTGCCTTTTATTTGTCCCTCTTCAATTTGAATTTTGTTTCCTTTTCTGGTAAGACCTGAAAAGGCATTTTTCATTGGACAATTCTCTTTCTTTCCTTCTTTAATTCCCGACCAGTCCACCAACAATAAGCATGTTTCCAAAAAACCTTTTTGTCCTCTTTTAGTTCTTCTTTCTATTTGAGGCAATTAATGAGCCATTGGAGAACAGTCTTCAGACTTGTGGGCCATGAGAGAGAGTCCAAAATGCAATAAGAGAGAGTCCAAAATGATAGCTGAAAAGGTTTCCTTTTCAGACTGTATTCGACGTAGCGTCGAGTTCTCTTCCTCTCCTATCGACACTCCTTCGAGTCCTTATAAGAGCAGATTTGATTTCATGCTTGCTCTAATTGAACTCTGCTAGTCGACGTTGTGTCGATATCTTATCGACATAATCATCGAGTTAAATTCTTGACTCTGAGCTTCCTTATCTGCGTTGAAATGAAGTGGAAGCTGTGTAGACTCTACAAGTTACTCTGCTAGAACCACTTAATTCTTATAAAAAGGGATTCTTAAAACTCTATCTCTGAATCTGAAAGTGGAGGTCAGATCTTAAATTACTCTAGAGGGGGGGGGGGGGGGGGGGGGGGGGGGTGAATAGAGTATTAAAATTTTTCTTTAGTTTTATAGCGGAATTAAAATAGTGTTATATATATATATATATAAGTGTAATTAGTGTGAGAATTGAATAAACAGAAAAGGTAAATAAAAGAAATCAAACAGCATAAGCACAAAGAATAATTAACCACAGACGACACAAGGAGCTATAGTAGTTCCCCAAAAAAACTGGGTACGTCTACTCTTCTACCACCCTTGGTAGGAATCCACTAGGAGGTTGTTGATAAGGTGCCCTCACACCAGGTGATTTTGATAAGGTGTCCACACACCAGGTGAGCTGTTGATAAGGTGCTCTAACCATGGTGCAGGTTTTTGCTAAGGTGCCCTGTCACCGAGATTAACTTTTGAAGGGAGTTATGACCCTGTACAAGAGAGGTAAGAAAGAGTTTGTAGTGTTCCTCTCTGTCAAGATGCTGAGAGAAGATTCTAGTGGATGTTGTTATAAAGCTCCCCCTGTCTGATTGAATTAGTTGATAGAAGATGGAGAAGCTTTCTCTTGAAAAAACCAAGATCTCCAGTAGCAGATTGATCTGGAAGAATAGGTTCTTCAGATTGTTTGTTGCTCTTTTTAGAAGATCTATCTTTGCAGCAGATTCTGAGTAAAAATCCTCTTGATGATGTTCTCTGAGGTTTTTGTGCTGCTTGTCGAAGAGAGAAAAAGAAGAAAATTACTACTTGTATATATCTATGTATTTCTTCTTCTTTTTGTCTATATATATATCCCTTCTCCTTTTTTTTTGAATTCTGTTGACATTCTTGGAAATAACAACAAGGCTCAAACGACTCTGCCAGGTCCTTTTGTTCCTTGGTCGTGAAAAGATTCCTTTTCATTAAATGTCAACGGCTATTCCTGTCTGGGAAAAAGGAAGGAAAGGAATATATTAATTGAGTTACAAATATCCTTCCTTATCTGTCAGAATATATCCAAAGATATTGAATAGATCCGTTATAGTCTTCGTTTTGCTGTTAGGACAGAATAGAATGTGACTGATAATAAATCTGGAATTCAATAAATGATTTGTCGAACGCTGGGAGCCATCTGTCGAGCGCTGTCCAGAATATGTCGAACACTGGCTAGAAAACTGTCGAGCGCTGTTATATAAAAAAAACTGTCGAACACTGAGAGCCATCTGTCGAGCGCTGCTAGTCATTCGTCGAACGCTGATCAGTAAATGTCGAGTGCTGTAACTGGCTGTAATACTTCAGTCTGCTTAGAACAGTTTGTCGAACGATACTAGACGTTTGTCGAACGCCAAAAGCCATTTGTCGAGTGCTGCTAGTCATTCGTCGAACGCTGAAAACCTTAGATTAATCTTAAGTTCTAGCTAGTTTATCAGCCTAAAGACTTGACCCTTAAACTATACAATGGGGTCAACTGATCCTAATCAGTACAAAGTGATCCTAGCCCAAAACAGTAAATGGGTTGTTCCAACAATCTCCCCCTATTTGGGTTAGGATACTTTTTAATAAGAAATCAAATAGATGCAGCAAAACAGAGCAAAAAAAAATAGATCATCAGATAAAAATAAGTGCTCTGAGTTCAGAAACTTTACATCCATAACCAAGCAATTTATTTAAGGCTTTTTGTCCTGAGAAGCTGGCTTAAATATGATTTTCCTGTTGGGGTCTTCTGATTTCTTTTTGCTGATAAACAATTCTTGAGCACCAATGATTTTCTGTTCTTTGACATGAGGGATAAATGCTTCTGGGTGCATATCAATATATTCCTCAGTATTGAATGCTGTAACTGTTTTGTTTTTTTCAAGTTCTTTTCTTCTGTATTCTGACATGGTTGAGAAACTTGAGAAGTCTTTGCCTTCTGCTTTAGCCTTTTTAATCTGTGCAAATGCAACTGTTTCTTTCAGTCTTGCCATCTGACACATTTTCTCTTCTTCTGGATCTGGAAAGTAATAAATATCTTCTGAATCATTTTTGTCTTGAGTGACCTTTTGAGGTACTCTATCTCTGTGAAAAGATCCATCAGAAATGTGAAATTTGTATTCTGAAGATATTTGAGAGGAAGAGAAGGTTTGACTTCCTTGATAGATTGAAGCTGATTTCTTGGAGGAAGGAGCACTGGTTGATCTAGAGATTTGAGAACCACTAGAACTACAAGGTCTCCTTGAATGTTGAGAGCTTGGCTTCTGAGAGGAGGATGATACACCTGTTTATCCTGTTGCACCAGCTGCTGGAGGAGGAGGAGGAGGAGGATGATTGTACTTGACCGATTTGTCAGAAATGTAGCCAGTCTTCTTGAATTTCTTCCTCCTATTGTTCTCATTTCTGGAGTACTTCATCCAGTGGGGAGTTTTCTCATCAAGAGGAACATTATACAAAATGTACAAAGGAATATCATTATTTGGATTTGGGGGCTTGGGAGCAGCCTTTGACTTAGCTGTTCTTTTCTTTCTTTTCTTTGAGAATGTATCATCAGAATTACTGGAGTCATCATCATCTTCAGAGTCAGAAGATGAGATTGGCTTATTGTATAAGTCATCAATTCTCTTGATTGCTTCACGAGCCTTTAATCTTTCTTCTTCAGCTTTGTCAAACTCTACATCTGCTTCTCTCCAGATTTCATCAAAGATTGGCATTGGTTCTTCATTCCATACAGGAATTGGAGGTGAAGAAGTAATTTGTGGGGCTGGTGAATCATCAAGGAATTCTGCAAGATCATCTTCAAATTCTGCAGAATGATCCTGTATTGGACTGTCTTGAATTGTGGATGAAGGAATAGAGGATATATAATTTTGTATGATGTCAGAATGAGTTTTCTGAGGAAGGCAAATCAGAGCCTTTGAAAGATCCTCTATGTATACCTTTGGTGATACTCTTGAAGTATATGTGACATCAAATTTTGATAATAATCTATATAGATCACAGGATGGATGAATGCATATAGTATTTATTACTTCTATAACTTGTGTATCTGTATCAAAAATTGTAACATCTTCTGGAATTTCTTCTGTTGTTGGAGCTTCTTCATAGAACATCTCCCCCTGCCTAGCTTCAGGGCAACCTGAATCTAGGCCTCTAGTAGAAGGGACAGCAGTGGAGGAGGGAAGAGAGGCTATCCTAGAAGATAAAGAAGAAAGTGCCTGAATAACTGGAGCAAGTTTTGCATCCAGGAGCTGGCTTATTTTAGGAAGGATAAGATCAAAGACTTGATTAGCAATAGATGAGAGGTTGAGGGATGAATAATCGGGTGGATGGCAAGTGAATGGTTGTGATGTGGATGGAGAGGATATTGAAGGAATGATATTACTGATGTTGGTGGTATGTGTATGAATGTCTGGATGGATTGGACTAGGAGAATGGATAGGTGAGTGATATTCATTGTGTATTGGAGAGGGAGGTGTGGTAGGTAGTGGTTCTGAAGATAGTGGTGGTGGAGCATCACTGATGTGGTCGGTTAAGATTTGAATATCATTGATGAGTGGTATTGCAGTTGAAGGAGGGGATGAAGAATGAGCAGGAGATTGTTGAGCAGGAGGAGAGAGGATATGAGAGTGAGGAGGAACTGAGGAAGGATCTTCTAGAGGTGTAGAGGGAGTGACTTGATCAGTCCTTGTGTTCTCAGAAGCTTTCCTTTTTCTGGAGGCCTCAGCTCCTGTATTCTTCTTGGGAATTATTCTATCTCATTTAGCAAAGAGTGCTGAGGTCAGCCTCTTGCTGGCATTTATTGTTACTTTTGGTGACACCAAAAGTTTTGGATGCCTTTCCTGCAAGAAGATTCCTATGATTCTTCCAAAGCATACATTCTCTGTAGAATTCTTCTTTTTAATTAGGTCAAAAAGGATTGATCCCCAGTTGACTTTCTTCTTCTCCATTAAGGCCACCATTAATAGAAATTGGTGCCTACTGATATAGTCATGTCCAGAAGTCTTGCCCATCAGGACTTTCCCAACAATATCTGCTAAGAACTTGTAGTTCTGAGACATGTTCTTTTTCAGAATGTGGCTAGGGTTTCCAGTCAAATGGCCCATTTTGACTAAAGCTTCATCAAATTCATTTGAGCTTATGTCTAATTCATCTTCACCGTTTGCAAGACCAAAGATTTCAGTAAGGATGGTGGGAGAGAGAGAGACATAATGACCTGCGATTGTTCCCGACAAGCTTTCATCGACTGGTTTTGCAGTGAAAACCCATTCTTTTATCTCTGCAACAACTATCTTCTGCCTGGTGCTTAGAAATTTCCTTAGTTGTTGTTCATCCAGCATTTGAAGAATATCCTTGAAGATTTGGTCTGACTGTGCAAACGAGTCCATGTCAATGTCAAAACCTGCGTCAAACTTCATTGGGTGCAGAGAGGCCTGAGGAATCGCCATTGTTCCTGCAAGAGAAGAGAAAGATCAAGTGCAATAGGGAACTGAAGGAAAACGATTTCTGTAGGCGCGAACTTAGAATGAAGTAAAATAGGTGTTATATAGTCGAGGAAATAGGGAGGAGAATTCGAGGAGCGCTGTTCGGCAAAACCTAATTAATTCTGAAGTCGAACCAACTTTAAAGTTTAAAAAAAATCTTTTTCGTCGAGCGCCGTTCGACAAATGAGATTTTCTTCACTGACTCTTAAGATGTAGGTTTTCGTCGACCATCGTTCGACAAAAAAAAAATATTGTCGTTCTTCGTTCGACGAAAATTGGGTTAGATAGAACATATAATTTTCAGCAGATTGAGTCTCCATCTATCATTCCCAGTTGATTCATAAAGAAGATGTGTTTCTTTTCATCCAGAGGTTTGGTGAAAATATCTGCTCTTTGTAAATCAGTGGAGATGAATTGTAGGCAAATTTTATTTTTATCCACATTATCTCTGATAAAGTGGTGCCTTATTTCTATGTGTTTAGTCCTACTATGGAGAACTGGATTTTGTGCTATAGCTATTGCACTAGTATTGTCACAAAATATGATTGATTGATTTAAGTTGATTCCATAGTCTAGAAGTTGATTTTGTATCCACAGAATTTGTGAGCAGCAACTGCCTGCAGCAATATATTCTGCCTCTGCTGTTGATGTGGACACAGTTGTTTGCTTCTTACAAAACCAAGACACAAGCCTGTCACCAAGAAACTGACAAGTTCCTGATGTGCTTTTTCTGTCTACTCTGCATCCAGCATAATCTGAGTCTGAGAATCCAGTTAATTCAAATTCAGATGCTGTTGGATACCAGAGACCTAGATTAGGACAACCCTTTATATATCTTAAATTCTTTTTAATAAAGATAGATGAGATTCTTTAGGGTTAACTTGAAACCTAGCATAAATACAGGTAGCAAACATTATATCAGGCCTACTAGCTGTCAAATATAGTAATGAGCCAACAATTGCTCTATACATTTTCTGATCAACAGGTTTCCCTGATTCATCAGCATTGATGACAGCATTAGAGGCCATGGGTGTTTTCATGGGAGAGGAATCAGACATTCCAAACCTTTTTACTAATTCCTTAGCATACTTGGATTGGGAAATGAAAATTCCTGATGTGGTTTGCTTCACTTGAAGACCAAGGAAGTATGATAATTCACCCATGCTACTCATTTCAAATTTAGATTGCATAAGTTTAGAGAACTTTTTACATAAATTTGAATCAGTAGATCCAAAAATAATATCATCTACATATATTTGAACTAGCAGTGTTTGATTTTTATGTATTTTGAAAAATAAGGTTTTATCTACTAAGCCTCTACAGAACTTGTTTTCCAATAGAAAATTTGCTAAGGTCTCATACCATGCCCTGGGAGCTTGTTTGAGACCATAGAGAGCTTTATTAAGCTTGAATACATAAGAAGAATGAGTTGGAGAGATAAAACCTGGTGGTTGTTCCACATAAACTTCTTCTTTGATATCTCCATTTAGGAATGCACTTTTTACATCCATTTGATATACCTTAAATTGTTTGTATGCAGCAAATGCTAAAAATATTCTGATAGCTTCAAGTCTTGCTACAGGTGCAAATGTTTGATCATAGTCTATGCCTTCTTCCTGTGAGTATCCTTGAGCTACAAGTCTTGCTTTATTTCTCACAATATTTCCTTGATCATCAAGTTTGTTCCTGAAGACCCACTTGGTGCCAATGACTGGATGGCCTCTTGGTCTTGGAACCAAATCCCAAACTTTGTTTCTTTCAAATTGGTTAAGTTCCTCTTGCATTGCAAGAATCCAATTTGGATCTTGTTCTGCATCTTTTATGGTTTGAGGTTCAACTTGTGATAGAAAGAAAGTATGCATCTGATTTTGATACAGTTGATGTCTTGTCTGAACACCTGCAGAAATATCACCAATCACTTGTGAAATTGGGTGATCTCTAACTGTGATGTGGTCAACAGTTGGAGTTAATTCTGCAGTGATATTTATTTGGGAATTTTGCTCAGTAATAGTATCCTGTGGAGGATGTTCTGTTGTTGCATGATTCTGATAATCAATAAGATCTGAATGATCTTCTTCTTCACTATCTTCAAGACTTTGAGCTAATGGTTGCATTGAATCTCCTGACTATAGATTTAGCCCATCAAGCTCTTCACATAGAGTTGGTACCTGCAAAGCATTCTTGGTAGAAGAGTTCTTCTCCTTGTAAAACATGTTAGTTTCATCAAAGGAAACATGCATGGACTCTTCTATCTTAAGATAGGACTTGTTAAGTATCCTATATGCTTTGCTAACTATTGAATATCCTAAGAAAATTCCTTCTTCAGATTTTGGTTCAAATTTTCTAAGATATTTCTTATCATTGTTATGAACAAAACACCTGCAACCAAAAGTTCTGAAATAGTCAACTTTAGGTTTCTTCCCTTTAAGTAATTCATAGGGAGTTTTACCCTTAAGTTTGTGTATCAAACTTCTATTCAGAACATAGTTTGCTGTGCTAACAGCTTCTGCCCAAAAAGATAGTGGCAAATTAGCATCTGCAAGCAATGTTCTTGCTGATTCAATTAGGGTTCAATTTTTCCTTTCAACTACCCCATTCTGTTGAGGAGTTCTAGGAGCTGAGAAGCAATGTCTGATACCTTCCTTCTCACAGAATTCTTGCATAAGAAGAGACTCAAACTCAGTGCCATGATCACTTCTGATCAATGCAACTACAGTAGAGTATTCAATCTGTATGCTCTTAAGAAAGTCTGTAAGAACTTTAAAGTTATCTGACTTTTCTCTCAAAAAGAATACCCAAGTGAATCTAGAGAAGTCATCTACAATAACTAGAGTGTAAGACTTCCCTCCTAAACTCCTTATTGCTATAGGTCCAAAAAGGTCCATATGTAGTAAGAATAAGATTCTAGGTGAATCACTTTTAGATAAGGATTTAAAACTGTTTTTGGTTTGCTTTCCTAGCTGGCATGCCCTGCATAAACCTTCTTTCTTATATGATCCTGATGGTAAACCTCTAACTAGATTATCTTTAGATAGCTTGGCAATTGTTCTGAGATTTACATGTCCTAATCTTTTATGCCATAGTTCACTAGGTTTGCTTAGCTCATTAAACAGGCAAATTTCTGATTTAGAGGAATTGAAATTTACTAAATATATATTACCCTGTCTAATACCTAATAAGACAATGACATTATCAAATGACTTGATAATGCATTCTGATTTATTAAAGGTTACCTGATAACCTTCATCACATAACTGACTTATGTTGATGAGGTTATTCTTCAGACCCTTCACATAGGTGACTTCTTTGAATGTTACTGCTCCAACCTTGATTTGACCAAAGCCTTTGGTTTGACCATAGTTGGAGTCTCCAAAGATCACTTTGGGTCCAAGCTGTGCCTTGTAATTTTTTAGATTGGCCTTGTTTCCTGTCATGTGCTTTGAGCAGCCACTATCCAAGTACCATTTTTGATTTAATCTTGGATGGCCAAGTACTTGCAAAGACAAAAACATAAACTAGTTGTTTTTGACCCAGACTACCTTGGGTCCTTTTGTGTTACCACAAAATTCAGAGATAAATGACATTTCAGGCTGGCTCTTATAGCCTTGTGGATGATATCTCCTTGGAGGTATTATCCATTTAGTGAAAGGATTTTTAGTTTGTTTGGAAGTGAGACTTCTAGTATTTTCTGTATAGTATCTATTCGACAAATTTGGATAAATTGGCCGACTATTGTTCATCTGATAACTATACTGAAAATCTGTTTTCAGATTTCGTCGAGCTCCGTTCGACAAATTTGAACCTTTTTGTCGATCTCCGTTCGACGAATTCTTTTGAATTCTTTTATCCTTAACAGACTTGCTTGAAATATCTTTATCTCTTTTTACATCTTCTTTGCCTTGAGCAGAAATAAATTTTATAGGTGAGGAAAGGATATTTCTCTTAATCAGAGATGGTTCACTTGATGAGGCACCCAAGCCCAGCTTGCTATTATTAAGTCTAGCATTGACTGTGCTTGTGATGTCCATCAGTTTGATACTTCTCCCATTTAGGGATTCTTCAAATTTCTTGGCCTCAGAAAGTTTATTCTCAATGAGAATAATGTGTTCTCTGGAGGCAGCCAATTCTTTCTTAAGATTTGCATTTTCTTAACCCATCTTTTTCATTTCAGCTATCTTACATCTGAGTGAGATTATTTCTTTCTCAGAGTTGAGTAGATCCGAGCAAAGGACTTTAAATTCAGCTTTGAATTCATCTAAAGTAAAATCAAAAGCAGACATTACCTGATCTGCATCATTTTCTTCTTCTGATTCTGAATTTTCTTCATCAGATTTGCTGGCTGAGGCATTGATTGCCATCATGCAGAAGTTCTTTTCTTCTTCATCATCATTGGAGCTTGATGAAGATTCAGATTGTGACTCACAGTCTGAGTCATAAGTTGCCATTAGACATTGGCTATTTTCTTTTGTTTCTTCTTCATCAGAAGAACCAGATGAGGATTCTGATTCAGATTCTGTTTCACTCCAGGATGTTGCTACAAATCCTCTTCCCTTCTTTTTGTGTGAATGGGAGGAAGATTTGCTGGATCTTTTCTTTTCTTCCTTTTCTCTTTTTCTCTCCTTTCTGTCCTTTTTGTTTTGATTTTCTGGACATTCAGGAGCAATATGTCCTGGCTTCCTGCAACCAAAACATATAATTTCATTAGAATGATTTTTGTCATACCTTGGCTTGTCATGGCTTCTGGATGACTTCTTCTTGAAATCTTTCTTAGCCATATTATAGAATCTTTTGGCTATGAAGCTCATCAACTCCTCTTTGTTAGGAGTTGGTCCTTCTTCTTCTGTAGCTTTGAAGGCTATGCTTTTCTCCTTCTTGAGTGCTGGGGATGAGGTAGATTCTTCAACTTCCCTACTGTTGACAAGCTTCTCATAAGATTTGAGCTTGCCCAACAAGGCTTCAGTGGTGATCTCATTTAGGCTTCTGGCTTCTTTGATTGGCCAGATTCTGGAGTCCCATGTGCTGGGAAAGCACATGAGAATTTTGTCATTGATCTCTGTGAGTGAGATCACTTTGTCCAGAGACTTCAGCTCATTTATTATGAGGCTGAGCCTATTGTACATATCAGCAACATTTTCTGATTCTCCCTTCTTGAAGTTCTCATATTGAGAGATTAGGTGGGATCTTCTATCTTTCCTTTCATCTGCTGAACCTGCCACCATGTTGTTGAGTGATTCCTAGATTTCTTTTGCTGAGGTGCACTCAACAACTTTCTGGAATATGTCATCTGACATAGTTAAGGCTAGAATGTTCATGGCTTTTGCATCTGCATTTCTTTGCTTCTTCTGAGCCTCAGTCCACTCAGGAGGTGGAACAGCAGTGTTGTCTGTTGCTGCAGTAGTGCTGGTTGTTGCTGTAGGTGCTGGAGGTCCTGTAAGAATAACATTGAAAATCTCCTCATCAATAGAGTTCATATAAAGCCTAATGCTTGCTTTCCATAGTGCAAACTTATTGAGATTGCACATGGGAGGTCTTGTGCTAGAATATTCCTTGTTTTGTGCCATGAGTTTTGAATGTTATAAAATTCTTGGTTAAAGGAGCTCTAGACAAATTAAGATCTGGTTGATCTTTGTGATTCAGATGTTAGTCTGTAAAGAATCAACCAACCACTTATACCAATTGAATGTGGAGGTCAGATCTTAAATTACTCTAGAGGGGGGGGGGGGGGTGAATAGAGTATTAAAATTTTTCTTTAGTTTTATAGCGGAATTAAAATAGTGTTATATATATATATATATAAGTGTAATTAGTGTGAGAATTGAATAAACAGAAAAGGTAAATAAAAGAAATCAAACAGCACAAGCACAAAGAATAATTAACCACAGACGACACAAGGAGCTATAGTAGTTCCCCAAAAAACCTGGGTACGTCTACTCTTCTACCACCCTTGGTAGGAATCCACTAGGAGGTTGTTGATAAGGTTCCCTCACACCAGGTGATTTTGATAAGGTGTCCACACACCAGGTGAGCTGTTGATAAGGTGCTCTAACCAAGGTGCAGGTTCTTGCTAAGGTGCCCTGTCACCGAGATTAACTTTTGAAGGGAGTTATGACCCTGTACAAGAGAGGTAAGAAAGAGTTTGTAGTGTTCTTCTCTGTCAAGATGCTGAGAGAAGATTCTAGTGGATGTTGTTGTAAAGCTCCCCCTGTCTGATTGAATTAGTTGACAGAAGATGGAGAAGCTTTCTCTTGAAAAAACCAAGATCTCCAGTAGCAGATTGATCTGGAAGAATAGGTTCTTCAGATTGTTTGTTGCTCTTTTTAGAAGATCTATCTTTGCATCAGATTCTGAGTAAAAATCCTCTTGATGATGTTCTCTGAGGTTTTTGTGTTGCTTGTCGAAGAGAGAAAAAGAAGAAAATTACTACTTGTATATATCTATGTATTTCTTCTTCTTTTTGTCTATATATATATCCCTTCTCCTTTTTTTTTTTGAATTCTGTTGACATTCTTGGAAATAACAACAAGGCTCAAACGACTCTGCCAGGTCCTTTTGTTCCTTGGTCGTGAAAAGATTCCTTTTCATTAAATGTCAACGGCTATTCCTGTCTGGGAAAAAGGAAGGAAAGGAATATATTAATTGAGTTTCAAATATCCTTCCTTATTTGTCAGAATATATCCAAAGATATTGAATAGATCCGTTATAGTCGTCGTTTTGCTGTTAGGACAGAATAGAATGTGACTGATAATAAATCTGGAATTCAATAAATGATCTGTCGAACGCTTGGAGCCATCTGTCGAGCGCTGTCCAGAATATGTCGAACACTGGCTAGAAAACTGTCGAGCGCTGTTATATAAAAAAAAACTGTCGAACACTGAGAGCCATCTGTCGAGCGCTGCTAGTCATTCGTCGAACGCTGATCAGTAAATGTCGAGTGCTGTAACTGGCTGTAATACTTCAGTCTGCTTAGAACAGTTTGTCGAACGATACTAGACGTTTGTCGAACGCCAAAAGCCATTTGTCGAGTGCTGCTAGTCATTCGTCGAACGCTGAAAACCTTAGATTAATCTTAAGTTCTAGCTAGTTTATCAGCCTAAAGACTTGACCCTTAAACTGTACAATGGGGTCAACTGATCCTAATCAGTACAAAGTGATCCTAGCCCAAAATAGTAAAAGGGTTGTTCCAACAGAATCCTTTAAAGAGGGATTATTAAAACTCTATCACTGAATACTTTAGAGAGGAATTCTTAAAACTCTTTCGAATGGTGGATAAAGCAGATGAATCAAGTACAATTAGTTGTTCTTGTTGAGATGAAGAAGACAGATTATCAATCAGCAATTTCATTTTCTTTTCTTGATAGCTAACAGCAAAATGGCCCTTTACAGATTGAGAGAAGAAGAAGAATGAGACACAGAGAGAAGACGAGTCCTTCTTGAGATCGTGAGAGAGAAGAGAAGAAGACACTGCCTTTCTTTTTTAATTCCTTGAAATAATCGATTAAGCTTTCTCTGTTTAAATCTTCTCAATATATAAGAATCCATCTGAATTAGAACTTTCCTTTTCATCTTTGACTCAATATAATCTCTTTCTTTAAGTGGATCACCAATGGCTATATTTGAATTGCAATCACGACCTTAATATGTTCATAACTTTATTTCTCGACCTTTGAAGAATTTGACGTATGTCTTGCAAACCGTTGATTACTTCTCGACGTACATCAATTTCAATATATATAAGAAATCGACGTAAGCTAAATTCTCACGTACTGAACATCAAATTCTTCTGTTATGCCTACAAAAAATTTGATGCATGTTTTCTTAGCTCTTCGACGTACGTTGAATACTTCTCGACGTATGAAACCTTCTTTTGACACTTTTCCTTAACTTTATTCAGCCTTTAATACTGAGCTTTTCCTGCTTACACACATTACATATATAGCATTTCTATACAATCATAAGGCTTTCCAAAATTACTTATTTAATTTGATATACCAAATCAAGAGTTTTTTCCTAACAAAAACCTTCACCGATACGTTGAAAACTAGTGTGTTGTCTAATCATACATACAAAACACAAATAGGTGGTCACAATCTAAAATTTCATGGAATATGAAAATTAAGCATAAAACATATTCTAATAGTTTCATACCTATCACCACGTTGGGTTAACGGTTGGCCTCCTGTTTCCCAAGACTGTTGGATGTAGGCTGCACTGCTGGGAATCATGAAGCACTCGATTCCATGACCTGTCCCTTCTCAATATAACTAGGACCCATTGGAGAAATGGGCTCTTGCATTTGGTCTCCTTTGAGCACTACATCAAAATAGTTCTGAGCTTTGAGGAATATGTTGCCACACTTGCAACAGACAGAGGTCCTCTCGAACGGCTCCACAAGTTAACAATATGCTTCCTTCGCCTGATTTTTTAGGATGGAACCTCTTTCTCCCCTTGTTTCCTAATGATCTCTACTGATATTGGGAAGGCTTGCCTTCACATTACTTAGCCACAAACCCCTTGCAACACTAGGTTTGCTTGATATCCATCTCCAAAGTCCTGGCAGCTTTGACTAACTCACAAAGACATGACATCATCAAATCTATAAGTTGTGTCACAAGTTGTCTCACAACACATCATAAAAAAGGTACATCTCCCCTCCTCATAAGTTATGGTAGTACCCGCATACCTACTCAGATGGGTTAACTCATACAAGTAACCATCCATGGTCATGTCTCTCTGCAGAAGTCTTAGGAATTTATCGTAAAGGGATAGTCTCGTCTCCACTAGAATGCAACACTTTAAGAAAGCGCACGCAAACTCTCCCATTTAAATATTAGTGGGAAGATGTCCAGTTAAATGTCTGTTGCAGCTCCATTATCCTCTCTAACCAGTCCTTTGTATCAGTCGGAGTACCAACTCTCTTGAAGGTAGGAGGATGGAAGCCTAGAAAATATTTCAACGCGTGGTCCATCTGAACACCGACATGTTCCACCATTGGCCCAACGCACCCCACTACTCCTTCTGTTGTGATGGGAGTTGCACCAATTTCTATTCTAGTGGTTTGAGCCACCACTACCGCATCTGCAATCATTTTACATAAGTTCGTGGGAGACATGTTCAAGTGGCCCAGAGCATTGTTTCTACTACCCATATGGTCCTCTCGAGCTCTGGAAGTCCATGCTTCACCATCAACACCCTAGTGCAAATCACACATCATGTTAAATAATATTAAATAATCAAATATCAATCACATGAACACTCATGATCCTAACAAGCAATCATATGTGTATGACTCTTCTTATCGGTCTAGATAAACTAAACTGCTCTATATCGGTCTAAAAATCCTAAACCTAGCTCTGATACCAAATTGTAACACCTCCACCTCAATGACGATATAGCATGAGTTTGGCTGAGCCCCAAAGAATACACTCATCATAATATCTGCATTATAAGAAGCTATAAAACTAAATCTCAACAACTAACATTAGCATGGCATAAACTTTAAACAAAATATTAAGAGTGTGTCCACATTCTATTATATAATCAAAAGAGATCTGGGAATTGTGGACATACAAAACATGTATATCCATAACATACAAAATACATCACATTTACAAAGCTACCTCAGTTTGCAGGCTGGAACAAAATGCAAAGGAAGCTACAACATGAGGAGAATTGAAAAGAAACACTTTTTGAGGATTGGCTTTTATAGCCTGTGTAACATCCACCCAGTACAAATAATATCACATGGATATGGACGGAACCCTACAACATATTATATATAAGATATACATTATATAAGGCACATAAATAAACTCCTTAGAGAATGAAAACAACACTAGCAGAAGGTTGATTATAAAACCAGCCATGAATTGTCCACAATTACTAAGGAATGTTTCACCAAAAGTGTCAAACTTAAGGTCGTACATCACATCAAGATTATCAAAAATAATATGAAGGTACATGGTCAAAACATCGGCACGCAAATCGGGCTAGTAAAATAAATTAATAGAAGATGTGGCATTCATTTTTCAATTTCTTCTTTGGGCTTATTGCCCACTATACTCTGATACGCTCCGCGACACCTGCACCAAACACAAGTAAGAGGTAAAGGAGGGACAACTATGAGTTGACGACAAAACCTTGTACCAATCCCTCCCCCTCCCTCCTCGGGCAAACCTAGCAGACTCTAAGGAGGGATACCGCTCACCTACAAATACGCCGCAACAAGCAATCTACAAAAAAATTGAATGTACAATTAAGATTCACATTATGAAGCTTCAAACACAATCAATCATCTATGTTGAGAATACAAAAATGGGGAAACAGGGTATGTATGTGATGATGGTTAGGTTCTCGCAAAGATTTCCCCACAATTACCTAAGAAACAACGTATAAAGCCAACAAACCATCATCCAACAATACGGCGCTCGTGGGTACTCGTGACCACATGAGTTCATGCACTCAAGGAGCACACAAGAAGTACTCGGTGAGGAGGTCTTAGACATCTCCAACATGATCATCACAGCTATGATATGATATACAATCTTGAGCTTACATTTGAGCATTTATCGGTCAAGATGATTTCACGTATCACTGCCTATCCTATGACCTATCAGTATTCATGAGGATTTTACCTCAAGCCGAACTTCCATTTGAACATTTTCCAATCGAGATGATTTCACATAACACATTCTATGCTATGATACATTATCATTCATGACAATTTTACCTCGTGTCAAACTGCATGGTGCGGGTTCAGTTTAGCTTTTTCCCATTTCTCAAGTCATCGTAATCTACACAATGTGTGTGCGGATTTACCTCAGCGTGTAAATGTTTACTATATGTTAACTTACTATGTACCTAATTATTCACACTAGAACATAGACTTCATATGCGCTTCCCAATGGAGGAGGTCCAAGTCAACTCCTCAACAAAATGTGGTGAGGGTTTAAGTTCCACTCAAAACACATTCTCTGAGGGTGGGTCCGTCTAAAGGCCACGTAGGCAGAAGTCAAGGTCAACCCAGAAGTCCTACAGATTTCGTCGAACGCAGGCTCTCGGAGTTCGTCAAACGCAGGCTCTCGGATTTTGTCGAACGCAGGCTCTCGGAGTTCGTTGAACGCAGGCTCTCAGATTTCGTCGAACGCAGGCTTTCGGAGTTCGTCAAACGAAGAGAGATCAAGAGACTTGGTTGTGCGAGCAGGTACTTGCTCGCCCCGTGGCGAGGAGGAAAGACCTTCCCAGAGTTCCCTACCCGGCCAAACAAGAAGGTCGTGAGTTCGGACATACTCGCCTATAGGCGACTTGGCCAACCAACTCGCCAGCTTAGGCCGAGGTCCTTACCTACTCGCCAGCCTATTGCCTTGTTTAAAAAATCAACTCTAGGGTGGCATGGATGGTCTCCTACTACCCCTCCCCCCTAGGACTTGTCTATAAATAGACCCCCAGGGGTACCAGGAAGAGGACTTGTCAAAAAATCAGAGCTGCACCCCCCCTTTACAGACAAGAATCTTCCCTAACAAGTGCCTTCCTAGTACCAAGCTCGACCATTCGTGGTTTTGGAGGAGAAGACTGTTTTGAGCTTCTGGGTATGTGGTGGGACCTCCCTGCCGCAGCACCTGGGGTTGTGTCCTTTACCTCTCCGTTTCGCTTGTCGTGGCTAAACCTTCTCGTTGAACCGCTGGGCAAGTAGCCTCCGGCTGCATTGATCTGAATTTTGGAGCCGGGATTTTCCAGGCTTCAACACTTTGGTGCGGTGAGCGTGGATCGTGGCCAGAGGAAGAAAGTCTGGTTGAAAAAGTGAGACGGTTACAGTTAGCCCGGCCCAAGGTGGCGAGTTTGTATCCTTGGCTGTTTTCGAAGAATTCGTGCGAAGGATAGAAGGCTCCTTGAGAGCAGCTCTTCTACCTTGCATGGAAGGAATGGCGACCTCGCCTCATCGCCCGGGTTTGTCCGAGGAAGATGCTCACACTCAGCGAGAAGGGACGTAGCACGTCGAGGAGTTCGAGCGACCCAGGAGGTTGCAGTTTGGTCTGCAGGCATCGCAAGGAGCTGTCGGAACTCGGTTCCGCGAGGAGGAAGAGCAGGCGAGATACTACAATACTCGCAAGGAAAGCGAGTATGGGGGAGATACTCGGCAAGATGAAGGTCGTCGCCAGATTGGTGGGAGGAGCCCATTCTGCGAGGACATCATCGCCGCGCCAGTTCTGGAGGGGTTCAGGGATCCCTCGATGAATTACTACTCGGGGAGGGAGGACCCTATCCGTCACATCCAGTGGTTTGAGGATGTCGCCTCCCTCTGGACCATGTCGGACTCCTTCAAATGTAGGCTGTTCGCGATTTCCCTCCGAGGGAAGGCAAGGGACTGGTTCCACCAGTTGCCGGAAGGCTCCATCTACTACTTCGAGGACTGATGAGTCCCCATCATATACACATATTTGGACTCATCCGGGCCATTTTTCCAATCATTCCACTGCACTTTAGTCCCATTTTAGCTCATAATTATCATTCTCTGCTAGGTGCACGTCTTGGCCTATTTTGGTGTATTTCTATGTTTATTCTCCTATGTTAGCCTTATCGTACTGTTGAGTGCCACTTTCAGGGGCCTGATTAATATTTCTGTATGAGCAGGAGTCGTGCAGGTGTTCCCAGTACAATTCTGCACAGGAACACTGCGCACGATCACTGGCTCCTTCGCGCACGACCACCGGTCGTGCGCCGCTGATCGTGCGCACTTAACGCCCATTTTATGAGTTCTGTTTGGCTTATCGCATGACCACCTACGATAGTGCGCACGACCACTGGTCGTGCGCCACTGGTCGTGCGCCACTGGTCGTGCGAACATTGTATTTTATAATTTTCTTCCCTTGCAGGCTCCGTCCAGGCAGGCGCACGATCACAGGATGATAGTGCGCACGACCACTGGTCGTGCGTCACTGATCGTGCGCACTGTTTATTCCAGCGCCTATAAAACGACCTACTCGCGAATTAGGTCGGGATCCCGATTTTGTTCCGCCGTTTTCTCGCTCCAGGGCTCCGTTTTTGCCCCTCCATCGCCGCCCACCATCTGGAGGTGCTTCGGACTTGTTCCTCACGCCAACCTTGAGCCGGAGTTTCCTCTCGGCCTCCTCCTTCATCCTAAAGCTTAAAGAGGAGATCTAGCCGCCATCTCCATCAAGCAAGAGGAAGTTAGCAACCTCTACCGGATCGTGACACGAAGAAGACGGGCTAATTGGAGAGTTGTGACAGCTCTCTCTCTACCCCGGACGTAGTTGCGGACCGAGCTAGGACGCGGATTGACAACCCGGTGCTTCCTACCGTGAATCTACAACGAGCCTTCGGATTCGGTCGATTTCATGCCTTATTCTTCTCTTATTGATGTGTGTATGTAGTTAGATCTATGTATTAAGATGAAGTTGCACTTAAACTTGCTTGTTTTTATATATATTTCATTTCTATGTGGAATACTTTTGTGGTTTATGTGACTTGAGGAGCGCCCCATTCCATCCTCCATCCCGCCGTCACGTTCGTGTGCCGCACTAGCAATTGCTAGTGGCGTGCTTGTCGAAGAGGTGCTTGCGACACTCATTCCGTTAGCCTACTCGCCCATCCGCCTACCGAAGCGTGGCATCGCGGCCCGTACTCCATCCCGCCTAACGAAGCAGCGCGCTCAAGGCCTGCATAGTTCGATCCGCTTGCCTACTCGTCCATCCGCCCTTACGAAGTAGCGCGTTCAAGGCCTACGTAGTCTTCTATCCCGCCGAGCGAAGCATTGCATAGCGGCATTGCATAGGAGTAGTTGTAGCTTTTTCTCTTTATTTTCCACAAACCAAATCAACCCCCGTGTCCGCAATTCATCCGACCCAAAAGACTTCGATCTCAAGTCCTTCCTCGAACGTTAACTCCACCTTACTGTGTTCCTTGAGAGATTCGATACTTGGGGATTTACATCCTCATATTATTACTTGACAACGACCGGTTCACTGCCGTTCGGATCGCAGTCTCGCTACCGCCTATAGCGGTGTGCAGGATTTGCGCATCAAGTTTTTGGCGCCGTTGCCGGGGAACACAGTCTTGTGAGTTTTCTGGAGAGGGAGAACCTGAGAGAGAAGCCCTTCCATTTGTAAATTGCATTTCTTTGTCTTATTTCTTTTTATTCCTTTTTCCTGTTTTAATTAGGTTGCTTTAGTAATTATTGTTAGGTGTAGTATTTTGCACAATAGCATCTTTATTTTGAATCGTTTTATCTTCGCACTATGTGGGCACATCTAAATATCCGTTGCCATTGGTGTGGAGCTACTTCCCACTCTAGTGATGAATGCCCTATGGAGAATAGTAGGCATAATTCTTATAGCCCAGCATATGGAGCACCGACTTTGTCTGGTACTCCATATGGTGCGCGTAAGTCTTATGGCTACTCTGCTGAGCCTTTACCGTCATACTTCATTTCGACTTCAGCACCCGCTGTGCCAAAGAAGCCTGCTAGGCAGTGCCGGTTTTGTCAGAGCACTGATCATGTCTTGAAGGACTGTGCCGAGTATTTTCGCCAATTGGACGAGGATGATGAGTCGGACATCCGGATCGTCCCAACTCCTAACTCTGGCGGCACACCTTCAACATCCGGTTATGTGTCTTTGTCACCTTCACATCTTGAAGGGTTGATGAGTCCTCATCATATACACTTTTATGGACTCATCTGGGCCGTTTAGTTAGTCATTTCACTGCACTTTAGCCCTGTTTTAGTTCATATTTGATATCCCATGCTAGGTGCACCTTTTGGCCCATTTTGGTGTGATTTCATGTTGATTTTCATTAGTAGTTTTCATGCATTGTTCGGTGCCACTTTTAGTGGCCGGATTGGTGGTTGTACGCTAGAACAGGAGTCGTGCAGGTGTTTCCGGTGCAATTCTGCACAGGAACACAGCGCACGATCACTGGTTCTATTGCGCACGACCACTGGTCGTGCGCCACTGATCGTGTGCACTTAACGCTTTTTTCATAAGTTCTGTTTGGTGTAATGCGCACGATCATCAACTCCAGCGCGCACGACCACCGGTCGTGCGCCACTGCTCGTGCGCACTGACCATTAATTTTTAAGTTCTGTTTCATCTATTGCGCACGACCACTGACGCTAGTGCGCACGACCATCGGTCGTGCGCCACTGGTCGTGCGAACATGTTATTTTGTAATTTCTGTCTTTGCAGGTTCTGTCCAGGCAGAGCGCACGATCACAGGATTCCAGTGCGCACGACCAATGGTCGTGCGCCACTGACCGTGCGCACTGTTTAATTCCAGCGCCTATAAATTCCCTGCTCGCGATTTTAGGTCATCATCCCGATTTTCAGCGCCGTTTTCCGCCCGGTTCCGCCCGATTTCGCTCCTCCACCGTCGCCCACCATATAGAGGTGCTCCGGGCTTGCTCTTCACGCCAATCTTGAGCCGGAGTTTCCTCTCGGCCTCCTCCTTCATCCAAGAGCTCCAAAGGAAGACCTAGCCGCTATCTCCATCGAGCAAGAGGAAGTTTGCAACCTCTACCGGATCGTGACACGAAGAAGACGGGTCCATTGGAGAGTAGTGACAGCTCTCTCTACCCCGGACGTAGTTGTGGACCGAGCTTGGACGCGGATTGACAACCCGGCGATTCCAACCGTGAATCTTCAACGAGCCTTCGGATTCGGTCGATTTCTTGCCTTGTTCTCCTTTTATTGATGTATTTGCAACTAGATCTAACATTATGATGAAGTGTATTTTGATTAAACAGCATTTTTACTTGATTATGTCTATGTGATTGAGTATTTTTGTTTATATTATTGAGGTGCGCCCCATTCCATCCTCCATCCCACCATCGTGTCCGGTGCCGCACTAGCAATTGCTAGTGGCGTGCCTTTTGAATAGGTGCTTGCGACCCTCATTCCGCTAGCCTACTCGCCCATCCGCGTACCGAAGCGTGGCATCGCGGCCCGTATTCCACTCGCCTAACGAAGCAGCGCGCTCAAGGCCTGCATAGTTCGATCCGCATGCCTACTCGTCCATCCGCCCTTATGAAGTAGCGCGCTCAAGGCCTACGTAGTCTTCCATCCCGCCGAGCGAAGCTTTGCATAGCGGCATTGCATAGGAGTAGTTAATAGCTTTTATTTTATTTTCCAAAAGCCAACCCAACTCCCCCGCATCCCATCCGATTTTAGGACTTCAATCTCAAGTCCTTCCTCGAAACCTAACTCCACCTTACTGTGTTCCTTGAGAGATTCGATACTCGGGGATTACTCCTCGTTTTATATTACTTGAACGATCGGTACACTGCCGTTTCGTGTCGCAGTCGAGCTACCGCCTATAGCGGTGCGTGAGATTTGCGCCATCAAGGGTATGACATGGATATGGTCACCGGATGTGTGGCTGATCTAGGCACCGACATTGCTGAGCCCATTCTCCCAGTGCATCCACCACCTCTAGTGGATTCGATTCTTTGTGAGGAATCGGTGCTCGACTTTTATCCGAGCACTATTCCTCTCCCTGTTGTGCATACTACACTCGTCTCTGACGACATTGTTGATGATGTGTCGCAAGAGGAGGCGGTTGATCTTAGTATTGTGCCTACTCCTATGGAGGAGGACAACCTTCTAGGTGAAGAGGAGTTTTCCTCAGCACCGGTGGAGGAAGTCCAAATCCTAAGCTTGGCCACCGTTGATCCCGCCGAATCTTGTAGCATTGATGACAATGCAAACATTATTTTACTTCCCCAACCTAATGGGAGTGAGACCGGGACCACTCCCCCGATTTTTGATTATTTATGTCATTCTTCTCTTTTATTTCCTGACCCCCCTTCTTCATCTGAGCCTGTGCAGGTTGAGTCTTCACAGGTACATCAGGAGGACTTGGAGCATGATGCTCAAGTCAATGATGAGAGCATCATCTCATGTGAGGAGGTTGATCCCCCCTCCGTAGAGGAAGCTCCACTCGTTGCCTTCTCCTCCTGCGGACCTGCTGTGGGCGAGACCTTGCTGGGCAAGGATAGTTTTGGTGAGATGAGTGAGGACCAGGCCTCCTCCTCTTCTTACTTTCTTTTCCCTCTACCTGTGAGGAGAAGGTATTATTATTTAGGTAGAGGGGTGACTGCCTTATCTCCGTATCGGTACCAGCTACCGAAATGGATAATGGAGCAGTTACCTGTGCATTTTCTTTTCCATACTCCCATTAGCTAGAACCGTTTTAATTTAGAATAAGTCGTGCTGGGATGACAATAACCCCAGTAGTTATCTTTCTTTTCTGCATTTTTATTTCATCTAATCATGTTTAGTTAGTAATTTTTCTTTTCAGTTTTCTGTTTTCTTTTGTTTTTGCGGAGCTGACCCCTGCAGGTATTTTTTTTGGATGGCGGATGCCGCTGTTCATTTTAGCTTACACGCCAATCTTCTGGTATGCTCACTTGCTGAGCATTGGGTACTCTCTTCCCCTAGCCCTATTTTGATTTTCCTGTCATATATTATGTGGATTGTTTAGTTTAAGTCTGGGGGAGAGCCGTTATATGTTACCCACTGCACGTGCACATCTCATTTGCATACTAGAAGTATTTAATTTTCAGTTTTATTATTTGTTCAGTTTCATTGCACACCACAACACCCACTTGAGCGCGTACTCATCTGTTTGCTTGCTCTGTTGTGAATTTAATTCTTCTGCTTATTTGGGAAAGTCTAGGTGATGGCTTAGGACTATGTAGCAGAGTAAAATGTTGACTCCAGTAGTGCTCCTAGTCGAGTGCTCGGTTGCATAGAAATTTGTGTAGATTAGATTTCTCTTTATACCTATGGTTTTATATTTTTCTCTATTAGTGTAAATATTGTTTACTCTACTCAAATGGTGAATCCGGTGGAATCAAACGGTAGCATAGGGATGTGTGTAAACGATCGCTAGACTCGTATTGCTTGAGTCGGGTGAAAGGAGAATCTTTCTCGGTGGCTAGAACTTGCCCCAAGCGATTCTTGAAGCATTGGCATAGGATAGTTCTAGTGCGTGAGAATGACGTAGGCCATTATTTTGGCCCGGTTGAGTTTTTTATTTCATGCCTATCATCTACCCTTGCTAGCCCCTTTGTGCCTACCTCTTCCTCTTGATTCAGCCCCACTTTTATCGCACCAAAAGCTTAAAAGCCTAACCTAGTCGCACACCCAAATCTGAGCTTTAAATTATAGTTATGTTTACATTTTGGGGGGTGTTGATGTGGTAATTTTTATAGTGGAAATTGTGGGTGTATTCATTGATATTTTTGCTGAAAAAGAAAAGAAAGAAAAAGAAGAATGAAGAAGAGAAAGAAAAGAAAAAAAGGGGTTTGTTATGAAAAAGTTGAATTGAAAATTTTGAAATTTTGGTATTGGGAGTGGGCGGTGCACACACCCTTGTTGTAAAAGTCCAAGTCTGGGGGTGTGGTGCATTTGTTTATTATCGTCGTGCGGGTAGCTCTATCTTGTGCTCATGTTGGGTTAGGTGTGCGTAGCCTCCAGGTTTATCTTTGTTTACCTCACCGTAACCCAAGCCCCATCTCTAGCCTAAAGTCCTTCCGACTCACGCTATGAACCAATCTAGTGTCGTGGAGAGAATGTGACCGGGCGAGCCTATGGTCACCGACACCGATGGATTTCGGTGGAGTTTGTCCGACACCCCAATCCTGAGCAATGCTCATCTCAGCGCTTAGTTTACTTTCTCCGTATGCATGACCGAATGATTCACCGTTGTTCACCAATTTTGAGTAGTTGTAATATGCTTTTACTCTTTTTAGAAATATATAAACTGTTTGTATAATCAGAAATCTTCTCTACTATTTTTCTTATGCACGTGAGCATGCGACTTCGCATGGTACTCTGTATTGTAATTTTAAGCCATCTACTTCTCTTTCCCCGTTCGCTTAGAATTTGTTTGCTCGGGACGCGCAAATTGGTAAGTCTGGGGGTGTGATGAGTCCCCATCATATACACATATTTGGACTCATCCGAGCCATTTTTCCAATCATTCCACTGCACTTTAGTCCCATTTTAGCTCATAATTATCATTCTCTGCTAGGTGCACGTCTTGGCCTATTTTGGTGTATTTCTATGTTTATTCTCCTATGTTAGCCTTATCGTACTGTTGAGTGCCACTTTCAGTGGCCTGATTAGCATTTCTGTATGAGCAGGAGTCGTGCAGGTGTTCCCAGTACAATTCTGCACAGGAACACTGCGCACGATCACTGGCTCCTTCGCGCACGACCACCGGTCGTGCGCCGCTGATCGTGCACACTTAACGCCCATTTTATGAGTTCTGTTTGGCTTATCGCACGACCACCTACGATAGTGCGCACGACCACTGGTCGTGCGCCACTGGTCGAGCGAACATTGTATTTTATAATTTTCTTCCCTTGCAGGCTCCGTCCAAGCAGGCGCACGATCACAGGATGATAGTGCGCACGACCACTGGTCGTGCGTCACTGATCGTGCGCACTGTTTATTCCAGCGCCTATAAAACGACCTGCTCGCGAATTAGGTCGGGATCCCGATTTTGTTCCGCCGTTTTCTCGCTCCAGGGCTCTGATTTTGGCCCTCCATCGCCGCCCACCATCTGGAGGTGCTTCGGACTTGTTCCTCACGCCAACCTTGAGTCGGAGTTTCCTCTCGGCCTCCTCCTTCATCCTAAAGCTTAAAGAGGAGATTTAGCCGCCATCTCCATCAAGCAAGAGGAAGTTAGCAGCCTCTACCGGATCGTGACACGAAGAAGACGGGCTAATTGGAGAGTAGTGACGGCTCTCTCTCTACCCCGGACGTAGTTGCGGACCGAGCTAGGACGCGGATTGACAACCCGGTGCTTCCTACCGTGAATCTACAACGAGCCTTCGGATTCGGTCGATTTCTTGCCTTATTCTTCTCTTATTGATGTGTGTATGTAGTTAGATCTATGTATTAAGATGAAGTTGCACTTAAACTTGCTTGTTTTTATATATATTTCATTTCTATGTGGAATACTTTTGTGGTTTATGTGACTTGAGGAGCGCCCCATTCCATCCTCCATCCCGCCGTCGCGTTCGTGTGTCGCACTAGCAATTGCTAGTGGCGTGCTTGTCGAAGAGGTGCTTGCGACCCTCATTCCGTTAGCCTACTCACCCATCCGCCTACCGAAACGTGGCATCGCGGCCCGTACTCCATCCCGCCTAACGAAGTAGCGCGCTCAAGGCCTGCATAGTTCGATCCGCTTGCCTACTCGTCCATCCGCCCTTACGAAGTAGCGCGTTCAAGGCCTACGTAGTCTTCCATCCCGCCGAGCGAAGCATTGCATAGCGGCATTGCATAGGAGTAGTTGTAGCTTTTTCTCTTTATTTTCCACAAACCAAATCAACCCCCGTGTCCGCAATTCATCCGACCCAAAGGACTTCGATCTCAAGTCCTTCCTCGAATGTTAACTCCACCTTACTGTGTTCCTTGAGAGATTCGATACTTGGGGATTTACTTCCTCATATTATTACTTGACAACGACCGGTTCACTGCCGTTCGGATC
The DNA here is from genome assembly GCA_033032865.1 of Dactylorhiza incarnata. Classification (NCBI taxonomy): domain Eukaryota; kingdom Viridiplantae; phylum Streptophyta; class Magnoliopsida; order Asparagales; family Orchidaceae; genus Dactylorhiza; species Dactylorhiza incarnata. The sequence goes on along the minus strand of JAWHQI010000022.1, from coordinate 17,676,165 downwards.
GCAGTCTCGCTACCGCCTATAGCGGTGTGCAGGATTTGCGCATCAAGGACTTGTGCCGGGGGCTGAACATGCAGTTCTCCGCGGCAAAGAAGTTGAAGAAGGAGGCTACGGCCCTTTTCCATCTGACCCAGGGAGCAAATGAAACGTTGGGGGACTACATCGACCGCTTCCAGGAAGAGGTGCTACTCATCTAGGAGGTGGAGGGTCGCACCCTGCAGTTGGCCCTAACCTTCGGCCTTCGCGAAGGCCTCATTAAGTTGGAGATTGGTAGGAACCTACCAGCGGATGATGGACCATGTCTTCAAAGAGTGGAAGGGGAGGAACCTAGAAGTGTATGTGGACGACCTCTTGATCAAGAGCAAGAGCGTTCGGAGCATATATCGGATCTTGTAGAGACCTTTGCAACGCTAAGAAAGTTTAAGATGAGACTCAATCCAGCGAAATGCATGTTCGAAGCTGGAAGGGGAAAGTTTCTAGGGCACCTCATCACCCCGGGAGGAGTAGAGCCGAACCCTGACAAGGTTAAGGCAATCCTCGAGATGGCCTCGCCCAAGACCATGAAGGAAGTCCAAAGGCTAACAGGAAGGTTGGCGGGTCTCAGCCGCTTTCTGTCGAAGGCAGGAGAGAAGTGCTCTCCCTTTTTCAAGATGCTCCGCAAGAGCGAGAACTTCGCATGGTCCGACGAGTGCGAAAAGGCGATCGGTAAGCTGAAGGAGCAGTTGACTCAGACACCTCTCCTTCAGAGCCCGAAAGAGGTCGAAGACCTACTCATCTACTTGGGAGTAGGGGTAGAAGCAATAAGTTCCGTGCTATTCCGAGAAGATGGAAATAAGCAGCTCCCCATTTATTATATAAGCCAGGTACTCAAGAAGGCGGAGTTGAAGTATCCAATCTTGGAGAAGCTCGACTTCACCTTGGTGGTGTCAGCGCGAAATCTCCGGCCTTATTTCCAAGCTCACTCCATCCGGGTCGTGACTGACCATCCTCTCCGAAATATCTTCGAAGGGGTGGAGCATTCAGGGAGGCTGGCGAAATGGTCGGTAGAACTCAGTGAGTTCGACATTTCCTTCTCACCCCGGGTGGCGATCAAAGCACATGCGGTAGCAGATTTCTTAGCCGACTTCTCGATAGAGGCAGAGCCGGGAGAGGAGGCTTCTACTCCCATCCCTTGGAAGATGTTCGTGGACGGAGCCTCAGGCAAGAGCTCTTTGGGGGTGGGCATCGTTCTTGTCAGCCCACTAGGAACTAGGATCGAGCAAGCAGTCGAGATCCTCTTCCCCGTCACGAACAATCAAGCCGAGTACGAAGCCATCATAGCAGGCTTGCGCCTCTCAAAGGAGCTGGGCATCCAGTACGTGATGGCTTTCACCGATTTGAGGGTGGTCACGTCTCAGATTTGGGGAAAGTTCGAAGTACGCGACACCATTATGCAAAAGTACCTCATAAAGGTGAAAGGATTGATTAGGAGCTTCCAATCCTTCTTCGTCGAGCACGTACCGAGAGAGGAGAACTCGGCAGCGGATCGTCTGGCCAAGTATGGGCCAAGAGCAGGAGGGACCATCATGGAGTTGTTTCGACCATCTATTGAAGAAGGAGAGATGATGGAGATCAATCGACGTCCGTCGTGGATGTATCCGTTCATTTCCTTCTTGAGATCCGGGCAACTTCCTGTAGAGGAGGGGGCTCAAAGGAAGTTTTGGTACAAGGCGGCATACTACTTATTGCAAGATGGGGAGTTATATCGCAAGACCATCTCCGGCCCTCTGGCTAGATGTGTCTCTAAAGACGAAGTACCTTGAGTATTGGAGGAAATTCACTCGGGAGAGTGCGGAAGCCATTCTGGGACTCGCACTTTGGAGCAAAGGATCCTGAGACATGGCTACTTCTGGCCCACTATCCGCAAGGATGCGGGGGCCTTCTCAAAAAAGTGCTAGAAGTGTCAACTGTTCACCCCCCTTCATTTGCAGCTGGCCCAACATCTTCGTTCGATCACCGCCCCGTGGTCGTTCGATATCTGGGGAATGGATTTGATAGGCCCCTTTCCTTCAGCCAGCGGCCAGAGGAAGTTCGTTCTCTTCATGATCGACTATTTCTACAAGTGGATCGAGGCCAAGGCTTTGGCCAAGACCACCTCTCAAGTCGTGAAGAACTTCATCTGGGGAGAAATCATCTGTAGATTCGGGATTCCCCTCGCCATCATCACGGACAATGGTCCTCAGTTCGCCGGTTTGCAGCTGGAGGATTTCTGCAGACAGCTCGGAACGGATCTCCGGTTCGCGTCAGTACATCATCCCAGGAGCAATGGACAGGTGGAGGCCGCCAACAAGTTAATCATCAACTTACTAAAGAAGAAAGTCGAGAACCTAAGAGGTAATTTGGCGGAGCAGCTCCCCTCGGTGTTGTGGGCTTTGAGAACCACTCCTAGCTCAACCAAAGGGGAAACCCCGTTCAAACTCTCTCACGGGTCTGAAGCTCTCATTTCAGTAGAGTTCGAGGTCGGAAGTCCTAGGGTGATTGTAGCAGAAGACGGAGATGAAGAATGGTGACTAGAGAATGAGGAAGCCCAGAAGCTGTCCCTCGACTACATCGAAGAGCTCCGAGATCTAGCCTCGGCTAGGCAAGAGGAGATCAAGCGTCGCATGGCGAGAAACTTCGACAAGCACGTTCGTCTCAAACACTTCCAAGCAGGTGACCTAGTCCTGAAGAAAGTAGATGCAGCTGGGAGATCGGCAGCCATTGGAAAGCTCAACCCTAATTGGGGGAGGGGGACCTTTCATCATCCACGAAGCACTTGCAACAGGAGGGTAACGCTTACAGAATCAGGAAGGGGAGCTATTGGGAAATACATGGAGTGGCGATGACCTAAAAAGGTTTTATCCCTAAGAAGGGACGTACACACTTCTCTCCTGTAAATTGATTGCTTATAAATAAAGCCCCCTGAAAGATGGGACTTGAGGAATTTCTCATGATAGCAAGTCTTTAAAGAAGAAAGCAGGTGAGGTCGATCTCCTAGTCAGGTTGGAAAACTAGCCTCCGACTTGATTCTCGTAAAACCCAGAGCGGATGATGTGACAGTGCCTCGGTTGTGCGTTCCCTTAAGTCCAAGCCTCTGCAATGACGGCCGAGATCAGCTCCCCCCTTGTACGTTGGCCGCGGTTCCCACCGACTGCATTTCTCGTCCGACTAGAGAGATTATCAGTAAAAAGTTTGGATGCCGACCTCCCAATCCAACGAAGAGATGATCGACTTAACCGATCATGGGGCCCTTGAAGAAAGGTGTTGTGTATCCTCAAGGGCTGATAGCTGATGAGTCCTGATCATATACACATTTATGGACTCATCCGGGCCGTTTATTTAGTCATTTCTCCGCACTTTAGCCTTGTTATAGCTTATATTTGATAATCCATGCTAGGTGCACATCTAGGCCCACTTTGGTGTGATTTTCGTGCTTATTGTCATTAGTAGTATTCATGTGCTGTTAAGTGCCACTTTCAGTGGCTAGATCTGTGGTTGAGCAAGAATAGGAGTCGTGCAAGTGTTCCCGGTGCAATTCTGCACAGGAACACTGCGCACGATCGCCGGTTCTATTGCGCACGACCACTGGTCGTGCGCCACTGATCGTGTGCACTTAACCCTTTTTCACGAGTTCTGTTTGGTGCAGCGCGCACGACCATCAACGACAGTGCGCACGACCACCGGTCGTGCGCCACTGCTCGTGCGCACTTATCATTAAAATTCTGAGTTCTGTTTGCTGTATTGCGCACGACCATCAACGATAGTGCGCACGACCACCGGTCGTGCGCCACTGGTCGTGCGAACATTTTATTTTATAATTTCGTATCTTGCAGGTTCCACCCAGGCAGTGTGCACGATCGCAGAATTCCAGTGCGCACGACCACTGGTCGTGCGCCAATGACCGTGCGCAGTATTTAATCCAGCGCCTATTTAAACGCCTGTTGCGATTTTAGGGCGAGCGTTCACCTCCGGGAGCGGGATTCCTGTTCCGTACGCCGCCGATTTCCACCGTGGGACGCCTCCACTTCATCTCCTACGCAAGGGGAAGCCTCCTCCATCCATTCCAAGACTTCCTCCATTGTCCGTGAGTGTTCTCCATCGTCCGCAAGCCTCCAAGCAACCATTCTCGCATTCCGCTCGGTTAGAAGAAGAAGAAACCTGAAGTCGAAGACGACGGAGCTACGTAGGGAGATTGTGACAGCTCTCTACGCCGGAAGCATAGTCCATCCGAGTCCGGAGGTAGCCCGACAACCTACCATTCCGGCCGTGAACGGCCGCTAGTCTTCACCACCGGTTATTTCTTTCCTCTTTTCCCTCGTTGTACTGTTTGAACCGTGCAATACTCGAATATTGTGATGTTTATTTTGATGGAAATGAATATTTCTTTGTTGTTCTTCATGGTTTGGTGGTGATTCATTCCGCTTTCCCTCACTCACTCGCGCACGCACGCAAGGTGTTTGATCCGCGTTAGCAAGAGCTAACGGCGGTTGTGAAGATAGCGATTGTCACAGAGACCCTTCACTCGGCAAATGTTGCCGTCTGATGTGATTCGTCGGAATTCGTCGGATTGTCCCGTGAAAACTCGACGAATGTTGTTCCGTGGAATCCCGACGAATTGTAACAGAAGCCCCTATTCTGCTGTGTGGTCTGCGGATAGCGATTCTTCTAGAAGCCTGTTTATGCTTTGGGTATAAATAGATCTTATTTTAGGGTTCTCAGTACTTACAAAAGGTTTAGCCGACGGAAGTGTTCCGCTCTCGCTCGAAACCTAGACGGAAAGCGTTCCGCCGCCCAGTTCGCCTCCGCCGACCTCCTCTCCGGCGATCGTCGTCGTGATTGTTCTTCCTGGAGCGAACCTAGCAGTTCGTGGAAGTGCAAGGTGCAGTTGTTCTCCCTTCCGAGTTGCGTGCGACGTGATTTGGTGTTCTCCCGGCTCGTGTGGACTGCTGTAGAGACGTAGACATTATTCTACGTGAGGACTCGCATAGCCGCTGAAAGCAATCTTCTTCTTGCAGCACCTTGGTTGGATTTGATCCAATCCCGCAAAGGTAATTTCATACCTAGTTTTGATTTACTTCTTGATTCGACATTCCAGATTTAGCCCTTTCGTCTATCAAAGGTTGATAGTCTTATGTTGTGCACATAAGGGATGCATATGGATTTTAGAAAGTTTGTTTTTCTGTGGATGTGCACTTTGATCAAATGTTGTTCATGGTTAAGTGTTAACCTATTATTTAAAAAAATTAAAATCCCTTCATCAAATATTAAGTGTTCGAATGCCTTCCGATGGATGACACTCTTCCTGCCTCGATCGATGAAGTGTGGGCTTGCCAAAGCAAAGTGCATCAATCTATCTTGGTAAGGGTGCGAGCGAATAATTGTGATATCCCACTGTCGACATCGGGTCTAGCTTAACTAGGTGACCTCAAAGGTTGAGTGCCTAGAGGCATAGGGTTGGCATGCACCATTGATGGATGTGAATAAGGAGTTATTCACCAGCCATACAAGAGTTGCATGAGGATGCAATTGGCAAGCGTTGCCTACCTAAATAACCGCATTATGAGAGGAATGCCAAAGCGGACTCGTGGTGTTGGTGAAATACGAATCTTGTCCACTAAGAGAGTAGCTCGCATGGACTCTCTGAATTGATAGTGAGGGTTATCAATTTGAATAAAATAGTGGGAGTATTTAATTGAAGTCCAAATTAAAATAAATTGTATTTTGAAATTAAGGTACTGATTAAATTCTGCATGAATTCTTGTAGAATTCCATGGCAAGTGGTTCACATTCCACCTTGTCCCTAAGAGCTATCCTTGAGAAGGACAAGCTTAGTAGGACGAATTAGATGGACTAGTATAGGAACCTGAGAATTGTTCTCAGGCAAGAGCGAAAGCTCTACGTCTTGGAAGAAGAAGCCCCCGAGGTGCCGACCGGGAACTCGTCCCATGTTGATAAGGATGCTTATAAGAAGTATACCGATGACGCCTTAGACGTCGAGTGCCTTATGCTTTCCACCATGAACTCTGAGCTTCAGAAGCAACACGAGAACATGGGGTGCAAGGAGATTGACGAGCACCTAAAGAAAATGTTTCAAGGGCAAGCTCGTCAAGAGAGGTTCGATGTCACGAAGGCATTATTTCAGTGCAAAATGGGAGCTCGAGACTCGGTTGGTACTCACGTACTCAAGATGATTGGGTATATAGAGAACCTGGAGAGACTGGGTTTTCCTCTGGGTCAAGAGTTGGCCACAGATCTTATCCTGCAATCATTGCCGGATAGTTATGAGCAGTTCGTCTTGAACTACAACATGAATGAAATAGACAAGACACTGCCCGAGCTCCTAGGCATGTTGCGAACTGCCGAGATAAATATGAAGAAGGCCAAGCCTGCTAGTCCCATATTGATGGTACATAAAGGCAAGGGTAAGGCCAAGGGCTTCAAGAAGACGAAGGTGGGACCTAAGTCACATCTTGAGCCCAAATCTTCTGCGCTGAAAAGGAAGAGCACCGTGAAGGAAGGGAAATGCCACCACTGTGGCAAGGCTGGTCATTGGAGGAGGAATTGTCCTTCTTACATTGAGGGTCTGCAGAAAATGAAGGGTGGTATGACTTCCGCTTCGAATATTTACGTTATAGAGATAAACCTTTCTGCTCCTTCATCTTGGGTATTGGATACCGGATGTGGTTCTCACATTTGTACAAATGTGCAGGAACTAGGAAGGAGGAGATTGCTGAGTAAAGGAGAGGTGGACCTGCGCGTCGGCAATGGAGCAAGAGTTGCTGTTGTAGCCGTAGGGGTTTACCGTCTTTCTTTGCCCAGTGGGCTTGTAATAGAACTTAATAATTGTTATTATGTTCCGGCCATAACTAGAAACATTATATCCATTTCATGCTTAGACATGATTGGATTTTCTTTTATAATTAAGAACAATTGTTGTTCTATATTTAAGAATGATGTTTATTATGTTGTAGCTCAATTGTTTAATGGTCTTTATGTTTTGAACCTGGACCATCCGATCTATAATGTAGATAATAATAAAAGACTAAGAACAAATGACTGAAATCCTACATATCTCTGGCATTGTCGTTTGGGCCATATAAACGAGAAGCGCATATCCATGCTCCATAAAGATGGACTATTTGACTCATTTGATTATGAATCATTTGAGCAATGCGAGTCTTGTTTATTAGGCAAGATGACTAAAGCCCCTTTCACTGGTTATACTGAGAGGGCTGAGGATCTTTTGGGTATAATACATAGTGATGTATGCGGACCCATGAGTTCTATGGCTAGAGGTGGGTATTTCTACTTCGTTACATTTACTGATGATTTCAGTAGATACGGATACGTGTATCTTATGAAGTGCAAATCTGAAACCTTTGAAAAGTTCAAAGAGTTCAAGAATGAAGTGGAGAACCAATTGGGTAAAAAGGTTAAAGCACTCCGATATGATCGAGGTGGCGAATACCTGAGTCATGAGTTTCGTGATCATCTGAAAGAGTGTGGTATTGTATCACAGCTCACTCCACCTAGGACACCGCAGCATAATGGTGTGTCTGAGAGGAGAAATCGTACTCTGTTAGACATGGTACGGTCGATGATGAGTCATGCAGACTTGCCTGTTTCCTTTTGGGGTTTTGCTTTAGAGACTGCTGCAATGACACTGAATCGCGCTCCAACGAAAATGGTTCTAAAGACACCATATGAGATATGGACTGGGAAGCGTCCTAGTATGTCATTCATTAAAATTTGGGGTTGTGAGGCATACGTACGACGTCAAATGCCTGACAAGCTGGGACCCAAATCAGATAAGTGTTATCTAGTGGGATATCCTAAGGAAACGAAAGGATATTACTTTTACCTACCGTCTGAGGGCAAAGTGTTTGTCGCAAGGACGGGTGTCTTCTTAGAGAAAGAGTTCTTGTCAAGAAAGACGCAAAAGCTAGAACTTGAAGAAGTTCAAGAACCACAAGTAGTGAATGAACCAGAATTGGATTCTGAGCCAGGACTACAAGATGTTGTAGCTAGAGAACCTGCTCAAGAGACACAAGTCCTACGTAGATCTGGTAGACCAAGATTTGAACCTGAGAGATATGGATTTCTCGTGTCTCAAATAGGTAATGTGTTGCTTATGGATCATGATGATGAACCAGCGACCTACCAAGAGGGTATGAATGGACCGGACTCCGACAAATGGCTTGAGGCTATGAAATCCGAAATGGACTCCATGTATACAAACCAAGTTTGGAACTTGGTGGAACCACCTGAAGGGGTACGACCCATAGGGTGCAAATGGGTCTTCAAGAAGAAGACCGACATGGATGGGAATGTACAGACATTCAAAGGGCGACTGGTGGCTAAGGGTTTCAAGCAAATTCATGGTGTTGACTATGATAAGACCTTTTCCCCTGTTGCCATGGTAAAGTCCATTAGGATATTGCTTGCTATTGCTGCGTATTATGACTACGAGATCTGGCAGATGGATGTCAAAACGGCTTTCCTAAATGGAAACCTCCTTGAGGAAGTGTACATGACACAACCCGAGGGTTTTGTATCCCCAAATGAAGCCACTAAAATATGCAAGCTGAATAGGTCCATCTATGGATTGAAACAGGCCTCTAGAAGTTGGAATCTTCATTTTGATGAGAAGATCAAAGAGTTTGGTTTTGTCAAGAATGAAGATGAACCGTGTGTTTACAAGCGAATCAGTGGGAGCATTGTTGTCTTCCTGATATTGTATATAGATGACATACTGCTGATCGGGAATGACATACCTACCCTGAAAGTTGTTAAGAACAACCTAGGGAACTGCTTTTCTATGAAGGACTTGGGTGAAGCGACTTACATACTCGGTATTAAGATCTATAGAGATAGATCGAAGAAGTTGCTGGGTTTGACCCAGAGTACGTACATTGAGAAGGTGTTGAAGCGGTTCAACATGCTTGAGTCCAAGAAAGGATTTTTGCCCATGTCTCATGGTGTAAATCTCTCTAAGGACCAGTGTCCAAAATCTTGTGAAGATAAGGACCGCATGAAGTTGATTCCATATGCTTCGGCAATTGGGTCAATCATGTATGCAATGTTATGTACTCGACCCGATGTCTCTTTTGCTTTGAGCATGACTAGCAGGTATCAGTCTGATCCTGGTGAATGTCACTGGATAGCCGTTAAGAATATCCTGAAGTACTTGAGAAGGACTAAGGATGTATTCTTGGTATATGGTGGAGAGGAAGAGCTCGTTGTAAGTGGTTACACGGATGCCAGCTTCCAAACTGATAGGGATGATTCGAAGTCTCAGTCAGGGTTTGTGTTTTGCCTGAATGGAGGAGCTGTGAGCTGGAAGAGTTCCACGCAAGACACAGTTGCTGATTCTACAACTGAGGCCGAGTATATCGCTGCGGCAAATGCAGCGAAGGAGGCTGTATGGATTAGGAAATTCATCGGCGAGCTAGATGTAGTTCCTAGCTTTGTTGGTCCCGTAGTTCTCTACTGTGATAACAATGGTGCAATTGCACAATCTAAGGAACCTAGATCCCATCAGCGCTCCAAGCACATACTTCGGCGGTTCCATCTTATTCGTGAGATTGTCGAACGAGGAGATGTGAACATTTGCAGAGTGCCGACTGAGGAGAATATTGCAGATCCACTGACAAAGCCTCTCGCGCAGAGGAAGCATGATGGTCATACTAGATCAATGTGTATACGATACCTAAGTGATCATATCTAGTGGGAGTCTTGTGGGTTGCATGTAAAATATATATTCTGTTGGCTGTTTAATATTTATTCATATGATGAATTGTGTACCAATGATTTCCTTTTACAATTAATGGCAATTTCTTTTATTACGATATACTGTTTCTATATGATAGAATAAAATTCATGATAAATACCCTTAGAATGTTCGCTTCCATAGGACATCAAGTACGTGACTTGAATGTGAGAGCCTATGATTTCGAAGCTTCATTCTTAAAAGGTCCCTGGTCGAGGTATCATCGTAGAAGCTAAGGGTGATGATGATACATTAAGACTAGCATGTGTGTTGACTGATGACCGGTTCTCACAGGTCATGATATTGTGATATCAAGTCATCACGTGGGTACTTGTTAGTGAACAAGTTGTACTGGACAGACCCAACCTGAGACTACTTTGTGGATTGTTACTTAAAAGTGTCACAAGTAGGTCTCATTTGACAATGGTGTTGTGGTCCTTTGACCTGAAGTCACAGCATTCATCGAGTGAGTAAGAGCGTGCTTTGATGTCATCTAAAGTCTTCCTTGAAGAAGGTTGATGATAAGGGTGGTCGTTGGGTCCGTTACGAATAATTTGGGTGTTTGGGTGTGAGCAGATATGGAATTTGTCCTCCTATATAACAGGAGTTGCATCCATGGGCCCCTTGATGGAATTGGACTGAGAAATGCATGGCCATGCTTGGTTGAGTCAATATGTGATATTGAGCTCACCATTCTCTGGAAGTCCGTTCTAGATCAAGAAACTTGGATTGAGCTATAAAGAGGGTGACACGGTCCATGCCTCTAGTTCTTTCCGGATGTAAGGGACAAAGGGTCAAAGACAACGCTGGAACATTGGTCATAAAGGCTTATGAGTTATGAACTCTTATTGCTTGGGGAGCAATGATGCATTGCTAGATGCCGCTCATTGTTTGTGAGGTTTTTGTTTGATACTTTCAAGATCAAGTGGGAGACTGTTGGAGTTACCATTGTGATCTAGAAGTGGTCAAACATGTAATGTCACTGCCAACACGATATGAGCCTGCAGGGTGGCACATAAGAGCATATGGAGAAGTTGGAAGATTGACTGTGTTGGTAAAGGTTACCAATCATCATAAAGAATGGGGAAGTCCAGCAATTGTTGCTGTATGAATTCGTCGGATATGACTTGTCGGATTCGTCGGATTCGTCGGATCATTCCGTGGAATCTCGACGAATTGTCACAGAGATCCTTCACTCGGCAAATGTTGCTGTCTGATTAGATTTGTCGGAATTCGTCGGATCATTCCGTGGAATCCCGACGAATTGTCACAGAGATCCTTCACTCGGCAAATGTTGCTGTCTGATTGGATTCATCGGAATTCGTCGGATCATTCCGTGGAATCCCGACGAATTGTCACAGAGACCCTTCACTCGGCAAATGTTGCCGTCTGATGTGATTCGTCGGAATTCGTCGGATTGTCCCGTGAAAACTCGACGAATGTTGTTCCGTGGAATCCCGACGAATTGTAACAGAAGCCCCTATTCTGCTGTGTGGTCTGCGGATAGCGATTCTTCTAGAAGCCTGTTTATGCTTTGGGTATAAATAGATCTTATTTTAGGGTTCTCAGTACTTACAAAAGGTTTAGCCGACGGAAGTGTTCCGCTCTCGCTCGAAACCTAGACGGAAAGCGTTCCGCCGCCAAGTTCGCCTCCGCCGACCTCCTCTCCGGCGATCGTCGTCGTGATTGTTCTTCCTGGAGCGAACCTAGCAGTTCGTGGAAGTGCAAGGTGCAGTTGTTCTCCCTTCCGAGTTGCGTGCGACGTGATTTGGTGTTCTCCCGGCTCGTGTGGACTGCTGTAGAGACGTAGACATTATTCTACATGAGGACTCGCATAGCCGCTGAAAGCAATCTTCTTCTTGGAGCACCTTGGTTGGATTTGATCCAATCCCGCAAAGGTAATTTCATACCTAGTTTTGATTTACTTCTTGATTCGACATTCATGGCCCGATCAAAGACTTTTAGGTTGTTTCTCTTTATTTCCGCTGCGCCTACATGTGATGTATGGTTCTAGAAAAACCCAACAGTTAGAAGATGTGGGAAAAAAAGAATGGGTTTCAATCCTAGCTCGCGTAAAGTACCAAGATCACCTCGAAGCCTCGGCTGGATTCGGCTTTTTCCTCGGTCGCCTTGGCGCGGTTCAAGGCCTCGTCCTCACGCTTCTCGGCCTCCTTCGTAAGCTTCTGATGAAGTGTGAGCTCCACTTCAGAGTCGAGAAGTTTCCGCGCGGTCTGATGGAACAGCTCCGAGGCGCGCAACATGGCCCGCGATCCCTAGTCGGCAAGAAAGCGAGGAGTAGCCTCCTGCAAAACCTTCGCATCATCGCGACCATAAAGTCCGAACAAGACGCTGAAAGCATCATCGTTCGGTACCTCATCCTAGCTCCACGAAGGCAGGCGAGTGCTCAGGGACACCTCGCTGCGCTCCCTGCTCCAGGTGATCAACGGCTCTCCATCCAAGCCCCTATTCAAAGAACCCTGCCCAAAGTTAGGATGGTTCTCAGGAATGTTGTCTTCCTCCTCGCGTGCCCGCTCCTCCGCCACGTGTCGGGCGACTTTCTTCCTCTTCCTTTTCTTTATCGCCGGTGGTTCGCCTTCGGCCGGCCATCCCGCCGCGCAAAGAATCTCGGTCGTGTCGCCGACCCCAGGAGGAATTCCCGAAAAGGGATACTCCTGCTCGCCTTCTTCCTCCTCGCCGTGGTGCATCATCGCCGGATCGACCACGGGAGATGGAGGAGGTGGGGTCTGACCCCCCACAGGAAGATCTGTGGATGGAAGATGCCGGCAGGCTAGAAGAAAGGCGTTAGACAAAGAAGCAAAGGTAAAATCACTTTCAGCGGCGACTAAGGAATGTTACCCTCGCCAGGTTGCACGAAGGCGAGATGGCCGACGTTCTTACGCCAGAAGTCGATGTCGAGTTTTTTGTTCTTCAAGGCACAGAAGAGTTCCTCGCGCTGACCTCTGAGCGATGGAGTGGAAAGCGCCACAGGAGGTCTTTGCTGAGGGCGATTTGGTATGTGCGAGAAATCACTGGTGACGAAGATAAAATTCTCGCTCCACCGGTGAACCTTGTTCGAAATCCCCGCCACCTTGCAGTGATGGCTGCCGAAGAAGATCACCCCATCCTTGGTCGCTCCCATGTAGAAGATCTTCCGGAAGACATCCAGGTCAAAGGCGATCTTCTCATTGCATAGGAAGCATAGGTAGTCCATGATGATCGCTACCCCATTCGTGTTGATCTGGGCGGGGACCCAGCCATAGTACCTAAGGATCTGGCAGAACTCGGGCCAGAGAGGAAGGCGCAGGCCAACCTCGAAATGCAAGAGGGAGAAGGCGAGCTTCCCCTCCTAGAAGGTGTTGATCCGCTCGTCGGGAGCGGGAAGGCCAACCCGGAAGCCTGGCGCAAGGTGTTGATGGACGAATCTCTCCAGATCGTCGTGCGGGTAACGGGTTTCATGAACTTATGCGCAATGAAATTTTCAGCATAAGTCAAGCGGCGAGTTTCAGCTTCTAAAGAAGGCGTCATCGTTCCGAGCAGGAAGAAGGAAGCGAGATAGTAAAGCAATTGAAGAATTTCTAGAAAGCGCGCCGATTTTTGACCCCTACCCCCTATTTATAGAAATCGGGCAAAGGGGGGGGGGGGGTCGCGACGTAAGTACGTGCGAGGTACCTACCTACTCGCTTATACCAAAGTCGCGCATACTACCGCATAAGCGAGATGTTAACCATCCTCCTCGCGGCTAAGCGACGATCTACACAAAACACGAAAAAACTCTACAGAAGACAAAGTCAACACAAATGCGATCAAGCGATACAGTTCGAAATTACAACACACAGACAATTCAAGATTATTACAATGCTCGCTGAATAAATGTTCTTAACAATACAAACTAGCAAGCAATGCTAATTCAAATGAGGATCGCCGCGCCTGTCCGAGGTAGCCCCAAGCAGCCCGTTGAACCCCAGCTGACGCGCGAAGGCCATCTGCTCATTCGCTCTCGCCAAGAATTCCTCGACGAGTCGAATGTGCTCCTCCATACGATTCAACGTCCCAAGGGACCCAATACTCGCCCGAAGGCCGTGCACATCCTCCCTCAGCGCCTCGTAGCGCTGTTCTATGCCAGCCATCCGACTGTCCAACTCGGTGACGAGATAATGCTTTCCTTCTGCCACCTCCAGCCGATGCTCGAAACCTTTAATGTTTGAGATGCGCCCTTCAAGTGAAGTTATTCACCGATGAATCTCGTAGGCCAGCAACCTCTCTACCTTTATCTCCAGGTCGAGATTGGCGGAAGCCATCTGCGTCCTATATTCGCGAGTAGGAAGCCATAGCGCCTCAATGAAAGCAGACCCCGGAGACATGGCACGGGCTGGAAGGCGGCGAGTTTGAAAAATGAGCAACGTAATGATAGTGCTTTGCGATGATTATACCTGCTCGCACAGGTGCCGCCCTCGATTGATGACGAGGAGGAGAAGGTGACCGCCGAGGAACGTCCCGGCGAGGAGGAGAGCCAACCCAACGAGGAGACGGAGACCGCCGAGGACTGATCCTCCGCCGAGGAGATCTGCGAGGGGAAGGTGAGCGCCGAGGAGTATGTCGGCCCCCTAAGCGCCCACCCCGTCCATTATGGGACGACGGCACGGCGTCAAGGCACCGAGGAAGCTGAGCCGTGGGCACCACCGAAGAAGACCCTCCCTCTCCCCTTCCTCCAAAAAGGGTAACCCACGAGTTCCTCAGCAGTATCTGGTTTCCGCCTAGCACGCGCTCAGAAATAGGAGATGGTGGGCGAAGAGGTTCCCAATCGTGGAGAATCCCTGCGGGAAGGACCGGTGGAGGCGGTAGGTGCTCGGTACCTACTCGCCCTTCCAGTGGGGATGTTTGCGTATTCACCTCCGCAGGGGGCCCATCTACAAAAGAGCGTCGGCATTAACAAAAAGTTTGCACAAGAATCGCGGTATCTCAAGAAGACGATTACCTTCTCGGAGAGAGTCCAGGTGAACGTTCAGTGGTTCCTCCTCAGCAGTAGACCGAGGAACTTCGTCCCCCAATCTCTAATCGGGTGGCGGCGTGAGGGAGGGCTCAGGCGCAGAGGTTGTCGGATTAGCCCGAGGCACCTCCTCGCCAAGGGCTAAGGCGACGATCGAAGGACCCCCTTTTTCTCTTACGAGTATTAGAGTTTTTTGTCTTCTTCATCAGTTTCATCAACAGCTCAGCCTTCGCGATTACCTCCTCGGTAGACAACATCTCGTCGATTCTGAAAAAGTGGCGTGCCAAGGAAGGGCCACCCCCCTCGATTTATAGACTTCTGGGGATCCCAGGCCCGCCGAGCAGGTAAGTTTCCCGCCCGAAACTACTCGTCGAATAAGGATTGGATTATTCTTTCCAATCAACTACGTTGCTCGCAAAGAGCGGGGATTGTGTACAACCCTCATTCTCCGAGGGTGGGCCCGTCTAAAGGCCACGTAGGCGGAAGTCAAGGTCAACACAGAAGTCCTACAGATTTCTTCGTACGCAGGCACTCGAAGTTCGTCGAACGCAGGCTCTCGGAGTTTGTCAAACGCAGGCTCTCGGAGTTCGTCGAACACAGGCTCTCGGAGTTCGTCGAACGCAGGCTCTCAGATTTCGTCGAACACAGGCTTTCAGAGTTCGTCAAATGAAGAGAGATCAAGAGACTTAGTTGTGCGAGCAGGTACTTGCTCGCCCCGTGGCGAGGAGGAAAGACCTGCCCGGCGTTCCCTACCCGGCCAGACGAGAAGGTCGTGAGTTCGGACTTACTCGCTTATAGGCGACTTGGCCAACCAACTCGCCAGCTTAGGCCGAGGTCCTTACCTACTCGCCAGACTATTGCCTTGTTTAAAAAATCAACTCTAGGGGGGCAGGGATAGTTGCCTACTCCCCCTCACCCCTAGGATTTGTCTATAAATAGACCCCCAGGGGTACCAGGAAGAGGACTTGTCAAAAAATCAGAGCTGCACCCCCCCCCCCCCTTTTACAGACAAGAATCTTCCCTAACAAGTGCCTTCCTAGTACCAAGCTCGGCCATTCATGGTTTTGGAGGAGAAGACTCTTTGGAGCTTCTGGGTACGTGGTGGGACCTCCCTGCCGCAGCACCTGGGGTTGTGTCCTTTACCTCTCCGTTTCGCTCGCCGTGGCTAAACCTTCTCGTTGAACCGCTGGGCAAGTAGCCTCCGGCTACATTGATCCAAATTTTGGAACCGGGATTTTCCAGGCTTCAACATGCATCTCATCACGACAAGAGATATTACCTGATTGCTGGCAGTTTTCACATTTACTCACAAAATTATGAACATCTTTAAAGAGAGTGGGCCAATAAAAGTCGGCCTCAAACTCCTTCCACGCGGTCCGGTTGGCTTGATAATGCCCCTAGCCGGCCCCTCATGGCAGTGTCGCAAAATTTGTGCACCCTCCTCGCTAGAAACACATCTCTGAACTACTTGGTCCGCGCAGACGTGAAACAGAAAGGGGTCCTCCCAAAAGTAGTTTTTTAAATCAGAAAAGAATTTCTTCTTTTGCTGAGTCAAAAAATCTTTTGGAAGGATCCGCGCGACTAGATAGTTCGCGTAATCTGCAAACCAAGGGGTGGAAGAAGTTTTTATATTATTTACAGTTAAGAGGCGCTCTTCAGGAAATCTATGGTCTATTTCAGTTTCGGCGAGCGCTTCTGTGACGGGGTGTTCTAAACGTGAGAGGTGGTCGGCTGCCAAATTTTCAACCCCTTTCTTATCCCGGATCTCTAAATCAAATTCCTATAAAAGGAGGATCCATCGAAGCAGGAGGGGCTTAGCATCTACTTTAGCCAAAAGATATTTTAGGGTGGAGTGGTTAGTAAAAACGATTACTTTTGAAAGAGTTACGTAGGGCTTGAACTTATCAAAGGCAAATACGACGACAAGAAGTTCCTTTTTCATCGTTGTGTAGTTAGCCTGTGCGGATGTGAGCGTGCGAGAAGCATAATAGATTGGATGGAATTATTTATTAATGTGTTGACCTAGTACGGCTCCTACCGCAATATCGCTTGCGTCGAACATTATCTCGAACGAAAGGGACCAATCTGGCACCACAAGAATTGGAGAATTGATAAGTTGTTGTTTTATAAAATTGAATGCTTCTACGCAGGCAGTATCAAAAATAAATGGGGAATCCTTCTCTAGGATGTGGGTTAGCGGTTTCATTATTTTAGAAAAGTCTTGAATAAACCGCCTGTAAAAACCCGCATGATCGAGAAAACTTCGAATAGATTTTACGTTCGAAGGTACGGGAAGTTGTTCAATTATGGCGACTTTGTCCTTATCGACCTCCATCCCCTTGGAAGAAATCTTATGGCCGAGGACTAAACCCTCTCGGACCATGAAGTTGCATTTCACCCAATTTAAAACTAAGTTTGTCTCTTCACACCGCTGAAGAACTCTATCTAAATTTTCCAAGCAATTTTGAAAAGAGTTCTCAAAATGGAGAAGTCATCCATGAAGACTTCCATTATATCTTCTACGAGCTCGTTGAATATCGCCAGCATACATCTTTGGAATGTATCTGGCACGTTGCAGAGGCCAAATGGCATCCTTCGATATGTGAAGGTCCCGAAAGGGCAAGTAAAAGTTGTTTTTTTCTTGGTCTTCGGGGGAAATAGGGATTTAGAAAAATCCCGAGAGACCATCAAGAAAGCAGTAAAAAGGATGACCTGAAAGACGCTCCAGGATTTGATCAATAAACGGTAATGGGAAGTGGTCTTTTCTGGTGGCATCATTTAATTTTCTGTAGTCGACGCACACCCTCCAACCCGTAACAGTACGAGTTGGGATTAATTCGTTGTTGTCATTTGCCACAACTGTTATACCGCCCTTTTTAGGGAAGACTTATACGGGACTTAACCATGTACTGTCGGATATAGGATAGATAATCCTCACGTCAAGGAGTTTTATAATCTCATCCTTAATGACATCCCGCATGTTCGAGTTAAGGCGTCATTGAGGCTGAATAGTTCTGCGGGTGTTATCTTCAAGAAAAATTTTATGGGTACAAAAGGAGGGGTTTATTCCCCTGATATCTGAAATCTGCCATGCAATGGCATGACGGTGCTGTTGGAACATGGTCTTCCACATCTCCTAGGTTTGAGAATAACAGATCCTATGTGTATTTGATCTTGTGTGTTTAAGTGTGCAGGTTAACATAGTCCATATGACTCAAGGAGTACTCATGATGACTGCCCCCAAAAATGAGACCAAAATTCGAACAGGCTCACTAGCGTCGGAGGTAGCACCTAGCGTCGGGCGCTAGCTATGAAGAGCGCAATTCCGGGAGCTGTTATAGAAGGCGTTAACGCCTGGCGGTAGCGGATAACGCTGGCGGTAGCGAATAACGCTGGCGGTAGCGTGGCGCACAAAAGGCATAGAGCAAAACGTTGCCGGGAATGGGAGATCCTGCCACGCAAAATCTTTCCTAATCCGGGCTAGCGCCGGCGGTAGCGCTAGCGCCGGCTGTAGCGCTTGGGCTATATAAAGGACCCCTCACCTCTCGTTTCAGTGGGATATGAGGGAGAGAGAGGCAGTGCTACAACTCCAGAGGCTGTCTTGGCCAAAACTTGAAGCCCTCGCGAAGCTCTGCAAACTTCTGAAGGAGGATTACGTCACGCCGAATCCAAACGAAGTCCGCTTCTACAAACGCTGATTCTACAGCGGATCTTCGCCTCCATCTTCAGAAGTTCTTTAATAGGGAGTTTTTAATTATTCTTCTCTTTATCTTTCTTGTAACCCGTTAGTGAAATCGCCTCGTGTTGGCGACTAGGTCTGGGGTAGACTTAGGGTTGAAATTCGCCTCATGTTGGCGACTAGGTCTAGGGAGTAGATCTAGGGGGTGCTCGAGGCCTTTCTGGGGATAGATTGGCTAGAGCGGCTTGAGGCCGTATCTGGGGAGAGATTGGCTAAAGCCAACCAGTTCGTGGGGATACGAGTCGGTATAGAAAACGAAAAAAAAGATTTTTATTAGTCGCCTCCGATTTCTAGCGTCATAGAAATCAAGTTTTGTAAAACATCATTTGATATTAATAAAGCATGTCTCTTCATTATTGTTTTACTTGATTTCTCATTGTATTAATCTTGCAATATTTCAAAGTTTTCTAAATATAATCTTAAGTTTTTGAAAACCCTTATTCACCCCCCCCCCCCCCTCTAAGGGCGCCTACCGATCCAACAAGTGGTATCAGAGGTAGGTTTTATTTCAATCGGCTTAACAACCGGGAATAATAGCGTCTCATGATCTCGCTTCTACTAGTGGGGGAAATTTTTGTGAAGAAGAAAAATCACCTACACCACCTTTATTTGAAGGGACAAATTATAAAGGATGGAACATTTTAATTGAAAATTTTATTAAAACTTTAGACATCGAAGTTTGGAATTTAGCAATAGCAAGACCTACAAATGAATCAAATAAATAGGAACATCAATTAAATGCAAAAGCTAAACATTATTTATTTTGCGGTCTATCTAATGAAGTCTTCAAATTAATATATTGTTTTTCAAGTGCATATAAAGTATGGCAATTTCTTGAACAAATGTATGATTCTCCATCTACAGGTATGGAACAATCGCAAGAACCGAAGAATATGCAAGCGTGCACAAATCTAAAAGAATGCCCTCTCTTGACGAATC
This sequence comes from Dactylorhiza incarnata, assembly GCA_033032865.1. NCBI lineage: Eukaryota > Viridiplantae > Streptophyta > Magnoliopsida > Asparagales > Orchidaceae > Dactylorhiza > Dactylorhiza incarnata. The sequence continues at coordinate 17,656,716 of JAWHQI010000022.1, read as the reverse complement.
AATGGAACACACATCAAATGAAATAGAAGAAGAAATCTTACTTTTGGAAGAGGAGTGCCAAGAAGAAGATAAAGGAACAATATGTTCAAATTCTCCCTCATCCAAAAGCAATGTAAGGAAATCAAATTCCATCTTTTGTACTTCTATCTCTTCATTACAATTACTACAAAATACAAAGCACACAATTAAGAAACTAAAAAAGGCTAATAAACTTTTACGCTTAGAAAATAAAAATTTAAAGGCAAAGTTTAATGAAGACTCAAATTCTAAAGACTCCTTTGTTGAAAACATAACACCTTGTAAAGATCTTAATAAGTTAAATGGAAAATGCAAGGAACTTGAAAAGGAACTTATTTTTATAAAAGAACAAAATAAAAGATTATGTGTAGAAAATTCCTTTTTGAAAAATGAATGTGCTAAGTGTAAAGATTATAAAACTGAAATCAAAGAGATGGATGAAACATTTGATGAATATAGGAATAGATATCAAAATCACATTGATTCAATTGTCACCACTCTTAAGAATAGCACAATCGCATATAATAAAGCAAGACATAATTTTAAACTCAAAAATGATGAATTAAAATCAAAAATCAATTTGCTTATGGAAATTATGAATAAAAATTCAAAACACATAAGTTCACAATATCAAGCGATATCCAAAAGCAAGTTGAATACGAATATGAATAACTTGACTAAGCCTAATAATGGGAATAGGAAACACAAAATTTTTGTAGATCAAAATCATCATTATTTACAAAATCATGTTTCTCCCAACATAAAACTAAACGTTCACAAATTTCCTATAAACAATGGTTTACATAATTATCATGGAAATTTGACAAATAAAAACAATATTAAACATATGTTTGAATGGAGACCCAAAGTTAAAAATGACACACTAACTCCACTCATAAGGGCCCATTCATCTCTATCTCCCCAAAGGCAAACACGATGTATTTGGGTAGCCAAAGGAACCGTCACTACCGGTTCTCTTTGGATACCTAAATCTCTCATTCATTAGTATCCCATCATTTGCATGAAGTAGAAACCAACTAAAATAAAATATCATTATTCTACTTCATGATTTGCTTAAACTTTTTTTGTTTTCTTTTGTGCCATCATGATATGATCACTTATATATCTTGTGACATGACTTTCATAAATTAAACCATAATTCATAAATAAATCAAATTGAGTAAAATTGATTAAAAGTCATATCATTTTTTTAGTGAGCTACTTATCCTTTTTATTGTTTTTTACCCTCTAAATCCATTATCGTTTAAATGTCTTGAATATTGAATTTATTATCAAGACTAATGAAATTATTTTAGAAAATGGATTTAAATGGTTTATTAAAGGGCTTACGCTAAAAATTAAAAATGCGCAACTGTTGATTATTATCGATCTTGTTTATTGAATATGATAGCCCTTATAATGTAGAATATTATCAAGAAAAATCGAAAACAAAAATATTTTTCACAAAATGCATAATTAATCATATGTATAACATTGCATTCAAACTCATCATCTAGCATCACTTTTTTGTCTGTGCTAGGTATAACAGTTATGATTTCATGATAACTATGTGATTTGAAATCATAATAGAGTACTAAAATTCCATCAAACACATAGTTTATGGATTATTCATTAGAACATATATTATTTGGCTTATTGAAACATGATATCTTGTGCTTACATTTCCTATCAGTTTCAACTTACACTATATTGATAAATATAAGTCTTAGAAAAATGAAAATGAAAATATAAGAAAATATATGGCATGCATTGTTATTGTTTCATGCAATTTGCACTATCTAAACATCTCCTAAAATTCTGATATTTCAGCATGAATCTACTATTGGGACACTTAATCAAGAATAATAATTAAAATTCTCAAAATCACAAAAAATTGTTTACTGTCTCCCGCGCTAGCGCTACCGCAGGCGCTAGCGTCCATATTCAGTTTTCTGCATTTTTAAAATTTTAAAAATTTCTTTAAAATATACTAATCTATATGTACTATTTAGTTTTGCACTTCTGATTTTATTTTATTTTTGAAAAATCAAATACAAAAATATAAAATCCAAATTACAAAAAATATGTTTTGTTTTTTGGTTTTTTGTCATTTGTTTAAAGTCTATTTCTTTTCAAAAATCAAATACAAAATTATTAAACCTTAAAAACTATCAAAAACAACTGTATGGATTTTTTTGTGAAAAATCAAGCATGATTTAATCTATTATTTAGAACTTCTATAATGTTGCAATTTATCTTTTCAAATTACTTGGAACATTGTTTTCATCATGCTTTGATATATCTATTAATATGTGCATCAATTATATTTTCAAAGGGTGTGTAGAATCAAGCTTAGCTTGCCTCTAAGTATGAGTAAATGTTTTATGTTTGATAATGATATTAATTCACTCACCTTTTTTGGCATTGTCTACATATGGTTTAATTTAAGAATGCTTGTGTATGTTACGTATTAATACAATGAATTAAAATTGCACAAGTATCTTACCTACACTCCTTTATTTGCACTTTTAAAAGATAAGAAAAGTGGTTATGTTTTTCATAAAATCCTATTGGTTTGCAAAACAAGTGTATTCGGAGAACTTTGTACTAAACAAAAATCATAAAATAAATAACAAAGATAACTCCACCAAGCACTACTTGAACCTCCTGATAAGTCTTAATAAGCGTTGTGAGGTTGAGCACCTTGGAAAGAATAGTAAAGTGTCTTGTGCAAACCATATCTTTCTTTCAAAATAAGAAAAACCACTTACTCTTAAGTACACCGGATCACTAGTCTCAAACATTAAAAATAAAATCTGTGATCCCCCAAGCACTACTTTGCACCCTGATAAGTCTTAATGAGCATTGTGTGTGCAAAGCACCTTGGTAGTTGTACATTTTTATTGTGCATTAAAGTGTGTGGAAGTAAAATTATTTTTGTTTTATTGTGCTCTTACTTCACATATTTCTTGTATTTTTGATTAAAACATTTGTTTACTCTACTCAAAAACACACTTATGTGCACATCATTATCTTCCATAACACTTCTTCTCATGAGTATTGGATCCTAATGCTAATTCAATACTACTCTTTATTTATGAAATGCACTAGATAACCTAGCATGCTTTCTACAATGTTTGGTATGTTTTGAAATTGTGAATTAAAGTAACATTGTAGTACTTTCTTTTTGATAACATTATTTCATGCTTGGTTACTTTATTGTCAACTTTAATTGAAAAATGATTTACAAAAACATCTTCTTTTTGAAGTTTAACTCATATATCTTTTTATGGATCATCATTACAATAAGATGTTTTCTTGTATTTCTATCAGTCTTCCGCAGCATTACCATATAACTTTTACCTTGCGCTTTCATGCTTATATCAAGTCTTAAATCTCAATTTCTCTAAAAACAAGTGGTAGACTTGCTTGGTAGAATTTATATTTGTTGTTCTAACACGCATATCATTTTCATGCTAAAACTCTGATTTATTTCTATGTAAACTTTTATAAACACTCCTCCAACAAGTGAAATATTGCTTATAAAAACATCCTCTTATTATTGAATTTCAAATCAAATTTTACTTTTGCTAAAAGGATGTTGTTTCTTTATTCCAAAATGCTTTAACTCTTATCTTTATAAAGTTAGTTTTGAAACTCAAAAACATCTCCTTTTTGAACTTAAACTCTTATTATGTTTCTTTTTCGAAATCTTCTGCAATGCTTCATTCATGAATTTTAATATAGTTATGTGTGTTTAATTTCAAAAAAATTCAAATAAAAACCCATATGTTATGAAACTTCCCATTAAATTTAAATGCTTAATGTTTCCAATAATTATTATCCATGACTTCATATCTCACCATAGCGGGGGCGTAGATTTGTATACATTAGATAACCTTATCTCTAGTCATGTCTTGTCCTTAACCGGGGAGGGTTCTAGTGGGGCCTTGCGAGGCACTGGGGGGAAAGAGTGCAAGGTTGAGTTTTGTCTAGTGTTTGCATATGGGAGTAACACCCCAACCTACGGCATGTTTGCAGCTCCTCATGCCCATCCGTCACTTAGTACGGGGCTAGGGAGTAGACATATTGTCTGGGTAGATTTGTTACTTAGAAATCATTACTTTTTCTTAAACTCTTATATAAAGGGGAAATCATTATTTTTTTTAACTAAAACTCTGCTATATTTATACGAAAATTATTCTAACAAGTTGCTCTAAAACTCCTTATCATTTCCTTCTCACTAAAAAGCTCGATCATGCTATTATCAAATATTTATGTGGTGCCTCCTAACCCACTTTTGCTAATAACAAAAGGGGGAGAACTAACATGATAAATATAAAACCACTATCAAAATACAAAACGCATATGACTAATTAAGTTGATAGCATACAGTTTAGGGGAGCATTCACATAGGGGGAGCATGTATTTAGGGGGAGCAATTCTACAATGCTAAAATCGATTATTATATTCTAAATGCTAGACTCGATTATTATCCTAAGTCATCACTCTCACACACACACAAGTAGGATTTTTTCATGCTTATATTAATGCTCTGATTTATCATTAATGGATTTGTTATTATCAAAAGGGGTAGTTTGTTGGAACATGGTCTTTCACATCTCCTAGGTTTGAGAATAACAAATCCTATGTGTATTTGATCTTGTGTGTTTAATTGTGCAGGTTAACATTGTCCATATGACTCAAGGAGTACTCATGATGACTGCCCCCAAAATTGAGACCAAAATTCGAACAGGATCACTAGCGCCGGCGGTAGCAACTAGCGCCGGGCGCTAGCGATGAAGAGCGCAATTCCGGGAGCTGTTATAGAAGGCGCTAACGCCTGGCAGTAGAGGATAATGCTGGCGGTAGCGTGGCGCACAAAAGGCATAGAGCAAAACGTTGTCGCGGATGGGAGATCCTGCCGCGCAAAATCTTTCCTAATCCGGGCTAACGCCGGTGGTAGCGCTAGCGCCGGCGGTAGCGCTTGGGCTATATAAAGGACCCCTCACCTCTCATTTCAGTGGGATATGAGGGAGAGAGAGGCAGTGCTACAACTCCAGAGGCTAACTTGGCCGAAACTTGAAGCCCTGGCGAAGCTCTGCAAACTTCTGAAGGAGGATTACGTCACGCCGAATCCAAATGAAGTCCGCTTCTACAAACACTGATTCTACAACGGATCTTCGCCTCCATCTTCAGAAGTTCTTTAATAGGGAGTTTTTAATTATTCTTCTCTTTATCTTTCTTGTAACCCGTTAGTGAAATCGCCTCGTGTTGGCGACTAGGTCTGGGGTAGACTTAGGGCTGAAATTCGCCTCGTGTTGGCGACTAGGTCTAGGGAGTAGATCTAGGGGGGGTGCTCGAGGCCTTTCTGGGGATAGATTGGCTAGAGCGGCTTGAGGCCGTATCTGGGGAGAGATCGGCTAAGGCCAACCGGTTCGTGGGGATACGAGTCGGTATAGAAAACGAAAAAAAGATTTTTATTAGTCGCCTCCGATTTCTAGCGTCATAGAAATCAAGTTTTGTAAAACATCATTTGATATTAATAAAGCATGTCTCTTCATTATTGTTTTACTTGATTTCTCATTGTATTAATCTTGCAATATTTCAAAGTTTTCTAAATATAATCTTAAGTTTTTGAAAACCCTTATTCACCCCCCCCCCCCCCCTCTAAGGGCGTCCACCGATCCAACAGGTGCTTGTTTAAAACTTTGACTAATTTGGAGGTCTCCAAATCGCTTAAAGTGGAAGAGATAATAACTATAAGTTTTAAGTCTTTTTCGAGGAAAACCTATTTCAAATTATCAGGGAGTTGTTTCAGTTCGAGGATTGGTGGTTCTTCATATGATGGTTTAATTTTTAACGCTTCTGAATTGAAGGGTTCGAATGGCGAATCTGTCAGCATGTCGATGAGACAAGATAGATTCGCCAAATCTGAATTATCTAGTGCTAAAGAGAGAAATTCAGTAAGCGAAGAACAATCCTCTTCAAATGCGGGTTCTAGGTTATAACCGGAATCATCGTTCGACAGGGAGTTCCGCATCGAGGGATTAATATGTAAATTAACTTCGTCGTCTCCGACCCGAAGGAGGAGGCGACTGTTACAAACATCGATTAACGTGTATGAAGTTGGGAGGAAGGGGCAACTGAGTCTAATAGGTACCTAAGCGTCCTCCTCTATGTCCAGGATAACAAAGTCTATCGGAAAGATAAACTTGTCGACCTTGGCCAGAACATCCTCCACTACCCCTGTCAGGTACTTTATCGAGCGATCCGCGAGTTGGATGCTCATCTTTGTCGGGCTTGGGATGCCCAAATCATGTTTTTTGAAAAGGGAGAATGGCATCAAATTGATGCTAGCTCCCAAGTCCGCTAGAGCGTACTTTATTAACATATTACTGAAGAGGCACGGAATGGAGAACCGTCCCGGGTCATTCGATTTTGGCTGCAATTTGTTAAGGAGAACAGCCAAGCATTCCGCGTTAAGGGAAACACGCGAAACATCTTTGAGTCGCTTTTTATTAGAAAGCAACTCTTTAAAAGATATTTCGCGTATTTCGGCATTTAGGAGAGTACCTCGCAGAAAGGAACGTTTATATGAATTTGTTTTTAAATTTGTAAGAATTTTTTATAATGCTCGTCCTTCAGCTCGTTATTTTTTTTTGCGGGATAAGGAAGGGACGGGCTAAAAATGTTTAGTATAGTCGGAATACTCGTTGAATTATCTAACGAAGAAGAGGGTGTAGGGGTCGGTGTTGAAATAGGTACCTTTGGCTCAACCCATTTTGGGGAGGTTACCTCCTTGCCACTACGAAGGTGTATGGCATTGGCATTTTCTCTGTGGTTCAGCTCCGTGTTCCCTGGTAGAGCTCCATATGGCCGCTCAGAGACCATCTTTGCATGCTGTCCAACCTGATTTTCTAAGTTTTTAATCGATCCGGTAATATTCCGGAGAATTGACTCGGTGGACGCGTGATGCGCAAATCTTAGCACACCGCTATAGGCGGTAGCAAGACTGCGGCACAAAACGGTAGTGTACCGATTGTTCAAGTAATATAAAATGTGGGAGTGAATCCCTAAGTATTGATCTCGAAGGAACACAGAAAGGTGGAGTTTACTTTCAAGGAAGGACTTGAGATCGAAGTCCTTTAGGTCGGATGAAACGTGAATGGGGTGGATTGGATTATGGAAAACAAAAGAAAACAACTACTGAACTACTCCTATGCAGGCCTTGAGCGCACTGCTTCGCTAGGCGGGATGGAAACTAGGCAGGACTTGAGAGTGCTTCTTCACAAAGCAGATGGACGAGTAGGAAAGCGGAATCGAACTGTGCAGGCCTAGAGCGCACTGCTTCGTTAAGCGAATGGATTACACGGGCCGCTATGCCACGCTTCGCTAGGGGGATGGATGAGTAGGCAGGCGGAATGAGAGTCGCAAGCACCTCGTCGACAAGCACGCCACTAGCAATTGCTAGTGCGGCAACACTAAACACTCACACCACAATCACCATAAAAGCACTCCTCAAGCACTCATAAAGCATGAAAACATTTCATAATATATAACAAGAAGTTCAACAAATATAGAGTGCAACATCATCAACATAAAGAAGATTACACTAACAACAATAGTCCAAGAGGAGAAAAAATGCAAGAGATACAACTGAATCCGGAGGCTTGCAGTAGATTCACGGTAGGAATCGTTGGGTTGTCAATCCGCGTTCTAGCTCGGTCCCATCTATCGTCCGGGGTAGAGAAGGGTTGTCACTTCCTCCCAATGGACCCGTCTTCTCCGGTAAACTACAATCCGGCCACGTCCGATGCGAAGAACTCCTAGCTTGGAGATGAAGATGAGTGTAGAATCCTCTCCTTGAAGCGCTTGGATGATGTGAGGTGGCCTCGGGAAAAAGGGGGAGGAATAGTGGAAGAAAATGGAGCAGTCGCCCTTCCGCCGGAAGAAATCGCGGAACTGAATCGGCCCCTGAAAACCTAAAAATCGCAGTTTAAATAGAGAAGTTGCAGAATTTTGTTCATGCACGACCAAACGAACGACCATGCGTAAAAACGCACGACCAAATTCAGAATGCTATTTTGGGCCGCAAATGAACGCGCACGATCGACCAGATCGTGCGTGAAGGATAAACGCACGACCGTGCGATCAGGAAAATTGCAAAATGACATAAATTCTTAGATAAAAGAGGGAAACTCGTGCGATTTTGCTCACGCACGATCAAAACTGACCGAGCGCGAACAAAACGCACGAGCTAGGGCAGATCACCATTTATAAGTACTGCAGGAATCGCACGGTTGCAGAAATCGTGCGTCAAGGAATCGCACGACCGTGCGATTTCTCCCGATTACAATTCCCATAGAATGAAGATCTGCCCACCTGCAATATAAACCAACAAGCTGGGGAACATACCACCAGCTCACAGAAATATATAATAACAACAAAATAAAGACATGGGGAGCATCATGTGCTTACCCCCAACAAACATAGCGCGCAATTGCACAACAAAATGGGACCAAAGAGTGCACTTTGTGAAGAAATGTGTTCAAGCAAAATATAAGCAATAATGAACAACAAGTGAAGTGCAAACGCGTGAAAAATAGGCCAGATGTGTCCAAATATGTGTATATAAATGAGACTCATCACACCCCCAGACTTACCTGTTTGCGCGTCACGAGCAAACAAATCCGGCGGAGTAGGAAAAACATAGCTAGCCAAAGCATTACAAACATGGAGTAGTATGCGAAGTTGCATACTTGTGTGTGTAGAAGCTCATTAGAAGAAGTTTCTAAATATGCTAGCAAATTTATAAAAGTGTAAATGCATAAAAATGAATTTATTCTTACTCAAAAATAGAATATTGGTGAATCTTGTGGTCACGCGAAGTACGAAAGTAAGCAAATCGCGAAGGTGAATGTTACCCAAGACCGGAACTCGGAATTATCTCCGTTGAAATCCATCAACGTCGAGAACCATAAGCTCGCCCGGTCACACTCTCTCCACGGCGCTAGTGAACTCACAAGATGAATCGATAGGACTTTAGGTTAATAAGAGGCTTAGGTTACGGTTTGGAATACAAAGATAAACGTGAAGGCTAATCGCAAGCCAAATGAGCATACAAAAGTGCTAATTCATAACAGCCCCAATAATACACGTGTAACACACCCCCAAACTTGACTTTGAAACCGGGTGTGCACACGGCCTATTCCAATCGATAGAACTAGATGTTTCAATTAAAACGCTAGGGATATATATTTTTTCTTTGCTTTTTTTTCTTTTTCTTTTTCTTTTCCTTCCCCTTTTTTTTATATCCCCAAATCTATTAGCAAGGATCTCAGCATATAGAATTTTTTAAGATATCCACATCAACACAAAAGTTTCACAAGACCACACCGCATTGGAAAATTACAAATCATTAATGCTTTTGGCTTAATATTGGTTGCGATAATGGGATTAGCTTTTAGGCCTTGGTGAAGTATGGTGGAGTTGAACCAAAGGATCGGCTAGGCACAAACTCTGCTAGCAACGGATAGCAAATAGGAATGGTAGAACAAATCTCAAGCTTGCCAAAAAGATGGCCTATGTCACGCTCAACTTGCAAATCGTTCGCACCCATGCTTCGAGAGTCGCTTGGGGCAAGTTCTTAGCCCCCCGAGAAAGGTAATCCTTCCTCCCGACTCGAGCAACACGAACCTCGCATTCGCTTACACACAATACCACGCTACCACTAGATTCAACCACATTCACCATTTTGAGTAAAATAAACTAAAATCTACGCAAATCAACTAATTATAAATTAGGAGCATAAATAAGAACTGATTCTACTCAAAGTCCTAAGCAAAACACGAGTACTCAACTAGAGCACTGCAGGAGTCAACATTCCACTCCATCTTGCAATTATTTTGTCTAATACAGCAATTCCTACATCACAACCAAGAATTGAATATACGGGAGCATGCAAACATGCGAGTGTGCGCTCGTGCGGGTGAAATGGTGTGCGGTGAAGATGAACAATCACTATAACTGAAATAAGATGCTTCTAGCATGCACTGAGAAGTGCTCGTGCAGTGGGTAACACATAGCGCCTCTCCCCCAGACTTAAGCTAAGCAATAGACGCAAATGATATAACCATGAAAATTGAGTAAAAGGCTAGGGGAAGAAAAGTTACCCATGCTCAGAAATGAGCATACCAGAAGATTAGCGTTAATACTGCGATGGAAGTCCTAGTCCGCCATCAAAAGATCACCACCCTACAAAAAGGACGCACCAAGCAATAGCAAAAATAATATATTAAGACATTAGCGGATTAGAAAAAAATAACCACCAAAACTGGGTTGTCTCCCAGTAGCGCTTTTGTTTACCGTCCTTAAGCTGGACTAAATACCTGTATTATGCAGTTTTAATAACATTGTCTAAACATAAAAGAGACAACTAAAATATCCTAATTAATACAAGCAAGCCAAAAAGATCAACTGTAAGTTGACTTAAAATAGTAACTAGAAATAAAAGAAATGGGTCCGAAGACCCAACAGCAGCAGTCCAGAAGATCAGGAGCTTTCCATCTCCATATTTCATCTTTCTTCATCCTCTTCCTCTCCCCCAATCGGCGGTCATGGATGAAGTAGCATTTGCCACCCTGCACCCAGTCTTTTAAGGAAAACGCAAGCAATGATGATGAGGGAGAATATGTTATTAATTTCATCATTGACATCTGCTTTCCCTTCCATGACTGCCTCTCAAAATTACCCAAGAATGGTTCTATAAATTCATGCACCTGCAAAGGAATATATGCAATATTAGAAATTAAAGCAGGAGGGGAAGCAGGAAGGATGAACTTATCAATATCTGCATTATAAGAAGGTTGATTAGGAAATAAAATGGAAGAAGAAGTAAAAGAATCAAACAAAGGAGGAGTGATCCCGGTTTCACTCCTGGCAGGTTCCACAAAAGGCTCAATGCCGGTTGTAATATAATCACTGCAGGCATAATCTGAGCAGCTAGGAACTTCGATGATGAGTTGGACCTTCTCCTCCGGTGATGAGGTAGAAACCTCATCACTAAGGAAAATGTCCTCCTCAGTGCAACTCAGCATAGCTTCGGGCTCCATTAGCTCATCCCGCACATCTAGAAATTCGGTAATAAGAGCAGAAGATACATGCATACTGATACAGGAAAATATCTGAGTAGAAATAGGACTCAAGATAGAGTCCGAAAGGAGGGAGGAAATATCCTCAGATACAGAATCCACAGGTAAGGATGGCACAATGGAGGAAGAAAACTCCACAATGTCATCGTAGTGATCAACAGCGACGCTAATCGATGCATTCGTTATGCTCCCAAGATGACCTGGGGGCCTAACATATGTGTTATCAGCGATGGAAGGAGCGGTGGCATAGGAAGGCAGTGGAATGGATATAAGTGTTGGCTCATCATCCTCTCCCAATTGCAATTTCCATTGCTCACAGTCTTTCAGCGCGTGATCAATACTCTGACAACACAAGCAGTGCTTCCCGGTAGGTTTTGACTGTGGAAAAGCCAAACCACCCGGTGAAGGCGATGCTCGCAATGGGGACGCATACTTATAATACGTAAGTTCATTGTATGAAGTTCTAGATTCTCCATACGATGAACTACACGGATTATAATTATGGCTTCCTAAATAGCACTCATCACTAGAGTGATTAGACTCTATACACCACCTACATTGTTGATAAGCATACATATTGGTGTAAAGAAGGATTAACACTAATATAAACAGAAATTGATCTCAATATGCACGTAAAAAAAAATTTTAAAACGGCGGAAACCTGATTTTTGAAATACTTAAGAACAGATAAAAAGATAATTTACAAACACTAAATTAAAACACATGCGATATATAAATGGAAAAGAATTTCTATCTCACAGCTCTCTCTCTCTCTCCAGAAAACTCACACGTCTGTGTTCCCCAGCAACGACGCCAAAAACTTGATGCGCAAATCTTAGCACACCTCTATAGGCGGTAGCAAGACTGCGGCCCGAAACGATAGTGTATCGATCGTTCAAGTAATAAAAAATGTGGGAGTGATTCCCCAAGTATCGATCTCAAAGGAACACAGTAAGGTGGAGTTTACTTTCAACGAAGGACTTGAGATCGAAGTCCTTTAGGTCGGATGAAACGTGAACGGGGTGGATTGGATTATGGAAAGCAAAAGAAAAAAACTACTCAACTACTCCTATGCAGGCCTTGAGCACACTGCTTCGCTAGGCGGGATGGAAACTAGGCAGGCCTTGAGCGCGCTGCTTCACAAAGCGGATGGATGAGTAGGCAGGCGGAATCGAACTGTGCAGGCCTAGAGCACAGTGCTTCGTTAGGCGAATAGATTGCATGGTCCGCTATGCCACGCTTCGCTAGGCGGATGGACGAGTAGGCAGGCGCAATGAGGGTTGCAAGCACCACGTCGACAAGCACGCCACAAGCAATTGCTAGTGCGGCAACACCAAACACTCACACCACAATCACCACGAAAGCACCTCAAGCAGTCATAAAGCATGAAAACATTTCATAATATATAACAAGAAGTTCAACAAATATAGAGTGCAACATCATCAACATAAAGAAGATTACACTAACAACAATAGTCCAAGAGGAGAAAAAATGCAAGAGATACAACCGAATCCAGAGGCTTGCTGTATATTCACGGTAGGAATCGTCGGGTTGTCAATCCGCGTCCTAGCTCGGTACTAGCTATCGTCCGGGGTAGAGAAGGGCTATCACTTCCTCCCAATGGAGCCGTCTTCTCCGGTAAACTACAATCCGGCCACGTCCGATGCGAAGAACTCCTAGCTTGGCGATGAAGATGAGTGTAGAATCCTCTCCTTGAAGCACTTGGATGATGTGAGGTGGCCTCGGGCAAAAGGGGGAGGAATAGTGGATGAAAATGGAGCAGTCGCCCCTTCTGGCGGAAGAAATCGCGGAACTGAATCGGCCCCTGAAAACCTAAAAATCGCAGTTTAAATAGAGAAGTTGCAGAATTTTGTTCATGCACGACCAAACGCACGACCGTGCGTAAAAACGCACGACCAAATTCAGAATGCTATTTTGGGCCGCAAATGAACGCGCACAATCGACCAGATCGTGTGTGAAGGATAAACGCACGACCGTGCGATCAGGAAAATTTCAAAATGACATAAATTCTTAGATAAAAGAGGGAAACTCGTGTGATTTTGCTCACGCACGATCAAAAATGATCGTGCGCGAACAAAACGCACGAGCCGGGTCAGATCACCATTTATAAGTACTGTAGGAATCGCACGGTCGCTGAAATCGTGCATCAAGGAATCGCACGACCGTGCGATTTCTCCAGGTTACAATTCCCATAGAATGAAGATCTACCCACCTGCAATATAAACCAACAAGCTGGGGAACATACCACCAGCACACAGAAATATATAATAACAACAAAATAAATACATGGGGAGCATCATGTGCTTACCCCCAACAAACATAGCGCACAATTGCACACCAAAATGGGACCAAAGAGTGCACTTTGTGAAGAAATGTGTTCAAGCGAAATATAAGCAATAATGAACAACAAGTGAAGTGCAAACGCGTGAAAACTAGCCCATATGAGTCCAAATATGTGTATATAAATGGGACTCATCAACGCGACGTATTTAGCAAAAATATCTTCGAGGAGAGAAGGTTTTGGAGGTGGAGGCTTGAATTCGTTTTGAAATCCTTGCGAATTCACATTTGGGGGCCCCTAAGCATTGTTAGGATTGCTCCAGGAGAAATTTGGGTGGTTCCTCCAACCCGGATTGTAATTATTACTATATGGATTATTATTAGAGTTGAAGGGGGTCGAACGGGATTGCCTAGGTAATCTACAGTTTCTTCGACAAAAATATTATTATTATTTGGGGCCCAAGTGGGAGTGGAGGAGGAAGCAGTCAACTCTGCCACTTACTTACTTAACCTTTTGACTTGAGAGGCTAAGTGAGAAGTGGCATCCACTTCATATATCCCAGTTGGTTTAGTAGGGCATGATCTAGTCGCATTCCTTTGATAGGCGTTCATGGCCATTTCTTCAAACAGAGCTTGAGCGGCCTCCGGGGTTTTGTTGTTTAACGTTCCCCCGGCGGCTGCATCGATCATCTGTCATGTTGAGAAATGTAAATCATTATAGAACGTCTAGACCTACAGCCAAGACAGTAGTGTGTAATGAGGACACCTACGCAAGAACTCTTTAAAATGCTCCCAAGTCTCGTAGAGATACTCATAATCGTATTGAATGAAAGAGGCGATATCTGTGCGTAGTTTAGCGGTTTTAGACGGGGGAAAAATACTTTGTTAGAAATTTCTCCGTCAATTGGGCCCACGTAGTTATGGTCTCTGGGGAGAGAACTTAACCATGCTTTGGCCTTTGTCCGCAACGAAAATAGAAATAAGCGTAGACGAATAGCCTCATCAGAAACCCCATTAATCTTAAAAGTATCGCAAACTTCCAAAAAACTAGAAAGATGTAAATTCTGATCCTCATCCGGCAAACCAACAAATTGGACTGACTATTGTACCATTTGAATGATGCTAGATTTTATTTCAAAATTATTATTAGCCACAGTTGGTCGTGTAATACTCGATCCGGTATCTTCCAAATTCGGCCTGGCAAAATATGTTATGGTCCGTGGTGAGGCCGCATCTGGAATTGGGTCGGTCATAGCTTCAGTGTAAGTATCTCTGACAGACTCTTCGGGAAACTCGAGTATGTTTTGATCAGAGGCGCTCATGAAGGGTGCGCTCGATTTTAGGGTCAAAAGGGATATTTGAATCATCCGAGGAGTTTCCTCGGGTCATATACAAATAATAAAAATTATTATTTAATTTTGGTTTTGGCTTTTTCTAATTTTGTTTGTTTGTTTTTATTTGTAAATATATATATATTTTTAAAATATATATAGAATAAAATTAATAGTAATTCCTTTTTTCAAAATAACGACAATGCCTCCCCGGCAACGGCACCAAAAACTTGATGATTAATTTTGGAGAACTTCTTTTTGTTTGCGCAACCTTTATATGACGAGATTAAAATTAGGCGGGTGTTTTCGAAGAGTATCGCAAGTACTCCTACTTTGAGAAACTAACCATTATCCTATCGAAAGATAGAAGTAATGGTCTTTTTCTTCTTTCGAAGTATTGACAATTACGCCCCAACTACGATGCCAAATTCTATTGATTTTTTAAAATAGCAAATGAGAGTTTTGCAAGTTTTGGATTTGAAAACCTTTGTTTAATTATTAACCAAACTAATCATTTGATAAAGGCAAGTATACCTTATCACGTGTAATAAAAGATATTTTGTTTTAGAAAATATCGAGGTCGTATATTTCCGCGGATCTTGTTGATTACTTCTACTTTAAAGGAATAAACTATTATTTTATCGGAGTAATATTTTGAGTTGGTGTATACTGAACGATAATAAGCGTATAACTAGAGTTCTAAATGATGATGAAGATAGCGCCAAATGTCGAATTACCTTGAGACGAAAATAGTATTTTTTAGAAGTAAAAGTTATTACTTTTCAAAACATTAAAATGGCTTGGCCGTGGAGGTTCCATAAGTATGAACGCACCTCTCTTGAGGGTACGCCCACCTGAGATTACGAATATTTGACCGAACTCTCGTTCTTTAATCGAATCTCCTTAATACTCGCGTTATGTTGTGAACCCCGCTATTTGGTTTTTATTTCCAATTCGGGAGACTTACCTCATCCTCTCTCGAGGGTAGAGCGCACTTCTCTTTACCCATGAGTGATCAGTCTGTATGTACGAGCCTCTCGGCTAACTAGTGTACAGAAACAGAAATGAAAACCACATATCAATTATATGGTTCCACTCAACATTTTTCGCTGGTAAACCTTAAGCTCGTTAATAATTTTAGAAAGAGATTTTTATCTTTTAAAAAAACATTTATTTGTCCCAATGCTCTTCGACATCGTGCGCTAAAGTAAATTAGCCACTCATCGGAATGGAGACGACATTAATAATTAGAAAATACATATTAATAATTTAAGTGAATATGAGCGTGAAATAAAGATTAAAAGACTTATATACAAACAGAAATAGTATCCGTCCCAACCGTCTTAATCAAGCGCTAAAGAAAATTAGCCTCTCATTCGGGATGGGGGTGGTATAGAAATGAAATACTTATAAAAGTGCAGAAATAATATCCGTCCCAACCATCTTAATCAAGCGCTAAAGAAAATTAGCCTCTCATGCGGGATGTGGGTGGTAATAGAACATTTATATAATAATTTTAAGACTGAAAATTAAATCTGAAAAGAGTGTTACACACTTAGAACCCAAAATAGGGTTTGGAAAACATCACTCGAAGACTACTTCTAAGCATTCAAAGACAAAATTGAGATAAGAAAACAAACTATTTTATTACCAAAATGAAGATTACAACTAGACTAGGAAAGAGAAAGTAGCTAACTAGAAATGCAGGAAATAACTCACATACAAGTCCTAAACTACTCCAGAAAACTAGCTAACACACAAAATTTTGGATGAGAAATGCTTCAGCCGACCCTCCTATTTATAGGAATTTTTTTTTACGAGCCCTCGGTCACGGGCGCGACCGAGGGCGTGACTTTTGCGTGTGCGATTGCAGTCGCTTCATCCGCCTTCTGGAAGCACTTGATCGGGAAAATGGGTGCACACGCCTGTGACTTGAGGTGTCACGGGCGTGACCATGGGCGACACACATCTGGTTTAACTGCGGCGTGATGGCTGGCGTGTACGCTGGATTCTAGAAGGATTTGACAGGTCACGGCCTCTGTCACGGGCATGACCATGTACACGGGCGTGACCTTTTGATTCGTCAAGACAGCATCTGATTCGTAGAGATGGCGTGGTCTGCGAATAGACAAGGGGTACACGGGCGTGACCCATGTACACGGCCTCAGTCACGTGCTTGACCGAGGTTGTGACTCATCAATTCGCCGAGTTTTCTCTGAATTTGGCCGGGATCGTAGAGATTGGCAGTTTAAATTTACACGCCCTTGGTCACAGGCGTGACCGAGGGCGTGACTTGACAAAAATTGCCAAAATCTACAAAAATAGAAATTAAGCTAGGTTAATAAGGAAAATAATAAAACAAGCAATTTATTCATTAATTTAAATAAAATATTTACAATATTATTTAAAATTATACTAATAACTATAATAAAAATATGTAAATTTTACAACTCATCAGAGCCGTCCAACGGTCTCCTATGATGTCCAATAATGTCAGATGCCCATACTTTATGAGCACACGCTGATTGGACAATTAGGCGGCAACATTAATTGCTGACAGCGCGTCTGGCAGAATTTGAATCTGTCTCGACGATATTTCCATCGTTAAGACGATATGGATAATATCTCGACGACAGAGCTTGTCGATGACTTGGACTTGGACAGATCTTCAAGTCTTCTTCCTTCTTCTTCAGATGAGGATATCTCGACGATACGGGACATCCCTTTTGCACTTGTACTTAAGACAACATGAAGTCGTCTAACTGATGTCAGCGTAATCTTGACTACTCGATGTCTTGTTCACGATGTCGTCAACACCACCTTGTATTATCGATGACATAATCACCATTACGTTGATAATCTATTCTTCAGCAACTGCTGTCTTCAATACTGCTTCCTTGGCCTTCTCGACCTTCTTTACGATGATATCGTCGATATCAGTCTTTTATTGCCTTTCAATGGTACGACTTCTTTACTACGATATCGTTGACTTCACCTTGCTTTGCCATTTCGACGTCAAGGCTTCTTTACGACGATGTCATCGACATTGTCTTGTACTTGTACTTAAGTATTCTTCCTTCATCTTGGCATCCTGATATCGTCGTGTGGTGTTGTAGTGTCACGACGATATCATCATGTGCATGTTATCTTGATGATAATTGACATGATCCTTCTGCTTTGCTCTACACATCATTTCAACGACATGCATACTCTTTTCGACGATATGTCCAATCCTTTTCGATGATATTGTACTTAGTGAAGTTATTAAAGTACTGGACATATTGTCTGATCTCTGCAAGCATGAACTAAAAATTGCATTAAATACCACTTGTACCTATCATTGAGCTGAGCAGTTCTTCAAATCAGGAACACTACTGGGCACTGTTCCCAACTTGCATTTTTTAAATTCATTTGATATGAAATCAAAATTTTCTAGATCTATTAACTCATCTTTTTGAATAGGAAGATCCAATGCCATCAGGCATTTGTTCTCACTTTAATTAGGTTCGTTGTTTGAGTAAAAGTTGACTCAGATTTTGTCTGAATCTAGGATTCAATAATGATGCCTTTTTCACTCTTCTTTCCTTTCATTCTAGAGTTATTTTTGACTTTATACTCCTTCTTTTTCAAGGATTTCACCTTGCTATTCTCTGGGTACTCTAGAGAAATATGTCTAGCCTTCCTGCAGGTATTACAGACAATCTCATTAGATGGAGTTTATCAAACCTTGACTTACCACTAGAGTTGATATGCCTTTTTCTGAAATCCTCGGTCTTGATCCACTTTCTAAATCTTTTGGCCATTAGACTCATTAGCTCTGAGCCTTTTTCATCTGCGATTTTCAATGTTATGGACTTATATTTTAGAGTGGATACAACCTTCTCTTTTAACTCACTTTCTCCTCTTGTTTTGAGAAGCATCTCATATGACTTCAACTTACCTAGGAGAGCATCTATGGTGGTCTCCTTGTGGCATTTAAATTCTCTTATAGTCCAGATTCTATAATCCCATCAGTTGTGGAAGCACATGAGTAGCTTGTCATTTATCTTAGAGAGTGAAATTTGCTTGTCAAGGCTTCTCAATTCACTGATAATCAAACTGAATCTTTGGTACATGTCAGCAACACTCTCTTCTTAATTCTTCTTAAAATTCTCATACGAAGAAATCAAGAGAGACCTCTTGTCCTTCATTTCATCTGAACTTCCTTCTACAATTCCCACTAAATATTCTCAATTCTCTTTAGCTAACTAACATTTTACCATTCTTTTGTAGATTTCATCACTCATTGTAGAGACTAGAATGTTCATGGTCTTGGCATCACAAGACCTTGCCTTATTGTCTCCTTCACTCCATTCAACTTTTTCATTGGCACTATTTCTCCATTAAGGTTCAGCTTTGTTGGATTATAAGGGCCTGTAAATACAGGATCAATTATATCCTCATCAATAGAATTCATAGACAATTTTATTCTAGATTTCCGTAAAGAAAATATATCTAGATTACACATTGGTGGTTTGGATGTGGAATAATCTCTAATCTGTGTAGAACTCATGATTGTGTATGATTTAACAAAGAACTAATTCTCAGATAAGGATCCTGATTAATCAAAGTGTTAACCTTTTTCTAATTAACCTCGCTTTGATACCAATTGAAAGTGCGGAGTGATACTGAGAATGACAATGAAGGGGAGGTGAATATATATTTAAAATCTTTTCAACACAACCAATCACAGTACATGTCATAGATTAAAAGTAGTAATAAATGATTCTTCATTATATTAAATTAAGTTATAAAGTAGATCAACCAAATGACACAAATGTTTTATAGATGTTCTCCAAATCTAGGTATGAAAGTGCACAGTGTGCCTCTGAGAATCCTCTAGAGGGGTGGTGAAAAGAGATTTAAAATGTTTCTTACCTAACTGTGCAAACACAATAAAACCTTAGTATTATGCTCCAACAAATACTCACACAGAATAAAACAATGCTGAATGTAAAGCAAGAAAAACAATAAAAGTTATCTAGTTATATAGCTATAAGGGACATCACAGAAAATAAGCAATCCAAAAGACACAAAGATTTTTATAGAGGTTCCCCAAAATGTGGGTAGTCCTCAATTCTACCACCTGGTAGGATTGCACCAACTATGCCTGAATATTTTGACAAGGAGACTCTCAGAACCACTGATCTTTTGATAAGGAGATCATGAACCACCAGATCTTTTGATAAGGGGATCTTGAACCACCAGATATTTTGATAAGGAGATCTTGAACCACTGAATCCTTTGGAAGAGGGATTCTTAAAACACTTTTACAGGAGAGAAAGAGAAGGAGAAAGAAGAAAGAAGAGAAGGGTAAGAATTCTGTTTTTAGAATTCTTATGAAGGTTGTATGAACAGCTTCTTGAATCTTTCACTGGATCTGCTCTTGATTAACTCCTGCTTATGATAGTGATGAATTGCAAGAGCTATAGATGTCAGATCCTTTCTATTTCTACTGATTGAGTTCTGGTTGTTATATGATTGTGATAAAGAGCAGCTTTCAGATCCTCTTTTCTATGAGATAGAGAGCAGCAATTGTTTCTTCTCTGTATGTTCTATTAGGTTTCCTGAGGAGGAAGAAGAAGAAACCCTAATGGAAAACTGTTTTCCGATTGTGATGAATGCTCTCTGCTTCTCTTTCTTTTCTTGCCTTTTATTGTCCCTCTTCAATTTGAATTTTGTTTCCTTTTCTGGTAGGACCTGAAAAGGCATTTTTCATTAGACAATTCTCTTTCTTTCCTTCTTTAATTCTCGACCCATCCACCAACAATAAGCATGTTTCCAAGAAACATTTTTGTCCTTTTTAGTTCTTCTTTCAATTTGAGGTAATTAATGAGCCGTTGTAGAACGGTCTTGAGACTTGTGGGCCATGAGAGAGGGTCTAAAATGACAGCTGAAAAGGTTTCTTTTTCAGACTGTATTCAATATAGCGTCGAGTTCTCTTCCTCTCTTATCGATGCTCCTTCGAGTCCTTGTAAGAGCAGCTTTGATTTCATCCTTGCTCTGATTGAACTCTGCTAGTCAACGTTGCGTTGATATCTTATCGGCGTAATCGTCGAGTTAAATTCTTGACTCTGAGCTTCCTTCTCTGCCGCGAAATGAAGAGGAAGCTGCGTCGACTTCACAAGTTACTTCGACATGTCCATGGCCTCTACGTCGATATCTATTCGACGAAACGTCAACTTGAATTATATCGACAGAAGGGTTGAATCACTTGGACTTCTAGTTAGAGTAACGTCGACATGAACTCGATGTTGCATCGACTTCTATTCGAGCAAATGTTAACTCTGCCCAACTTTTGCTTCTCTTGATCTGGTCTTGACACCCCAAGTTGAGTGAGACATCCTAAGACATCTAATGACCAGAATACCTTCACTATACAATGGGTAATTCATCCCAAGGGATAAAATCACTTTTTATATAATTTGTTAAGTTAAATGAAAGGGGGTTTTCCCAACAATCTCCCTCTATTTATCTTAACAAATTTTACAAACTGAGTAAAGTGATTTTACACATTTCTTTT
Organism: Dactylorhiza incarnata; assembly: GCA_033032865.1. Classification (NCBI taxonomy): domain Eukaryota; kingdom Viridiplantae; phylum Streptophyta; class Magnoliopsida; order Asparagales; family Orchidaceae; genus Dactylorhiza; species Dactylorhiza incarnata. The sequence continues at coordinate 17,635,351 of JAWHQI010000022.1, read as the reverse complement.
ATATAATCAAGAATACATTCAAGACAATATATACATAAGAAAATTTACAGACTAAAAACACAGGCCATATCATTCAATTGTCAAGAAATATATATGTCCCAACTGCTGTTTTCCAGGAAGAATTAGACTTTACGTAATACCTGAGCTTCATTACTCCTTCTCAGGAGTTCTTCTTTTCTTGCAAAATTTTTTTGGAGCAACTTTCCTTAGAGCAATCTACAAGGGCTCATCCTCTTCAAGAGACATTGTTACTTTTTCTGCAACACTCTCTTTGGGAAGCTCCCCCTGAGATTGTGAATTCACTTCAGCCTGCTAGGCAGCATCCTGAGCAATCTGCACAGCTTCATCTAGCAGCTTTTCATTTTGAGGCTCCCCCACTTCTGTACTTACAACTGCCATTCTATATCCAAATTCCTTTGAACATCTGGAGTAATCTCCCCCTGAATATCTGGGAGCTCTCCCTAATATGCTTGTACTCTTTCTTCCTCATTCTCCTTTTCTGGTGGAGACTCCCCCTGATCTCCAGGCTCCCCCTGGATCAATGCATCTTGGAAGATAGTAACTTTGTCAGGAGCTTCATCAACATCGCCTTTATCCTGTCCACTCAAATCTAGGATAGGTCTCTCTTCCTCCAAGATGTTCTCCACTTCTTAAACTTGTTGTCCAGAGAGGTTAAGAACTCCTTTATGACCATGGAGGAAGACACAAAATCCTTGAGGCTCTTGAGGGATCTTTTAAAATCTAATAATTCAGGTTCCATTTGTGAATATTTTCTGTCAAACCTTCTTGCTTAAGAGTCCACCTAGTCTGCAAATGTAGAGGAGGCTATCCCATCTACATTGGAGATGATTTGCTCAAGATCAATTGTAGGGATAGGAGAGGTAAATGGAGGAGGTGTTGGAGGTAAGTCTTCTTGGATAGGGGAGAGAGCATGATATGTTTCAGGTGAGATATGAATAGTTGGTGGTGGAGGTGGAAGCAAAAATGGAGATGGCTCTGGGTCAGATGGGGATTGATGCTGTTGTTGCTGTTGTTACTGTTGCTGATGTTGAGATGGAATATCCACCTGAGGGGGATTTGGAACAGTGTCCAGAGGAGGTGGATAGAAAGGAGGAGGGATATTATCCCTTGGAGGATCTGGTATTATTCTCATGTAAGCATTTTCCTTGTGGGCATACTTATGCCCAATCATTCTTAGGAGTACCTTCCCCCAGTTTACCTTTTTATTCAGAACAAGAGTGCCCATAATCTGCAGCTGCTGCTTTGGAATTGCATCATGAGCTGATATTTTGCACAAAAAAACCTTCCCAACTATGTTAGCCAGGAACCTGTACTCTTCTGCCAAGTCATTCTTCTTCAGATTTATAGGTCTGTCTTTTTAAATTTCATTATCTCCAGGACATTCTTCGTCTCTTCTCCTGTTAATTCTTCTGAGTCACCCCCAGTAAGTAGATCAAATGTTTGGGAGAGAATTTCATCAGTGATACTGATATCTTGTCCAGATATTGTCCCTTGAAGGGACTTGTTTGGAATCTTGCCCTCATGATTCCTGATTTGGAGAAGTCACCAATTCAAGAGAACTTCACTAAGTATTTAATTATCTTCTTAGCTTTTTCATCTCAGTAGACGACAAGTTCATAGAATGTCGAACTGACGAATATCATTGAAAAGAAGCCTTGGCGTCGATAGGGCAAAGTCAGAATGAATATCGTCGAAAAGAAGCCTTGACGTCGATAAGGATAAGGAAGAACAGATATCATCATAAAAGAGGCATGTCGTCGATAAGGCTGAACAAGATAGGTATCATCGTAAAGAAGCCTTGTCGTTGAAAAGGCTAAGTAAGACTGATGTCAACAATATCGTCGTAAAGAAGGACTGTCGCCGAGAAGACTAGGGAAGATCGAACAAAGACGGGCTGTTGCTGAAGAATTGATTGTCGACGTAATATCGACTATGTCGTCGATAAGATAAGGTGGTCACAACGATATCAAGCAATCAAGAAGATTACATGGACATCAGTTAGATGACTTCATGTCGTCTTAAAGTGCAAGTGCAGAAGGGATGTCCCGTGTCGTCGAGATATCTCTATCTGAAGAAGAAGGAAGGAGACTTGAAGATCTGTCCAAGTCCAAGACCAGTACAAGTCCTGTCATCGAGATATTTTCCATGTCGTCATAACCATAGAAACATCGTCGAGACAGATTCAAAAATGCCAGACGCATTGTCTGCATTTATTCCCACCGCCTGATTGTCCAATCAGCGCGTGCTCTTAAGGTATGGGCGTCTGTCAGAGTAGGACATCATAGGAGACCATTAAGTGGCTTCTCAGTCCTATAAAAGGGATCAATGAATGCCCTAAAAATCACTCTCTCAAATCCTGGAACTCAAAGAATCCCACTCAACATTTCTCAATAGAACAGTCTAAGCGTCAAAAAGTAAAAACAAGAACTGAGAACAAGTCGATCTTCATCCTTTGTTCAAAAAGAATCAGTCCAGCTTCATCGACTGATAAGGAGAGTTCCAGATAGAAGGAAGGCTTGAAGAAGATCTGTGCTTTCAAGATTCAACTCAGAGGCGTCTTCTTCAAGACAAGTAGCTGATCTCCATCGGGCAGAAGAACAAACTTTGTATATCTTTATTTGTAAGGCTTGCGGGTCAAATCTGTAAGATCTGGTTTCAGATCTAAGTGTCAAGATTGAGGGATTGAGATCTATGAGGCTTGAGGGCTAGGGCAGAGGACTTGCGGGTCCAAACGTGTCGAGCTTCTGGGCTCGGGTGCAGTGAATGGGCTTGCGGGCCTAGGCTGTAGGGACTTGCAGGTCCAAGAGGCAAGACATGCGGGTCTGTGCATTGTAGTGCTTGAGGGCCTGAGTGTCGAGCTTGCGGGCTCAGGTGCAGTGAAGGGACTTGTGGGCCTAGGCTGTAGGGACTTGTGGGTCCGAGTTGTAAGGCTTGTGGGCCGGAGACATTGGCGGAGTTTTCCGAGCCTAGCACTCTGCTAGGTAGGCACAGAGAGAAAGAGGACTACTCAAGACACCCTGTCTTGAGGAACCTTTGTACATCTTGTGTTGTGTGCTGAGACTTTCTGTGTGATCGTTCTTTACTGTGCTTACATTATATACATCTCAGACAAGAATATTTAAAAACATCCAAAATCACCTACCCCCCCCCCCCCCCCCCCCCCCTCCCCCCTTTTGGTGATCGTCAAGTGGTATTAGAGGTACATTGATCAAGAAAGTGACTTAACCGTCAGATCTATATCTTAGAACAACTCAATATGGTTAGAGGTTATCAACATCGAGAGATGAGAGCCATGAAACTCCCAATCTGCACAAAGGAGAACTTTCTTATCTGGAAGGAAAGAGTAAGGTTGTTCATGGAGGCAACAGATCCAAGAGTCTATATAAAATTCAAGAGGGCCCCTTCATTCCCATGACAACATCCACTATTGATCCAACTATGATGGTGGCAAAGAAGTATACAGACATGACCAAGGATGAGCTGACCTTGGCAAGCCTAGATAAGAGGGCACATAACGTAATAGTAAGTGACATTGATGAATCAACTCTCCAAAATCTCATTCATTGCAAGACAGCCAAGGAGATGTGGGACTCCCTGATTGTCTACATGGAGGGTACTGAAGAGGTAAGGAATGATAGGAAATCCCTCCCTCATCAATCAGGAGTATGAAGACTTCAAGCAAGGCAAGAATGAAACCATCTCTAGCTATTATGAGAGGTTTTTCAAGATAGTGAATGGGCTGAAAAATTATGGCAGAGACTTCACAAACTCTGACCTAAATGATAAGTTCCTTAGATCCCTCTCTAAGGAATGGGATATTAAGATTTGTGCCATCAGAGAGATGGGTCAGCTGGGCATCTTGGAGCCCAAGAATCTGTATGGGAAGCTGCTGTCCCATGAACTTCAGCTCAACACCAGGAAAGATGAAGAGGATAGCTCAAAGGGGAGCTCTAGAGAAAGATCTGTGGCTCTCAAGGATGAGATCAAAAGGAGGTCCAAGGACAAGACTCCTGCATACCAGAACAAAACAGAGAGCAGTGAAGAATCTGATGCCAGCACATCAGATTCTAATGATACAGAAAGGTAGATGGTTCTCCTCTCTAAACAGTTCAAGAAGCTGATTACCAGAAGGAGAAGAGACAACTATAGACCCACCTCCTCAAGCTCAAGAAGATCTGATCAATATGATAGGTCTAAATCCTCAAGAGAGGACAGGTATAAATCAAAACCTGGTAAATTTGATTTTGCTAACACTGTTTGCTACTCCTGTAATAAGTCAGGTCGTATAGCTGCAGATTGCTCTTCCAAGAGAAGGGAATCAAAGAATTATGAAGATAAGAGAAGATCAAGGGACAATAAGAAACCTGAAAAAGGGTTTAGAGCAAAGAAAATCAGAACTTTATGTGATTCTGATTCAAGTTCCTCAGACACTGAGGAAGAGGCTCTGATTGGCCTAATGGCCATAAAGGAAGACGACCTGGATGATATCTCTCCTGGAAAGGCACCCATCAAAGCTCATTTGTCTGCATCTGATTCTGAATCAGTAGCAGACTCCTTGCATGACAATGAGAGTGTGTCTGCTGCCAACAACTCGATCTCAAGGTCCCAATATGAAATTGAATCTGACCTGATAAAGTCGTATAAAGATTTATGGTAAGCTTTCAAGAACAGTAAGAAAGTCCTCAAAATCTAGACCAATGAGTTAGATTCCTTGAAGTCTGTCCAGTCTGAGCTCAAGGAAACAGCTGAAAAGCTGGTTGCCATGAGCAAAGAAGTGGACAGATTCAAGGAAGTCACAAGGCTTAAGAATGCTGAATTAGGTCAGAAAAACAAGGTCATTAAGGAACTTGAGGAGATGCTGCTGGCTGAGAAGAAACTTGCTGCAAGCTTCTCTATGCCCAAGACAGTCTTGCCCATTATTGATACCTTCTCTAGATCATTCAGAGCTAGTATAGGATTCAATCAGGAGACTATCATGGACAAAGGTTCTGAAGTTCAATCTTCTCTTAAGAAGGTGCCAGTATCAGGTCCTTCTGCCGATGGACCTGCAGCAACAACACTGAAGAGTAAGGGAAAGGCTGCTTCTGCAAAGCCTATTCCCAAGAAGGTAAACCAACAAGTGGTGAGACTATCTCCACTCTACTCTCACACTTGTAAGGTTCACCCAAGACCTGTTAGGGCAGTTATCTTCTCTCCTGCTCACCAACACTCCCATCCCACTCAAAAGGTGAGGCATAATAAAAGGTATAACAGGTATGGATGCTGGTGCTGTGGGAAAGTAGGCCACTTTGCCCTAGACTGTTGGTTTAACCCAACATGACCCAATGCCGAGAGAGTGCAGAACCCTCAGTGATGTGGCATTCAATTTTATCTTCCTAACAGGAAATAAGGACCCAATACAAATTGAGTACCTAAGGGTAATTAACTTTTCATGCAGTATGTCCAAATTCCAACCATTCTCCAATCGTGTATTTGGGCAGTGGCTTCTCCAGGCATATGACTGGAGTCAGGAAGTATCTAAGAAGTTTCACCCATGTGGAGAAAGGACCAACAGTAATTTTTGGAGGTTCAGAGAAGGGGGTGACTAAAGGTTATGGTAATATTTCTAATGGCTTAGTTACCATCAGAAAGGTAGCTTATGTTGAGGAATTGAAACATAATCTCATAAGCATAAGCCAGCTTTGTGATATAGGTTTTGTTATCATCTTCCACAAGGATAAGATCTTGATTAAGAAATCCTTAGATTCTGAGGCTACCTTAACTGGCACTAGGAGTGGTAATATTTACTGCTTAAATTTCTTTAATGAAAATTATTCCATGCCTGTATGCCTTGTGCCTGTATACCTTGTGAAAAGCTTGCCAACATGGGAAGCAGATAAGGACCAGCTTTAAAAGCATTTATGACAAGAATTCCTCTAGGTGCTTATTTCTATTGCACATGGATTTATTTGGTCCTATGTCAGTTCTCAGCTTAGGAGGGAAGGCTTACACCCTTGTAATAGTTGATGATTACTCAAGGTTCACTTGGTTGTTCTTCCTTACAAGGAAGTCAGATACCTTAGATATCATGAAGAACTTTGTCAGGCAGATCCAGAATGAGATGAACTGTACTGTGGTCAAATTCAGAAGTGACCATGGCACAAAATTTCAGTCAGGGGCCATGACATAATTCTTCCAAGAACTAGGTATCTCTCAAAAAATTTCCTCCCTTAGAACTCCTCAACAAAACGGGGTTGCAGAAAGGAAAAATAGAACCTTGATAGAGGCAAGTAGGACAATGCTAAGTGACTCCTCTCTACCAAAATATTTCTGGGCAGAGGCTGCCAATAATGCTTGCCATGTGGTAAACATGGCCTCTATCATCAAAGACCACAAGAAGACTCCCTATGAACTGATGAAAGGCAAAAAACCTACCTTATCCTACTTCAGAATCTTTGGTAGTAAATGATATGTCCTTAATAATGGGATAGCCAAGCTTACCAAGTTTGCTGAGAAAAGTAATGAGGGTATTTTTGTTGGCTACAGCTCCTATAACAAGGCTTATAGGGTATACAACATCAATACCCAAGTAGTGGAAGAATCTGTATATATTGTATTTGATGAGACTATCCTTATACATAAAGGATGGTCTAGTTCTCTAGTGAATGCAGGTACAATAGAGAAAATGGAGAAATTATTTATTGAAGACAAGGCTGAGACCTCAACCAAAGATAACAACCATTCAGCAACTTTGGAAATTGATGAAGAGGCTGTAGAAGGCTCAGAAGCAGCAGAAGAAATGCAACCTGAAGAACCTGCCACAGCAAAAGTCCCAAGAATACTGCCAGTTGCCTTGAGACGAATGAGAGATCATCCTCTAGAGCAAATAATAGGATATGTCAACCAAGGAGTGCTGACAAGAAGTAGAGCTGTAAATGAAGCATTGTACCTGAGTTTTCATTCTCAAATTGAACCCAAGAAATTTGAGGAAGCAAATCAAGATCCATTTTGGATTGCAGCAATGCAGGAGGAGCTGAACCAATTTAAGAGATACAAAGTTTGGAAGCTGGTTCCAAGACCCCAAGGACAGAATATAATAGAAACTAAGTGGGTCTACCGAAATAAACTAGATGAAAATGGAATCATCACTAAGAATAAAGCAAAGCTAGTGGCAAAGGGCTACATACAGGAAGAGGGGATTGACTTTGATCAGACCCTTGCCCTTGTAGCCAGACTGGAAGCCATCAGACTATTCTTAGCCTATGCTTCCTACCAAGGATTCAAAGTTTATCAGATGGATGTGAAGTCAGCCTTTATAAATGGAGACCTCAAAGAAGAAGTCTATGTAGATCAGCCTTCAGGTTGTGTTGCTTCAACTTATCCTGACTATGTGTATTTTCTTAAGAAAGCCCTATATGGCTTAAAGCAGGCACCTAGAGCCTGGTATGAGACTATGTCAAGGTTTCTGATTGAGAATAAATTCTTAAGGGGAAAGATTGATAAGACTTTGTTCCTAAAGGAAGTTAAGGGGAAGATTTTGCTATTGCAGATCTATGTAAATGGCATTACCTTTGGCTCTACAGACAACAATCTCTGCAAAAAGTTTGCCAGCTTGATGCAGGGAAAGTTTGAGATGAGCAGCATGGGTGAGCCCAAATACTTCCTAGGTCTCCAAGTGAAACAATCTAAAGATGGTATATTCATCTCTCAGACCAAGTTCAATAGAGAGCTAGTCTAGAAGTGTGGATTGGAGAGTGCTTCCTCTATGAAGACTCCAATGGGAACCAATGTGTCTCTGGACAAGGATGAGAAGGGAATATCCTTTGATGAAACCAAATACAGATGCATGATTGGATCTTTCCTATACCTAACTGCAAGTAGGCCTGATATAATGTTTGCCACATGTGTCTGTGCTAGATATCAGGTGAACCCTAAAGAATCACATCATGTCTCTCTAAAGAGAATCCTAAGATACCTAAAGGGCACATCAAATCATGGCCTATGGTACCCTAAGAACAATGGGTATGAACAGACAGGCTACTCAGATGTATGTTATGCAGGATGCAAAGAAGACGGGAAAAGTACCTCAGGGACATGTCAATTCCTTGGAGGAAGACTAATCTTTTGGAGCAGTAAGAAGTAGACAAGTGTAGCAATCTCCACAGCAGAATCAGAATATATTTCTGCTGGGAGCTGTTGTGCTCAACTGTTATGGATTCAGCATCAACTTGATGACTACAATCTAAAGATGACTAAAATACCCATGTTTTGTGACTCTTCCAGTGCAATCTCAATTGCTAAGAACCATGTCCCACACAGCAGGACTAAGCACATTGAAATCAGGTATCACGTCATCAGGGAGCTTGTGGAGAATGAAGATATCATCCTTGAGTTTGTTCCCACAGATAAACAAGTGGCTGATATATTCACAAAGCCCTTAGATGAAGCTAAGTTTAACTTCATCAAATTCTATTTTGGGATGTTAAACTTAGTGTAATTTTCAACTTATTGATCACTAATCTCCCTACATATGATAGTAAGAAGAACTTGTAGGACAAGTGCTGAAATAATCTGGTAATAAAAGCCTACCAAGTGCCAAAGTCAGACAAAATATCAAACAATGGTCACGACGATACAAACTATTATCTCAATGACACAAACCTCTCTCACGACGACAACAGAAGGATCATCGACAAACAACATTTGCAAGGCCTATAATGAAAAAGTCAGAAATGGGGAGAAAAGAATAACCTGGGAAGAGAGAAGAGAAGATGCATAAGTCAAGGGGGAGTAAAGAAGAAGATGCATCACATCAACGGGGAGCTACCAGCTCAAGAAGATGCATAAGTCAAGGGGGAGTAAAGAAGAAGATGCAACACATCAAGGGGAGCTACCAGCTCAAGAAGATGCAAAAGCTAAGGGAATGGTAATTGTGTTAACATTTAATGCATAATCTCACATTTTAGTAATAAGTGTAAGTAATTTTGAAGTGGGGTTCTGACTTCTTTAAATAGGGGGAGATTGTTGGGAATCTTGCCCTCATGATTCCTGATTTGGAGAAATCACCAATTCAAGATAACTTCACTATGTATTTAATTATCTTCTTAGCTTTTTCATCTCAGTAGAAGACAAGTTCATAGAATGTTGAACTAACGAATATCGTCGAAAAGAAGCCTTGACGTCGATAGGGTTAAGTCAGAACGAATATCGTCGAAAAGAAGCCTTGACATCGATAAGGCTAAGGAAGAACATATATCGTCGTAAAAGAGGCATGTCGTCGATAAGGATGAACAAGACATGTATCGTTGTAAAGAAGCCTTGTCGTTGAAAGGGCTAAGTAATACTAATGTCAATGATATCGTCGTAAAGAAGGACTATCGTCGAGAAGACTAGGGAATATCGAACAAAGACGGGCAGTTGCTGAAGAATTGATTGTCGACGTAATATCGACTATGTCTTCGATAAGATAAGGTGCTCACAATGATTTCAAGCAATCAAGAAGATTACGTCGACATCAATTAGATGACTTCATGTTGTCTTAAAGTGCAAGTGCAGAAGGGATGTCCCGTGTCGTCGAGATATCTCTATCTGAAGAAGAAGGAACGAGACTTGAAGATCTGTCCAAGTCCAAGACAACGGCAAGTCCTGTCGTCGAGATCTTGTCCATGTCGTCGTAACCATGGAAACATCGTCGAGACAGATTCAAAAATGCCAGACATGTTGTCAGCATTTAATGCCGCTGCCTAATTGTCCAATCAGTGCGTGCTCTTATGGTATGGGCTTCTGTTAGAGTAGGACATCATAGGAGACCGTTAAGCGGCTTCTCAGTACAATAAAAGGGAACAATGAATTGTTGGATCTAATGGCACCCTTCGAGTGGGGGGGGGGTGGTGAATAAGGGGTTTATGATGCGATATTTTCGGCAAGTGCACCGGTCGCGCAAGTAATAAAAATGGGGAAAATCCCCGAGTGTCGGTCTCTTGAGGAACACAGTAAGGTGGAATTTAATATCGAGGAAGGACTTGAGATCGAAGTCCTTGGTCGGTGTTACAATGGATGGTTGGTTTGGTTTGCGAATAATAAAATAAAATACTACGCCTACTCCTATGCAATGCCGCTATGCAATGCTTCGATTGGCGAGATGGAGACTGAGCAGGCCTTGAGCGCACTGCGTCGAAAGGGCGGATGGGCGAGAAGGCAAGCGGAATGAGGGTCGCAAGCACCTCGTCAACAATAAGCACGCCACAAGCAATTGCTAGTGCGGCACCGGTCACGGTGGTGGAGTGGGAGATGGAATAGGGCGCACCTCAATAACACAGATGAACTAGATAATTCCAAAATCATGAAATAAGCAATAATACACAAGGTTCATAGCATTCATCATCTAAATAAAGAGATTACAACAAATATAACCACACAAGTAGAAGAAAAAGGCAAGAAATACGACCGAATCCGGAGTCTCGTTGTAGATTCACGGTAGGAAGCACCGGGTTGTCAATCCGCGTCCTAGCTCGGTCCCAACTGCGTCCGGGGTAGAGGAGGGCTGTCACAACTCCCAATGGACCCGTCTTCTCCAGCGATTTACCATCCGGTCACGTCTAGTGCGAAGAACTTCTTCCTTAGCGATCAAAATGAGTGTAGGATCCCTTCTTGCAAGCCCTTGGATGATGGAGGAGGCCTAGGGGATGAAAAACCTCTGGAAATGGCGAAAACGGCGGAAGGAACGGAGTCCAAATGCGTAATCCCGACCTAATTCGCGATCAGGTCATTATATAGGCGCTGAATTAAACAGCGCGCACGGTCATTGGAGCACGACCAGTGGTCGTGCGCACTAGAATCCTGTGATCGTGCGCCTGTCTGGGTAGAACCTGCAAGAAATGGAGTTTATAGAAGATAATGTTCGCACGACCAGTCGCGCACGACCGGTGGTCGTGCGCACTGGAGTCGATGGTCGTGCGCACTACAGCAAACAGAACTCGGAAATTAAATGGTAAGTGCGCACGAGCAGTGGCGCACGACCGGTGGTCGTGCGCACTGTCGTTGATGGTCGTGCGCACTGCACCAAACAGAACTCGTGAAAAAGGGTTAAGTGCACACGATCAGTGGCGCACGACCAGTGGTCGTGCGCAATAGAACCGGTGATCGTGCACAGTGTTCCTGTGCAGAATTGCACCGGGAACACTTGCACGACTCCTATTCCAGCATAACCACAGATCTAGCCACTGAAAGTGGCACCTAACAGCACAAGAATACTACTAAAGACAAAAAACACGAAAATCACACCAAAGTGGGCCAAGATGTGCACCTAGCATGGATTATCGAATATAAACTAAAACAAGGCTAAAGTGCGTAGAATTGACTAAATAACGGCCCGGATGAGTCCAAAAAATGTGTATATGATCAGGACTCATCACACCCCCAGACTTAACTGTTTGCGCGTCCCGAGCAAACGAATCCGGGGAGCGCGAAAACGATAGTTAACATAGAGAATTACACAAGGGAGTACGGTGCGAAGTAACGTACGCATGCGAGTAGAAATTCTAGTAGAAGAAGATTCTAATTATTCTAACTAATTTACATAAGTATTAAAGCGTAAGTAAAGATTTAGTCCTACTCAGTTGGTGAATTATGAAGAATTTGACGATCATGCCCAGTATGACAGTGACGAGACACTGAGGCGGGTGTTGCAAAAGATCGGGGCTTAGGAATAACTCCGCTGAAATCCATCAACGTCGTGAACCATACGCTCGCCCGGTCACACTCTCTCCACGGCGCTAGCAAACTCGCAAATCAAATCAGTAGGACTTATAGGACTAAAACGAGGCTTAGGTTACAGTGTGATATTCAAAGTTAAACACGGTGGCTACGCAACCCAAGTGAGCTAACGGAATGCTGCACCACACAAGACCAACAAACTATGCTCGTGTGACACACCCCCAGACTTATCCTGAAAACCAGGTGTGCACACGGCCTACTTCACAAATACCAACAGATTTTCCGTTTTTAGCTCGGGAGGATTTTTTTTTCAAAATACTCTTTTTTTTTCTTTTACATATTTCACTTCTTTTATTGAACCCCTGGTTGGTTCAAAATCAGCAGATGGACTTTATTTTCTCTCCAAAACACAAAGATTCCACACACCACACAAGTTTAGACTTATAAGCGCAGTTAAAAACATTTTGGTTGCGGGAGTAGGATAGGCTTCAGGCTTTGGTGGATGAAGAGTGGCTGAACAAAGGATTGGTAGGCACAAAATTGGCTTGCAAAGGTGAGTGAAATGGACATGGAATAACAAAGCTCAAACTAGCCAAAGGGTGGCCTACATCATGCTTGACTCAACGAGTAGCTCTCACCCATGCTTCGAGAGTCGCTTGGGGCAAGTTCTTAGCCCACGAGAAAGATAAACCTTCCTCCCGACTCGAGCAACACACGACTAGCAACCGCACACACACAACACCGGGTTATCGTCAATTCCATACAAATTCACCACTTGAGTATATTAAATCTAAATTTACGCAGAAATACTAAACATAAATTAGATGCATCAAGAAAATCTAGTTCTACACAAATTCTACCATAGCATGCGAAGTGACTAGAACACTACATGAGTCAACATCGCACTCCAAATAATAATTCCTGCGTTAACAACCTATTTCACATTCCAACCAAACTAGTTTAAACGGAACAACAATAAAAAGACAAGCACGCACTCAAGTGGGTGAAGTGGTGTGAGAAGAATGCAACGATGATAATGAAAATGATAAATAAAAAGCAACCTTCTAGTATGCGGTGCAGCATGTGCACATTGGATAACAACAACCGCTCCCCCAGACTTAAGCTAAGCGGTATATCTAGAAATTGAAGCAAAAAGAGGGGAGGAAGCGTTACCCAATGCTCAGAAATGAGCATACCAGACGATTGGCGTAAATGATCAAGAATAGTCCGCAGCATCCGCTCTCATGAGAAACAAAGGCCACCTGAAAGTTATACACTAGAGCAACAAAAATAGTAAAAACTGGACTAAACATGTGAGAGCACAAAAAAATCAAGAATTCTAAGTTATCACCCATGGGAGTGAACTTGTTCCTGCAATAAATATTGAGCACTCGCACACAAAATAAGGGAACAGAAAAAGCTGAATAAATAAAACTATGCCCAGAAGAGCATTCCACAAACAAAATGTTATTATTACAAACATCAAAACAGAAGGAGTTCAAACGACTCAACAAAAGAAACTAAACAGAAAGCACGGCTTAGAATATCTCGCATGCAGGGAGGAAGATCACTCGTCGTCGCTGTCGCTATCTAACACCACAACGGACGTCGACCGTCTGGAAGATGATGCGGCCCGACCCGGAGGTGGGGGGATGTTTAGCCCTCCCCGCAGTGCTTGCTGATAGACGAAATCCGTAAGCCAGTACTGGTTTGCCTCCAAATCGGAGAGGCGCCGATCGAAACTTGGCACCTCCGGCGCTCTTGACGAACTGCCCTCCTCCTTGGCTCTCCGCTCCTGCTGAAATGAATGCCTTCGCGGCTGCAGAAGGGCTACCTCGCGGTGAGTATTTGGGGGCTCAGCCGGCTCTCCGTGCTCCTCGTCGCCTTGCCTCTCCCTAGGCGCATCTCCCGGCATCACGACCACAAAGCGTCTACTACACTTCTTCCCCACGACCCGTGATAGATGGAAACTCACCATGGTGGCCCGCGTGATGAATGAGGGTGCAGTCACCTGCACCATCGGAGGCAGATGACTCCAGACCCCCAAGCTTTTGGCAATGCGGGTGATATAGTAGGCACCACCAATGGCGCCTGTGAGACCGTAGGTAGCCTCGTGATGGAAGAAGAAGGCCAACATGTAGCCGAGATGCAAGGGCTGCCGAAATTCCATACTATAGAGGGAGATCAGATCCTGCCACCCCACTACATTCTGACTAAGGGCACGGGCGACAAGAGAGTGGCTAAGGACGTGCTGCAGGTATCGGAGAGCAGGCGCGACGATCCATGTGGATTTGCTTTTTCTGGCCACATATTCTTCATCACGACCCGTGAGGGCACACCACGCGGCACGCGGGGTAACACCATCAGGGAAGGAGACATCCAAATCCAGAAAAGGGATCGTCGTGGCCTCGGCTTCGGTGTAAAATCCAGCGTGCACCGCCAACTCGGATAAGGAGAGAGTGAAAACCTTGCCCAAAATTCGGAAAGAGCACTTTCCCGGACGTTGACCGGAGGGCAACACTTCCCACTCAAACGTAGCAAGAAATTCCAAGGTGAGCTCCCGGTAGCCGAGGTCATTGCACTCGAACACCCCGCTCCAATGATCGAAATAATAGCGCTGGCGGACGGCCTCCCCCAACTCCCCATTGTCGCCGATAGAGTTCAACTCGTTCCAATCCACGAGACGCTGTGATAGGAATGGCTTCTCCTTAAGAGAATTGAATCGCCGCGTATGCGAATCCTTGGAAAAAGTCGCCATCCTAGCGAGGATCTGAGCAGGAGAGGCGGAAGAGCGGCCGGAGCGTTGGTAGACCTTTTGACGATCTCTGGAGCTCATGGTGGTAGGAGGGCAAAGGAAGGAGGAGAAATAGGGAAAGGGCTCACCAGAAGGGAAGGAGGCGCACGATCGGCGGCAAGCAGGCAGAAACGGCGCACGGACGTCGGCGAACGAAAACCCTAGATCGTGCGCGAAAGGCTCGGGCGGACGGGCTTTTTATAAAAAATCTGGGCCGATCGCACGACCAGTGGTCGTGCGCGATAAGTAGTGCGCACGACCAGTGATCGTGCGCCTTAGGAATTTTCCAAGCGGCCAAAATTTTAGTAAAAACTCCATCCACCGTGCAATTTACGCACAACCCGGAGTCAGCACACGCAGCGAGACATTCATAGCCTTAACAAAAACTCAACTAAATCAGATAAAATAAAATTTCAGGGAAAATAAAGATAACTACTGGGGTTACTGTCATCCCAGCACGACTTATTTGAAAAACATAAGGGTTCTAGCTAATGGGCCTATGGAAGAGAAAATGCACAGGTAACTGTTCCAATATCCGTTTCGGTTGCGGGTACCGATACGGTGATAAAATAGTCACCCCTCTACCTAAATAATGATACCTGCTCCTCACAGGCAGAGGGTAGAGAGTGTAAGAAAAGGAGGCAGCCTGGTCCTTACTCAACTCACAAAACACCTCCTTGCCTAGCAAGGTATCGTCCACAGCAAGTTTACAGGAGGAGGAGGCAACGAATGAGGCTTCCATAACGGAGGAGGGGTCAACCTCCTCGCATATGAGGATGCAATCATCATTGACTCGGGCAAGAAGCTCCAAGTCCTCCTGAAGTACCTGTGAAGATTCAACCTGCACAGGCTCAGATGGAGAAGGGGGGTTAGGAAATAAAAGAGAAGAATAACATAAATAATCAAACAGCGGGGGAGTGGTCCCGGTCTCACTCCCAGCAGGATGGGGAAGTAAAATAATGTTGGCATTGTCATCAATGCCGCAAAGTTCAGCGGGATCGACAGTGGCCATGCCCAAGGTTTGGACTTCCTCCACCGGTGTTGAGGAAAGCTCCTCTTCACCTAGTAGGTTGTCCTCCTCCATAGGGGCAGGCATAACACATAAATCGCCAGCCTCATCCCGCGACACATCCTTAACAATGTCGTCAGAGACGAAAGTAGTATGCACAACAGGGGGAGGAATAGTGCTCGGATAAAAGTCGAGCACCGATTCCTCACAAAGAATCGAATCCACTAGGGGTGGTGGATGCACTGGGAGAATAGGCTCAGAAATGTCGGTGCCCAGATCAGCCGCACATCTGGTGACCGTGTTCATGTCATACCCTTCAAGATGCGAAGGTGACAAAGACACATAACCGGATGTTGAAGGTGTGCCGCCAGAGTTAGGAGTTGGAACGATCCGGATATCCGGCTCGTCGTCTTCGTCCAATTGGCGAAGATACTCAGCACAGTCCTTCAGGACATGATCAGTGCTCTGACAAAACCGGCACTGCCTTGCGGGCTTCTTTGGCACAGCGAGAGCTGGAGCCGAAAAGAAGTACGACGGTAAAGGCTCAGCAGAGTAGCCATAAGACTTACGCGCACCATATGGAGTACCAGACGAAGTCGGTGCTCCATATGCTTGGCTATAAGAATTATGCCTACTATTCTCCGTAGGGCATTCATCACTAGAGTGGGAGGTAGCTCCACACCAACGGCAACGGAAATTGAGATGTGCCTACATAGTGTGAAGATAAAACGATTCAAAAAGAAGAACACTATTGTGCGAAATACTACACCTAACAAAAATTTACTAAAGCAACCTACTATAAAACAAGAAAATGGAATAAAGAGAACAGAAATAAAATAAAAGATGCGATAAACAAATGGAAGGGCTTCTCTCTCAGATTCTCCCTCTCAAAAAAAAAACTCACACGACTGTGCTCCCCGGCAACGGCGCCAAAAACTTGATGCGATATTTTCGGCAAGTGCACCGGTCGAGCAAGTAATAAAAATGGGGAAAATCCCCGAGTGTCGGTCTCTTGAGGAACACAGTAAGGTGGAATTTAATATCGAGGAAGGACTTGAGATCGAAGTCCTTGGTCGGTGTTACAATGGATGGTTGGTTTGGTTTGCGAATAATAAAATAAAATACTACGCCTACTCCTATGCAATGCCGCTATGCAATGCTTCGATTGGCGAGATGGAGACTGAGCAGGCCTTGAGCGCACTGCGTCGAAAGGGCGGATGGGCGAGAAGGCAAGCGGAATGAGGGTCGCAAGCACCTCGTCAACAATAAGCACGCCACAAGCAATTGCTAGTGCGGCACCGGTCACGGTGGTGGAGTGGGAGATGGAATAGGGCGCACCTCAATAACACAAATGAACTAGATAATTCCAAAATCATGAAATAAGCAATAATACACAAGGTTCATAGCATTCATCATCTAAATAAATAGATTACAACAAATATAACCACACAAGTAGAAGAAAAAGGCAAGAAATACGACTGAATCCGGAGTCTCGTTGTAGATTCACGGTAGGAAGCACCGGGTTGTCAATCCGCGTCCTAGCTCGGTCCCAACTGCGTCCGGGGTAGAGGAGGGCTGTCACAACTCCCAATGGACCCGTCTTCTCCAGCGATTTACCATCCGGTCACGTCTAGTGCGAAGAACTTCTTCCTTAGCGATCAAAATGAGTGTAGGATCCCTTCTTGCAAGCCCTTGGATGATGGAGGAGGCCTAGGGGATGAAAAACCTCTGGAAATGGCGAAAACGGCAGAAGGAACGGAGTCCAAATGCATAATCCCGACCTAATTTGCGATCAGGTCATTATATAGGCGCTGAATTAAACAGCGCGCACGGTCATTGGCGCACGACCAGTGGTCGTGCGCACTAGAATCCTGTGATCGTGCGCCTGTCTGGGTAGAACCTGCAAGAAACGAAGTTTATAAAAGATAATGTTCGCACGACCAGTCGCGCACGACCGGTGGTCGTGCGCACTGGAGTCGATGGTCGTGCGCACTACAGCAAACAAAACTCGGAAATTAAATGGTAAGTGCGCACGAGCAGTGGCGCACGACCGGTGGTCGTGCGCACTGTCGTTGATGGTCGTGCGCACTGCACCAAACAGAACTCGTGAAAAAGGGTTAAGTGCACACGATCAGTGGCGCACGACCAGTGGTCGTGCGCAATAGAACCGGTGATTGTGCGCAGTGTTCCTGTGCAGAATTGCACCGGGAACACTTGCACGACTCCTATTCCAGAATAACCACAGATCTAGCCACTGAAAGTGGCACCTAACAGCACAAGAATACTACTAAAGACAAAAAACACGAAAATCACACCAAAGTGGGCCAAGATGTGCACCTAGCATGGATTATCGAATATAAACTAAAACAAGGCTAAAGTGCGTAGAATTGACTAAATAACGGCCCGGATGAGTCCAAAAAATGTGTATATGATCAGGACTCATCAGTTTATTGTCTTTGAGATAAACTTACAGATTTTAAATAATAGAAAACTTTTTGGCTCTGTCGCTAATGCCACGCGTTAAGAGTCAATGCCAGGAATTATCTCTGTAGAAAATATTTTTGCAGAAATATTCAAAATGATTTTCTTTATGCAATACAATTATAGAAAAATTAGGTATAATGAAAAAGAATTTTATATTTCACAAAAAATGATTACAAGGACAAAATTTCAATAATGCTTGAAATTATAGGCGACAACTTAAAAATCACTTTTTGTTCCTTCAGTGGTCCTTCTCCCAAGGACCGGTTGGCTATACCCTATCTATCCCCAGATAAGGCCTCTAGCCACCCCTTGATCTACCCTAGACCTAGTCGCCACGCACAAGGCGGCAAATTTCCCCCTAAACCAAACCCGGCCTAGTCGTCACACGCAAGGCGGCGAATTCACTACCATTACAAGGAAAAATGAAATGATAAAGTAAAAAAATCAGAATAAAAGACTCCCTAGATTGAAGAGCGCTGAAGGAGATGTTGAAGATATGTCATGACCACGTCGGAGTTGAAGCAAGCGTCCTTCTTCAAATTTGTCATTGGAAATCTCCTATTCACTCTTATTTCTCAATGTTGGTATTGGGAGTGCTCTCTGAATTTGGGATGAAATGATCTCTCTAAAGTATAGAATGAAAGCTTGGATTGCAAAACAATTGAGCAAACAAAATCAGGTCTTTAAATAGACACGGGAGCTAACGCATGGCGTTAAGAGTTAACGCCAGCGTTAAGCATCGTGCACGCCAGTTGCTTAGAGTGTGCAAACTGACGAGATCATGTCAGATTATGACTCAACGCAGGCGTTAAGAGTCAACACGGGCGTTGTCTTTGGCTTCTCGACAGATTCCTTCTTGACGACATTTCATTTCGACGGCTTCTTCTTGATGAAAGTTAACACGGGGCATTAACTACTAACACGAGGCATTAGCTCTCATTTCAGAGAATCATCATCATGTTCATAGGGTATTTAACTGTAGTACCTACACACTATAAACACAAGCAAGATCAAATACATTGTGTGATTTGTTATTTCTCAAACTAATTGAAGTGGAACACAAGCTCCAACAATCTCCCACTTTTGATAATAACAAATCCAATAATAAGAAATAAACTATAAATATAGTAGTGCCTATAGTATATGTTAAGCATGATAAATATGTATACTCCCCCTATGTGGATACTCCCCCTACATGAGTGCATTTACTAATTTACTCCCCCTAAATCATAGATTTCTCTAATTTATTTCTTTAATTCAATCTCCCCCTTGTGTTATAATCAAAAGGAGGTAGGGATGAGTAGTATCAATTTTCCTTTGTGCGCTATTTAGTAATAAATGCAACTTTTTAAAAAAATAGTGAACAAGCGAAAGCAATATTGAACATCTTTAAGAATTTGTAAAAAACAAAATATAATAAGGGTTTAGATCAAATAAGTAGATGTTTTGAAGTTAGATACACAAGTTGCAAGTACATTGGAAATTTGTAATAAAAAAGTAGCAAGCAAGATTATAAAATATCAAGGAAAGATATGTTTACAATGTAAAGTAATTTGCTTTTCAAGTATGCACAAACATTGTAAAGATCATGCTTTGCTATCTAGTGCAATTACCCATGATTGTAGAGAATTGTATAGTTAAGTTTTTAGTCCAATTCTCATGAGTGGAAGTATTATAAATGATAATGATGTGTTCAATAAGTGTGTTTTGATAAAGTATACAAGTGTATATATCAAACCACATGAAACTATGTAATGTAAGAACATAACTTGAATTTAACATAAACAACTTTACTTCCCCAACTTTCAATGCACATATAAATTTTATTTTTTTATTTTTAAAGGGAAGTGGTGAAAATTTTGTTTGCACAAGACACTTTACAATTCTTGCCAAGGTGCTCAACCTCATAATGCTCATTAAGACTTATCAGGAGGGTGAGTAGTGCTTGGTGGAGTTAACCTTGTCATTCATTATTTGAATTTTAGTTTAGTGACTAAGGACACCGAATTCACTTGTTTTTGCAAACATAAAAATATTATTTTATAAAACACATTTCTCTAATCACAAGTGCATGAAAAACAAAGAATTCAATGTTTTGTAGGTAAATTATTTATGAGATTCAAAATAACTTTTTATACTACACAATTATGCAATACGATTTAAAACACATGTATATTAACAAAAAGGTGTAGGTGAGAAAATCATTATCAAGGATAAAAACTTTACTCATACATAGAGGCATGTAAAAACGTTTCTACACATGTAATCTATAATCAAATTTTTGTTGCACATTTTAAGATGATATTCAAGGCATGATAAAATCAAAACAATGTTTTTAAGAAACTTGAAGGTTTAAATTAAATATTGTAAAGAATCCTTAAGCAATATATATAATCATCCTTGAATTAAACATTTAAGCATATAAAAAAATTTTGTTTTTAACTTTTAGAATTAAATATTCAACAAAAAAATAGAAAACCTTTTTAAAAAAAGAATTAAAACAAAATACTGCAATAAAATAATACCAAGAATTTTTCAATAAAACAGAAAAGAAAAAAATTTGAGCATAAAGGCTAACTCCAGGCATTAGCTTCTAAACGTCGAGACAGAACTCCATTTTTTTACTTTTTGGAAAATCTTTTTCATGATTCATTTGTAATATAAATAGGCCATCTCACAGTTGAAATTTCAGACATTATGAAGTTGATATGAATGCTCTTTTAGTGTGTTTTTGGTGGTTTTTTTACATTTTTATTGATCTTTGAATTTTTTTTAAAAAATGCAAACAAATATAACAAAGTACATAAGAGAATTATGATAGCTTTTTATGAGGATTATAGTGACATTTCTAAGAAACCTAATTCTAAACTAAGCATGTGAAAACGTGCATCGGGTAGAGGTTTGGTAAAAATATCGGCAAGTTGTGATTCAGTCCCTATAAAGCTAATTTTAACATGTTCCTTCTTAATATGATCTCTAATGAAATGATGTCGGACATCTATATGTTTAGATCTAGAATGATGTACGAGATTGTTTGTGAGATCTATAGCACTCTTGTTGTCACACTTTAATTCTATGTTATTTAGATGGACACCAAAGTCTTCTAACGTTTGGGTCATCCACAAGGCTTGTGCACAACAACTACCTAGGGCGATATATTCGGCCTCTGTGGTGGAGAGGGCAACATAATTTTGCTTCCTACTCGACCATGATATGAGAGAAGGCCCTATAAAATGACATGTGCCACTAGTGCTCTTACGATCTAATGAATATCCCGCATTGTCTGAATCAGAAAAAATGTGTAGAATAAAGCAATCATTATGAGGATACCATAAGCCTAATCAAGATGTTCCGAATAGATATCTAAAATTACGTTTAACCGCTTTCAAATGTGATTCTTTTGGGTTTGCTTGAAATCTAGCACATAAACAAGCGGAAAATATAATATCGGGTCTAGATGCGCTTAAATAAAGCAAAGAGCCTATCATTCCTCTTTATAATGTTTGATCAATAGAAATACCGGCTTCATCTTTTCCTAATTTTAATGATGCACTCTTTGGTGTATTAGCTTGTTTTAGGTTTTCAAATCCAAATCTTTTAAGAATATCGTGAACATATTTAGTTTGACAAATAAATATACCATCTTGTTTTTGTGAGATTTGAAATCCTTGAAAATAAGTGAGTTCTCCTACCAAGCTAATTTCAAATTCATTTTTCATCACTAAAACTACTTCATTACATAAGTCTTCATTAGTGGCTCCAAAAATGTTATCATCAACATAAATTTGCAATATAATAAAATCGTTATCTACATGTTTAATGAAAAGTGTATTATCCACACTTCCCATTTTATAACCGTGCTTTATCAAAAATAATGTTAATCGATCATACCAAGCACGTGGCGCTTGCTTCAATCCATAAAGCACTTTTTCTAACTTATACACATGGTTTAGAAATTTTTCACTCACAAAACTGGGGGGTTGTTCTACATAAACTTCTTCTTTTATAATCTCGTTTAAAAATGCACTTTTTCATCCATTTGAAATAATTTAAATCTTTTAAAATTCGCAAATGCAAGAAATATTCTAATTGATTCTATGCGAGCAACGGGTGCAAAAGTTTCATAAAAATTTACCCCTTCGATTTGTGAATACCCTTGTGCAACTAGTCTAGCTTTATTCCTTGTAATTTTAGAGTCACCATCTAGTTTGTTTTTTGAAAATCCATTTGACTCCTATAACTGGATGATTACATGGCCTCTCTACTAAATTCCAAACCTTATTCCGTTCAAATTGATTTAGTTCATCATTCATAGCTAAAAACCAAAATTCATCATTTAAAACAGTTGAAACATTTTTTGGTTCTATTTCGTATACAAAACAAAGGTTTGAAAAAGACTCATGTAAAGAAGAACGAGTACTTACCCCATTTGATGGTTCTCCTATCACAATATCCTTTGGATGATCCTTAGTAAACTACAACACGCTTGGAGGAACATATTCTACTATTTCATCTTCTTTTTCCTCTTTTTCTTCTTCTTTTTCTCCAAGCGATTCATCATCCTCATTCTCCAAAGGGGAAAGATGTTCGTCTTTGTTTCCTGTATGATTAGTATCTACACAAGGAACAAACTCATCAAACCTTACATGTATAGACTCTTCAACTATTTTAGTTCGTTTATTATAAATTCTATAATCCTTACTATTTGAAGTGTACCCAATGAAAATTCCTTCATCACATTTTTCATCAAATTTTCCTAGTGCATCTCTAGTGTTTAAAATAAAACACTTACAACCAAAGACATGAAAATAAGATACATTAGGTTTTCTTTTAAAGTAAAGCTCATAAGGTGTCAATTTTAAAATAGGACGAAGCATAACACGATTAATGATATTACAAGAAGTATTAACCGCTTCAACCCAAAATGAATTAGGCAACCCATATTCACAAAGCATAGTGCGTGCTAGCTCTTGAAGGGTTCTATTTTTCCTCTCCACTACGCCATTTTGTTGTGGGGTGCGAGGAGCGGAAAATTCGTGTTTAATTCCTAAATCATTACAAAAAGAAGAAAATTTATCATTTTCAAATTCTCCTCCATGATCTGAGTGTATGCATTTAATTTTAAATCAAGTTCATTTTGAATACGAATGCATAGTTTTGTAAATTCAAGAAATGCATTGGATTTGGAAGATAGAAATAAAGTCCAACAAAATCTAAAATAATCATCAATCATTACAAAAGTATATTTTCTACCTCCTAGACTTGAAGTGCTAACCAGTCCAAATAGATCCATATTAATTAATTGAAGAGGTCTAGTAGTAGAAATTACATTTTTTCTTTTAAAAGAATTTTTTGAAAACTTTCCTTTTTTGCAAGGTGTACAAAGAGAAGATAAATTACCATTAAGCATATGTAAACCAGTAATAAATTTATCTTTTGATAATTTCAAAATAAGCCTGGTGCTAGAGTGACAAAGGCGCCTATGCCAAAGTTCTAATTCTTCATTTTTAGAAATAAAGCATTTTAAAGAAGAATTTGAAAGATCATTAAAGGCAATCATATAAACATTATGCATCCTAGGTGTGGTGAGTACGACATCATTTGTTTAAGATTTTATAATTTTGCAAAGATTTGTAGATGATTCAAATAATACATTTAAGCAATAATACATTTAAGCCTATATCACATAATTGACTAATTAAAATTAATTTATGTTTTAAGCCATCTACAAATAAAACATTTGAGATTGAAAAAAAATCGTTACCCACTGTGCCGATGCCCATGATCCTTCCTTTTCCGTTGTCACGAAATGTCACCATCCCTCCTTTCTTCATCTCAAGGCTAAGGAACTTTGCTTTGTTTCTCGTCATGTGTTTGGAGCATCCCGAGTCCAAATACCACACATCTTTTTTGTCCTTAGCCTGCCAACACACCTAAAAAGGAGATGAGAGTAAAGATCCGGATACCCAAGAGGTTCCTCCCATAGAATAGGTGGAAACCTTAGGCACCCAGATTTGCTTTATAGCACTACCGCCCTTTTTCTTACAAGAGTTTGAGGTGTGTCCAAATAAATGACATTTGGCACATGATATAAAAGGGGATGAGACCCTTTTTGAAGTTCTTAATAACTATATTTAAATCATGAATACGAGTTTAGAGAGCGGTGTTTTCCGTTACCAACATAACACATCGACTCACAAAACTCTTCTTTCCTTCCTCTATTTGAGAAAGAGAGGTTTTTAAAGTTCTTTCTAAATCCCCCTTTTCCTTAGTAAGAATTTCAATATTGGATTGGGATTTAAAAAGAGCTTCTTCAAGTTCTTTCACTCTTGCCAAGGAGTAATTGCACTCTTCGCAAGATACCTTCTCTTTCCCTAATTGTTTAGATAATTTTTTGTTTTCTTTTAATAAAAGTTTATTTTCAAAATTTAGAAGATCAATATCTTTTAAACTTTTATCAAAAAATTTGCATGTTTGTAAATATTCAATGTATAAATCATCATAAGTAGTAGGGAGAGTTACCTCAATGTCGCTTTGGACACTACTTTCATCCTCGGATGTTTTTGTTACTTTTTCCCATAAGGCACATATTTGCCTCTTCTTCATCGCTAGTGGATGAGTCGCTTGAATCCTCGGAGGAGGAGTCATCCCATATAGCCGCTTTTAGGACCTTCTTTTTCTCTTTTCCCATGTGCCGCTTTTCTTTACGCACTTTAAGATATTTCGGGCACTGGCTCCGAATGTGTCCGGTCTTTCTACAATGATAGCACTCCGGTGGTGGTGAGTCATCATCGTCCTCGTCGCTACTTCTTCCTTTCTTCGATGAAGATCCCTTCTTGATGAAGTATTTCCGAAAGATATTTCTCCTTTCCGGATTCTTCATGAACCTTTTGAACTTCTTCATAAAGAGGCTCTCCTCGTCCTCTTCATCATCATCTCGGTCAACCTCCTTCTTTGACTTCAATGCTAAGGCCTTCTTCATTGGATCCATGTTGTACTCTTGTTGTTGAATCTTGAGTTCAACCTCATGGGGCTTGAGGTTCCCAATGAGGCTCTCAATTTGGAGATTCTTTAAATCGTGCGACTATGAGATAGCCATCACCTTTGGATTGAACTTTGGAGGGAGAGACCGTAGAATTTTTCTCACCAAGTCATCATTCGAGAGCACTTTTCCAAGTACTTTTGAGTCGTTGATGATCTTGGTAAATCTTGTGTACATTGAATCAATGTCTTCATCCGCCTCCATCCGGAATTTCTCGTATTCGGATTCAAGTTGGAAAAGCTTTGAATCCTTGACCTGCGAAGTACCTTCATGAGTGAGTTCTAATAAATTCCATATATCATAAGCAGTTTTGCAAGCACAAGTTCTATTAAATTCCGTTCTATCCAAAGCACAAAATAAAGCATTCATAGCTTTAACGTTATTTTTACATCTTAACTTGTCATTATCATCCCATCTATCTCTTGGTTTTTCCATAGTAATTTCTCCAACAACAATTGTTGGTGGAGAGTAACTTTGTTCTACCATACCCCACACATCATCATTATCTAAGGCAATTAAGAAACAACGCATTCTTGTTTTCCAATAGTTATAATCAGTCCCGGTAAATAGTGGAGGTCTACTAATTCCTTGACCCTCAACGTAAGCATGATCATGATGCGCCATATTCCCGAGTGTGAAACCGTTTTGGAATAACCTTGCTCTGATACCAAATGTTGGATCTGATGGCGCCCTTAGAGGGGGGGGGGGTGAATAAGGGGTTTATTGTTTTTGAGATCAACTTATAGATTTAAAATAACAGAAAACTTTTTGGCTCTATCGCTAACGTCAGGCGTTAAAAGTCAACGCCAGGCGTTATCTCTCCAGAAAATATTTTACAGAAATATTCAAAATGATTTTCTTTATGAAATACAATTACAAAAAAAATAGATATAATGAAAAAGAATTTTATATTTCACAAAAAATGATTACAAGGTTAAAATTTCAATAATGCTTGAAATTAGAGGCGACAACTTAAAAATCACTTTTTGTTCCTTCACCGGTCCTTCTCCCAAGGACTGGTTGACTATACCCTACCTATACCCAAATAAGGCCTCTAGCCACCCCCTAGATCTACCCTAAACCTAGTCGTCGCGCACAAGGCGACAAATTTCCCCCTAAACCGAACCCGGCCTAGTCATCACACGCAAGGCTGCAAATTCACTATCGTTACAAGGAAAAATGAAAAGATAAAGTAAAAATCAGAATATAAGACTCCCTAGATTGAATAGCGCTGAAGGAGATATTGAAGAAACACCATGACCACATCAGAATTGAAGCGAGCGTCCTTCTTCAAATTTGTCATTTGAAATCTCCTTCTCACTCTTGTTCCTCAATGTTGGTGTTAGGAGTGCTCTTTGAATTCGGGATGAAATAATATCTCTAAAGTATAGAATGAAGGATTGGATTGCAAAACAATTGAGCAAACGAAATCAGGTCTTTAAATAGACACGAGAGCTAACACGTGGCGTTAAAAGTTAACGCCAGCGTTAAACATCATGTACGACAGTTGCTGAAAGCGTGCAAACCGTCGAGATCGTGGCAGATCGTGACTCAACGCGGGCGCTAAGAGTCAACACTGGTGTTGTCTCTGGCTTCTCGACGGATTCCTTCTCGACGACATTTCATCTCGACGGCTTCTTCTTGACGAAAGTTAATGCGGGGCGTTAACTCTCTTTTCATAGAATCGTCATCCTATTCGTAGGGAATTTAACTGTAGTACCTGCACACTATAAACACAAGCAAGATCAAATACATAGTGTGATTTGTTATTTCTCAAACTAGGAGAAGTGGAACATAAGCTCCAACATGAATGCCCTAAAAATTGATGGCGCAAATCTCACACACCGCTATAGGCGGTAGCTCGACTGCGACACGAAACGGCAGTGTACCGATCGTTCAAGTAATAAAAATTGGGAATAAATCCCCGAGTGTCGGTCTCTTGAAGAACACAGTAAGGTGGAGTTAAATGTCGAGGAAGGACTTGAGATTGAAGTCCTTAATGTCGGATGGAATGCGGAAACGGGGTGATTGGGCTTTTGGAAAATAAAATAAAAGCTATCAACTACTCCTATGCAATGCCGCTATGCAAAGCTTCGCTTGGCGGGATGGAGACTAGGCAGGCCTTGAGCGCGCTGCGTCGCAAGGGCGGATGGGCGAGTAGGCTAGCGAAATGAGGGTCGCAAGCACCTCTTCGACAAGCACGCCACTAGCAATTGCTAGTGCGGCACCGGACAACCAACAAACCACACCACAAGGCGCACCTCAATAATATAAACAAAAATACTCAATCACATAGACATAATCAAGTAAAAATGCTATTTAATCAAAATACACTTCATCATAATGTTAGATCTAGTTGCAAATACATCAATAAAAGGAGAACAAGGCAAGAAATCGACCGAATCCGAAGGCTCGTTGAAGATTCACGGTTGGAATCGCCGGGTTGTCAATCCGCGTCCAAGCTCGGTCCACAACTACGTCCGGGGTAGAGAGAGCTGTCACGACTCTCCAATGGACCCGTCTTCTTCGTGTCACGATCCGGTGGAGGTTGCCAACTTCCTCTTGCTCGATGGAGATAGCGGCTAGGTCTTCCTTTGGAGCTCTTGGATGAAGGAGGAGGCCGAGAGGAAACTCTGGCTCAAGATTGGCGTGAAGAACAAGCCCGGAGATCCTCCCTAAGGTGGGCGACGATGGAGGGGCGAAGTCGGACCAGACCAGGCGGAAAACGGCGGAAGAAAGCGGGGGATCCGACCTAAATCGCGAGCAGCGGATTTTATAGGCGCTGGAATTAAACAGTGCGCACGGTCAGTGGCGCACGACCAGTGGTCGTGCGCACTAGAATCCTGTGATCGTGCGCTCTGCCTGGACGGAACCTGCAAAGACGGAAATTATAAAATAAAATGTTCGCACGACCAGTGGCGCACGACCGATGGTCGTGCGCACTAGCGTCAGTGGTCGTGCGCAATAGATGAAACAGAACTTTAAAATTAATGGTCAGTGCGCACGAGCAGTGGCGCACGACCGGTGGTCGTGCGCGCTGGCATTGGTGGTCGTGCGCACTGCACCAAACAGAACTCGTGAAAAAGGCGTTAAGTGCACACGATCAGTGGCGCACGACCAGTGGTCGTGCGCAATAGAACCAGTGATCGTGCGCAGTGTTCCTGTGCAGAATTGCACCGGAAACACCTGCACGACTCCTGTTCTAGCGTACAACCACCAATCCGGCCACTAAAAGTGGCACCGAACAATGCATGAAAACTACTAATGAAAATCAACATGAAATCACACCAAAATGGGCCAAAAGGTGCACCTAGCATGGGATATCAAATATGAACTAAAACAGGGCTAAAGTGCAGTGAAATGACTAACTAAACGGCCCAGATGAGTCCATAAAAGTGTATATGATGAGGACTCATCACACCCCCAGACTTAACTGTTTGCGCGTCCCGAGCAAACGAATTCTAAGCGAACTAGGAAAGAACAGTAGATGGCTTAACATTACAATGCAGAGTACCATGCGAAGTCGCATGCTCATGTGCATAAGAAAATTAGTAGAAAAGACTACTGATTATACAAACAGTTTATAAATTTCTAAAAGAGTAAAAGCATATTACAACTACTCAAAATGGTGAACAACGGTGAATCAGTCGGTCATGCATACGGAGAAAGTAAACTAAGCGCTGAGACGAGCATTGCTCAAGATCGGGGTACGGGACAAACTCCACTGAAATCCATCAGTGTCGGTGACCATAAGCTTGCCCGGTCACATTCTCTCCACGGCACTGGTTTGACTCAATTGCGTGAATCAATAGGACTTTAGGTTTTAAATGGGGCTTGGGTTTAGGTGAGGATAAACAAAGATAAAATCGACGGCTCAAGCACTAAACCCAAATGAGCTAATGCAGGAAACTATCCTCATTCGCCACACAAACACGCGGGTACACAACACCCCCAGACTTGAACTTAACAACATGGGTGTGTGCACCGCCTACTCCCAAACATATATTTATACATAAAATTTTCATTAAAGCACATCTTTTTCTTTTCTTTTCACTTCTCTTCTTTTTCTCATTTTCTTTTCTTTTCTTTTCATTTTCAGCATCTAATCAATAAAACACATCCACATCATCACAAACATAGTACCACATCAACAACCCAACTCATGAAAATAATAACAGCTAAAGCTCAGATTTGGGTGTGCGACTAGGATTGGCTTTTAGGCTTTGGTGAACTAAAAGTGGGGCTGAATCAAAGAACGGGTAGGCACAACTGGGCTAACGAGGACAAAGCGGTAGGGATAGGCACAAAGGCTCAACCGGGCCAAAATGATGGCCTATATCACATTCACACAATTGACTAACCGTATACCCATGCTTCAAGAATCGCTTGGGGCAAGTTCTAGCCACCGAGAAAGATTCTCCATTCTCCCGACTCGAGCAATACGAATCTAGCGATCGTTTACACACATCCCTATGCTACCGTTTGATTCACACCGGATTCACCATTTGAGTAGAGTAAACAACATTTACACTAATAGAAAAAAATATAAAACCATAAGTATAAAAAGAAGTCTAATCTACACAAATTTCTATGCAACTGAGCACTCGACCAGGAGCACTACTAGAGTCAACATTTTACTCTGCTACATAATCCTAAACCATCACCTAGACTTTCCCACATAAGCAAAAGAATTAAATTCACTACAGAGCACGCATACAGACGAGTACGCGCTCAAGTGGGTGCTGTGGTGTGCAATGAAAATAAACAAAACATTTTAAATGAAATCTTCTAGTATGCAGTGCAATAGTGCACGTGAGCGGGTAAACAAAACTACTCTCCCCCAGACTTAAACTAAACAATCCACAGAATATATGATAGGAAAATCAAAATAGGGCTAGGGAAAGAGAGTACCCAATGCTCAGCAAGTGAGCATACCAGAAGATTGGCGTGTAAGCTAAAATGAGCTGCAGCATCCGCCATCCAGAAAAAGATACCTGCAGGGGTCAGCTCCGCAAAAACAGAAGAAAATAGAAAACTGAAAAGAAAATACTACTAACTAAACATGATTAGATAAAAATAAAAATTGCAGAAAAGGAAGATAACTACTGGGGTTATTGTCATCCCAGCACGACTTATTCAAAATCTTAACGATTCTAGCTAATGGGCCTATGGAAGGAGAAGTGGACAGGTAACTGGCCTAATATGCGTGTCGGTAGCGGGTACCGATACGGAGATAGAACAGTCACCCCTCTACCTAAATATAGATACCTGCTCCTCACAGGTAGAGGGTAGAGAAAGTAAGAAGAGGAGGAGGCCTGGTCCTCACTCAACTTACCAAAACTATCCTTGCCCAGCAAGGTATCGTCTGCAGCAGGTCCGCAGGAGGAGAAGGCAATGAGAGGAGCTTCCTCTACGGAGGGGGAAAAAACCTCCTCACATGAGAGGATGCTCTCATCATTGACTTGAGCAAAACGCTCCAAGTCCTCCTGAAGTACCTGTGAAGATTCAACCTGCACAGGCTCAGATGAAGGAAGGGGATCAAGAAATAAAGAAGACGAAGAACATAAATAAACATCAATCGGGGGAGTGATCCCGGACTCACTCCCATCAGGTGGGCGAAGTAAAATAATGTTTGCATTGTCATCAATGCTACAAGATTCGGCGGGATCAACAGTGGCCAAGCTAGAGATTTGGACTTCCTCCACCGGTGCTGAGGAAAACTCCTCTTCACCTAGAAGGTTGTCCTCCTCCATAGGAATAGGCACAATACTAAGATCAACCGCCTCCTCCTGCGACACATCATCAACAATGTCGTCAGAGACGAGTGTAGTATGCACAACAGGGAGAGGAATAGTGCTCGGATAAAAGTCGAGCACCGATTCCTCACAAAGAATCGAATCCACTAGAGGTGGTGGATGCACCGGGAGAATAGGCTCAGCAATGTTGGTGCCCAGATCAGGCACACATCCAGTGACCGTGTCCATGCCATACCCTTCAAAATGTGAAGGTGACAAAGGCACATAACCGGATGTTGAAGGTGTGCCGCCAGAGTTAGGATTCGGGACGATCCGGATATCCGGCTCGTCATCCTCATCCAATTGGCGAAGATAAGCAACACAATCCTTCAGGGCATGATCTGTGCCCCGACAAAACTGGCACTGCCTAGCAGGCTTCTTTGGCACAGCGGGGGCTGGAGCCGAAAAGAAGTATGACGGTAAAGGATCAGCAGAGTAACCATAAGACTTACGCGCACCATATGGAGTACCAGACGAAGTCGGTGCTCCATATGCTGGGCTATAAGAATTATGCCTACTATTCTCCGTAGGGCATTCATCACTAGAGTGGGAGGTATCTCTACACCAACGGCAACGGATATTAAGATGTGCCCACATAGTGTGAAGATAAAATGATTCAAGAAGAAGAACACTATTGTGCGAAATACTACACCTAACAAAAATTTACTAAAGCAACCTACTATAAAACAAGAAAATGGAATAAAGAGAACAGAAATGAAATAAAAGATGCGATAAACAAATGGAAGGGCTTCTCTCTCAGATTCTCCCTCTCCAGAAAACTCACACGTCTGTGTTCCCCGGCAACGGCGCCAAAAACTTGATGGCGCAAATCTCACACACCGCTATAGGCGGTAGCTCGACTGCGACACGAAACGGCAGTGTACCGATCGTTCAAGTAATAAAAATTGGGAATAAATCACCGAGTGTCGGTCTCTTGAGGAACACAGTAAGGTGGAGTTAAATGTCGAGGAAGGACTTGAGATTGAAGTCCTTAACGTCGGATGGAATGCGGAAACGGGGTGATTGGGCTTTTGGAAAATAAAATAAAAGCTATCAACTACTCCTATGCAATGCCGCTATGCAAAGCTTCGCTTGGCGGGATGGAGACTAGGCAGGCCTTGAGCGCGCTGCGTCGCAAGGGCGGATGGGCGAGTAGGCTAGCGAAATGAGGGTCGCAAGCACCTCTTCGACAAGCACGCCACTAGCAATTGCTAGTGCGGCACCGGACAACCAACAAACCACACCACAAGGCGCACCTCAATAATATAAACAAAAATACTCAATCACATAGACATAATCAAGTAAAAATGCTATTTAATCAAAATACACTTCATCATAATGTTAGATCTAGTTGCAAATACATCAATAAAAGGAGAACAAGGCAAGAAATCGACCGAATCCGAAGGCTCGTTGAAGATTCACGGTTGGAATCGCCGGGTTGTCAATCCGCGTCCAAGCTCGGTCCACAACTACGTCCGGGGTAGAGAGAGCTGTCACGACTCTCCAATGGACCCGTCTTCTTCGTGTCACGATCCGGTGGAGGTTGCCAACTTCCTCTTGCTCGATGGAGATAGCGGCTAGGTCTTCCTTTGGAGCTCTTGGATGAAGGAGGAGGCCGAGAGGAAACTCCGGCTCAAGATTGGCGTGAAGAACAAGCCCGGAGATCCTCCCTAAGGTGGGCGACGATGGAGGGGCGAAGTCGGACCAGACCAGGCGGAAAACGGCGGAAGAAAGCGGGGGATCCGACCTAAATCGCGAGCAGCGGATTTTATAGGCGCTGGAATTAAACAGTGCGCACGGTCAGTGGCGCACGACCAGTGGTCGTGCGCACTAGAATCCTGTGATCGTGCGCTCTGCCTGGACGGAACCTGCAAAGACGGAAATTATAAAATAAAATGTTCGCACGACCAGTGGCGCACGACCGATGGTCGTGCGCACTAGCGTCAGTGGTCGTGCGCAATAGATGAAACAGAACTTTAAAATTAATGGTCAGTGCGCACGAGCAGTGGCGCACGACCGGTGGTCGTGCGCGCTGGCATTGGTGGTCGTGCGCACTGCACCAAACAGAACTCGTGAAAAAGGCGTTAAGTGCACACGATCAGTGGCGCACGACCAGTGGTCGTGCGCAATAGAACCAGTGATCGTGCACAGTGTTCCTGTGCAGAATTGCACCGGAAACACCTGCACGACTCCTGTTCTAGCGTACAACCACCAATCTGGCCACTAAAAGTGGCACCGAACAATGCATGAAAACTACTAATGAAAATCAACATGAAATCACACCAAAATGGGCCAAAAGGTGCACCTAGCATGGGATATCAAATATGAACTAAAACAGGGCTAAAGTGCAGTGAAATGACTAACTAAACGGCCCAGATGAGTCCATAAAAGTGTATATGATGAGGACTCATCAAAAATCACTCTCTCAAATCCTGGAACTCAAAGAATCCCGCTTAACATTTCTCAATTGAACAGTAAAAGCGGCGAAAAGTAAAAACAAGAACTGAGAACAAGTCGATCTTCATCCTTTGTTCAAAAAGAATCAGTCTAGCTTCATCGACTGATAAGGAGATTTCCAGATAGAAGGAAGGCTTGAAGAAGATCTATGCTTTCAAGATTCAACTCCGAGGCATTTTCTTCAAGACAAGTAGTCGATCTCCATCAGGCAGAAGAACAAACTTTGTATATCTTTATTTGTAAGGCTTGCGGGCCAAATCTGTAAGATCTGGTTTCAGATCTAAGTGTTGAGCTTGAGGGCTTGAGATCTGTGAGGCTTGAGGGCTAGGGCAGAAACTTGCGGGTACAAATGTGTTGAGCTGCGGGCTCGGGTGTAGTGTAGGGGCTTGCGGGCCTATACTGCAGGGACTTGCAGGTCCAAGAGGTAAGACTTGTGAGTCTGTGTTGTTTAGTGCTTGAGGGCCTGAGTGTCGAGCTTGCGGGCTCGGGTGCAGTGAAGGGGCTTGCGGGCCTAGGCTGCAGGGACTTGCAGGTCTGAGTTGTAAGGCTTGCGGGCCAGAGACATTGGCAGAGTTTGCCGAGCCTAGCACACTGCTAGGTAGGCACAGAGGGAAAGAGGACTACTCAAGACACCCAGTCTTGAGGAACCTCTATACATCTTGTGTTATGTGCTGAGACTTTCTGTGTGATCGTTCTTTGATGTGCTTACATTATATACATCTCAGACAAGAATATTTAGAAACAGCCAAAATCACCTACCCCCCCCCCCCCCCATCCCTTTAGGTGATTGTTCTATAACTAACAGGACCCATCATCTACCACATAAACACTGTCCTTGAATTCTGTAAGTTCTATAACTAGAATCTTAAGTCTTATTGAGATAAGCTTGGTTAGGCCAGCCTCCTGAAACAAGCCAAGAATGGCTTTGAAGCTATCTGCCGCTGCACTGAACGAGTCCACATCCACATCAAATCCTGAGTTAACCTTGGGTGGAGTCATTTGATTATAGGTACATGTAAAAACACAGAGAAAATAAGAGAGAGGGGCACCAGAGAACTATAGAACAAAAGAGCAAGAGAGCAAGAAGAGAAAACTTTGAAAGCGCAATGATCTCGACGCTGTAATTGCTTAAAAGGAGATAAATGTGTTAAATTTTTGAAGTGGAAGTGGATTGGTGCTGGGCGGTCTGCAGGTTGGAGACCGCAGAGACCGTGCGGTCTGCGCTGGTGCTCTGGCCGGTGCTGTCTCAGTTTGTCTGGGTGATTTGATCTAGGAGATTGCTATTTCCAAGCAGCCCGTGCGGGTTTGTTCTGGCAACTTGTTTAAGTCGGCCAGAAGTTATAGTAAGTCTGCCTTCTTGTAGTGACCGGGCGGTCTGACGACTGTTCTAGTCGGTCTGGTTACTAAAGGAGTTCTTTGCTTTACAATAAGACCGAGCAGTCTGCTTTTCAGAGACCACGGTAACCGGGCAGCTTGTGATAACCGTATGATTCAATAAAGGGAGCTGTTAGCTTTGCTGAGCTTGGGCAGTCTGGTTTATGAGACCGCTCACGATATGATGGGGGGT
Organism: Dactylorhiza incarnata; assembly: GCA_033032865.1. Classification (NCBI taxonomy): domain Eukaryota; kingdom Viridiplantae; phylum Streptophyta; class Magnoliopsida; order Asparagales; family Orchidaceae; genus Dactylorhiza; species Dactylorhiza incarnata. The sequence continues at coordinate 17,600,488 of JAWHQI010000022.1, read as the reverse complement.
TATTATATCACGGTTTGTGCGGTGACGACATCCGTCTTCTCGCCTATAAATAGGGGTGCAGGGCCCGTCATTAATAACGAGAACTGTAAAAACCAAAAGTTGGCTTGATTGTGCCGGCCTCAATTTGAGGTCGCGCGGTCTGAGATTTTGACTGATCGGTTTGTTTGTTCGTTGGTCAGCAGCTAGCAGCTCGCGGTCAGCTTGTCTCCTTCTTCCAGCTTTGAATAAACCAGTCCAGGCGGACTGTGTTTAGGTGTTCTTCGTCTGGTGCAGCAGACTAAGTTGATCAGGCGGTCTTAAGTGGCCAGGCGATCTTGAGTTGTTGTCTATCGTAGATAGCAGTTTCCTTGTTCAGAGTTCGCGGGTTCTTTTGTGATCAAGATCGTGCGGTCTGGGAAATCAAGAAGTATGAACTGTTTGTTTTTCAACAGCAGAATAAAGAAGTAGGTCGGCAGTCTGTGATTGCGGTCTGGCAGGTACGGCTTGTGCTCTATTCGGGCGATCTCAGGGGCTCCCGTCTGGCTTGTCTGTTCGTGCGGTCTGGCGGTCTCAAGTTGCTAGATCGCAGCAGCTTGTTTTCCCTTTTGTTGTGTGCTTCTCCCCTCCGTGATTCTTATAAATCATGTCTCGCCGTGTATACCTCACTTTGTAAAGAGATAGTTAATATCATAGCATTATTCGGTATTCCTATTATCATTGTTGTGCTACACTTGTGGAAGGTTTTGTGAAGTGTTTCTGCATTTTTTACTTCATCTCCGGACCTCAAGTTTCTAACATGGTATCAGAGGTAGGTTGCTGAGGTTGCTGAGCAGTAATTGCTTATACATCTCTCGTGTTCCGCAAGTTGGTTAACAATCAATGGGATAGAAATGGAAGGAGGATATGCTAGAGGTCTTGGTATTGAGCTCCTTACACAGACTAACTTCAAGAAGTGGAAGTCTTGCATGGAGAGCTATCTTCTTGGCGAGGATTTGCGGGAGGTAGTAGGAGGAGAAGCAAGACAAGTTTTTGTTCCTGCTGAAGGGAATGCTGAGCTAGTGAAGGCTTGGAGGAGAACGAATGCTAAAGCGGAGTTCAATCTCAAGAGAGCTATCATTCTGGAGTTGTTTGATCACATCATCGGGTGTGGATCAGCTGCTGAGATTTGGACAGCCTTGGATGGCTTGTTCAATAAGAAGAATGTAGTTAGGCTACAGTTCTTGGACAATGAGTTGGCGAAAGAAACTTAGGGGGATTTGTCTATCTCAACGTTCTTCTTGAAGATGAAGAACCTCTGTGCAGAGATATCAGCATTAGACCTGGATGAGCCTATCTCGGTAGCTAAGCTGAAGAGGCACATAATCCGCGGCTTGCGGAGGGAGTATGTGGCCTTTGTTACTTCTGTTCAAGGTTGGGACAATCAGCCTTCGTTGTTGGAGCTGGAGAACTTACTTACTTCGCAGGAAAGTTTGGCTAAGCAAATGGCTGGGATGTTTGTCTCTGGGGGAGAAGGTGAGGTTCTCTTTTCTGGCAAGAAGAAGAGATGGGACAAGAAGAAGACATCTGGAGATGATGGTCCATCTACTTCATATCAGCAGGAGAGGAGCTATGCTCCTAAGCATGATGGGAAGAAGCAGGAAGGACCTAGATGCTTCAGGTGCAACAAGCTTTGTCATTTCAAAAGAGACAGCAAAGTCAATCTTCAGCCAGGGCATGCTGCAGGAAAGGAGGAGGCTGGTTCAAATTCAGAAGGTAGTTGGGGTGGTGGAGGTGCATTCATGACGGGAACATGTGTTCGGGCTATGAGTTCCATCAACTACCAGGATGATTGGATAGTGGACTCTGGGTGTGGTCATCACCTCACCCGGGATGAGTCAAAATTCTCCTCATTGCAGGCATATACAGGTAATGACGCTATCATTACAGCTGATGATATTGTTCATGCAGTAGAGAAGGAGGGTGTGGTTTCATTGAATGATGATAGAGGCACTCTTACGTTGAAGAGTGTTTATCATGTTCTGGGGATGAAGAAGACCCTCTTCTCAGTGACCAATGTGGTGGATGCTTGCTATCATGTTCTGTTTGGTCCAGCATAAGTGAAATTTCTCCGAAATGTTTCAGCGGTGAAAGTTGAGGTCACTAATGTTGGGAGATGGGTGAAAGACTTGTTTGTTCTTTCAACAAGTTCTTATGTTGATAAGATGAGGGCTAACGACAGCGCTGCTATATGGAACGAAAGACTTGGGCATGTTGGGATGGATAAGTTGAAAGCTATGGCGGGTAGAGGCCTGGTGAAAGATTTGCCTAGTTTGTCATCTTTCGGGGATGGTCACGTTTGTGCAGGTTGTCAGTTTGGTAAAGCTCAACGCTTTCCATTTGACAAATCACAATGCAGATGTAAAAGACCATTGGAGTGTATCCATGGTGATCTGTTTGGACCTACCAACACTGCCAGTCTTGGAGGTAGCAGGTATATGCTGATTTTGGTTGATGACTTCACCAGATATACTTGGGTATATTTTCTGAAGGGGAAGTCAGAGGCGTTCGAGAGGTCTGTGGAGTTCAAGGAGCTAGTGGAAGGTCAGCTAAACCTGCGAGTGAAGAAGTTCAGAACTGAGAATGGAGGGGGGTTCGCCTCCAAGGCGTTCTTTAACTTCTGTAGGAAGCATGGCATCCAAAGGGAGCTTTCTTGAGCTCACACTCCACAACAGAACGGAGTTGCAGAGCGGAAGATCCGTCACTTGACAGATACCTGCAAATGTTGGCTTCATGCCAAGAGTATCCCAAAGTCCTTCTGGGCAGAGTGAATGTCTTGTGCGGTCTATGTTATCAATCGGATGCCTCTCAGTCCCATCAACATGAAGACCCCTCATGAGTTGATGTTCAAGGAGAAGGCAAGCGTGGAACACTTTTGAGTGTTTGGTTCTACCTGCTATATGCATGTTCTGGATGCCCTTCGAACGAAGCTGGATGCTAAGGCAAGGAAACTAGTCTTTGTCGGTTATGATGACCGGAAGAAAGGGTGGAGATGCATGGATCTCGAGACATGGATATTTGTGGTCTCTAGGGATGTGGTATTTGACGAGCTGACGTCATACCAAGGTAGCTCTTCTAATGAGTTACAAGGAAGCAAGGTAGATGGTGGACCAGAGGAAGCTGCAAGGGAAGCTCTAGTGGAGTTGCCTGTTTCTCCAGGTGCTCCAGGTTCTCCAGGTGCTCCAGGTATTTCTAGCTTTGGGTCAGGTGCTTCAGGTTCTGGAAGCAGGGGGAGCGATGCTACATGTTTACCTGAAAGGAGAACTAGTACAGAAGCTGTAGTGGAAGAGGTGGTTCAGAGTCAAGCTCTGAGGAGGTCCAAGAGGACCATTATTCCACCGGATCGGTATACGGGCGGGAACTTGGTGAGCTTTGTCTCATGTTTCTTCGCAGGTCCCCTGGATGAGAGAGAGCCATCTTGTTATGAAAATGTCGTTGGAGTCAAGGATTGGGAAGGATCCATGGATGAAGAGATGGCTGCCCTTAGGAAGAATGAGACTTGGGACTTGGTGCCTAAGGTTGAGGGAGTTACTCCGGTGACTTGCAAGTGGGTTTTCAAACTGAAGAAGAAGGCTGATGGAAGTATTGAGCGGTACAAGGCTCGCCTTGTAGCTCGAGGTTTCTCTCAGAAGTATGGGGAGGATTATGAAGAGACATTTAGACCCGTTGCCAAGATGACTTCGATCCGGGTGGTGATCGCATTGGCAGCTTGCCAAGGGTGGAAGATTTGGCAACTCGACGTGAAGAACGCTTTCTTATATGGCGAGATTGACAAGGATATCTTCATGGATCAGACACATGGTTATGTATCCGAAGAGCACCCAAGATATGTTTGCAAGCTCAAGAAGGCTCTTTACGGCTTGAAGCAAGCGCCTGGGGCGTGGTACGAGAAGATCGCAGAATACCTCCAGTTCTGTGCATACTTTGCTTCTGATTCAGATTCAAGCTTATTCTTAAAGAAGACCGGGGAGCTTCAGGTCTTAGTGCTGCTGTACGTTGACGATATGATTGTCACGGGGAATTCTGAAGTGGAGGTAGCTAGGCTTCGTGCTGAGCTAGCTATCAGATTTGAGATGAAGGATTTGGGTGAGCTCCGCCATTTCCTTGGGCTCAAAGTGGAGAGGAAAGAGAGCGGTATGCTCGTTTCCTAAAAAGGCTATGCAGATCGAATCATGAAGAGATTTGGCATGGAGGGGGGGAAGAGTATCTCTACTCCACTGGAGGTTGGAGTTCATCTTCGGCGAGATGAAGGAAAGGTTCTTACCGATACTTTGGTGTTCCAGGCTTTGGTCAGAAGCTTGATATACTTGACGATCACGAGGCCAGATATTGCTTATGAAGTTGGCAGGGTGAGTCGGTTTATGGCAGAGCCTCGGAAGCCTCAGCTTGTGGCGGCAAGGAGTATATTGAAGTATGTCAAATCCACCTCGGATTTGGGTCTCTTATACGGGAGAGATTCGGGATTTTGCTTGCACGAGTACATGGATGCTGATTATGGAGGAGATTCGGATGATTGGAGATCGACGTCTGGATATGTCTTTATGACAGGTTCCACAGCTATATCATGGTGCAACAAGAAGTAGGATTCTGTGTTTGTCTCTACCACGGAAGCGAAGTACAAAGGTTTGGCTTTGGCGGCTCAGGAGGCCATCTAGCTTAGGAGGCTTGTGGAGGACATTCATAGGGAGGTGCGAGGTCCTACTCTGCTACATGGTGACAATGAGAGTGCTCTCAAACTAGTGAACAATCCAGTTTGTCATACGCATAAGAAGCACATAGAGATTCATCACCATTTCATTCGTGAGAAGGTGTTGGAGGGATCTCTGATTATGGAGCATGTGCAGAGCAAGGAGAATGTTGCTGACATATTTACTAAGACGCTGGCAAAGGGACCATTTGGTCGGCTGCGAAGTTTGCTTGGGCTGACTTCCACTTCTCACTTAAAGGGGGAGTGTTAAATTTTTGAAGTGGAAGTGGATTGGTGCTGGGCGGTCTGCATGTTGGAGACCGCAGAGACCGCGCGGTATGCGCTGGTGCTTTGGCCGGTGCTGTCTCAGTTTGTCTGGGCTATCTGATCTGGGAGATCGTTGTTTCCAAGCAGCTCGCACGGGTTTGTTCTAGCAACTTGTTCAAGTCGGCCAGATGTTATAGTAGGTCTGCCTTCTTGCAGTGATCGGGAAGTCTGACGATTGTTCTAGTCGGTTTGGTTACTGAAGGAGTTCTTTGATTTTTCAATAAGACCGGGCGGTCTGCTTTTCGGAGACCGCGGTAACCGGGCGGTTTCTGATAACCGTATGGTTCAATAAAGGGAGCTGTTAGCTTTGCTGAACTCGGGCGGTCTGGTTTGTGAGACCGCTCGCGATCTGATGGGCGATTATTGTATCCCGATTTGTGCGGTGATGACATCCGTCTTCTCGGCTATAAATAGGGGTGCAGAGCCCGTCATTAATAACGAGAACTGTAAGAGCCAAAAGTTGGCTTGATTATGCCGGTCTCAATTTGAGGTCGCGCGGTCTGAGATTTTGACTGATCGGTTTGTTTGTTCGCAGGTTAGTGGCTAGCAGCTAGCGGTCAGCTTGTCTCCTTCTTCCAGCTTTGAATAAACTAGTCCAGGCGGACTGTGTTTAGGTGTTCTTGGTCTGGTGCAGCGAACTCAGTTGATCAGGCGATCTTAAGTCGCCAGGCGAACTTGAGTTGCGGTCTGTCGCAGATAGCAGTTTCCTTGTTCAGAGTTCACGGGTTCTTCTGTGATCAAGACCGTGAGGTCTGGGCGATCAAGAAGTACGAACTGTTTGTTCACGCGGTCTGGCAGGTGCAACTTGTGCTATGTTCACGCGGTCTCAGGGGCTCCCGTCTGGCTTGTCTGTTCGCGCGGTCTGGCGGTCTCAAGTTGTCAGATCGCAGCAGCTTGTTTACCTTTGTGTTTTGTGCTTCTCTCCTCCGTGATTCTTATAAATCATGTCTCGCCATGTATACCTCGCTTTGTAAGGAGATAGTTAATATCATAGCACTATTCGGTCTTCCCATTGTCATTGTTGTGCTACACTTGTGGATGGTTTTGTGAAGTGATTCCGCATTTTTTACTTCATCTCCGGACCTCAAGTTTTTTAACAAAATCACTGCAACTTAAGGTTTAGATCAACGCACCGTCGATACAACTTATTATTTGGCGTGCAAAGCTATGTCAAGATTGCTTCTAGAAGCAATTCTGCGTGCGATGTTGTATCGACGTTGCGTCGACTAGTATTTGATGGATCTTTGAGATTTTAGCAGTTCTTAAGTCGACGTAATTTTGTTGACGTTGCGTTGATTTTCAATGGACGCTACCTCGACTTTGAGCAGCGACCATTGAGTCGACGTGTGTGTCGATATGAACTTGACGTTGCGTCGAGATCTATTCAAATTATCCAAACTAAGTGCTTCTTGATGCTGGCGTCGAGTAGAAGTTGATGATACGTCGACTTATATTCGACGTACCTCTGAATGAACAGATCTATTTCCTTAGAAAATTCTTGCTGTTAATCCGAGCAATTATAATTTTTGAAAATAGACTATAGTATAACTTTAATAAACATTAAGGAAGATTCAAGGCAGAAATTACTCCCTTGTATGAATTTTGTTCCTTATTCAAGACCTACATCATTCTTCCCACTCAATTTTCTCCTGATTGGGACTCTACCTAACCCTGCACAAGTAATTAAAACATTAAAAGGAACCCAGGTTATCTTGGGCCCTTGCTTTTACCATTGTAGGGTTCAATGAAGGAATAGAAGGGTATTTCATGATACCCTTCTAGATGATAAGGAATGGGTTTCTCAAACCTATAATTTTGATACTTGTAATGAGTGTAAAATGTATCTAAATAAATTAGATCAGCAGAGTGTTTTATTATTCTAGGTTTTGCTTTAACCTTTTGGTTGTTGTTATTTTCCTTCTCTACATTATTCTTTCCTAGGGGTCTTTCTTTCCTATTCAGATTTACTTGATTGGGTTTATCTATCCTATCTGGTTGATTGTTAACCTTACCCATGGATGATGCACTCTTCTCACTTTATTGGTACTCACTAGGTCTAACAAATGACACTGGATTTTTCCAGGCAGGTTTCCTAGGTGCTTCTATGCTAGTGGAGGGCTCTGCTCCTAACCTTAGGTAATTAAATCTCATCGAGAGATTTTCTGTGCTGTCTTTGAGCTTCTGACTACTCCCATTGAGTGAGTCCTCAAAGGCCTTTGCCTTTGCTAGCTCTTCTTTTAAATTTATGTTTTCTTCTCTAAGTTTAATCAATTCTAACTCTATGTTATTAATTTCATTTGTTTGTTTTTGATTTATTAGGTGCATTTCATCTTTCTTAAGGTTCTCTAATTCAGTTCTAGCTGTGTCTAATTCATTTTCTACCCTAAGGTGATCAATGCAGAAATCTTTAAAGCATGATTTAAAATCTTCTGAACTAAAATCAAATTCATCAAAAATAGATACCTGTTCCTCTTCATCATCTGATGACATCCCTAATGCCATCATGCAAGCTACTTCTGCTGCTGCTTCATCATCACTTTCAGATGATGAGAGGCTTAATTCTGCTTCAGAATATCTCCATGTTTCAGCAATGAACCCTTTGGATTTCTTCTTGTCCTCTCTTCTGAAAGACTTCTTCTTGTTCTCCTCTTTGTTGCTGCTTCTTTCCCTTTGCTCTTGTGGGAACTTAGGAGCAATGTGCCCTGGCTTGTTGCAAAGGATGCATATAATCTCCTTCTTTGGAGTTTTATCATACCTGGGCCTTGAATCTCTTTCTCTTCTCCTTGTGTCTTCAGTCATGACCCATTTCTTGAATCTCCTTGCTAGCAGAATGAACATTTCATTTTCATGAGTAGAGGGCTCTCCTTCAGTAGCTTTTAGAGCTAGGCTCCTATGGATAGGAGGTGGAGTAGTTTCCCTTTCTTCTGATTCAGCCGTATTCTTTAGTAACATCTCATAAGACTTAAGCTTTCCAAGCAAAGCTTCAGTTGAGATCTCTCTGTGGCACCTGGACTCTCTGATTGCCCAAATTCTTGAATCCCATGCGTTGGGGATGCACATGAGGATTTTATCATTAATTTCAGTCAAGGAAATCTCCTTGTCCAAGCCTCTGAGCTCATTAATGATAATATTGAATCTATCATACATATCAGCAACAGATTCTTCAGCTTTCTTCTGAAAGTTCTCAAACTGGGATATGAGAAGGGACTTTCTGTCCTTTCTTTCATCAGCACTTCCTTCCACCATTGTGGTGAGTTAATCTCAGATCTCTTTTGTTGATTGACATTCAGTAACCTTCTGGAAAATGTGATCTGACATTGTTGATACAAGAATATTCATGGCATTGGCATCACATGCCTTGACCTTCTTCTCAGCCTCTGTCCATTCCTTTATTGGGATAGCCTCAATTATTGAGGATTCTCCTGCCTTTTGTCTGACTAGAGCTGGAGGACCTGTGAGAAGAACATTATAGATGTCTTCATCAATGGAATTCATATAAAGCCTTATTCTGACCTTCCAGAGTGTGAACTTATTTAAGTTACACACTGGGGGTCTTGTGGAAGCATAATCCTTAGTACTCATTTTATTTATAAAATATGTTTGTAATAAAGAAGTAAGAGTAGGAGGCCTTTTTGATCCAGGTGTTAACCTTTAAATGATCAACCTCCCTCTGATACCAAATGAAAGTGCACAGTGTGCCTCTGAGAATCCTCTAGAGGGGGTGAATAGAGATTTAAAATGTTTCTTACCTAACTGTGCAAACACAATAAAACCTAAGTATTATGCTCCAATAAATACTCACACAGAATAAAACAGTGATGAATGTAAAGCAAGAAAAATAGTAAAAGTTATCAAGTTATCTAGCTATAAGGGACAACACAGAAAATAAGCAATCCAGAAGACACAAAGATTTTTATAGAGGCTCCCCAAAATGTGGGTAGTCCTCTCTTCTACCACCTGGTAGGATTGCACCAACTATGCCTGAGTCTTTTGACAAGGAGACTCTCAGAACCACTGATCCTTTGATAAGGAGATCATGAACCACCAGATCGTTTGATAAGAAGATCTTGAACCACTAGATCTTTTGATAAGGAGATCTTGAACCACTGAATCCTTTGGAAGAGGGATTCATAAAACTCTTTTACAGGAGAGAAAGAGAAGGAGAAAGAAGAAAGAAGATAAGGGTAATAATCCTGTTTTTAGAATTCTTATGAAGGCTGCATGAACAGCGTCTTGAAACATTCACTGGATCTGTTGTTGATTAACTCCTGCTTATGATAGTGATGAATTGCAGGAGCTATGGATGTCAGATCTTTTCTATTTCTACTGGTTGAGTTCTGGCTACTATATGATTGTGATGAAGAGCAGCTTTCAGATCCTCTGTTCTATGAGATGGAGAGCAGCAGTTGTTTCTTCTCTGTATGTTCTATTAGGGTTCCTGTGGAGGAAGAAGAAGAAACCCTAATGGAAAACTATTTTCTGATTGTGATGAATGCACTAAGCTTCTCTTTCTTCTCTTGCCTTTTATTTGTCCCTCTTCAATTTGAATTTTGTTTCCTTTTCTGGTAAGACCTGAAAAGGCATTTTTCATTGGACAATTCTCTTTCTTTCCTTCTTTAATTCCCGACCCGTCCACCAACAATAAGCATGTTTCCAAAAAACCTTTTTGTCCTCTTTTAGTTCTTCTTTCTATTTGAGGCAATTAATGAGCCATTGGAGAACGGTCTTCAGACTTGTGGGCCATGAGAGAGAGTCCAAAATGCCATAAGAGAGAGTCCAAAATGACAGCTGAAAAGGTTTTCTTTTCAGACCGTATTCGACGTAGCGTCGAGTTCTCTTCCTCTCCTATCGACACTCCTTCGAGTCCTTATAAGAGCAGATTCGATTTTATCCTTGCTCTGATTGAACTCTGCTAGTCGACGTTGTGTCGATATCTTATCGACATAATCGTCGAGTTAAATTCTTGACTCTGAGCTTCCTTATCTGCGTCGAAATGAAATGAAAGCTGTGTAGACTTCACAAGTTACTTTGACATATCCATGGCCTCTACGTCGATATCTATTCTACGTAACGTCGACTTGAATTACTTTGACAGAAGGGTTGAATCACTTGGACTTCTAGTCAGAGTAGCGTCGACATGAAGTCGATGTTGCATCGAATTCTATTTAACGTAAATGTTAACTCTGCCCAACTTTTGCTTCTCTTGACCTGGTCTTGACACCCCAAGTTGAGTGTGACATCCTAAGACATCAAATGACCAGAATACCCTCACTATACAATCGGTAATTAATCATAAGGGATAAAATCACTTTTTATATAATTTGTTAAGTTAAATCAAAGGGGTTTTTCCCAACAAGGTACGTCATCTCTTCTACCCCTTGGTAAAAATTCACTAAACAGTATTGAGTCTTTTGATAAGGATACTCTTAGAACCACAATTATATTTTTTTATAAGAAGATTCTTAGAACCACTTAATTCTTATAAAAAGGGATTCTTAAAACTCTATCTCTGAATCCTTTAAAGAGTGATTATTAAAACTCTATCACTGAATACTTTAGAGAGGAATTCTTAAAACTCTTTGGAATGGTGGATAAAGCAGATGAATCAAGTACAATTAGTTGTTCTTGTTGAGATGAAGAAGACAGATTATCAATCAGCAATTTCATTTTCTTTTCTTGATAGCTAACAGCAAAATGGCCCTTTACAGATTGAGAGAAGAAGAAGAATGAGACACAGAGAGAAGATGAGTCCTTCTTGAGATCGTGAGAGAGAAGAGAAGAAGACACTGCCTTTCTTTTTTAATTCCTTGAAACAATCGATTAAGCTTTCTCTATTTAAAACTTCTCAATATATAAGAATCCATCTGAATTAGAACTTTCCTTTTCATCTTTGACCTAATATAATCTCTTTCTTTAAGTGGATCACCAATGGCTATATTTGAATTGCAATCACAACCTTAATATGTTCATAACTTTATTTGTCGACCTTTAAAGAATTTGACGTATGTCTTGCAAGCCGTTGATTACTTCTCGACGTACATCAATTTCAATATATATAAGAAATCGACGTAAGCTAAATTCTCACGTACTGAACATCAAATTCTTCTGTTATGCCTACAAAAAATTTGATGCATGTTTTCTTAGCTCTTCGACATACGTTGAATACTTCTCGACGTATGAAACCTTCTTTTGACACTTTTCCTTAACTTTATTCAGCCTTTAATACTGAGCTTTTCCTGCTTACACACATTACATATAAAGCATTTCTATACAATCATAAGGCTTTCCAAAATTACTTATTTAATTTGATATACCAAATCAAGAGTTTTTTCCTAACAAAAACCTTCACCGATACGTTGAAAACTAGTGTGTTGTCTAATCATACATACAAAACACAAATAGGTGGTCACAATCTAAAATTTCATGGAATATGAAAATTAAGCATAAAACATATTCTAATAGTTTCATACCTATCACCACGTTGGGTTAACGGTTGGCCTCCTGATAAAGTAGTTTTTATATAAGTTTTTAATAGAAAATTTTGTAATTATTTAATTTGAATTTTCCTTTTTATGTCAATTTTAGGTTATAAGTAGTTCTTTTTGTAATTTTGATTCTAACTTAGCCTAATTTTAATATTTGCAGATTTCTGGGACAAATCGGGAAAAATCACATGTCACGCCCTCGGTCACGCCCGTGACCAAGGGCGTGTAACCTGAAGATCAGTCCAGAGTCGCAGCCGTGCTGTTGAGCTAGTCCACACCCAGTCACGCCCCAGGTCACGCCCGTGACCCAAAGTCACGCCCGTGACCGGGGGCGTGTAATTTCAGCATCTGCCACGTGGAGCCGCCGTCGAGACGAGAAGCTGCCGTTGAGAAGTCAACTTGAGTCACGCCCGTGACCCAAAGTCACGCCCGTGACCTTCCTGCGTGATCCAAGCACGCCGCCGCGGCGTCTGGCTAGCCCATGCCGCATTAAATGAAGCCTTCCTGAGTCACGCCCGTGACCCAATTGTCACGCCCGTGACATGTGCGATTTTCTCCCGCCGTCACGCCAAGCCCACGCCGCGACCGGATCCGATGCTGCAGAGATTACACGCCCTAGGTCACGCCCGTGACCGAGGGCGTGTAACATGAAATTTTTGCCTATAAATTCAGAGGCTCTCCTTGAGTTCAAGGTTGAGAATTTTGGAGTGGGGAAGGTGCTGCTGGAGCCAATCTTGAGTAGTTTTCCTTTTTCATGTTCATGTTCATGTCTCTTTATTTTCATGCTCTCTTCCTTTTCTAATGCAATGTATTAGCTTTCCTTTAGTGCAATAGTCTAGTTTAAGCTTGTAATCTTGTTTTTCCTAGCTTGCAATTTCCTTTCTTAAGTCTTGTAATAGTTTTTCATTTAAATAAAAAATAGTTTGTTCTCTTTATTTTGTCTCCTCCTTAGCTAAAGTTTCTTAATATGCATTTTTATTTTTTTTCCTCTTCCCCCTCCACCATGATTAACTAATCCTCATTAGTACTCGATCAAAATGATCCGAGGATGAGTTAGATAAGTTATGATTTTCTAAAGTTTTCTTTTTCCGTTTTTATAAACACTTGAATTATCCTTGATTTTTAATTAGTGAGGCCATACTTTCGATATATGGTTTTCGCTTAAGTTTTCATATTTAGTTAGCCGAGAGGCTCAAAGTATGAATCGATCACTCAAGGGTAAAGAGAGTTGCACGCACCCCTCGAGAGAGGATGACGTAAATCTCCCGGATTGGAGTCAAATCCAATAGTGGGGTTCACCTCGTAAAGCAAGTTTTAGGTAATCGATTATAGGACGAGAGTCCGGTTGATTTTTCCTAATCTTAGTTGGGCATTAACCTCGAGAGAGGCATGTTCGAGCTTCGGGAACCTCCACGGTCAAGTAGTTCAATTTAAACGGAATTAGATTTAATTTCTTTCTACTTGTCTTTTCTCACTCCAAGGTGACTTTTGATTGAGTACTAGCCTCTTTTATCATCATCTAAACCCTTAATTTAGCTTGCAATTTCTCTTTTTTAGCTAAGAACCAAAACCCCAAAATATCATTAGATAAGATAATAGTGACTTTCCTCAAAGTAGAAGTATTCAACGCGCCCCGTGGAATACGACCTTGGTATTTCTTAATATCCTATACTATAGACGATAAGGTACACTTGCCTTTATCAGATATAGTTTTGGAGAAAATCTCAACCCTTCACTAAAATTTCAAAACCGTAAAAATAGATATCACCTCCTGTTTCCCAAGACTGTTGGATGTTAGCTGCACTGGTGGGAATCATGAAGCACTCGATTCCATGACCTGTCCCTTCTCAATATAACTAGGACCCATTGGAGAAATGGGCTCTTGCATTTGGTCTCCTTTGAGCACTACATCAAAATAGTTCTGAGCTTTGTGGAATATGTTGCCACACTTGCAACAGACAGAGGTCCTCTGGAAAGGACTCCACTAGTTAACAATATGCTTCCTCCGCCTGATTTTTTAGGATGGAACCTCTTTCTCCCCTTGTTTCCTAATGATCTCTACTGATATTGGGGAGGCTTGCCTTCACATTACTTAGCCACAAACCCCTTGCGACACTAGGTCTCCAAAGTCCTGGCAGCTTTGACTAACTCACAAAGACATGACATCATCAAAGCTATAAGTTTGTCACAAGTTGTCTCACAACACTTCATAAAAAGGTACATCTCTCCTCCCCATAAGTTATGGTAGTACCCGCATACCTACTCAGATGGGTTAACTCATACAAGTAACCATCCATGGTCATGTCTCTCTGCAGAAGTCTTAGGAATTTATCGTAAAGGGATAATCTCGTCTCCACTAGAATGCAACACTTTAAGAAAGCGCACGCAAACTCTCCCATTTAAATATTAGTGGGAAGATGTCCAGTTAAATGTCTGTTGCAGCTCCATTATCCTCTCTAACCAGTCCTTTGTATCAGACGGAGTTCCAACTCTCTTGAAGGTAGGAGGATGGAAGCCTAGAAAATATTTCAACGCGTGGTCCATCTGAACACCGACTTGCTCCACCATTGGCCCAACGCACCCCACTACTCCTTCTGTTGTGATGGGAGTTGCACCAATTTTTATTCTAGTGGTTTGAGCCGCCACTACCGCATCTGCAATCATTTTACATAAGTTCGTGGGAGACATGTTCAAGTGGCCCAGAGCATTGTTTCTACAACCCATATGGTCCTCTCGAGCTCTGGAAGTCCATGCTTCACCATCAACACCCTAGTGCAAATCACACATCATGTTAAATAATATTAAATAATCAAATATCAATCACATGAACACTAATGATCCTAACAAGCAATCATATGTGTATGACTCTTCTTATCGGTCAAGATACACTAAACTGCTCTATATCGGTCTAAAAACCCTAAACCTAGCTCTGATGCCAAATTGTAACACCTCCACCGCAATGACGATATAGCATGAGTTTGGCTGAGCCCCAAAGAATACACTCATCATAATATCTGCTTTATAAGAAGGTATAAAACTAAATCTCAACAACTAGCATTAGCACGGCATAAACTTTAAACAAAATATTAAGAGTGTGTCCACATTCTATTATATAATCAAAAGAGATCTTGGACTTGTGGACATACAAAACATGTATATCCATAACATACAAAATACATCACATTTACAAAGCTACCTCAGTTTGCAGGCCGGAACAAAATGCAAAGGAAGCTACAACATGAGGAGAATTGAAAAGAAACACTTTTTGAGGCTTGGCTTTATAGCCTGTGTAACATCCACCCAGTACAAATAATATCACATGGATATGGACGGAACCCTACAACATATTATATATATAAGATATACATTATATAAGGCACAGAAATAAACTACTCAGAGAACGAAAACAACACTAGCAGAAGGTTGATTATAAAACCAGCCATGAATTGTCCACAATTACTAAGGAATGTTTCACCAAAAGTGTCAAACTTAAGGTCGTACATCACATCAAGATTATCAAAAATAATATGCAGGTACATGGTCAAAACATCGGCACGCAAATCGGGCTAGTAAAATAAAATAATAGAATATGTGGCATTCATTTTTCAATTTCTTCTTTGGGCTTTATTGCCCACTAAACTCCGCTACGCTCCACGACACCTGCACCAAACACAAGTAAGAGGTAAAGGAGGGACAGCTATGAGTTGACGACAAAACCTTGTACCGATCCCTCCCCCTCCCCCCTCGGGCAAACCTAGCAGACTCTAGGGAGGGGTACCGCTCACCTACAAATACGCCGCAACAAGCAATCTATAAACAAATTGAATGTATAATTAAGATTCACATTATGAAGCTTCAAACACAATCAATCATCTATGTTTAGAATACAAAAATGGGGAAACAGGGTATATATGTGATGATGGTTAAGTTCTCGCAAAGTTTTCCCCACAATTACCTAAGCAACAACGTATAAAGCCAACAAACCATCATCCAACAATACGGCGCTCGTGGGTACTCGTGACCACATGAGTTCATGCACTCAAGGAGCACACAAGAAGTACTCGGTGAGGAGGTCTTAGACATCTCCAACATGATCATCACAGCTATGATATGATATACAATCTTGAGCTTACATTTGAGCATTTATCGGTCAAGATGATTTCACGTATCACTGCCTAACCTATGACCTATCAGTATTCATAAGGCTTTTACCGCAAGCCGAACTTCCATTTGAACATTTTCCAATCGAGATGATTTCACATAACACGTTCTATCCTATGATACATTATCATTCATGACAATTTTACCTCGTGCCAAACTGCATGGTGCGGGTTCAGTTTAGCTTTTTCCCATTTCTCAAGTCATCGTAATCTACACAATGTGTGTGCGGATTTACCTCGGCGTGTAAATGTTTACAATATGTTAACATACTATGTACCTAATTATTCACACTAGAACATAGGCTTCATTTGCGCTTCCCAATGGAGGAGGTCCAAGTCAACTCCTCAACAAAATGTGGTGAGGGTTTAAGTTCCACTCAAAACACATTCTCAATCTCACGGTCAATGATAACGACTACTACAATAATAGGATTCTTGACGTAGTAACCTCTAAGGGACAAATTGGAGGTCGCCATCCTATGGCTTTTGATTGTAACACCAAGGGATTCCATATTTCCAAACCCCACAAATAATATGATGCATTCATGGAGTAATTCTCTGGCACTCTTATAAGGTCCATTCAAAATTCAATGTCATTCATAGCTTCACCGATATGGGCCTATGATCACGGTTAGGCTTCACACCTAATGTCTAAATCTGCAGCGATTACCGAATTTATACATGCATTTCATGTCGGGGATGGACTCAATCGACCCAATATTCTAGAGAACCAAAGGAGGTTATGCCCTCCACTAATTAGTAGAGGAGACTTTGCATATGCAATCAAAAGCAACATGAAATGGACAAGCATCATCCTAAAACCGAGGTGAAGGATTGTTAGCCTTGGAGTTGGCTTCGACGCCATGGAATGAAGAATGAGAGTGACGAAGTCGACGAAATGGAGCTCTTGAGCTCCTCCAATGGAGGGATTTTCCTTCTTCTTCCTCATCCTTTCACAAACATAAGAGATAGTGTAAACTGAAAAATAAGATTCCAGCCTCCTTAATCTCGGCCTAGTAGGTTCTGGAAAGGATCCTGACCATTATATTTTAAAACTCCCAAATGAGCAGGTCAATTTTGTTATCAAAACGAGATCACAGGCCCATTCTCACGATCGTGCAGTTAAGGAACACGACCGTGCAAAAGTAAATCCCGCCAAACCAAAACTCTAAAGTTGGTCATGCAGTATTAGGCATGCACGAGCGTGCATGCTTAAATTCGCATGGGTGTTCATTTGCACGATCATGTAGTTTAACATGTGCACAACCATGCGCGTGATAAAACTGACCCAAACTAAACTATGTGGTTGATCGTGCGATTTTGGACATGCACGACCATGAGTGACTTAAACGCACGACCAAAAATCATCTTGCCTCTGTAATGTCACCGAACAGTCCCTAAAATGCAATGGATGTTCTTAGGCCCCTAATACTCTCAAACATACACGTATTTTGGGGTGTTATAGTCGGCTGGTGCGCTCCAGCATTTGAACCGTGCCCTATTGCCGAATCAATAAAAGCAGTACATGAGGGTCATCTATGAGCTAACTACAACTACATAACAACATCAATCCTCCTGGCCATCCTAGCAGGCCCTGGGGAACCACATCACTCTGCAAGTTAGCACTTCTTAAGCACATGAAAATATATAAGCAGACATATCAAGCACTAGCCTACATGTCACAATCATCAATCAAGTTTATATGCTCAGCATCAAATAACGAGCACTACTTATGCAATCGGGGATGCAAATTTGGTATTACCCACGACACCCTAATCATATGTATGAGTCTAACAAAACATCAACACCATCATATCCACGCAAGTCATCTACTCACGTGAATTCACATTTCTTTTCAATTATCGGGTATGGCGATCATATATTCTAATACAGTCCACATAATCAATACCCTCTCAATTATTATACAATACACACACGACAACATTATGAGTAAATTCACATAGCATATATGGCAAAAATACTCACAAATTCTCATTATTACATTGTTAACATAACTCTATGTGTGGTAACGTATGAAGTCCATAACACCGATTTTACGACAACAACATATGCAGTCTCCTCAACGATCATGATTTCTCCAACGACCTAATCAATATCTTAGGAAATCTATATTCATAATTTGGCGACGTATGAAGCCCTTAACACCAATTCTATGACAACATTACATGAAGACCACTCAAGATCATGACATGTCCAACGACCTATTCACTAGCACACACAATCTCATGGCATCACATTCAATAATTTGGAATCGTTTGCGCTCACCTTGCCCTAATCTTAACATCCGTTAATCTCATAAAAATGTGCATCACAATGACACTATGGACCCAATCACACGTTTATCAGAATTCTTAAAATGCAATGTCAATCAATCATCACCAAATGGGGACACGGGCCTCAATTTGGCTTCACCCATAATGCGTAATTTGTTAATCGCTTCCAGATCTCTAATGCCAATATGTCGGGGTCGTAATCCCACAACCTGGTGATTCATAATGAACCATGGCAAGCCCAAGCCCTCTAATTAAAGGCACCGGGTGCCACAAATCACAACATTCAAAGCATAAAAATGCAAGGATGAAAATATGCATCCTATAACTTAGAGGAGGGAAATTGTTACCTTATTGGATTTCCTCCCCACCATGGAAAAGTTGAAATGAATGGATGAAGATGAGCGCCCTTGAATCCTCTCCGCAAATCTGGTCTAGGTTGTCGATCGGAGATCTGGATCGGATTCTAATGGAGGAAGAAGCTTCTTATTCCACCTCTTCCTTTTCTTTCTCACTAACGTAGGGAGTTACAACCAAGGATGAAATGAACCTATCTGCAGCACCAAATCGACATAATTGCCTTAGCAAAACATCCCCACTGTCGGATCTTAGGATCAAAATCGAATGGCTCAGAAAACACACTTAAAATCTATTTACTACCCCGTACACGGCTTGGTGCATGGTCGTGTAGCTCTCCGGATAAAAATCCCAACACAACTGAAAATTGGGCATGTACACAACCAACCACATGGCTTGGTCTCTGGTTGTGTCTGGTGACACGGTTGACCACCAAGCCATGTAGAACTCCTCTACACAATTGTGTAGCTCTTGGGAAACTGAGGGTTTTACACAGCCTTGGCACACGTTCATGTGTCAGGCTATCTTGAGCCTTTTTCTGCTCTAAATTACCTTCAAAATACCTCCAAACAGTCTCAAATCTTCATGGGACTTCCCTAAAGCTCTTAGATTCCTTATAGCCTCTTTTATTTTGGATTTTTGGGGTGTTATAAATTAAAAAAAAATGAAAATGGAGACATATGAAGCATAAGAATCGAATTGTTGCTATGTGATACTCTCAAATGCTAGCGAGAGACTTAAAAGAGACAATTTCCATATTTGCTTGCATGGAAACAATTACATTACTACTTGCATTTGCAGCTCAAAATATTGAGCCATCCATAAGAAGGATGTACAATTTATGTTCCTAAATGGAACCATCTCTGAAAAAATCTAGGTCAAACTACCAAGGGGTTTCAAAATAAAAGGGGAAGAAGACAAAGTATATCGCCTCAAGAAAGCCCTATAAGGTATGAAGCATACACCCTGAGCATGGAACTGGAGTATTAGCATTACCTCATAGAATACGTTTCTTAAGAGGTCATGTCAAGCCCTCCTTGTACACCGAGAAAAATAGAGACTATAATTATGTGAGCATATGTTGATCATCTCATCATCACAAAATCCTCTCCTGTCATGATTGAAGATTTGAAGTTAAGATTGAAGAAGAAAATATGAAATGATTGACTTAGGTCTCATGAAAATTTGCTGAGAAGCAAGTCACTCAACACAAAAATATATTTTTCTCAAGGAACTACCGCAAAAGTTCAAACTTGAGAATTGCAACCCATCCATCACTCCATTAAGTACCAGTGAAAAAATTATGAAGAAAAGGAAGATTAATACATCTATCAATCCCTGGTAGGATCTCTTATCTATATCTCTAACACAAGTCCTAACATTTAGAATGTCATGAACATTGTGTAAAGATACGTCTCTGATCCTATCAAACATCATTTCGACATAGCAAGAAGAATCATGTGCTACATTCAAGGGACTCTCATTTGGCCTTATCTATGCAAGAGATTCATTACAAAACTAAATGGTTATTTTGATTGCGAATAAGGAGGCAGTCTCGATGATCGAAAAACCACAAGAGAATATCTATTTCGACAATGTTAAAAACTCATATCACGACCCTCAAGAAAACAACAAACCATTGCCTTATCCTCATGAACCGAAGCCTGAGTACATGACACCCTCATTTTATATTTTCAGTTCCAACTAACAGAATTGTAGCATGATGCCAGAGACAGGATCACCGACAATCATCAATAATGAAGAGGCGAAAGGGTTATTGGGAGGTTGAAGCAGTCACTTAGACTAGGATCGTGCATCGTAACTACCCAGCACGAACCCATGTTATTTGCTAACAGAGTAGTGCTTGTCCGGCCAGGTCTTGGGCAAGGGCCGTCCAGGCCTATTTATGGCCTATCTAAGCACATATTAGCACATAGTAATTGTTAGTTTAATGGTTGAACCAGCCACCATAGTGTGCTGATTCGAATCGGAATGGGCGTCCAATTTTTGTGATTATTTTGTTGATATCAGACATTAGTTTTGGGTTCTATTAAACTGAAAATCTATCATAGAAGTTGATTGAATAAATTTAAACGTTTAAACGCTGTTTAGTGACTGCTCAGACTCATTTGGCGCACAATGTGTGCCCCGATTAAAGGCGAGTATCAAACTTGTATAGTAGCCTTATGCAATTCGATAAACATTCGGAACAACACAAAACCGAAAGAACTGTGCAAGAAGGTTTCCAGCGAATATTAGCCAACGATCTCTTCTGATCACTACTCTTCTCACTTTCTCTAAATTAATCCCATGTCATCTATCTCCTCTTCTCTGCCAATAACAAATCTCTTCTAATATTGCAATTCAAGGGTGACGTGAACAATCTCTAATTATGATTTCTTAGATAGAGATTAATCTTTTGTAGTTTTGGCTTGATGTTTTGTTGGGGTCACCTGAACAACATTGTATCTTTTGTAATGATAATAATTTTGATGTGTTGTAAATGGTCAATGCCCCTCTCAGACTCCAGCCCGCTTCTTCCTATTTTTTTTTTAAAATATGTCGTCAAGGTTCCCGACAAAATACATAGTAGAAGGGTACATGAGAAAAAAAAGGAAATTTTATATTCACATAACTAAAAAAATAATTTGATGATTTTATTATAAAATATCTAAAACAAAAAACTATTTGGAGTTGACAAGTTAAGCCATTGGTAATTATTATGTCATGTGAATCTCAAGTTACTTTTTATAAATAGTGAAAACGGTCAACCAGCGTCGGTGTAATATTTATTAAGAGTAAAATTTCTATTATTATTGATAGTTCGGTTGAGCATAGTAATGTTGGGCTTACTAAACAGTTATATCATAAATTATATAAAGCAAGTTTGCAAACGCTGTCACATAGAATTGGCATGTCAGTACAAATTCCACTAGCCTATCATTTCAATTTACATGGAGGTGCTTGCTTTTTAGCACCATTGAATGACAGGGAAGTGTTGATGCACAATGAAAACATGGATTTTTGCATCGGAGCAAAAAAAGAGAGTACAAATAAGCATCGAGCATGTACATATACTTGGATGAGAGTCACTCAGTTGGATCCACTAACGCTTTATAGCATTATCAACTAGACGCAAAGTATATCATGTTCACATAGGCTGCGGTGGAAACTGTTTGGCATAAAGTTTTTGGTCAACAAGCATAGTACGAATAAGAAAAGCACATTAATAATTGTGATAATCAAAAAACGTAATTTGTCATGTAAAGAATCTAAGTGCGGCCTGCACTAAAAAAAATCATAGACATTGTGAGGTACACAACTAGAGGGAGGTCACTAATGAAGACAGTGAAAAGAGTCATCCGTGACGTTCTGCAGCAGACAAGAATGGGGAACATAATGACTAAACAAGTCACTGTTAGACTTTGCCTACACTTTTTTAGTCCAATCATCAGAGTTGCTAGACTTTCTATGTGTGAGAGAACGATTTCACGTCAAGGTGGAGGACAATATTTCTGTTCCCAAGTAAAAAAATATTGTACCAGAACTTCTATTAGTGCAGCCTAGCCATGGAAGAAGATAACTTCTCTAGCCCTCCACAGCGCAAAATAAAAACAAATTCGTGTAGGCACTTTCCTTTTTTCAAGAAAACGCATAGCCTACTATTTTAATTCATAAAGTATATACGGTTGATGTCAAAAAAGCACCTAACAAAATTCACATTAAACAGGAGATGAAGAGGCTGAGAGCGCTTGTTTACTTTGCGGTCGAGCGGAGAAAAAGATCGCCGTGAAGAGCTACATCAAATTTGCCCGCAAAGACAAATATTATCACTTTGTTACGTGTTATAATACTCCGCCAGTTATCTTATTGTCTCGTTGCGTGTAGGGAGTCATTGTTATTAGACTCGTAGTAATGTTTTAGTATTTTAATATTGTTTATATTTTTATATATTTACGGGTATGCCACCCGGGGTTATATATATAGACCCTTCTCTTGTATTTGAAATTAAGCAATGAAATATGAAAGTTCTCTTCTCACTCTAAATTCCTCACTCTCTCTCTCTCTAAGCTCTTCTCTCCTTTCCCCACCCTCTAGGGTTTCTTCTTCTCTCTTCCCCTCCTCCACCGTTCTAGGGCTTGCCCTTTGTATCTCCGCCTCCAACAATCCGGCAACGATCTAAGCTCATAACAACTTGGTATCAGAACCTAACCGTCGGCGACTCCCTTCCCGGCACTTCTTCCGCCGTCCCCCGCCGCTGCAGCTACCGCTCCACCATGCCCATAACAACCATCAGAGGCTCTGCTCTGCCTATTCCCGTCCAACATAAATCTTCTCCGACAACCGCCGACTCCTCCTCGCTTCATCGACGCACGCCTTTGTTCCGCTCCAATTCGACGACGGAAACCACCTCCACTCTCGCCTCCTGCTTCTTCGACAACCAGCACCTGCATCGTCGACGCCACATTCCTTCCTCGACGACATTACCTGCTTCCGCGATCCAACGCCCTAGCCTCATCGACGATCCGCAGGCTTTCCCCCTTCCGACCCTACCTCCATCGTCGATCGCTCCTCTTCTCCTCCATCGTCGACCCCGCACGTCAACAGGCCGTAGTCCTCGAGCCGCAGTCCTCGAGCCAACCCCCCTGCACCCATCCCTTCTATCTGTCTGCCCCATCAATTCCTCAGGCAGCCCCCCCTCTTTTTTTATTTATTTTATTTTACTTCTTGTCTCTTCCTAACCGCACCCCCTTCTTCTTATTTCACTGATGAACATTCCACTTAACGCTGCGGATGCGGGCGTCCTCCACTCGATGCTGTGGAAGTGGTCAACGACTTTTCAAGCCTCCATGTCTCGCTTCGAGGCGAAGCTTGATCAATTGGGATACGTTGTCGTTCCGCCACCGCCGCCGCCACCGCCCCCGACCATCTCGCCTCCTCCTCCGGCCGTCTCGCCGCCACCTCCGGCCATCTCGCTGCCTCCTCCAGCCATCTCGCCCCCGCCGCCGGCCATCTCGCCGCCTCCTCCGGCCGTCTCGCCGCCACCTCCGGCCGTCTCGCTGCCTCCTCCGGCCATCTCGCCGCCGCCTCCGGCCATCTCGCCGCCGCCTCCGGCCATCTCTGTTGCCGCCTCCGGCCATCTCGTTGCCGCCTCCGACCCTCTCGCCATCTCCTTCGGTCATCTCGCCACCGCCTATACTGCCCCTTGCTCCGCCTGCCGCTTCTTTGCCGGACCACTCGGCCCCAGTCCTTGCGCCACTCGTCTTTCCGACGGCGCCACCACTACTCCTCAGCGCCACTACCACCGCGACCACATACCAGGCGCTATTTTGGCGTGAGATCAAGGAGCCCGAGAAACCGAACATCCTACTGGAGTTTGAGCTTGAGGACAAGCTTAAAAATAAGGACGGATGGATTGTTACGTGTTATAATCCTCCGCCAATTATCTTATTGTCTCGTTGCGTGTAGGGAGTCATAGTTATTAGACTCGTAGTAATGTTTTAATATTTTAATATTGTTTGCATTTTTATGTATTTACGGGTATGCCACCTGGGATTCTATATATAGACCTTTCTCTTGTATTTGGAATTAAGCAATGAAATATGAAAGTTCTCTTCTCTCTCTAAATTCCTCTCTCTCTCTCTCTAAGCTCTTCTCTCCTTTCCCCACCCTCTAGGGTTTTCTTCTTCTCTCTTCCCCTCCTCCACCGTTCTAGCGCTTGCCCTTTGTATCTCCGCCTCCAACAATCCGGCAACGATCTAAGCTCATAACACACTTGTTGTGGACGATTTTACTAATTTCGAACAAGTTTACAGAAGAGTGGTTGCGCTAGCTAGAGAGCTCACAACAACTTGAAGGACTCTGAATCCGAGTTCGCGGTGAGTCGGCGCTATCTTAGACCCGATTCGGATCAGAACGAGTGTCCCATCAGGGTACTACTGTACACTCCTTTTAATACTAGTGGGGAGCTACCCGAACGAGAAGTGCTAGAGAAACACAGGATGCCCTAATTACAGGAGAGTCGAGCAGGGATAAGTGGTTACATGATGGGCGGAAAAGAAAAAAAAAAGCATGGGGCACGATCACTTGATGCGTGACCGCGCTGACTGTAAGCGATGGGGTTGCCGCGGACATGCCTTAGGCTGGTAGAAGAGGAGCGGTTGCGCCGATACTGAAGAGTGTGGGTCGGCGAGCAAATTATTATGTTGGATTTAGCAGACATTGGGCATTCTGTCTGTGTGGACCGGTTTCAATTTGACTAAGTTCTTCTGATTCTCGTGGCAGCATGATTCGGGGGCAACATGATCCCCACACTTTTGTAAGTTTGCGCGAACTTCGAAAAAGTAAACCTTGAACACGGAGACTACGAGGCTCTTTAATGCCTGGGAGGCCTATAAATACTGCTTGAGGTTAAGGATTTGAGAAATCATTTCGGCAGATCGATACTCATCGGTCACAGTTGCTGTCTTGAGGAGAGCTATGGAGGACAAAGTGAACACGGATATCCTCGAGATGGCGCTACTAAATAAGAGAGCTCGCGGATCCCCTCGACAGAAGGCGGAGGGCTCTCGCGGTCATAAGAAAAGGAAGATCACGATCTCCAAGAAATCGGAGGCTGATCAAGGGGCCAACAAGGTCGCTTTTGAGGCAGCGGGGACTCCGTCTTCGAAATACATCATCAAGATCCTTGATACCACTGAGCTTCGGTAGATGGAGCTTGGCGCAAATAATATTTGATTAATGACGGTAAGATTATGGATGCGCTCAAAGCTGCTTTTGGAAAACCGTCCACTGAAGGTCTTATGGAGGTACACAGATCTGAGGAGCTCGCGGTCAAGAATTCTCCTGGAGGTGTTGCGGATGCTCAAGTTTCAGACAATCTGAATGTTCTTTCACTTCTTGCTCTAGCGATACGACCGTGTCGGGCATCTCAAAAGGCCTGTAGAAGATAGCCGAAGATGTGTGAACGAGGTTATCTGAAAAGGAGATATCTGTCAGCGATAAGAAAAAGAGTAAACGTAAGAGGAGGGAGGAGAAGGTCTCGGATGTTGTTGAGGAGAAAGTGCCCGCGACAATAGATTCTAGGGCGGGCAATGATGTTGGTGAGAACGTGGGAGCAGACGCGGACATAATTACTTCTCATTCAAAAGAGGGCGAGCATGTGCGCTCTGAGGGGGAGACAAATCCTGGAGTTACGATCCAAACTGTCAGAGTCAGACAGTCTATCCTTGTTGGATCCTCCGTCTTAACTGAGGGGGCGAAGGAATCCGGAGAACAGGTCTGTCGTGAACGAGGGGTTGACCGGTCAATCATGTTTAGCTAGCGTCAGTGAGAGCGGCTTGCAAGAAGCCTGGTACTGAGGATTCCACGAGCAAGAGAGTTGCGGGAAAGGATGTTGTGAGTACAACTGTGGTGGACAAGTCGGCAGTAGACAAGATTGCAATAGAGATAGCGGTCGCGAACATGGCGGCAGTAGACAAGATTGGAATAGAGATAGCGGTCACGGACAAGGCGGCGGTAGACAAGATTGCAATAGAGAAAGCGACCGCGGACAAGGATGCCATGAATTAAGTTGTCGCGGACAAGGATGCCATGTAGAAAGCTTTGATGGAGAAAGCTGACGCGGACGAGGCTGCCATAGAGAAAGTTGGCACAGAGAAAGCAACCGCGATGCAGGCTGAGATTGATAGAGTCGCAGAGCGGATATCCTTTGTAAGGGCAAATGAAAGGATGTACCGGATATGACTCTCAGTGCTGAGTCACAACGGGTAGTGTCTACGTTCAAACTGGCGCCTCCTTTATAGCTACCACAAATCATTATTATCCTCATGGAAGTAGAGCCCAAGATCAATCACGGGGAGCTGAATCGGAGGCATCTTCAGGGAGATGCAATGCGGAAGTGGACGCTAACGCTTATGGATTCTGAATTGAAAAAATGTCCTCTTTTTCTGCAAGGAAAACACTAACCGCGGGCACCCAGGTTAACGAATAGTGGCCACGGGAAAATAATGATATACATGTTGAGATCACATAATGTATTTCTTCCTTACCTGTATTGATACTTACATATTTCATAGAGTTCTTACTTGTTCGATCGTATAGAGGGCGCATCAGATATGACGCTGGATATGGAGCTCCGGGTATGAAGGAGCAAACAGAGAGGATCGAGAAGGCTTTCATTGAAGACATGCGACTATTTATGGTGAAGACGGTCAGAATGGAGAAGGCTTTGGCTGAGGAGCGGCGACTATCCGCGGAGAAGGAGAAACTTTTGCTATGGACAAATGACTGTCCGCAGTGAAGATTCGCAGCTTGGAGAAAGATAACAAGTATTTTGCAGATAAGATCTTGGCAATGTCTGCAGAGATTAGGAAGTTGAAGAAAAATCATGCACCAGCAGCGAAGACGATCACGACTTGTATTATAACATCTCCTGGGGAACCTGTAGTGGCCGCGACCTCCCTAGATGCCCGCATGGAAAGGGATGTTTCCCGAGTGCATCGATATCTTTACCAGGCTACATGATGCGATAATTTCGGCAAGTGCACCGGTCGCGCAAGTAATAAATGTTGGGAATAGAATCCCCGAGTGTCGGTCTCTTGAGGAATGCAGGTTGGGTGAACGAAATGCGTTGTGTGACAATTGTTACACAAGCGGGAACAAACACGAAAAGTGGAGTTTTGATTTGGGTTTCCTAATGTTAACAACAATAAAAGAAATGCGGGTCGAAATCACCGCTTCGCAAGGCGAGATGGGTGCACCGGCCGCAATGCCGAGGTTCGTGAGGCGGATGGATGGTGCACATGCGAATGAAGTGGTCTCTAGTGCGGAAAGTGAGGGTCGCAAACACCTCTTCACAACTCGCCGCTAGCTCTTGCTAACACGAATCGAACACGATGTGTGCGTGCGTGAGTGAGTGAGCGCGTGGAGGTGAAACAAATCACAAACATTCATTGGAGGACAGAGAAGAAATAACCATTGCATTTAAACCAAACATCATGATATTCAAGTTTAAAATGATTCGCAAAAGTACAACAAATGGGAGAGGAAGAGGACAACCAATGGACGAAGACTAGCGGCCGTTCACGGCCGGAATGGCAGTTTGTCAAGCTACCTCCGGACTCGGGCGGACTGTGCTTCCGGCGTCGAGAGACTGTCACGATCTCTCCACGTGCTTCTGTCGTCTTCTACCTCAGGATTGCTATCCTCCTCACCGAATAGAAATGGAGACGGCTTGCTTGAGTGCTTGCGGACGGTGGAGAATGCTTCCGGATGATGGAGGAACGTCTAGAATGACCGGAGATGACTTCCCCTTGCGGAGAAGATGAAGGGGAGGAGTCTGGAAATGGAAATCGGCGGCGTACGGACTGGAAAACCC
This sequence comes from Dactylorhiza incarnata, assembly GCA_033032865.1. NCBI lineage: Eukaryota > Viridiplantae > Streptophyta > Magnoliopsida > Asparagales > Orchidaceae > Dactylorhiza > Dactylorhiza incarnata. The sequence goes on along the minus strand of JAWHQI010000022.1, from coordinate 17,572,787 downwards.
GCTCCCGGAAGCCCGATTATCCCTAATTCGCGAACAGGATTATATATTGGCGCTGGAATAAACAGTGCGCACGGTCATTGGCGCACGACCAGTGGTCGTGCGCACTAGCATCCTGTGATCGTGCGCCTGACTGGACGGAGCCTGCAAGGTAAGAAAATTATAAAATACAATGTTCACACGACCAGTGGCGCACGACCAGTGGTCGTGCGCGCTATCGTAGGTGGTCGTGCGATAAGGAAGACAGAACTCAGATTTCAGGGGGTAAGTGCACACGATCAGTGGCGCACGACCAGTGGTCGTGCGCTGTGTTCCTGTACAGAATTGTACCGGAAACACCTGCACGACACCTGTTCCAGCACAACCACGAATCCAGCCACTGAAAGTGGCACTTAACAATGCAAAGCAACTACTAAAGGAGAATAATACGAAATAACACCAAAAATGGGCCTAAAGGTGCACTTAGCATGGAGAATCAAATATAAGTGAAAACATGTCTAAAGTGAAGTGCATAGACTAGAAAATCGGCCCAGATGAGTCCATAAATGTGTATATATTTGGGACTCATCACACCCCCAGACTTACCTGTTTGCGCGTCCCGAGCAAATGAATTCGGCGGAGTGTGAAAATGGTAGTTAACAACGAAAATTACACAAAGGAGTACACTGCGAAGTAACAGAAGCATGCAAATAGAAATTTAGTAAAAAGAGATTCTAACTATGCTAACTAATTTACAAAAGTATTAGAGCGTAAATAAAGATTTGTCAATACTCAGTTGGTGAATCGTGAAGAACTTGAGCGATCATGCCCGGTGTGAAAGTAACAAGCCACTAAGGAGGGTGTTACGCAAGGTCGGGTTTCAGGAATAACTCCGCTGAAATCCATCAGCGTCGAGAGCCATAAGCTTGCCCGGTCACACTCTCTCCACGGCGCTAGCAAACTCACGAGATAAATCAATAGGACTTTAGGATTAAGTTGGGCTTAGGTTGCGGCGTGATATTCAAGGATAAAAATGAAGGCTACGCAACCAAGTTGAGTCAACGGAACGCTGCACCACACAAAACCACGCACAAAGCTAGTGTGACACACCCCCAGACTTATTATGAGAACTAGGTGTGCACACGGCCTACTTCACAAATACCAACGGATTTTCTAATACGCTCGGAAGGATTTCTCTTCAATACAATTTTTTTTCAGATTTTCATTTCAATAACATATATTTTTTTTCTTTTTCTTATCCTCCGGTTGGTTCATAATCAGCAAATAAAATTTATTTCTTCATCATATCACAAAGATTCCAAAAATCACACCAAATCAAGAACATGAGTGCAGATAAACATCTATTTGGTTGCGAAAGTGGGCAAAGCTTCAGGCCTTGGTGAATGGAGGAGGAGCTGTAACAAGGAAGTGATAGGCACAAATGTTGGCTTGCAAAGGTGAGCGAATAGGACACGGAAAGCTAAGGCTCAAACTAGCCAAAAGGTGGCCTACATCATATTTAACTCAAAGAATCGCTCATACCCATGCTTCAAGAGTCGCTTGGGGCAAGTTCTTAGCCCACGAGAAAGGTAAACCTTCCTCCCGACTCGAGCAACACACAACTAGTGCTCGTGAACACACAACACCGGGTTATCACCAATTTCATTCACATTCACCATTTGAGTATAACACATCTAGAACTACGCAAAAGTACTAATCATAAATTAAACGCATAGAAATAATCTAGTTTTACTCAAATTCTACTGCAGCATGCGGGTGCGACTAGAACACTGCTCGAGTCAACATCGCACTCCAAATAGTAATTCCTAAGCTAATACCCCAATTCACATTCCTAACCAAAATAGTTTATTTGGAAACAACACAAATAGGAAAGCGCGCGCTCATGTGGGTGAAGTGGTGCATGAAGCATGGAATAATGATGATGGTAATGAAAAATATAAACAAACTTCTAGCATGCGGTGCAACTCGTACACATAGTGGATAACACATGCTCTCCCCCAGACTTAATCTACACATTACATCACAAAACTGAAAGCTAGGAGGGAGAAGTGTTACCCAATGCTCAGAATTGAGCATACCGGAAGATTGGCGTTAATTTCGTGCACAATCCGCAGCATCCGCCAACACGAAGTACAAAGCACACCTGCAAACGGTACAACTAAAAGCAGCAAAAATAGATAAAAACTGAATTGAAACAGGTTAGAAAAACAAAAACAGCAAATCTGGGTTGTCTCCCAGCAGCGCTTTTGTTTTATGTCCTTAAGCTGGACCAAATACCTGTATTATAATTGTTTAAAGAGTGCAGAAATTAAATAAGAGTGCATAAGAGAAAGTTTAACAAAATAAGAGATAAACAGAACATCAGCTGTAAGCGCTTTTATGGTGCTCGTCTCCCAATGTCACCAACTGACACTCCTTGTTTATAATTGTTCCATCGTATAACTTCAGTCGATGCCCGTTGACCTTAAATTTGTCTCCCTTATCCCCTGATATTTCGATGGCACCAAAGGGAGTGACATCGGTCACTAAGAAAGGACCGCTCCACCTCGATTTTAACTTCCCTGGAAAGAGGTGGAGACGGGAGTTGTAAAGCAGCACTTGGTCCCCAATTTTGAACTCCTTAGGGATGATGTGTCGATCATGCCATTTTTTTTGTTTTCTCTTTGTAGATGCGAGCGTTTTCATAAGCGAAATGCCGAAGCTCTTCCAATTCGTTGAGTTGTGAACGACGCACCTCGGCCGCGGCTCCAATGTCCATGTTCAACAGTTTGGTTGCCCATAATGCTTTATGCTCCAGCTCCACAGGGAGGTGGCATGCCTTGCCATAGACTAATTGAAACGGAGTCATGCCGATAGGTGTTTTGAAAGCGGTCCGGTAAGCCCATAATGCGTCGTCGACCTTTTTAGACCACTCCTTCCTATTTGAATGTATTGATTTCTCGATTATTCGCTTGAGCTCGCGGTTGGATACTTCTACTTGTCCACATGTTTGGGGGTGGTACGCTAAGGAAATTTTATGATGGACCCCAAACTTTTTCATGAGCTGCACAAACTGCTTATTACAAAAATGACTACCGCCGTCGCTGATAATAGTTCTCGGCGTCCCAAACCTGGATAAGATATTCTTGTGGATAAAATGTAGCACCGTGCTGGCATCATTCGTGGCAACCGCCTCGGCCTCCACCCATTTTGAGACATAATCAACTGCCACAATGATATAATGCTTACCATGAGACATTGGGAAAGGACCCATAAAGTCTATCCCCCAGACATCAAATGGTTCGCAGACCAGCATGTTATTGAGGGGCATCTCGTCACGCCGGGAGATATTTCCGGTCCTTTGGCATTCGTCACACTTGGTGACATAAGCATGGGCGTACCTGAAGAGGGTTGGCCAAAATAATCCACATTGCAAGATTTTTCGCGCTGTTCGAATGGCCCCGAAGTGCCCGCCAGCTTCTCTGTCATGGCAGTGCTGCAGTATAGACTGAAACTCGGCTTCAGGAACGCAGCGCCTGATAATTCCATCACTTCACGTATGGAATAAGAGCGGGTCTTCCCAAAAATAGTATTTTGAATCAGAGGCAAGCTTCCGTCTTTGCTGAGGGACAGATTCGGAGAGAGGGTTTTACAAGCCAAGTAGTTAGCAATATCAGCGTACCATGGGGCTGTTGGATGAGGCGTAGTGATTGCGAATAACTTTTCATCCGGGAAATAATCGTTCGTTTCCTCCACAAAGCTGTTGGGGATGTCGTCCATCTTGTCATACTCCAACCGCGAAAGATGATCAGCTATCACGTTCTCCACCCCTTTCTTGTCTTTGATTTCAAAATTGTATTCCTGCAAAAGTAAAATCCAACGAATCAGATGCGATTTGGATTCTTTTTTGCTGAAAAGATACCTGAGTGCAGCGTGGTCCGTGTACACGATTACTTCGGAAAGTACCAAGTATGAGTTAAATTTTTCAAAGGCGAAGACCACGGCTAGCATTTCTTTCTCCGTGGTGGTATAGTTTGCTTGCGCGCTGTTGAGAGTTCAACTGGCATACACAATGGTGTGAAAAGTCTTATCTTTCTTTTGACTGAGAACAACACCTACAGCCACATCACTTGCATCACACATGATAATAAAGGGTAAATTCCAGTCGGGTGCCACCAAAATTGGAGCCGAGATGAGTCGTCCCCGTAAAGTTTCAAAGGCCTGCATGCATGCATCGTCGAAGTGGAAGGGGACATCCTTAACAAGTAAGTGAGATAAAGGCTTCGAAAGGGATGAAAAGTCCTTAATAAACCTTCGATAGAATCCCACATGACCAAGAAAACTTCGGATACCTTTCACTGACGTAGGTGGAGGGAGGTTTCTAATAACACTTACCTTCGCTTGATCCACCTCGAGCCCTTGGCAGGAAACCTTATGCCCCAACACAATTCCTTCGCGCACCATAAAATGACATTTCTCCCAGTTCAAGACAATATTGGTGCCCTCACACCGCTTCAAAGTCTTGGCCAAATTCGCGAGGCAAGAATCGAAGCTGCTGCCAAAGAGAGTAAAATCATCCATGAAAACTTCGAGGAAGTCTCCCACCATGTCAGCGAAAATAGCGAGCATACAGCGTTGGAAGGTTGCGGGGGCATTACACAGTCCGAATGGCATTCTTTTAAATGCAAAGGTACCTGAGGGACATGTAAATGTTGTTTTGTCTTGATCAGACGGGTCTATTAAGATTTGATTGTAACCTGAGTACCCATCCAAGAAACAGTAGTAGTCCTGCCCCGCTAACTTTTCTAACATCTGATCAATGAAGGGGAGTGGGAAATGGTCCTTACGTGTAACATCATTTAGCTTGCGGTAATCGATGCAGACTCTCCACCCGGTGATCATTCGGGCAGGTAGCAACTCGTTCTTTTCATTGGCAACAACGGTGATCCCTCCCTTTTTCGGTACCACCTGAACTGGGCTGACCCATTTGCTGTCGCTGATTGGGTAAATTATGCCAGCGTCTAAGAGCTTTATCACTTCTGCCTTCACTACCTCTTGCATTTTTGGGTTCAAACGCCTTTGGGGCTGTGCTGAGGGTTTGTACTGATCTTCAAGGAGGATCGTATGCATGCAGACCGTGGGGCTGATTCCCTTAATGTCTGCAAGAGAGCGTCCGAAGACTTTATGGTACCTTCTCAGCACACCCACTAATGCGGTTTCGTTGGCGGCGGAAAGAGCTGCAGAAATAATCACTGGATGCGTGGCATTTTCTCCAAGAAAAACGTACTTTGGAGAATCCGGTAGTTGTTTGAGAGCCGGATAAATGTTTGGATCAGCAGAATCGCTGGATGGCCCTCCGATTGAATGTGGACTATCGGGCTGGTTCGAATGAGCACCGTCATTGCCCAAGTCCTCGCGCCGCCAACACATCTCGCAGTCATCCAAACCCACATCGATCTGGTCATCGAATTCTTCAAGCAGCTCAGTCGGTTCGCATTCCGTGATTTGGAAGAGTTGCGACGGGTTGTGGACGTTAAAGGATATAGCGTCCTCCCCCAATCTGAGCGTGAGCTCCCCCTGCTCCACATTAATGATAGCACGAGCTGTGGCGAGAAAAGGCCGCCCCAAGATAATGGGCACAATAGTATCAACCTTCATGTCGAGGATGACAAAATCGGCTGGAAATGCGAGGCCGTTTACTACTATTGTGAGGTCCTCGACAATTCCAGACGGTTTCTTGATCGACCGATCAGCTAGTTGTAGCATTACCCGTGTCGGCTTCAAGGTCCCTGCACCTAGTTCACGAAAGATAGAGAGCGGCATCAAGTTGATTGATGCTCCCAAATCACAGAGCGCATGGCTGAAACGGTGATGACCGATCCTGCAAGGAATAGTGAAGCTGCCCGGATCTTTGCACTTTGTGGGCATATTGGAGATGATGGCGGAGCACTCCTCAGTGAGGTCGATAGTCTTGAGATCCTCCAACAGTTTCCGCTTCGAAATCAAGTCTTTCAAGAACTTGGAGTAGCCCGGCATTTGAGAAATGGCTTCAATCAGTGGGATGATCACTTGAACTCCTTCATTATTTCCAGGAATTTGCGGAACTGCTTCTCGGATTTCTTGTTTCGCAACCTGTGGGGGAATGGGGGGTGAACAACACTTCCCGAGGGTTGTGCCTCGCTCACGAGGTTTGGCTCAACATGAATCTGAGTCTGCTTCTCGGCCATGTCTGAATTACACTTGTCAGTGGGCCTCACAAGTGGTTCCTGTCGAGGAGGATTGTCGACACCTCTACCTCTTCTCAATCGCATGGTATTCACAGACTCCGGATGCTGACTTGCAAGCCCAGAAACGACATTGGTAAGAGTCCCTATAGTAGAGTGAAGCTGTTGAATTGCGGAAGATTGGTCATTCATTTTATCCAGCATCCCGACCACCAAAGTTGCTAACGGCTCCGTTTGCCCTGACGACACGTGACCCGATGCTCCGTGGAATGTTACTGCATTCACTTCAGCAGTACTGGGGGGAAGAATGACATGACTCCAGTGCTGGCTGGTGTGAACAATATTCACGACCACTTCCCACGCGTCCTTCCCCGATTTATTAAACAGGGCCCCTCCGGCTACCACATCGAATAACAGACGGAATTTGTCCAGCACGCCGAAATAGAAAATCTGAATTAGAAAGACTTCTGATAGATCTTCACGGTAGCATCCCCGATGCAGGGATTGAAAACGCTCCTAAGCATCAACTATCGTCTCCTCCTTTCCCTGACCGAAGGTTATGAGTTCCCTGTACTTGTCCAACACTCGGGTACGGTGTTGAAACTCATGCAAAAATCTCCCCTCGAGCTGCTTCCATGTGGTCGCCTCTCTTTTCCGGAAGTCCCAGTACCAGCTTTTGGCTTTATTATGCAGGGAAAATGAAAATGCTAGGATCTTTAGCGGGTCGTTTTCAACTCCACTGAATATACATGTATAATAAATTTCTAAGAAGTCCTGCACGTGTTGTACCGCATCTTCATGTTTATCCCCACTGAACTTGCAGTTCCCAGTCATATACTCAATGATGTCGGAGGAAATCCCGAAGTAATGATCATTCCTTTGTGCTTGAACCTTTAGATCATTTAAACTTCCTTGATAGATGTATTCCTGAATGGAGGTCATGCTAGGAATACTTGAAACCCAAAAGATTAGCGCACGATGGAAAGAACGAAGGTAATGAGATGTGCGTATCAAAAATAAGCAAAGACAACATAGGTAAACAAAGAGAAATAATAAAAGAGAAAAGTTCCTCGTGCAACGATTCTTCACGCAGACGAATTCATCACGTCTGCATTCCCCGGCAACGGCGGCAAAAACTTGATGCGATAATTTCGGCAAGTGCACCGGTCGCGCAAGTAATAAATGTTGGGAATAGAATCCCCGAGTGTCGGTCTCTTGAGGAATGAAGGTTGGGTGAATGAAATGCGTTGTGTGACAATTGTTACACAAGCGAGAACAAACACGAAAAGTGGAGTTTTGATTTGGGTTTCCTACTGTTAACAACAATAAAAGAAATGCGGGTCGAAATCACCGCTTCGCAAGGCGAGAAGGGTGCAACGACCGCAATGCCGAGGTTCGTGAGGCGGATGGACGGTGCGCATGCGAATGAAGTGGTCTCTAGTGCGGAAAGTGAGGGTCGCAAACACCTCTTCACAACTCGCCGTTAGCTCTTGCTAATGTGAATCGAACACGATGTGTGCGTGCGTGAGTGAGTGAGCGCGTGGAGGTGAAACAAATTGCAAACATTCATTGGAGGACAGAGAAGAAATAACCATTGCATTTAAACCAAACATCATGATATTCAAGTTTAAAATGATTCGCAAAAGTACAACAAATGGGAGACGAAGAGGACAACCAATGGACGAAGACTAGCGGCCGTTCACGGCCGGAATGGCAGTTTGTCAAGCTACCTCCGGACTCGGGCGGACTGTGCTTCCGGCGTCGAGAGACTGTCACGATCTCTCCACATGCTTCCGTCGTCTTCTACCTCAGGATTGCTATCCTCCTCACCGAACAGAAATGGAGACGGCTTGCTTGAGTGCTTGCGGACGGTGGAGAATGCTTCCGGATGATGGAGGAACGTATAGAATGACCGGAGATGACTTCCCCTTGCGGAGAAGATGAAGGGGAGGAGTCTGGAAATGGAAATCGGCGGCGTACGGACTGGAAAACCCGCTCCCAGAAGCCCGATTATCCCTAATTCGCAAACAAGATTATATATAGGCGCTGGAATAAACAGTGCGCACGGTCATTGGCGCACAACCAGTGGTCGTGCGCACTAGCATCCTGTGATCGTGCGCCTAACTGGACGGAGCCTGCAAGGTAAGAAAATTATAAAATACAATGTTCGCACGACCAGTGGCGCACGACCAGTGGTCGTGCGCGCTATCGTAGGTGGTCGTGCGATAAGGAAGACAGAACTCAGATTTCAGGGGGTAAGTGCACACGATCAGTGGCGCACGACCAGTGGTCGTGCGCAATAGAACCAGTGATCGTGCGTTGTGTTCCTGTACAGAATTGTACCGGAAACACCTGCACGACACCTGTTCCAGCACAACCACGAATCCAGCCACTAAAAGTGGCACTTAACAATGCAAAGCAACAACTAAAGGAGAATAATACGAAATAACACCAAAAACGGGCCTAAAGGTGCACTTAGCATGGAGAATCAAATATAAGTGAAAACATGTCTAAAGTGAAGTGCATAGACTAGAAAATCGGCCCAGATGAGTCCATAAATGTGTATATATTTGGGACTCATCACTACACACGTTCTTTCACAGGCTCTGTCTGTGGTTACTCAAGCGCAGGATGAGACCGCCTACATCTGAAAGGTGTGCATGCAACCGTGAAGGATGACATTATGTATATGTAAATAATATGTTTCAGTATGTAGCTGTTTGCGGTCATTTTATTCAGACAATTTGCTTCTCTGTTTGTGGTTGTTTGAATAATGTTTTTCTTTTAACTTTGGATGTGATGTTCGATTTGAGTATGCTTGTGAGGTCATATTGTTGTTATTATGAAGGCTTCTCTGCGATGCTTTCTACTTTTGCAAGAAGGCTGGAGTTATGTACCGTGAACACGAGTTGGTTTGCGTGGTCATCTTGCTTCTTGATGTTTTATTTTTTCCCCCGAGGAATTTTATAAATAGAAGGGCCTTCTGAGATCAAACATCATTTCATTCGGATGCGACCAAAGCATAAGTCTGGGTGGACACTCAATATGGCTCCTGGTTGACTTCAAGCTGCTGCGTCCATCCACTCTTCGAAGCTTTCAAAACCTTAATTCATGTAAGTGGAGTTTTAGTATAACTTGGCGCGGCCTCCTCTTGGGCAATGGTTTTGAGGTGCGACCTCCTCGACCAGACAAGAGGCTAAACACTATGAGCGACCACGAGCTCGCAATTCCTCTTGCACATTTTAGTCATGGATTCAGGCTCACATCCTTTTGGGAGATCGCGGACATCATGAGGCACTATGGAATCGTGCATGAGCATCTCCCTCAGACCATCGTGATCATTCACTCTTTCATCATCTATTTGTGGAGGGAGGGTATTCGCTTTCACTTGAACATCTTTAGGAGTTTATTTTCTTTGCGGTCTCAGAAAGAGATGACTTATGGTGAGGACTTGCACTTTGCTGGCATACACTATTTTAGCACCACGAATATGCATGTTGGCAAAAAAATTGTACCTCCAAAATTCACACTACAAATAGGTGGGGCGAGACCGCGGTTCGCCAATTACTTGGGTTAGAGAATGCTAAGAGGGGTCATTAAGGGATGAGACCAGACTGCCTGCAACGTGAACAATTTTTGCGGGTGATCTGATTGATGAATAGAGAGCAACAAAAAAGGTTTAAAATAGGTCAAGAGATGAGACAGGAAAGGGACTGAATTTGAGACCGCTTATCCAGGTTATAATCTTGAAGACCCGAATCCAAAGTACCTTCTAGGTACCCCTCCCCTCTATTTTTAGACGCGACGACCTGCTCAAATGGGCAGCTCTAAAAATAACGGACTGCCTGGGGTACAAGAGAACTGAGACAGAGGAAAGAGGATACATGGGGTTCAAATAGAAAAAAAGAAGAAAATCCCTAGACCGCGCAGTCACGTTGTCTCTCTAGAGCTAGATCAACGGTGCCTTGGAATTTCTGTTGGAAACGGAACGAGCGGAATGGGCGGTCTTCAAAAACTGTGACTTCTGAGACCAGTAATCTTGATCGAGAACTTAGGTCGCAAAATTTCAGGCAAACAATGCATACTAACAACGTGCCAAACAAGGTTCACGACTGGGATGCCTCTTTGCCTTCTTCAAAGGCAACTATGGGAGGATGCTCATGAAGTCGGAGACTAGGGAGGCGATCGCGTTCAAGTCTCTGGTGCTTTAAGGGATTGATACGGAGATGGACGAGTTTTTACTACACACGGGCTTGTATATAGACTTGTACGTGTCATGGGGGTTCAAGGTCTTGAATGTGGTCAAGGCGCAAAGTAAGTTGCCGCGAACATTTCTTATGTTGTCAGCATTATCTCGATCTTTTCCTTTGACTTGGACGCTTCTTTTGACAGTTGTTGGGAACTTTGCCCTCAATGTTCCTGATTTGAAGAAGTCCTCAAGTCAAAGATAAACACTCTTTGTATTTGACATGTTTGTTCTAGAATACTTCAGTTACGTGATAGTGCAAGTCTAACATAGGGCTAGACATAGTGTCATCAGACATAGTTTTTCCAATTTAATCCCACATTTTCCAAAACACCATGTCAACATATGATATTGACTATATTATATTTGGCATTAACTCTCAATCATCAAGTATAAAGGTCTATCAAGTGAGCTGAAGCAAAGGAGTTGATTTGAGAAGATTAGAATTTGTCTAAGGAAAATATCATCTTGGTAAGCTTCAATATCGTCGAGTGAAGGTCTTGATATCGTCTTGAAGGCTCTAAGCTCCAAAACGATATCGTCTTGTAAACTCACAACATCACTCTTATCCTCTTGACTAAGAAGAAGAATATCTATATATCATCTTGATAGAATACTTTCCAAGATGATATCGTCTTGACAAGGTTAAAAATATCTCTATATTGTCTTAGAAGTATACTACATATAGTTTGAAAAGTTTATAAGAAGGATGAAATTGACTAAGTCAATTATCTTCGAGGTCGCTCAAAATGTCGTCGAGGAACCAAGATGACATTTAATGAATAAGAAGACGATTCATTTAGAAGAGCTAAAATATCATCTTGAAGATCATGAAGTTATATATATATCAAGTCGAATCGTGTTGAAGACTCAACTAAATGGCGCAAGCAACAAAATATCTTCTTGAAGACTATGAGGAAAGATCGAGTGGATTGGTGTAGAAGAATCGACTAGAAGGCTGAAGGATTGAAATATCGTTTTGAAAAAGAGATAGCAAGACGATTCGTGCAGACAATTCATCTAGAAGAATAAAGCGTGAAATATTGTCTTGAAGACCACCAGTCACCAAGACGATTCGTATAAACAATTCGACTAGAAGAATACACTATGAAATATCATTCATGAAGCTTAATTTAGCTTAATTTGTTAGGGTAAAAATATGTATATTCTTATTTAAATATATGTACATTATGAATTGGAAGCCTTTAATTAGTTTTTTTTAATATTACTCTAACTTAGTCATATTTGATGTTTTGCAGAAAATCAGATGTTTTAGCAAATTTTCCAAGTACATGCTCTAAGTCACGGGCGTGACCTGGGGCGTGTAACCCAATCCAGACGCAGATGTGATCCCTAGCACAAACCATAGAAAAATAAGATTACACACCCTGTGACATGGGCGTGACCTTGGTCACGGCCGTGACCGAGGGCGTGTTCATCAAGTTCCAAGCTCTGACTGATTTGGCACAATTGGCGCCAAATTGCGACCACTGTACTCGATAAGCCCTAAGTCACAGACGTGACCAGGGAGGGTGTGTTCTGTTGTTTATAGAACAATCACAAAGGGGGGGGGGGGGGGGGTTAGGTGATTCTTGTTCTTTTTCTACTCTTTTAAAATCTAGTGTGAAAGTTTACTATAGTGAAATCGCAGTGCAAAGAGAACGAAGGAAAACACAGCACACAATAACAGATATATAGAGGTTCCTCAAGACCGGGTGTCTTGAGTAGTCCTCTGTCCCCCTGCGCCTACCTAGCAGTGTGCTAGGCTCGGCAAACTTTGCCAAAGTCTCCGGCTCGCAAGCCTTACACCTCGGACCCGCAAGTCCCTGCAGCCTAGGCCCGCAAGCCCCTTCACTGCACCCGAGCCCGCAAGCTCGACACTCAGGCCCTCAAGCCCTACAACACGGACCCTCAAGTTCTTGCATCTAAGGCCATCAAGCCACTTCACTGCACCCGAGCCCGCAAGCTCGACACTCAGGACCTCAAGCCTTACACAACACATACCCGCAAGTCCTGTGCCTTGAACCCTCAAGTTCCAGCAGCCTAGGCCCGCAAGCACCTTCACTGCCACCGAGCCCGCAAGCACGACAAGTATGGACCCGCAAGTCCCTCTACCCTAGCTCTCAAGCCTCGCAGATCTCAAGCCCTCAAGCTCGACACACCGATCTAAGAATATATCTACCATTTTTGGCCCGCAAGCCTTTACAATAAAAGTATTACAATGAGTTCTTCTGCCTGGTGAGGATTGGCTTCTTTTCTTGAAGAAGATGCCTCTGATTCTGACTCTTGAAAGCACAAATCTTCTTCAAATTTTCTTTTCTCTGGAACGGTCTTCTCAGTCGATGAAGCTTGACTGAAAACTCTAATGGCGAATAAATCGTTCTCAATTCTTATGATTGCTTATCGCCGCCGGTACTGTTCTGTAACAATACTTGGTTGGATTTTCTTAAGTTCCGGGATTCAAAAATTTTGTTCTTAGGGCATACATTGTTCCCTTTTATATGAGAGACTAGCCGCTTAATGGTCTCCTATGTTGGATCTTACGGCGCCCTTAGAGGGGGGGGGGGGGGGGGGGGGGAGGGTGAATAAGGGAATAAAAATCTTTCTTATAATTTTATGGAAATTACTAAATTGTTTTATAATATGAGAAAGGCAAAATAACAATTTAGCTAATTTGTGAGAATATCATAATTTTCATCTTTAGAAATAAGTACTAAATTGTTTTATGATTAAAAGATTAAAATAAACAATTTAGTTAAAGTAATTTGAATTGGAAACTTTGTAACCAATATATTAAAGATAACGCCAAAGGAGAGAAATCAAGTAAACACAAATAAAGACATGATTGTATTTATATAAAAAAGTGTTTACAAAATTTGATTTCAATATCGCTAGAAATCGGAGGCGTACGAATGAAAATATCTTTTCCTTTTCTATACCGACTCGTATCCCCACAAACCGGTTGGCTTTAGCTTATCCTTCCCCGGATAAGGCCTCAAGCCGCTCTAGCCAATCCTTCACCGGATATGGCCTCGATCCCCCCTAGATCTAATCACCTAGAACTAGTCGCCAACACAAGGCGAATTTCCCCCTAAGTCCTACCCAGACCTAGTCACCAACACAAGGCGAATTAACTAAACGGTTACAAAGAATATGGAATGGAAATAAAGATAACAATAATAAAACACCCTATATGAGATCTCTGGAGTTGAGGATGAAGGATCGCTGTAGTATAAGCGAGGTCGAAGCGATCGTCCTTCAGATGTAGCGTGACGTAGTCCTCCTCCAGAATTCTCCTTAAGCTTTTAGTGGGAGATCCATCTTCGGTAGCATAACATCACTGGAGTTGTGGCACAAGCAACCTCTCTGGGATCTCTAACCAAAACGAGAGAGAGCCCACCATTTTATAGAGCTTGGAGATAGCGCCTGCGGTAGTGGCTAGCGCCGGCGGTAGCGTTCGTGTGGAGCGGTTGCGAAACCGTCGGCGGCGTGGCGCTGTGCACGAACTGGAGATAGTGCCTGGCGGTAGCGATAGCGCTGGCGGTAGCGGGAGATAGCGCTGGCGGTAGCGGTAGCGGTAGTGGTTGCGAAACCGTCGCTGTGCACGAACTCGAGATAGTGCCTGGCGGTATCGATATCGCTGGCGGTAGCAGGAGATAGCGCCGGCGGTAGCGGTAGCATTGGCGGTAGCGCTGATCCTTTCAAATGATTGTTCCAAGCTGCTTTATACCTGTGGAGTATTGCACCTATAGTTCCTACACACTATAAACACACTACAAGCAATATCAAATACAATATGGGATTTGTTATTCTCAAACAAAGGGATGTGACACACATGTCCAACAATCTCCCCCTTTTGATAATGACAAATCCTATATTGTATTTGATATTGCTTGTAGTGTGTTTATAGTGTGCAGGATCTATAGGTGCAATACTCCACAGGTATAAAGCAGCTTGGAATAATCATTTGAAAGGAGCAGCGCTACCGCCAGCGCTACCGCTACCGCCAGCGCTATCTCCTGCTACCGCCAGCGCTATCGATACCGCCGGGCACTATCTCGAGTTCGTGCACATCGACGGTTTCGCAACCGCTACCGCTACCACTACCGCCAGCGCTATCTCCCGCTACCACCAGCGCTATCACTACCGCCAGGCGCTATCTCCAGTTCGTGCACAGTGCCACGCCGCCGTTGGTTTCGCAATCGCTCCACACGAACGCTACCGCCGGTGCTAGCCACTACTGCAGGCGCTAGCTCTAAGTTCTATAAAATGGTGGGCTCTCTCTCATTTTGGTTAGAGATCCCAGAGAGGTTGCTTGTGCCACAACTCCAGTGTTGTTATGCTGCCGAAGATGGATCTCCCACTAAAAGCTTAAGGATAATTCTGGAGGAGGACTACGTCACGCTATATCCGAAGGACGATCGCTTCGACCTCGCTTATACTACAGCGATCCTTCATCCTCAACTCCAGAGATCTCATATAGGGAGTTTTATTATTGTTATCTTTATTTCCATTCCATATTCTTTGTAACCGTTTAGTTAATTCGCCTTGTGTTGGTGACTAGGTCTGGGTAGGACTTAGGGGGAAATTCGCCTTGTGTTGGCGACTAGTTTTAGGTGATTAGATCTAGGGGGCTCGAGGCCATATCCGGGGAAGGATTGGCTAGAGCGGCTTGAGGCCTTATCCGGGGAAGGATAGGCTAAAGCCAACCGGTTCGTGGAGATACGAGTCGGTATAGAAAAGGAAAAGATATTTTCATTTGTACGCCTCCGATTTCTAGCGATATTGAAATCAAATTTTGTAAACACTTTTTTATATAAATACAATCATGTCTTTATTTGTGTTTACTTGATTTCTCTCCTTTGACGTTATCTTTAATATATTGGTTACAAAGTTTTCAATTCAAATTACTTTAACTAAATTGTTTATTACAATCTTTTAATCATAAAATAATTTAGTACTTATTTCTAAAGATGAAAATTACGATATTCTCACAAATTAGCTAAATTGTTATTTTGCCTTTCTCATATTATAAAACAATTTTGTAATTTCCTAAAAAAGATTTGTATTCCCTTATTCACCCCCCTCTAAGGGCGCCGTAAGATCCAACATGTGGTATCAGAGGGCAGGTTATTCCAAATCGGTTTAACAACCGGGAATAATGGCGTCTCATGATCTCGCTTCTATTAAAGGGGGAAAATTTCTTATAAATGAAAAATCTTTAGCACCACCTCTATTTGAAGGGAAAAATTATAATGGGTGGAAATTTTTTATGGAAAAATTTCTTAAATCTTTGGATATGGAAGTATGGAATATTACTATTAAAATGCCCCCCCCAAGTATTTTAAATAAAAATGAAATGTTTTTAAATGCCAAATCTATAAATAGTCTATATTGTGCATTAGATCAAAATATTTTCAAACTTATTTATACACTTAATACTGCTTATGAAGTTTGGAAATTTCTTGAGAATACTTATAATCTTCCTTCTACAGATGATGAACAAGAGGAATTCCTTATGGATCCAAGTGAAGAAATCGACAAGGACTCACTCTTGGAGGACGATAAATCTAAGAGTGAAATCGACGAGGAATTCCTTATGGATCCAAGAGAAGAAATCGATGAGGACTCATGCTTGGAGGAAGAAAAATACAACGTCACAATGTTGGACTCATTTGTTGGCAACACATTAAGCATAAGAGAAGACGAAAACTATAGCAAGGTTAGAAAATCTAAATCTTCTCTTTTTGTAACAAATTCTATTTCTATTTCTCGTTTGCTTAAAATTGCTAAACGTAAAATTTTAATGTTAAAAATTGCTAATTCCAAATTACGTTTAGAAAATAAATCTTTAAAAGCAAACGATAAAGTAGAAACAAATATTGATGTGTTAAATTCTATTTCATGCTCTTTAGTTACAATCCATACTCCTTGTTTTGATTACAATTTATTTAAAGAAAAATTCAAGGAAATTGAAAAAGGGCTCTTAATTTCTAAAAGGCATAATGAAAAATTGTTAATTGAAAATGATGTTTTATCTTGTAAGTTAATACAATTAAAATCTTTTGTTGAAAAATTTCAAATGTCATGTAATGAATTTCATCATAAGATTTTGAATAACAAGGATAAATTAACTTACAAAATCATTTCTAAAAAGGATCATTTTCATACATCAACTCAAAAGGAGTTTAGTTTCAAAAAGAATTATGACCCTCACAAAATTCTTAAGAGTCATTATTATAAATCTCAATGTATTTTCAATCATGACTCAAATTTAAAAACTCCTTTTCATGAAAATCAAAATTCAAAATATTATCCTAAGAGTATGTCTATAAGAAAGAGTGGAAATGAAAATCATCAAAATAATAATCAATCTTTTAAAATATATTGTAACCCACTCTTTCAACAATCACTTCTAAGGAAAGACAATCACTCTTATAAACTTTCAAAGAATCGTTATAATAAATTCATTATGATTATCAACATCAATCTATTTTGAAAAATAATTTGAATAAACATAAATCCCAAATGAATTATTTTTCAAACAACTATCATTCCAAAAAGATGTCGAATAATCATAATATGAATTTAAAAGAAAAACAACCAAAGTATGAATGGAGGCCCAAAATTAAAAACGAAACACTAACTCCACTTGTAAAGGCCCATTCATCACTATCTCTCCAAAAGCATACACGATGTATTTGGGTACCCAAAGGAACCATCCCACATGGTCCCCTTTGGATACCTAAATCTCTTATTAATTAGTATCCAATCATTTGCATGAAGTAGAATCAAATAAAAATGAAATATCAATACTCTACTTCATGATATGCTTATTATCTCTTTTCTTTTATTTATTTTATATTTTTTTCTAAACAAACATGCTATGATCACTTTATATATCATGAAATATGACTTTCATATATTAAGACTAATGTTTATCAAATCAAATTTGAATTAAAATTGAACATTAAGTCATATATTTTTCAAAGTGATCTATCTCTCATCTTTGATTGTTCTTTATCCTTTTAAATCCTTTACCCTTAATTGTCTTGAATTATCATTAGAAATTGAATTTTGAAATTATTATCAAGACTATTGAAACTATTTTAAAAATTGGATTTAAAGGGTTTATTAAAGGGCTTAAGCTAAAAATTAAAATGCGCAACATTTTTTTTGATTCTATATTTGCTTGCTGCATATGATAGCCCTTATAATGAAGATCATTATCTAGAAAAATTGAAACCAAAAATTCATCTAAACGCACGTTTAATTTTTCAAAAATGCGAGTTTTAGATCAAAACTTCAAAAGCCATATCTTTTGATCCGCTCGTCTGATTTTCGCGTTTAATATCTTTTCGGAAATAGCACGGAAATCTCCATCTATCGGCAAACTAAACTTGCCCATTTAAGTTTGTTTGGTGCTGTCAATTTGCCCAATTTCAACTCCGTTTTTAAATGCTATCTTAGATCGCTTGATTCGGAAATTTCTGTGTTTATGGATTTTTCATCACATGATATCCTATGTATAACTGTTTCATATATTAATTTAGATATTATGTGTGATGTGTGTCACCATTGTTTGCATGTAATTTAGAACTTAGATTCATCTTATATCATTAAGATCAAATCAAAAGTTTAATCATTTCATTATAGGTCTAAAGAAAATTAATTTGTAAACTTCTTATATTACATGCAACATTATCTCCATTAATTCTATGTAATAACATTGCATTCAAACGTATCATTACAGCATCACTTCTTAATTTGTGCTTAAATTTATATGCTAGGTATAACACTTTCAATGTTATTTAAATTTGATGATAACTATGTGATTTGAAATTATATAGAATACTAAAATTCCAACAAACACATAGTTTATGGATTAATCATTAGAATATATAAATGAATATTATATCATAAATCATATATTATCATGCAAAACCAAAGATCAATAGATTCAATTATTGAATGCAAATTTTATTATAAATTTCAAAACATTCTATATGTGATCTTTGTCTTTAATATGATTACATGATCATCATTTTTCTAGACTTACAAATCAATCATGTTCTTTCGAAAAAAAATCACTATATCACTATATCATAAGTCTAGAAGGATTAGAATTCTCATACATCATGATGATCTAACATATATTCTATGCAAAAATTCTCTTTAGTCATAAATCATAATTCATGTTCTATCAAGAAAAATCTCAAAACAAGAATATCACCTAGGAATTATGAATCTTGTGATACAAATATGAATATTGTTTTTCTTTGCATTAGTTGGTGTATAGATATAATTTGATATTGAATGCATGTATCTCTCATATTTGTAGACTCTAGAATCAACTTTGTAATGAAAGTATAAATCAAACTAAATCATCACTCCATTCTAGATCTATAATTTGAAATTCTATTTTGGAATACATGCAATATTAATATTAATCCTATGACATGACATGAAACCCAAAACTCATCATACTAGCATTGTCACGTATTGAATATTAGTAATTGTGCTAGTAGTCTCATATCGTCATCTCATAATAGTAGAAAAACTATGCGGCTTTATATAACTCTTCACATTAAACAAAACCCATAGTTTATATATCAACCCATAGATTTAAAAGCATAAGTTGTCCAAAAGTTTATTCACCTTTGACTTCATATCTCACAATAGCGGGGGCGTAGGGTTGTATGCATTAGAGACCTAACTTCTAAGTCATGTCTTGTCCTTAACCGGGGAGGGTTCCAGTGGGGCCTTGCGAGGCATTGGGGGGAAAGAGTGCTAGGTTGAGTGTTCTCTAGTGTGTGCATATGGGACTAACACCCCAACCTACGGCATGCGTGCAGCTCCTCATGCCCATCCGTCACTTAGTACGGGGCTAGGGTGTAGACATTTAGTCGGGGTAGTCTTTAATCTTAGGACATACTTATATTACTCTTTGCATGATCATTTTCTTTACTTATCACTTTAATCATGCATATTTTGGGTTGTTTAATAAAAAATGTCCTCTTGTGTCTTCATAGTTTATATCTTCATGTTTAAATGGTTTTGTAAAACACAAGAATTTGAAAAGCCAAAGTTTCATGCAAATTTGATCCACCTAGAGATCTCCAAAAATTCTGAAATTTCAGCATGGAACTACTCTAAGGACACTTAATCAAAATCAATAATAAAAAATTTAAAATTCCTAAAAAATCGTGTACTGTTTGTCGCGCTAGCGCTAGCGCCGGCGCTAGCTTGAGTGTTTGATTTTTCTGATTTTAAAAATTTCTGAAAATCCATAAAAATATGTTGGTTCATATTTTCTACTCATTTGTTGTGTTTCTGACTTTTGTTTTTTGTGATTTTTCTGTTTTTATTTGATTTAAAAAAATGATAAAACAAAAAAACTGTATGATCTTTATTGTCAATATCAAGCATGTATGAATTCTATTATTCAGAATTATTTACAATGTTAAACCTTATTTCTTCAAATTACTATGAACATTGTTTTGCTTATCATGCTTTGATATATCTATTTAAAGTGCATCAATTGTATTGAAAAATGTGTGGATACAAGCTTAGCATGCCTCTAAGTATGAGTAAATGTTTTATGATTGATAATGATACATTTCACTCACTTATTTTGGTAATCAACATGTGTGTCTAAATCTAAAAATGCTTGCTTGTGTATTGTATTTGTACAATGAATTAAAACTTGCATAAGTTTATTGCCTACACTACATTTGAATTGCATTTATGACATTTAGAAAAGTGGTTAAGTTAAAAATTTTTGGTTTGCAAAACAAGTGTATTCGGAGAATGTTGTCTCACAAATGTGAACAAAAATTATATATGTAGACAAATATAACTCCACCAAGCACTACTTGAACCTCCTGATAAGTCTTCATAAGCATTGTGAGGTTGAGCACCTTGGAAAGAATAGTAAAGTGGCTTGTGCAAACCTTAGTTATTACACCACTTTGTTAAAAAAAAATTATGTGCATTAAAAGTGTGTGAAAGTAATTTACTTGTGTTTTATTGTGCACTTTACTTTACATATGTCTTATATTTTGATAATTTAAATCAATTGTTAACATTGCCCAAAATACACTTATGTGCACATCCTTATCTTTCATAACACTTCTTCTCACGAGTATTGGATTCTAATGCTTTATTTATACTACTCTTTATATAAAAATGCACTAGATAAACCTAGCATGATCTCTACAATGTTTTGGTATTTCTTGAACTTAGAATTAAGTAACATTGTAGTTTAATCTCTCTTTGATATGTTCATTTCATGCTTGGTATTTTTATGAAAAACTTTGAGATTTCAAAAAGGTTAAAACATCTTTCAATTCTGAACCAAAACTCATATTTCTACTTTTGCTTTTCATGCTTACAAAAATATGTTTATTATAATCTCCCGCTTGCTTACAACTCTTATCTTTTTATTTGAAATCTCTTATATACAATGCTTAAACTCTTTATCATTTTATATATTACAAAAGCTCGATCATCCTTTATCATTTCTAAGAAATGCCTCCTTACTACCATCACCCCACCTTCTTTTGATAATACCAAAAGGGGAGATTAATTGAAGAAATCTATATAGAAGAAATATAGAAGATTAAGGGGAGAATAAATTAATGAAATCTATCATTTAGGGGGAGTAACACATAAATTGCATTTATG
This sequence comes from Dactylorhiza incarnata, assembly GCA_033032865.1. Classification (NCBI taxonomy): domain Eukaryota; kingdom Viridiplantae; phylum Streptophyta; class Magnoliopsida; order Asparagales; family Orchidaceae; genus Dactylorhiza; species Dactylorhiza incarnata. The sequence continues at coordinate 17,551,655 of JAWHQI010000022.1, read as the reverse complement.
TAGGGGGAGCATTAAGATAGGGGGAGTATGCACAATTTCATCATGCTTATCATATACTATAGTTGCACTTTTATCTTGCTTATTTTATCTATAAACACTATTATTGATTTCTTGCTTAGAGAATTTGTTATTATCAAAAGGGGGAGATTGTTGGACATGTGTATCACATCCCTTTGTTTGAGAATAACAAATCCCATATTGTATTTCATATTGCTTGTAGTATGTTTATAGTGTGCAGGAACTATAGGTGCAAAACTCCACAGGTATAAAGCAGCTTGGAGCAATCTTTTGAAAGGAGCAGCGCTACCGCCAGCGCTACCGCTACCGCCAGCGCTATCTCCTGCTACCGCCAGCGCTATCGATACTGCCAGGCGCTATCTCGAGTTCGTGCGCAGCGACGGTTTCGTAACCGCTACCGCTACCGCCAGCGCTATCTCCCGCTACCGCCAGCGCTATCTCCCGCTACCGCCAGCGCTATCTCCCGCTACCGCCAGCGCTATCTCCCGCTACCGCCAGCGCTATCTCCCGCTACCGCCAGCGCTATCTCCCGCTACCGCCAGCGCTATCGCTACCGCCAGGCGCTATCTCCAGTTCGTGCACAGCGGCACGCCGCCGACGGTTGCGCAACTGCTCCACATGAACGCTACCGCAGGCGCTAGCCACTACCGCCGGCGCTAGCTCCAAGTTCTATAAAAGGCTGGGCTCTCTCTCATTTTTGTTAGAGATCCCAGAGAGGTTGCTTGTGCCACAACTCCAGTGCTGTTATGCTGCCGAAGATGGATCTCCCACTAAAAGCTTAATGAGAATTCTGGAGGAGGACTACGTCTCGCTACATCCGAAGGACGATCGCTTCGACCTCGCTTATACTACAGCGATCCTTCATCCTCAACTCCAGAGATCTCATATAGGGAGTTTTATTATTATTTTCATTATTTCCATTATTTCCATTCCATACTTTTTGTAACCGTGTAGAGAATTCGCATTGTGTTGGCGACTAGGTCTGGGTAGGACTTAGGGGGAAATTTGCCTTGTGTTGGCGACTAGTTCTAGGTGATTAGATCTAGGGGGCTCGAGGCCATATCCGGGGAAGGATTGGCTAGAGCGGCTTGAGGCCTTATCCGGGGAAGGATAGGCTAAAGCCAACCGGTTCGTGGGGATACGAGTCGGTATAGAAAAGGAAAAGATATTTTCTTTTGTACGCCTCTAATTTCTAGCGATATTGAAATCAAATTTTGTAAACACCTTTTTTATATAAATACAATCATGTCTTTATTTGTGTTTACTTGATTTCTCTCCTTTGGCGTTATCTTTAATATATTGGTTACAAAGTTTTCATTTCAAATTTCTTTAACTAAATTGTTTATTTCAATCTCTTAATCATAAAACAATTTAGTACTTATTTCTAAAGATGAAAAATATGATATTCTCAAATTACCTAAATTGTTATTTTGCCTTTCTCATATTATAAAACAATTTAGTAATTTCCATAAAATTATACAAAAATAATTTTATTCCCTTATTCACCCCCCTCTAAGGGCGCCATAAGATCCAACATCCTATAATGTCCTTCTCTGAAAGATGCCCATCCCTTAAGAGCATGCGCTGATTGGACAATCAGGCGGCGACATTAATTGCTGACAGCGCGTCCGGCTACTTTTGAATCCGTCTCGATGATATTTCTATTGTTATTACGACATGGATAATATCTTGACGACAGGACTTTGTTGATGCCTTGAACTAGTCTCTTCTTCAATTCTTCATTAGATAGTGATATCTTCAATGATACAGAACATCTCTTCTGTACTCGAGCTTATGACGACACGAAGTCATCTAACTGATGTCGTCGCCATCTTCTTGTCTGCTTGATATCGCTGTAACAACTTTATCTTGTCGACGACATAAACGATATCATGTCTACAGACTATACTTTAGCAACTGCTTGTCTTCAACTGACCTCCTTCAGTCTTCTCAATGACACGCCTTCTTTACGACGATGTCCAACGCCATCAGTCACACTTATCCTTTCCAATGATAAGGCTTCTTCACGATGATACCTGTTCTTATTTGGCCTTATCGACAATACAGTTTCTTGTCAACGATATCTTCGACAATGATCTTCTCTTTGCCTTTTCAATGACATTCATTCTGACTTAGCCCTATCGACGTTAAGGCATCTTGTCGACCACATCTTTGAGTCTTCTTCTTCATCCTCAACTTCCTGATATCGTCATGTAGATGTCATAACGATATCTCCATTCTTCCTTGCTCTACATGTTGTTGACAATAGGCCTGCTGTTGTCGACAATACGCATGATCCTTTTCGACGACATAGACACAATCATTCTTCTTTACTTTGCCCATCATCTCAACGATGTGCCTGTACTTGTTGACGATGTGTCCAGCCTTTTTCGACGATATTATACTTAGGCAGGTTATTGAAGTACTAGACATATCTTCTTATCTCTTACTGAAATGATAAAGCTAAGGGGATAATCAAATACATAGTGAAGTTCTCTTGAATTGGTGACTTCTCCAAATCAGGAATCATGTGGGCAAGATTCCCAACAATCTCCTCCTATTTGAAGAAGTCAGAATCCCAATACAAGATTACTTGCACTGACCAATAAGATGTGAGTTTATGCATTGGATGTTAACATAGTTACCATATCCTTAGCTTTTGCATCTTCTTGAGCTGTTAGCTCCCCCTTGATGTGATGTGTACATCTTTACTTTATTCCTCCTTGATCTTTACTCCCCCTTGATCTTTACTCCTCCCCCTTGATCTTTACTCCCCCTTGATCTTTACTCCTCCCCCTTGATCTTTACTCCCCCTTGATGTGATACATCACATGATGTGTCTTCTCTACCCAAGTTATTCTTTTCTCCCCCTTTCTGACTTTTTCATTATATGCTTTTTATGACCAAATTGTCTCAGTCTTTGTCCTGCAAGTTCTTCTTACTATTATATGCAGGGGGATTAGTAAGCAGTAAGTTAAATTTTACTCCAAGTTTAACATTCCCAATTGGAATTTGAAGAAGTTAAACTTAACTTCATCTAGGGGCTTTATATCAGCCACTTGTTTGTCTGTGGGAACAAACTCAAGGGTGATATCTTCATTCTCCACATGCTCCCTGATGAAGTGATACCTGACCTCAAAGTGCTTAGTCCTGCTATGTGAGACAGGATTTTTAGCAATTGAGATTGCACTGGAGGAGTCACAAAATAGGGGTGTTTTGGTCATCTTTAAATTGTAGTTTTCAAGTTGATGATGGATCCATAGCAGTTGAGCACAACAGCTCCCAGCAAAGATGTATTCTGATTCTGCTGTGGAGATTGCTACACTTGTCTGCTTCTTGCTGCTCCAAGAGATCAATCTTCCTCCAAGGAATTGGCATGTTCCTGAGGTACTCTTCCTATCTTCTTTGCACCCTGCATAATTTGCATCTGAGTAGCCTATCAGTTCACACACATTGTTCCTAGGGTACCATAGGCCAAGATTTGATGTACCCTTTAGGTATCTTAGGATTCTCTTTACAGAGACATGATGAGATTCCTTAGGGTTCACCTGATATCTAGCACAGACACATGTGACAAACATTATGTCAGGCCTACTTGCAGTCAAGTGCAAGTATAGCAAGGATCCAATCATGCATCTGTACTTGGTTTCATCAAAGGGTATTCCCTTCTCATCCTTGTCTAGAGACACATTGGTTCCCATTGCAGTTTTCATAGAGGAAGCACTCTCCAATCCAAACTTCTTTATTAGCTCTCTAGTGAACTTGGTCTGAGAGATGAATATGCCATCTTCAGATTGTTTCACTTGGAGACCTAAGAAGTATTTGAGCTCACCCAAGCTGCTCATCTCAAGCTTTCCCTGCATCAAGCTAACAAACTTTTTGCAGAGATTGTTATCTGTAGAGCCAAAGATAATGTCATCTACATAATTCTGCACTAGCAAAATCTTTCCCTTAACTTCCCTTAGGAACAATGCCTTATCAATCTTTCCCCTAGAGAATTTATTCTCAATTAGAAAGCTTGACAGAGTCTTATACTAGGCTCTAGGTGCCTGTTTTAAGCCGTATAGAGCTTTCTTGAGAAAATATACATAATCAGGATGTGTTGAATCAACAAAACCTGAAGGCTGATCTACATAGACTTCTTCTTTGAGATTACCATTTAGAAAGGCTGACTTCACGTCCATCTGATAGACCTTGAATCCTTGATAGGCAACATAAGCTAAGAAGAGTCTGATGGCTTATAGTCTGGCCACAGGAGCAAAGGTCTGATCAAAATCAATCCCTTCCTCTTGTCTGTAGCCCTTTGCCACTAGCCTTGCTTTATTCTTAGTGATGATTCCATTTTCATCCAATTTGTTTCTGTAGACCCATTTAGTTCCTCTGATGTTCTGTCCTTGGGGTCTTGGAACTAGTTTCCAAACTTTGCATCTCATAAATTGGTTCAGTTCCTCCTGCATTACTGCAATCCAAAATGGATCCTAATTTGCTTCCTCAAATTTCTTGGGTTCAATTTGAGAGAGAAAACTCAGGTACAAAGCTTCATTTGCAGCTCTACTCCTTGTCAGCACACCTTGGTTGACATTTCCTATTATCTGCTCTTGGGGATGATCTCTCATTTCTCTCAAGGCAATTGGTAGTATTCTGGGCACTTCTGCATTAGCAACTTCTTCAGGTTGCATTTCTTCAGGTTGGATTTCTTCAGCTGTTTCTGAACTTTCTGCAGTTTCTTCCACGATTTCAACTATCGCTTACTGATTCTTATTTCTGAGTGAGGTACCAGCATTGTCTTCAATGGATAACTTCTCCATTCTCTCCACTGTACCTGCATTCACTAGATAACTAGACCGGCCCTTATGTATAAGGCTAGTCTCATCAAATACCACATGTATGGATTCTTCCACTGCTTGGGTATTGATGTTGTACACTCTATAGGCCTTGCTATGAGAGTTGTAGCCAACAAAAATACCCTCACTGCTTTTCTCAGCAAACTTAGTTAGCTTGACCTTTCCATTATTAAGTACATAGCATTTACTTCCATTGATCCTGAAGTAGGATAAGGCAGGTTTTTTGCCTTTCACTAGCTCATAGGGAGTCTTTTGGCGATCTTTGGTGATGGAGGCCCTGTTTATCACATGATAAGCAGTGTTCATAGACACTGCCCAGAAATATTCTGGAAGGGAGGAATCACTTAGCATTGTCCTACTTGCCTCTATCAAGGTTCTGTTTTTCCTTTCTGCAACCCCATTTTATTGAGGAGTTCTAGGAGAGGAAAATTCTTGGGAGATTCCCAGTTCTTGGCAGAATTCTGTCATAGCTCCTGACTGAAATTCTATACCATAGTCACTTATGAATCTGACCACAGTACAATCCATCTCATTCTGAATTTGCTTGACAAAGTTCTTCAAGATGTCTTAGGTATCTGACTTCCTTTTAAGGAAGAATACCCAAGTGAACCTTGAGTAGTCATCAACTATCACCAGGGTATAAGCCTTCCCTCCCAAGCTGAGAATTGACATTGGACCAAACAAATCCATGTGTAATAGAAATAAGCATCTGAAGGAGTCTTTGTCAGATATGCTTTCAAGGCTGGTCCTTGTCTGCTTCCCAAGTTGGCAGGCTTGGCAAGGACCTTCCTTGATGCATTTAATATTAGGTCCATTTCTAACCATGTTTTGTGAGAAAAGCTTTCTTATGGTCTTATAGTTAATGTGTGTGAGTCTCTGGTGCCATTGAACACATAGAGCTTCCTTTTCATCAGCTACAAGACATATAGACATGGATGAATTTACATTATGAAAATTTAGGCAATAAATGTTGCCACTCCTAGTGCCAGTCAAGACAGCCTCAGACTCTAAGGACTTCTTGATTAAGCACTTATCCTTGTGGAAGGTAATTATTAATCCTAGATCACAAAGTTGACTTATGTTTATGAGATTATGTTTCAATCCCTCAACATAAGCTACCCTTGTGATGGTAACTAGACCATTAGAGATATTACTATAACCTTTAGTCATCCCTTTTTCTGAACCTCCAAATATCACATTTGGTCCATTCTCCACAGGGATGAAGTTTCTTAGATACTTTCTGACTCCAGTCATGTGCCTGGAGTAGCCACTGTCCAAATACCAAATTGGATATTGGTTGGCATTTGGACATACCTGCACGAAAATTAATTTCCCTTAGGTACCCAATTCGGATTGGGTCCTTGGTTCCTATTAGATGGATAAAACGGATTCCTAGTCCATTGAGTATTCTGCATTTTCTTTGCATTGGATCCGGTTGGGTTGAACCAACAGTCCAGGGCAAAGTGTCATAGTTTCCCACAGCACCGACATTCATACCTGTTGTACCTTTTCTTCTGCTTCACCATTTGAGAAGAGTGGGAGTGTTGGTGAGTAGGAGGGAAGATAACTGACTCAACAGGTCTTGGGTGTACCTTGCAGGTGTGAGAGTGAGGTGGAGTAGGTCTCATCACCTGTTTTTTCACACTCCTAAGAACTGGCTCTATGGGGGCAGCCATTCCCTTTCTATTGAGGGCTGTTGCTATGGATCCAAGGACAGAGGAACCTGATGCTTGCTCCTTCTTTTCAAAAGTTTGAGCCTTATGATCTTTGCCCTTGACAGTCTCCTTATTGAGTCCTACACCAGCTTTGAATGATCTAGAGAAGGTATCAACAATGGGTCTGACTGTCTTGGGCATAGAAAGGCTAGCAGACAATTTCTTCTCTATCAGCAGCATTTCTTCAAGATTCTTATTGATCTTGTTCTTCTGACCTAATTCAGCATTTTTAAGCTTTATGGACTCCTTGAGTCTGTCCATTTCTTTGCTCATTTCATCCATCTTTTCAGCTGTCCCTTTGAGTTCAGATTGGACAGTCCTCAAGGAATCTGACTCCTTGGTCTGGACTTTGAGGAGTTTCTTGCAGTTCTTGAAGGCTTTCCATAAAGCCTTGTACTGCTTTATTAGGTCAGCCTCAATATCATATTGAGATCTTGAGTCAGTGTGGTTGACTGCAGACATACTCTCACTATCATGCAAATAGTTTGTCACTGATTCAGAATCATAGGCAGACAAATGGGCTCTGATGGGTACCTTCCCAGAAGAGGTATCCTCCCGGTTGTCTTCCTTTATGACCATTAGGCCAATCAGTGCTTCTTCCTCAGTATCTGAGGAGCTTGAGTCAGAATCACATACAGTTCTGACTTTCTTTGCTACAAACCCTCTTTCAGGTCTCTTCCTGTCCTTAGACCTTCTTCTATCTTCATTGTTCCTTGATTCCCTTCTCTTGGAAGAGCAGTCAGCAGCTATATGACATGTTTTATTGCAGGAGTAGCAGGTAGTGTTAGCCAAATCAAATTTACTAGGTTTTGACCTGTACCTATCCTCCCTTAAGGAGTTGGACCTGTCATGTTGATCAGATCTTCTTGAGCTTGAGGAGGTGGGTCTGTAGTTGTCTCTCCTTCTTTTGGTTATCAGCTTCTTGAACTGTATAGAGAGAAGGACCATCTCTTTGTCAGTGTCATTGGAGTCTGATGTGCTGGCATCAGATCCTTCACTGATTTCTTCCTTGTTTTGGTAAGCAGGAGTCTTGTTCTTGAACCTTCTTGTATTCTCAACTTTGAGAGCCATAGATCTCTCTCTAGAACTCCATTTCGATCTCTCCTCTTCAGCTTTCCTGGTATTGAGCTGAAGTTCATGGGATAACAGCTTCCCATATAGATTCTTGGGCTCCAAGATGCCCAGCTGACCCATCTCTCTGATGGCACAGATCTTTATATCCCATTCCTTAGAGAGAGATCTAAGGAATTTATCATTTAGGTCAGAGTTTGAGAAGTCTCTGCCATAATTTTTCAGTCCATTCACTATCTTGAAAAACCTCTCATAACAGCTTAAGATTGTTTCACTCTTGCCTTGCTTGAAGGCTTCATACTCCTGATTAAGGAGGGATTTTCTATCGTCCCTTACCTCTTCAGTACCCTCCATGTAGATGATCCGAGAATCCCACATCTCCTTGGCTTTCTTGCAGTGAATGAGATTCTGGAGGGTTGAATCATCAATGTCACTTACAATTACATTCTGTGTCCTTTTATCCAGACTTGCCAAGGTCAGCTCATCCTTGGTCATGTCTGTATACTTCTTTGCCACCATCCTCGTTGGATCAATAGTGGATGCTATCAAGGGAATAAAGGGGCCCTCTTGAACAGTTTTGTAGATTCTTGGATCAGCCGCCTCCATGAACAACCTTACTCTTTCCTTCCAGATAGGAAAGTTCTCCTTAGTGCAGATTGGGAGTTTCTGTTGGAACATGGTCTTCCGCATCTCCTAGGTTTGAGAATAACAAATCCTATGTGTATTTGATCTTGTGTGTTTAAGTGTGCAGGATAACAAAGTCCACATGACTCAAGAATTACATAAGAATGTTGCCCTCAAATTTGAGCCATAAAATCCAAAACTCATACTAGCGTCGGCGGTAGTACTAGCACAGGGGCTAGCTGTCGTTCGATGAATTGTAAGCGGCGCTCGACAAAATGCTTATAACTGCGTTCGACGAAAATTCGCTCGACGAACTCTTAGCTGCGTTCGACAAAATTTTGATCGACGAAATATTTGCTTAAGCGCAATTCCAGGAGTACTTATAGAAGGAGATAGCGCCTGGCGGTATCCGATAGCGCATGCGATTGCGCGGAGCACAGAAGACAAAGGAGAAATGTTTCCTCGGATTGAAGATTCTGCCGCGCAGAATATGTCCTAAAATGGGATAGCGCCAGCGGTAGCACTAGCGCAGGCGCTAGCGCTAAGTCTATAAAAAGGACCCCTTGTCTCCGTCCTCTTTATCCTCTTGAGAGCCAAACTTCTAGAGCTTCATGCCACAGCATAGAGAGGAAGGTTCAGAAAGATACTCCCACAAATCCATGAAGGCTTAAGGAGATCCGTGGGGAAGATTTCAACACGCATCATCATCATGACGAAAGACCGCATCGACTACGATCATACTCTGCGAGTCTTCGTCGACTTCTCCAATAGATCCACATGGAGGGAGTTTTTATATTATTGTCTTTTTATTTCACAACTCTTCTTGTAATCGTTTAGTAAACTCGCCTCGTGTTGGCGACTAGGTCTGGGTAGGACTTAGGGCAGAAATTCGCCTCGTGTTGGCGACTAGGTCTCGGTTGTAGGTCTAGGGGGTGCTCGAGGCCATATCCGGGTAAGGGTTGGCTAGAGCGGCTTGAGGCCATATCCGGGGAAGGATCGACTAAAGCCAACCCGTTCGTGGTGATACGAGTCGGTATAGAAAACAAAAAGAGTTTTTCATATTTCGCTTTGATTTCTAGCGTCATTGAAATCAAAATTTTGTAATCAATTTTATTAATAATAATCTTTTCTCTCTTTGTGTAATAAAATTAATTTGTTCTTCATTTCTCTAAATTGTTTATTATCCTCTCCTTTATTACATAACAATTTAGATCTTTATTCAAAATCACTATTTTGATCTCTTATCATAAGCAAGTATTTCAAAATATAATATAAGTTTTTAAAACCCTTATTCCCCCCCCCCCCCCTCTAAGGGCGCCTACCGATCCAACAAGTGGTATCAGAGCAGTTTTATTCCAATCGGCTTAACAACTGGGAATAATGGCGTCTTATGATCTCGCTTTTATTAGTGGGGTAAATTTTTATGAAGAAGAAAAATCTCTTAAACCACCTTTATTCGAAGGGAGAAATTATAAAGGGTGGCAATTTTTAATGGAAAAGTTTATTAAAAATTTAGATATCAATGCATGGGATATAGCAATAGTTAGACCAGCGGATGAATCAAATAAACAGAAACGTCATCTAAATGCAAAAGCTTTAAATAGTATTTTATGTGCTTTATCTCACAAAATTTCAAAATTAATATATTGTTTTTCTAGTGCATACAAAGTATGGAAATTTCTTGAAGAAATGTATGATTCTCCATCTACAGGTATGGAACAAATGCAAGAAGTGGAGAACATACAAGATTGCACATCAAATGGAAAAGAAGAAATCCCATCTTTGGAAGAGGAATGCCAAATAGATGAAGACAACAAAGAAAATTCGTGCTCAAATCTCACTGCATCCAAAAGCACTGTAAGGAAATCAAATCATCTTATTGTTTGCAATTCTATTTCTACTTTACAATTGCTACAAATTACAAAGCGCATAATTAAGAAATTAAAAAATGCGAATTGCAAATTGCGCTTAAAAAATAAAATTTTAAAAGCAAGAGTTAAAGTAGAATCAAAATCTAATTTATCTAGCTTTACTCATGTCACTTCAATTGAAAATAAAAAACCTTGTTTTGATTGAAATAATATTAAAGAAAAAATCAAGGATTTTGAAAAAGAACTATTAATTATAAAAGAACAAAATAAAAAATTATCTTTGGAAAATTCATCTTTAAAAAATGATTGTGCTACATGCAAAAGTTATAAAATTGAAATCAAAGAAATGAACGAAACATTTGAGGAATTTAGAAATAACTATCAAAATCATATTGACTCTATTGTTTCTACTCATAAAAATAGCACAATAGCTTATAATAAAGTTAGACATAATTTGAAACTTAAGAACAATGAATTAGAAACTAAAATTAACTTGCTTAAGGAAATCATAAAGAAAAATTCTCAATATCAAGCAAATTCCAAAAGCAAGTTGAATAAGAATATGAATATCGTAACTAAGTCTAATAATGGGAGTAAGAAACAAAAAGGATTTGTAAATCAAAATCACCATTATTTACAAAATTATGTATCTCCTAAAGTAAATTCAAATATGCAAACATTTCCTATGAAAAATGATTTCAAATGTCATCATTATTTTAAGCCTAAATTTAATGAATATGGAAATTTAATGCAAAATTATAATATTAAACCTAAGTGTGAGTAGAGACCCAAAATTAAAGATGAAACATTAACTCCACTTGAAAGGGTCTGTTCGTACTTGTCTCCCCAAAAGCCATCTCGCTATATTTGGGTACCCAAAGGAACCATCCCACATGGTCCCCTTTGGATACCTAAAACGTTTATTCATTAGGTATCATCAAATGCATGAAGTAGAAACTTTTCAAAATAAGATATACAAATTTTTACTTCATGATGTGCTTTAATGTCCTTTTTTTTTATTTTTCTTGTTGTTTTCCTTTTGAACTATCATGTCATGGTCATCCTATATATTATTGAAAATATGATCCTATCTCTTAAAAGCTTAATATGTTTATAAAATCAAATTGATCAAAATTCAAAAGTCATATCTAATTTTGATGACCTATCTCTCTCTCTCATATTCATTATCTATAAATATCTTTTATTATTCATATAAATCAAATTCTAAATTTGCTATAAGATATTTTAAAATTAAATGAAGTCATTAGGCCATTAAGCTTTTTAGCCTTCACCAACAAGTGGCTTAGAGAAATAACATAATCTACAAGAAAGTTCAAGATCTAAATGAAAGCTCAACTTTCAATATGGTTATCTTTGTTCGCAACAAAAAATTATATTGTGTTCACTCCTTAATGTCAAACATGATCTAAGCCATCACTATTGTTCACCTATCAAAAATCACATATATATATATATTCAAAATTCTTTATTAATTAAAATAAAATCGCTAAAATGTATTGAAAGAATTTACCGTCATAATGAATATTGAATTCACAAGCACCACCATGATCTATTGATGTCCTTTGCTAAAATTCTCTAACATCATATATCATAAGTCATATCAAAAGTCTTCTAAAAACAATTATTTCTATCACAATTATGTGAATTATAATTGATATATTAATTGATGACAATTGATATTATTATTACATACCATGGTTGGTGTATTATGTGTGTATTGTGATTTATTTCTAGTTTAAACCTTTGAATCATCTTGATATCAAATCAAATAGAATCTTCACTCCATTCTAGGTCTATAAGTTGAAACACAATCAAACCTTGGTATAACATTAATCTCAAACTTATCATACTAACAATGTCGCCTAAAGAATATTTGTGTCTATGTTAGGCTTTATATGTTTACCAAGACATACAGACTGAGTATTCTCATCTAGGGCTTATCCATGGTATTCGTGTGCATGAACATTATGGTTAATCACTAAAATCATGCATATTTGATTTGTTTGTTCATGTCATCTCATGCAAAGTTTATTTTGTAAAGTCATATACAAAATCGCTAATGTTTCATGAAATTTGCACTATCTAGACATCTCCTAAAAATATGAAATTTCAGCATGAAACTACTATTAGGACACTTAATCAAGATCAACAATTAAAAATTTCAAAATCATCAAAAATTGTATATTGTTTCCCGCGCTAGCGCTAACGCCGGCGCTAGTGCACTTATTCGTTTTTCTGTTTTTTTAAAATTTTGAAAAATTCTTAAAAATATATCAATCTATGTGTACTATTTATTTTTGCACTTCTGCTTTTATTTCATTTTTTGAAAAATGAAATACAAAAATACAAAAGCCAAATTACAAAAAATATGTTTTACCTTTTTTTGGTCTTTTTGTCATTTTTTTAAATTCTATTTCTAAAAGTAAAAATCAATTACAAAAATATAAAACAAAAAATATATATAAAAAATTATTATTTTGAACTTAACTTTTCTATTTACATATATCTTGCGAAAGGGTGATTTGGGTTATCATCTCATCACATCACCTAGTACCGGGCGAACCTCTCACAGGGTAGACCTCGGGAAGTCCAAGATCAATCTTATGAGTTCAAACTTTAAATCAAAATTATTCTTCAAATAACAAAAATACTGTATGGACTTAATTGAAAATCAAGCATGATTTAATCTATTATTTAGAACTTCTATAATGTTGCACTTTATCTTTTCAAACTACTTTGAACATTATTTTCATCATGCTTTGATATATCTATTAATATGTGCATCAATTATATTGTAAAAGTTGTGTAGAACTATGCTTAGCATGCCTCTAAGTATGAGTAAATGTTTTATGTTTGATAATGATCTTTATTCACTCACTTATTTTGGCATTGTCTACATATGTGTTTAATCTAAGAATGCTTGTGTATGTTATGTATTAGTACAATGAATTAAAATTGCACAAGTATCTTACCTACACTCCTTTATTTGCACTTGTAAGAGTTAAGAAAAGTGGTTATGTTTTCATAAATTATATTGGTTTGCAAAACAAGTGTATTCGGAGAACTTTGTACAAAATAAAGATCATAAAATAAAGTGACAATGATAACTCCACCAAGCACTACTTGAACCTCCTGATAAGTCTTAATAAGCATTGTGAGGTTGAGCACCTTGGAAAGAATAGTAAAGTATCTTGTGCAAACCATATCTTTCTTTCAAAATAAAAACCACTTACTCTTAAGTACACCGGATCACTAGTTTCAATATTAAAATAAAATAAAATATGTGATCCCCCAAGCACTACTTTGCACCCTGATAAGTCTTAATGAGCATTGTGTGTGCAAAGCACCTTGGTAGTTGTACATTTTTTTGTGCATTGAAGTTTGTGGAAGTAAAATTATTTGTGTTTTTATTGTGCTCTTTACTATACATATCTCTTATATTTTTTATTAAAACATTTGTTTACTCTATTCAAAATACACTTATGTTCATATCATTATCTTCCATAATACTTCTTCTCATGAGTATTGGATCCTAATGCTAATTTTATACTACTCTTTATTTATGAAATGCACTAGATAACCTAGCATGCTTTCTACAATGTTTGGTATGTTTTGAATTTGTGAATTAAAATAACATTGTAGTAATCTCTTCTTGATAACATTATTTCAAGCTTGGTTACTTTATTGTTAGACTTACAGATTTTAATTGAACGATGATTTACAAAAACATCTTCTTTATGAAATTTAACTCATATATCTTTTTATGGATCATCATTGATTAAGATAAGATGTTTCTTGTATTTCGATAAGTCTTCCGCATCATAACCATATAATTGTTTTACCTTGCACTTTCATGCTTATTTAAAGTCTATTATTTTGTGTGCATCCTCACTTGAATCTTAACATTCCTTTCTTTCAACAAGTGGTAGACTTGCTTGGTAAACTTTATATTGGTTGCTTTAAACAAGAATATTTTTTTATGCTAAAAACTCTGATTTATTTCTATAAAAATATTGTAATACTAAAACTCAAATTTATTAATGGATTAGCTATGTGAACTTTTCTTTAAAAATTCAAATATTAAAACCCATTGGCTATGAAATTATAATTTGATTTAAAACGCTTAAATGTTTCCAATAATTATTATCCATGATTACATATCTCACCATAGCGGGGGCGTAGGGTTGTAGACATTAGATAGTCTTATCTCTAGTCATGTCTTGTCCTTAACCGGGGAGGGTTATAGTGGGGCCTTGCGAGGCACTGGTGGGGAAAGAGTGCTAGGTTAAGTTTTTGTCTAGTGTTTGCATATGGGACTAACACCCCAACCTACGGCATGTTTGCAGCTCCTCATGCCCATCCGTCCCTTAGTACGGGGCTAGGATGTAGACATATTGTCTGGGTAGTTTAGTTACTTGGAAATCATTATTTTTTTATGCTTAAAACTCTTATTTAAAAAGGGGATAAACCAACATAATAATACTTGAAAATGTTATATTGCTAAAAACTCTGATCTATCTCTATAAAAAAACTTATTCTAAAAACTCCTTAGCATTTCCTTCTCTAACAAGCTCGATCATGCCCTTTATCTTATTATTAACTTTTAAGTGGTGTCTCCTTACCCGCTTTTGCTAATAATAAAAGGGGGAGAACTAACATGATAAATTAATCTGCTATCAAAAGATAAAACTAACATGCTTAATTAAGATGATAATTTACATATTAGGGGAGCATTCACTTAGGGGGAGCATGTAATTAGGGGGAGAAATTCTAAATGCTAAAATCGATAATCATCCTAAGTCATCACTCTCACACACACACAAGTAAGTTTCATCATGCTTATATATTAATGCTCTGATTTATCATTAATGGATTTGTTATTATCTAAAGGGGGAGTTTGTTGGAACATGGTCTTCCGCATCTCCTAGGTTTGAGAATAACAAATCATATGTGTATTTGATCTTGTGTGTTTAAGTGTGCAGGATAACAAAGTCCACATGACTCAAGGATTACATAAGAAGGTTGCCCTCAAAGTTGAGCCATAAAATCCAAAACTCCTACTAGCACCGGCGGTAGTCCTAGCTCAGGTGCTAGCTTTCATTCGACGAACTGTAAGCGGCGCTCGACGAAATGCTCATAACTGCGTTCGACGAAAATTCGCTCGACGAACACTTAGCTGCGTTCAACGAAATTTTGATCGATGAAATATTTGCTTATGCGCAATTCCGTGAGTACTTATAGAAGGAGATAACGCCTGGCGGTATCCTATAGCACAGCCGATAGCGCAGAGCACAGAAGGCAAGGGAGAAATATTTCCTCGGAATGAAGATTCTGCCGCGCAGAATATGTCCTAAAATGGGATAGCGTCGGCGGTAGCACTGGCGCAGGTGCTAGCGCTAAGTCTATAAAAGGGACCCCTTATCTCCGTACTCTTTATCCTCTTGACATCCAAAATTCCAGAGCTTCGTGCCACATCATAGAGAGGAAGGTTCAGAAAGATACTCCCACAAATCCATGAAGGCTTAAGGAGATCCGTGGAGAAGATTTCAACATGCGTCATCATCATGACGAAAGACCGCTTCGACTACGATCATACTCTGCGAGTCTTTGTCTACTTCTCCAAAAGATCCACATAGAGGGAGTTTTGATATTATTGTCTTTTTATTCACAACTCTTCTTGTAATCATTTAGTAAACTCGCCTCGTGATGGCGACTAGGTCTGGGTAGGACTTAGGGCAGAAATTCGCCTCGTGTAGGCAACTAGGTCTCGGGTGTAGGTCTAGGGGGTGCTCGAGGCCATATCCGGGGAAGGATTGGCTAGAGCGGCTTGAGGCCGTATCCGGGGAAGGATCGGCTAAAGCCAACAGGTTCGTGGGGATACGAGTCGGTATAGAAAACAAAAAGAGTTTTTCGTATTTCGCTTTGATTTCTAGCGTCATTGAAATCAAAATTTTGTAATCAATTTTATTATTAATAATCTTGTCTCTCTTTGTGTAATAAATTTGATTTGTTCTTCATTTCTCTAAATTGTTTATTATCCTCTCCTTTGTTACATAACAATTTAGATCTTTATTCAAAATCACTATTTTGATCTCTTATCATAAGCAAGTATTTCAAAATATAATATATGTTTTTAAAACCCTTATTCACCCCCCCCCCCTCTAAGGGCGCCTACCGATCCAAAAGTTTCATGGCTCTCATCTCTCGATGCTGATCACCTCCAGCCATATTGGATTGTTCTACGATCTAGATCTGACAGTTAAGTCGCTTTCTTGATCAACTTCGCTTTGACACCACTTGTTGGTTATAGAACAATCACAAAGGGGGGGGGGGGGGGGTTAGGTGATTGTTGTTCTTTTTCTACTCTCTTAAAATCATTTATGAAAGTTTACTATAGTGCAATCGCAATGCAAAGAGAACGAAGGAAAACACAGCACACAACAACAAATGTATAGATGTTCCTCAAGACCGAGTGTCTTGAGTAGTCCTCTGTCCCCCTGTGCCTACCTAGCAGTGTGCTAGGCTCGGCAAACTCCGCCAAAGTCTCCAGCCCGCAAGCCTTACACCTCAGACACGCAAGTCCCTGCAGCCTAGGCCTGTAAGCCCCTTCACTACACCCGAGCCCGCAAGCTCGACACTCAGGCCCTCAAGCCCTACAACACGGACCCGTAAGTCCTTGCAGCCTAGGCCCTCAAGCCCCTTCACTACACCCGAGGCCGCAAGCTCGACACGCATGCCCTCAATCCCTACACAACATAGACCCGCAAGTCATGTGCCTTGAACCCTCAAGTTCTAGCAGCCTAGGATCGCAAGCCCCTTCACTTCCCCGGAGCCTGCAAGCTCGACAAGTATGGACCCGCAGTCCCTCTGCCCTAGCTCTCAAGCCTCGCAGATCTCAAGACCTCAAGCTCGACACACTGATCTAAGAATAGATCTACCATTTTTGGCCCGCAAGCCTTTACAATAAAAGTATTACAATTAGTTCTTCTGCATGGTGAGGATTGGCTTCTTTTCTTGAAGAAGATGCCTCTGATTCTGACTCTTGAAAGCACAAATCTTCTTCAAGTTTTCTTTTCTCTGGAACGGTCTTCTCAGTCAATGAAGCTTGACTGAAAACTCTGATGGCGAATAAATTGTTCTCAGTTCTTGGTATTGCTTATCGCCGCCGGTACTGTTCTGTAATAATACTTGGCGGGATTTTCTTAAGTTCCAGGATTCAAAAATTTTGTTCTTAGGGCATACATTGTTCCCTTTTATATGAGAGAGTAGCCGCTTAACGGTCTCCTATAATGTCCTTCTCTGACAGGCGCCCATCCCTCAAGAGCATGCACTAATTGGACAATCAGGCGGCGACATTAAATGCTGACAGCATGTCCGGCTACTTTTGAATCTGTCTCGACGATATTTCCATTGTTATGACGACATGGATAATATCTCGACGACATGACTTTGTCGATGCCTTGAACTAGTCTCTTCTTCAATTCTTCATTAGATAGTGATATCTTCAACGATACTGTACATCTCTTCTATACTCGAGCTTATGATGACACGAAGTCATCTAACTAATGTCGTCGTGATCTTCTTGTCTCCTTGATATCTCTATAACAACTTTATCTTGTCGA
Source organism: Dactylorhiza incarnata (assembly GCA_033032865.1). Lineage (NCBI taxonomy): Eukaryota > Viridiplantae > Streptophyta > Magnoliopsida > Asparagales > Orchidaceae > Dactylorhiza > Dactylorhiza incarnata. The sequence goes on along the minus strand of JAWHQI010000022.1, from coordinate 17,533,869 downwards.
CGACATAAACGATATCATGTCGATAGACTATACTTTAGCAACTGCTTCTCTTCAACTGACCTCCTTCAGTCTTCTCGACAACACGCCTTCTTTACGACGATGTGCAACGCCATCAGTCACACTTACCCTTTCCGACGACAAGGCTTCTTCACGACGATACCTGTTCTTCTTTGGCCTTATCTACGATATAGTTTCTTGTCAATGATATCTTCGACACTGATCTTCTCTTTTCCTTTTCAACGACATTCATTCTGACTTAGCCCTATCGACATCAAGGCTTCTTGTCGACCACATCTTTGAGTATTCTTCGTCATCTTCGATTTTCTGATATCGTCGTGTAGATGTCACAACGATATCTCCATTCTGCATTGCTCTGCATGTTGTTGATAATAGGCCTACTGTTGTCGACGATACGCATGATCCTTTTCGATGACACAGACACAATCATTCTTCTTTTCTTTGCCCATCATCTCAATGATGTGCCTGAACTTGTCGATGATGTGTCCAGCCTTTTTCAACGATATTATACTTTGGCAGGTTATTGAAGTACTGGACATCTCTTCTTATCTTTTACTGAAATGATAAAGCTAAGGGGATAATCAAATACATAGTGAAGTTCTCTTGAATTGGTGACTTCTTCAAATCAGGAATCATGAGGGCAAGATTCCCAACATGTTCATCAAGACCCGAGCACCGGCTGCTGCAGCGAATCTGGCGCCGAATTGCGGCCACCGTACATTACATGCCCTCGGTTACGGGCATGACCGATGGCATGTTCAACAATTTCCGAGCCAGTCTCCATACCGTCAGCTTATGTCCAGCCAGAAGTCAACTTAGTATTACACGCCCTAGGTCATGGGCATGACCGAGGGCGTGTACTTTGCAAAATATTTCTATAAATTTCAGTAGTTCCCATGAGTTCAGAGTTCAAAATTTTGGAGTGAGGAGGTGTTGCTAGTTGTTGTTCTTGTGGTTTTTAAGTGTTTTTCCCTTATGTTCTCATTTTCACTCACTTCTTTTCATGTAATTTTCTCTTAGTATCTTTTTATGCATCTTTTTTAGTGAACTTGTAATCCCTTTTCATTATTGTTGTAGTCTCCTTTTGCACTTGTAATTAACTTTTATTATTAATAGAATTTTATTTGTCTTTCCTTAATCTCTCTCCTTTAGTAATTTTTATGCAAATTTATTTCATGTCTTCCTCTTACTCCTCCACCATGTTTAACTAAACTCTCATTAGTACTCGATCGAGATGATCCGAGGATGAGATAATCAAGTTAAGATCTTCAGGCCCTCTTTTTCTCTATATAATAAACACTTTTGATTTACCCTTGATTTTTGAATTACTGAGGCCATATTTTCGATATATGGTTTTCACTAAGATTTTCATACTTAGTTAGTCGAGAGGCTCAATGTATGAATCGATCACTCAAGGGTAAAGAGGGTTGCACGCACCCCTCGAGAGAGGATGACATAAATATCCCGGATTGGAGTCAAATCCAATAGTGAGGTTCATTGCGTAAAGCGAGCCTTATGTATTCGATTATAGAAAGAGAGTTCAGTCATTTCTTCCTAAGCTTAGTTAGGCACTTCCTCGAGAGAGGCGTGTTCATGCTTCCGGAACCTCCACTGTCAATGTTGTTTATTTAAAGAGAATTTGAGTTTTGTTATTTACTTTTGAATTATTCTCAAGCCGAGGTTATTCAAGATTGGTTACTAATCTTTTAAATCATTGCCTAAACCCTTTTCTTAATCTTGCAATTTATTTCTCTTTTTAGTAAAGTAAAATAAACCACAAAAATTGATTGATAAGATAATAGTTTCCTCCTCAAAGTAGAAGAAATTGACGGTCCCCGGGAAATAGGACCTTGATATTTCTTTTAAATATCCTATACCATAGATGATAAGGTACACTTGTCTTCATCAGATATAGAATTGGAAAACATCATCACCAATCATTTCACATATCATCCATAAGTACTAAAACTTATTTTCATTCTTTTGGCGCTGTTGTCGGGGACTTGGGTTGATATTTTGAAAAGAGGATATCTATTAATTTTATCATTTTCTTTTCTTCGTTTTATTGTCAAAAATCATAAGGCTGTAACTTAAAATCTTGGAAGGGAATGTTTGGTCTATCAACTCAGCACACCTCATATTAACAGTGTGAACCCTTCACAGGGTAGACCTTGTAAAGTCCAAGACTAATTTAGTCCACCTTAAAGAAGAAAAAAAAGAGTTTTTCTTTTCTTATAATTCTCTCACCTTTCCATTTCTCTTTCTTTTCCATTTCTCTTTCTTTTCCTTCTCCCCCTCTCTTTTTAGTGTATGACCTAAGGTAGCTCTTCAAATATTCCTTTTGATCTAGAGATCGAGCACACCATTTTGCGGCGCCTTCGTTCTCGTGATTAGGATTTGCATTTAGCTTTCGAAGAGTCGATCGGGGACATTGCCACAGAAAACATAGAACCTAATCTGGAACCTAATCTGACAAATCCTAATGATGCCACCAAATAACCATGTCCTACTATGCGCACCAGAATATAGAAGGTACATAGTCAAGTATTGTCTGCCCTGCGGTGGCGAACAATAACTTTGAGATCAAGTTTAGCATCATACAAATGTTGCATCAATCGGGGACCTTCGATGGTCTGCCGGACGAAGATCCAAACTCTCACATGTCTAATTTCCTCAAAATTTGAGACACTTTCAAAATCAATGGTGTTACTGATGATGCCATTCGATTATGTCTTTTTTCCTTTTTCTTTGCGGTCAAGGCCAAGACGTGGTTGGGCTTTCTTCCTAAAGTGTCCATCACTACATGGGTTGAGATTGCAGAAAAATTTCTTGCTAAGTTTTTCCCGCCTGCTATGTAACATCCCTATACTTCTAGACCCCCTTGGGTTAGGGCTAGGACTTGAGTGATGACTTGAGATCATGCTATGACCCTATATTAACTTGAACTTAAGAAAATTGCTATAATTACCCCAAAAGTGCACAAGTCAACCTTGGCCAATTTACTTCAAATTGGACTCACCAAATCAAATTGAGATTACCAATAGGTCCCTAACCCTATGAGAGACCCAAGTGACCCAAAAGACTGATCATGAGGTCAACAATTGGTCATTATTGACATAGGTCAACTTTAGGTCAACATAGGTCAATCCTTCACCAATGTCCAATTGACCTCACCACTAGTCTTATAACATCCTAGGGGACCCAATGGACCCAAAAGCCTCATCAAGTGGTCATCAATTGTGCCAATTTGACCAAAGTCAACTTTCCCCAATTTTGGTCAAAATTAAACATATTGCCTAAATTGGCCCAATTAGGGCATCACCATGACCCAAACAACATTGGGTGGTGTCAAGGGACTCAAGACCAACACTTTGGAGTAGTCAACCCATCACTTTGACCAAGTCAACCCCAAAGTCAATAATGGTCAAACCTAAGCCCAAATAGGGGAAATGAAAGCCCAAGCCTATTTCAATGGGCTAAAGCCTTCAAGATCAGCCCATCCTACATTCCACTAGCCTAAAGACATTCCATTCCCTCTGATTTCAGAAAATGAGGGGCATGTAAGGGCAAAAATGCGCTTTTACCTTATTTTTAATAAGGCCAAAAGAGGGATTCATGGATTGAGTGCCAATTGACACTCAATTCATCTCCCAAGGGATGCACCTCAACTCCCCATGGAGTTTCTTGTAGAATTCCAGCCACTCCCATGACATGTGGCAAGGAATTTTAGGGGTTTTGCCTTGGCCAAAATCCCCATTCATGTCACTCCTTTAAAACCTCCACCATCCTCCAAATTGAACCCTCCATTAGCTTCAGAAGGTGGAGGGCAGTCAGGATAGAACGTTGAAGTGGAGGTTTTAGTGGAGAAATGGGAGGTCGGGCAAGCTCAACGGAGAGGAGAAAATCCATGGCCAACAACCAACATAGTCGCCGCCAAGCACCATCAAGGTCTGGTTTCTCCTCTTCTCCCTTTGTGTTAGTATCCTAGATCTTTAGGTGATGAGAATAGAGCCTTAATTGACGTTTTGATTTCAAAAAAATCCATGGTAGAAATGGAGAATGAGCCAAGTTAAAAAAAACTTTGATTTCAGTCACCATTCATTTTAATAACGACCCCCACCTCTTCCTCTATTTAAGAACAAGCTAATGCCCTTAATTTCATGTAAAATGATTTTCCCAAGAGGGAGAAATCAAAGCTTGAAGTACTGGACATCTTAACCATCGGCTAGAAGAAGAAGACAACCAGTTTCCGTCAGATCTGCTTCAGATTCGTGCAGAATTAGCTACAGGAATGCCAAATGATAATATATCATATCATACAATCTATCACACTTTATACAGACATTTAAACTCATTTTGAAGGTCGTTAGATGCTGTTTTAGGAAAAAGTGCCCGCGACAAACATTGTAGACCTTGAGGTCTACTTTTCATTGGACTTTGAATCACTTTATTTTGTGCCCTACAGCTCCCTGTAGGACCGTGTTACTTGGATTGGCCCCTAAGAGAGGACAAAACATATTATTTAAATAACTTTTAAGTGGTTGAAGGTATGAGGATGAAATTTGGGGCATGCATGCATGTACCTTAGATCCATCTCCTGTCAAAAAATGACAATTTTTGGACAAGATTTTTCTATAGTTTTAGGAAATATTTAATAATCCATGCATGTGTTGATATTTGAGTTTTATGAACTCAAAATCCATCAAATCTTCTCTGGAAGATCAATTAGGACAATAGAAGTCCATGCATAAAATTTTGGACCATTTGGAGCTATGCAAGTTGATATTTTCAAAATGCAAGTTTTTTCTAATATTTGAAATGGTGTGCTTATAGAACGGAGAGTATTTTGAGTATATCTCTCCAATTAATTGGTGAATAGGGCTGAGTTTTAACCATAGATATATATTACCTATTTTTTCCCTCTGTCCATAAATCATAACTTTTGGAAAACATCTTCTTATAGTTTTTGCAATAATTTAATAAATCATGTATTTGTAGTATACATGGGTAGATACCACCAAGTGACCCCAAATTTTGATAGATAGTAGTCTAGGTAACTATAATATTCTGGTAAAATTTTGGGACCAATTGGATTTGTGCATGTGAAGGAATTCCACATGCATGCAATGGCCAAATTTTTGGTGTGCATATAGCACAAAAATATTGGTCTAAATCTACATGGTTAAATCAACTCAACTTGACCCAAACCATTTGGTGCATGTTAATTAGTTCATAAATAGTCACTAGTAAAAGTTTGAGGCCATTTGGACTCGTGCATGTGAGGGAAATTCAAAAGCAAGGCCTAGGTACCATGGAAAGATCAAAATGGTGCATACACCATAACGAATTGAGAATTGATGGGTATTCTCTTGGTAAATTCTTATGAAATTCAAAACATAAACCTTTTATTATGAGATATTACATCTCAAGAGAAATCATGAACTTTGGGGTGATTTCCCTAGGAAATTAGGGTTTATGTGATTTTGTCACATTGACCTTAAATACGTATTTTAGGGTCAAAACCTTTTGAAATGTTATAAAACTCTAGGATTACTTTGAAAGAGTGATATTACACTCTGAATATTTTTGGTGGAATTTTTAGAAATAATCTTAACCATTATTTATTAATTATTCAAATTACTCCAATATACTTTATCCTATCATTATGTAGGTTAATTTATTTAGAGTTGCATGAAATTTTGTAATTCGACTTATGAGGCCATTTCTATCGTCAGGAAATTTTAACCAAATCTATTGTTGAATATTTATGATACTTCCTTCGCAAGATGGAATTTTAATATTTTCATTGATCAATTCATAATGTTGATTTAATGAAATTGACAAATTATGGAATTTAGTAGTTGGACATGTGGGATCATTTGTAACCTCTGAAAATTTTATTAGGATTAATTTCTGAGTAATTATTATACTTCCTTCACAAAGTGAAAATTTAGTGTTGGCATTGATTAATTGATAATGTTAAACTATGGAACTAGAAAATTACAGAACTTGGTGAGTGAGCTTATTAGACCATGATAATGCTCTGAGAATTTTGTTATATTTATTTTCTGAATATTTACAGTAGTTCCTTCATATTGTGGATTTACGTGGCCAGTATGGTTTATTCATTATTGATGAATTACTGTTACTAGAAAAATGCCAAATTTTGCTGGAATCCATCCTTAGTTGATTTGAACACAAGGAAATTTATTTACAGCATTATGATGAATAATTTTAGTAGATCATTCACAAATTGAATTTAGTACCCTTGGATAATTAATTGATTTTATGGAATTATATTACGGAGAAAAATTATGAAATTCTGCTAAACTTCATTTTGGACCTTAACTAACTTGTGGAATTTTTATTAGAGTTATTGGCCTTTGAAAACTGGTACATCATGTTCAAATCTAGTCATTCCCAGAATTATAAGAAATTATTTAAATCGTACCATATATGATTTTATTATATGAAAATTTGGAAATCTAAATTTTGACATCATTACAACTTCTGGAACTAGATTGAGCACATATTAGTTAGAGGATCATGTAGTCTCCTTTTTAAGTTATGTTATCACACTTGAAGACAATTGGGTCTGCGAATAGTAAAATTGAATATTTGACTTAGACCCCATCTGATCATCACACATAGAATTGTTAATCCCCCCTTCATTGAATCCATCCTTACTATAAGAAAGGGGTTGGGGTGCTTTTAGTAAAACTATCAATTCAGAATTTGACAACGATATGATAGGAGATGTGAGGAATGAACCAACAACAAGTATAAGTGGTGATTGATGCATGAATTTGGAACCATTATGTAGGGATTGAGTGATTACATGCAAGAATAGTCGGTCACTAGGAAAGGTAGGGTTTGATGTTCAATTGAACATCGACACTCATCTGGCCGGTCTATTTGTAATCCACTTTAGGATTTTAGAGTAACTAGAGAGGAAATGGGTATACAGGAATGGGTAGCCACTAATAATTGTAAATATCCTGGAAAGGGAATTTGGGTTTCAGCCTATTGTATTCCCTAGTACCGCTGTAAGATCTTCACCGGGTAGCCCTCGGGAAGTCCGGAATTCACCCTAAACTTTTAAGTACAACTAAGCGTTAGACAAGAGTAGTTTAAGTAGGAAAACTTGATAAGGTAGACCTCATCCCAAATTTGGGATGGAATGGTACAAGGATTCATAGTCATGCGAGCTGGAGGCTCGGGAATTTTTGATATCCAGATGGGTTGTCCTGCAAGTAGTAGGCTCGGTGTTATATAAGGAGGACTGGATTGTCTGGCGAGTTGGAGGCTCGAGGGAAATATAACTAAGAGGCGTTACTTACTAGATAGTACAGGGATACACTGTGTGTTCTTAGGGCCGTACGTAAGGTCTAGGATGGGAGGGTCAAACTAGCCTTGGAGTGGAGGACCCAATCCACTGTCCCTGCTTGCCTCGACAAGGTTTACCTGAGTGGAGACTCAAAAAGCGGGATAGAGGTGGTGTTTGCTGGATTGTATGCAGACACTTTGTGTGTTCTTAGGGGCGTACGTAAGGTATAGGCCGAGAGATAGTGGAAGGTGCCTAGAAGTGGACAAGCCTGATCCACTGCCCTATCTGCCTCAACAGGGTACCTGAGTTGACACACTCGAACAGAGGGAACTAACAAAAGGTCTATACGTACAGAGTCGAGTGTGTAAATTGCATCACTGCATTGCAAATCATAACATAACATCAAATCATAAACAAGACCTCATTGTATAAATTAGTATAAGCTCTTTTATACGATGAGTTTAGAGTAGTGCCAGATCCCCTAACTTATAAGTTTGTATAGACATTCATATATGTTAGGGTTACTTTTGTATCTACTCTTAGATCTAATTACTCAACTGCCCTTACTTTTACTCAGCTACTTTTACTGCTTACTGCTCATTATTGCTATTTCGGTGTTTCTTCAAACTGCTATATAGTAGAACTGCTAGTGTACACTGTTAGTATTTGATCATATACCACTATTTGTATATCCACTGCCACCTGCTTTGCATTTACACCTTGATGTCCCCCTCTTCGTCCTCCTACTCGGTTCCTAGGATTCATGGGGGGAGGCGAGGACAAAACTAGCTTAGTATTTTTGACTAACGATCGGATGTGGCTGTAACACCAGGGGTCTGAGGAGCTGGAGCAGCAATATGACCAACATGACGTGATGGCAAGACCTGTGGAGCAGGTGCCGCGTAACGCCACTACCCGATGACAGATTGACGAGAGTTTGATAGCTTCCGCATAGATGTAGAGTGAGAGAGAGTTTGTTTACTTTATTATGGACATGTACCAGGCATAAGCCCTTACCCTCTTTCAAATTATTGTACTCATTGTTGGACATGTATTCTTTTGGATATATATAAATATGTGATTGTGGACTTGCTTACCTAGTTTACTTCTTATCTCATGTTGGCCTGGTTGATCATTCTTTGAGGCAGGATTGGCGTCTTGCGGAGGCGACTAACTCGTGTGTTAGTGTCACACCGTAAGGAGGAGGTTCTGGGCATAAGATCCGGGAACTCTCTAGTGCGGGAGAGAGATATTACAACTAGTATCACTTGAACAAATGATCCAACGAGAAAGAAGTCCACAAAAGCCTGGGATACCCCGCTTGAGTAAGTTTGAGGACAAACTAGCAGCGGAAGCAATGGTGTGCCCATGTGTAAAATCACACAAAATAGTCAATTAATCAATGAGTTAGGCCAACCCAACCAGGACATCATTCTAGTTTGACGTACAAAGACAATTTAATAACGTGTACTAATCCAAAATTGACCTCGGGTATAGACTGATTAAGGCATGATGATATCCAAAGTGGCTAAGGGAAGAGTCTAATGGGAAAGTAGCTGCTTAAAGCTTAAACTCTGATGTCCCTAATTGTAACACCCTACCCGTTGCACAGTATATAACAATAGGTCCGGACGGGACCCAACGCCATATAAGGTGAACAAGCAAGAGGGTTACGTATTCATTTACCCAACCAACAACATCTCAGAGGTTACGCAGAAGCGGGAGCATAAATTAATTAAATCTTGAACCAAAGATTATGTCCACAACACATAATAGGAATGATTGATTTATATATATATATATAAAGAGTTTGGCACTATGTCCATACGTCACAAAATGTTTATATCTTTACATGATTTCCAAACATCGGCACGCAGGCCGGCAATACATGAAGTAAAAGCACTCAAAACACTTGGGCCTTCGAGGGCCAGCAAAATGCAGCAGCATGGGTTCCAACCCGCTATTTCCCACTCATCTCGCTAGGACCTATAAAGCACAATCCACCCAACCGTGGAAAAAATAGGTAACCGGTCAGCTTTAGCTGACCAAGAATATAACGACCCCACCCCATGCCCGGGGCGGTGGTAATCCTTCCCAGCAAACAAGCAATTGCATCATATATTTCACAGGTGCGTCTAAGCTCCGCATAGAAACAAATCACCACATATATTGACTCAAGGCCCCGCGTATCATTCTCTCAAGGCACACTCCATCCACAAGTCCTTTTTCAACTTTGATGGTCACTATGAACTTTTACCGTCAAGGTTGTCATACCTTACAGTTCCTTTCCCAACGTTCCCTCGGTGAAACGGAGGGGCGACCTCATCACTGGTAGGCTAAGGGATGGGTTCGGTTTAGCTTTGCACGTGCTCATAACATCGGGATCAAACTTACCGATGCGGGTACGGCTCCACCTCGGCCCGACAATGAGACAACCACACTGGGTCATCATTACAAAGCTATTTCCAAACACACCACGCGATACCCAATATTACTAGCTCTAGCGTCGGTGCTAGCACTAGCGCTGGCGCTAGCGAACAGAACACAAATCTGCCAGCTCTTTCTAGTATTTCCTGAAGGTAACCCCCAGGACTCCATGCAGCACTTCACAGCACCCAGAACCCAAAAACAAGCATACATTCTCTGAGACTTCTCTGGAGTGCAATAGAGCAAAAACAACATCACCAATCCAGACCAACCTGTCCAGATGGGATTCACACAGTATGCCTATGTTCGTACAATGATCTGGATAATTCATATCGACCCGTTGGAAGAAACTTATCCACTAATTAGTGGAAATCTTCCTGCTACTATGCACAAATCAAAGAACTAGCATGTCCAAAGATTAAGGAGTAGAATCGTTACCCTTGATTCTTGTTTTGGTGCCATCAGACCAGTATTCCTCTCCACAGACTCGAAGACGGCACAAGCACGCAAGAGATCTTCTACCTCGGACTTGACTAGCCAAACGGAGCCTTCCACTGCTTCCTTGCAAACGGAGCCTTCCACTACTTCCTTGCCCTTGGAGAGAGAGAGGGTCAAAGAGGACTTAAGGGAACACCATGGATTTGATGGTTTTATAAATACAAACGCTACCGCCGGCGCTACCTCCTAGCGCAAGAGCTAGCCCAAAGGATGTATGGCTATAGCCGCTAAAGGATTTGGCGAGATAGCTACCGCCGGCGCTACCGCCTACACTATCCTTCGACAAGCCGAACTCACGAGTGCTCAACACGATTCATCGGAATACATTCTTTGGGACACAAATTCATCGAGAGAGCTATCGCTGACGCTACCACTACCGCTGGCGCTAGCACTCGACGATTCATCTTGATGTTTTCGACGATTCGCACAAGTCCTTTCGTCGACACGCAACCATTTCGATGATAAGAGCTACCACTGGCGCTTGCCCTAGCGGTGGCGCTACCTCTTTAGCTTAGAACTTAGTGAACTCTTTGCACCTGAACACTGGGGTTTTACAATCCTCCCTCCCTTTAAAAAACTTTTGTCTCGAAATTCTAATCGGTGCAAATAACTACAAAGATAGTACCTTAACGAAACAACTCAGGGAACTCCTCAAGCATGGTCTGCTCTCGCTCCTACGAAATATCCTCATGCTCGCAATTGTCCCAGCAGATTTTGACCATTCTGATTGATTTGTTCCGTAATTGCTCGATTTCAGTATCTTCAATCTGAATGGGCTTGAACATTGTCGTTAGCCCATTTTCGATCGGCATTTGAACATTATCCACAAGCATTTGAGTAGGCTCTTGCACGGCCTTCCTCAGCACGAAGATGTGAAATACATCATGCAAACTACTCAGCTCTGTCGAAATACTGAGCTGCTAGGCAACCTCACCAACACGTTCCAGTATCTCAAACATTCCAAGGTATCTCAGACTCAGCTTTTTCAAGTGACGAATCCTTGACACACTCTTAAAAGGTTTAATTTTGAGAAAAACCCAGTCGCCCACAATAAACTTGACATTTCTGTGTCTCGCATTATAGTACTTCGCTTGCCTATCTTGTGGAATCAACAACCTATCCTGGATTGTCCAAATTGTCGAAGTAGCATCTTTGACTTCCTTTCACTTAAACAACTTAGTCTCACCCGTCTCCGCCCAAGCTAAAGGAGTACGAGACTTTTTCCCATAAAAGGTATTCAAAGGGCGCCATTTGTAAGCTTACTTGATAGTTGTTATTATAAGCGAACTCGATCATAAAAAGATGATTTTCCCACCTCTTGCCGAAATCCAAGGCGCACATTCGGAGCATATCCTCCAACGTTCTGTTGGCCCATTCAGTCTGCCCATCCATTTGATGGTGGAAGGCAGTGCTAAACTTCAGCTTGGTGACCAACAGTTGGTGTATTAGCCTCCAATAATTTGAAGTGAAGCGCCCATATCGGTCACTTACGATGCTACGGGGCACACCATGCAATCGTACTATGTTATCAACATATAACTTTGCTAACTTTTCCATTGGACCGTCTATCCGGTTTGGAATGAAGTGTGTGAATTTCGTCAATTGGTCCACAATCACACAAATGGCATCGTTCCGGGACTGCGATCTCGGCAAACCATGCACAAAATTCATAGATATGTCATCAAATTTCCATTCCGGAATCGGTAACGACTTCAGGAAACCTCCAGGTTTTTGGCATTCGGCTTCACGAGCGCGCAAGTGTGACACTTGGCTACCTATAAGGTGATGCCTTTCTTTAAACCCGACCACCAGAATAACTTCTTCATGTCCTGGTACATCTTTGTGCTCCCTGGGTGGATTGAGTACTTAGTAAAGTGTGCCTCGTACATGAACTCCTCTCATAATTTACCAACATTGGGGACGCACAATCGACTTTCTTTCCACAAAAGATCATCTTCAATGGAGAACTCGGTATTAGACCCATCCATGGCTCTGCCATATACCGTTTCATAGTTTCATCAAGGTCCAATGCCAATCAGATTCTGTCTGCAAGGTCACACTGTACCTCCATCCAGTTCAAACAGGTTATGGCACTGGTTCTCTTGCCAATGCAAACGATGACTAAGGACTCCAAGTCCCTGATTAGACACTCATCGTGCATCAAAATCCAATTTTCTTGTGCAGAAGCCCTCCAACTCAAAGCATCAGCGACAACATTCCCCTTCCCGGGAGTGTAGTGAATCTTGAAAGTGCAGTCCCCCAGGAACTCCATCCACGTTCAATGTTGCATATTCAGCTCCTTCTGATCTATTAAATATTTCAGGCTCTTATGGTCCATAAATATGTCGATCTTCACGCCATATAGATAATGCCGCCAAATCTTAAGAGCAAATATCACGACCGCTAACTCCAAGTCATGGACCGGATAATTCCTCTCATGCACTTTCAGTTGGCGAGAGCCATAAGAGATAAACGGACCAAGCTGAAGAAGAACACAGCCTAAACCGCTCCCTGACACATCACTGTAGATCTCAAAGCCTTCTGTACCACATGGCGACCATAAAATTGGCATCGTGGTCAGACGACTCTTCAACTCTTCAAAAGCTCGCGCGCACTCTGGAGACCAAACAAACCTCTAATCTTTCCTTGTCAATGTCTTGAGAGGCAATGCTATCCTCAAGAATTTCTCTACGAAGTGCCTATAATAGCTGGCAAGTCCTAAGAAACTTTGGACTTCCGCCACGGTAGACAACACAGGCCAATCCCGTATCGCAACTATCTGTTGGATCGGTAGGGCGAAGAGGGGGGAGGGGTGAATAAGGGTTTTTAAAACTTAAGTTATATTTTGATTTTCTTTGAAATAATGCGTGAAAAAGAAAGTGAGAAATCAAACAAAGCAATTAAAATAAAGTGAAGACATGTTTTTTTGATATAAGGTTTTATAAAAGTTGATTTCTATAACGCTAGAAATCAGTGGCAAATAATAGTAAGCTCTTTTTGTTTTCTATCCCTACTCGCATCCCCACGAACCGGTGGCCCTAGCCTATCCTTCCCCGGATTCGGCCTCAAGCCGCTCTAGCCAATCCAACCCTGGATATGGCCTTGAGCACCCATTAGACCCAACCTAGATCTATTTGCCAACACAAGGCAAATTTCTGCCCTAAATCCTATCCAGACCTAGTCGCTAGCACGAGGAAAAATCTCTAACGGGTTACAAGAAATATGAAATGAAAATAATAAAAACTCCCTCTTGAAGAACTTCTGAAGTTGGAGACGAAGATCCGCTATAGAATAAGCGTTGTAGAAGCGGGCGTCATTTGGATCCGGCGTGAAGAGATTCTCCTTCAGAAATCCGCAGAGCTTTGGTAGGACATCAAGTTTCGGCCAAATCAGCCTTTAGAATTCTAGCACTTAATCTCTCTCTCTAATAGTTGAATGAAACGAGAGAAGAGGGGTCCTATTTATAGCCTCAGCGCTAGCGCTAGTGCTATCCATGATTAGGTTTTATTCTGCGCGGGGGAATCTTCAATCCGAGGAAACATTTCTCTCTTGCCTTTAGTGCTCCGCGCTACCTCCTGCGCTATCGGCTACCGCCAGGCGCTAGCTCCTTCTATAGGAGTTCTAAAATTGCGCAGATCATCGCTAGTGCCGGGCGCTAGGTGCTACTGCCAGCGCTAGTGGGCATGTTGGATTTGATGGCTCAATTTTGGGGACAAGCTTCTTATGTAATCCTTGAGTCATATGGACTTTGTTTCCTGCACACTTAAGCACACAAGATCAAATACACATAGAATTTGTTATTCTCAAACCTAGGAGATGCGGAAGACCATGTTCCAACAAACTCCCCCTTTTGATAATAACAAATCCATTAATGATAAATCAGAGCATTAATATATAAGCATGATGAAACCTGCTTGTGTGTGTGAGAGCGATGACTTAAGATAAATAGTGATTGTAGAGTTGTAGAATTGCTCCCCCTAAATACATGCTCCCCCTAAGTGAATGCTCCCCTAATATGTAAGTTATCATCTTTAATTAATCACGTTAGTTTTTCATTTTGATAGTTGTTGAAACCGATTTCTCGGCCTCTTGTGGAGCTCGGGGCCCTCACCGAAATGAGGGGCAGCTAGCCCTTACTGATCCCTTCTAGAAGGTAGACCGAAGACTAGAAAGTAGACTAAGACCTTAGTCACAGCGAGGAGGTCCCTCCACTAACCCGGAAGATCATTGAGCGCTTCCCCTCCCAAGCCAAAGCTGAGACTCGGGCACCTCGGAGAGCTCGGAAAATGCTAACCAAAGAAAGCCTGAGGAGAGAGAAGCTGAAGTGCAGTCCTCTCCAAAGGTGCCCCTGAGGTCTTATTTATAGGTTTCCTGATCTGGCCTGCAAATAGCAGGATCCCGCCTTCTGATTTTACTATCTGCACCCCAAATGGGTCTGCTAACAGCCAAACTCCGCTGTTTGGAGAGGCTAAAGGCAGGCCACCAAGGGTAAAAGGGTAATTTGGCCTTAACAACTTATGGGCAAGGAACTGCGAGAACTTGACTGTTGAAGCTCTCGCGGGCCCTCTCGCGAGTCCTGCTCGCGATGCCTCTCCTAGGCGGTCGCCCTGCGAGGACCTCGCCGGCCAATTCTGGCGGTATCTGCCGAGGTCCGGTCTCGCGAGCCTTCCTGCGAGACCGCCTCTGGACTTTGCTCAACACGCCTTTCGCCGAACGTGGGTCACTTCGCCGATCACAGACGAGGTCGACGGATGCCGAACGTTAGGTTGTTCGCTGTCCGCTGAGATGGGCGGCTCGCCGACCGCTGCTTCCCTGCTGTAATTTGCCGAGGTCTGGATCTCGCGGCTCCTCTTGCGAGACCATCCCTTTGACTTTAATGACCATAGAACATTTCGTCGACTGCTGATGATTTCGCCGAACAGGGGCGAGCTCGACGGCCACAGGAGAGCTCGATGAACTCGGGAGAGTTCGTCGAACGTAATGTTCCTTCCGTCGAACTCTGGGAACTTCTTTAAATCGCCTGCGGGTGTTTTATCTCGCCTACGCTTCTCGCTTGCCTCTCCGCCAGCCCTCCGAGAGAGGCTTCTCTCTGATCCCTCTCGCGAGGTCATCAGCCCTAAGGCCTCTCTCTCTTATCACTTCATCCTGTTGCCTCCTTAAACCGTGCCTCCTCGTCTGGCGAATATCGGGGTTGTACACAATCCCCGCTCTTCGCGAGGCTATTTGGGCTCGCGAAGAAACATCCAACCCCTGGTATTCGCCAGTCCCTTGATGATCTGTCAGGAATCTTTTGTGGGACCCACCCCGTGGGCTATAAATATCTTCCCGAGTCCTCAGTGGCGTGCGCCGCCACTTCCTTTCCTTTCCCTTTGCCTGGTACTGTAGCTCCCTGGAGATGCCTCTTTCCGAAGAAGCCGAGGCTCGCCTGAGGGCGGTGAGAGTTGGTGGGCTACCGTCCACGACCAGGGTCCCCTCCTGGATGAATCGGCCGCCCCCAGCTCAGTCGCCGAAAATTAAGAAGGTGAAGGCGGCTCGTCGAACCGGGGATGACTCCGTGTTGTTGGACTCCTCCCCGGACGATCGCCCCCGCGAGAAGGTACGAGCTACCCCTCTAGTTCACGTCAATAAATTTTCCTGTGCTTCATACCTACTCGTAGGATGATTTGTCGAACGAGAACGCTGGAGAACATGCTGATGGGTCTCGCAAAAGTCCGCCGACGGATACTAATCTTGCTGGGAAAAACGTCACTGGTATGATCTTGATCTCGCATGCCAAAATGTTCCTGGTCAACTATCTGATATTCGTTCCTTACTTCTTATAGTCTCGCCCCTGAACTCCACGGCCCGCCAGGCATCGCGGCCACCGTCTCCGCCTCCGCCTACTCCTGACAAAATTATAGATAGGCCCGGATTCCAACTCCTGACGAGTGAGGAGACCGGTGGCTCTGCGCCGCCAAAGATCCCTCCGACCAACAGCGGAGCCTACCCTCCCGGCCTGGGTAAATCTCTCTACCCTCACTACGGCAACGTGTTCCAGGGCCGCCCTTCGACCTCTCGCCCCCCACTGGGTAAGCATTCTGACGACTCCCATCCCTGCGCGAACTCAAGCGTGCCATCTAACCACTTCGTAATATCTCGCGGAGAATCACGAAAATCCGCCTACCGATTCCGAGTTGGGCGACGACGAGATGTCGCCCCTCCCTGACCAGGTGGAGGACTTCTTAGGGGATCCACAAGATCCTGAGATGATGAAGCAACGAGCCGCGGAGTTGCTGAGGAAACATGGGCGGATGCTGATTGACCTCAACATGCAGGCGAGACGTGACAGGGAAGCCGCCGAGGATAGACACGCTGTCCTGATGGAAGAGTGTGCGAGACTCTGGCAAGCGAGGCAGTGTGAACCGGATGAGAACGCCACGACACCGGAGGTGCATATAGCTAGGATGAGAGATTATGCTTATCTCATGGACCGGGAGGGTCGTTTGGCCGAGGATTATTATAACTCTAGGGTGCCGCCGCGGTCCAGGTCGCGGGGTGGGGGTAGATGGAAGTGGTTGCCCCATGATTCTCGCTAACTTTTTTCGTCGTCGCGGACTCTTAATTCCTGCTAACAAGTGTTGTTATTCTAGACAACCCTACACTGGCTTGTAATCTGCATACTCGCCACTTATATGCTGGCTTTATTTCGTCTGACAATATGTATTGCTAGCTTTTATTTAGTTCTCGCTCGCTGATAATAAATCCGTTTCATTTTCATGTTATATTATGCTCGCGAGGGCCCTCTGTTCTCGATAAATACATCTCGCGAAAATGTTGCTCGTACTAACTCCGCAGGTCTTTCTCGTCCGCGGCCTTGATGTGATGTTTTTGCTGCTACCCGCGCCCGCTGGCGCTTGGACTTCTTCCCGCCCAATTGCTTTGGCTATAAATAGGCGGTCATAACTGAGTCAACCACCGCATTTACTGTCAACCTTCTTCCTCCTCCGCTTCAGAGCTCTCGCTCCTTCCCGTTCTCGCTTTACTTCCTTTACCGCAGGATATGAAGATGGGCGGCGAGGTCCATGAGTCGGAGGGTCGGCGAAAGATTGCGAAGGCTTTCGCGGAGCACACCTTCTACCACTGCAACCTGACCGACGAGGAATATTTCATCGCGGTCACCGACTACGTCATCCCCCCCCCAGGTTCGAGGCACGCCGTCCCAGCGAGAACGACGTGATCAACACCCCGCTTGTAGACGAGTTGGCCATCCCCACCGCTCACTTCGCGGTCGGCCTGCGTCTTCCCCTGTGGCCAGAAGTTCGCCAGGTAATGATCATTCTCGCTCGCTCCTTATTCTCTGCATGCCGGATCCCGCTCCTTATGTGAACTAACCCTGATCTTCTCGCTGCTCGTCAGGTGCTCAAGCACTATGGCGTTGTTCCGGGCCAGCTCACACCTAATGCCATGGCGGTGATCACAGCCTTCGTCTGCTACCTTCGCGAGGAGCGCATCGAGTTCAGCCTCCCGGTCTTTTGGAAGCTGTTCTCGTTCCGGTCCTTCAGGGACGGGACTGCCTACTTCATGGGCTCGTGTCCCAAGGTTGACGAGACTGTCAACAAAGCCCACTTCTGGGCCCAGAAGTTCCTTCTCGTCAAGGGGAACTTCGGCAACATCCCGATCTCGCCAGTCCAACACGGCTAGACTACCTACCGGCCCATTGCCCTCGGAGGACACGACGCCCTCCTCTATCAGTTCTTCTGCAAGAAGAACTTTGAGGTTGTCCATCTTCGCCGCAACCTCGACAAGCTGCTTCCAGTGCTCGCCGGGGAAGGTAAAGATCTCGCTCTATCACTATTAACTTCTTTCTCAGAACCCCGTACTTATTGTAATTTCAACCCATTTCTAGGCGAGCGGGATCTTCCCATCCATCCCCCCTACGCGAGCAATCGGAAAACCGACGCTACCTTGGCTCTCGTGACCATGGGGGCAGAGGATTGCCGAGGCGCCGTCACTCCAGGTGAGCCCTCCTCTCGCAAGAGACCGTGGGCCTCCGGTAGCCATGTCGTTCCTCTGAAATCTCCACCGAAGAAGAAGAGTAAGAAGAGCGGGGTCTCGCTCACCTCCTCGAAGGGAAAAGAGCCTCGCGAGGCCGCTTTCGATGAGTTCGATCTCACTGGCCTCTCTGCGGGGGGTGAGAATGATGAGCCCTGCCAGGAGGCTCCCAGAACCTCCGCCCTGCCCATCCCCATCGACCATTACAACTTCGGCCTCAGCCAGAGGCGCCGGGATGAGACCGGCGAGCTCTTGGTAAACTGGAAATCGGAGACAAACCGGGTGGACATCTCCACCATCCTTCCCTCCTGGGTGGAGAAGGAGACCGTTAGTGGTCATGCCTTTGACCTCTCGTTAGCCCTCTCTGGGCGCGAGGATGCGGGGTCTTATAAAGATGAGACTGCGAGAACCCTCGCTTTCGAGAGCGCGAGGTCGCAGTTGCGCTCTGCCGAGCTCGCCCATATGACGGGGAGGCGCTGCTTACAGCTGGAGATTCGGAACGTGGAGCTCGTGAGGGCCTATCAGGGGCTCCTTGCCGAGAACACGCAGCTGAAGGAGAAGCTGCTCGCCGTAGAGGGCAGTGTGGTGAGTTTCCTAGACCTCGTCACTACTCCTTTCCTTCGGCCATTTTGTTTTCCTAACTTGTTTTTCTTGCAGGATGCCGAGGCCGCCGGAAGAGCCGACGCTTGCATTCAGGGATTGGAGAGCGAGGTGGTCGGGCTAAAAGCCTTGAACTGTGACCTTACCCATGCCGTTGTTCCCCCTTCCCCCCGCCGTCTGAAGGAAGAGCGGCGAGCGCGAGACGAGGAGATCCGCTTGGAGTCTACTGAGCCGGCTCGCTACATCTTCCAGATGATGAAGGCGGTCGGGCTCCTAACCGCCGATGCGGCCGACCTGATTCTGGAGGATATCATCCCCGAGCTCTTTGTCTCGCTTCTGCCAGTGAAGAGCAGCGATGACGAGGAAGGGTCCGCGAGCGATCAATGAGACTTATAGATTTTTGATTTTATTTTCTGTTTTGTTTTGGGCTGGCGAGATCGCCGCCTTCTGTAATTTAACTGTGAAATGCATGGATGCATATTTTTAGCCTTATATTGTGTTTGCCCCTTTCGCTATATCATTTTTTGTGTTGATATCTCGTTCTTGCTTACCTCAATATTCGCCTTCGCGAAAGTTGTTCTCGCGGTGTTCGTTCTCGCATATCACGTTATCGAACAGATAGGGATAGGATGTTTTTGGCTGCTCTGGCCTTTCGCCACTTCCCTTAGGATTATCACCATTTAGGTATGCACCTGCTTCTAAGCTTCGCAGGGTACTTTCCTTCTCGGCGAGAGCTCGCTTCTGGCCCTTTGTCGGCGATTTCTCTGCCGAGCACCGGATACACCGGAGTGCTTAGGGTTGGTTCTTGTCGCCCGCATACTATTGTGCGAAACCTTAATTCTTGCCGAGCGAGCAGGCTCGCCAAGCGAGAAGGCCCGGGTAAGTGCCGAAGACTCGCCAACATGAGGCATATCATCCTGATCTTATGAAGAACTTCTCTTTGCCAACTTCTCCAGTGATCAACTTTAGGGTTTCCCGTCTAGTGAGAGCCCGGGAGCGGAGTGGTCCTGATGCATTCTAGCAGCGATATTTGTTATCTTTCCAGCCTCTCCCGAGATCGACCTGAAACCCCCCGTCTAGTGAGAGCCCGAGAGCGGAATCGATCTGGGGCATTCCAACACCAAAACTTCTCACCTTGCCAGCCTCTCCAGAGATCAACCTGAACCCCCCATCTAGTGAGAGCCCGGGAGCGGAATCGATCTGGGGCATTCCAGCACCAAAACTTGTCACCTTGCCAGCCTCTCCAGAGATCAACCTGAACCCCCCGTCTAGTGAGAGCCCGGGAGCGGAATCGATCTGGGGCATTCCAGCACCAAAACTTGTCACCTTGCCAGCCTCTCCAGAGATCAACCTGAACCCCCCGTCTAGTGAGAGCCCGGGAGCGGAATCGATCTGGGGCATTCCAGCACCAAAACTTGTCACCTTGCCAGCCTCTCCAGAGATCAACCTGAACCCCCCTTCTAGTGAGAGCCCGGGAGCGGAATCGATCTGGGGCATTCCAACACCAAAACTTGTCACCTTGCCAGCCTCTCCAGAGATCAACCTGAACCCCCCTTCTAGTGAGAGCCCGGGAGCGGAATCGATCTAGGGCATTCCAGCACCAAAACTTGTCACCTTGCCAGCCTCTCCAGAGATCAACCTGAACCCCCCGTCTAGTGAGAGCCTGGGAGCGGAATCGATCTGGGGCATTCCAGCACCAAAACTTGTCACCTTGCCAGCCTCTCCAGAGATCAACCTGAACCCCCCGTCTAGTGAGAGCCCGGGAGCGGAATCGATCTGGGGCATTCCAGCACCAAAACTTGTCACCTTGCCTGTCCTCGCATAGCAGTTATAACTATCAAGTGGAGATGTAAAATACACAACTAATATTGCAATAAAACTTTTAAGGATAAAATTGTTTCAAATCGTCTCCACTTCGGGCTCGGCCGGGAGGTATCCCTTCCACATCTTGGAGGTGGTACCCCCCTGACTTGAGCACCTCGCCTACAATGTATGGACCCTCCCAATTGGGGTAGAGCTTACCTACCACGACCCCTCTTCCGGCCGCGTCGACCTTCTTCAAGACCAAGTCCCCTTTTTGAAAGTGTTTTACTCGGATGTGCTTGTCAAAATATCGGGCCATTCGCCGCTTGATTTCCTCTTGCCTGATGGTGGCCTGGTCCCGGAGTTCCTCCACCAGCTCCAAGGATAGCCTTTGTTCCTCATCATTGGCCACTTGCCACTCTTCATTCCCTTCACCTGCGGCGATCACCCTGGGGGTCTTCACTTCGAATACTATGGGGAGGACTGCTTCGGACCCATGAGAAAGTTTGAACGGGGTCTCCCCGGTGGCGGTGTTAGGGGTAGTACTCAGGGCCCAGAGAACGGATGGTAGCTGCTCTACCCAGTTCCCCCGGAGGTTCTCCACCTTCTTCTTTAGTAGGTTGACGATTACTTTGTTTGCCGCCTCCACCTGGCCGGTGCTTCTCGGATGGTGAACCGATGCGAACCTGAGGTCGATGCCAAGCTGGGTGCAGAAGCTAACAAACTCTTCGCTTGCAAACTGTGGCCCATTGTCCGTAACTATAGCTAGGGGGGGACGTGCCTGCAAATTATTTCTCCCCACACAAAATTCCTCACAACCTGAGATGTTACCTTGGCGAGCGCCTTCACTTCTACCCATTTGGAGAAGTAATCGATCATGACCAGTAAGAACCTTCTCTGGCTGTTAGCTTGAGGGAAAGGTCCAACTAGGTCCAACCCCCATATGGCAAAGGGCCAGGGAGCGGTGATGGTTCGGAGCCTCTGAGCTGGGAGGAGTTGGAGTGGAGCATAGAGCTGGCACTTTGAAAACCTCCTCGCGAACTCCGCCGCATCCTTGCTGAGGGTGGGCCAGAAGTAGCCTAGTCTCAACACCCTCCCTTCCAGAGTTTGGCTCCCGGAGTGACTTCCACACTCCCCAGAGTGAATTTCTTCTAGGACTCTCGGAGCCTCCTCCTCTGAAACACAACGGGCCAGGAATCCCGAGAGAGTCTTCCTGTACAGCCCTCCTGCATGCAAAGAGTAATAAGCCGACTTATACCTGAAGCGTCACCTGTCTATGTCTCCTTCGGGAAACTTCCCTGATGCTAGGAAGGAGATGAAGGGATCCATCCACGAGACCCGCTGATCCACCTCCATCAGTTCTCCTTCCTCGATGGAGGGTCGGAAGAGTTCTGAAACCGTCCCTCTTGTTTGAGGACCGAACCTGGCCAGGAGGTCTACGGGGGTGCTCTCTTCCCTTGGCACGTGTTTTATGGAGAAAGAGTGGAATTGCCCGATAACTCCCTTGACCTTTTCCAAGTATCACAGAAGAGTCGGGTCCTTTGCCTCAAACTCTCCCTTGACTTGGCATGCTACCACCATGGAGTCCGTCGAGACCTCCACATCTTGCACTCCCAATTCTCGAGCTAACCGCAGGCCCGCTATCTCTGCTTCGTACTCCGCTTGGTTGTTGGTAATTGGAAAATGGATGTTCAAGGCTTGCTCGATCTTTGTCCCTTGGGGACTCACTAGGATGATTCCTCCCCCATTGGAGTGCTTTCCTGAGGCACCATCCACCAACATCCTCCATGCCACTGGCGGAGGCGGTTCATGTTCCCCCACCTCGGTCGTGTAGTCGGCCATGAAGTCCGCCACCGCTTGGGCCTTGATTGATGTCTTGGGCATGAACGTAATATCAAACTCGCTCAGCTCCACGGACCACTTTGCCAATCTTCCCGAGTGTTCCACCCCTTCCATGATTTTGCGAAGCGGGTGATCTGTCACTACCCTGATGGAGTGTGCCTGAAAGTAGGGTCGGAGCCTCCGAGCCGCCACCACCAATGCGAAAGCCAACTTTTCCAAGATTGGGTATCGGAGCTCCGCCTTCTTCAGCACTCGGCTGACATAGTAAATAGGGAATTGATTTCTCCCCTCCTCCCTGATCAGCACTGCACTCACTGCCTCAGACCCTACTCCTAGGTATAGGGATAGGTCTTCTCCCGAGCTCGGCCCTTGAAGTAGGGGGGTTTGGGTGAGTTGCTCTTTCAAGGCTTGGAAGGCTCCCTCGCATTCCGAAGTCCATTCAAATTTTTTGTTGCCCCTTAGCGCCTTAAAGAAGGGCGCACACTTCTCTCCCGCCTTGGAGAGGAACCTGCTGAGTCCGGACAGCTTCCCTGTGAGGCTCTGAACCTCCTTCGGGTTTCTTGGCGACCCCAACTCCATTATTGCCTTGACCTTGTCCGGGTTGGGCTCCACCACCGCTGGGGTGAGCAAGTGACCTAGAAACTTCCCCCGGCTAGCCCCAAAGACGCACTTCAGGGGGTTGAGTTTCATCTTGTACTTTCATAGAGTTCCGAACGTCTCCTGATAACGCACTATTAATCCTAAATTATAACGTAAAAATATTAAATATTTTGATAAAAATATATCATCTCGCCTATTAAAAAAATTGGTTTTAAAGATAATTTATTTTCCTCGCAAAATTTATGCTAACGTTACTATTATTATTATTTTGCAGGCCTGGTGGAATTTTATGCATGTTTCGATAAAGAAGCCCGTTGCGAAGTTTTGATCCAAATATATGCGTACGCGCATCTTTGCAAATTCCAAGCCGTCCATGTCGCCATCGTCGCGCCATCAATAATTTCATGTCGTTGTAACGTCCGCTTTGCCGCGCCATCTTCCCCAACTCCGCAAGCTCATGCCGCGCCATCTTCCAAGCTACACTTGCCGCATCGTCATCGCCGAGCCATATGAAGCAGCCGGCCACTTTGAAGATCCAACCTTGCAGCCCGTCACTTGATCCAGCCCGCCACCTCCACTTGGTCAAACCCGAGCAGCTCCTTTGGTGCAGCCCGTCAACACCCATGCAGCCCACCTCCAATATTTCCAAATTAAATACGCTCTCCTTTATTCTCTACTTCTAATTTCATGTTTTATCCATATGATTTCACGTGACCCTCCCCATCCATTTTAATTCATGCCACTACTCTTACCTCTTAATAATAATATAATATATTATTTCACATTCACACCAACATCAAATGCATGCATGCACTCCACCTCCATTCAAAGCTACAATTGCATTTCATCTCCATATTAAAATAACGCCACCTCACCTTGAAATCCTTGCATGGCCGAAATATAATTATGCATGGCATTTTTCTCTCTCATCCATTGCATGCATCTCTCTCACCTTAATCAATTATATATTCATGCATTTTCTCTCTCCCTACCATCCTCTCTCTCGCCCCTTTTTATTTTACTCTCTCCAATTTATTTCTCATGCATCCCCCCTTATTTTCTATTTTAATTTTATTTGTCTTTTTTATATTTCCAATATAATACAATGCAATGATTCATGCATGTAGCCTCTTCTCTCTCCACCTCATTAAAATCCAATCATGCACTTTCCCATTCATGCACCTTCTCCTCCATTTCTAGAATCTCCCCCCTCATCTATACAAGGAACCCCTATCTCAAGCATGAAGGAGGTTAGAAGTTAGAGAGGAAGTATAGTGCTAGTGGTAATCTTGTTTTTTTTCCTTGTTGTAATTTCTCTTCCTAGTTGTAATTTCTTTCCATTGTTGTAATCTTCTTTTAGTAGTAATCTTGTGCTCTTTCTATCGTTGTAGTTCCCATTTTTATATAATCAATGAAAATATTTTCTCTTTATTTCGTTGTTGTTTCCTTTTTAAATAATGCGTAGCTAATGTCACAACCCGTATTTTCCCGAAATAAATTGTAGTATCAGAGCAAGGGAAAAATACGCGTCGTGATGCCACGTCCTGTAGGGGCAACTACAGACGTTCAGGCGATCATTCAACGAACATTTTGCCATAGAAATGAATTTATAAAAAGGGATCATCTTTTAAGATTTATTGTAAAAAAGGAAGGAAACCGTGCCCCTCGGTCCTGCGATTCACTAATGCATTCTTCATAAAAAGAAATATGCGCGCACAACGGAAGAAAATATGTTTATTTTATTCCTAACGGCGCTGAAGACCAGAGACGTCTCCAGGGCGATCGCCGATCTACCTTTAATATATAATAAAGAGTTATTATTTTTACTTAAGGTTACGCCTTGCAAATAAACGATACTCAGTGCAAGATGCGACAACAGTTAAAAATAACTTTTTCATAATGTCAAAAGAACTGCATTTAATATTCCAAAAAAGAGACTTTCCCAGAGTTTATATGTACAAATATCCAAGTAGCAGTAAAGGAAAACTAGCAGTAGTTGCAGCAAGTAAACCAAACAAAAAGCTGTACGGGCGTCAACACCTGACACGAACCCGCACGCGAACAAGTCAACTATTAAAAGGCAAGCTACAACAAAAGGAGCTGAATCCTTAACCACTGGAGAGGGAAGGCCTCGATGACGAACAGTACGACCCCCGCTAGCACTCCGGCAGCAGCTACGAACCTGAACCTGAGGTATCCATAAGAAAAGAATGCCTCAGCCCGAATGGTGCAAGAAAACAGCATGGGTATAAGAAAAGAAAAGGGCAAGGTAACAAGTAGCGTAAACAGTCTGAAAGGAGTATATAGTACATATATATACACACACATATATATATATATGCTTATATAAGGATTTCAGACAATGAAATTTAAGGAGATTTCCGCATACACCCGATCCGATGGACAAAGGCGCAAATAAACTTTCTTGGCATACGGTGCAAAAACAGACCAGTGGTGGCGGACCCAAACAATGTCACTACCTACACACATAAAGGGGACATTCACCCCAAATAAGAAATAGGCGCCGCGGTGGTGGTCTGATCATCCTACCAACCACTATTAAAAGAACTGTGATGGGGGAACCCAGTGTTCCCTGTACCCATCAGCCAAGAAATAACAATAAGGAATATGCAGAATTAAGCACGCATCCACCATTCGGATCAAGTAATAAAAATCCCAAGGGGGCAGCCCCCTAATCAATAAGGTAAAGGCAGCCCAAGGCAAAACAGCCCCAACAATCAAGGTAAAGAGCAGCTCAAGCAAAACAGCCCCAGCTAGCAAAACAGCCACAATAAACAGCCCCCCAACAAAACAGCCCCCCAGGTAACACAAGCAAAGGGCAGACACAACCAACAGCCCTAGGTAAAGCAAGCAAAGGCCAGCCACAACCAACAGCCCCAGGGAAAGCAAACAAAGGGCAGCCACAACCAACAGCCCCCAACAATACAACAAAGGGCAGCCCGAACAAACAACCCCCAAGTGAAACAATGAAGAGCAGCCCCAATAAAACAGTCCCCAGCAATACAATAAAGAGCAGCCCCAATAACAACCCCCAGAACAGCAAAATGAAGACCAGCCCCAAGAGACCAAAAAAAGGTATAAGTATGGATGCAGCCCCAATTCAACAAAAAAAAGAAATAAATACAGCATTTACAGCAGGAGAGCACCAAGACACAGCAACCACAACCCTAAAAGGTTCCGACCCAAAAGGGAACAAGGATTTCATCGCATAATGAAAAATTTCATACCCAAGCATCAAGAGATAAGAGATTCCAGTCACAATTAATAATCAAGCTTCAAGAGAAAGAAAGAAGGTGGGGGGAGAGAAGGAGAAGAAGTTTTCTTGCCTCGCTTACTCACGGCGACTCGCCGGACCGCGACCACGCAAGGAGAGGGCCGCCCGGGACCCTAGCTCCGGCGACCCGACCTCCTCCGACAGCACCGGCGGTGAAAACGGCTCCGACCGACGAAACCCTAGGTGCGCTCTCCACGACAGAAGTCAGGGAAGGGGGGTATCGGGGAAAGGGAGAGCAGGGATCGAAATGGACGCCAGCAGGGGGGTTATAACCAAAACATTAGAATGATAATAATAATAATAATAATAATAATAATAATGATAATGATAATAGTAAGAGTTTATATGTATATATATATATGTCATATGTAGTTATATATATACATTATATGGTTAAACCTACATGTGTCCACCCGCACACGAACATAAGGCCAAAAGTATCCCAAACCTTTACGCATATACGTGTATATATATAGTATTTATATTGTATAGCTCTTTATATACATCTTCGTACCTTAATTTATATAGTGCAAACGTATATATATATATATACATATACTTACACTTTACCGAATTAACGCTCCCAACTAGAGCTAACCCGCCGGACGACGACGACGATTGTGAAAGGTAACGCCCTAAATAAATACCTCGATTTCGGATAATTATTCTTAATTTCACGTGCTTTCTTAAAATAATCAAAAGAAGAATCTGGGGCATTACAGTCACCCCTCCTCACAAAAAGTTTCGACCCGAAACTTTGCTGCGACAATTCAAAACGAGGAAAGCACGAAAAAGAAAAGCACGAAAAAAGAAAGAAATCTCAGGAGGCGAAAACTTACCGGGGAATCTAGTCGAAAAGGTGAGGATAGGACTCCTTCATAGCTGACTCTAACTCCCAGGTCGCACCCCGAACATCCTGATTGTCCCAGAGGATCTTGACCATAGGGATGGTCTTCCTCCGCAACACTCGATCCTGCCTTTCCAAAATGCGAACGGGCTGCTCTACAAACGATAGATTGAGCTGCAGCACTGGCACAGAATCTAGAACATGGCGATCGCTGCGGACGCACTTCCGCAGCTGGCTCACATGGAATACGTCGTGCACACCGGGAAAAGAGGCCAGTAACATCAACCTGTAAGCAGCAGTCCCGATGCGTTCGACGATCTCGAATGGGCCCACATACCTGGGGTCCAGCTTATGGCTCTTCCCAAATCTCTTAACGCCTGCCATCAGGGTTACCTTAAGGAACACCAAGTCCCCAACCGCAAACTCCAAATAGCTTCTACGCCGATTGTCGTACTTCTCATAGCGCTTCTGAGCTATCCGCAGCTTCTCTCTGATCTGCGTCACAGCAAAACCCATCTCCTTCAAAGCCTCAGGACCCAGAACAGGGTTCTCGCCCACCTCAGCCCAGAACAGGGGAGTCCGACATCTCCTCCCATACAGCGCCTCAAACGGATCCATCTGCAAACTCTCCTGGTAGCTATTATTGTACGCGAACTCCATGAGCCCAAGGCGTTCATCCCAAGCTCCTCCATGCTCTATAATATAGCACCGGATCATGTCTTCCACGATCTGATTGACCCTCTCTGTCTGCCCATCCGTCTGTGGATGATAAGCTTTGGAATACCTGAGATCGGTGCCCAAAGCCCCTTGCAGACTCTGCCAAAAATGGGAGGTATACCTGGAATCACGATCAGACACTATGCTCACTGGAACCCCATGCAGCCTGATGACCTCCTGCACATACAGAGACGCAATCTTCTCCATCGAATTACCAGTCTTGTACGGCACGAAGTGAGCACACTTGGTCAACCTGTCAACGATGACCCACACTGCATCATGCCCCCGCGGAGATCTCGGCAATCCAGTAATGAAATCCATAGAGATGCTCTCACACTTCCACAAGGGAATATCCAACGGCATCAACTTGCCTCCGGGCCTCCTGTGATCCGCCTTGACGCGCTGACAAGTGTAACACTGCGCCACGAATCTCGCAATATTGCTCTTCATGCCAGGCCACCACACAATCTGCTTCAGATCGCGATACATATTTGTAGAGCTAGGATGATAGGATAGGCTGGAGTCGTGAGCCTCCTCACAAATCTTCGTTCGAATCTGCTCCACAGCGGGAATGCACAGCCTGCCACGGTACCTCAAAGTACCCTCCACATCAATCGAGAAGTCTGGCAACTCATCCCTCTCCGCTCTACTCCGGAGGTGCTGTAAATCCAGATCATCCCTTTGGTGCAACCTCGCCAAAACAATCCAGGACGGCTACTCAACCTCCAAACGAGACGGACCACCACTGGGCTTCACCACGATGCTCATCAGAAAGAACTCCTCCACCAGGGACTGCACAGAGAGTACGAAAATAGAAGCTGACTTCCTGCTCAGGGCATCCGCCACTACGTTTGCTTTGCCGGGGTGGTAGAGAATCTCCACATCAAAATCAGCCACGTACTCCATCCACCAACGTTGGCGCAGGTTCAGCTCGCGCTGGGAAAATACGTAAATCAGGCTCTTATGATCTGAGTAGATCTTGCACTCCACCCCATACAAGAGATGCCTCCACAGCTTCAAGGCATATATCACCGCAGCAAACTCCAAGTCATGCGTCGGGTAGTTCCGCTCATGCACCTTTAGCTGCCGCGACCCGTGCGCAATGACCTTGCCCTCCTGCATGACGACGCAACCAAGGCCTAACAGCGAAGCGTCGACGTAGACCTGAAACTCCACCCCCTCAACCGGGAGAGCCAAAACTGGTGCGGAACACAACCTCCTCTTTAACTCCTGGAAGGCCTCCTCGCACTGTTCGCTCCAATCGAAAGCCACTTCCTTCTGCGTCAACTTGTTCAGAGGCGCGGAAATGCCTGAGAAACCCTCCACAAATCTCCGATAGTAGCCAGCTAAACCCAGGAAACTGCCGATCTCCTTCGGCGACGACGACCTCTTCCAGTCCAAAACAACAGCGACCTTCGCTGGGTCCACAGAGATGCCACTCTTGCCCACGACGTGACCCAAAAAAGATACTTGCGACAGCCAGAACTCGCATTTGCTCAGCTTGGCGTACAGCTGGTGTGCCCTCAAGGTAGACAGCACCAACCGCAGATGCCGAGCATGCTCCTCCTCGCTCAAAGAATAAATCAGCACATCGTCAATGAAAACCACCACGAACTGGTCCAGAAAATCCCGGAATACCCTGTTCATCAGATCCATAAAAGCAGAGGGCGCATTCGTCAGCCCAAAGGACATCACCAGGAACTCAAAATGTCCGTAACGCGACCGGAAAGCAGTCCGCGGAACGTCTGAGTCGCGAATCCTCAGCTGATGGTAACCGGACCGGAGGTCGATCTTCGAGAACACGCAGCTACCCTGCAACTGGTCGAACAAGTCATCAATCCGTGGAAGCGGTTACCTGTTTTTAATAGTGACCTTGTTCAACTCTCTGTAATCGATGCACAGCCTCATCGACCCATCCTTCTTCTTCACAAACAGAACCGGCGCACCCCAAGGCGACAAACTCGGCCTAATGAATCCAAGCTGCAGAAGCTCATCCAACTGAGTGCACAGCTCCTCCAACTCCCGTGGTGCCATACAATAGGGTGCCTTGGCGATAGGGTGGGTCCCGGGCTCCAAATCTATCGCAAACTCAATCTCTCGCTCAGGAGGGAGGCCAGGAAGGTCATCGGGAAAGACGTTCGGGAACTCCCGCACCAAAGGAATGTCCTCCACACAGGGCACCGAAGCACAAGCTGCAAGCAACACGGAAACAACACAGACCCGGCCATCAAACTCCGCCAAAGCCTGTGCACAGACTACCGACATAACTAAGGAAGTCTGACGCGGGAAGCTGATGGCGCAAATCTCACACACCGCTATAGGCTGTGGCGAGACTGCGGCACGAAACGATAGTGTACCGATCGTTCAAGTAATATAAAACGAGGAGTAAATCCCCGAGTATCGATTTCGGAAGGAACACGGTAAGGTGGAGTTGACTATTGAGGAGGACTTGAGATTGAAGTCCTTAAGGTCGGATGGATTGCGGGAGGCTTGGTTTGGATTGCGGAAAACAAAATAAAATAGCTACGACTACTCCTATGCAGGCCTTGAGCACACTGCTTCGCCAGGCGGGATGGAAGACTACACGGGCCGCAATGCACCGAATCGCTAGGCGGATGGATGAGTAGGCTAGCGGATGGAGTGGAGAGAGCGGTGGAATGAGGGTCGCAAGCACCTCTTCGCAAAGCACACCATTAACAATTGTTAGGGCGGCACAACACAACAAATAATCCACACCACAAGGCATACCTCAAATGAAAATATAACAAGATTACTCAATCACATAGACATGATTTCATACTAATGTTAACAAATAAAACTATACTTCATCAAACATATAAGAAATCCAACTAAACTATCAACTACAAGAGGAGATGAGTGTGCGAAATCGACCGACTCCGAAGTCTTGTTGAGGATTCACGGAAGGAATCGCCAGGTTGTCAATCCGCGTCCAAACTCGGTCCTCAACTGCGTCCGGGGTAGAGGAGGGATGTCACTTCCTCCCAATGACCCGTCTTCTTCGTGTCACGAACCGGAGGAATGATCACACAAGCTGCTCCGATCTTGAAGAAGAATGCTAGGTTGACTCCTTTCTTGAAGCTCTTGGATGAAGGAGATGGCCGAGAGGAAGCTCCGGCGAGGATTTGGCGTTGAAAGCTTGCCCGGAGATCCTCCCTAAAGTGGGCGGTGAAGAAGGAGGTGAAACCCTGCAGAAAATGCGGAAAACGGCGGAGCTGGGCGGAGTGGGATGGTCGATCCCGACCTAAAATCGCGCATGTCTATTTATAGACGGAGCAGAATTAAACAACGTGCACGATCAGGCGCACGACCAATGGTCGTGCGCGAAGGAATGCCTCTGATCGTGCGCGAAGAACCTGTAGCTCGATCCAAATCTGCACAAAAGCGCACGGTCAGCGGCGCACGACCAGTGGTCGTGCGCGAAGAAGGCCAATGATCGTGCGCGGTCGCTCGATCAGGGAAGGGAATTAATGCACGACCAGTGGTCGTGCGAGAAGGAAAACGCACGATCAGAGGCTTTTTCGACCGAAAATCCCCCAGGACCCATCCCGAGTGTCGCACAACCCTTGGACCTGCATGAAAATATACTAGACCATAGAAATACATGAAATCACACCAAGATGGGGCATAAATGTGCACTAAGAAATGAAATGGGCAATGTGATCAAATAGAATTGAAAATAGGCCTAAAGTGAAGTGCAAGTGCATGAAAACTAGCCCAAATGAGTCCGGAAATCACTATATAAACTGGACTCATCACACCCCCAGACTTACCTGTTTGCACGTCCCGAGCAAACACATCCTAAGCGGCGGGGAAAAATAAATAGCTCGCTTAAAATTACACCGAGGAGTACCATGCGAAGTCGCATACCCAAGTGCATAGAGAAATAGTGGATAAGGTTTCTAATTATACACATAGTTTATATGCTTCTAATGGAGTAAATAAATATTACTACTACTCATAAATGTGAATCACGGTGAATCAATCGATCACGCATACGGGGAAAGTAAAATACACGCTGAGATGAGCATTGCCCAGGCTAGGGTTTGGGACAAACTCCACCGAAATCCATCGGTGTCGGAGACCATAAGCTCGCCCAGTCACATTCTCTCCACAGCACTAGATTAGTTCATAGAGTGAGTCAGTAGGACTTAAGTTTTTCATGAGGCTTGGGTTACGGTGAGGTAAACAATGATAAACAGGACGGCTTAAAGCACCCAACCCAAATGAGCTTAAACAATAACTCTATCCCCGCAGCTACAAAAACACGCAGATGCACCACACCCCCAGACTTGGACCTGAACGCATGGGTATGTGCACCGCCTACTCCAAAATACATATCTCAAATAGATTTTCAATTAAACTCATTCTCATTTTTCTTTTCTTTTCTTCTCATTTCATTTCTTTTTCTAATTATATTTTTTTTTTTTAAATTCAGCAAATGTTCAAGGGAGTACACCCACATCTCCAAATTTAACATCACCACATCAACATTCCAAAATACAAATGTGAAAACAGCTAAAGCTCAGCTTTGGGTATGTGACTAGGATCGGCTTTTTGGTTTTGGTGGAATAAAATGTGGAGCTGAATCAAAGGGATGGGGTAGGCACAAATAGGCTAACGAGGATAAGATATCAGGATTTGCACAAAGGCTCAACTGGGCCAAAATGATGGCCTACGTCATTCTTGCGCAACAAAATTATCCTATGCCAATGCTTCAAGAATCGCTTGGGGCGAGTTCTTAGTCACTGAGAAAGGTTATCCTGTTGGAGTTACCATTGTGATCTAGAAGTGGTCAAACATGTAATGTCACTGCCAACGCGATATGAGCCTGCAGGGTCGCACATAAGAGCACGTGGAGAAGTTGGTAGATTGACTGTGTTGGTAAATGTTACCAATCACCAAATAAAGAATGGGGGAAGTCCAGCAAATGTTGCTGTCTGAATTCGTCGGGTTTACACGGATAGAATTCGTCGGGATTCGTCGGGATTCGTCGGATTGTCCCGTGAACACTCGACGAATTGTTACAGAGATCATTTTCTCAGCAATCGTTGTCGTCTGGTCGGATTCGTCGGGATTCGTCGGATTGTCCCGTGAACACTCGACGAATCGTAACAGAAATCCCAATTCTGAAGTGTGGTCTACGGATAGCGATTATTTTAGGTCTGTTTATACTTCGGCTATAAATAGAACTTAATCCTAAGGGTTCAAACATATACGTGAATAGAAGATTCAGCCGACGGAAGAGTTCCGTTCTCGCTCGAACCCTAGCCGACGGAAGCGTTCCGCCGTCTTGTTCGCCTCCGCTGACCTCCTCTCCGGCGATCATCGTCGTGATTGTTCTTCCTGGAGTGAACCTAGCAGTTCGTGGAAGTACAAGGTGCAGTCGTTCTTCCTTCCTAGTTGCGTGCGACGTGATTTGGTGTTCTCCCGGCTCGTGTGGACTTCTGTAGAGACGTAGACATCATTCTACGTGAGGACTCGCATAGCCGACGACAGGAATCAACTCTTGGAGCATCAAGGTTGGATTTGATCCAATCTCGCCAAGGTAATTTCATACCTAGTTTTTATTAACTTCTTGATTCAACATTCATGACCCGATCAAAGTCTTTTGGGTTGTTTCTCTTCATTTCCGCTGCACCTACATTTGATGTATGGTTCTAGATAAGATATCAGGATTTGCACAAAGGCTCAACTGGGCCAAAATGATGGCCTACGTCATTCTTGCGCAACAGAATTATCCTATGCCAATGCTTCAAGAATCGCTTGGGGCGAGTTCTTAGTCACTGAGAAAGGTTATCCTTCCTCCCGACACAAGCAATACACGTCTAGCGATAATTTTCACACACCCATATGCTACCTTTTGATTCAAACCGGATTCACAATTTGAGTAGAGCAAACATTATTTACACTAATAGAAATGTATAAGACTAATAGTATAAAAAGGAATCTAATCTACACAAATCTCTATGCTCACAAAAGCATTAGACTAGGAACACCGAAGTCAACATATTACTCCACTATATAATTTAAAAGCCAGCACAATGATTTGCCCGAACCATGCTCAAGAAATGAGTTTAACTCGCGGCACGCAAACAGCTAAGCACATGCTCAAGTGGGTGCAAGTGGTGTGTGGTGCAATGATCTAAACAAAATAAATCAATAAAAGCTTCTAGGATGCATATGCAGTGTGCACGTGCATTGGGTAACAGATACTAGCTCTCCCCCAGACTTAAACTATGCATTAATATATTCTAAAACAAAGTTGGGGGAAGAGGGTACCCAATGCTCAGCAAGTGAGCATACCAGAAGACGCGTGTAGAAGAAGACCAAGCCGCACCTCCGCCATACGAAGAATCGCGACCACCGCCTTCCATATGAATGACCTGCATTAAGAAAAATAAGATAAATACTGGGGTTATTGTCTTCCCAGCATGACTTATTCAAAACTTTACGAGTTCTAGCTAATGGGCTTATGGAATAGAAAATGCACAGGTAGCTGTTCCATTATCCGTTTCGGTGGCCGGTACCGATACGGTGATAAAACAGTCACCCCTATACCTGTATAATAATACCTGCAACGCACAGGTAGAGGAAACAAAATGTAAGAGGAGGAGGAGGAATAAGCCTCACTCATCTCACACAAAAAATCCTTGCCAAGCAAGGTGTCATCCACAGCAGGTCCGCAGGAGGAGAAGACAATGAATGAGGCGTCCTCTATGGAGGGGGGATCAACCTCCTCACATGAGAGGATACACTCATCATTGACTTGAGCAGAATGCTCCAAGTCCTCCTGAAGTACCTGCGAAGACTCAACCTGCACAGGCTCAGATATAGCAGAAGGGGGTCAAGAAATAAAAGAGAAGAAGAACATAAATAAAAATCAAGCGGGGGAGTGGTCCCGGACTCACTCCCAAAAGGTTGGGAAAGTAAAATAATGTTTGCATTGTCATCAATGCTATAAGGTTCGGCGGGATCAACAAGGGCCATGCCTAGGATTTGGACTTCCTCAACCGGTGCTGAGGAAAGCTCCTCTTCACCTAGAAGGTTTTCCTCCTCCATAGGAGTAGGCACAATACATAGATCGCCAGCTTCATCTTGCGACACATCATCAACAATGTCATCGGAGATGAGCGTAGTAGAATGCACAACAGGGGAAGGAATGGTGCTTGGATAAAAGTCAAACACTAATTCCTCACAAAGAATCAAATCTACGCTAGGTGATTGATGCACAGGGGAGATAGGCTCGGCCATGTCAGAGCCTAGATCAGCCACGCATCTGGTGACCGTGTCCACATCATACCCTTCACAAGATGAAGGTGACACAGACACATAACCGGATGTTGAAGGTGTGCTGTCGGAATTAGGACTCCGGACGATCCAGATATCCGGCTCATCATCCTCGTCCAATTGGCAAAGATACTCGACACAGTCCTTCAGGGCGTGATCCATGCTTTGACAGAACAAGCACCGTTTTATATTACTCCTTGGTCCTTGAGGGGCCGGGGAGGAATATAAAAATGGTGTATGCGGCGAGGATCAGTGGCCATAAGACTTGGGCACAGGGCATGAAGAACCATGGGAAAATGGTGCTCTGTACACTGGGCCACCAGAATTATGCCCACCATCTTCCGTAGGGCATCTATCACTAGCGTGAGAAATATCTCCACATAAACGGCAACGAATATTAAATGCAGCCCACATTATATGGAGATAGCAAGATTCAAAATAAAGACACTATCGTGCAAACTGTTACACCTAACAGTAATTTACTAAACAACCTATTTAAAAACAGGAAAATAGAATAAAAAGATCTGAAATAAAAATAAACGACGCAATTTACAAATGGAAGGGCTTCTCTCTCAGATTCTCCCTCTCCAGAAAACTCACACGTCTGTGCTCCCCGGCAACGGCGCCAAAAACTTGATGGCGCAAATCTCACACACCGCTATAGGCTGTGGCGAGACTGCGGCACGAAACGGCAGTGTACCGATCGTTCAAGTAATATAAAATGAGGAGTAAATCCCCGAGTATCGATCTCAGAAGGAACACAGTAAGGTGGAGTTGACTATTGAGGAGGACTTGAGATTGAAGTCCTTAAGGTCGGATGGATTGCGGGAGGCTTGGTTTGGATTGCAGAAAACAAAATAAAAAAGCTACGACTACTCCTATGCAGGCCTTGAGCGCACTGCTTCGCCAGGCGGGACGGAAGACTACACGGGCCGCAATGCACCGAATCGCTAGGCGGATGGATGAGTAGGCTAGCGGATGGAGTGGAGAGAGCGGCGGAATGAGGGTCACAAGCACCTCTTCGCAAAGCACACCACTAACAATTGTTAGGGCGGCACAACACAACAAATAATCCACACCACAAGGCACACCTCAAATGAAAATATAACAAGATTACTCAATCATATAGACATGATTTCATACTAATGTTAACAAATAAAAGTATACTTCATCAAACATATAAGAAATCCAACTAAACTATCAACTACAAGAGGAGATGAGTGTGCGAAATCGACCGACTCCGAAGTCTTGTTGAGGATTCACAGAAGGAATCGCCGGGTTGTCAATCCGCGTCCAAACTCGGTCCTCAACTGTGTTCGGGGTAGAGGAGGGTTGTCACTTCCTCCCAATGACCCGTCTTCTTCGTGTCACGAACCGGAGGAATGATCACACAAGCTGCTCCGATCTTGAAGAAGAAGGCTAGGTTGACTCCTTTCTTGAAGCTCTTGGATGAAGGAGATGGCCGAGAGGAAGCTCCGGCGAGGATTTGGCATTGAAAGCTTGCCCGGAGATCCTCCCTAAGGTGGGCGGTGAAGA
Organism: Dactylorhiza incarnata; assembly: GCA_033032865.1. Lineage (NCBI taxonomy): Eukaryota > Viridiplantae > Streptophyta > Magnoliopsida > Asparagales > Orchidaceae > Dactylorhiza > Dactylorhiza incarnata. The sequence goes on along the minus strand of JAWHQI010000022.1, from coordinate 17,497,020 downwards.
AGGAGGTGAAACCCTGCAGAAAATGCGGAAAACGACGGAGCTGGGCGGAGTCGGATGGTCGATCCCGACCTAAAATCGCGCATGTCTATTTATAGACGGAGCAAAATTAAACAACGCGCACGATCAGGCGCACGACCAATGGTCGTGCGCGAAGGAATGCCTCTGATCGTGCGCGAAGAACCTGTAGCTCGATCCAAATCTGCACAAAAGCGCACGGTCAGCGGCGCACGACCAGTGGTCGTGCGCGAAGAAGGCCAATGATCGTGCGCCGTCGCTCGATCAGGGAAGGGAATTAACGCACGACCAGTGGTCGTGCGCCTGGTCGTGCGAGAAGGAAAACGCACGATCAGAGGCTTTTTCGACTGAAAATCCCCCACGACCCATCCCGAGTGTCGCACAACCCTTGGACCTGCATGAAAATATACTAGACCACAGAAATACATGAAATCACACCAAGATGGGGCATAAATATGCACTAAGCAATGAAATGGGCAATGTGATCAAATAGAATTGAAAATAGGCCTAAAGTGAAGTGCAAGTGCATGAAAACTAGCCCAGATGAGTCCGGAAATCACTATATAAACTGGACTCATCAGAAGCCGAAAACGCTCCTGGGCTGGCCATCATCCATCAAGAAATCTAGACGCTTGTCCCTGCACTGGATCACGGCATCATAACGGCTAGCCAATCCATGCCCAAGATCACGTCGAAGTCCTCCAAGATGATCACCATCAGATCTGCATAGCCCACAAATCCATCCAATACGATCGGACACTGCCTCACCCACAGATCTGACACCACTGAATCACCGGACGGGTGCTTGACACGAAACGTATCATCAACTCGCTCCAGGGCCCAGCGATGTCAATCAACAAACCTCTTGGCCACAAAGGAGTGGGTGGCACCCGAGTCAAACAGAACGTGCACCCAACAGTCTCGAACCTTAAACTCGCCTAACAAAGTAGTATGGACACGACAAGACACAGATGAGGCATTAATAACATCTAAATCGACATAACAAAGTTAAACTACAGCGAAGACGAAAACGAACCTGATATCACCTGGTTCAAGCACTGCACCTCGTCCTATGTCACTGCGTTTATCTTTACCTTTCCTTGATCTATCAGCTGCTGCTGAGGCGGTGGCGGTGCTACGCCTGGGAGGGCAAGCTGCTGGCCAGTCGACTGAAGTTGCGGGCACCTGGACTTCACATGTCCCTTCTGTCTGCACTGATAGCAAACCTTGCCCTTTGACCGGCAACGACTTTCATCGTGCCCCCTCAGCTTGCACGAAGTGCAAAACAATTCATCCTTCGGAGCAACCTGCAGAGGCATAACCTGAAGCTGCCTCTGCGCTCCTAGCCTCTTGAAACACTTCTCGTGTGGATGGCCCACACAGCCGCAAAAACTGCAAACCACCTTGCCTTTCTTACCTGTTGCAAGGCTGCCTTCTTCGTCGGCTTTCCTCTTTTCCCTTCTCGATTCCTTCCCTCGATTTCTGGCATTCTCGATCGCTTCTACCTTCAGAGCGGCCTCCACCGCATCTGCAAAGCTCACGGACTGATAAGCACTGGCAAACTGCTGGATCTCACCGCGAAGACCTCCCGAAAATCTCTTCACCCGGTTTTCCTCAGAAGCAATCAAATCCGGGGCGAACCTGCTCAACTTGGAGAACTCGACCATACTCCCCTACTGTGAGCTGTCGCTGCTTCAAATGTAAGAAGCTATTCATCAGGCGGTCCTTCTCAACTGAGGGCAGGAATTTCTTCAACAGCCTCCCCTTGAACTGCTCCCACGAGCAACCTTCTACAAGAGCCTCCTTCTCCCGGATCCACCAGCTCCTTGCCAAACCCTTCAGCTGGAAGGCAGCAATCATCACCTTCTGGTCCGCCGACGCGCCAGAATATGAGAACATCTCCTCCATCGCTAGGATCCAATCATCGAGCACCATGAAGTTCGCCCTCCCGTCAAAAGTCGGGGGTCCTAGCCTCTGGAAATGCGTGATAAAATTCATTTCTGGCGGCAACGCAGCAGGAGGAACCAGGGGTACGGGACGGGCAGCCTAGGCTGACTAATCTCGGGCTGCTGCCGCTGAGTGGCAGCCAACAACGTCTGCACCTGCTCCTGCATCGCGACCAGCTGCCGTGCCAGGGTCTTATTATTTAGACGCAGCTGTTCAATCGCTGCCACACTATTCACACCTGATGTCTCGCCCTCAGACTGGGGAACAGATTTCGCAGGCCGACGCTTAGAAGCCATTCCTAACAAGAACAATATCAAACAACAAGATAAGACTGGATTCAGACCTCTAGGAAAGGAAGACATACAAATACTTGCTTTTGCTACTGCTTTTTCTCTGGGAAAAGTAAATACATAAAATCACGCTATACTCAGGATGGTGTACCATCCTTTACCTCTCGTGCACCTCTCCCGTATGCACATAAACTTAAAATCTCATCTTTAAAAATCATGGGTGTACATGTGTCATTGTGTAGATCTCTGGCTTGGCACGTGTGCTATGCAATGTTATGCTATGCATGCAGTGCTATGCAAACTAAGAAAAGGCCTTAATGCATGCTCTGAGCGGCGTACACATGCGATCTTATGCATCTCATACTACATATTATCGCATGCAGCGAAAAGAAAAATCTAGTGGACACGCATGCGACCTACGTTATGCATCCCATACTACATAACAGTCGCATGTTGTCACCTATGAGGATCCATATACAGACATATATTATGCATCCCATACTACATAATATGCCCCGTATACTTCTTTCATGCTTATGAGTGTAGTGTTCGTGCTTCAACCGAGATCTACCGATGACCCATCGGTGAGTGTATGCAATAATTAACGACTCTTACTGGACAGTTAACCGGGCCAACCATAACATTCCCAGCAACCCGGCTAACCTCCCTCTGATACCAACTGTCACAACCCGTATTTTCCCGAAATAAATTGTAGTATCAGAGCAAGGGGAAAATACGCGTCTTGATGCCACGTCCTGTAGGGACAACTACAGACGTTCAGGCGATCATTCAACGAACATTTTGCCATAGAAATGAATTTATAAAAAGGGATCATCTTTTAAGATTTATTGTAAAAAGGAAGGAAATCGTGCCCCTCGGTCCTGCGATTCACTAAGGAATTCTTCATAAAAAGAAATATGCGCGCACAACGGAAGAAAATATGTTCATTTTATTCCTAACGGCGCTGAAGACCATAGACGTCTCCAGGGCGATCGCCGATCTACCTTTAATATATAATAAAGAGTTATTATTTTTATTTAGGGTTACGCCTTGCAAATAAGCGATACTCAGTGGAAGATGCGACAACAGTTAAAAATAACTTTTTCATAATGTCAAAAGAACTGCATTTAATATTCCAAAAAAAGAGACTTTCGCAGAGTTTATATGTACAAATAGCCAAGTAGCAGTAAAGGAAAACTAGCAGTAGTAGCAGCAAGTAAACCAAACAAAAAGCCGTACGGGCGTCAGCACCTGACACGAACCCGCAGGCGAACAAGTCAACTATCAAAAGGCAAGCTACAACAAAAGGAGCTGAATCCTTACCCACTTGAGAGGTAAGGCCTCGATGACGAACAGTACGACCCCCGCTAACACTCCGCCAGCAGCTACGAACCTGAACCTGAGGCATCCATAAGAAAAGAATCCCTCAGCCCAAAGGGTGCAAGAAAACAGCATGGTATAAGAAAAGAAAAGGGCAAGGTAACAAGTAGCGTAAACAGTCTGAAAGGAGTATATAGTACATATATATACGCACATATATATATGCTTATATAAGGATTTCAGACAATGAAATTTAAGGAGATTTCCGCATACACCCGATCCGATGGACAAAGGCGCAAATAAACTTTATTGGCATACGGTGCAAAAACGGACCAGTGGTGGCGGACCCAAACAAGGTCACTACCCGCACACATAAAGGGGACATTCACCCCAAATAAGAAATAGGCGCCGTGGTGGTGGTCTGATCATCCTACCAACCACTATTAAAAGAACTGTGATGGGGGAACCCAGTGTTCCCTGTAACCATCCTTTCGTTTCAAACAAATACGTCGCCGCTTAGCCAAGAAATAACAATAAGGAATGTGCAGAATTAAGCACGCATCCACCATTCGGATCAAGTAATAAAAATCCCAAGGGGGCAGCCCCCTAATCAACAAGGTAAAGGCAGCCCAAGGCAAAATAGCCCAACAATCAAGGTAAAGAGAAGCTCAAGCAAAACAGCCCCAGCTAGCAAAACAGCCATAATAAACAGCCCCCCAACAAAACAGCCCCCAGGTAACACAAGCAAAGGGCAGACACAACCAACAGCCCCAGGTAAAGCAAGCAAAGGGCAGCCACAACCAACAGCCCCAGGGAAAGCAAACAAAGGGCAGCCACAACCAACAGCCCCTAACAATACAACAAAGGGCAGCACGAACAAACAGCCCCCAAGTGAAACAATGAAGAGCAGCCCCAATAAAACAGTCCCCAACAATACAATAAAGAGCATCCCCAATAACAGCCCCCAGAACATGATAGAGATTTTTGTGTTCTCCAATCTATACTCGATTAAGGCAAGTGTACCTATCGAAATATAGCATAGGATATTAAAAATATCAAGGTCGTATTAAAACACGGGTCTGTCGAGTACTCCTACTTCGAGAAAACTAACTATTATTTTATCGATGAAAGATTTACGATAATTTTATGATTAAAATGAAAATGCGAAATAAGAAATCAAAACTTGAATAAAACAAACTTCGAAATGAAATAATAATGATAGCTTATAAACGCCTAATCTGATCCTTGACCGTGGAGATTCCGAAATTATGAACGCACCTCTCTCGAGGGTTACGTCCACCTGAGATTAGGTTGATCGGCCGAACTCTCGTTCTAATCGAAACCCCTAAAACTCGCTTTAACGAGGTGAATCCCGCTATAGGATTTGACTCCTATCCAGAAGATTTTCGTCATCCTCTCTCGAGGGTTGCGAGCAACTCTTTTTATTCGTGAGCGATCAATCCATACGCATGAGCCTCTCGGCTAACTAGAATACGAAATCAGATACGAAAGTTCACACATCGATATATGAACCCGATATAAATCACGAATAAATCGAAGGTGAAAAAGAACGAATATAAGAGAGAGATATTTATTTCATTCCAAAATTTGTAAAAACCAAGGTCTACATATTATACTACTTGCTATAAAATAAAAAGAGTACATGAAGGAAGAAACAAATTTGCTAAAAACAAAATCTAATTAACATTGCATGAAACGAAATTACATAAAAATAAAATAAACAAACTAAAATCTACAACGAAAGGAAAATAAAGACATCTCTACCCAAAAGGGGTGGAGCAAGAGAGGAGGAAAAGCTTAGAGAATGAGGACATATATATAGGTGAGGGGGAAGCTTCTAGATAGAAGAAAGATGCATGAATGGTGTTTAATGAGGGAAATAAAGAGGAGGAGAGAGAATGGTCCTCATGCATGCATGTTAATTTAAAGAGAAATAAAATAAAATAGAATATTAAAAGGGAAGAAGGGGGGATGAATGAGAATTAAAATAGAAGGAGAAAAGAAATTAAAAGGAGAGAGAGAGAAGCATGAAGAAGTGCATGCATGATAATAATGAGAATGATATTGCATGCAAAGGTGGCTGTTTCACGTGGGCAGCAAGGGTGAATGGTTGGGCTACATGCAAGAGCTGATTGGTTGATGAAGAGGCCGGCTGGTTGGTTGATTTGAGCTGAAGTGGATTGCATCAAAGATGGCCGGGCTGCACATACGGAGATGGCGTGGACTTCATGCAAAGGTGGCGGCAATGGCGCGGACGTGGCGTTGCGGCGAGCATGGCGTTGCGGCATGAATATTGATGGCGCGACGATGGCGTTGCGGCGAGCATGGCATTGCGGCGAGCATGGCGTTGCGGCATGAATATTGATGGCGCGACGATGGCGTTGCGGCGAGCATGGCGTTGCGGCGAGCATGGCGTTGCGGCATGAATATTGATGGCGCGACGATGGCGTTGCGGCGAGCATGGAGTTGCGGCGAGCATGGCGTTGCGGCATGAATATTGATGGCGCGACAATGGCGATGGCGACGACCTCATGCAAAGGTGGCGGTTACAACATTCCTACAAAATAAAATAAAATAAAACGTTAGTTTTATGAGAAATTAAAACAAAGTAACAACATGAAATAATAACATTGCATGACATAATTAAAATATAACAAACATTAGATCATAAAATAACAACATAAATTATAACATAAAATATAACAAGCATACATTACAACAATATAAAATAACACACATACAATAACAACAATAAACATAAAACACATACAATAACAACAATAAACATAAAATAACAATAATAAACATAAAATAACAAACATAACACAACATGACAACATAAAAATAACAACATAACATAACAAACATAAAATATAAAGAAAATATAATTAAAACTAGGGAAATTTATACTAAACTAACCTAAAATATTATGACTAAAAACTACTTATCAGAACAGCAAAATGAAGAGCAGCCCCAAGAGACCAAAAAAAAAAGGTATAAGTATGGATGCAGCCCCAATTCAAAAAAAAAAAAAGAAATCAATACAGCATTTACAGCAGGAGAGCACCAAGCCACAGCAACCACATCCCTAAACGGTTCCGACCCAAAAGGGAACAAGGATTTCATCGCATAATGAAAAATTTCATACCCAAGCATCAAGAGATAAGAGATTCCAGTCACAATTAATAATCAAGCTTCAAGAGAAAGAAAGAAGGGGGTGGGGGGGAGAGAAGGAGAAGAAGTTTTCTTGCCTCGCTTACTCACGGCGACTCGCCGGACCGCGACCACGCAAGGAGAGGGCCGCCCGGGACCCTAGCTCCGGCGACCCGACCTCCTCTGACAGCACCAGCAGCGAAAACGGCTCCGACCGACGAAACGCTAGGCGCGCTCTCCACGACAGAAGTCAGGGAAGGGGGTATCGGGGAAAGGGAGAGCAGGGATCGAAATGGACGCCAACAGGGGGGTCATAACCAAAACATTAGAATGATATTAATAATAATAATAATAATAATAATAATAATAATAATGATAATAATAAGAGTTTATATGTATATATATGTCATATGTAGTTATATATATACATTATATGGTTAAACCTACATGTGTCCACCCGCACACGAACATAAGGCCAAAAGTATCCCAAACTTTTACGCATATACGTGAATACATATATAGTATTTATATTGTATAGCTCTTTATATACATCTTTGTACCTTAATTTATATAGTGCAAACGTATATATATATACATATACCTAAACTTTATCGAATTAACGCTCCCAACTAGAGCTAACCCGGCGGACGACGACGACGATTGCGAAAGGTAACGCCCTAAATAAATACCTCAATTTCGGATAATTATTCTTAATTTCACGTGCTTTGTTAAAATAATCAAAAGAAGAATCTAGGGCGTTACAACTAATTTTGTAGGTGCCCGATCGCGATAATCTTTGCAATGAAATAACGCATCTCTCATTTTATGTTTACTTTTGTATTTTTATTTTTGATCCCACCTTGATTAATATCGTATCGACTCCATATTTCATGTATACGGTAGTAGATTCCGATCTCATATTTGAGTAGCCGAGAGGCTCGTGAATGTGAAAGATCACTCAAGGAAGGAAGGAATTGCACGCAACCCTAGAGATATGATGACGTAAATCCTCCAGATTGGAGTCAAATCTAATAGCGCGGTTCACTTCGATAATGCGACTTTAGGCCTTTTGATTTGCAAAGAGATTTCGGTCAAAATGTCTAGAAGTTAGGAGATTTAATGCTCTAGCGAGATTATTTCTCATTTTCGGATCCGCCACGGTCTTTATAAAATTGCAAATGTCAAACTAATTTATTCTGTTATTTTATTTCAAAGTGAATCGTCGATCGAGCACTCTTTTCGTAATAGTTTATTTCTCTTTTAATTAAGCTTAGTTTATTTTTATTTTCAAAACCCACCAATCGTTCGGTAGGATAATAGAGTCGTTGTGAGTAATAGTACTTGCCAGACCCGAGTTTAAATACGACCTTGATATATTTTATATCCTATGCTATATTTCGATAGGTACACTTGCCTTAATCGAGTATAGATTGGAGAACACAAATTTCTCTATCAAGTTTTTGGCGCCGTTGCCGGGGATATTTTTGGCAATATTATGAAAGCACCAAGTTTATTAATTCTACAAAAAAAATCAAAAAAATAATTATTATATATTATAATTAACCCACATCATCATTTTTTTACCCCACCTAAATTCCTGGAAAGGACGCTTTGGGCTTGAATTCCCATCACAACCTCTAGTACCGTTGCAAACCCCTCACAGGGCAGATCTCGGGAAGTCCAGGACTAACATAATCCACCAAAAAAAATCAAAAAAATTAAATTTTCTCTTTCTTTTTTTTTGTAACAGTTTTTTTTATCATGGAATCATCTTCTTTTTGCGCTCTTTGTGGGTCGCCCGACCATTTTAATTTTGCATGTTTTTCGGGAACCCCTCCCTCATATGATTTCAATTTTTCTGGAGTAGGTCAAAGTGGCCAATTTGACCCTTACTCAAATTTTTATCCTACATGGGAGATAGGGAACCCGTCTTATTTTTCGCATGATATTGCCCCGCAAAGCGCCGCGCCTCTAATTTTTAATTCTATCGATATTTGGTATTTTGAATTGCAAACTTCTTTAGATAATACTAATGCGCATTTCAAAACCATTATCGATTATTTTTCTCGTGAGGCCGCATCTTTTTCTTCGTCTTCTTCTCCGTCTCCTCCAATTTCTTCGTGTAATGAGTCACCGGATATCCCGGCTTGTCTTTTTCCTCTCGAGGAGTATAGCTATTCGGATATTCCGGATTGTTTCCCTCCTCCTTTGGATGACACCCCTATGGATATTCCGGCGTGCTTTTTACCTTTTGAGGATGACGAGACGCCTCAAAATTCTCCTTCTTTTTCTGAAGACGTTGGTGATTCCATTTCTGATTTAAATTCAACTGTTCCAACTTTTTCGATTTTTAACGAGTCTTTTTCTTCCTCTCCTTTTATTTTAGATACTTCCGCTTTAGTTTTTTCTATCCCATTTTCTTCTCCCGAAATTTCACAATTCTCTCCTTCTCCTTGTGAAATTTCAGTTAATGAAACTTCTTTTTCTACTTCTTTTATTTCTCTTTCTATTTCTTCTTTTTCTTCTTCTTCTTCTTCTTCTTTTGACGACCCCTTCTTTCCCATTCTACATGCGGCGGAGTTCTTCTATAACTCCGTCCGTTCATTTTCGGGCGTCATTCCCTTGAAGATTCCACCGCATGTCGGTGCGATTCTTCAATTTTTCTTCTTTTTTCTTATTTACTCTCCTAAGCGCATACTTAGGGAGTTACCACTTCACTTTAGTTTTTATGTTCCATTTAGCTAACCAATAACGTCGGGCTCAGACGACGTTAAACAAAGAGCGCTCTTGGGAGGCACCCCTTGCTTACCATTTTTTCTTTTTCTTTTTATTTTGTTTTGCAGGAATAAAACCTTCGGCGGTTCGTTTGACTCCATCTTCTCTTCCTTAGGCCTGAGTCGGTTTCCAGCTCAAGCATGGGGGAGCAACATCAACATTCGGCCTCACGAATCCGGGGAAGTCGTTTTTTTTACTTTATTGCACCCCCCCCCCCCCCCCTCTTCTTTTCTTTTTTTTCCTCATCCTTACTATTCAACATTGGGGACAATGTTGAACTTTAAGCATGGGGGAGTGTTTTCCCTTTCTTTTTAAGTCTTTCAAAAAAACACAAAAATTTGAAAACAAAACAAAATCAAAAATTTATTATAGTACTATTTTGTTTCTTTAGCCTTATCCAAAATCAAAAAAAAATTGAAAAATGCAAAACCCAAAAAAAATTAGAAAAATCAAAAATTCCAAAAAAAGATCATATTTCAAAATTCAAAAAAAAAATTGAAAAATCATAGAAAAATCCAAAAATACAATAAACTCCTTGCTTAGTCTTTTTGTTATTTTTAGAAATTTAGTTTGAGTTTGTTTATAAGTATTTCTATTATTTTTGATTTGCTAATCTTTTATTTCATCATATTTAGTTAAATCTAATATTTAGTGATTTAGTTTTAAGAATTATATTATGGTTTTAATTTGCTTAGAGTAACTTATTTAGCATCTTTTTCTCTTTTATCTTAAATAGTTTTAATTTTGTAGTAATTTTGCTTAACAATTTTGGATTCTAATTATTTCTACCGCATGCTTTTAGATTCTTAGGAAATTTCAATCTACTAGTGTTGCTCTCTAGTATTTCAGTTTATTTTCTAAGAGTTTCGCTTAACCTCTTATCCTTACCCCAATTCTCCTTTTTCGTTTTATTGTTAGATCATATGTCATGGGAATAAGGAGATATTAGTTTCTTATTCTCTGGTAAACATATGCAACCCAAAAATGAAGAGAGGAATTAAAAGTTCATATATGTCGTGGGAAGTGATAGGATGTTAGTCTATCATTTTCTGGTATTACATATATATTTTATAAAAAAAATTTAGTGGGGTGTGAAAAAAAAATATTGATGATCACCTCCAATCAAAGACCTCTTCAAGTTGATTTCCTCCCCAAATCTCTTAGCCAATATTCTTGTCCTAGATTTTAAATTAAAATAATGGGAGAGCATAAGTAGTAGGTTGTTATTGTTTCCTTAAGTTTCTTTTAAGATATGGTTTTTATAATTTTAATCTAACCATGTTTGCAATTTACTCACTTTGGACGCTAGTTAATTTATTAGAGAAGTTCTGGCTAAATATTTCTCTCTTTTCATTTTAATTTCATAATTTAGGACTTAATTCTTAAATCTCTAAATTTTATTTTTGGCTAGATTATGGTGCAAGTAAATTTTAGTTTAATTGAAAATTTTATAATTGTCTTATAAATATTTCTCATCTTTTGCTCTGGAATAGCAAAAGCCTAAGCATGGGAGAATTTGATAACGCACTATTAATCCTAAATTATAACGTAAAAATATTAAATATTTTGATAAAAATATATCATCTCGCCTATTAAAAAAATTGGTTTTAAAGATAATTTATTTTCCTCGCAAAATTTATGCTAACGTTACTATTATTATTATTTTGCAGGCCTGGGGGAATTTTATGCATGTTTCGATAAAGAAGCCCGCTACGAAGTTTTGATCCAAATATATGCGTACGCGCATCATTGCAAAGTCCAAGCCGTCCATGTCGCCATCGTCGCGCCATCAATAATTTCATGTCGTTGTAACGTCCGCTTTGCCGCGCCATCTTCGCCAACTCCGCAAGCTCATGCCACACCATCTTCCAAGCTACACTTGCCGCATCGTCATCGCCGAGCCATATGAAGCAGCCGGCCACTTTGAAGATCCAACCTTGCAGCCCGTCACTTGATCCAGCCCGCCACCTCCACTTGGTCAAACCCGAGCAGCTCCTTTGGTGCAGCCCGTCAACACCCATGCAGCCCACCTCCAATATTTCCAAATTAAATACGCTCTCCTTTATTCACTACTTCTAATTTCATGTTTTATCCATATGATTTCACGTGACCCTCCCCATCCATTTTAATTCATGCCACTACTCTTACCTCTTAATAATAATATAATATATTATTTCACATTCACGCCAACATCAAATGCATGCATGCACTCCACCTCCGTTCAAAGCTACAATTGCATTTCATCTCCATATTAAAATAACGCCACCTCACCTTGAATTCCTTGCATGGCCGAAATATAATTATGCATGGCATTTTTCTCTCTCATCCATTGCATGCATCTCTCTCACCTTAATCAATTATATATTCATGCATTTTCTCTCTCCCTACCATCCTCTCTCTCTCCCCTTTTTATTTTACTCTCTCCAATTTATTTCTCATGCATCCCCCCTTATTTTCTATTTTAATTTTATTTGTCTTTTTTATATTTCCAATATATTACAATGCAATGATTCATGCATGTAGCCTCTTCTCTCTCCACCTCATTAAAATCCATTCATGCACTTTCCCATTCATGCACTTTCTCCTCCATTTCTAGAATCTTCCCCCTCATCTATAAAAGGAACCCCTATCTCAAGCATGAAGGAGGTTAGAAGTTAGAGAGGAAGTATAGTGCTAGTGATAATCTTGTTTTTTTTCCTTGTTGTAATTTCTCTTCCTAGTTGAAATTTCATTCCATTGTTGTAATCTTCTTTTAGTAGTAATCTTGTGCTCTTTCTATCGTTGTAGTTCCCTTTTTTATATAATCAATGAAAATATTTTCTCTTTATTTCGTTGTTGTTTCCTTTTTAAATAATGCGTAGCTAATTTTGTTGGTGCCCGATCGCGATAATCTTTGCAATGAAATAACGCATCTCTCATTTTATGTTTACTTTTGTATTTTTATTTTTGATCCGACCTTGATTAATATCGTATCGACTCCGTATTTCATGTATACGGTAGTAGATTCCGATCTCATATTTGAGTAGCCGAGAGGCTCGTGAATGTGAAAGATCACTCAAGGAAGGAAGGAGTTGCACGCAACCCTAGAGATAGGATGACGTAAATCCTCCGGATTGGAGTCAAATCCAATAGCGCGGTTCACTTCGATAATGCGACTTTAGGACTTTTGATTTGCAAAGAGATTTCGGTCAAAATGTCTAGAAGTTAGGAGATTTAATGCTCTAGCGAGATTATTTCTCATTTTCGGATCCGCCACGGTCTTTATAAAATTGTAAATGTCAAACTAATTTATTCCGTTATTTTATTTCAAAGTGAATCGTCGATCGAGCACTCTTTTCGTAATTGTTTATTTCTCTTTTAATTAAGCTTAGTTTATTTTTATTTTCAAAACCCACCAATCGTTCGGTAGGATAATAGAGTCGTTGTGAGTAATAGTACTTGCCAGACCCGAGTTTAAATACGACCTTGAAATATTTTATATCCTATGCTATATTTCGATAGGTACACTTGCTTTAATCGAGTATAGATTGGAGAACACAAATTTCTCTATCATCTCCTCGTGGTCTTGGAGGTGGGACCCAAGGTCCCGACTTTTCACCATGAGATCATCAACGTAGACCTCCAAATTTCTTCCTTTCTGTTCGCGAAAGACCCTATCCATCATTCTTTGGTACGTGGCACCTGCGTTCTTGAGCCCGAAGGGCATCCACTTATAACAGTAACATCCACCCCCCACCCCCACCCCCCCCCCCCCCCCCCCCCCCCCCCCCCCCCCCCCCCCCCCCCCCCCCCCCCCCCCCCCCGTGATGAAGGAGACATCTTTGATGTCCAGGTGGTGCATGCGAATTTGGTGGTAACCTGAAAAAGCATCTAAGAAAGACATTACAGAAAAACTGACGGCTGAGTCAACCAGCGCGTCGATTCTAGGCATGGGGTAGCAATCTTTTGGGCATGATTTATTAAGCAGTGAAAAATCGATACACATTCTCCACTTACCTCCTCCCTTCTTTACCATGACCACGTTGGAGACCCAGCCTGGATACTGGATCTCCGACACAAAACCTGCCTGCAGGAGTTTACCCACCTCCTCTCGGATGGGTTCTTCAAGCTTGTCCGCTACGACCCTCCTCTTTTGACGGATGGGGCAGGTGCTGGGGTCGAGGTTGAGGCGGTGGCAAGCCACATCCGCATCGATCCCGGGCATCTCCGCGGCGCTCCAAGCGAAGACATCCACATTCTTCTGCACGTAGGCCAGGATCTCAGCCTGCTCCTTCGAACTGAGCTCTCCGCTGACTCGGACCTTTTCCACCACCCCAAGCCGAGTGGTGACTTCAAGCTCCACGACCTCATCCACAGCCTCCAGCCTAGATTGCTCTCCCCAAGCATTTTCCTTCTCTCCACCGCAAGCGAGCGCTTGGGCTCCTTCCTCCATCTCTGCCTCTCCTACCATCATCAACTCTTCCGCACCTCCTTCCCGGGCACCCTCTCCTTTCCCCTCTTCTTCTCCTTTCTCCGCCCTGAGCCTCACAGCGCCCCTTCCTGGGCATGAACATCCTCTTCCTCCATCCTCTCCTCGACTCCATTCTCTCCTCCGGGTTCTGCCGCCTCCTCCATCACTTTATCGAACTCCTCCGCTTCTCCCGTCCAGGTGACGGTGTTGACAGCCGTCACATAGCACTGTCTCGCCATCTTGGGGTCTCCTCGGATCCGGACCTGGACTCCACCCGCATTGAACTTGAAACACTGGTGGAAGGTGGAAGGGACGCATCTGAACGCGCAGATGAGAGGCCGTCCGAAGATGGCGCTGTAGCTGCTTGGGGCGTCCACTATCACGAAGCGGTAGTTTCGGGACTGCCCTCCGAGAGTCACATGGAGCCCCACTCCACCTTCAACCTCCTTCCTTTCACCCGAAAAGCCGAATAGGGGGCCATCCGAGGCCAACACCCTCTTGGCCTCCACCTTCATCTCGTCAAACGCCTTCTTGAAGACGACGTTGACCGAGCTCCCATTATCGACTAGAATCCGCGAGACGGTGAAGTTCTCGATGGCGGTCTGGATGACCAGCGCATCGCAGAATGGGTCTTCATAGCTTGGCATGTCCTTCTGGGAGAAAGTAATTCTCTCCGCCGGGGGAGGAGCAGTGGATGTTGAGGCCACGCTCTGATGATAGATGGTATGGAGGCTAGCCTTGCGGGTGGCCTCCACCCCTACCCCCCATGGATCACCCTGATCCCTCCTCTACTCCCCACATCAACTCTGTCTTCACACCTCTCTTCCTCCTCCCCTAGAGGCTCGACCTCCTCAATTCTCACCTGCTGCTGTTGCCTCGGCGCGGGTGCTCGACCACTTTTTGTTTCCAGGAACTCTGGACAGGTGGTCGTCGCGTGGCCTTCCTCATAGTGGAAGTCACAATACGACAACGTCACCTCCCCTGCTTCACCTTCTGCCACCCTATTCCTCCTCCTTCTCCCTGCCCCTGCTTCCTCTCTAGCCTCTTCTCTTCTTCCTATTCCTCCTCTTTACCGCCTGATTGCCATGGCTTGCTGAGGTGGGGGAGGCAGCTACCTCGGACCCTGCCTCCATCCCAACTGGTGGTGTCTTCCTTGCCCTCCATAGAAGTTACCCCTTCCTGGGCCGTAACCCCTTCCCTGACCTTGTATTCCTTCGACACGCTGCCTCCACTCCCCCTCCGGGGCCCTGGGCTCTTCCCTTCTCCTTACTTCCTGCTGCCTGTCCTCTAGCTCACCTAGCTTTGCTAGCCTCTTAGTAAGCTCCGGGTTGGCCTCCTCACTCTCAATCACTTCTGCCACCCTCTCCATCAACTCCTCATAGGAGACGGGGGCTTTCCTCTTCAAAGCCATTTTGAAAAAACTCTCCCTTAGCCCGACGGTGAAAGCGAGCTGGAGTGCAAACCCTGGCATCTCCTGAGTGAGCAGCACTTCTTCTTGGAACTGATCCGCGTAGCGGGCCAATGACTCCTTTGGCTCCTGCTTCACTTTGAAGAGGGACTCTGTTGAGTCCGAAATCGCACCTCCGAAGGAAATCGGAGGCTGCGGGCTGCCGATTACTTTTTAGTTAGAAAGGGAGAGACCGATGGCAGCGGTCAAGGCCAGACTTCGCCCGTCACGGCGAATTCCACTCCTGTGATGGGCTTTCCTTTGATTAAGAAGATGCAGTTACAGCGGGTTACAAGTGCTGGAAAGCGGAAGTCGGCCGGTCAAACAGTTCGCAAAATGGGAAACTCGAGACCGCAGCTCAAATACAAGCGAGCTCCTGGATTCGAGTGTGCATGCCTTGGGAACGGTGCCGCCCCCTATTTATAGGCTTGGGGGCCTGCCCGAATAGGCAGGGATAAAATAACCGCCTGCCCGGGTACAGGAGAAACGGGCAGGCAGTGACGGGATACCAAAAAGGAAGAAGTCGCGCGGCTTGGCGGCTTGCCCTTCCGACCCGTTTGACCAGGGGCTGGAGATGTTGCTACCAAGGCGACGACGCAACCAGAGCAGTCTCTGACTTGAGACCGCGGCTTGCCCTTTAGACTCGAACCTTGGCTGGTCTTCATGGCGCAACCCGGGCGGTCTCCGACTTGAGACCGTGGCTTGTCTTTTGGACTTGGGCCTTTGTGATCTTCAATATCTGAAGGCGATCTGAATCATGTCAGACCGCCCGGTCTGTGCTGGTTGGTGCTGATGGACCTCGTGAAACCTGAACCGGGCGACTTGTGTCCGCAGCCCGCCCGGTCTGTGAGTAATGTTATTCGGAAGCGGTCTTCTGGGTAAACATAATCCCCGCATATTTTCAAATTTCTGAGGGGATTTCGAAAATATTAGTTCTAGCCGGAGACCGCGCCGATCTTACCCCGTTGTTATAAATGTTCTAGAAGCTTCTATCCTCGCATAACTTCAACGCTATCACGAGTCACTATTCGCCCCTTGCGGTTAGAGCCTTCAAACTGAACAGCCCAATCAAGATGGTAGATCTCATGGCTCAGTTCGAAGGTCGCCAGAAGCCAGGCAAAGACCACGAAGGAGATCGCCCAAAGGATAAGAAGAAGAAGAAGAAAAAGAAGATACAGCCCGACAACACAGTGACTATTGCCTCCACGGGTAAGCCAGCCGATCTGCCTCCAGTGCTGACAGTCGACCTGTCGACTGGAAATGATGCGGGTTGTTCGAATCCACCCCCAGTTGATCCACCTGCTGCTTCTGATAAGGGAACCAACCTGCCCCCTCCTCCGGACAAGACGGTCTTGGAAGCTTCCGCTCCGAAGGGCGATGGGGATGATTCTTTTAAAGTGGAGGTCACTCCTTCTGGAGTATTCCACTTGAAGATAAGAGATGAAGGGGGAGAGGCGGTTGACTCCCCCAAGCTGAGCGACCAGCAGGGCCAGATAGTGAATATTGAAGACAGTCCAGATTCCCCAAAACAAGCCGGCCCGAAGTCGACCAAGAAGAGGAAAAAAGATGAGTCCACGGCGGACAGGCTTCTGAAAAGGGTAAAGAGCCTAAAGGCCAAGAACAAGGAGGCTTCCAGGAAACCGGGAGCGGGTTGCCTGCAAGGCAAGTCACGCGAGAAAGAGGTTTCCGAGGGTGTATTCACTCCTTCCCCCAAGGAAAACGACCAGGTCCAAAACGATGCGCACAACATCTCTGTCAGTGATATTATCAGAGACTTGGATTCCCTCCAGAAAAAAGACGACCTTTTGAGATCTTCTTCCGAACTGCAGGCCGCTGAACTGCCTGGAGAGAATGAGGCCGCCCTGGCTGAGGATGTGACCAGCATTAAGGAGGCAGTCTTGCCTGAGGTCACGACTAGAACCGAGAAAACCGCACCGGCCTCTGAAGATTCTGTGATGGCCGGGCTTCAGATTATGCATGTGAAGGCGGAGAAAGTAAGGGATCAGCTTGCCAGACCGCCACCGCCGCCACCCAATCTTCTATTGCAAGGTAAAGGGGTCGCGGATTACCGCCCTGTTCGTTTTTTCAAGACGCGGTCTCGGAACAAGTCGCGCAACTTGTTGTTGAACCCATCACCAAGCTTCTTTCCCTCCGCCGCTCAGTTTTCTGCAGCCAAGCGGAGGCAAAGCGAGAGGTTGTGGAGAGAACAGCGCCGAAAGATCGACACCGAGCAAGCAAAGCGATCTATCCGCCTGAATTTTATTCGAACTGCAGCGGCTCGTAAGCGAGGAAAATTTGGAAAGAGCGGTCTTCTTTTGACAATTTTCCTGTTCATATGAAGTTATACTCGGCCGACCTTCTTGATTGTCTCCCTTATTTGAAGATGATCGTGATTCCATCCCAAAACCGGGCGAACTGATGACCTATCTTCCTCCACTTGATCCACCTTTGCTGAGTTCCTCGATTATTCCGGATACCCGAATGGAGGACGAGCTGACCCGCCTTCAAAGGAATTTCGCAACCCTTTCGAAGCAGTTAAAGGCCCTTGAGGAGCGGGAGAAAGCTGCTCAAGACGAAAAAGCTGCGCTGCGGGATGAGATGGAAGCCGAGAGGAAAGAGAGTCGGGCCGTACTGGAGGTTGAACGGAGAGAGCGCCGGGAGCAGGAAAAAGTGCATCAAGACCAGGTGGCTGCCCTGACCGCCCGACTTGATCGAGGAAAGAAAGAGATCCATAAGCTTGAAGGGGATTGTGCCTACTTCAGGGATAAGTACCTTCGTCTGACAAGGGAGGCCGGCGGAAGCCGTCGCCCTATTAATGTAGCTGAGGAAGGTCGGCGTGGATCACATCGCCCGGCTGCCAGAATGAGCTCGACTCTTCCAGTAGTTGGGACGATCCCCCCTGTTGCTAGTGCAAATGGCCTGGGCGACCTTACCTACTCGCGTTATTCCTGCAGCGCGGGTAGAAAGGGATGTCGCGCGACTTCATAGCATGATCAACCACCTCAATCACAGCATGAATCAGATGCAAGGTACTATCCTTCAGATCGGCGACCATGTCGCGCGACTTCACAGGGAGGATGCACCGAGTGATACCCGCCAGTGACAAGCGGTTTTAAGACAGTCATTTGTAATAATATTTTTATTTGGTCCATTGGACAACTTAACTGCTCGAGCTTGTGTTTTATGAAATTTGGTCTATCTTTCAGACCGCTCGGTCTGTATATTTGAATGTGCTTTATATTTTTCTCTCGTATGTTAGTTGTCGTTTTCGAATTGTTGTATAAGCCGAGCGGCTTGTTTCTGTTGCTTCTTTAATCCGCCTAATCAAATTTTACTTGTGATTTAATGGTTTAGCCCTGTATAGAAATGTGACCGCGCGGGTTGATTAGTCTAGCCGCGATTTGACCTTTACTAAATGCAGATCACCCATTCTTATAAGTAGCACCTTTCCGAAGACCTCTTTACCAGAATTTTAAGATGGGAGCAAAGCGCCAGCCGAAGCGACCTGCGAAGACCTCTGCTACCCGCTCCGAAGTCGCTCTAGCGTTCCATTCGGCAGACCTTGAGGAATGCCGTCTGACCAAGGCCGAATTAGATGAATTTGTTGAGAAAGATATGGTTGATAGCCCGCTGCTTGCGCGACTTCCACTCCGTGATGAGCGGATGAACTCTTCTGGACCGAACCAAATCGCCATCCCAATCGATCATTTCGATTGCGGCTTCTAGTTCCCCATATCAATCGAGCTCGCCATGGTCTTTGACAACTATGGGGTTGTCCCCGGCCTAATCTCCCCTAACTCGATGGCCGGGATTTGCAGCTTCATTTCATACCTGCGTTCTGAGAGAGTCCGCTTTTCTATGGACCTCTTCAGAAAGATATTCTCGGTGCGGGCTATCCCGGACTCTGAATCGATTGTGTTCAAAGGCCATCTCTACTTTGGCTTCCGGGGGTTGAAGATGGTCAACCTCGCGAATAAGGTCACGGCGTGGTCGGAGAGATATTTGATTTTCGAAGGTCGACTTGGCCTACTGAACCCGAACCCGCAAGTGCGGCCAGAGGAAGCCTTTCAGGAGGTTGCTATAAGCGAGATCGAGAAGAAGACCTGCAAGCTTCTTGACGATGCGCGGCTTAATGTAAGCCACTACCTCCCACTGCTCGCCGAGTTAGAAAATGTTCGGCCTGAAGACAGTAAGTTTTCCTTCAACCTGCTTCCTGCATCAATGTTAACCGCACGATCTCTTGTTCTGACTCTCCTCTTTTGTAGCCGAGGCCATTGTCCCCAATAACAAGCCGGTCAGCCAAGCCGGTTTGATCTTAACTCAAACGGAGAAGAGGAAGAGACAGGTCAGAAACAAGCCGCTGCCATCTGATGGGGAGGATTCGACTTCCTTAGGCGACTTCTCCGCACTTCGTTCCTTCAGCAAAGTGAAGGATCTAAAAGGCCGCACGGTCTTGACCTGGCATCCCGACGGTGATGGCGTCCAGGTCTCTACTGCGCTTCCCCACTGGGCAAATGAGAAGTCGGGCCGGCATGCTGAGGCCACCAGCATCACCAAGTTTGGCCGACGAAACTTCAGGCGATTGAGGAAGATCCCCGAGGAGGAGCTCGCTCGGGAGGCTGCGCGGGTTGGTGCTGAGAGCCTCATCACCAATGTCTTCATGGGGATGACCTTCAAAAGATTGATCAGAGCGAATGATCATCTAGAGAAGGAAATTGCCGAGTTGAAGAAGGAAAACGCGCGGCTAAAGGAGGCCGAGTCGGTAAGTTATCACCTGGCTACCATCCTTCTGTATTTTTCCAGATCGCACGGTCTCTTACCTTACTCTTTTTTGCAGACAAAGTATGATGAGACCGACCCGGTCTACCAAGAGGAACTTTTCCCTCATGTCGCCGAGGGAATCGATAATGCTTTTAACCGCCTGCGAGAGCTCGGAGGGCTCACGCCTGGCTTTGAACATTTTACTTTTTCAGATGCCTACCCGACTTTGCAAAAGAAATTAGAGAAGATCAGGCGGAAGGCCAAAGGGAAGAATAAAGTCGATGGTTCTTGCTCGGAAGAAAGTGACGACGAGGATGATGAAGTCAAAGAGCCCGCTGCGGCTAAAGAGGGAGAGAGCGGCTCGGACTCTGAGTCCAGCGATTCTGAAGAAGAGGCCGAGCGCAAGTCGGGCGAGCTGGGCAGCTCGTCCTCGTCGGGCAGCGAGGGCAATTCTCCCGACGTTTTGATTGGAGGCAGCGAACATTCGAGTGCTCCTGCATCTAAGAAGCTCAAGTCCGGTGATAAATAATTGTATTTTGTTTTTATTTTGGGTGACCGACGGTTTGATTTATTAACCGGTCGGTTAGAAACAATGTAAGGATATTTTGATAATGAAATGAAAAGTTTTTACCTGTCCAGCTGTCTACTTTTTGCGACTTACTTGTGATTGTTTCCGATCTCTTTCTGCTTCGGATAATTTACTCTTCTAACCATGTCGTGCGACTTAATATTAACTCAACCGGTCAGGACACTGATCTTCACAGAATTCTGGTTAAGTAACCATTAGAAAAAAGCCTGTTCGCACAGCTTGTTTCTTCAACCCGGATCAAGTGGACTTGATTCATCCCGAGAAAGTGTCAACTATAATGTTACGTCACGTGGTCGATGCGGTTTGGATATACAATCGAGCGGACAGAAATCCATGTTCTGCCTTGTCTTATTATGGATGCCTTGTAATAACCAGGAAACCGAACATAACCAAGCCGCGCGATCATTACCAGACTCTGCACACGAACTCAGCTTGCTGCAAGCCCCATCCCTGTGAATATAGTTAATAATCGAGCAGGAAATTGTCATAACCAAGCCACGCGATTATAACCTGGCTTTTTGTAATTGCTTCGCAAGATAGAATATCAAGTCATAAGAAAACGATTGGTAGGCAGCGCGATTAATTTTTAACCTGAACGATTTATGTGACATAACATTGACTGATAAATCCGCGCGGACTATATATACTTTGAGCAGTTAGTAGCTTGATACTTGCAATGAGAATCATAATTGCCTGATTGTGAAGAGCCCGTTATTTTCCGAACGGATCGAATTGAAACCCATAAAAATGATAGGTTCATAAACCAACTTATGAGATCGACCGATCATGATTATGCTTGATCCTTTGGTATTTGCCTTGTGATATTTTATAATATCCTGCTTATTTCAAGCCGTCCGGTTTGAAAACCAGACCGCATGATATATTTGGTACCTGCTTATTTCAAATCGTCCGGTCTAAAAACCAGACCGTATGATATATTCGGCACCTGCTTATTTCAAATCGTCCGGTCTGAAAACCAGACCGTATGATATATTTGGTACCTGCTTATTTCAAACCGTCCGGTTTAAACACCAAGCCAACCGGTTTGTGAGGCGCCCATAAAAATCCTGTTTTTTCTCCCAAATGGTCTAGAGTGGCCATATAGGATGAGATAAATGTTGGAGTTACCATTGTGATCTAGAAGTGGTCAAACATGTAATCTCACTGCCAACGCGATATGAGCCTGCAGGGTCGCACATAAGAGCATGTGGAGAAGTTGCAAGATTGACTGTGTTGGTAAAGGTTACCAATCACCATATAGAATCGGGGAGGTAAAGCAAATGTTGCTGTCGGAATTCGTCGGATATGATTCGTTGGATTCGTCGGATCGTTCTGTGGAAACTCGACGAATTTTCACAGAGATCATTAACTCGGCAAATGTTGCCGTCTGATATGATTCGTCGGGTTCGTCGGATTGTTCCGTGAAAACTCAACGAATGCTGTTCCGTGGAATCCCGACGAATTGTTACAGAAACCCCAATTCTGCTGTGTGGTCTGCGTATAGCGATTCCTCTACCTGTTTATGCTTTGGGTATAAATAGATCTTCTTTTAGGGTTCTTATAACTTACGAAAGGTTCAGCCGACGGAAGGAGTTCCGCCTCTCGCCCGAACCCTAGATGGAAAGAGTTCCGCCGCCCCGTTCGCCTCCGCCGACCTCCTCTACGGCGATCGTCGCCGTGATTGTTCTTCCTGGAGCGAACCTAGCAGTTCGTGGAAGTGCAAGGTGCAGTCGTTCTTCTCCCGGCTCATGTGGATCACTACAGAGACGTAGACATCATTCTACGTGAGGACTCTCGCATAGCCGCTGACTGGATTCTTCTTCTTGGAGCACCTAGGTTGGATTCGATCCAACTCCACTAAGGTAATTTTTGCCTAGTAGTTTTCATTACTTCTTGATTCAATGTTCATGGCCGATCCGAATCTTTTTGGGTTGTTTCTCTTTATTTCCGCTGCGCCTACATACGATGTATGGTTGTAGAAAAACCCAACAATGGTATCAGAGCTAGGTTACGATCATGAATGTTGTTTCAGAAGTTTGGTTATTCCAGTACGTGCAAATCTAGGTATTTGGAAGCGTTCTAAATGTCAAGATTTCTTCTTGAAATATCACATTTGATGTGATTTTGTGTGGTTTCTGGTGGTGGGATTATTTGGTCGGGGCTCTCCCCCGCACCCCGCAAGGGCTCTGCCCCTTGACCCCGCTCGCTGATCGGTCAGCGGGACCACCGCCAGGGGCGCGGCCCCTTGGAACCCCGCCAGGAACGTCTGGGATTTCGTGGTAATTTCTAATTGTTAGAAATTGTTGTCTCCTTAGCAGTAACCGTCCCTCAAGTGGTTAATGAACCCTTGTATTGTTTTGGATTTTGAATCCAACAATGAGAGACGAGCTTGTCTACTGCTTTAAGTCGAGTTGTCTTTGCCTTTGTCCAATGCATGTAAATCTGAAGATTTGGAAGAGTTCTAAATGTCCAGATTTAGCCCTTTCGTCTATCAAAGGTTGATAGTCTTACGTTGTGCACATAAGGGATGCATGTGGATTTTAGAAAGCTTGTTTTTCTGTGGATGTGCACTTTGATCAAATGTTGATCATGGTTAAGTGTTAACCTATTATTAAAAATTAAAATCCCTTCATCAAATATTAAGTGTTCGGATGCCTTCCGATGGATGGCACTCTTCCTGCCTCGATCGATGAAGTGTGGGCTTGCCAAAGCAAGGTGCATTAATCTATCTTGGTAAGGGTGCGAGCGGATAATTGTGATATCCCACTGTCGACATCGGGTCTAACTTAACTAGGTGACCTCAAAGGTTGAGTGTCTAGAGGCCTAGGGTTGGCATGCACCATATGATGGATGCGAATAAGGAGTTATTCACCAGCCATACAAGAGTTGCATGAGGATGCAATTGGCAAGCATTGCCTACCTAAATAACCGCATTATGAGAGGAACGCTAAAGCGGACTCGTGGTGTTGGTGAAATACGGATCTTGTCCACTAAGAGAGTAGCTCGCATGGACTCTCCGAATTGATAGTGAGGGCTATCAATTTGAATAAAATAGTGGGAGTATTAATTGAAGTCCAAATTAAAATAAATTGTATTTTGAAATTAAGGTACTGAATAAATTCTGCATGAATTCTTGTAGAATTCCATGGCAAGTGGTTCACATTCCACCTTGTCCCTGAGAGCTATCCTTGAGAAGGACAAGCTAAGTGGGACGAATTACATGGACTGGTATAGGAACTTGAGAATTGTTCTCAGGCAAGAGCAAAAGCTCTACGTCTTGGAGGAAGAAGCCCCCGAGGTGCCGACCGGGAACTCGTCCCGTGTTGATAAGGATGCTTATAAGAAGTATACCGATGACGCCTTAGACGTCGAGTGCCTTATGCTTGCCACCATGAACTCTGAGCTTCAGAAGCAACATGAGAACATGGGGTGCAAGGAGATTGACGAGCACCTAAAGAAAATATTTCAAGGGCAAGCTCGTCAAGAGAGGTTCGATGTCACGAAGGCCTTATTTCAGTGCAAAATGGGAGCTCGAGACTCGGTTGGTACTCACGTACTCAAGATGATTGGGTATATAGAGAACCTGAAGAGACTAGGTTTTCCTCTGGGTCAAGAGTTGGCCACAGATCTTATCCTGCAATCATTGCCGGATAGTTATGAGCAGTTCGTCTTGAACTACAACATGAATGAAATAGACAAGACACTGCCCGAGCTCCTAGGCATGTTGCGAACTGCCGAGATAAACATGAAGAAGGCCAAGCCTTCTAGTCCCATATTGATGGTACATAAAGGCAAGGGTAAGGCCAAGGGCTTCAAGAAGACGAAGGTGGGACCTAAGTCACATCTTGAGCCCAAATCTTCTGCGCTGAAAAAGAAGAGCAGCGTGAAGGAAGGAAAATGCCACCACTATGGCAAAGCTGGTCATTGGAGGAGGAATTGTCCTTTGTACATTGACGGTCTGCGGAAAATGAAGGGAGGTATGACTTCCGCTTCGAATATTTACGTTATAGAGATAAACCTTTCTGCTCCTTCATCTTGGGTATTGGATACCGGATGTGGTTCTCACATTTGTACAAATGTGCAGGAACTAGGAAGGAGGAGATTGCTGAGTAAAGGAGAGGTGGACCTGCGCGTCGGCAATGGAGCAAGAGTTGCTGCTGTAGCCGTAGGGGTTTACCGTCTTTCTTTGCCTAGTGGGCTTGTAATAGAACTTAATAATTGTTATTATGTTCCGGCCATAACTAGAAACATTATATCCATTTCATGTTTAGACATGATTGGATTTTCTTTTATAATTAAGAACAATTGTTGTTCTATATTTAAGAATGATGTTTGTTATGTTGTAGCTCAATTGTTTAATGGTCTTTATGTTTTGAACCTAGACCATCTGATCTATAATGTAGATAATAATAAAAAACTAAGAACAAATGACTCAAATCCTACATATCTCTGGCATTGTCGTTTGGGCCATATAAACGAGAAGCGCATATCCAAGCTCCATAAAGATGGACTATTGGACTCATTTGATTATGAATCATTTGAGCGATGCGAGTCTTGTTTATTAGGCACGATGACTAAAGCCCCTTTCACTGGTTATACTGAGAGGGCTGAGGATCTTTTGGGTATAGTACATAGTGATGTATGCGGACCCATGAGTTCTATGGCTAGAGGTGGGTATTTCTACTTTGTTACATTTACTGATGATTTCAGTAGATACGGATACGTGTATCTTATGAAGTGCAAATCCGAAACTTTTGAAAAGTTCAAAGAGTTTAAGAATGAAGTGGAGAACCAATTGGGTAAAAAGGTTAAAGCACTCCGATCTGATCGAGGTGGCGAATACCTGAGTCATGAGTTCCGTGATCATCTGAAAGAGTATGGTATTGTATCACAGCTCACTCCACCTAGGATACCGCAGCATAATGGTGTGTCTGAGAGGAGAAATCGTACTCTGTTAGACATGGTACGGTCGATGATGAGTCATGCAGACTTACCTGTTTCCTTTTGGGGTTTTGCTTTAGAGACTGCTGCAATGACACTGAATCGCGCTCCGACGAAAATGGTTCTAAAGACACCATATGAGATATGGACTGGGAAGCGTCCTAGTATGTCATTCATTAAAATTTGGGGCTGTGAGGCATACGTACGACGTCAAATGCCTGACAAGCTGGAACCCAAATCAGATAAGTGTTATCTGGTGGGATATCCTAAGGAAACGAAAGGATATTTCTTTTACCTACCATCTGAGGGCAAAGTGTTTGTCGCAAGGATGGGTGTCTTCTTGGAGAAAGAGTTCTTATCAAGAAAGACGCAAAAGGTAGAACTTGAAGAAGTTCAAGAACCACAAGTAGTGAATGAACCAGAGTTGGATTCTGAGCCAGGACTACAAGATGTTGTAGCTAGAGAACCTGCTCAAGAGACACAAGTCCTACGTAGATCTGGTAGACCAAGATTTGAGCCTGAGAGATGTGGATTTCTCGTGTCTCAAATAGGTAATGTGTTGCTTATGGATCATGATGATGAACCAGCGACCTACCAAGAGGCTATGAATGGACTGGACTCCGACAAATGGCTTGAGGATATGAAATCCGAAATGGACTCCATGTATACAAACCAAGTTTGGAACTTGGTGGAACCACCTGAAGGGGTACGACCCATAGGGTGCAAGTGGGTCTTCAAGAAGAAGACCGACATGGATGGGAATGTACAGACATTCAAAGGGCGACTGGTGGCTAAGGGTTTCAAGCAAATTCATGGTGTTGACTATGATGAGACCTTTTCCCCTGTTGCCATGGTAAAGTCCATTAGGATATTGCTTGCTATTGCTGCGTATTATGACTACGAGATCTGGCAGATGGATGTAAAAACGGCTTTCCTAAATGGAAACCTCCTTGAGGAACTGTACATGACACAACCCGAGGGTTTTGTATCCCCAAATGAAGCCACTAAAATATGCAAGCTGAATAGGTCCATCTATGGATTGAAACAGGCCTCTAGAAGTTGGAATCTTTGTTTTGATGAGAAGATCAAAGAGTTTGGTTTTGTCAAGAATGAAGATGAACCGTGTGTTTACAAGCGAATCAGTGGGAGCATTGTTGTCTTCCTGATATTGTATGTAGATGACATACTGCTGATCGGGAATGACATACCTACCCTGAAAGTTATTAAGAACAACCTAGGGAACTGCTTTTCTATGAAGGACTTGGGTGAAGCGACTTACATACTCGGTATTAAGATCTATAGAGATAGATCGAAGAAGTTGCTGGGTTTGACCCAGAGTACGTACATTGAGAAGGTGTTGAAGCGGTCCAACATGCTTGAGTCCAAGAAAGGATTTTTGCCCATGTCTCATGGTGTAAATCTCTCTAAGGACCAGTGTCCAAGATCTTATGAAGATAAGGACCGCATGAAGTTGATTCCATATGCTTCGGCAATTGGGTCAATTATGTATGCAATGTTATGTACTCGACCCGATGTCTCTTTTGCTTTGAGCATGACTAGCAGGTATCAGTCTGATCCTGGTGAATGTCACTGGATAGCCGTAAAGAATATCCTGAAGTACTTGAGAAGGACTAAGGATGTATTCTTGGTGTATGGTGTAACATCCGGCCAGTACGAAGAGTATAACAGCAGGTCCGGCCGGGACCCCACGCCATACAAACCACACTAACTAGGAGTTAAAAGGTGATAACCAGAAAAGCAACAACTAAACTAGAGTACAAAACGTAAGCGGAAGCATTAATTAAACCATTCAAATAGAACTGTCCACTATCATAGGAATGTATCCAGAATAAGAGTTACGGCCTTAAGGCCTTACATTCATCCAATGCACAAAACTCCAAGCATACATCGGCACGCAGGCCGGCCATACATGAATAACAGGAAAAGGGCTGGCCTTTGAGGGCCAACATTGAAAAGGGCCATCGCCCGCTAATTCCCGCTAGGCTCACCTGCACCTGCATAAGAACATTCCACCAAGCGGTGGCAAACAAAGTAACGGTCAGCACAGCTGACCAAATTATAACGACCCCACCCCTTTTCCGGGGTGGCGGAGCTTCTACCCTGCAAGCAAGCCATACTAGCACAAGTACAAAATATAAAGAAAGTGCAAACTACACAAGGTGAGGTTTCAAGCACAATCAATCTTCTAGGTTGAGCATCAAAAGAGAGGGGAACCTAGGTATGCACATGATGTTGGTTGAGTTCACCCGAAGGTTCCCCACAACCGCCTAAGCAATCGCATGAGGCTAATCATAACATCCATTTCACAAAACACTCCACCGTAAGGGCCACAACCTTGGGTAGAAACAAGAGCTTTTGGTCGGTCTAGGTATGACACCTTCCACGACCTCTCCCATGATCACACGGCTTTCCTGAGGAAGGGACCTCTTACCGATCTGCATGGAAACGGGTTCGGTTTAGCTTTGCCCGTGCTCTAATCGTCGCGATCTATCGCACGACGCGGGTACGGCTTCGCCTCGGCCCGTGAGGGTTTAGCACCTTCAAGTGCTACACTAAATATACGCTACGCACCTAACCCCTTCACAAGGATCTAGGTTTCACGAATACTCAACAAGGGAGGTGCAATACACTCCGCATCAATTTCGTGGTGAAGGTTTGCCTTCATCCAAAACTCAAAGCATGGGGCTTTTGTTAGGATCTTCACAAGACGCCTACACTGAGTTCCCGCAATACTATAGGTGAGTTCACGGAGTCATTCTCCGGCACGCATTCTAGGCCTAACCTAAATGCAACGTCGCAAATCAAGCATCACCGATTCGGGCTCACGGCCACGAATAGGCTTCACACAAAATGCCTAAATCCGCGCGACTACCAGATTTTCTACTTGAAAAAATGCCGGGGATGGACACAATCTACCCGGAGTTCCGAAGAACTTGAGGAAATCCTACACTTCACCCATTTGGTGAAAGGGATACCTCATGCAAACATAGAAAGAGGAATGAAAGGACAAATACAAGTCCAAAGTTCTGGAGGAAGAATCGTTACCCTAGACGCGTTCTTTTTCGCCATAGATCCGAGATTCTACACGGAGAGAAACGACCGCACCGGGCTGCACTCTCCAAATCTGGAAACGGCTCGCGAAACGGAGCTCCGGAGCTCCGTCAATGGCGGGATCTACCTTCTTCTACCTTGGCTCCCCCTTCTTTCTCTAGGGTTTGGAGAGAGAATGGCTTAGAGAATATGAGGGTTTAACCCCCTCTCATCAGCCCTAAAGGTCTCCCGCAACTAAACCTAGCCGTTGGATCAATTTCCAAAAGATTTGGACGGTCCGATCTTCTTCTCCGCTCAAAATCGCGGAACAGAATAAACAGGGCGCACGATCGCTGGCGCACGATCACTGGTCGTGCGCGAAGAGTAAAATGGTCGTGCGCACTGTCCGAGACAGAACTCGATTCTCTGCTGAATTAACGCACGATTGCTGGCGCATGATCACTGGTCGTGCGCGAAGAGGAAAATGGTCGTGCGCACTGTCCGAGACAGAACTCAATTCTCTCCTGAATTAACGCACGATCGCTGGCGCACGATCACTGGTCGTGCGCGATGAGGCCACTGATCGTGCGCTAAGAGCTGAAAGGGAAGATTTAGCCTGCTTCAAGTGCAGCACTAACACTCCGCCTACTTCGCTGAACTACGATTTTTGGGGTGTTACAACTCCACCCTCCTTAAAAGAATTTCGTCCCGAAATTTATAAAACAGAAATAGCCAGAAATTCAGCTATAAATTACCTGAGAGAAATAGCTCGGGGTACTCCGCAAGCATCGCTTGCTCTCTCTCGCAAGAGAGCTCCTCTCGGCCGCAATTATCCCACCGGACTTTTACCATCCGAATGGACTTGTT
Organism: Dactylorhiza incarnata; assembly: GCA_033032865.1. NCBI lineage: Eukaryota > Viridiplantae > Streptophyta > Magnoliopsida > Asparagales > Orchidaceae > Dactylorhiza > Dactylorhiza incarnata. Next base: position 17,467,393 of record JAWHQI010000022.1, on the reverse strand, counting down.
CCGCAGCTGCTTTACTTCGGTATCTTCGATGCGTAAGGGCTTGACCTTCGTCGACAACCCACTATCAACCGGAACTTTGCCGACCGCAACGATATGAGTAGGCTCTTGCACTGCCTTCCTCAACACTGAAATGTGAAACACGTCGTGCAGACCGCTCAGCTCTGCAGATAGTGCAAGCCGATAAGCCGCATCACCAACATGCTCCACGATCTCAAACGGTCCTAAGTACCTTGGACTGAGCTTTTTCAAGCGTCGGATCCTTGATACCCCTTTGCACGGTTTGATCTTCAAGTAAACCCGGTCACCGACGGCAAACTCTAGGTTCCTATGCTTGGCATTGAAATACTTTGCTTGCCTATCCTGGGCAACCAATAGCCTTTCACGTATAGTCCGGATCGTCGAAGTTGCTTCTTCAACATCCTTTCGCTTCAATAGCTTAGTATCGCCCGTTTCCGCCCAAGACAACGGTGTACGACACTTCTTACCATAGAGGGCTTCGAAGGGAGCCATCTTTATACTGGCTTGATAGCTATTATTGTAGGCGAACTCGATCATGTAGAGATGATCTTCCCACCTCTTTCCAAAATCTAGAGCGCACATTCGGAGCATATCCTCCATAGTCCTGTTGGTTCTCTCGGTCTGTCCATCCGTTTGCGGGTGGAAGGCCGTGCTGAACTTCAATTTCGTTCCCAACAGTTCATGGATAAGCCTCCAATCTTTCGATGTGAAACGCCCGTCACGATGGCTGACGATGCTACGAGGGATACCGTGCAGTCTCACAATACTATAAACATAGAGCTTTGCTAGCTTCTCTACAGAATCATCCTTCCGGTTCGGAATGAAGTGTGATACCTTTGTCAAACGGTCCACGATCACCCAGATGGCGTCGTTTCCATGCTGCGATCTCGGCAATCCGTGCACGAAATCCATCGAAATATCATCAAACTTCCATTCCGGAATCGGCAGGGACTTCAGAAACCCACCGGGACGTTGACATTCCGCTTTCACCAACGCGCAAGTATGACACTTGGCCACGTAAAGGGCAATGTCTTTCTTCATACCCGGCCACCAGAAAAGCTTCTTCATATCCATAAACATTTTAGTGCTCCCCGGGTGGATTGAGTACTTGGTATGATGAGCCTCGTACATCAACTCCGCCCGTAGAGTGCCAACGTTTGGGATGCACAACCTTTCCTGTTTCCACATAAGGTCGTCTTCGAAGGAGAAATCAGCGTTTAACCCCTCAACGGTTTCCGCCTTATAGCGTTTCATGCTCTCGTCCAGCTCCAATGCTTGTCGAACTCGGTCGGCAAGGTCGTATTGAACCTCCGTCCAGTTCAAGCATGTTGAAGTAGACGTTCTCCTATCAATGCAAATGATCTCCATTTCTTCCAGCTCGCGGATTAGACGCTCATCGTGCATCAAAATCCAATTTGCTTGAGCGGGAGCCCGACGACTCAGCGCGTCCGCTACTACGTTTCCCTTACCGGGAGTATAATTGATGTCGAAGGTGTAGTCCCCAAGGAACTCCATCCACCTCCTTTGACGCATATTCAACTCCCTTTGATCCAGCAAGTACTTGAGGCTCTTGTGGTCGGTAAAGATATCGATCTTCACGCCATATAAATAATGCCTCCAAAGCTTAAGAGCAAATACCACGGCCGCTAGCTCCAAATCATGGACCGGGTAATTCCTCTCATGAACCTTCAATTGCCGGGAGCCGTAGGCAATTACCTTCCCGAACTGCACTAGGACACAACCCAAACCACTTCCTGAGGCGTCGCTATAAATTTCGTAGCCTTCCGTACCTTGTGGCGAGCATAGAATGGGCGCCGTGGTCAGACGGCTCTTCAGTTCTTCAAAAGCTCGTGCGCACTCGGGCGACCAAACGAACTTATGATCCTTCCTAGTCAGTTTTGTGAGAGGAAGTGCGATCCTCGAGAAGTTTTCCATAAAGCGCCTATAATAGCCGGCAAGTCCTAAGAAACTTCGGACTTCCGCTACGTTTCTCAACAAAGGCCACGCTCGGATCGCTTCTATCTTCGACGGATCTACTGCAATTCCATCTCCACTAACGACGTGACCAAGGAATGCTACTGACGGTAGCCAAAACTCGCACTTGGAGAACTTGGCATAGAGCTGACTCCTCCTCAAGGTGCTCAGAACGGCGTGCAGATGCCCTACATGCTCCTCTTCCGATTGAGAGTATACCAAAATGTCGTCGATAAAGACGATCACAAATTGATCCAAATACTCACGGAACGTCCTGTTCATTAAGTCCATGAATACCGACGGTGCATTGGACAGACCGAACGGCATCACCGTGAACTCATAGTGCCCAAAGCGGGTACTGAACGCTGTTTTTGGAATGTCACATTCCCTTATCCGCAGTTGGTAATAGCCGGACCTTAGGTCCAGCTTGGAGTAAACCGTCGACCCCACCAATTGGTCGAATAGATCATCGATTCTTGGAATCGGATATCGGTTCTTCTCGGTCAACTTGTTTAGCTCTCGATAATCAATGCATAGACGCAAGCTCCCGTCCTTCTTTTTCACAAAGAGGACCGGTGCACTCCAAGGCGATGAACTTGGACGTACGTAGCCTTGTTCTAGCAGCTCTTGCAATTGAACCTTCAGCTCTGCCAATTCCTTTGGCGCTATCCGGTACGGTGAGCGGGCCACAGGTTTGGCACCTGGCACCAACTCGATACAGAAATCGATCTCTCGCTGAGGCGGAGTGATAAGAAAAATTAAATCTTCTTCTTAGGGTTTATGATTTGTGATTATGCGAAGAAGATTGATGATATTTTCCAAAACTATATTCGATGAAGGCAAGTGTACCTTATCGTATATAATATAGGATATTTTATAGAAATACCAAGGTCGTATTAAACTCGGGTTTGTCGAGTACTTCTACTTCGAGAAAGCGGACTATTATTTTATCGGAGAGAATAATTTGGAAAGGAAAGAAAAGCTAATTAAAAAGAGAATAAAAATAAAATGAAGAAAACAAAACTTGATTTAAAACAAAACCTTAAAATGAAATAAAAAGATAAATACTATCATTCAACTCTAAGCCTTGACCGTGGGGATTCCCGAAGCTCGAACATGCCTCTCTCGAGGTTAATGCCCAACTAAGCTTAGGAAAAATCAACCGGACTCTCGTCCTATAATTGATTACCTAAGACTTGCTTTACGATGTGAATCCCACTATAGGATTTGACTCCTATCCAGAAGATTTACGTCATCCTCTCTCGAGGGGTGCGTGCAACTCTTTTTATTCTCGAGTGATCGATTCGTACGCACGTCCTCTCGGCTAGCTAGAATACGAAAACAAATACCGAAATTCATAACCGGAATATGAACTCGATATCGTTATATTTCGAGAATAAATCGAAGGAGAGAAGATACGATAATAAGGAAAGAGGTGATTTCGATTCAAAGCTTGCTAAAAATCAAGACTACAAAATAATTGCTAAAGGAAAAAAATTAAAACAAGAAAGAGAGAGAAAGAGGAAGAAAGAGAGTTTGCATAAAAGAAAGAGATAACAAAATTTCATTTCATAAAAAAGGAGATTACATAAATTGAAAGCTACATTACATTGCATGAAATTAAAGCTAAGCTACTTGCATGGAAGAAGAAAACAAGACATTAAAAAGGAAATAAGAAAATTACATGAAATTAAATCTAAACCTAAAACATGAAAAATAAGGAAAACTATACAAGAACAGCCCAAATGGGCAGGGGGAAGGGAGAAGAATGCTGGAGGGGAACCTCTGAATTTATAGGAAAAAATTCCAGGTTACACGCCCTCGGTCACGGGCGTGACCTAGGGCGTGTAATACTTGTTCTGCACGGCTGCGACATCGGCGTGGGCTTTGCGTGACTATGTCGCGAAAAAGGACATTACACGCCCGTGTAACTTTGGTCACGGGCGTGTACCTGGGCGGCTTCATCAATGCGGCGTGGGCTTGAGTGCGACGCTGCAGCGAAAAGCGATCAAGCGCGAAAAGTCACGGGCGTGACTCATGGGTCACGGGCGTGACTGGGGTCAACTCCATCAATGCGGCGTGGGCTTGAATTCGGCGCAGCAGGGAGCTGGGATCACGCGGGAAGACACGGGCGTGACTCTTTGGTCACGGGCGTGACTTGGGTCAACTCCTTGACAGCATCTCCACGTCTCGTCGGTGGCCAGCTGGGAAGATTCTAAGATTACACGCCCTTGGTCACGGGCGTGACCTGGTGTCACGGGCGTGACCTGGGGCGTGACTTGCTGTGGACTAGCTCAATCTGCTCGGCAACACTTCTGGACTGATCTTAGTGTTACACGCCCTTAGTCACGGGCGTGACCTAGGGCGTGTACTATGGAATTTGTCCAAAAATACCAGAAAATCTGCAAAACAAAAATACAATTATATTTAGAACTAAAATTATAAAAGAAGTGATTTTTAACTAAAATATAAATAATATTTACAAAATTATATTAAACTTAACCTAAATACTATAATTAAAATAAGCATAAATCCTACTTATCAAATACCCCCATACTTAAGCTTTTGCTATTCCAGAGCAAAAGTATGAGAAATATTTATAAGACATTTAATAAAATTTTTAATTAAGCCTAAAAATTTATTGAATCATAAGTAAGCTAAAAAGAAAATTTAAGGATCAACGAATTAAGTCCTAAATTATGAAATTAGAATAATAAGAGAAAAATATTTAGCCAAGAGTTCTCAAAAATATTAACTAGTTAACAAAATTGAGTAATAAGTAAACAAAATTAGATTTAAAATTTATAAAAACCATAACTTTGAAAAAGCTAAAGGAAAAAATGTAACTTACTAAGTATTGCTCTCTCCATAACATAATTTAAATCTAGATCAAAGATATTGGGTTGGGGGGATTTCATAAAATTTGGCATAAGAAGAGAAACTTTTGAATGGAGGAAATGGAATTTATCATGAAATTTTCTTTTTTTTTTCTCTTCTAATAAAAACCCAAAATGTATATGGTTTAGGAGTAATGAATTTTATCCTCTTACTCCATGCCATATAATCTTTTAAATGATTTTGGGTGCATATGTTTAGGGAATAATGAATTTTATCCTCTTATTCCCATGACATATGATCTTTTAATACATTTTTTTTTTATGCCATCAAAGGGGGTAGGGTGGAGAAAAGATTTCTAGCTTATAAATTAATTAATTTTGAGAGCAAATTTTAGTAATTTAAACTTTCCTAAGATTTAAAAAGCTTAAGGTAGAAATAAATAAAATCTAAAGGTGTTTTAAGCAAGATTACTAAAAATTTGTAACTATTTAAAATAAAAGAGAAGAAGTGCTAAAGAAATATCTCTAATCACATTAAAATCATAAAATATTTCTTAACACTAAATCACTTAATCAAAAGTTAGATTTAGCAAACCATGATAGAATAAATGATTAGCAAAAATATAAATGCTTATAAATAAACTCAAAATTGATTTTGGAAATAACAAAAACCAAAGTAAGGGCTTATTATATTTTTGGGATTTTTTTTCTAAGTTTTATGTACTAATTTTTTGGAAATTTTTTTATATTATCTTTTTTTTTGGAATTTTTTTTTTTTAGGATGAGAAATAAATACTAAAAATGCTAAACATAAACTAATAAACCTAATTTTTTTTGTTTGTAAATTAATTCTTGGACTTCCCAAGGTCTACCCGGTGAAGGGCTCGCAAGGTACTAGAGGCTATGATGGGAATTCAAGCCCAAAGCGTCCTTTCCGAGAATTAAAATTTTCAATTTTCTAATTTTTTTTGAATATTTTTGGGTTTTCTAATAAAAATTTTTTTTTTTTTTTTTGAAAAAAACTAATTTTTCTTTTGTAAAAGACAATAAAAAGGAAATAAATTATTTACAAAACTATGTACACAAATATTTTTGGAATTTTTTTTTTTTATTTTCAAAATTATTTTTTTTTTTTTGGAAATTTTCTACGATTTTATAATTTAAAAGAGAGGGAAATACACCCCCATACTTAAAATTCAACATTGTCCCCAATGTTGAAAGCTAAGTATGGAGAATAATAAAATAGAAAAATATAAGAGCATGATTATGAAAGAAAGAGAGGAAAAGAAGTACGTCCCTGATTTGGAGACGGACGACCGTCACGATTACCTGCAAAAATTTTCTTTCAAAACCATAAGACAAAACATAAGATTAAATGAAAGAAAACATAAAAGTTACTTAATAATATTTTTTTTTTTTGAATTTTTGATAAAAGTAATAGCGCTCTCTCTTTTCAAAATATCGACAAAATATTCCCCGGCAACGGCGCCAAAAACTTGATAAGAAAAATTAAATCTTCTTCTTAGGGTTTATGATTTGTGATTATGCGAAGAAGATTGATGATATTTTCCAAAACTATATTCGATGAAGGCAAGTGTACCTTATCGTATATAATATAGGATATTTTATAGAAATACCAAGGTCGTATTAAACTCGGGTTTGTCGAGTACTTCTACTTCGAGAAAGCGGACTATTATTTTATCGGAGAGAATAATTTGGAAAGGAAAGAAAAGCTAATTAAAAAGAGAATAAAAATAAAATAAAGAAAACAAAACTTGATTTAAAACAAAACCTTAAAATGAAATAAAAAGATAAATACTATCATTCAACTCTAAGCCTTGACCGTGGGGATTCCCGAAGCTCGAACATGCCTCTCTCGAGGTTAATGCCCAACTAAGCTTAGGAAAAATCAACCGGACTCTCGTCCTATAATTGATTACCTAAGACTTGCTTTACGATGTGAATCCCACTATAGGATTTGACTCCTATCCAGAAGATTTACGTCATCCTCTCTCGAGGGGTGCGTGCAACTCTTTTTATTCTCGAGTGATCGATTCGTACGCACGTCCTCTCGGCTAGCTAGAATACGAAAACAAATACCGAAATTCATAACCGGAATATGAACTCGATATCGTTATATTTCGAGAATAAATCGAAGGAGAGAAGATACGATAATAAGGAAAGAGGTGATTTCGATTCAAAGCTTGCTAAAAATCAAGACTACAAAATAATTGCTAAAGGAAAAAAATTAAAACAAGAAAGAGAGAGAAAGAGGAAGAAAGAGAGTTTGCATAAAAGAAAGAGATAACAAAATTTCATTTCATAAAAAAGGAGATTACATAAATTGAAAGCTACATTACATTGCATGAAATTAAAGCTAAGCTACTTGCATGGAAGAAGAAAACAAGACATTAAAAAGGAAATAAGAAAATTACATGAAATTAAATCTAAACCTAAAACATGAAAAATAAGGAAAACTATACAAGAACAGCCCAAATGGGCAGGGGGAAGGGAGAAGAATGCTGGAGGGGAACCTCTGAATTTATAGGAAAAAATTCCAGGTTACACGCCCTCGGTCACGGGCGTGACCTAGGGCGTGTAATACTTGTTCTGCACGGCTGCGACATCGGCGTGGGCTTTGCGTGACTATGTCGCGAAAAAGGACATTACACGCCCGTGTAACTTTGGTCACGGGCGTGTACCTGGGCGGCTTCATCAATGCGGCGTGGGCTTGAGTGCGACGCTGCAGCGAAAAGCGATCAAGCGCAAAAAGTCACGGGCGTGACTCATGGGTCACGGGCGTGACTGGGGTCAACTCCATCAATGCGGCGTGGGCTTGAATTCGGCGCAGCAGGGAGCTGGGATCACGCGGGAAGACACGGGCGTGACTCTTTGGTCACGGGCGTGACTTGGGTCAACTCCTTGACAGCATCTCCACGTCTCGTCGGTGGCCAGCTGGGAAGATTCTAAGATTACACGCCCTTGGTCACGGGCGTGACCTGGTGTCACGGGCGTGACCTGGGGCGTGACTTGCTGTGGACTAGCTCAATCTGCTCGGCAACACTTCTGGACTGATCTTAGTGTTACACGCCCTTAGTCACGGGCGTGACCTAGGGCGTGTACTATGGAATTTGTCCAAAAATACCAGAAAATCTGCAAAACAAAAATACAATTATATTTAGAACTAAAATTATAAAAGAAGTGATTTTTAACTAAAATATAAATAATATTTACAAAATTATATTAAACTTAACCTAAATACTATAATTAAAATAAGCATAAATCCTACTTATCACGGAGCCCCAGGGAGTTCGTTAGGAAACACGTCGGCGTACTCCGCTACAACTGGGACATCACATAACCTGGGCATTGGCTCTGAAGTCTCCAACAAGGTGAAGAACAACTCGGCGCCTTTTCTCACCGCCTTAACCACCTGGAGAGCAGACATCAGCGTCTTGCTCGCTCCTCGCATACCGGAGAACATGGTTTCTCCTTCGGTGTCCCTTCCCAGAGTGATCTCCTTTGTATTGCAATCTATGCATGCCCGCTGCTCCGAGAGCCAGTCCATGCCGAAGATCACATCAAATTCAGCTAACGGTAATAACGACGCTTCCAAGTAGAAATCCTGACTTCCGATCTGCACCTTCACACGGCTCTTCCTATCCGCACTCATTCGAGATCCATTGGGTAGCACTACTTCCAATCTATCCTCTACGAAGGTAGACGACACTCCGATTCGCACAACGAAGTCCTCGGACAGAAAAGAGTGCGATGCACCCGTATCAAATAGAGCTCTCGCCGGATAGTTGAAAATTAGGACGAAACCTAATTGCACACAAATAAAGCATATAGTCGTACCACAGTATGAATTATATATATAGCTGTAAAAGCTAACTTCTAATTCGTACCTGTGACGACATCAGTTTGTCGTATAGCTTCTTGTTGGCCAAGCGAATAGACTCTCGGCTGAGTCGGAATGTGCTGGGAAGCCGAAGACTCCGCAGCTTTACCCTTTTCGGCAGCACGAGCATAATCCACCGCTCGATTACCAGCCTTCGGGGGACCACTTCGACACACCGCAGCTTTGTGTCCCACCTTCCCGCAGGTGAAACACGTAATAGGAGTCCGCGCGGTCGTGGCTCCCGAAACATTTGAAGGAGCTGGTTCCGCCTGTTTGAACTTCCTTTTGTTCCTTCTGAAATCCGACTTGGACTGAGAGGCCGGCGCATGAAACTCAGGTTTCTTTACAACACCCCTTGCTTGTACCCTCTTCATGTCCAACTCCAAAGATCTGGCAGTTTGCACCATCACTTGGAAGCCAAACGTCATAGGGCCTGCAAGGAGCAGCCTCAACTCGTCCCGAAGCCCTTCATAGAACTTATTTGTCTTTGTCTCCTCATCCTCCACCAAGGACCCCGCATAGCGACTCAGTCTGGTAAACTCATGCAAGTAATCGTCAACGGAGCGATCACCTTGTGTCAACCTCAAGAACTGGTTTTGCAACGCAATGCGCTGGGCAGAGGGGATAAATCTTTGGAGGAACGACTTTGAAAACTCAGCCATTGTAATTTCAGTAATATCTCTACCGCAGAACTTAAGCAGCTCCTGCTCTTCCCACCACAGCACAGCCTCTCCATCAAGAAGGAAAGTGGCTAAGGTGACCATCATGGCTTCGTCCGTCGCTGTCGCCCTCAGAGTTCTTCTAACTCTTGACAACCAGTCTTCTGCCTCCGTTGGGGACTCAGATCCCGAGAAGGTAGGAGGATTAAAGCTCAGGAAATGCTTTAATTGCTGGTCACGCGCTCGCCCCGCAACTACTTGCGTAACTTGAGGTTCCACCCTCGGCGCTACCGCAGGTTCTACTACAGCTACAGGCACAGGGGCCTCCACCGTTGGTTCCGCCGCAGGTTCCACTGCAGCAACAGCCTCAGGGGCCACATCCGGAGTAGGAGTAGCAGGCTGGACTAGCCTTTGGGGTTGAGCGTTGATCATCGCGAAGACCGCTTCTGCGACTAATTTGATCATTTCAGCAGAAGGAGTGGTCGCTGGCACTTCAGCCGACCCACTACTTTCAGCGGTGTTACGGGGTCGAGACTGCCCCGCAGCACTTCTAGTCACCTATAATCATGCAAAGCACAATTTAGTGACCCAAAACATATCAAACATCAATCATGGAACGCTCAGGTTCCGCAAACAAGTATGTTTTCTTTTCATTCCTAAGTGGACATTCTTATTAGTTTTTGTCGTTTTAGGTGAATGCACAACCCGTGCGCACCACCCCTTAAAAGGAATTCGTCCCGAATTCGCTAAACTACGGATCGACGCCTTAAGTCCGATACCAAATTGTAACATCCGGCCAGTACGAAGAGTATAACAGCAGGTCCGGCCGGGACCCCACGCCATACAAACCACACTAACTAGGAGTTAAAAGGTGATAACCAGAAAAGCAACAACTAAACGAGAGTACAAAACGTAAGCGGAAGCATTAATTAAACCATTCAAATAGAACTGTCCACTATCATAGGAATGTATCCAGAATAAGAGTTACGGCCTTAAGGCCTTACATTCATCCAATGCACAAAACTCCAAGCATACATCGGCACGCAGGCCGGCCATACATGAATAACAGGAAAAGGGCTGGCCTTCGAGGGCCAACATTGCAAAGGGGCATCGCCCGCTATTTCCCGCTAGGCTCACCTGCACCTGCATAAGAACATTCCACCAAGCGGTGGCAAACAAAGTAACGGTCAGCACAGCTGACCAAATTATAACGACCCCACCCCTTTTCCGGGGTGGCGGAGCTTCTACCCTGCAAGCAAGCCATACTAGCACAAGTACTAAATATAAAGAAAGTGCAAACTACACAAGGTGAGGTTTCAAGCACAATCAATCTTCTAGGTTGAGCATCAAAAGAGAGGGGAACCTAGGTATGCACATGATGTTGGTTGAGTTCACCCGAAGGTTCCCCACAACCGCCTAAGCAATCGCATGAGGCTAATCATAACATCCATTTCACAAAACACTCCACCGTAAGGGCCACAACCTTGAGTGGAAACAAGAGCTTTTGGTCGGTCTAAGTATGACACCTTCCACGACCTCTCCCATGATCACACGGCTTTCCTGAGGAAGGGACCTCTTACCGATCTGCATGGAAACGGGTTCGGTTTAGCTTTGCCCGTGCTCTAATCGTCGCGATCTATCGCACGACGCGGGTACGACTTCGCCTCGGCCCGTGAGGGTTTAGCACCTTCAAGTGCTACACTAAATATACGCTACGCACCTAACCCCTTCACAAGGATCTAGGTTTCACGAATACTCAACAAGGGAGGTGCAATACACTCCGCATCAATTTCGTGGTGAAGGTTTGCCTTCATCCAAAACTCAAAGCATGGGGCTTTTGTTAGGATCTTCACAAGACGCCTACACTGAGTTCCCGCAATACTATAGGTGAGTTCACGGAGTCATTCTCCGGCACGCATTCTAGGCCTAACCTAAATGCAACGTCGCAAATCAAGCATCACCGATTCGGGCTCACGGCCACCAATAGGCTTCACACAAAATGCCTAAATCCGCGCGACTACCAGATTTTCTACTTGCAAAAATGCCGGGGACGGACACAATCTACCCGGAGTTCCGAAGAACTTGAGGAAATCCTACACTTCACCATTTGGTGAAAGGGATACCTCATGCAAACATAGAAAGAGGAATGAAAGGACAAATACAAGTCCAAAGTTTGGGAGGAAGAATCGTTACCCTAGACGCGTTCTTTTTCGCCATAGATCCGAGATTCTACACGGAGAGAAACGACCGCACCGGGCTGCACTCTCCAAATCTGGAAATGGCTCGCGAAACGGAGCTCCGGAGCTCTGTCAATGGAGGGATCTACCTTCTTTTTCCTTGGCTCCCCCTTCTTTCTCTAGGGTTTGGAGAGAGAATGGCTTAGAGAATATGAGGGTTTAACCCCCTCTCATCAGCCATAAAGGTCTCCCGCAACTAAACCTAGCCGTTGGATCAATTTCCAAAAGATTTGGACCGTGCGATCTTCTTCTCCGCTCAAAATCGCGGAACAGAATAAACAGGGCGCACGATCGCTGGCGCACAATCACTGGTCGTGCCCGAAGATGAAAATGGTCGTGCGCACTGTCCGAGACAGAACTCGATTCTCTGCTGAATTAACGCACGATCGCTGGCGCACGATCACTGGTCATGCGCGAAGAGGAAAATGGTCGTGCGCACTGTCCGAGACAGAACTCGATTCTCTCCTGAATTAACGCACGATCGCTGGCGCACGATCACTGGTCGTGCGCGATGAGGCCACTGATCGTGCGCTAAGAGCTGAAAGGGAATATTTAGCCTGCTTCAAGTGCAGCACTACCACTCCGCCTACTTCGCTGAACCACGATTTTTGGGGTGTTACATATGGTGGAAATGAAGAGCTCGTTGTAAGTGGTTACACGGATGCCAGCTTCCAAACTGATAGGGATGATTCGAAGTCTCAGTCAGGGTTTGTGTTTTGCCTGAATGGAGGAGCTGTGAGCTGGAAGAGTTCCAAGCAAGAGACAGTTGCTGATTCTACAACTGAGGCCGAGTATATCGCTGCGGCAAATGCAGTGAAGGAGGCTGTATGGATTAGGAAATTCATCGGCGAGCTAGATGTAGTTCCTAGCATTGTTGGTCCCGTAGTTCTCTACTGTGATAACAATGGTGCAATTGCACAATCTAAGGATCCTAGATCCCATCAGCACTCCAAGCACATACTTCGGCGGTTCCAACTTATTCGTGAGATTGTCGAACGAGGAGATGTGAACGTTTGCAGAGTGCCGACTGAGGAGAATATTGCAGATCCACTGACAAAGCCTCTCGCGTAGAGAAAGCATGATGGTCATACTAGATCAATGGGTATACGATACCTGAGTGATCAACTCTAGTGGGAGTCTTGTTGGTTGCATGTAAAATATATATTCTGTTGGCTGTTTATTATTTATTCATATGATGAATTATGTACCAATTATTTTCTTTTACAATTAATGGCAAGTTCTTTTATTATGATATACTGTTTCTATATGATAGAATAAAATTTGTGATAAATACCCTTAGAATGTTCGCTTCCATAGGACATCAAGTACGTGACTTGAATGTGAGAGCCTATGATTTCGATGCTTCATTCTTAAAAGGTCCCTGGTCGAGGTATCATTGTAGAAGCTAAGGGTGATGATGATGCATTAAGACTAGCATGCGTGTTGACTGATGACCGGTTCTCACAGGTCATGATATTATGATATCAAGTCATCACGTGGGTACTTGTTAGTGAACAAGTTGTACTGGACAGACCCAACCTGAGACTACTTTGTGGATTGTTACTTAAATGTGTCACAAGTAGGTCTCATTTGACAATGGTGTTGTGGTCCTTTGACCTGAAGTCACAACATTCATCGAGTGAGGAAGAGCGTGCTTTGATGTCATCTAAAGTCTTCCTTGAAGAAGGTTGATGATAAGGGTGGTCGTTGGGTACGTTACGAATCATTTGGGTGCTTGGGTGTGAGCAGATATAGGATTTGTCCTCCTATATAATAGGAGTTGCATCCATGGGCCCCTTGATGGAATTGGACTGAGAAATGCATGGCCATGCTTGGTTGAGTTAATATGTGATATTGAGCTCACCATTCTCTGGAAGTCCGTTCTAGATCAAGAAACTTGGATTGAGCTATTATGAGGGTGACACGGTCCATGCCTCTAGTTCTTTCCGGATGTAAGGGACAAAGGGACAAAGACAACGCTGGAACATTGGTCATAAAGGCTTATGAGTTATGAACTCTTATTGCTTGGGGAGCAATGATGCATTGTTAGATGCCGCTCATTGATTGTGAGTTTTTTTTGTTTGATACTTTCAAGATCAAGTGGGAGACTGTTGGAGTTACCATTGTGATCTAGAAGTGGTCAAACATGTAATCTCTTGCCTAGGGCTACAAGCTGAGTTGATCAATTGGGCAGGTGGGCCTAGGCGGCGAACATTGCTTTCCTCAGAGAGATCAACTCAGTTGTGGGTCCCGCTTAGGCATCACTTGAGAGTACCTAGGAGTATTCGATGGTCACAGACTAAGATGATCAGTTGGGCAGGTGTGGTTATGCCACAGGGGCTATACCGACATTGCTTTCCTCAGAAAGATCATCAGAGCTGTAACTATATCCCTCTCGGAGCATGATAGAGCCAACATTCACCTAGACCTCCCTTGATGCAGGGGTGTGTCGGATATCAGCCGGGATCCAAGGTTCCGAAGACCACCGCACGGGAATTGGCAAGCTACCACTACAAGTGTGCGAAAACTCCCCGCCACACATGATCTTCGTGGTTTTATGCTAATGACTACAATCCGAGGGGGTTTGAGCAGAACTTGGCGATGTCTCCGCGGTCTAGTGAGGTTGATATATAAGAAAGTGTAAAGAAACATCAGACATGGAGAAGTGTCAGTAAGGGGCTTCTCATTGAAATATCCAAAAAAAGAAAGAAAGTAAAGAGGATATTTTAAGGATAGAACCGTTTGAGATCGTCACCGCTCCAGGTGCGTGAGATGTCTTCTCCTTCACTTGTCTGAAGGCGGTAAGCCCCGCTTTTTAGTACTTCTTTAATGATGAAAGGTCCGGCCCAATTGGGATTCAGCTTTCCGACGTTGCCTGTTCTGGCAGCTGCATCAACCTTCTTTAGCACAACGTCCCCGACTGCAAAATGCTTTACCCTGACATTCTTATCAAAGTACTTCTCCATTCTCCTTTTGACTTCTTCCTGTTTGATTGTTGCCTCGTACTGAAGTTCTTCGATCAGATCCAGACTATATTTGATAGCTTCGTCATTGTCTTCTATCCATGCTTCTCCTCCCTCTTTTGCATATACAACTCTTGGAGTGACCACCTCAAATTCTACAGGAACAACAGCTTCTGAGCTATGGGATAATTTGAATGGTGTCTCCCCCGTAGCTGAAGATGGAGTGGTACGAAGAGTCCAAAGGATGGAAGAAGTTGATCTGCACAATTTCCTCTCTGATTTAAGACTCTCTTCATTAGAACAATTCCAACTTGATCACATATGGTTATCATCTCTGAATTGTTAAACTGTGGACCTTTGTCAGTGACAATTGCTAGCGGAATTCCATGCCGGCAGACTATCTCTCCCCAGATGAAGTTTCTGATAATTTGGGTTGTAGTTTTTGCCAATGCTTTCGCCTTAATCCACTTGCTGAAGTAGTCAATCATCACAATGATAAAACGACGCTGGCCGCTGGCTTTTGGGAAGGGTCCGATATGATCCACCCCCCATACTGTGAAGGGCCATGGCGCAGTTATTGATCTGAGCGACTGAGCAGGCAAATGCTGAAGAGGAGAAAACTTTTGACACTGAACACATCGCTTGGCGAATGCTTCCGCATCCTTCCTCATGGTTGGCCAGAAATACCCCAGCCTTAAGATTCTCTTCTCCAGAGTCTTCGCTCCTGATTGGCTACCACACTCCCCGGAATGAACTTCCTAAAGTACAGTTGGGATTTCATCCTCGGAGACACATCATGCTGAGGGAGAGATCAAAGTCTTTCTGTAGAGAACCCCCGCTATCAGATAATAGTATGCCGCTTTCCTTCTGAACTTTCTCCTATCTTTGATGGAATGATGGAACTCCCCTTTTGACAAAAATAGCTCCTAAGGATCCTTCCATGAAGGATTCTGATCAATTTGCATAAGTTCCGCTTCATCTGTTGCCGGATGGAAAAGTTCAAAGGTCACTCCCCCGGATGGATGACCGAACTTCGACAACTCATCTGCTTCCTCATTTTGCGTTCTTGGAATATGCTCGATAACAAATGACTTGAATCTTCCGATTTCCTTTTTGGCTAACAGCAGATATTTCCTCAGAATCGGCTCCCTTGTTTCATAATTCCCCAAGAACTGAGAGGCCATTACTAATGAATCGGTTCTAACATGTACATGTTCTATGCCCATCTCTCTCGCAAGCCTCAGCCCGGCCAAAAGTGCTTCATATTCTGCCTGATTATTTGTAACTGGAAAGAAGAATTTGATAGCTTGCTCCAGTCTGATGCCATTTGGACTGATTAAAACTACCCCGGCTCCCACGGAGTTTTTACCAGAAGCCCCATCTACATAAATGACCCAAGCCAAAGGAGATTTCACCACCTGTTCAGGACTAGGTTCTGCTGTATCCACCAAGAAATCTGCTAAGACTTGTGCTTTGATTTCTGTTCGGGGGATGTATGATACCTCAAATTCGCTTAGTTCAATTGCCCATTTAGCCAGCCTTCCTGAATGGTCTGGTTTCTCAAGAATGCCTTTCAAAGGATGATCTGTAATTATTTGAATAGGATGAGCCTGAAAATAAGGACGGAGCCTCCGAGATGACATAACCAAAGCCAAAGCTAGCTTCTCCAAGATCGTATATCTGGTCTCCACATCCTTGAGGATATGACTGACATAGTAGATTGGAAACTGTTTCCTCTTTTCCTCTCGAACGAGGACTGAACTTACCGCATCCGGGCCGACTCCCAAATATAAGAATAGTTTTTCCCCCTCGCGAGGACTTTGGAGTAGCGGAGTTGAAGTCAACTGTACTTTTAGCTGCTCAAAATCCCTATTGTACTCCTCGTTCCATTCAAACTTTGATCCTCCCCGCAATATTTTAAAGAATGGGGCACTTTTATCTCCTGATTTGGAGATAAACCTGCTCAATCCTGCCAATCTTCCTCCAAGTTGCTGAACTTCCTTGGTATTTCGAGGAGGGGTCATATCAAGGATGGACTTCACCTTATCTGGGTTCGGTGCAAGGCCATTAGGGGTTAAGAGATGCCCGAGAAACTTTCCTTTGTTTGCCCCAAACACACATTTCAATGGGTTTAATTTTAACTTGAACCTCCGTAGAGTAGCGAACGTCTCCACGAGGTCTTTCAAGTGTAGTGAAAATGTTTTACTTTTTAGAAGTAGATCATCAACGTAAACTTCGAGATTCCTGTCTTTTTGATGCTTAAAGATAGTATCCATCATTCTTTGATATGTTGCGACCGCATTTTTAAGACCAAAGGGCATTACGAGATAGTAGTAACACCCATCGTTTGTGATAAATGAGGTATGCGGGATGTCTGGTTTGTGCATTTTAATTTGATGATACCCAGAGAAAGCATCGAGAAAACACATAAAACCATACCCAACCGCGGAATCAACTAAAACATCTATCCAAGGCAGAGGGTAGCAATCTTTGGGGCATGCTTTATTAAGTTTGGTGAAGTCCACGCACATGCGCCACTTCCCACCAGATTTCTTGACCATTACAACATTAGACATCCACGTGGGATATTGAATTTCAGAAATAAAACCCTCTTTCAGGAGTTTGGAAACCTCCTCTCTGATGGGCAACGCCAGCTTGCTCGCCACTTCTCTCTTCTTTTGCTGGACGGGCTTGAACTCAGGAGATATGTTTAGATGATGACACGCCACGTCTGGATCCACTCCCGGCATATCCTCCACTAACCAGGCGAAGATATCCAGGTACTCCAAAAGGCAGGAGATCAGCTTCACTTTCTCCTCCTCCAGCAACTCGGCATTGATAACCAGCTTCTTTTCTTCCCCTTCAGCTATAGGAACTTCTTGGGTCGCCTGGGCAGGTTCCAGGTGAGCCCCTTCTCTATCTTTTTCTTCCTCAGCAGCCCCTGAGGATTCAGCAATCTCCAGGACTTCAGCCACGACCTCGGGAAGTGAAACGTCGGTGATCATGTTGACAGTTCAGACGTAGCACTCCCGAGCCACCTTTGGGTTACTTCTAACCCGATACTGCCTTCCCTCGGCGGCAAACTTAAGAGCAATATGGAAGGTAGACACCACTGCCCGGTATGCATTAAGAATCGGCCTCCCGAAGATGGCGCGGTAATTGTTTGGGGCATCCACCACTACGAAATTGATTAGCTTTATCACTCCTCCAAGAGAGACCAGGAGCTTTACTGAACCCTCTACTTCCTTCTTCTCCCCAGAAAAACCGTAGAGGGGCCCGTCAGTGGAAAGTAGAGACTTTCCAGTTTTCAAGGCTTCAAAGGTCGGGCGGAAAAGGAGATTGACAGAGCTGCCTGTGTCAATCAAGATCTTGTGAACAATATAATTCTCGATGACGGCTTTGATGACTACCGCATCGTCGAAAGGATTGGCATTGGAAGGAAGGTCATCTTGACCAAAGGTGACAATAGTGCTTTCGGGGGGAGAATTTGTAGTGGCTGCTACTTCCTGCTTCAGAACTCTCGCTATGCTGGACTTGCGAGACGACTCCGCTCCAGCTCCTCCATGGATACAATAGATGTCCCCCAAGGAGCCCACATCATTGACTTCGATGCATTCAGTGGAAGGATGGATATCACCATAGCAGCCGACGTCTTCCACGTCGGCACATTCCCAGGTCACTTCCACTGTTTCTTTCTCTTTTTTCTTCTCGGCAGTCGGCTCAGCAGTTGGCTCTTTCCGAACTAGGCCCCGGAGCTTTACTTCTCCCAGGAGCCTCTCTATCAGCAAGCGAAGGGCCCGACAGTCTTCGATCAGATGCCCTCCCTTTTATGGTATTCACAGTAAAGGTTTGGATTTTGATTGCGAATATCCGACTTCAGAGGAGCAGACCTTTTGAAATCTGGCCTTTTCTGCAGGATCTGGACCACTTTGTCCATGGTGACATTTAAGGGAGTGAACGACTCTTGCGAGTCATCATATTGAGTGGATGGAATGACTGGAAGTGGCTGCGCGGTATACTGTGGCAAGTATACCGGCATGATTTGCGGAAGGGGAACGGATATAGCGGGAGCGATGGCCAACGACGGTTTCTGATCCTGAAACCGTTGATGGCCAATAAAGGGTTGTTTATTTTTATAATTTCTCCCCCTCTGGGAACGGGGTTCAAAGTGGGACTGGTTTGATGGTGGATTGTGAAAGGAAGGATTGGACTGCTCCTTGTCGCTTACCAGCTTTGCGACATAACCAGGATTGCTCTTCTCTCCTCTAATGAACATATTTGCCAAACTTATCATTTCTTGATAAGTCCTGGGCTCCCTTATATTTGCTTCAAATTTCAAGGGGCCCTCTCTCAAGCCATGAATGAGGGCAACCCTATATAGCTCTGGATCCACATTCTGGACTTCCATGATCTCCTTCTGGAAGCGGTCTACGAAACGGGCCCACATTTCGTCTTCCCGCTGCTTTATATCGAAAAGGGCCGCCGGGGCACTTTTCCTCTTCCTTGAAGTAGAGAATCTCAGCAATAATTCCCTTCGCAGCTCAGCAAAACAACTGATCGATCTAGGGTGCAACCCATAAAACCACTCCCTTGCTTGTCCTTCAAAGGAGGTCACAAGGAGTTTGCACTTAGTTGCATCAGTTAAGGTCCTAAGAGCGATGGCTGACTCGAAGGCTTGTAAATGAACAATAGGATCCGTATCTCCGTTGAAAGCCGGTAGACGAGGCTCTCTGAAATTATTAGGGGCTGGCTCCCCCCGGACTTCGTCCACGAAGGGAGAAGTTTCTTCACCATCTTCATGTTGGTGCTTGCTTTCCGCATCTCTTGGTTTGAGAATAACAAATACCATGATGTATTTGATCTAGTCTTTTGTGTGTTTATAGTGGCCAGGTTGTACAGGTTCAATGAGGAGACAAGTCCTCGTTCATGGGCATGATCCGAGAACGACAAGTCTAAGGTTGGATGAGTTTTGTATGCTGATCTTAAAATGGCCATAACTTTCAATCCAGGAAGAGTTACAGAACGTGCCACCCCATTTCGGAGATGAGAATGACTCAATCTACAGGCTGGAGCTAAATTTGAATATGGGAAATTTCACTGTCAGAAAATTCCGACAGCCGCTGTCGCATAGGCAACAGCAGAGAAGTTACAACTACTTCCCTCCACGGCAGCACGACGAAAGGCAGTTTTGAGATGTCGGAATTCCGACAGCGATGTCGCCCAGGCGACAGCTCGACGGTTACAGCAACTGCCCGCACGACGCCACTCCAGTGGCAGTTTAACGCTGTCGGAAATTTCCGACAGTCACTGTCAGAATTTTCCGACAGCGATTTTCTATAAATTGACACCTTGTGTTCGTGTATTACAACCAATTAAGAATTTCAAGTCCCTTCCTGAGTGCATTCCATCCAGAGAGCTCCAGAACCTCATGAACTCCCATTTATGCTGAGAAGGTTTGAAATTGAAGACGAGATCGGACGCGCTTCTACATCAAGGATCATCTCGAGGCTTCAACCTTCCTTTCAGAGATCTGAATTTCTAGGGAGTTCTTATTTTATCTTGTATTTTCATTTATATACATTTAACTTTGTATTGGTAGGGAAAATCGCTTCCTTGTGCGGAGCGTCTAAGTCCTTGCGTGGCTTAGGGGAAAATCGCTTCCGTGTGCGGAGCGTCCAAGTCCTTGCGTGGCTTGGTGGGAAATCGTGGCCTTGTGTGCTACATCTAGATCATGGGAAGATCTAGAGGATAGGCTTGGGCTTGGTCTAGGGAGAGACAAGTGATAACCTTCCGATCCTTGGGAGAAGGATTGGTAAACAAAAAGAAATTTACATTTGTACGCCTCCGATTTCTAGCGATATAGAAATCAAATTTATGTAAACACTTTTTCATATAATATAATCATGTCTCTTTTGTGTTTACTTGATTTCTATCATTTGGCGTAATCTCTATTATATTGTGTTCTAAGTTATCAATTCTAAATCTAAATTGTTTATTTCAATCTCCTTCATTATAAAACAATTTAGTAATTATCTTGAAAATTATAGAAAGAATTTTATTCCCTTATTCACCCCCCCTCTTAGGGCGCCGTAAGATCCAACAATTGGTATCAGAGGGAGGTTATTCCAAATCGGTTTAACCTCCGGGAATAATGGCGTCTCATGATCTAGCTTCTACTAGTAGGGGAAATTTTCTTATAAATGAAAAATCTTTAGCACCACCTTTATTTGAAGGCAAAAATTATAATGGGTGGAAATTTCTTATGGAAAGATTTCTTAAATCTTTGGATATTAAAGTATGAAATATTACAATTAAAATGCCCCCAAGTATTTTAAATAAAAATGAAATATTTTTAAATGCCAAATCTATGAATAGTCTATATTGTGCATTAGATCAAAATATTTTCAAACTTATTTATACACTTCCTACTGCTTATGAAGTTTGGAAATTTCTTGAGAATACTTATAATCTTCCTTCCACTGATGATGAACAAGAGGAATTCCTTATGGATCCAAGAGAAGAAATCGACAAGGACTCACTCTTGGAGGATGATAAATCTAAGAGTGAAATTGACGAGGAATTCCTTATGGATCCAAGAGAAGAAATCGATGAGGACTCATGCTTGGAGGAAGAAAAATACAACGTCACAATGTTGGACTAATTTGTTGGCAACACATCAAGCAAAAGAGAAGACGGAAACTATAGCAAGGTAAGAAAATCTAAATCTTCTCTTTTTGTAACGAATTCTATTTCTACTTCTCGTATGCTTAAAATTGCTAAACTTAAAATTTTAAAGTTAAAAATTGTTAATTCCAAATTACGTTTAGAAAATAAATCTTTAAAAGCAAACGATAAAGTAGAAACAAATATTGATGTGTTAAATTCTATTTCATGCTCTTTAGTTACAATTCCTACTCCTTGTTTTGATTGCAATTTATTTAAGGAAAAATTCAAGGAAATTGAAAAAGGGCTCTTAGTTTCAAAAGAACATAATGAAAAATTGATAGTTGAAAATGATGCTTTAACTTGTAAGTTAAAACAATTAAAATCTTTTGTTGAAAAATTTCAAATGTCACCTAATAAATTTCATCATAAGATTTTGAATAACAAGGATAAATTAACTTACAAAATCATTTCTAAAAAGGATCATTTTCACACATTAAATCAAAAGGAGTTTGGTTTAAAAAAGAATTATGATCCTCATAAAATTCTTAAGAGTCACTATTATAAGTCTCAATATATTTTCAATCATGACTCAAATTTAAAAACTCCTTTTCATGAAAATCAAAATATAAAATATTATCCTTCATATTATAAGAGTATGTCTAAAAGAAAGAGTGGAAATGAAAATCATCAAAATGATAATCAATCTTTTAAAACATATTGTAACCCACTCTTTCAACAATCACTTCTAAAGAAAGACAATCACTCTTATAAAATTTCAAAGAATCCATATAATGAAAATCATTATGATTATCAACATCAAGCTATTTTGAAAAATAATTTAAATAAACATAAACCTCCAATGAATTATTTTTCAAACAATTCACATAATCATTATATGGATTTAAGTAATGAACAACCAATGTATGAATGGAGACCCATAAAGAAAAATGGCATATCAACATTAATTAAAAAAGCTCATTCACCATTATCTTCTCAAAAGCCATCACGACATATTTGGGTGCCCAAAGGAACCATTACACATGGTCAACTTTGGATACCTAAATCTCTTATCATTTAGTATCTTTCATTTGCATGAAGTAGAAATAATTAAAAATGAAATATCAATACTCTACTTCATGATGTGCTTTATTTCTTTTTCTTTTGTTTGTTTTTGTATTTATTGATCCAAAATGCTTATGGTCCCTCTATATTTTATGAAATATGACTTTCACATATTAAGCCTAATGTTTATCAAATCAAATTGAATTAAAATTGAACATTAAGTCATATGATTTTTAAAAGAGACCTACCTCTCATTTTTTTTGTTATATATATATCCTTTTAAATCCTTTACCCATCAATGTCTTGAATTAACATTATAATTAGAATATTGAAACTATTTTTCAAGACTAATGAAATTAATTTCAAAATTGGATTTAAATGGATTTTTAGGGGTCTTAGGCTAAAATATTAAATGCGCAACTAATTGCATATTTGTCTATTTTTCGTTGCTGCATATAATAGCCCCTATATTGAAAATCATAATCGAGAAAAATCAGAATCAAATAATATCAAAAACAATGTGTTTTAAATCAAATATAGTAACTTTGTTGCTAACGCCAGGCGTTATCACTAACGCTGGCGGTAACATATTTTCCTAAAAAAAATTTTGATTTCTCTGAAAAATTATTTTTACTATCATTATTGTCAAATACCTTGTATTTGTTTAGTCTAATTTCTAAAAATTAAAATCAAAAGAAAATTTTCAAAAATGATAAATATGATTTCACAATCACCACCATGATCTATTAATATCCTATGCTAAAATTCACTATAATCATATATCATAATTCATGATCCATCAAGACCTATCTTAAATCAACTAATTCTATCAACCTTAGGAATTATGAAATATATGATTGCAATTGGTATTATAGTTTCATATCTTGTTTTGTGTGTGTGATGTGCATCTTTATTGTTTGCATGAATCTCATTAACTTTAGACCTATGAATTAACTTGATATCAACAAGATGAAATCAAATAGAATTGTCACTTCTTTCTAGGTCTATGAAAATTCAAAACTCTATGTTTGAATACATGCAACTCAATCTTATATCTGTCCATCTTTACTTAGCTTTGCACCATGTTGTCCTAATTCATCACACTAGCATTATCACGTACCATAGATAGAAATCAATGCTCATGCTAGTTATATCTTGCAATGCTAAAGTAAATTATATCATTAAAATATGAAAATCTTATTTTCCTTTGTAGTTATTTGCATGAATAAAACTTTTCTAAATGGATTTAAAATCAACAATCTTCGATAAAATTGTAAATCCAAAACTAATCATGAAATTATAACACAGTTAATATATTTAAGGCTTACACACTTAGTATGTCTATAATCAATAAACCTATGACATGTGTCTCACAATAGCGAGGGCGTAGGATTGTGTGCATTAGAGACCTAACCTCTAAGTCATGTCTTGTCCTTAACCGGGGAGGGTTCCAGTGGGGCCTTGAGAGGCACTGGGGGGAAAGAGTGCTAGGTTGAGCGTCGTCTTTTGTATGCATATGGGATTAACACCCCAACCTACGGCATGTGTGCAGCTCCTCATGCCCATCCGTCACTTAGTACGGGGCTAGAGTGTAGTCATGTAGTTAAGGTATCTTGATCTTAGATATACTTATATTATATTCATTGCATGAACATTATCTCACTCTTTATACATAAATCATGCATATTTTTTTATTCTAACATTGCATCATGTGTTTGCATATTTTAATATTTCGAGCTCTAATGAGTTTACCAAACACAAGTATTTGAAAAATCACCAAATACATGCTAAAAGAGACTTCAAATCTAATCAATATACTCTGAAATTTCAACTGAAAGAAAGTCTCTTTATAATACAAATGAATTGAGAAAAATATTTTTCAAAACATCAAGAAATGCAATTCTGTTTTGGCGTTAAGAAGTTAATGCCTGGCGTTAGCTCTTTTGCTCCAAAATATTTTTTTGTTTTGAATTATTTCTGGTATTATTTTAATATTTTGTGTGTTTGTAAAAAGTTTATCTTTTTATTCCTTTTAAAACAAAATTTTATTTCTTTTAAAAAATATATATATGTGTATTTTCTCATACATTATTTTTGTTTATTTCTCTGGCATAGAATATCATTTACTGAAAGGGCTATTAAAGACTTCTATGAGTTCCAAAGAATATATATAAAAAAAACAAATACAAAATCACAAAACAATTTCAAAGAACAAAAATATGTTTTTCTTTATGTGTGTTTATTGTTTTGTACATATATAAAAAAAAATTCAAAAATTTATAAAAACAAAAATGATTGTTATTCATTGCCATTGTCAAGGATGGATGATTAATTATATCAATTAAAGATTAAATACAATGTTTAATTTAACTTTCAAGTTTCTTAAAAACATTGTTTTGTATTTGTCATGCCTTGAAAATTATCTTGTTATGTGCAATGAAATTGATTGTAGATAAACCTGTGTAGAAATGTTTAGCATGCCTCTAAGTATGAGTAATGTATTATGTTTGATAATGATTCATTCACTCACTTATTTTTGATAACCTACATGTGTTTACAATCTTATTCTTACATGATTGTGTAGTGTAATAACATAAATAATTAAAATGCCTAAACAGATTACCTACACAACATTGAATTGGTTATTACAATTCTTTGTCTTTCATGCACTTATTCTTTAGAGAAATGTGGTTTAAAATGTTATGTTTGCAAAACAAGTGAATTCGGAGTCCTTAGTCACTAAACTTAAAATCAAATAATAAATGACAAGGAAAACTCCACCAAGCACTACTCACCCTCCTGATAAGTCTTAATGAGCATTGTGAGGTTGAGCACCTTGGCTAAGAATTGTAAAGTGTCTTATAGCAAACAATTTATACACCACTTCTCTTTTGTACACCGGATCACAAAAAAAAATTTTGAAAATAAAGCTAATAAGTATAAAAGTGATCCCCCAAGCACTACTTTGCACCCTGATAAGTCTTAATAAGCATTGTGTGTGCAGAGCACCTTGGTAGTTGTACTATTTATTCATGTGCATTGAAATAGTGTGGAAGTAATATTATTTGTGTATTTTAATGTTGTGTTATTTCATTATATATGTCATGTGTTTTTGATTGATTCACTTGTATACTTTATCAAAACACTACTTTGTACACATCATTATCTTTCATAAAACTTCTACTCATGAGAATTGGATCCTAATGCTCATCTACTCAAATCTCTACAAACTTAAGTAAATGCACTAGATAACAAAGCATGACCGCTACAATGTTTATGTTTACTTGAAATGAAAATTTTATTACATTGTAGTTTGTGTATCTTTTCTTGATATTATGAAATCATGCTTGCAATTTTTTTTATCTTAATGGAATAGCATCTCTTCAATCTTTAACTCAAACATCAACTTTTCAAATTTAAAACTCATTTTCCTTTATATGGTTTTATCTTCTAAAATGATGTTTATGTTTAAGAGTGCTTATTATTTTTAACACTGTGTTTTCCTTTAAGCAAGTGATATCTTAAAATAGAATGCTTACTTTATCATGTTAGCTATGTTGCTTACTACTTTATGTTACATCATGCCTATATTTTTCTCAACAAGTAGTATTTAACAAGCTTTTGATTGCATCCTATTTTTCTTCTCGACATAAAAGCTATTACTCTTATATACTCCCATATTTATTATTTCTTCATAATTATTCATTCTTTATTTCAAAATAACTTTTGATAATATCAAAAAAGGGGAGAAATATAAATTCAAGAAATCTCTTACTAATCTCAATTTTTCAGAATGCACCATTGCAATTAATTATAACATTTAGGGGGATCATACATTTAGGGGAAGAATACAATTTAGGGGGAGTATATTAAAAAATTTTCATGGAAAGCGTCTATGTAGAGGGAGTGATATTGCTCGATCATGGCAACCCACTTTTGGTAATAACAAAAGGGGGAGAATAAAATGAGAAATCTAGTGACATATATATTTAGGGGGAGTAAAATCTATCACGCAGTAAACCTTTTATTCATGCATCTCTTTTATCGCACTTATCTATAAACTCACTAATTTCTCATATGGGTATTTGTTATTATCAAAAGGGGTAGATTGTTGGAGCTTGCTTTCTGCATCTCTTGGTTTGAGAATAACAAATACCATGATGTATTTGATCTAATCTTTTGTGTGTTTATAGTGGCCAGGTTGTACAGGTTCAATGAGGAGACAAGTCCTCGTTCATGGGCATGATCCGAGAACGACAAGTCTCAGGTTGGATGAGTTTTGTATGCTGATCTTAAAATGGCCATAACTTTCAATCCAGGAAGAGTTACAGAACGTGCCACCCCATTTCGGAGATGAGAATGACTCAATCTATAGGCTGGAGCTAAATTTGAATATGGGAAATTTCACTGTCGGAAAATTCCGACAGCCGCTGTCGCCCAGGCGACAGCAGAGAAGTTACAACTACTTCCCTCCACGGCAGCACGACGAAAGGCAGTTTTGAGCTGTCGGAATTCCGACAGCGATGTCGCCCAGGCGACAGCTCGACGGTTACAGCAACTGCCCGCACGACGCCACTCCAGCGGCAGTTTAACGCTGTCAGAAATTTCCGACAGTCACTGTCGGAATTTTCCGACAGCGATTTTCTATAAATTGACACCTTGTGTTCGTGCATTACAACCAATTAAGAATTTCAAGTCCCTTCCTGAGTGCATTCCATCCAGAGAGCTCCAGAACCTCATGAACTCCCATTTATGCTGAGAAGGTTTGAAATTGAAGACGAGATCGGACGCGCTTCTACATCAAGGATCATCTCGAGGCTTCAACCTTTCTTTCAGAGATCTGAATTTCTAGGGAGTTCTTATTTTATCTTGTATTTTCATTTATATACATTTAACTTTGTATTGGTAGGGAAAATCGCTTCCTTGTGCGGAGCGTCTATGTCCTTGTGTGGCTTAGGGGAAAATCGCTTCCGTGTGCGGAGCGTCCAAGTCCTTGCGTGGCTTGGTGGGAAATCGTGGCCTTGTGTGCTACGTCTAGATCTTGGGAAGATCTAGAGGATAGGCTTGGGCTTGGTCTAGGGAGAGACAAGTGATAGCCTTCCGATCCTTGGGAGAAGGATTGGTAAACAAAAAGAAATTTACATTTGTACGCCTCCGATTTCTAGCGATATAGAAATCAAATTTATGTAAACACTTTTTCATATAATATAATCATGTCACTTTTGTGTTTACTTGATTTCTATCATTTGGCGTAATCTCTATTATATTGTGTTCTAAGTTTTCAATTCTAAATCTAAATTGTTTATTTCAATCTCCTTCATTATAAAATAATTTAGTAATTATCTTGAAAATTATAGAAAGAATTTTATTCCCTTATTCACCCCCCCCCCCTCTAAGGGCGCCGTAAGATCCAACACTTCATATAGAGGAGCAGGGTAGTAAGACGCCGGTGCTACGGCTACTCGCGGACAAGCCGCCTGGTAGGAGGATCGGGCAGCAGCTTCTGGCGGGTAGGAGTGGTGAACAACAACCTCAGGCGGGTAGGAGAAGCGGGCTGCGCCCTCTTGCGGGTAAGAAATGCAGGCGGCATGAGAAGCCGCCCCCTGGAAATCGAGGACTCGAGCCGGCATGCTGTGCGCGGCTTCCTGGTAGAAGTTTTGCCTAGCCGCAAAACCTTCTTGCTGGGGTTGGAAGTTGGCGTCTTGTGGTAGCGGGTAAGGTGGAGGCGGACGAGGAACCAGAGTCACCGCCTGATTAGCCGCGACTTGCTGTGGAACTAACCGCTCGGTTAATAGGGCCAAAGTCTAACTGATTGCGTCCAACTGCTGATCAGTCGCCTTCTGAGCCCGCTCGGCTTCCCTTCTAGATTGCTCCAAGGCTTCCCACAAAGAGTCTTTGTTGTGATCGGAGCGGTCTCCAAGGGGGAACTGACGGTCTGACATTGCAGTGAGGATTTCACTGACAATCCGCGATCTGAAGGTCACGTGTTTCTGTTGAGTCCGAAATCGCACCTCCGAAGGAAATTGGAGGCTGCGGGCTGCCGGTTACTTTTTAGTTAGAAAGTGAGAGACCACTGGCAGCGGTCAAGGCCAGACTTCGCCCGTCATGGCGAACGCCACTCCTGTGACGGGCTTTCCTTTGATTAAGAAGAAGCGGTTACAGTGGGTTACAAGTGCTGGAAAGCGGAAGCCGGCCGGTCAAACAGTTCGCAAGACGGGAAACTCGAGACCGCAGCTCAAACAAGCGAGCTCCTGGATTCGAGTGTGTGTGCCTTGGGAATGGTGGCGCCCCCTATTTATAGGCTTGGGGGCCTGCCCGAACAGGCAGGGATAAAATAACCGCCTGCCCGGGTACAGGAGAAACGGGCAGGCGGTGACGGGATACCAAAAAGGAGAAAAGGAAGAAGTCGCGCGGCTTGGCGGCTTGCCCTTCCGACCCGTCTGACCAGGGGCTAGAGATGTTGCTACCAAGGCGACGACGCAACCAGAGCGGTCTCTGGCTTGAGACCGCGGCTTGCCCTTTGGACTCGAACCTTGGCTGGCCTTCATGGCGCAACCCGGGCGGTCTCTGACTTGAGACCGCGGCTTGTCTTTTGGACTTGGGCCTTTGTGATCTTCAATATCTGAAGGCAATCTGTGTTTTACCCAGAAATCAGCGATCCCCTCCGAGCTAACTTTTTCAGGTATTCCGGTATTTTTGGAGATCCGGGCTCATCTCGCTCCTCCGGGGGGGCGATCTCGTCGAACCCAGGCGACCTCGCAGAGGGAGATCGCCCCTCCCGGGCGGTCTCGCAGAGGCGAGATCGCCCCTCCTGGGCGATCTCGCAGGGAGATCGCCCCTCCCGGGCGATCTCGCAGCAGGGAAGGTCGCCCCTTCCAGGCGACCTCGCAGAGGGAGATCGCCCCTCCCGGGCGATCTCGCAGAGGAGAGATCGCCCCTCCCGGGCGATCTCACAGAGGAGAGATCGCCCCTCCTGGGCGATCTCGCAGGGAGATCGCCCCTCCTGGGCGATCTCGCAGCAGGGAAGGTCGCCCCTTCCGGGCGACCTTGCAGAGGGAGATCGCCCCTCCCGGGCAATCTCGCAGAGGAGAGATCGCCCCTCCTGGGCGATCTCGCAGGGAGATCGCCCCTCCCGGGCGATCTCGCAACAGGGAAGGTCGCCCCTTCCGGGCGACCTCGCAGAGGGAGATCGCCCCTCCCAGGCGATCTCGCAGAGGAGAGATCGCCCCCCCTGGGCAATTTCGCTGGGAGATCGCCCCTCCCGGGCGATCTCCCAGTTTGCCCATCCACGATCGCTCAAACTGAAGGATGGGGGGTAAGACTGTTGAATGGCTGGTTACTTTGAGCTGAAGGAAAGACAATTTTATTGATACAAAGCTTGAGTTACAGTTGAGGTTACAACAGGAAAGAATGAAAAAACATCATAAGACTTGAAGAAAAAGGGCCTGGAAGAAGACGGAGAGGTCTCCAAAAAGGCTGATAGGAGGTCTCGGCGGTCACTCAAAACTGTGACCGCTCAACCCACTGGCAGGAACTGGAAGCTCTCCCCAAGGTCCCCCAACTGGTACCCCTACCCCTCTATTTATAGACGCAGGGGCCTGCCCGAACGGGCAGATCTGGAAGTAACGGGCTGCCCAGAAGTGCTGAGATCGCCTGAGACCGCTACTGAGATCGCTGAGATCATCTGCTGAGACCGCTGAGATCGTCGGGACTGGACCTGCATACCTGAACAGACCACATAAAGCAGAGTCAGCATAGGACTAAGATCCTCCGGAGTGAGATCGCCCGGGAGGGGCGATCTCCCTCTGCGAGGTCGCCCGGAAGGGGCGACCTTCCCTGCTGCGAGATCGCCCGGGAGGGGCGATCTCCCAGCGAGATTGCCCAGGGGGGGCGATCTCTCCTCTACGAGATCGCCCGGGAGGGGCGATCTCCCTCTGCGAGGTCGCCCGGAAGGGGCGACCTTCCCTGTTGTGAGATCGCCCGGGAGGGGCGATCTCCCTGCGAGATCGCACAGGAGGGGCGATCTCTCCTCTGCGAGATCGCCCGGGAGGGGCGATCTCCCTCTGCAAGGTCGCCCGGAAGGGGCGACCTTCCCTGCTGCGAGATCGCCCGGGAGGGGCGATCTCCCTGCGAGATCGCCCAGGAGGGGCGATCTCTCCTCTGCGAGATCGCCCGGGAGGGGCGATCTCTCCTCTGCGAGATCGCCCGGGAGGGGCGATCTCCCTCTGCGAGGTCGCCCGGAAGGGGCGACCTTCCCTGCTGCGAGATCGCCCGGGAGGGGCGATCTCCCTGCGAGATCGCCCAGGAGGGGCGATCTCGCCTCTGCGAGATCGCCCGGGAGGGGCGATCTCCCTCTGCGAGGTCGCCTGGGTTCGACGAGATCGCCCCCCGGAGGAGCGAGATGAGCCCGGATCTCCAAAAATACCGGAATACCTGAAAAAGTTAGCTCGGAGGGGATCGCCGATTTCTGGGTAAAACAATCTGAATCATGTCAGACCGCCCGGTCTGTGCTGGTTGGTGCTGATGGACCTCGTGAAACCTGAACCGGGCGACTTGTGTTGGCAGCCCGCCCGGTCTGCGAGTAACGTTATTCGGAAGCGGTCTTCTGGGTAAACAGACTCGGCATCCTTCTTCCTCTTTTTTGAAGTGGAGAATCGCAACAAGAAACTCCGGCGCAAATCCTCGAAGGCGTAGATCGACCCTGTAGGGAGTTGATGGAACCAGTCCCTGGCCTTTTCTTTAAGAGTGACGGCGAAGAGCCGACACTTGAAAGCATCCGACATCGGCCTGATGGAGACCAAGTCCTCAAAAGACTGGAGATGTTGGGCAGGGTCATCCCTGCCATTGTAGTACACCCTGTCCCACTCTCTGAACCCTGCTGGGGCAGGTGCAGAAAGTACCAACTCGCAGAAGGGACTTCCCCCTTCTGCTACCCTTTCTCGCTCCACCCGACCCCCAAGCTCTCTCGCCAAACTCGAGCTCGCGAGGACTGCGCTCACATGCGCCGTGCTCGCCGGCACAGAGCTCATCGGCAGGGAGCTCGTCGGGCTGGCGAACAACACTCGCCCCTCCAAGTCTTGCACTGATCCTCCGACGACTTCCTTTCCGACCCTTCCCCCCGTGGCATTCTCGCCAACCGCTGCTAGGGGAGGGGTCGCCTGAGGTGCTGGGGTCGCAAACTCACTCCGCAGCGCCGCGACCACGAGTCCGAAAGTGTCAAGCACCTCCCTCCTGAAATCTGCGAACATCCTCGGGGTCACCACCTGCGGTGCCTCGCCGAACTCCTCGCCTCGATCCTCGCCTCCTGTCATCCTCTCCTTGGAATTTTCTTGGACCAGCCGCACTCTACGCTCACCGCACCAAAATATTGTAACCGATTTCTCGGCCTCTTGTGGAGCTTGGGGCCCTCACCGAAATGAGGGGCAGCTAACCCTTACTGATCCCTTGGAGAAGGTATACCGAAGACTAGAAAGTAGACTAAGACCTTAGTCACAGCGAGGAGGTCCCTCCACTAACCCGGAAGATCGTTGAGCGCTTCCCCTCCCAAGCCAAAGCTGAGACTCGGGCACCTCGGAGAGCTCGGAAAATGCTAACCAAAGAAAGCCTGAGGAGAGAGAAGCTGAAGTGCAGTCCTCTCCAAAGGTGCCCTTGAGGTCTTATTTATAGGTTTCCTGATCTGGCCTGCAGATAGCAGGATCCCGGCTTCTGATTTTACTATCTGCACCCCAAATGGGTCTGCTAACATCCAAAGTCCGCTGTTTGGAGAGGCTAATGGCAGGCCACCAAGGGTAAAAGGGTAATTTGGCCTTATCAACTTATGGGCAAGGAACTGCGATAACTTGACTGCTGAAGCTCTCGCGGGCCCTCTCGCGAGTCCTGCTCGCGATGCCTCTCCTAGGCGGTCGCCCTGCGAGGACCTCGCCGGCAAATTCTGGCGGTATCTGCCGAGGTCCGGTCTCGCGAGCCTTCCTGCGAGACCGCCTCTGGACTTCGTCAAGCTCAACATGCCTTTCGCCGAAAGTGGGTCACTTCGCCGATCACATACGAGGTCGACGAATGCCGAACGTTAGGTTGTTCACTGTCCGCTGAGATGGGCGGCTCGCCGACCGATGCTTCCCTGCTGTAATTTGCCGAGGTCTGGATCTCGCGGCTCCTCTTGCGAGACCATCCCTTTGACTTTAATGACCATAGAACATTTTGTCGACTGCTGATGATTTCGCCGAACAGGGGCGTGCTCGACGGCCATAGGTGGGCTCGACGAACTCGGGAGAGTTCGTCGAACGTAGTGTTCCTTCCGTCGAACTCTGGGAACTTCTTTAAATCGCCTGCGGGTGTTTTATCTCGCCTAAGCTTCTCGCTCGCCTCTCCGCCAGCCCTTCGAGAGAGGCTTCTCTCCGATCCCTCTCGCGAGGTCTTCGACCCTAAGTCCTCTCTCTCTCTTATCACTTCATCATGTTGCCTCCTTAAACCGTGCCTCCTCATCTGGCGAATATCGGGGTTGTACAATAGTGGATTTTATTTATCATGGAAGATCTCCCCCTTTTGTTATTAGCAAAAGTGGGTAGGGAAGCAAAACACATAATAGTTTTGATAATAAGATAAAGGCATGATCGAGCTTTGAGTGAAAAGAAAATGATAAAGAGTTTTAGAATAATTTTCATAGACATAAATCAGTGTTTTTAGCATAAGTATTGTTATAGAAATAAATTAGAGTGTTTAGCCTTTTTTTTAAATGAGATGACATTTACCATGCAAGTCTATCATTTAAGAAGTTTCAATTTGAAAAACTTGAGATAAGCATGAAAAGAACACAAGGTAAACGAAATGTAGCGGAAGACTTATAAAAAATTCAATAAACATCTTTTTGTAAGACATGATGATTCATAAAATGAAAAGGATGTTTTTGTAAAAAAAATCTTTTAAACATTATCATGAAGTAACCAAGCATGAAAGAGATGTATGAAAGAGAGACTACTACAATGTTATTCTAATTCATAAAGTCAAAAACACACCAAACATTATAGAGAGCATGCTAGGTTATCTAGTGTATTTTAGATATGAAAAGTATTATAGAATTAGCATTAGGATCTAATACTCATGAGAAGAAGTGTTAGGGAAGATAATGATGTGCACAACGTGTATTTTGAAAAGAGTAAACAAATGTTATAATAAAAAATACAAGACAAATGTAGAGTAAAGTGCACAATAAAACACAAATAAGATTACTTCCACACACTTTTATGCACAAAGAAAAAATGTACAACTACCAAGGTGCTTTGCACACACAATGCTCTTTAAGACTTATCAGGTTGCAAAGTAGTGCTTGGGGGATCACACAACTTTATTTTTTTCAGTTTTGTTTTTGATCTGGTGTACTTAAGAATAAGTGGTTTATTTTTTTGAAATGAAAGTTTGCGCAAGATACTTTACTAATCTTTCCAAGGTGCTCAACCTCACAATGCTTATTAAGACTTATCAGGAGGTTTAAGTAGTGCTTGATGGAGTTATCTTTGTCACTTTATTTCAATTTTTTGTTTTGTACAAAGTTCTTCGATTACACTTGCTTTGCAAACCAATTGAATTTGAAAGTACAACCACTTTCCTGTATATTTAATAGAGGAAATAAATGTAGTGTATGTAAGATACTTGTGCAAATTTAATTTATTGTACAATCCCAATACATAAGCAAGCATCTTTGGATTAAAAACATAAGTAGACTTAGCCAAAAAGTGAGTGAAGAAATATCATTATCAACCATAAGACATTTACTCATACTTAGAGGCATGCTAAGTAAGGTTCTACACTGCTTTTACAATAGAATTAATGCACATATTAATAGATAAATCAAAGCATGATAAGAATAACGTTCAAAAAGTTTTTTGACAAGATAAATTGTAACAATGTAGAAGTTCTAAATGACAGATTTTATCATGCTTGGTGTTCACAATACAGTTTTTTTATACTTTTGATGTTTTATATTTTTGTATTTGATTTTGCATTTAAAAATAAAATTTAATTTCTTTTTGTAATTTTGGCTTTTGTAATTTTGTATTTGGATTTTTCAAAATTGAAATAAAGTCAGTGCAAGAATAAATAGTACATATAGATTAGTATATTTTTAAGTATTTTTCAAAATTTTAAAAATACATAAAATAGATAGGTGTGATAGCGCCCGCGCTAGCGTTAGCCCTGGCGCTAGCGCTGCTTTAGTTAAATCCCCTTTACCTTGCTATTTCGGCCATTGCCATTGAAGCTCTCCCAAGAAACCCTAGTAGATAGCACATCCCACTCATAGATCTAAGGTAAATCTTCATCATTTTTTATGATTTTTGTTTTAAACTTTGATTTTGATGTTGAAGAAGAAGATATTTGAAGTTATCAATTGGTTTTAGATGCTAGATCTTCAATGCTTGATTCTTTTATTTTTGAAGAGAGAGACTAGAGTAAATCTTCATCATTTTGATGATTTTTGTTCTAAATATTTGATTTTAATGTTTTGTGATGAAGATTTATGAACCAATTAAAGATAAACTTTTGATTGTGATGAAGATATATGAACAAAAACAAAAGTTTTTATTTTTATGATAGATCTAGAATAAGGTTAGATCAAAAAGAGGATCTTTACAATTTTTATGCCTTTTTATGAAGATTTTTAGTTTTGATTTTAGATCTAGCAATATTGGATTTGGAAATCTTTTATTTTAGAGAAATCTTAATATATCAGATCAGAGAACTAGCGTCGGCACTAATGCAGGCTCTAGTGCTAGCGTCGGGCGCTAGTGCTTGCGATGGCGCTAGTGAATTTTGCTTGATTTTAATTTCTGTTATAATGTTGTAGATGGCTCCTAGATCAAGAGATAAGAAAAGTACAGAGCTGGCTGTGGAGGCTGCAGTAGTAGGTGTACCATATTTTATGGAGTTTGACATGCCTCGACACCACCATATTATGCAGTTATTTGCAACCTCTGAGGTGTTGAATTTGTTTCTTTCTGATGGGTTTTCTTCAGAGTTAGTACGAAATTTCTATACGCACTTGGAAGTCCCATCACAGACTGATCTGGATGGTGGAGTGCGGTCACAAGTGCAGGGACAATTGGTGACTATCACCCATAAACAACTGGGGGCCGTGTTTGGAATGACCCATCATCCAAATCGGTTGGAGATTGTTGAGAAGTTTACGGTAGATAGAGATTGGACTAATGTGAACATGGTGCTGCATAATAGGGAAAGCGGGAGTCTGATCTCCTCTTTGTCGACACTCACAGTAGATGCCATAGCCGTTCAAGATGTATTATGCAACACAATTATGCTGAAGTTGGGTGATACAGTGAAGGTCACAACACAACTTAGCTATGTCACCTATTTCATTTTGGAGGAGGAAAAGTTTGACGTGGCAGACCTATTACTCTCCTTGATTCAAAATTCATACAAGTTACGACAACCTTCCCGCCAGAGATATAAGAACTTGCCCTTGGGTGGCATAATATAGCGGGTCATTCAAATGATGTACCCATCTATTGAAGTAGGTTCTTACTTGATAGACTGCTTTCCTCCGATCTATAGTACCTCACATCTACGAGCTACATCCCTCCCTGATGAGCCATCAACATCTACTCGACCACCACTCTAACAAGGAGCGTCATCCCGAGGGGCTCGAGAGGATTCATTTGAATCATTTCGAGAAGAAATGGGAGAGTGGATGACAAGGGTGGAGAAAGATGTTTCTGGTATAAAGAAGATGGTGAAGTTCATGATCAAGGCATTAAAGCTAAATCCATATACACCGGAGCCAAGAGAGTGGGACAGCCCAGTACAGGATCTGCCTAGACATTCTATTCGGAGAACTCGTAGACGTTGGTCACCAAGTCCAAGTGTGGAAGAGGTAGATGAGGAAGAGTAGTGGAATAGGAAGGACCCGAGGATAACTAAATTTTCAGTTTTGTAATGATACAGGAATTTGAACCTATGTTCTTGGTTACTGTCAGCTAGCACCGGTGCTACTAGCTAGCGCTAGCGCTATCTGCAATTATTACTTTTGTTGTTTTTGGATGTTTGACTATTTTTATCTGGTCCTTATTTGGTTGTTTTTGAAAGTTTTGTTTTACGTTTAATTTATTAATTTTAGGTCACATGATGTGGAGATGTTTAAGCAATTTTAAGATCCTATGAAGTAGTATATGTTTGAAATCATATCACATAGAAAAATTTTGAATTCAATTTATGTTGGTGATATGTGATATATGAGTTTAGGGAGAATAGATTGGTCTTTAGAAATAAAAGGGCATGACTTGACAATTTGATAATTTAATTTATAGATCTGTAAGTGATAACGTCTTGTGTCTATATGATGACCATACCATGATAGCAAAAAGAGATAGGAAACTAATAAAGCATATCATGAAGTAGAAAATTTGTATATATTATTTTTTGAAGATATTCTACTTCATGCAGTTGGTGATACCTAATGAATAAGAGATTTAGGTATCCAAAGGGGACCAAGTGTGGTGGTTCCTTTGGGTACCCAAATATAACGTGTAGGTTTGTGGGTAGATATTGATGAATGGGTCATTTCTTGTGAAGTTAATGTTTCGGTTTTAATTTTGGGCCTCCATTCAAATCTTGGTTTCTTATACATCAAATTTTTATTTTGATAATTTTTATATTGAAGATTATGATTGTAACGATTATTGATGGTATTGCCTATAGGAAATTTGTCTAATGTTACTTTTTAAGTTTGGAGAAACATGCTTTTGTAAATATTGGTGCTTTTGCCTTTGAATGATAAATACGTTGTGTTTCTTATTTCCATTATTTGGTTTAGTTAAAATATTCATGTTCATATTCATATTCAACATGTTTTTAGATATTTCTTGATATTGTGAATTTTTATTAATTTTCATAAGCATGTTGATTTTTTTATTTTAATTCATCATTCTTGATCTTTAGATTATCTCTAGCTTTATTATAAGTTATTGTGCTATTTTTAAGAGTGGAACCAATAGAGTCAATATGATTTTGATAGTCATTTCTAAATTCATCAAATGTTTCATTCCTCTCTTTGATTTCAATTTTATAATTTTGACATGTAGCACAATCACTTTTCAAAGATGAATTTTCTAAAAATAATTTTTCATTATGTTCTTTTACACAAATAATTTCTTTTTCAAGTTCCTTAAATTTTTCTTTAATATCATTACAATTAAAACATGGTTTATATTTTCAATTAAAGCGCAAGGTGGAGAATAATCAAACACATCAATCTTTATTTCTATATTAATTTTAGCTTTTAAGTTTTTATTTTCTAAACGTAATTTTGAATTTAAAATTTTCAATTTCTTAATTTTATGTGTAGAAGTTTGTAGCAATTGTAATGCAGAAATAGAATTAAAAAAGATGGAATTTGATTTCCTTACAATACTTTTGGACGCGATGAGATTTGAGCATAGAGTTCCTTTGTTATCTTTATCTTTTTGGCATTCGTCTTCCAAAGACATGATTTCTTGTTTTCCACTTGATGTGCTCTCCATTGATCCATCACGTGTGGAGCTTTCTTGATTATTTGAGCAATCTTGTATGTTCTCCACTTCTTGCATTTGTTCCATACCTGTAGATGGAGAATCATACATTTCTTCAAGAAATTTCCATACTTTGTATGCACTAGAAAAACAATATATTAATTTTGAAATTTCGTGAGATAAAGCACAGAAAATACTATTTAAAGCTTTTGCATTTAGATGACGTTCCTGTTTATTTGATTCATCCGTTGGTCTAACTATTGCTATATCTCATGCATTGATATCTAAATTTTTAATAAACTTTTCCATTAAAAATTTCCACCCTTTATAATTTCTTCCTTCGAATAAAGGTGGTGTAAGAGATTTTTCTTCTTCATAAAAATTTACCCCACTAATAGAAGCGAGATCATGAGACACCATTATTCTCGGTTGTTAAGCCAATTGGAATAAAACTTGCTCTGATACCACTTGTTGGATCGGTAGGCGCCCTTAGAGGGGGGGGTGAATAAGGGTTTTTAAAACTTAAGTTATATTTTGATTTTCTTTGAAATAATGCGTGAATAAGAAAGTGAGAAATCAAACAAAGCAATTAAAATCAAGTGAAGACATGTTTTATTGATATAAGATTTTACAAAAGTTGATTTCTATAACGCTAGAAATCGGTGGCGAATAATAGTAAGCTCTTTTTGTTTTTTATCCCGACTCGCATCCCCACGAACTGATGGCCCTAGCCTATTCTTCCCCGGATTCGGCCTCAAGCCGCTTGTAAGACCCCAAATGGCATGTGCACCCAAAATACCAAAAATGAGCATTAACTGAAATCAGGGAGCTAGTGCCAGGCGCTAGCGATAGCGCCGGCGGTAGCGTTTCGAGAACTCCCGAGAAATGGTCCCGAGAAATCCCGAGAAATGGTTCCGAGAACTCCCGAGAAATGGAGCAGGCCGAAACAGATGAGCTAACGCCAGGAGCTAGCGCTAGCACCGGCGGTAGCGCCTCTTAGCGGTACCGACTCAGGCTAGCGCCAGGCGCTAGCCACTAGCGCCAGCGGTAGTTGGAAAATCATATATTCTCCAAAATCTGACTCTTTTCCCATTTCGCTGCCTTTTCCTGATCTGAGAGCTAAGAGGAGAGCTGAGGGCAGAGGTTTGGTAGCAAGGAGGGAGATCCGTTGGAGTTGAGCTTTCGTCGTGCCAGGAGGGAGTTGTGAAGAAGCGTCTGCGTGTGTGTGCCACCGCGGATTCCAGCCATCTCCCTCTCACTTCTATGGCACCGAAATGGCCTACAAGGGTAACGAATCTCCTCCCTAATCCTTGGACATGTACGTCCTTTGATTTGCATGCGTTTTGGAATACTTCTACTAATTAGTAGATCGGCTATTCCGGTGGGTTGAAGTGATTTCCCCACAAATTGCATATAGAGTCTGAAACGGTATTACGGACATAGGCATGCTGTGTGAAGCCCATCCGGACAGTTCGAGCCGGATTGGTGATGCTTAGTGCGTGTAAAGTGCCAGAAATAATTCCGTGTACGTGCTGTGATGCGGGTCATGAGTACTGTTTTGTACAAAAATAGGACCTGGAGGTGTTTCCCATGCTGTACCCAAAATTTGGTGGCAGAACTGAGTTCTGTCACTAGCGCCGGGCGCTAGCGTTAGCGCCGGCAGTAGCTCCAGGTGAGCTACCAGTGTTGATGTCTGGAGGTGGTTTCCCAGAGGTGGCAGTACAGATTTCTGTAACCAGTGCCGGGCAGAACTAAGTTCTGTTGCTAGCGCTGGGCGCTAGTGCTAGCGCCGGCGGTAGCGCCAAGCACGCAATTTGCAAAGCCCAGCTTTAAGTGTCGGGCACAAGGTGACGCTTACCCGTATCGTGCATAGTTGAATCGCGATAATTGAGCACGGGCCTAGCTGATCCGAACCCGCCCATAGTAGTGGTGAAGAGGTCGCCCCTCAGTCCACTGGACTATGGAAGAGTGCCGGAACTTTGTGTGTACGGCCTAGCTCAATTTGCTTGTCTAAGTTGAAATAGGACTTAGCGTAAGGGCGTAACTCAGGGAGTATGCCAAAGTGTGCCTTGAGAGCATGAAGCGGGTGGCTTGGTTTGCCTCCGTTGGTGTTGTTTGCGGATATATATATATATATATATATATATATATATATATATATATATATATATATATATATATGCTGCTGACTCTTACTTGCATGGAAGGAGCACCGCCGCCCCGAATGTGGGGAAGGGTCGTTATAAATCTTGGTCAGCTAAAGCTGACCGGTTGCCTATTTTCCCACCAATTGGTGGATTTGCTTATACAGGTCCCGGTGAGACTAGCGGGAGATAGCGGGTTGAAGCCCCTGCTGCTGTGCTGTGCTGGCCCTTGAAGGCCAAAGCTTTTGTTTACTTTTGTTCATGTGTGTCCGGCCTGCGTGCCGATGTCTGGAAGCCACCTTTTTGATGTAAACAAACAATGTAAATAACTCTTGTTTTATTTCATTCCTAGTTGTAAAGTGGACTTGTTATGAACTGGTTTTAAATAAAAATAAATATGCTTCCGTTATGCGACTCTGATGCTCAGATAGTTATATTTGTAACTATTTAGACACTAATTCTCGTAACACGCTCTTCTGTTCATTTTATATGGCGTGGGGTCCCGGCCGGACCTACTATTATATGCTATGTAACAGGGAGGGTGTTACACCGCTCTAGCCAATCCAACCCCGGATATGGCCTTGAGCACCCCCTAGACCCAACCTAGATCTAGTATGTACTACCCCGTATTTGCTGAGTGTTATTCCGAGACCCAGGGGTCCTTTAGAACATGATGTGGTAGCATAGTCCCAGGCAGGAAGAGTAGGGGCAAACGGGGTGAGCGGTAGAGGCGGAGGCCTCCCACTCACCCAGCTTGTGTAGGAGGCAAGCAAGAGGGGGCGAGCTCCTCTCCCCCCCCCCCCCCCCCCCCCGCGCTCCCTGAAGAGGGGGGCGAGATCCTCTCGCCCCCGCTCCCCGAAGAGGGGGAGGGCCGGGAGGGCGGCTAGCCCCTGGCTCACCCCAGTCCCCTTTGGGGGCGAGCAGGGAGGGCGGCCAGCCCCCTGGCGTGCCCCAGTCCCCTTTGGGGGCGAGCAGGGAGGGCGGCCAGCCCACTGGCTCGCCCCAGTCCCCTTTGGGTGCGAGCAGGGAAGGCGGCCAACCCCCTGGCTCACCCCAGTCCCCTTTGGGGGCGAGCAGGGAAGGCGGACAGCCCGCTGGCTCGCGCCAGTCCCCTTTGGGGGCGATCAGGGAGGGCGGCCAGCCCCCTGGCTCGCCCCAGTCCCCTTTGGGGGCGATCAGGGAGGGCGGCCAACCCCCTGGCTCGCCCCAGTCCCCTTTGGGGGCAAGCAGGGAGGGCGGCCAGCCCCCTGGCTCGCCCCAGTCCCCTTTGGGGGCCAGCAGGGAGGGCGGCAAGCCCCCTGGCTCGGCCCAGTCCCCTTTGCGGGCGAGCAGGGATGGTGGCCAGCCCCCTGGCTCGCCCCAGTCCCCTTTGGGGGCGAGCTGTGAAGGCGGCCAGCCCCCTGGCTCACCCCAGTCTCCTTTGGGGTCGAGCAGGGAGGGCGGCCAGCCCCCTGTCTTACCCCAGCCCCGAAAGCAGGGGGCGGTCTGCGTATAGCATCGTAGGACAGCGGGATTTGGCTATCCGCAGCCATTTCCGAGGGTATTTTGGTATATTCAGTGACCAGTCCTTGGTTATTTGCAGCCCAGGTTCAGGAATCCTATAAATAGGACCAAGGGGGCACCATTTGGAGGGAAGCTTGTTCTAGGCTAGCTCTCTCTCTCTCTCTCCCTCTCCCTTCCCAAATCTCTCTAGTGGGGTGAGGAGAGCCTCCAGTGGTGCCCAAGCCCGGCATTGTATTGGGAGGGGAAGCGCTCTAAAGATCTTCCGAGTATATGGTGGGACCTCTTCGCCGAGCCCTTGGTCCAGTTCATAGTTCCATTACCTTCATACTAGAGCTCTCCTTTGGGGGGGAGTAAGAGTTGGCCACCCCTCAACTTGTTGGGGGCCTCGAACTCCACAGAGACCGAGAAATTGGTTTCAACATTATGGTGCGGTGAGCGTGGAGTGTGACTAACTCAAGAAACTCTCAAGATGAGCTCCATGGACGGAACTGGAGGAAGATCAGACCCAGGTTACTCGCAGCCCCCGGTGGCTTGGGTGACATTAGAGATGTTCGAGAATTTAAAGCAAGAGGTCTCACAGACCTTCCAGGTTGCTTTCGCCATGATAGTCGGAGGCAGAAGAGGAGATGGTCCAGAGGTCCCGCCCCGACAGGTGGACGAGGGAGCTCTGGGCCAACAATCCAGGAAAGAGGTCCATCCCCAAGGGGCGAGCTCAGGAGGGAGGCGCCCTCCCATCACGCCCGCCCCGTCAAGGGGGCGATCTCAGGATGGAGGCGCCCTCCCAGCTTGCCCCGCCCCATCAAGGGGGCGAGCTCAGGAGGGAGACGCCCTCCCAGCTCACCTTGTCCCGTCAAGGGGGCGAGCTCAA
This sequence comes from Dactylorhiza incarnata, assembly GCA_033032865.1. Taxonomy (NCBI): domain Eukaryota; kingdom Viridiplantae; phylum Streptophyta; class Magnoliopsida; order Asparagales; family Orchidaceae; genus Dactylorhiza; species Dactylorhiza incarnata. The sequence continues at coordinate 17,425,046 of JAWHQI010000022.1, read as the reverse complement.
GAGGGAGGCGCCCTCCCAGCTCGCCCCGCCCCTTCAAGGGTGCGAGCTCCGGGGGCAGGCGCCCTCCCAGCTAGCCCTGCCCCTTCTAGCCCAGCCCCAAAGGGGGCGAGCGGGGAGGCATCCGGCCCCCACTCGCCCCGCTCCAAAAGGAGTCGAGTGAATGTTGGTGGGCGAGACCACCCCGGGTGGCGGCTACCCAATAGCCCGGCGAGCGCGGAGGCCATCAATTCGACTCTGCGAGAGCAAGGAAGGAGGGGCTTCAAAAGGAAAAGGTCCAACCGCTCGAAGTGGAGGCAGCGATCGAACACGCCCCCTCCACCACCTCCACAAGCCATGGCAATTGGCGAAGAAAAAAGAGGAGAGCCAGAAAAGCGGAAAGAAGAGGAAGAGGAGGGGATGGGGTGGAGTTACCCTGCTGTGACTTCCACAAGGAGGAGGGTCACGCGACCTCCGCCTGCCCTGAGTTCTTGGAAATGAAGGATGCAAGGGGTCCAATGCAGCAACAACAACAACCAGACGAGGTCGAGGAGGACCGTGCCTGGGAGTAGAAGTCTGAGTCCCAGTCTCCGTGCTTAGTTTTTTCTTTTAAGTCCATGAAGTATGAGGGTGTATTTCCCTACTTAGTTTTCTTGCATGTAACCAGACGACTAATGTAATGAAAGTTTTTCAAAGTATTCTTCCCCTCGAATGGTTCCGCTGACTGGGCGCTCTCTAGACGGCAGGGCAGGTTGATCTCCTAGGGAGGGTAAGTTTTTTCCCCCGATGCTGGCCCGCTGACCAGGCTCCCACCTAGCTGGCAGGGCCAGGAACCGCTCAGGGCGGGAAGGAAAATAATCCACCTCTAGTTGAGCTCGGCTCCTAGAGTGTGCCGACCTTGTATCCACCTCCAGTTGAGCTCGCTCGTCTAGCGAATGGCCTGGGGGCTGTCGACTCTTATCCACCTCTAGTGGAGCTCGGCTCCTAGATTGTGTCGACCTTAGCCCCGATGCTGGCCCGCTGACCAGGCTCCCACCTAGCTGGCAGGGCCGGGAACCGCTCGGGGGTAGGAAGGAAAATTCCCCACCTCCAGTTGAGCTCGCTCGTCTAGCGAATGACCTGGAGGGTGTCGACTCTTCTCCACCTCCAGTTGAGCTTGCTCATCTAGCGAATGGCCTAGAGGGTGTCGACTCTTCTCCACCTCCAGTTGAGCTCGCTCGTCTAGCGAATGGCCTGGAGGGTGTCGACTCTCATCCACCTCCAGTTGAGCTCGCTCGTCTAGCGAATGGACTGGAGGGTGTCGACTCTCATACACCTCCAGTTGAGCTCACTCGTCTAGCGAACGGCCTGGAGGGTGTCGACTCTTCTCCACCTCCAGTTGAGCTCGCTCGTCTAGCGAATGGCCTAGAGGGTGTCGACTCTCATCCACCTCCAGTTGAGCTCGCTCGTCTAGCGAACGGCCTGGAGGGTGTCGACTCTTCTTCACCTCCAGTTGAGCTCGCTGGTCTAGCGAATGGCCTGGAGGGTGTCAACTCTTCTCCACCTCCAGTTGAGCTCGCTCGTCTAGCGAATGGCCTGGAGGGTGTCGACTCTTCTCCACCTCCAGTTGAGCTCGCTCGTCTAGCAAATGTCCTGGAGGGTGCCAACTCTTATCCACCTCTAGTGGAGCTCAGCTCCTAGATTGTGTCGACCTTAGCCCCGATGCTGGCCCGCTGACCAGGCTCCCACCTAGTTGGCAGGGCCGGGAACCGCTCGGGGGCAGGAAGGAAAATTCTCCACCTCCAGTTGAGCTCGCTCGTCTAGCGAATGGCCTGGATGGTGTCGACTCTTCTCCACCTCCAGTTGAGCTCGCTCGTCTAACGAATGGACTGGAGGGTGTCGACTCTTATCCACCTCTAGTGGAGCTCGACTCTTAGATTGTGTCGACCTTAGCCCCGATGCTGGCCCGCTGACCAGGCTCCCACCTAGCTGGCAGGGCCCTGAACTGCTCGGGGGAAGGAAGGAAAAGTCTCCACATCTAGTTGAGCTCGTTCGTCTAGCGAATGTCCTGGAGGGTGTCGACTCTTCTCCACCTCCAGTTGAGCTCGCTCGTCTAGCGAATGGCCTGGAGGGTGTCGACTCTTATCAACCTCTAGTGGAGCTCAGCTCCTAGATTGTGTCGACCTTAGCCCCGATGCTGGCCCGCTGACCAGGCTCCCACCTAGCTGGCAGGGCCGGGAACCGCTCGGGGGCGGGAAGGAAAATAATCCACCTCTAGTTGAGCTCGGCTCCTAGATTGTGTCGACCTTGTATCAACCTCCAGTTGAGCTCGCTTGTCTAGCGAATGGCCTGGAGGGTGTCTACTCTTATCCACCTCTAGTGGAGCTCGGCTCCTAGATTGTGTCGACCTTAGCCCCGATGATGGCCCGCTGGCCAGGCTCCCACCTAGCTGGCAGGGCCGGGAACCGCTCGGGGGCAGGAAGGAAAATTCTCCACCTCCAGTTGAGCTCGTTCGTCTAGCGAATGACCTGGAGGGTGTCGACTCTTCTCCACCTCCAGTTGAGCTCGCTCGTCTAGTGAATGGCCTGGAGGGTGTCAACTCTTATCCACCTCTAGTGGAGCTCGGCTCTTAGATTGTGTCGACCTTAGCCCAGATGCTGGCCCGCTGACCAGTCTCCCACCTAGCTGGCTGGGTCGGGAACCGCTCGGGGGCAGGAAGGAAAATTCTCCACCTCCAGTTGAGCTCGCTCGTCTAGCAAATGGCCTGGAGGGTGTCGACTCTTATCCACCTCTAGTGGAGCTCGGCTCCTAGATTGTGTCGACCTTAGCCCCGATGTTGGCCCACTGACCAGGCTCCCACCTAGCTGGCTGGGGCGGGAACCGCTCGGGGGAAGGAAGGAAAATTCTCCACCTCCAGTTGAGCTCGCTCGTCTAGCGAATGGCCTGGAGGGTGTCGACTCTTCTCCACCTTTAGTTGAGCTCGCTCGTCTAGCGAATGTCCTGGAGGGTGTCGACTCTTATCCACCTCTAGTGGAGCTCGGCTCTTAGATTGTGTCGACCTTAGCCCCGATGCTGGACCGCTGACCAGGCTCCCACCTAGCTTGCAGGGCCGGGAACCGCTCGGGGGCAGGAAGGAAAATTCTCCACCTCCAGTTGAGCTCGCCCGTCTAGTGAATGGCCTGGAGGGTGTCGACTCTTATCCACCTCTAGTGGAGCTCGGCTCCTAGATTGTGTCGACCTTAGCCTCGATGCTGGCCCGCTGACCAGGCTCCCACCTAGCTGGCAGGGCCGGGAACCGCTCGGGGGTAGGAAGGAAAATTCTCCACCTCCAGTTGAGCTCGCTCGTCTAGCGAATGGCCTGGAGGGTGTCGACTCTTCTCCACCTCCAGTTGATCTCTCTCGTCTAGCGAATGGCCTGGAGGGTGTCGACTCTTATCCACCTCTAGTTGAGCTAGGCTCCTAGATTGTGTCAACCTTAACCTTAAACTTTTATGTAGGAGGCAGGCAAGAGGGGGGCGAGCTCCTCTCGACCCCCCCCCCCCCCCGCTCCTTGAAGAGGGGGGCGAGATCCTCTCTCCCCCGCTCCCCGAAGTGGGGGCAGGCCGGGAGGGCGACCAGCCCCCTGGCTCGCCCCAGTCCCCTTTGGGGGCGAGCAGGGAGGGCGGCCAGCCCCCTGGCTCGCCCCAGTCCCCTTTGGGGGCGAGCAAGGAGGGCGGCCAGCCCCCTGGCTCGCACCAGTCCCCTTTGGGGGCGAGCAGGGAAGGCGGCCAACCACCTGGCTCGCCCCAGTCCCCTTTGGGGGTGAGCAGGGAAGGCGGCCAGCCCCCTGGCTCGCCCCAATCCCCTTTGGGGGATTGCAGGGAGGGAGGCCAGCTCCCTGGCTTGCCCTAGTCCCCTTTGGGGGCGAGCAGGGAGGGCGGCCAGCCCCCTGGCTCGCCCCAGTCCCCTTTGGAGGCCAGCAGGGAGGGTGGCTAGCCCCCTGGCTCGCCCAAGTCCCCTTTGGGGGCAAGCAGGGAGGGCGGCCAGCCCCCTGGCTCGCCTCAGTCCCCTTTGGTGGCGAGCAGGGAGGGCGGCCAGCCCCCTGGCTCGCCCCATTCCCTTTTGGGGGCGAGCAGGCAGGGCGGTCAGCCCCCTGGCTCGCCCCAGTCCCCTTTGGGGGTGAGCAGGGAGGGCGTCCAGCCCCCTGGCTTGCCCCAGTCCCCTTTGGGGGCGAGCAGGGAGGGCGGCCAGCCCCCTGGCTCGCCCTAGTCCCCTTTGGTGGCGAGTAGGGAGGGCGGCCAGCGACCTGTCTCGCCCAGTCCCCTTTGGGGGCGATCAGGGAAGGCGACCAGCCACCTGGCTCGCCCCAGTCCCCTTTGGGGGCGAGCAGGGAGGGCGGCCAGCCCCCTGTCTCGCCCCAGCCCCGAAAGTAGGGGCGGTCTGCGTATAACATCGTAGAACAGCGGGATTTGGCTATCCGTAGCAATTTCCGAGGGTATTTTGGTAATTTCAGGGACCAGTCCTTGGTTATTAGCAGCCCAGGTTCAGGAATCCTATAAATAGGACCAGGGGGCACCATTTGGAGGGAAGCATGTTCTATGCTAGCTCTCTCTCTCCCTCTCCCTTCCCAAATCTCTCTAGTGGGGGTGAGGAGAGCCTCCAGTGGTGCCCAAGCCCGGCATTGGCTTGGGAGGGGAAGCACTCTAAAGATCTTCCAGGTATGTGGTGGGACCTTGATGAGTCTGGTTTATACAGTGATTTCTGGCCTCATATGGGTTTATTTTAGTGTCATTGCACTTCATTTGTTGTTCATATACGCTTATAGTGATAGCATGGCTTTTCTGCGCCTTTTGTGCAATCCTTTCCCCTTTGTGGCATATTTTTCCTATATATTACTGTATGCCTGTGTTATGGATCTGGTGATGTGCACGGATCGGGGTTATTTGTACTTTTCCTGCAGGTCCTGGGGTCGTGTGCACGTTCGGGATGGTGCGGGGTGATTTTTGGCCTAAAAAGCCTCTGATCGTGCGCATTCCTTCGCGCACGATCAGGCGTACGATCATTGATCGTGCGTTAATTCCCAGCCCAGATCGAGATCGGACCAAAGATATGTGCACGATCACAGGCCTTTCTTCGCGCATGACCACTGGTCATGCTCCCCTGACCGTGCGATGTTTTCTATTTTTCCTTTGCTACAGGTTGACTGCGCACGATCACAGTCATTCCTTCGCGCATGACCATTGGTCGTGTGCCACTGACCGTGCGCAGTACTTATTCTGCTCCCTATTTAAGGCGCTGTTCCGCGATTTTAGGTATTCCAGCGGTTTTTTGGCGCGATTTCTGAGCGCGACTCCGCCGTTCCACCTCTCCAAGGTCCCTCCTTCCATTCCTCCCCTTGGGAAAGCTTCATCCATTGATCCTAAGGTCATTCTAGGGTTCCGGAAGCATTCTCCGCCATCTACGGCCAGCATTCCAAGAGGAAGACATCTCCATTGGGTGAAGGGGAAGTGAACCCAGCTCTGAGAAGAAGATGGGCAGCGGTTAGAGGTAGTGACAGCCTCTGCATCCCGGAAGCAACCAAGGACTGAGCTCGGAGGAGGCGTGATGACCCCCCATTCCGACCACGATCCGCGGCGAGGCTTCTCATCTCGTGGTTACTTCTACCCCTTCTCTTTTTGTGATTTGTACTCTTAATGGTTGTAATGAACTGAATGAACATCTATTTGTCTATGAATGAAAGTTTATTTATGAACTTGTCTTTACGTTATGTTGTGTTGTGATGCGCTCCGCCCCCGCTCCACTTACACCCACACGTTCCAGCACCCGCTCTAGCAAAAGCTGGAAGCGATAGCGAAGAGGTGCCTTCGACCCTCAACCCTCACATCTGCACTCACCTCATCCATATGCTCACCGGCCATCCGCTAAGCGAAGCACGACATCGCGACCTGCACTAAACCCATCCACCAAGCGATGCGGTGATTGCGACCCGCATAGTGTTTAGTTTTCTCATTTCCCGCGCTATAAAATCAACCAAACCCCCTTCTTGTTTTGTTAAACTTAGAACCCCCATAATTAGTTTCCTAACGAGCAAATCGTATTCCCTAACTTGCGGTCCATTGAGAACGATATTCGGGGAGCTACTCCCTACTTTTATTACTTGACAACGACCGGTGCACTGCCGTCGTACCGCATTTCGTGCCCGCTAATTAGCGGTGTGGAAATAGCATGTCAAGTTTTTGGCGCCGTTGCCGGGGACTGCATGCGGTTATAATTTGTTTGTTGGGAAGTTAGTTTAAGGGTGTTTTTATTTTTGATATTTCTCTTTTTGGTATAGTGTGCGCATGCATAGACATCATCCTGGTGAATTTGCAGCATTTGATCCTGAGATAGAGCGTACTTTGCGGGGGCGTCTACGTGCGGCTGCCACCATGGATGTTAATGAAAATCAGGCTAATCCAGGAGTGGGAAATGCACCGGCCGTAGCTCAAGCGGCTGATGAGAACGAAGTGGTTAGGCCACGGCCTAGGACCATGAGGGATTACACCACTCCTACTTTGGGGAGTGTGTACCCCGGATTTGGCCCGGCTATTACTAACAACAATTTTGAGATAAAGCCAGCCATTCTGAATATGATCCGCAATAATGCCCAATTCTCCGGGTTAACCAGTGAAGACCCCCATCTTCACCTAGCTGAATTTGCGGAGATTTGCTGTACATTTCGGTACGCAGGAATTGCTGATGAGACGGTGAAACTCAGATTGTTTCCATTCTCCCTCCGCGACAAGGCGAAGGCTTGGCTCCACACAATACCACCCGGCGCAGCTACCACCTGGGACGCTCTGCAGACGAAGTTTTTGGCAAAATTCCACCCGGTGGACAAGGTTGTAAACTTGTGGAGAGAAATCGCAACCTTCCGGCAGCACGATCAGGAGACCCTTGCGGAAGCATGGGATAGGTTCACGGACCTCCTCCGGAAGTGCCCCCAGCATGAGCTACAGCCTTGGAGCTTGGTGGAAAATTTCTACTTCGCAATTGAGCCCAATTATAGGGCCATGATTGATGCTGCTGCAGGCGGCACCCTGATGAACCATACACCCGAGGACGCACTGAGGATTCTCCAGGACACCGCCACTCATAGTTCGTTCTGGACTGCTGTGAGAAACGCCCCAAGGAATGCTCGTGGACTCTTGAGGTGAGCACATCGGGCGCATCTGCCGAGGTGGCATTGGCACCTTATGACAACGTCATGCTACTTAAGAGGCCTGCCCTCCCTCCTGCCCCAGTAATGGCCATTTCGTGTCAAGGATGTGGAAACCTCGGGCATCACGCATATGAGTGCCCCTCAGGTGAGCAACCCGCTGAATTAACTTTTGATGAAAGTGTGAATTATTTGAATGATCAAAATCAGGGAGTACCATTTAACAACGCTTATAACCCGGCCGTGAGGAGTCACCCGAACTTCTCATGGAAACAAAACGTGCCTAATCAACGATGGCAAGGAGGCTCGCATCAATTTGATGCGCAAGCCTCCGGTAGCCAACCGAGGCCACCACAACCGGGGTTTGCTCAAAATGCACCACCGCAGAGGAGGAGCGCATTGGAAGAAATGATGGAAAAATTTGTTGATCTGGCTCAAACAAATATGGCCAATCAAACTGCGTCAATGCGGAACTTGGAGACGCAGCTAGGCCAATTGGCCCAGGTACTCTCCGAGCGTACGCAAGGCGCTCTTCCAAGCAATACTGAAAAGAACCCGAGGGATCAAGGCAAAAGCATTGCTGACGCGGATGGTGGTCAAGTGAGCCCTTGCATTGTTGCATGTACTATCAATAACATCGAGGTTGCCGCGCTTTGCGACTCTGGTGCATCTCGCAACATTCTTGCTCTGCAAGACGTTGAGAGGTTGCACCTAACAATGAACTCTGAGGACCGGAAGTCGCTGGTATTGGCTAATGGAGTGACTGTCGAAACCGAAGGTGAGATTCGTGAGGTTGTAGTAAATTTTAATGGAACGGCAGTGGTCACTGACTTTCAGATTCTCGGCCCCATGGAAAATGATTCCATGCCAATCTTGGGGGTTCCTTTTCTGAAGGAGAGCGGCGCAACCCTCCACATCACCACGGGTTGTGTCACTCTACCTTCCATTGCAGCAAACCTTTCTGGATTATCTTATCTTCCGAACTTCCCTGTAAGTAAAAGTAAGTGCAGGTCTAATGAAGAGAAATCAGACTTTGACGTGAAGAATCCGAGAGAGGAGGAAAGTATCACTCTGATGGAAGAAGAAGCAAAGCGGCTCACAAATAATGAGTTGGAGATAGAAGGGAAAAGCAATGAGACCAAGGCGTTGGAAGTCATGGGAGAAGGCGGAGCGACGAGCCTTCCAAACAATGTCTTTAATGAGAACAAGAAATGTAAACAATCTAAACAAGTTCATTGGGCTGATCTACCCCCTCTTGAGGGTGCAGAAATGAAGCCCCCGACTGATCCCAATCCGACAAACACTATCACTCCTCCCGCACATGGTGCTCGGTGGCGCTCTCCTTCAGTGGAAAAGCTGAAGCGGGAAAGAATCCTGCATGCTGCGCGCTTTGCAGCCCTCTGGCGCGAGAAGGAGGAGGTTAGGGGCAAGGGAGAGACATCTTCCTTGGGCCCTAAAACTTTCACCTCCTGCCCATCTCGCGTGACTGGGGAGAACCACCACAAATCAGCATATAGCTGATGCGTGCCGGGATCTCCGGGCTGTGCTGTGTGCCATCTGTGATGTTTTTTTGGTGCTTTGTGTTTCATGTTATTTGCTGCATAGTACTGTCTCTTTAGCTTTTTATTATAAGACTTTTGCTGTCAAACTATAATACAGGTATTTGGTCCACCTTCAAGGACGTTAAACAAAAGGTCTCTTGGGAGACAACCCATTTGGGATCATTTGGTTCCGTTCTTTTTTTGTTATTTTCTTTGCTATATTTTTGTTGTGCTGGGATCCTTTTAATCGCAGGTCCGCATCTATTGGAGCGCGGCGGGATCACCGCCTTCTGAACAAAACGCCATATCTTCTGGTATGCTCATTTCTGAGCATGGGGTAATCTTTCATCCTAGCCTTCTTAAGCTTATGCCGCTATCGAACATGTTTTTTTTTTTGCTTAGTATAAGTCTGGGGGAGTGAGAGTTATCGTTACTTCATGCACAAGCACAGTGCACAGCATACTAGGATTTACACTGTGTTATATTGTAGCATTGTTCATCTCATGGCACACCACGACACCCACGTGAGCGCACTTAACTGTAGGCGCGCGACGAGTCTAACTAGTCTCAGTTGTGTGAATGGGAAATCACGGTGCTGGGTTAGGATTGCGAGACGAAGTTCTTTGTTGACTCCTGTAGTGCTCCTAGTCGAGTGCTCATGTCTCGTAGGAATTCGTATAGATTCAATTTCTTTTTATGCTTTTAGTTTACATTTTTCTACTAGCGTAAATATTGTTTACTTTACTCAATTTGGTGAATCCGGTGTGAATCAAACGGTAGCATAGGAATGTGTGTAGACGTTCATTAGTCTCGTGTTGCCCGAGTCGGGAGGAACGGTTATCTTTCTCGGTGGCTAGAACTCGCCCCAAGTGATTCTTGAAACATGGGTATACGGTTGGTCAACTGCGTGAATGTGATATATGCCATCATTTTGGCCCGGTTGAGCCTTTTCACCCTTTCCTATCGATATATCCTCGTTAGCCCAGTTGTGCCTACCCGTTCTTTGATTCAGCCCCACTTGTATCGCACCAAAGCCCAAAAGCCAATCCTAGTCACACACCCAAATCTGAGCTTTAGCTGTTTATTATTCTTGTGAGTTGGGTTGTTGATGTGGTGACATGTTTGTGAAGTTGTGGATATGTTTTATTGTTTATTTGCTGAAAATGATAAGAAAAGAAAAAACAATGAAAAAGAGAAAAAGATATGAGTTTGAACGAAAAATTCATTTGTAGAAGTATAAATTGGGAGTAGGCGGTGCACGCACCCATGTTGTTAATTCCAAGTCCGGGGGTGTAGTGTACCCGCATGTTTGTGCGGTGATGAGGATAGTTTTCGGTGTTAGCTCATTTGGGTTTAGTGTCTGAGCCGTCGCTTTTATCTTTGTTTACCTCACCTAAACCCAAGCCTCATCTCAAACCTAAAGTCCTATTGATTCACGCATTTGAGTCATACCAGTGCCGTGGAGAGAGTGCGAACGGGCAAGCCTATGGCCACCGACATTGATGGATTTCAATGGAGTTGTCTCGAGTCCCGATCTTTGGCAACACTCGCCTCAGCGTTCAGTTTACTTTTTTCCTATGTACGACCTTATGATTCACCGTGATTCACTTGTTGAGTAAACGTAATATATAAATACGCTCTTAGAAAATTATAAACTAATGTGTATAATTAGAAATTTTGTCTACTAGATTTCTATGCACATGCGTATGAGACTTCGCATATTACTCCGCCCTTGCAATTTCTAACCCAACTATGTCTTTTCTCGCTCCGCTGGATTTGTTTGCTCGGGACGCGCAAATAGGTAAGTCTGGGGGTGTGATGAGTCTGGTTTATACAGTGAGTTTTGGCCTCATTTGGGTTTATTTTAGTGTCATTGCACTTCATTTGCTGTTCATATACGCTTATAGTGATAGCATGGCGTTTCTGCGCCTTTTGTGCAATCCTTTCCCCTTTGTGGCATATTTTTCCTATATATTACTGTATGCCTGTGTTATGGATCCGGTGATGTGCACGGATCGGGGTTATTTGTACTTTTCCTGCAGGTCCTGGGGTCGTGTGCACGTTCGGGATGGTGCGGGGTGATTTTTGACCTAAAAAGCCTCTGATCGTGCGCATTCCTTCGCGCACGATCAGGCGCACGATCATTGATCGTACGTTAATTCCCAGCCCAGATCGAGATCGGACCAAAGATATGCGCACGATCACAGGCCTTTCTTCGCGCACAACCACTGGTCGTGCGCCCCTGACCGTGTGATGTTTTCTATTTTTCCTTTGCTACAGGTTGACTGCGCATGATCAGAGTCATTCCTTCGCGCACGACCGTTGGTCGTGCGCCACTGACCGTGCGCAGTACTTATTCTGCTCCCTATTTAAGGCGCTGTTCCGCGATTTTAGGTATTCCAGCGGGTTTTTGGCGCGATTTCTGAGCGCGACTCTGCCGTTCCACCTCTCCAAGGTCCCTCCTTCCATTCCTCCCCTTGGGAAAGCTTCATCCATTGATCCTAAGGTCATTCTAGGGTTCCGGAAGCATTCTCCGCCATCTACGGCCAGCATTCCAAGAGGAAGACATCTTCATTGGGTGAAGGAGAAGTGAACCCAGCTCTGAGAAGAAGACGGGCAGCGGTTAGAGGTAGTGACAGCCTCTTCATCCCCGAAGCAACCAAGGACTGAGCTCGGAGGAGGCGTGACGACCCCCCATTCCGACCACGATCCGCGGCGAGGCTCCTCATCTCGTGGTTACTTCTACCCCTTCTCTTTTTGTGATTTGTACTCTTAATGGTTGTAATGAACTGAATGAAAATCTATTTTTCTATGAATGGAAGTTTATTTATGAACTTGTCGTTACGTTATGCTGTGTTGTGATGCGCTCCGCCCCCGCTCCACTTACACCCACACGTTCCAGCACCCGCTCTAGCAAAAGCTGGAAGCGATAGCGAAGAGGTGCCTTCGACCCTCAACCCTCACATCTGCACTCACCTCATCCATATGCTCATCGGCCATCCGCTAAGCGAAGCACGGCATCGCAGCCTGCACTAAACCCATCCACCAAGCGACGCGGTGATTGCGACCCGCATAGTGTTTAGTTTTCTCATTTCCCGCGCTATAAAATCAACCAAACCCCCTTCTTGTTTTGTTAAACTTAGAACCCGCATAATTAGTTTCCTAACGAGCAAATCGTATTCCCTAACTTGCGGTCCTTTGAGAACGATATTCGGGGAGCTACTCCCTACTTTTATTACTTGACAACGACCGGTGCACTGCCGTCGTACCGCATTTCGTGCCCGCTAATTAGCGGTGTGGAAATAGCGTGTCAGACCTCCTTGCCGAGCCCTTGGTCCAGTTCATAGTTCCAACACCTTCATCCTAGAGCTCTCCCTTGGGGGGAGTAAGAGTTGGCCACCCCTCAACTTGTTGGGGGCCCGAACTCCACAGAGACCGAGAAATCAGTTTCAGCATAGTCGCCAACACAAGGCAAGTTTCTTCCCTAAGTCCTACCCAAATCTAGTCGCCAGCACGAGGCAAAATCTCTAACGGGTTACAAGAAATATGAAATGAAAAGATTCTTGTTCAGAAATCCGCAGAGGTTTGGTAGGACATCAAGTTTTGGCCAAATCAGCCTCTGTAATTCTAGCACTCAATCTCTCTCTCTAATAGTTGAATGAAACGAGAGAAGAGGGGTCCTATTTATAGCCTCAGCGTTAGCGCCAGCGCTAGCGCTACCGCCGGCGCTATCCCGGATTAGGCATTATTCTGCACGGGGGAATCTTCAATCCGAGGAAACATTTCTCTCTTGCCTTCGGTGCTCCGCGCTACCGCCTACGCTATCCGCTACCGCCATGCGCTAGCTCCTTCTATATGAGCTTCGAAATAGCGCAGATCATCGCTAGCGTCAGGCGCTAGGTGCTACCGCCGGCGCTAGTGGGCATGTTGGATTTGATGGATCAATTTTGGGGACAAGCTTCTTATGTAATCCTTGAGTCATATGGACTTTGTTTCCTGCACACTTAAACACACAAGATCAAATACACATAGGATTTGTTATTCTCAAACCTAGGAGATGCGGAAGACCATGTTCCAATACTATCTTTGCAGGATCCAATGCAATTCCCTCTCCACTTACCACATGACCTAGGAATGCCATAGAGGATTGCCAAAACACACACTTTGAGAACTTGGCATACAACTGACTTTGCCTCAGGGTATCCAATACAATACGCAAATGAATTGCATGTTCTTCTTCTGACTGAGAGTATACCAGAATATTGTCTATGAAGACAATAACAAATCGGTCTAGGCACTCTAGAAACATTTGGTTCATCAGATCTATAAATACCGTTGGCGCATTCATCAAGCCAAACCTCATTACTGTGAACTCAAAGTGCTCGTAACGGGTACTAAATGCCATCTTGGGAATGTCACATTCCCTAATACGCAACTGTTAGTAGCCAGATTTCAAATCTAACTTTGAGTACACAGTCGATCTAACCAGCTGATCGAGCAAGTCATCGATTCGCGGAATCAGATACTTATTCTTTTCTCTCAGCTTGTTCAGTTCGCGGTAGTCTATACATAGACGCAAGCTTCTGTCCTTCTTCACAAAAAGGACCAGTGCACTCCAAGGGGATGAGCTTAGACGTATATAACCTTGCTCTAGCGACTCCTGCAACTGAACCTTCAATTCCGCCATTTCCTTTAGCGCAATTCAGTACGGTGAGCGTGCTACGGGTTTGACACCTAGCAACAGCTCAATAGTGAAGTCAATCTCTCACTGAGGTGGAGCCCCAGGAAGATCTTTTTGGATAACATTTGCATACTCCGATACGATTGGGACATCACACAGACTGGGCTTTGGCTCAGAAGCCTCCAACAACGTGAATAAAAACTCTATGCCTTTCCGAACAGCCTTGACTACTTGGAGAGCAGACATCACCATCTTGCTCGATCCTCACAAACAGGTAAACGTAGTCTCGCGTTCAGTATTCTGCCCTAGTATGACCTCCTTCAAGTTGCAATCAATACATGCATGAGGCCTCAAAATCCAGTCTATGCCAAAGATCACATCGAACTCGGATATCAGTAGTATCGATGCTTCCAAGTCAAACTCCTGACTTCCTATCCGCACCTGAGCACAACAAACTTTGTCCGCATGCATTTGGCATATGTTTAGTAATACGACATCCAATCTGTCCTTTTCCACGAACGAAGGCACTCCAATACGCAGTATGAAGTTCGCAGACAGAAAGGAGTGGGATGCTCCTGTGTCAAATAATGCTCTCGTCGAAGAGTTCCAAATTAGGACAATGCCAAATACAAACAGGGTATACAGGCAATCCACACAAGGTATAAAATACATAAAGCACTAAATGCTATAAAATAAATCATACCTATCACGACTTCGCTTTGCTTAATGGCTTCTTGCTGGCCAAGATAATATACCCGCGGTTGAGCTGGAGTGTAGTGGGATGCATACGACTCCGATGCTTTCCCTTTCTCCATCGCATAAGTCATAGCTGCCTTTTTTCCTTCGCGACTATCCCGAGCAAAGTGGCCCAGCTTACCACACTTATAACATGTGATTGGACCTCATCCAGTAGTTGGTGCTGAAGCAGAAGAGGAAGCCGGTTCTGAAAACCTGGACCTCTTTCAGAATCGTCGGGACCCAGACTTTACATAGCTTGGTACTTTAAACTCTGTCATTGCCACCGCGTGGTCCTTGTTAGCTTGGACCCTCTTCATATCCTTCTCAAGGGATCTGACGGTATTCACCAACGTCAGAAAGCCTTGCGTCATCAGTCCTGACAAAAGCAGTCGAAAATCATCGTGCAGACCTTCATAAAACTGGTTGGTCTGTAGTTCTTCATCATCAAAGGAAGAGCCCGCATATCTTCTAAGTCGCATAAACTCATGGAGGTATTCATCCACCATCATATCCCCTCGAGTTAACCTTTGAAATTGATTCTCCATTTCGATGCGTTGAGCAAAAGGGAGATACCGTGCCAAAAACACTCTCGAGAACTCTTCCATCGAGATGTCTGTCAGTTTCCTGCCAGCACACTGATGTCTTTCCAATCCTTCCCACCACAGCCTAGCCTCTCCATCCAACAGATAGGTCGCTAGGGTTAGCTTCTGCCTTTTCTCCATCTCCGTAGCTGTTAGGGTTCTCTTCACCCGAGACATCCAATCCTCAGCTTGCGCTGGCGTTCTTACCCCGTCAAACGTAGGAGGGTGGAAACTCAAAAACCATTGCAAGTGATGGTTTATCGCTCATGTCGCCTCAACCGGTATTGCAGGTACTGGTCTTTCCATAACAGGATCAACTGTGGCAACCAGCACTGCGGCCACCCAAGGGAGGGAGGTTGTACAGGCCTTCCTGGTTGTTTCAGCAGAAAGAGGATGAAAGTGGAGGTTAGATCTTAAATTAATTCTAGAGGGGGGTGAATAGAGTTTAAAACTTTTCCCTTAGTTTTATTTGCGGAATTGAAAATACTGATATAAGTATATGTGTAGAGAGTGAGTGATAAATAAAAATTGAAATAAAATGAATAATGAAAATAGCACACAACACAACACAAAAAAGAAATCAAACACAGACACAAGGAGCTATAGTAGTTCCCCACTAAACTTGGGTACGTCTACTCTTTTACCACCCTTGGAAGGAATCCACTAGGATTTTTGATCAGGTGCCCTCACACCAATGAGCTTTTGATAAGGTGCCCAAAAACCAACTAGATTTTTTGATCAGGTGTCTTGCCACCAATGGGGTAAACTTTTGAAGGGAGTTTTAACCCTGTACAGAATGAGATAGAGAGGGGTTTATATGTTCTTCTCTGTCAAGATGTATTGAGAAGACTCTAGTAGATGTTGATGTAGAAAAGAACTCCTCTGTCTGATATGAGATATTTGACAGTTGATTTTGCGGAGCTTTTCTTGAAGAATTAATCTTCCTGTAGCAGATAAATCTGGAAGAAAAAGTTCTTCAGATTTTTTGTTGCTCTTTTGAAAGATCTGTGCTTGCAGCTAATGACTGAGAGAATAATGTTGATGTTGTTCTCAGTTGAATGAAGCTGCTGCTGTTGAGGAAGAAGAAGATGATTTGTATTCCTGTTCTTCTTTTTCTTCTCTTCCTGAAGCTTTCTCCTTTGTAGATTCTTATTTTGCAGCAAGAAATCTGAGAGATATTGTTGAAGATGTTCTCAGAAAAATGTGTGCTGCTGGAGGAGGAAGAAGATCAAGTTCTGTTCTCTGAAAAAAAATGCTGAGCAGGAAGAAGATGAAGATCTGTGTAATTTTGTTCTTCTATTCTTCTTGTATATTTTCTCTTTCTTTTTCTGTACTGAAGATCTATCGTGAAAGCTATTAATTAATCTGCTATATTTTCTTTCCTTTTCTTTTGAAAATCTCTGACAGACATTAATTTCAGATCCCTTAAATTAAGGAATATAATACGCTGAAGAGTTATTTTGAAAACATAAAACTGCTGCGCTGTTTAATTCTTTCCTTTTCCATGAATATGTCCTTTTCCGAGGAAATATCAACGACTATAACTTGAATAAATAAAGGAAATATATTTTCCTTACTTGATCTGATGGAAAGAGTCGTTGCTGTCGTCGATCTGAGTTCAGAGAATGAAAAAATATAATATTCTGAAATAAATCTGAACTTAAATAATAATTCTTCGATCTGAATAAAATTCGTCGAACGCAGATTCGTCGACCTCAAGATTTTCATCGAACACAAAATTTACTTCGTCGACCTCAAAGGAATCTTGTTGGAATAATTAATTCTGTTGATCTGTGAGAACTTTCGTCGAACTCGAGGTATTCGTCGAACTCAGATTCGTTGACCGAAAGTATTCGTCGACCGCTGAGCCTGGATAAAATCGTCGACCACTGAGCTTGAGAAAAATCGTCGACAGCTGAATATAATTAGTCGAGCGCTGCACTTAGACAAATTCTTCGACCGCTGAGACGGGTTCGTCGAGCGCAGAGCGTCGTTCGTCGAACGCAGAGAACATGTCGTTCGTTGAACGCAGATAGTCGTTCGTCGAACGCAGTGTGGAGTTCGTCGAACGCAGAATCTGAATGAATTCTCTAGTTCTAACAGCCAAAACTCTTGACCCATAAACTATACATTGGGGTCAACTTTGTCCTTAGTCAACATATAGTGATCCTAGCCCAAATCAGAAATAGGGTTGTTCCAACAATCTCCCCCTATTTGGGTTAGGACACTATTTGACAAAAAATGAAAATAAACAAATACTAAAACAGCAAAAACAACAGAGCATGAATATATCTGATATATTTTAAATATTTTATCAGATATAAAATGAATAGTACTCTGAGTTTTGAAACATTTCAATAAAAATAAAACTGATAGAAATACAAACAGAACCTTGATTTCTCTGAATTCTGCTTTCTGAATTCTGAAATTCTGATTTTGTCTGAACTGTATTGTTCTGAATTCTGATCTGAACTGAACTGTATCTGCTATGTAAATCAACTTTCTGAATTTGATCTGAATCTTTATAATCTAATAATGTTATCTGCTGCTTCTTTTAAATCCAAAATTATGTTCTGAATCTGCATAGAAATATATTTTGTATTCTGAATCTGCAATCTGCTTTCTAATTCTGAACAGCTTTATGATTTTGATTAGTTGTGCTATAGCAATAACTGATACTGAAATTTGCTATAACAAAATTCTTCTTCTGAGCTGTATCTGCATCTAAACTTTATCATGAACTGTATCTGAATTTTTTTGAAACAGAAACTGCAATCAGCAAACTGTTGTAAGCTTTATCAAGCTTTTCTTCATACAGCAACTCCCCCTGAGAGTGTCTCCCCCTGATACTGGAGGTTCTTCAGCTTTCTTCCTTTGCCTAGTTCATAGAAATACTCCCCCTGAGCAGAACACTGCATCAAATAGAGCTTGTTCATACAAACTTCTCCCCCTGCCTAGTTCAGGAAGGCCTGAAGCTAGGCCCCTTGAAGAAGGGACATTTGATGGAGGTAGGGAAAGATGCAAGATTTATATTATTGTTGTTCTTGCACAATAAAATAGAGATCAAGTGCAAAGGGAACTAGAAAGAGAAACAATTCTGTAGAAATTCATCTATAATAAAAAAATTTTGATTAATGATGACAGGCTGAAATAAAAAGCTTCAGAAAACCTGAGTTCAATGAAGAGATGGGTAGGTAGAAAACTTAATTTTTTAACAGATTGAATCTCCATCTATCATACCTAGCTGATTTATAAAGAAGATATATTTCTTTTCATCCAAGGGCTTGGTGAAAATGTCAGCTCTTTGCAAATGAGTAGAGATGAATTGTAGGCAGATTTTGTTTTTATCCACATTATCCCTAAGGAAGTGGTGTCTAATCTCTATGTGTTTAGTCCTACTATGGAGAACTAGATTTTGTGCTATAGATATTGCACTAGTGTTGTCACAAAATATAATTGAATTATTTAAGTTGACACCATAGTCTAGGAGCTGATTTTGTATCCACAATATCTGTGAGCAGCAACTGCCTGCAGCTATGTATTCAGCTTCAACTGTTGAAGTAGACACAGATGTTTGTGTCTTACAAAACCAAGACACAAGCCTATCACCAAGAAAGTGGCAAGTTCCTGATGTGCTTTTTCTGTCTACTCTGCATTCAGCATAATCAGAATCTGAGAATCCAGTTAATTCAAATTCAGATGCTGTTGGATACCAAAGTCCTAAATTAGGGCAACCCTTTATATATCTCAAAATTCTTTTTAGTAAAATTAGATGAGATTCTTTGGGGTTAACTTGGAATCTAGCACAAATACAAGTAGCAAACATTATATCAGGCCTACTTGCTGTTAAATAAAGTAAAGAGCCAACAATTGCTCTATATACCTTCTGATCAACAGGTTTCCCTGATTCATCAGTATCAACAACTGCATTTGAGGGCATGGGTGTTTTCATGGTGTATGAATCAGACATACCAAATCTTTTCACTAATTCCTTTGGATACGTTGATTGGGATATGAAGATTCCATTTGGAGTCTGCTTCACTTAAAGACCAAGGAAGTATGATAACTCACCCATACTACTCATTTCAAATTTAGATTGCATCAGATTAGAAAATCTTTTGCACAAATTTGAATCAGTAGAGCCAAATATGATATCATCTACATATATTTGAACTAGCAATGTTTGATTTTTATGTATCCTGAAAAATAAAGTTTTGTCTACCATGCCTCTACAGAATTTATTCTCTAAGAGAAAACCAGCTAAGGTCTCATACCATGCTCTAGGAGCTTGTTTAAGACCATAGAGAGCTTTCTTAAGCTTAAATACAAAAGAGGAATGAGTTGGAGAGATGAAACCTAGTGGTTATTCCACATAGACTTCTTCATTGATTTCTCCATTCAGGAATGCACTCTTTACATCCATTTGATAAACTTTGAATTTCGTGTATGCAGCAAATGCAAGGAAAATTCTGATTGCTTCTAACCTTGCAACTGGTGCAAAAGATTGATCATAGTCTATTCCTTCTTCTTGTGAGTATCCTTGAGCTACTAGTCTAGCTTTGTTTCTCACAATATTTCCATCTGCATCTAGCTTATTCCTGTAGACCCATTTGGTGCCAATCACTGGATGGTCTTTTGGTCTAGGAACCAAATCCCAAACTTTGTTTGTCTCAAACTGATTAAGCTCCTCTTGCATAGCAATGATCCAGTTGGGATCTTGTTCTGCATCTTGTAGGGATTGAGGTTCAATCTGAGAGAGAAAACAAGTGTGCATCATATTCTGATTTACTTGATGTCTTGTTTGCACACCTGCTGAAATATCACCAATAATTTGAGATATTGGGTGATCTCTAACTGTGATGTGATCAATAGTTGGAGTGGGTTCAGCAATAATTTCCAATTGGGGAATTTGTTCAGCTGTTATATCCTGTGGAGGATGTTCTGTTGTTAACTGATTTGAACTGTCAGCAAAATCTGGGTGATTTTCCTCTTCACTTTCTTCAGCATTCTGCTGTACAGGATTTAGAAATCCTTCTTTATGTAGAGCTAATTGATCTAGTTGCTCACATAGTGTAGGTACATATAGATTTTCTATGGTAGAAGAATTCTTCTCCTTGTAAAACATATTAGTTTCATCAAAGGAAACATGCATAGATTCTTCAATTTTAAGAGAAGATTTATTATAAATTTTATATGCTTTGCTGATTAAAGAATAGCCTAAGAAAAATCCTTCTTCAGATTTTGGTTCAAATTTCCTAAGGTATTTCTTATCATTATTATGAACAAAACATCTACAGCCAAATGCTCTAAAATAGTTAACTTTAGGTTTCTTCCCTTTAAGTAATTCATAAGGAGTCTTACCCTTATGTTTGTGTATCAAACTTCTATTCAATACATAGTTTGATGTGCTAACAGCCTCTGCCCAAAAAGATAGGGGCAAATTAGCATCTACAACTAATGTTCTTGCTGATTCAATTAGAGTTCTATTTTTCCTTTCAACTACCCCATTTTGTTGAGGAGTTCTAGGAGCTGAGAAGCAATGCCTGATACCTTCCTTCTCACGGAATTCTTGCATGAGAAGAGACTCAAACTCAGTGCCATGATCACTTCTGATCAATGCAACTTCAGTAGAGTACTCAATCTTTATGCTCTTAAGAAAGTCTGTAAGAACTTTAAAGTTATCTGACTTTTCTCTCAAAAAGAACACCCAAGTAAATCTAGAGAAGTCATCTACAATAACTAGAGTGTAAGACTTCCCCCCTAAACTCTTTGTTTCTATAGGTCCAAAAAGGTCTATATATAGCAAATATAAAATTCTAGGTGAATCACTTTTAGATAATGATTTAAAACTATTTTTAGTTTGCTTGCCTAGTTGACATGCCCTACAAAGACCTTCTTTCTTGTATGAACCTAAGGGTAAACCTCTAACAAGATTGTCCTTAGACAGTTTAGCAATGGTCCTAAGGTTTACATGTCCTAATCTCTTATGCCAAAGTTCACTAGGTTTGCTTAATTCATTAAATAAACAAATTTCAGAAGTAGATGAATTGAAATTCACTAAATAAATATTACCCTGCCTAATTCCTGATAAAACAATAACATTATCAGCAGATTTAATAAGGCATTTCAATTTATTAAAGGTTACCTGATACCCTTCATCGCATAGTTGGCTTATGCTGATGAGGTTGTGCTTCAGTCCCTTGACATAAGCTACCTTTTTGAAGGTGACTTCTCCAACCTTGACCTTTCCATAGCCTTTTGTTTGTCCATAGTTGGAGTCTCCAAATATTATTTTTGGTCCAAGCTTTGCCTTGTAATTGTTCAGGTTGGCTTTGTTCCTGTCATAAGTTTTGAATAGCAACTGTCCAAATACCATTTTTCATTTATTCTTGGACAACTATGTACCTGCAAGAACAGAAAAACACTATATTTGTTCCTGACCCAGATTACCTTGGGTCTTTTTGTATTTCCACAAAAATCTAAAATAAAAGACATTTCAGGATGGTCCTTGTAACCTTGTGAATGATATCTCCTTGGAGGTATTATCCATTCAGTGAAAAAATTGATAGAATGTGATGAATAAGAATTGTTCAGATTTGCTGTATAGTTTCTGTTCGATGAACTTGGCTGAGTTCGTCGAGCCCCATTCATATAATGACTATATAGAAAATCTGTCTTCAGAGTTCGTTGAGCTGCGGTCGACGAAGTGGATGCATTTCGTCGAGCTCCGTTCGATGAATTCTGCTGAATTCTTCTATTCTCGGCAGTCTTACTTGAAATGTTTTTATTTAATCCTACAACCTCTTTGCTCTTAGCAGAGATGAATTTTATAGGTGTAGATAATATATTCTTCTTAATCAGATGTGGCTCACTTGATGAAGCACCCAAGCCTAGTTTGTTATTAAGTCTAGCATTTACTGTGCTTGTAATGTCCATCAGTTTGATGCTTCTCCCATTTAGGGATTCTTCAAACTTTTTGGCTTCAGACAACTTGCTCTCAATGAGAACAACATGTTCCCTGGAGGCAGCCAAATCTTTCTTAAGAGTTACATTTTCTTCACTTATATTTTTCATTTCAGCTAGCTTACTTCTGAGTGAGATTATTTCTTTCTCACATTTGAGTAAGTCTAAGCAAAGAACCTTGAATTCAGCTTTGAATTCAACTGAAGTAATATCAAAGTTAGATATTACCTGATATGCATCATCTTCTGCTTATAGTTCTGATCCTTCTTCATCAGAATTGTTGGCTGAGGCATTGATTGCCATCATGCAGAAGTTCTTCTCTTCTTCATTATCTTCATCATCACTGGATGATGATGCATTTCCTGACTCACTGCCTGAGTCATAAAT
The DNA here is from genome assembly GCA_033032865.1 of Dactylorhiza incarnata. Classification (NCBI taxonomy): domain Eukaryota; kingdom Viridiplantae; phylum Streptophyta; class Magnoliopsida; order Asparagales; family Orchidaceae; genus Dactylorhiza; species Dactylorhiza incarnata. The sequence goes on along the minus strand of JAWHQI010000022.1, from coordinate 17,403,023 downwards.
GGCCATCAATCATTGGTCATTTTCTTTTGTTTCTTCCTCATCATCTGAGGAACTGGATGACTGTTCTGATTCAGTTTCACTCCAGGTTTTTGCTACAAATCATCTTCCCTTCTTTTTGTGCTTGTGGGAGGAAGACTTGCTGGAGTGTCTTCTTTTGTACAACCCTGTATTCGCCGAGTGGGCCCCCAGATCCCACGAGGTATTTTTTGACATCGTTTTTAGGAAGTTCTAGGGCAGGGAGAGAGGGGGCGAGAAGAGGTGGGGCGAGCCCCACTCTCGCCGCAGCCCCCGACATAGGGGGGCGAGAGGAGGTGGGGTGAGCCCCCCTCTCGCCCCCGCCCCCAGCATAGGGGGGCGAGAGTAGGTGGGGCGAGCCCCCCTCTCGCCCCCGCCCCCGGCATAGGGGGGCGAGAGGAGGTGGGGCGAGCCCCCCTCTCGCCCCCGCCCCCAGCATAGAGGGCGAGAGTAGGTGGGGCAAGCCCCCCTCTCGCCCCCGCCCCCGGCATAGGGGGGCAAGAGGAGGTGGGGCGAGCCCCCCTCTCGCCCCCGCCCCCAGCATAGGGGGGCGAGAGGAGGTGGGGCGAGCCCCCCTCTCACCCCCGCCCCCAGCATAGGGTGGCGAGAGGAGGTGGGGCGAGCCCCCCTCTCGCCCCCGCCCCCAGCATAGGGGGGCGAGAGGAGGTGGGGCGAGCCCCCCTCTCGCCCCCGCCCCCAACATATGGGGGCGAGAGGAGGTGGGGTGAGCCCCCCTCTCGCCCCCATCCCCTAGTAGAGGGGACGAGACAGGAGGGGGCCGAGCCCTCCCTCTCGCCCCCATCCGCAGTAGAGGGGGCGAGACAGGAGGGGGTCGAGCCCTCCCTCTCGCCCCCATCCCCAGCGGAGGGGCGAGACCAGCAGGGGGACTACCCCCGGGTCTCGTCCCACCCCGGTTAGGAGGGCACGCCGAGCCCCGTGAAGTACCCCCTCGCCCAGTTCTGGGGGGAGGGTTTGGTCTGCGTTTAGCGCTGCAGAACAGCGGGATTTGGCTATCCGCATCCAAATATGAGGATCTTTTGGTAATCTCGTAGGTCAGATTGTGGTTATTGGCAGACCAAGTTCAAAATCCTATAAATAGGACCAAGGGGGCACCATTTGGAGGCAAGCTTGTTCTAGGCTAGTTCTCCATCTCCCTCCCCAAATCTCTCTAATGGGGTGAGGAGAGCCTCCAGTGGTGCCCAATCCTGGCTTTGGCTTGGGAGGGGAAGCGCTCAACGATCTTCCGTGTATGTGGTGGGACCTCCTCGCTGAGCCCTTGGTACAGTTCATAGTTCCAACACCTTCAACCTAGAGCTCTCCCTTGTGGGGAGTAAGAGTTGGCCACCGCTCAACTTGTTGGGGGCCCCGAACTCCACAGAGACCGAGAAATCGGTTTCAACATTATGGTGCGGTGAGCGTGGAGTGTGACTAACTCAAGAAACTCTCAAGATGAGCTCCATGGACGGAGGTGGAGGAAGATCCGACCCAGGTCACTCGCAACCCCGGTGGCTGGGGTGACGTTGGAGATGTTCGAAAATGTCAAGCGAGAGGTCATGCAGACCTTGCAGGTAGCTTTTGCCTCGATAAGCGAAGGCAGGAGATAAAGTGGTCTGAAGGCCTCGCCTCAGCAGGTTGGCGAGAACACCCTCGGCTAGCCATCCTGGAAGGAGGTGCCGGGAGGGGGCGAGTGGGGATGTCCCAGACCCCCACTCGCTGAGACCCAAGGGGGCGAGTGGGGAGGTCCCATACCCCCACTCGCCCAGCCCCAAGGGGGCGAGTTGGGAGGTCCCATACCGCCACTCGCCCAGCCCCAAGGGGGCGAGTGGGGAGGTCCCATACCCCCACTCGCCTAGCCCCAATGGGGCGAGTGGGGAGGTCCCAGACCCCACTCGCCGAGACCCAAGGGGGCGAGTGGGGAGGTCCCATACCCCCACTCGCCCAGCCCCAAGGGGGCGAGTGGGGAGGTCACATACCCCACTCGCCCAGCCCCAAGGGGGCGAGTGGGGAGGCGCCATGCCCCCACTCACCCAGCCCCAAAGGGGGGCGAGCATAGGAAGTCCTTTGTGTGAGCTGATTCTCTCGGCCCCGGTTCCAGAGGGGTTCGGAAGGTTGGAGATGTCTCACTACTCCGGCAAGGATGACCCCGTCCTGCACCTATAGTGGTTTGAGGATATGGTCTCCATCAGGCCCATGACGGACGCTTTCAAGTGTCGACTCTTCGCGACAACTCTGAAGGAGAAGGCTAAAGATTGGTTCCACCAGCTCCCTGCGGGATCCATCTATGCCTTCGAAGACTTGCACCGAGTTTTCCTTCTACGCTTCTCGACGTCAAGGAAGAGGAAGAAAGATGTTGAAGCGCTTTTCAAGATCAAGCAAGATCCAGGGGAGTCGCTGGCTCACTATCTGGAGCGGTTCAGGGAGGAGGTTCTCCTCGTCCAAGAAGTGCCCGGGTACACCCTCAAGCTTGCCTTCACGTTTGGGTTGCGGGAGGGCTTCTTCAAGATGGACCTCAAGAGGAGATCTCCTTCGTCCTTTGAAGAGTTGATGGAAAGGGTGGCAGAAGAAGTTGAGAGTGAGGAGGCCAACCCGGAGTTCGCGAGAAGGTTGGCCAAGCTAAGTGAGCCAGAGGCAAGGCAGCAGGGGGGAAGGGTAGGGGCCCCCAAAAGGAAGTTTGATCAAGAGGAGGCCAACTTCCAGGGGGAGGGGGCCGACCTCTAGGGTCGAGGCAGGGAGTGAGGGCACCCTCTCCACCACCCCAACAAGCCATTGTGATCGGCCACAGAAAAAGAAGAAATCGTAAGGGAGGAAGAGGTGGCGTCCGGGTGGAGATACCTTACTATGACTTCCACGATGAGGAGGGTCACGCAACATCCGCTTGCCCCCAGTTCTTGGAAATGAAGGAGTCGAGGGGTCCAAAGCCGCAACGTTAGCAACCATAGGAGGTCGAGGAGGACCATGCCTGGGAGTAGAAGTCTGAGTCCTGGCCTCCATGCTTGGTTTTTTCATTAAGTCCATGTAGTATGACGGTGTGTTTCCATCCTTAGTTTTTCTTGCGTGTAACCGAATGGCTAATGTAATAAAAGTTTTTCCAAGTGTTCCTTACCCATCAGACGGTTCCGCTTACCGGTCTCTCACTAGCCGGCAGGTACAGGTTGACCTCCCAGGGAGGCTATGTTCTTCACCCCTCGGACGGTTCCGCTGACCGGGCTTTCACTAGCCGGCAGGTGCAGGTTCACCTCACAGGGAGGCAAAGTTCCTTTCCCCTCAGATGGTTCTGCTGACCGGGCTCTCACTAGCCGGCAAGTGCAGGTTGACCTCCCAGGGAGGATATGTTCTTCACCCCTCGGATGGTTCCGCTGACCGGGCTCTCACTAGCCGGCAGGTGCAGGTTGACCTCCCAGGGAGGCTATGTTCTTCACCCCTCGGACGTTTCCGCTAACCGGGCTCTCACTAGCCGGCAGGTGCAGGTTGACCTCCCAGGGAGGCAAAGTACTTTTCCCCTCAGATGGTTCCGCTGACCGGGCTCTCACTAGCCGGCAGGTGCAGATTGACCTCCCAGGAGGCTATGTTCTTCACCCCTCTGATGGTTCCGCTGACCGGGCTCTCACTAGCCGGTAGGTGCAGGTTGACCTCCTAGGGAGGCAAAGTACTTTTCCCCTCGGATGGTTCCGCTGACCGGGCTCTCACTAGCCGGCAGGTACAGGTTGACCTCCCGGGGAGGCTATGTTCTTCACCCCTCGGATGGTTCTGCTGACCGAGCTCTCACTAGCCGGCAGGTGCAGGTTGACCTCCCAGGGAGGCTATGTTCTTCACCCCTAGGACGGTTCCGCTGACCGGGCTCTCACTAGCCGGCAGGTGCAGGTTGACCTCCCAGGGAGGCAAAGTACTTTTACCCTCGGATGGTTCCGCTGACCGGGCTCTCACTAGCCGGCAGGTGCAGGTTGACCTCCCAGGGAGGCTATGTTCTTCACCCCTCTGATGGTTCCGCTGATCAGGCTCTCACTAGCCGGCAGGTGCAGGTTGACCTCCCAGGGAGGCAAAGTACTTTTCCCCTCGGATGGTTCCACTGACCGGGCTCTCACTAGGCGGCAGGTACAGGTTGACCTCCTAGGGAGGCTATGTTCTTCACCCCTCGGATGGTTACACTGACCGGGCTCTCACTAGCCGGCAGGTGCAGGTTGACCTCCCAGGGAGGCTATGTTCTTCACCCCTCAGACGGTTCCGCTGACCGGGCTCTCACTAGCCGGCAGGTGCAGGTTGACCTCCCAGGGAGGCTATGTTCTTCACCCCTCGGATGGTTCCGCTGACCGAGCTCTCACTAGCCGGCAGGTGCAGGTTGACTTCCCAGGGAGGCTATGTTCTTTTCCCCTCTGATGGTTCTGCTGACCGGGCTCTCTCTAGCCGGCAGGGCAGGTTGACCTCCTAGGGAGGTTAAATATTTTTCCCCCAACGTGGCCCCACTAGGCGGGCTCTCACTAGTCGGCAGGATGGCCCTCCCAGGGGAGCCTTAGTAAATTTTCACCAGGATAAAGGGGAGTATTCTCAATTTCTTTCAGTGTCACTCGCCGAATGTGCAGGGTTGGACTTTTCTTTCCGAGCGTGTACCTCACTCGAAAAGAGCGGGGATTATGTACAACCATGTATTCGTCGAGTGGGCCCCCAGATCCCACGAGGTATTTTTTGACATCGTTTTTAGCAAGTTCCAGGGCAGGGAGAGAGGGGGGCGAGAGGAGGTGGGGCGAGCCCCCCTCTCGCCCCGGCTCTCGGCATAGGGGGGCGAGAGGAGGTGGGGAGATCCCCCCTCTTGCCCCCGCCCCCAGCATAGGGGGGCACGAGGAGGTGGGGCGAGCCCCCCTCTCGCCCCCGCCCCCGGCATAGGGGGGCGAGAGGAGGTGGGGCGAGCCACACTCTCGCCCCCGCCCCCGGCATAGGGGGCGAGAATAGGTGGGGCGAGCCACCCTCTCGCCCCTGCCCCCGGCATAGGGGGGTGAGAGGAGGTGGGGCGAGCCCCCCTCTCGCCCCCGCCCCCAGCATAGGGGTGAGAGAGGAGGTGGGGCGAGTCCGCCTCTCACCCCCGTCCCCAGCATAAGGGGGCGAGAGGAGGTGGGGTGAGCCCCCCTCTCGCCCCCGCCCCCAGTAGAGGGGACGAGACAGGAGGGGGTTGAGCCCTCCCTCTCGCCCCCATCCCAGTAGAGGGGCGAGACAGGAGGGGGCCGAGCCCTCCCTCTCGCCCCCATCCCCAGTGGAGGGGCGAGACCAGCAGGGGGCCGACCCCCGGGTCTCGTCCCACCCCGGTTAGGAGGGCACGCTGAGCCTCGTGAAGTACCCCCTCGCCCAGTTCCGGGGGGAGGGTTTGGTCTGCATTTAGCGCTGCAGAACAGTGGGATTTGGCTATCCGCAGCCAAATCCGAGGGCATTTTGGTAATCTCGTAGGTCAGATTGTGGTTATTGGCAGACCAAGTTCAAAATCCTATAAATAGGACCAAGGTGGCACCATTTGGATGCAAGCTTGTTCTAGGCTAGTTCTCCCTCTCCCTCCCCAAATCTCTCTAGTGGGGTGAGGAGAGCCTCCAGTGTTGCCCAAGCCCGTGTTTGGCTTGGGAGGGGAAGCGCTCAACGATCTACCGGGTATGTGGTGGGACCTCCTCGCCAAGCCCTTGGTCCAGTTCATAGTTCCAACACCTTCAACCTAGAGCTCTCCCTTGGGTGGAGTAAGAGTTGGCCACCCCTCAACTTGTTGAGGGCCCCGAACTCCACAGAGACCGAGAAATCGGTTTCAACATCTTTCTTCTTTTTCTTTTCTCTTCTCCTTCTTCTGATTTCTGGACAATCTGGCAGAATATGTCCAGGTTTTCTGCAACCATAACAAATAATTTCTTTAGAATTTGACTTGTCATACCTTGGCTTTTCATGGCTCCTGGATGACTTTTTCCTGAAGTCTTTTCTTGCCATCTTGTAGAATCTTTGGGCAAGTAGGCTCATGAACTCCTCATCCCTTGGAGATTTTTCTTCTTCATCAGCTACTTTGAAAGCAATATTCTTTTCTCTCTTTATTGCTGTAGATGAAGTAGATGATTCAGCTTCCCTGGATTTGATGAGCTGCCCAACAAAGTTTCAGTGGTAATCTCATTGAGGCTTCTAGCTTCCTTCATAGGCCAGACCGTAGAGTCCCATGTGCTGGGGAAGCACATTAAGATCTTGTCATTGATCTCAGTGATAGAGATCACTTTTTCCAAGGTCTTCAGCTCATTTATTATGAGGCTGAGCCTATTGTACATATCAGCTACTGTTTCATTTTCTCCATTCTTGAAATTCTCATACTGAGAAATAAGATGAGATCTCATGTCTTTCCTTTCATCAGCAGATCCCTCAACCATGTTGTTGAGAGAAATCCATATTTCTCTTACTGAGGTGCATTCCACCACTCTTTGAAAAATGTCATCAGACATTGTTTGAGCCAGAATGTTCATTGCTTTTGCATCAGCACTCCTTTGTTTTTTCTGGGTTTTAGTCCATTCAGGAGGTGGAACAGCACTGTTGTTAGTAGTGGTTTCAGTACTTGCTGTTGTAGGTTGTTGGGAAAATGATTTCTCTTAACCCCTGAAAATGAGTTGAACATGAACTCTAAGAAAGGAAAATCAAGGTTAAGTAAATATGCGTCGAATAGTATTCGACGCCACGTCGAAGTGGTGTCGACGTTCCTTTCAGAATGAGTCGAAGTAACTTTAAGAAGAATTCGACGTATCCTATATCGACGTAACTCTGACTTCTAGTCGACGCATCTAGTGAAGTCGATGCACCTCAGTTGACGCACCTTCCTTATTCTCCTCTCGACGTCCAGCTAGGATGAATTCGACGCCTACGTCGAATAGTAATCGACGCACGTCGATTTCTATGTTTAATTCAAAAATCGCCAGATCTCTTTCCTTCTTTTATAGATCTGATTTATATGGAATCAGTTTATTCTTTATAGCCATTTTGAATCATTCTTTTCCTCTAATAGATTCTTGGCTAAATTGATTAAATCCATTATGGACATTATTTGAAATCAGAATGAATTCTTTCCTTCTATTGATATAATTATTATAGAAATATTTCTATCTTTCTATTTCTCTGTCTGCTAATCAATTATCCTCCTATAGTATTATTTGAATGGACGGAGCTATAAAATAACAAGGAGGTCGGCAGAGAAGACTAAGAAGTGATCCACCATTTTACATTTGAAAAAGAGGAAAAGCTCCCAAGTGAAAAAGAGAGAGAATTGAGAAATAGTGCTGCAGCAAAGATCAAGCTTCCTTCTCCTTCTCACTCTGAAGCCATACTGCTGCAAACTCTGATAGCTCTCACAAAAGAGAGAAAAGGCCTACAATCTGCTTCTCACTATAGAAAAGAGATTTCATTCACTACTTCTTGTGCTTCCAATCTTCTTGCTAGGAAGAAGAATCTTTCTTGCCTTAAATACTTCTTCTTTTTCATATTTTCACTTTCACATATGGTAAAAGAGTTTTTAGAATCTCTCTTCAAAAAATTCAGTTGTACTGGTTCTAAGAGTCTCCTTTTCAAAAGACTCAGTTGGTTCTAAGAGTCTCCTTATCAAAAGACTCAGGGTGGTTCTAAGAGTCTCCTTATCAAAAGACTCAGTGCAAGATAGTGAATTTCCTACCAAGGGGGTAGAAGAGTGGACTACCCAAAGTTTGGGGAACCACTATATTTCTTTGTGTTGAGCTGTGATTTTTATTCTTGCATTTATTTTCTTTACTTGTTTAATTCTTGTTGGTGTGTGGGAAGCTCTAATCTGTGATCACTACACATATATATATAATTGAACAAAATATTTTAAATCTCTATTCACCCCCCCCCCCCCCCCCCCTCTAGAGAATTCTAGTGAGGTTAACTGTGCACTTTCAATTAGTATCAAAGCTAGGTTGATCTAAAAAGGTTAACTCTTTGATCAAAAGGATCCTACCTCTTATTTTTTATATATATACATATTTCTAACAATTATTTTTCACATGGCACAAATCAAAGATTATGCTTCCACCAGACCACCAATCTGCAATCTTGAAAAGTTTGCACTTTGGAAAACAAGAATTAGAATTTATTTAAACTCTATTGATGATGAATTGTTTAATGTTGTCTTGACAGGTCCCCCCGAGCCATTCAGAAAGGACTCAAGTGGGAAAGTAACTGAAACACTTGCTCCAAAAGCTGAGTGGACAGTTGAAGAAAAGAAAGCCTAAGGATATGATGCCAAGGCTATGAATATCCTAGTCTCAACCCTCTCAGATGAAATCTTCCAAAAGATTGCTGAATGTGAGTCAGCTAAGGAATTATGGGAAGCTCTCACCAAAATGGTAGAGGGAAGTGCTGATGAGAAAAAGGATAGAAAGGCACTTCTCATCTCTCAATATGAAAACTTTCAGAAGAAAGAAAGTGAAAGTGTGGCTAACATGTATGCCAGATTCAGCCTCATAATAAATGAGTTGAGAACACTTGAGAAGGACATATCTCTCACTGAGATAAATGATAAATTGCTCACTTGCTTCCCTAGATCTTGGGATTCAAGAATCTGGCCAATTAGAGACTCCAGAAGTCAAAGAGAAATCTCAACAGATGTCCTGTTGGGCAAATTAAAATCTTATGAACATCCGTTGAAAACAAGAGCTGAGAAAGAAGAGAAAGAAAAGGCTCCTTCACTCTCAAAAGAAAAGAGTATTGCATTGAAGGATGTTGAAGGTGAACCCTCTACAAGTGATGAGGAGCTGATCAGTCTACTGGCCAGAAGGTTCAAGAAGTGGATCAAAACAGAAGGATCCAGAGGAAGAGACTCAAAAACCAGGTATAATAAAACACCTACTAAAGAGATTATATGTTACTCTTGCAGGAAACCTGGACATATTGCACCTGAATGTCCTAAGGAGATCAGCAAAAAGAAAGATCTGAAAAGAACAGATCTACAAAAGAAAAAGAAGAAAGAAAAAGGTCTCATTGCTCAATCATGGAGTGATTCTGAATCTGAAGAAAGCACCTCATCTGACAATGATCAAGAAGAGGCCAAGCTGGAGGAAACCTGTTTGATGGCCACTGAGAAGCCTGATGATACATCTATGGTAAATATACTTGATGATATAAATTTCTCTTCCACTGATTTCAAAAACAATTTCAAAGAATTCTGTTTAAACCTAATCAAATCTGAAAAAGAAATTAAAGAACTAGAAATGAATTAAAAAATCTCAAACAAGTAAATACACAGTATAATAACTATGAGCTCAGTCTAAGACTCTCAGAAAAGGAATTAGACAAAATCTATACAAAAAATCTAACACTGAGAAATGAGCTAGCAAAGGCAAAGGTCTTTGAAGACTCTCTAAATGGGAGAAGTCAGAAGCTTAAGAACATCTCTAGAAATCTTACTGAAATACTTAGACAACTAGAAGATAATACTGACTTAGAACCAAAAACTCAATCACATAGAAAATCTGTTTGGAGACATCCCATTCACTTCACTAGGGAAGGTCATTTGACAGGAGAAAGATCACAGGAAAATCCAGAAACAACCACTGTCTTTAATAAAACTAATCCCATTACATATGAAGGAATCCTAGGAAAATATCCTCAGAAAAGAGTCAAACATGCGTCGAATTCTTATCAACGCACGTCGATTTCTAATCGACGCTTGCACCAAAGTGCGTCGACTCCTACCCGACGCAACCTCTCTCATGCTTCGACTGAAAATAAACGCAGAATGGAGAAAGCGTCGACTTCATATCGACGCAACCATAAACCTACGTCGAATCCATATCGACGCAACCAATCAGACAGAAATTTCTCCTCTTCCAAACAGCTCTCTCAATCCATTTCCTTTAACTATGACCACTATTTCTATAACATCACCAAAGAAAATTGGTATGATAAACCAATACCCCTAAAGGAGGAAGGATATTCAGAAAAACCTACTTATTCTTTCATTAAATCTTTCACTGATGGGAGGAAGGCACCCCAGCTCAGTAGGTTCCAAACTAATGTGTAAAACTTTATGTGCAGATATATCACATCTCTAGGCTGGTGTGGTACTTGGACAGTGGATGCTCCTTGCACATGACAGGATGCAAAAATCTATTGATCAACTTTGAGGATAGACTTGGACCATCAGTGACCTTTGGAGACTCTAGCGGTGGCCAAACCAGGGCCTTTGGAGACTTCAAAGAAGGGAAAGTCACCTTCAAGAATGTGGCAGTAGTCAAAGGACTGAAGCACAATCTGATAAGTATAAGTCAGATATGTGAAAATGGTAAGTATGAGGTAAAATTCACCACACTATTCTGCCATATTATTGATATCAAGACTGGTGCCACAGTACTCAATGGAATTAGAAAAGGAAAAGTATATGTAGTGGACTTTAGCTCCTCACCTACAGAAGTCTGTTTATTCAACAATATTATTGATAAAAGTGAATTATGGCATAGGAGACTAGGTCATCTAAACTACAAAACCATTAGTAGACTAGCAAAGAATAACCTAGTTAGAGGCTTACCAAAAGGTAGGTACTCTAAGGATTCTCCATGCAGACCTTGCCAACTAGGAAAACAAACCAATTGGTAAGGATGACTCTCCCAGGGTCCTTTACTTACTACACATGGATCTCTTTGGTCCCAAATCCACTCAGAGCTTAGGTGGAAAATCCTATACCCTAGTCATTGTGGATGACTATTCTAGATTCAGCTGGGTATTCTTTCTAAGGGCTAAGTCTGAAACCCACAAGACTCTCTCAAGATTCATAAAACAAATTCAATCTGAACTCAATAGTCAGGTCTCCATAATCAGAAGTGATCATGGGACTGAATTTGAAAATCAGTTTATAAGTAGTTTCTGTGAAGATATAGGTATCAAACAAAGTTTTTCAGCCCCTAGAACCCCTCAACAAAATGGAGTTGCTGAAAGAAAGAATAGAACTTTAATTGAATCAGGAAGGACCTTACTTGCAGAATCAGGTTTACCAAAAACTTTCTGGGCTGAAGCAGTCAACACTGCCAACTATGTTCTAAATAGAAGCATAATACACAAAACTAAATTAAAAACTCCATATGAGCTCCTGAAAGGAAAAACACCCATAGTTAAATATTTTAAGATCTTTGGATGTGCTTGTTTTATCCTAAATAATGGAAAAGATCATCTTGCCAAGTTTGACAAGAAATCTGATGATGGAATATTTCTAGGATACTCAGCATCTAGTAAAGCCTATAGGTGCTATAACAAGAGAACTCTTAAAATTGAAGAATCTATGCACATCATATTTGATGAAACTAACATACTGTTTAAGGGGGAGGGAACTCCCACCAGTTCTTTTCCACAGAAAAACAGCAGCATAGAAACATAGCTTGAGCAACTGGTTCTAGAAAACACAGATAATGGAAAAGAAAACCAGATAGAGGAATCAAGTGAGGAATCTGAACAAGAACATAAAGAAGATTCAGAAAAGAGCACTCAAAACCAACTCCCACGGGAGAACATGGTTCAGGAAGGCCAGGTGGACAATGATCCCATTACTAATGAGGAAGAAGAACATCTGACAAGTCCAGGCAGGATAAGGGTCAATTTGAAAGATCATCCACAAACTCAAGTAATTGGAGACCCCAATACAGGAGTAAGAACAAGACACCAAGTCTCCAATAGGATGATGCTCCAATGCTTCCTATCACAAGTTGAACCAAAGAAGTTTGAGGAAGCAAATTGTGATCCTCACTGGGTTATGGCCATGCAAGAAGAACTAGGCCAATTTGAGAGAAACAAAGTGTGGAACCTGGTTGAAAGACCAAGAAACTACCCTGTGATTGGTACAAAATGGGTATACAGAAACAAACTAGATTCCACTGGAGTAATTGTCAGAAACAAGGCAAGACTTGTAGCACAAGGATATAGACAAGAAGAAGGGATAGACTACAACCAGACCTTCGCTCCAGTAGCCAGATTGGACGCAATCAGGCTCTTTCTTGCCTATGCAGCCTTCATGAAGATGAAAGTCTACCAAATGGATGTCAAGAGTGCCTTTCTGAATGGTGACCTTCAAGAAGAGGTATATATGGAGAAACCACCAGGTTTTGTAAATCCCTCTTCTCCTAACTTTGTTTATAGACTTAACAAAGCACTATATGGGCTTAAGCAAGCACCTAGAGCTTGGTATGAAACTCTCTCTAACTTCCTTTTAGAAAATTCCTTTGAAAGAGGAAAAGTAGACAAGACACTATTTACTAGAACCCATAAAAACCAACTCCTCCTTGTTCAAATATATGTAGATGACATCATCTTTAGTTCAACTCATCCTAAACTTTGTAAAAGATTTGCTAATCTAATGCAATCTAAATTTGAAATGAGCAGTATGGGAGAACTCTCATATTTCTTAGGATTACAAGTAAAACAAAGTAGTGAGGGAATCTTCATCTCCCAGTCCAAGTATACTAAAGAGCTAATCAAAAAGTTTGGTATGGAATCAGCATCTACCATGAAAACACCCATGGCAACCAATGCCATTATAGAAAAAGATGATAAAGGAAAATCAGTAGATCAAAAGACATATAGGGCCATCATAGGATCCCTTCTATATCTAACAGCTAGCAGACCTGACATTATGTTTGCCTCTTGCATATGTGCTAGATTTCAGGTTGATCTAAAGGAATCCCATCTCACCTCTGTAAAAAGGATTCTTAGATACCTAAAGGGAACCCCTGAACTAGGTCTATGGTACTCAGCAGAAACCAACTTTGAATTAATAGGTTTCTCAGATGCAGATTATGCTGGATGTTGGGTTGATAGAAAAAGCACATCTGGCACTTGCCAATTCCTAGGTGACAGATTAATATCATGGTTCAGTAAGAAACAAACTTCAGTCTCAACCTCAACAGCTGAAGCTGAATATATAGCTGCAGGGAGCTGTTGTTCACAAATACTATGGATGCAAAATCAACTTCTTGACTACAAATTGGAGGTTAATAACTCTAAGATCTATTCTGATAGCTCCAGTGCTATATCTATAGCATCTAACCCAGTCCTTCATAGTAGAACCAAACATATAGAGATCAGACATCACTTCCTTAGAGACAATGTAGAAAAAGGTAAGATAACCTTAGAATATATACCTACAAATAATCAAAGAGCAGACATTTTCACAAAACCCTTGGATGAAACCAAGCATAATTACTTCATAAACACCTTAGGAATGCTTGATGGAAGCCTGTAATCACCATTGTTGGAAAAATCTAAAGAAATCAGAAAATCTAAGTATTTGAAAATGCGTCGATTACATATCGACGCACCGTCGAGAAGAACTCGACGCTGGCGTTGATCTCTTCCAGGCAAAGTTACATCGATAACTTATCGATGCACCGTCGAATTTATATCGACGCAGGGCTATGAACACATTGACAGAACATTAAGTTGACAAGTCCCCACGGAGCGTCAACTCCATATCGATGCATACGTCGACATCAATTCGACGTAACGTCGACATCTGGTTACAATTAGAATCAAATCCTTACTTCCTATTTTGACGATTGGATTACCGTGATTTCTGTTTTCTTTCTCGACGTTTCACCTCCTTTAAATAATACCTCTTATTTCATAACATATACTCTCCTAAAACCCGCCAAAACTTTGTCTTCTACCTCGCTCTCTCTCTACGACAATGGCACCAACTCCTGATCAATCGGCCCTCATCAAAGAGATGAACGATGCTCTCGAACACCTAGTACTTGACTTCCAGAATCGACTAAATCACTTCGCCAACGAATGTGCTGCCATGATCAACACCTGTGCAGCCAAACTGGCAAACCTCTCTGCCTCTCTTCCTGAGCTTAATGCTCTCATTCAAGAACGGCCTCTGTCGCCAGAAAGGTTTAAATCCTTTATGCAGGATATAAACTAGGGGGAGAGTTGCTCCAGAAACCCCCCTTGTCAGGTTCTCTATCTCTCTTAAAATCTCAGGGTTAATTTCCTCTCCAACTCTAAGTATTATCTCTAAAGTATTACACCACCTTCTCTTCTTACAATAGGCTTTCAATTCATCTGACTACACCTTCAACAAAAATTTTGAAGAGACTTCATCCTACCATATTGAAGGAGATCATGCTGTGGATTCAACATTCAGAATAGATGCCCCACATACCCAGGGGAGATTACTGTGATAAAGAACACAGAAGTCCAGGGGGAGGAAGAAGCAGCCTACTCTGATGACTGGAGAGGACAAGTGTGGATTGAAGCAACCCCATGTGAGGAAGAAATTCAGCATCACTCTCCTGGCTTCTCTGGCAGTAACATCAAACTGAAGACACCTCTACTTGAGGACATCCCTTCAGAAGAGCTTGGAGGAGACAAGCATCCCTCAGCAAAGATTACTCTACCAGAGGTCATTCTACCTCTCACTGCAGAACAAACTCAAACTCCTCCTCTTGAACAAATTCCTTCTCCACCTAAAGAGAAAACTCCTTCTCCTCTGCTACCTCTACCTCCACCTCAACTTCCCTCTCTATATTCACCTCCACCTCAACCTTCTTCTCTACCTCCACTGCTACCTTTACCTCCTCCAATAGCAAAACTCACTAAGCAGATCCTACCTAGGCAAAGTCCAGAAGGACAAATGAAAAGGAAAAGAGAAGCCATCCCCTACTGGCAAAACTTCTCCAAAGAAGAAAGGAAAGAGTATGCAAAGGAAAAGAAGTATAGAAAAGCATGTGAGGAAATAAAAAGATTTGAAAAGATGCCTATTATCACTCCTAACAGCCCTGTGAAGGAGTACCATGACCCTGACATGGAAAAGAGGCATGAAGAAATAAGAGAAAGAGAGCTGTATGAATATGAAGCAGCTAGGAAAGGAGTAGAAGATAAAAGGAATGCCTGGATGGAAAAGATCAACAGGGGAATGACCAAGGAACAAATTCTTGCTGAATCTTCTATCAAAATTCCAAAGAAGTTTGATATTGAAGCCTATCAAAAGAAAAACCCTCAGGCAGGGGTCATCCTAGAGAAAGGTCAAAAGCACAAGAAGGGTGTAGGGTGTACAGAAGATACCTACATTCCCTATAAGAAGCCTACAGGACCTGCAAAGTTAGACAAATGGCTTGACAAACCCTGGAAAGAGAAAGGGGAGATGACTAAAATTCCTGAGAAACAGGAATTAGAAAAGAAAACAAAGTATAGGCCCAAGGTTGACAGCAAGGGACCACCTGAGCTCAAACCTACTCAACAGAAAACTCAAAACATTACAATAGAGATGATTGATGAAAAGACAGCAATCATCATCAGTAAAGGCTACTCCATAAATGACACTCTCCCTGATGGTGATAAACTCTTGGAGAAACTGCATACAATCATCAAGAATGTCCAGGAACGTCCTGATAGAGCCAGGGGCTACATCTTTGATGCCATTGAAAATTTATCTAGAAAACTCTATTCTGCTTTTGTAAATTTCATGTATCGCAAGAAGTTTCTAGTTTAGATCTTGTGAAAGACAATTACTTATTACACGATTTCTTCTGATTGTTTAGCATATTTCTTATCTATATATATGCTTTGCTGTGATTAATCAATATGCTGATACAATTTCTCTCTAAATAGGGTTAAGACAAATAGGGGGAGATTGTTGGGAAAATGATTTCTCTTAACCCCTGAAAATGAGTTGAACATGAACTCTAAGAAAGGAAAATCAAGTTTAAGTAAATATGCATCGAATATTATTCGACGCCACGTCGAAGTGGTGTCGACGTTCCTTTCAGAATGAGTCGAAGTAACTTTAAGAAGAATTCGACGTATCCTATATCGACGTAACTCTGACTTCTAGTCGACGCATCTAGTGAAGTTGACGCACCTCAGTCGATGCACCTTCCTTATTCTCCTCTCGACGTCCAGCCAGGATGAATTCGACGCCTACGTCGAATAGTAATCGACGCACGTCGATTTCTATGTTTAATTCAAAAATCGCCAGATCTCTTTCCTTCTTTTATAGATCTGATTTATATGGAATCAATTTATTCATTATAGCCGTTTTGAATCATTCTTTTCCTTTAATAGATTCTTGGCTAAATTGATTAAATCCATTATGGACATTATTTGAAATCAGAATGAATTCTTTCCTTCTATTGATATAATTATTATGGAAATATTTCTATCTTTCTATTTCTCAGTCTGCTAATCAATTATCCTCCTATAGTATTATTTGAATGGACAGAGCTATAAAATAACAAGGAAGTCGGCAGAGAAGACTAAGAAGTGATCCACCATTTTACATTTGAAAAAGAGGAAAAGCTCCCAAGTGAAAAAGAGAGAGAATTGAGAAATAGTGTTGCAGCAATGATCAAGCTTCCTTCTCCTTCTCACTCTGAAGCCATACTGCTGCAAACTCTGATAACTCTCACAAAAGAGAGAAAAGGCCTACAATCTCCTTCTCACTATAGAAGAGAGATTTCATTCACTACTTCTTGTGCTTCCAATCTTCTTGCTAGGAAGAAGATTCTTTCTTGTTTTAAATACTTCTTCTTCTTTTTCTTATTTTCACTTTCACATATTGTAAAAGAGTTTTTAGAATCTCTCTTCAAAAAATTCAGTTGTACTGGTTCTAAGAATCTCCTTTTCAAAAGACTCAGTTGGTTCTAAGAGTCTCCTTATCAAAAGACTCAGGGTGGTTCTAAGAGTCTCCTTATCAAAAGACTCAGTGCAAGATAGTGAATTTCATACCAAGGGGTTAGAAGAGTGGACTACCCAAAGTTTGGGGAACCAATATATTTCTTTGTGTTGTGCTATGATTTTTCTTCTTGCATTTAGTTTCTTTACTTGTTTAATTCTTGTTGGTGTGTGGGAAGCTCTAATCTGTGATCACTACACACATATATATATAATTGCACAAAATATTTTAAATCTCTATTCACCACCCCTCTAGAGAATTCTAGTGAGGTTAACTGTGCACTTTCATAGGTATTGCTTTCCATAGTGCAAACTTACTGAGATTGCAAATAGGAGGTCTTGTGCTAGAATACTCTTTATTTTGTGCCATGAGTTTTTAAACAAAATAAATGAAATAAAAACTCTAAAAGAATTTAAGATCTAATTGATCTTTGTGATCCAGGTGTTAGCCTGAAAATAAGATCAACAGCCCTCTGATACCAATTGAAAGTGGAGGTTAGATCTTAAATTAACTCTAGAGGGGGGGTGAATAGAGTTTAAAACTTTTCCCTTAGTTTTATTTGCGAAATTGAAAATACTGATATAAGTATATGTGTAGAGAGTGAGTGATAAATAAAAACTAAAATAAAATGAATAATGAAAATAGCACACAGCACAACACAGAAAAGAAATCAAACACAGAGGACACAAGGAGCTATCGTAGTTCCCCACTAAACTTGGATACGTCTACTCTTCTACCACCCTTGGTAGGAATCCACTAGGATTTTTGATCAGGTGCCCTCACACCAATGAGCTTTTGATAAGGTGCCCAAAAACCAACTAGATTTTTTGATCAGGTGTCTTCCACCAATGGGGTAAACTTTTGAAGGGAGTTTTAAGCCTGTACAAAATGAGATAGAGATGGGTTTAGATGTTCTTCTCTGTCAAGATGTATAGAGAAGACTCTAATGGATGTTGATTTAGAAAAGAACTCCTCTATCTGATATGAGATATTTGACAGTTGATTTTGCTGGAGCTTTTCTTGAAGAAATAATCTTCCTGTATCAGATAAATCTGGAAGAAAGAGTTCTTCAGATTTTTTGTTGCTCTTTTGAAAGATCTATGCTTGCAGCTAATGACTGAGAGAATAATGTTGATGTTGTTCTCAGTTAGATGAAGTTGCTGCTGTTGAGGAAGAAGAAGATGATTTGTATTCCTGTTCTTCTTTTTCTTCTCTTCCTGAAGCTTTCTCCTTTCTAGATTCTTATTTTGCAGCAGGAAATCTGAGTGATAGTGTTGAATATGTTCTCAGAAAAATGTGTGCTGCTGGAGGAGGAAGAAGATGAAGTTCTGTTCTCTGGAAAAAAATGCTGAGCAAGAAGAAGATGAAGATCTGTGTAATTTTGTTCTTCTATTCTTCCTGTATATTTCTCTCTTTCTTTTTCTGTACTAAAGATCTGTCGTGAAAGCTGTGAATTAATCTGCTATATTTTCTTTCCTTTTCTTTTGAAAATCTCTGACAGACATTAATTTCAGATCCCTTGAATTATGGAATATAATACACTGAAGAGTTATTTCGAAAACATAAAACTGTTGCGCCGTTTGATTCTTTCCTTTTCCATGAATATGTCCTTTTCCGAGGAAATGTCAACGGCTATAACTTGAATAAATAAAGGAAATATATTTTCCTTACTTGATCTGATGGAAAGAGTCATTGCTGTCGTCGATCTGAGTTCAGAGAATGAATAAATATAATATTGTGAAATAAATCTGAACTTAAATAATAATTCTTCGATCTGAATAAAATTCGTCGAACGCAGATTCGTCGACTCATGATTTTCGGCGAACACAAAATTTACTTCGTCGACCTCAAAGGAATCTTGCTGGAATAATTAATTTTTTTGATCTGTGAGAACTTTCATCGAACTGAAGGTATTCGTCGACCAGAAGTATTCGTCGACCGCTGAGCCTGGATAAAATCGTCGACCACTGAGCTTGAGCAAAATCGTCGACCGCTTAATATAATTAGTCGAGCGCTGCACTTAGACAAATTCTTCGACCGCTGAGACAGGTTCGTCGAGCGCAGAGCGCCGTTCGTCGAACGCAGAGAACATGTCGTTCATTGAACGTAGATAGCCGTTCGTCGAACGCAGTGTGGAGTTCGTCGAGCACAGAATCTGAATGAATTCTCTAGTTCTAACAGTCAAAACTCTTGACCCATAAACTATACATTGGGGTCAACTTTGTCCTTAGTCAACATATAGTGATCCTAGCCCAAATTAGAAATAGGGTTGTTCCAACAGAGGAGGTGTAGGCACCAAAGCAGATGCACTACTCTCAGCAGTGTGTCGGGGTTGGGACTGCCCCGCAACACTTCTAGTCACCTATAATCATGTCGGACATAATTTAGTGACTAAACACACAACAAAATAGCAAGCAAGGAACACGCAGGTTCCACAATCATGCGAAAACATATATATAATGCATTCCGAAGTGGACATTCTGGTTAGTTAAATAAGTTAAATGGTGACGCACACACATGCTCACCACCCTTTAAGAGAATTTGACCACGAATTTGCACTGAAGGGGATCGAGGCCCATAGCTGATATCAAATTATAACACCCCACTAGTTGCACAGTATATACCAGTAGGTCCGGCCGAGACCCCACGCCATATAAGGTGAACAAGCAAGAGGGTAACGTATTCAGTTACCCAACCAACAACATCTCAGAGGTTACGCAGAAGTGGAAGCATAAATTAATTAAATCATGAACCAGAGAATATGCCACAACACAGAATAGGAACGACTGATTTATATATATAAAAAGAGTTTGGCACTACGGCCATATGTCACAAAATGTTTATATGTTTACATGATTTTCAAACATCGACACGCAGGCCGGCTATACATGAAGTAAAAGCACTCAAAACACTTGGGCCTTTGAGTGCCAGCAAAGTGCAGCAGCTAGGGTTCCAACCGGCTATTTCTTGCTCATCTCGCCAGGACCTATAATGCACAATCCACCAAGCAGTAGGAAAACAGGTAACCGGTCATCTTTAGCTGACCAAGAATATAACGAACCCACCCCATGCCCGGGGAGGTGGTACTCGTTCCCTGCGAGCAAGCAATAACATCATATATTTCACAGGTGCGTCTAAGCACCTGTCACAACCCGCATTTTCTCCGAATTTAAGAATTTCAGAGTAAGAGAAAATACACGTCATGATGCCACGTCATACAGGAGACAACTATAGATGCTCAGGCGGGAACGTATTACTTAACTAAACAAACATGATTATATGATAAGTCATCATTTGAAATCATTTATTAGGGGTTTTGAGATAAGAACTGTGTCTCTCAGTTCGTGGATCAACTAGTCCACCGAGAAAGTATATATAATTGCAGCGGAAAGTACTTGATTTAGTTTACTTAAAGTCCTACATGTATGCAAACGACGGAGCATGAAGTAAATAATATGCACATAACTAGGCGTACTGTAAGAGTAGAAAATACCTTTAGGCGACTTTAAAGGTAAGGGTTTCAGTTAGAAAGAATGCAATGAGGATGAAGAAAAAACCATTTTATAACTATAGTGCACCCAACATAAATCATTCCCAGAGGGTAAGATACACAAGATCTAAAGATAGTGGCATAATCTGGCAAATAAACTATAAAGTATAAAAAGGGGCACAATGGGCGTCAACAACATGACACTAACCCATTGGCACCAACTAGTATGTCTGAGCACAAGAAGTAACTAAAAACAACTACCTCGCAGCAGCGGGGTGAACAGCTACTAAAACTCTGAACTTCAGGCTACACCACTAGCTGCTATGGCTCTGAACCTGAGGCATTCAATACAACAAAGAACGCCTCAGCAAGGAATTACAAGTGGCAGAAAACTAGCAGAAAAACAAGCAAGGCATAAGGGGTACCAACCCAAGCCAAATTTACCGAAAGAGAGCTCTAAACAAAGAGTCAACAAGCATCAAGTGCACTAAATACCAAAACAGGAACAACACGTTCATTTATTTAGTTTCATCAATTAAAGAGACTGATCAGCTCAAATTATACGGGAGCGGTTAACTACCTCCGCTACCCAAAACCCAAAACCAGGTGGGGGTACCACTAGACCCAACCACCCAAACACGACTACCGTGCAAGGCTATAATATTTTCCCCCCACTGTCCCCCAAACACAACTACTGTGTAAGGCTAAAGACAGTAGTTCTTATTACTTAAATTTTAATTAAACACGGGACGCTCCCCGAAAGGATAATCACTGGAAGGCCCTAAGAAATAGGGCCAAGACGAAGTACACATCGATCAATATGAATCATAAGAGTAACTCAAATGTTAACAGACAACAACGAGTAAAAAGAGGTTCAAATGAGAGGGATTCGAGATCAGGAGCACTGAAGGGTCACTGGCAATCATCCAAGTACACCCGAGGGGACACGAGCTTCAAACACAAAAACTCAACGAAAACACATGCATTCCGGGCGGGGTTCCAAGGGGCCGCGCCCCTGGCGGGGTCTTAGGGGCAGAGCCCCTAACGGGGTCCAAGGGGCAGCGCCCCTGGCGGTGGTCTCGCAAACTACAAGGAACTTCTCGAGAGACAAAAGGATTTCTCGAGAGATGGAATTTGATTTCTCGAGAGGAAGGCAGGGATTTCTCGAGAGATGAGTAGGATTTCTCGAGAGATGGAATTTGATTTCTTGAGAGGAAGGCAGGGATTTCTCAAGAGGTGAGTAGGATTTCTCGAGAGACGGAATTTGATTTCTCGAGAGGAAGGCAATTTCTCGAGAGGTGAGAATGATTTCTTGAGAGATGCGTATGATTTCTCGAGTAATCTGGAATTAGCAAGAAGAAAGAAAATGGGAGTTTATCCAGTTCACGGTTTTCTCCAGGGAAAAACTATCCGATGCTTAGCGAGGAGGAACAATCAAGGATGCTTACTACCAAACCAACACTCCAAGACTTAAGTTAAACCGTGCGACATGAAATCGACACAAGCGAAACAATGCTTCAAGAAACGAAAGAGAAAGAGGAGGAAGCCACTTGCCTTAAACCTTGCAAACTCGAAGATCTCCGCTCCGAAAGCTATGGATCGGGTAGGGAAACACACGAGCACAGATTCCTGAAACTTTTCGGGTCGAAAGAAGGGGTTAGGTCACTACCTTAACTCCAAAAATTCCATAAAACGGGAAAAGCTTACCGCTAGAACGAAGATCTCGCCGAGAGCTTTCCAAATCTACTCTCCAAACGCGATTCCGACTACTACAGCCCTAGAAATCGCCGATCGAACGCTCCTCGAAGCTCTGCACTCGCCCTTTCGCTCGGCGGCTGATTTGATCGAGGGAGGAAGAAGATGAAAAGGGGAAGAAGATTTTAGGCTTTATATAAAAAACCTAATTTATTAATTAATTAATTAATTAATTCCCCCATTCACTTAAAACCGCGAGGGAAACTAGATCACCTCAGATTTCTACGAAATTCGCACCTTAACTGAAACACGGCGCTACG
The DNA here is from genome assembly GCA_033032865.1 of Dactylorhiza incarnata. NCBI lineage: Eukaryota > Viridiplantae > Streptophyta > Magnoliopsida > Asparagales > Orchidaceae > Dactylorhiza > Dactylorhiza incarnata. The sequence continues at coordinate 17,380,834 of JAWHQI010000022.1, read as the reverse complement.
AATCCAACGGCGAAATCAGAATTCAATTCTGACGGGCCAAACTCGGGCTAAAGCCTCCCGAAGCTAAAATCTTGATATCCACCCAAAATCTTTACCTTAACTCGAAACGATGCGAAATCTCGCACGCTCGGTCTACAAGACATACATTAACTAAGCTAAGGCTCAACCCACTACTAGACAAGCTGACGTAACGCCCTTACGCCAAAATTACGTCACAGCGGGCACGTAAAATAATTAACGAAAATCAGGGGCGTTACAGTCACTCCCCCTAAAAGGAAGTTTCGTCCCGACACTTGGAATCCGAAGATCCACCGAATAGAAACAATCACCACATATGTTGACTCAAGGCCACACGTATCGTTCTCTCAAGGCACACTCCATCTACAAGTCCTTTTTCAACATAGATGGTCACTATGAGCTTTTACCGTCAATCTCTTCATACCTTACGGTTCCTTTCCCAACATTCCATCAGTGAAATAGAGGGGTAACTTCATCACCGACTGGCTAAGGTACGGGTTCAGTTCAGCTTTGCCCGTGCTCATAACGCAGGTATCAAACTGCCCGACGCGGGTATGACTTCACCTCGGCCCGACAACGAGACAACCACACTAGGTCATCAGTATAGCCTCATGGGCTATTTCCAAACACACCATGTGATACCCAGTATTACTGGCACTAGTGTCGGCGCTAGCACTAGCGCTGGAACTAGCTTACAGAACACAAATCTGCCAGCTATTTCTGGTATTTCCTGAAGGTAACCCCCAGGACTCCCTGCAGCACTTCGCATCACCCAGAACTAAAAAACAAGCATACGTACTCGGAGACTTCTCAGGAGTGCAATATAGCAATAACAACAACACCAATTCAGACCAACCTGTCCAGATGGGCTTCACATAGTATGATTATGTCTGTACAGCGATCCAAACTCTATATGCAATTTTTATGGGGATAATCCATATCGACCCATCAGAAGAAACCTATCCACTAATTAGTGGAAATCTTCCTGCTACTATGCATAAATCAAAGGACTAGCATGTCCAGAGATTAAGGAGGAGAATCGTTACCCTTGATGCTCGTTTTGGTGCCATTGGACATGGATTCCTCTCCACGGACTTGAAGACGGCACAAGCACGCAAGAGATCTTCTACCTTGGACTTGACTAGCCAGATGGATCCTTCCACTACTTCCTTGCCCTTGGAGAGAGAGAGGACCAAAGAGGACTTAAGAGAACACCACAGATTTGATGGTTTATATATACAAACTCTATCACCGGTGCTACCTCCTAACACAGGAACTAGCCAAAAGGCGGTACGACTATAGCCGCTTAAGGATTCGTCGAGAATGCTACCGCCTGCGCTATTCCTCGACGAGCCGAATTCACAAGTGCTCAACATGATTCGCCGTTATACATTCATCGGGAAACAAATTTGTTGAGAGAGCTACTGCCGGCGCTACCACTACCGCTGGCGCTAGCACTCGACAATTCGTCTTGATGTTTTCGACGATTCGCACAAGTCCTTTCATTGACACGCAACTATTTCGATGATAAGAGCTACCGCCGACGCTAGCCCTAGTGCTGATGCTAGCTCTTTAGATTAGAACTTTGTGAACTCTTTGCACCTGAACACTGGGGTCTTACACTAATTCTCCTATCAAATGATATTATCACTTCTTACCCAATGGATAGGACCGCCTCAAGAGATTTTGTGCATGAAAACTATTAGTGGAACAGAAGGACGCTTGTAAACTTAATCTCTAAACCAATAAATGGGTTACATCGAAACACTCATCGTGACAAATATCAGAGGCCGAATAAGGTTTCGAGTTCAGAAAAGGCCCATTTTTGGCTTGCCCATATATTAACCTTGGAAGGTTGTGGTAATTGGTAACCTTGAGGGCCTGAAGTGCGTAGAATATTAATAGGTCTCAGGATGGAACTCCAAGTCTAAATTTGTATGACCTAAGGAGTGAGTGCGTATCTACGAAGAATAAATCATAATGATAACAAAGAATCTTAGCCCAAAATGTATGGGGGCTAATCCTTTTGTTTATTAGTCTAGTTTAGTACCAACTTGGGTTCCTTAGACCTTATTTTTGGAAATGATTGTCATAAACCTAAGCGATCTTAAAGTATTCAAATATTACTTGGCTGAAGAAGAGAATTTGAAGTTTGCATAATCAGTTTGATGATCAACCCTCCCTAGAAGTCGAGACCCTTAAAAAATTCCTTCATCTTAAGAAATGTGAATTATTAATGCTATGATGTGACTGTCATAAACTCGAAATCGGAATGAGAGCATAGATCCTCTCAAGAATGATTATTCACCCCCTTATTGCTCTAAGGTTATGCGGATAAGTAAACAAAGAAATTTGTAAATGAACTCTCAGAGATATAGATCAGGTTGCCTAGATATATTTGCATGCAACTTTTGAGATCAAGGAAGACAGTATAAGACTTTGAGAGAATTCTCAAATTCTAAGCATAATACTGTAGATAGCTACTTAGTACACAACCTATGGAGCGATCGTGCCTTCCCTAATCCAAGACACGACGTGAATCATTTGCAAATCCACAAGGAAATTGAGAAAATTTCTTTTAAAAGACCTAAGTTCGAGGCAACTTTGGTTATAGAAAGAGTTTGACATACAATTAAGGTGGTGTGATAATTATTGCCTCAACAAGTATATTCCTGGACGCTCTACCATCTTAAATCAATTATTATATCATACAATTAGTTACTTTATTGTCAGTTAAGGATTTGATTAATAAACTCATGAAAAGTGCAAGAGAGAACCGACATGAATTATGAAATTAGTGCAGGTTTAAGTCGGATATGGATTGGATAGGAATGAAACGAGCAATAGGTCCTCATGATCTTAAGGGATTAACAAATCTAAATAATCCCATGCGAGGTGCGGTACCATAGATTTTCCTCCTCGATTCAGAGACGATGATCTGTAATATGGTTGGGACGAACAGTGCAATATCGTTGGTCAAATAAATATCTGAATCTTGTCAAAATGTTAGAAATATAGGGTGTCAAGGTAGTTGCTTAGGACAAACATATCACGTCATGGGATATGTGGATTGGAACCAGGTCCCTGCAAGTTAGAATTATAGATGGGATTTCTGCATTTCAGGGCATTCGAAGGTGATTCAATTTTTGTTTACTCAATCAAGAATTAAGCCATTTCAATTTGAATAATTCATTGGAAACTTGCGGATTAAAATAAGGTAACGTCATGTCAAAAAAAGGTGAAGTAATTGTTGTTAAATTTTTGAAGTGGAAGTGGAGTGTCTGAGCAGTCTCATATTGGAGACCAAAGAGACCACGCGATCTCCTGTGTGGCAATCAGGCTGGCGATCGCGCATCTCTGGTGTTGGCGATCTGTTTCTGTTCATCGGTTTTGCCCAAGTATTCCTGTTCGGGTAGAGACTGGGCGGTCTAATACTGGAGGTCGCTTCGATGTTCTTGTACTTCGGTCTGCTTGAGATCGCTCTTGCGGTCTGCTGTGGTTCCAATCTTATGGGAGACCGGACGGGTTGTATGAGCCTGGTTCTGGTGGTCTGTTCACAATCTGGTCAGATGCTCATATGGTTCCTCCTATAAGAGACCGGGCGGTCTGCCGATTTATAATAAGCGCGTTGTGTTCATTGGACAGTTGCTTAAGTTTAATAAGGTCTTATTGAGATCGCGCGGTCTGGTTCTGGAGACCGTGAGTTCCAAATAAGGAAGGTGACTGGATCCCTCGTGGGCGGTGACGACATCCGTTCAATTGCCTATAAATAGGGGTGCATGGGTTGCCATTCATAAGCAAGAACTGTAAGAACATAGTGTGGATTGATTGTGCAGGACTCATTTTTGAGGTCGCGTGGTCTGAAGATTGTTGACCGTTTATTGTGTTCGTAGGTTAGGCGGCCAGCAAGTTCCATTAGCATTCTTCTTATCTTTCCAGCTTTGAATAAACCAGCTCGCTAGCGGTCTGTCTGGGTGAATTGTGTTTGGAGGTTCATGGATTGTTTGCAGCGGACTCAGATGATCAGGCAAACTTAAGCGATCAGGTGGTCTTGAGTGTGGTCTTGCAGCAGTAAGCAGTTCTTCTTCAAGTGTTCGCGGGATACCTCTGTGATCTTGAGACTGTGCGGTCTGGGCGATTAAGAAGTGCGGACTATTTGGTTTCAGCGGTTGTAATAAAGTGTAGTTCGTGGGGTCTGAGATTTTAGCGGTTTGGCAGTTCACAAGTCGGCGATCTGTCCTATTCACGCGGTCTTAGGGAAGCCGGCGATCTTTCTAAGTTCGGGCGGTCTCAGTTTTATGGTCGCCAGATATTTGTGTTTCTTATTCTCATCTATGTTTGCTCTTATAAATCATGTCTCGCCATGTATCCAACGCATTGTAATAAGATAGTAGTCAATTGAGATTCTCTTGCCTTCATTGTAACTGGTTAACTGTTGTGAATTCCCACCATCAAAGTTGTAGCCTTTGGTGTGTAGTTTAATTGAAAATTTGTTTCAACCCAATAGGGGCAATATAGCTCTTTGTAGAGCCATTTTGGTGCGAGTGGTCCTTAAGGTAGGGCAGTCACCTTTTCATGTATAACCTTTGATAAGGAAATGTTATTGGCGTGAAAATTGAAACCTAGGCTAATTGTGCCAACCCCCTTAACATATCCAAAGATGGGAATTTTAGGAGAACATGTTTCTAAGGATTTGGTAATAATTTAATAATTCATATATTATTTAATTATAAGGTCTAATGACCTCCAATCCCCTTCAAATTTTGGTGGGTGCTCTTTGGGGTCCTTATATGACCTTGGTAAAAATTTCATCCCAATTGGGACTTATTTGGTTGGGTAATTGATTAACTCAAGTTTGGTCAAACAAGGTCAAACTAGGTTAAAAGTGCACATGGTGGAATTAGGTGGTCAACCCTCATCCATGTGGTGTGAAACTTTGTCCACTGGTTTAGGGTAATTTAAGACACCCCCATGAGTAAAATTTTGGTGATGTGGGGTGGATATACCCTAGGACCCTAGTTTTAACCCTAGGGTTGCACTCTAAGCCTTGCTAAGGACATATGGGCATATGTCCTAGGATGGTCATGAAACTTGCTAGATAAGTTCATGGGGTGTAAATATTCCCTAGGAAATTTTAAGAGAATTTTAGGACTTATTATTCCCTCTGATTTGGGTTATAAGCATTTTTGGGAACCTCCTCATGACAGAAATTTATATGCTCAAATAATCTTGGATGGTAATGAAAATTTCGTGGTACCCTCATAGTCATGTAATAGATCTCTGGTAAATTTTGGGTAATTATTGAATTAATTTATTTAGCACTTCATTCACAAGCCATCTATTTGGTCGTAAGAATGTAATAAATAATTAAGGGCCAAATATCCTCTAGAAAATTATGAAACTTGGTGGTAGGACAGTTTAGGACTATAGAAAGCTCTCTAAATTTTTGTATAATTGTTGGAATTACTTGTCAATAGGTTCCTTCATAATTTTCCCTAATATGGGTTTACTTGGAATATTTAAATATGTGACTAATTAGTCTTGATAAAATCTGAAATTTGGCCAGTAAACTTTTCTTATTAATATGAAGGTTAGGTAATTTTCCCATATTTATTAGGTAAGTATGTTAGGTGGTTCCTTCTTTAAATTCTAATTTGGGGTAATTGTTCAATATTATAATTGGAGGCCAACCCCTTACTGCAAAATTTTGATATTATGTAGTTACTGTTGTTTTGACTTCCTAGATTTTCCATGATTTTGTGGAGGCCATATCATAAGAGGATTTTATAATTCATGTTCAGTTTCATACTGGGTCAATGTTGAGGAAAATTATAATAAATGACAATTAAATAAGGAAAAATATGATCCTATGGATTTAGGCTTAGAATATCATGATAGCCATCCAGTAATAATCTTGAGTCAGTTGGATGAATATTTGGGGTACCTCCCCTTATGTAACTCATATAACTCATTTGGTCTGTGTATAGTAAAACTGTAAAACTTGAGATGTGTGGTCACCATTGGAGGTCTATATGTTGGGTGTACCCGATAAGCTAAGGAGAAGGTTGTGTCCGGGACCGACGAAAGATCGCCTTCCCCTTAGAAGATCATAAAGTACGTAAGGTAATACAAGTGTAATGTTGGGGAGGGTGTACTTGTGGGTAGACACTAATAATACTAAGTACCTTTGAAAGGGAGCTTTGGGGTACCATCCGATTGTAGCTCCTAGTACCGTGATGAGCCCCTTATAGGGTAGTCCTCGGGAAGTCCTTGGTTAACCCTAAAATATAGGAATAAATAGCAGTGCAAGATTAACTTAATAATCCACACACCCACATCATGTGGTTACGGTAGGTTAGTTGTTTGGTCTTACGAGCGGTAGGCTCGGAGGTTGTGGTAGTGGACTAGCTAGTCCTTTGAGCTGGTGACTCAGTAGAGTTTGTTGGTACGAACAGGTTGGTCCGGCAAGCCGTCGGCTCGGAAGGTTATGATAATGGGCAAGTTAGCCCAGGGAGCTTGTGGCTCGGGATATAATAGGACATATTTTATGTGCATAAGGTGTTGGGTCATTAGTGCCAACGGTCGTCACACCGACGTCGATACTTTGGCTCGGTAAGTGTGGCTAACACTTTACCAAAGAAAAGTCTGGTGGACTAACCAGTAAGAGTACGCAGGAGCTCCGTTGTTGTGTTCATTGCGTTGAGGTGTATGATAGGTCTAGGTTAGGTAGTGCAGATACCAACCTAGAGGTGGGCGAGGCCCAACCCACCGCTTCTGTTTGCCACTACGGAAGTATCCTGGGAGTTTTGTTAGCTCTAAAAAGGGGGAACTAAAGGTCTGTGCGCATAAAGTCGTAGTGTGTGAGTTGCACTTGTAAGAACATAACATTAATCTGCATACCTTGCATGACATAGCATAAAATTTGCATTTCAACCCTTACCCCTATCGTATAAATTGGTTATGGGACATTTTATATGATAGGCCCTGCTAAACGACCCCTTGGTCTATAGGTTTGTTGTGGGCACTCTTATAAATTAAGGTTTCATTTCTTTGCTATTACTTTACTTATTACTGCTGCTTACTTGCTACTGTTTTACTTTATACTGCTTACTCATTGTATTATATGTTGCTTACCGATAGATCCTTCCGTAGTTAGAATCATTGTCACCAGCTTTTGATTTTACCCCTTGATGTCCCCGCTTCATTCTTCCCGCACGGTGCCTAGGAGTCATCGGGGGAGGGGTGGGGGATTGGCTTAGTCTTTTGACTAATGGTCGGTGGACCTTATCATTTTAGGGGACCGAGGAGATGCTGCAGCACTAGAGGCCGGTGCAGATGGAGGCGGGACAGTCTAGCACGGGAGCACCGATGACAGGATCCATGAGTGTCATTTAGCTTTAGTAGTTTATGCTTCTGCGAGTGAAATTGTAGTGAGGAAATTGATGTACAGGGCATAAGCCCTTTATTATTACTGTACCTTTTATTCAGTTATCTTATGTGGACATCGCTTTTGATGATTTTATATCTATGTGATGTGGACTTGAACTTCCTTAAGTTTGTTTAAGCTTTACTTCTTTTGTGATCAATATGGCCGGCAGAATCCGCGTTTTGTAGTGGCGACCTTCCCGAGTGATGGTGCCACCGCAAAGCAACTGTTCTGGGGATAAGACTCGGGTTTTTGAAAGGAAAAAAATGGGGTTTTGCAGATAGTTTCCTGAGCGATGAAAATCAATCTATAGATCCAAATTTTTGTTTTTCTTTTGCGTCGCAATTCTCGTTCTCTAATTTTGGGGAATTTTCACAATTTCAATATGATACTCCTCACCAAAATTTAGAAGAGAATATTATTTCTTCTAGTGCTTTTTCTCCATCTTTGGATAATTTAGTTATGGAGGAACATGATTTTTCATGTAATCCCATAGTTTCTTTTTACAAAAATGAAGAAATATTATTGTACCAAGAATTTCTTAATCTTATGGGCACACCGGATGAAATAGAAGAAGAACAAGTTTTGTCCCCTACTCCATCCGGATATTTTTTTCATGAATTTTCACAAAATTCTTCTATTTTTGTTGTACATAAAATTCATGAAAATTTTGTGTCCAAAAATTTTATTCTGCTTGTTAATGCACTAGATTTTTCTAAAGAATAATTATTTTAGAGAATCAACGACCGGAGTTTGATCATGTACTTTCACAAGAGCCTCCTTCTTGCAAAAACTTTTCTGACTCGTTTATTTATGATTCTTTTTATACTAATAATTTTCAGGTTGAATATGAGCCATTGCCACCACAAATATTTGATGATCCATATGCCACTCATCTTCAAAAATCCAAATCACCTCAGGTATGTATATGTGATTTGGATTTGCATCTTCAAGTTCAAGGACAAAAGGAGAATCATATATTAAGCCGAGGAGTAGACGGGAGACCGACATAAGCACATTCACCTAAGCGTGAATTAAGGGAGTTGCCTTTGCATTTCTCTTTTAAATTTTCATTTAGCTAACAATAACCATCTAGCATAAAGACGGGAAAAAGAAAGCGCTCTTGGGAGACACCCCTTGATTATCTTATTTTTCTTGCAATTTAAGTTTTCAGCATTTTATTTACTTATTTTCCCCCCTCCTACATGGCTTATAAACATTTGGGACAATATTTATTTTTAAGTATTTGGTGGATTCTCTTTATTTTATAATATTAAAAAAACAGATATTTTTTTCAAAATACAATTAAAAAAATTTGTTTTTCTTTTAATTTTAGATTTCTTTGTCATATTTTTCTTTTTATAATATTAAAATACAAAAAAAAAATCTCTTGCGAAAGGCCATGTTGGGCTTTCATCCCACAAAAGCGCCTAGTACCTTGCAAGCCCGTCATTGGGTAACCTTGGGATTCTAAGAATAAAAAAATATTTTTGTTTTATTTTAATATAACAATCCAAAAAATTAAAAAGTTTCTAATAAAATAAATTTTGTAATTTTAAATATCTTCGAACTTCATTTAGACAAAATTAATTTTAGTTATGAATTTTATTTATAGGCTTTTTAAAGAATTTTCTTTGTATGCATTTTGATTTTATATGTCTCTTCAAAATACGTCAGATTTAATTTTAGATGTATTTGATTTATTGAACTTTTTCATTATTTTCATTATTTTTAATATTTCTTAGTTTTACTTTCTCTCTTTAAAATATCATGAATCAATTTTATAGAAATTGTGCTAAAGATCTTTAGATTATACTTATATCAACTTTAGCTCATAGATTTTTAAGATTTCTCAATTTATTTTTTATGCTCTCAAAACAAATATCTTTAGAATTTTATAGCCTTTAAACCATAGCCCTTCCCCTATCTTTTGTTTAACCTATTGATTGGAAATATAAAAAAATATAAAAGATCATATGTCATGGAATGAGAGGATAAAATTCATCATTCCTATACATATGCACCCAAAGTTTTTAAAAAATTATATGTGATGGAGTTGAGAGAATAAAATTCATCACTTCTAAACATATACATTTGGGATATTTAAAAAGAGGAAGAAATTTTAATAAAAGATGGAAATGAGAGGATAAAATTCATCATTTCCCAAATAAAGAAATCTCCTATAGGCTAGTTTTTACCCTATTTATCCAATATCAATTCATAACCAAGATATTTATTAGAGAGCTTAGTAAATATTTTGAGATTTTTCTTTAAATTTCTAATAGAGTTAAATTTTTTTATAATTTTAATCTTAGGTTATTTTGCATAATTCAATACATTCTCGATTATGAAAATTTGATTAGAGAATTTTTAAACTAATATTTATTCTACTCATATCAATTGGTGAATCAGATTTATTTCTTATAAATCTAAATTTTATTTCAAAACTTATTTTGGATATGAGTCATGTATTATTTAAAATGCATAATTAGAAGTTAATCTGTTTGAAATGTCATATGAATCCTTCTCATACTAATAAATTGGTTTTGTTCTGGAATAGTAAAAGCTTTTGTGAGGGTCTTTGATAGTATAATATTTATCATTTTAGTATAATATTTATTGTTGGGAACAGTGCCCAGCAATGTTCCTAATTTGAAGAAGTGATCAGCTCAATGATAAGTGCAAGATGTACTTAATGTTCCATCTAGTTCATGCTTGCAGAAATCGACAATATGTCAAGTACTTTAGTTATCTCAGTAAGTACTATATCATGGAGAAGAAGGAGATGTCATCGACAAAGTACGCTTGTCGTCAAAATGATGGGCAAAGTAAAAGCTGAGACTTGGCAAGTTCGTCGAACGCAGACTTGGCAAGTTCGTCGAACGCAGACTTGGCATGTTCATCGAATGCTGTACGGAGTTCGTCGAATACAAAGATGATGCAAAGCAAACGCTGAGACTTGGCGAGTTCGTCGAACGCAAAATGTTATTTGTCGAACGCAGAAGGAAGATCGTCGACCGCTGATATTTGGCGTGTTCGTCGAATGCTGAGACTTGGCGAGTTAGTCGAATGCTGAGACTTGGCGAGTTAGTCGAACGCAAAAACTCGGCAAGATCGTCGAACGCAGAAGGAAGACTGTCAACCGCTGAGACTTGGCGTGTTCGTCGAACGAAGAAGGCTGTTCGTCGAACGCAGAATGGAGCTCATCTAACGCAGATACGGGACAGAAGAATGAAGTTCGTCGAACGAAGATTTCTGTTCGCCGAACGCATAGAAGAATGAAGACAAAAGGAAGAAATGTCGTCCAGAAGATGCAGTATCGTCGACATCGACTAAGAAGCCTTGTCGCTGAAAAGGCTAAGTATGACTGATGGCATAGGACATCGTCGAAAAGAAGGCATGTCGTCGTCGATATGTTATCACTCATATCGTCGAGAAAGCAACGTGATTACGATGACAGTCTGCTAGAAATAAGATCACGACGACACAGTCAGAGATAGCATATTGGCGTATATGCAGAAGCACCAGAATATCTCATATCATCGAGATACCTGCATTAGTGGCACAAGCAAGAAGAATTGAAAGTATACCTATGTTCAAGGCATCGACAAAGACCTATCGTCGAGATATAATCCATGTCGTCGTAACATTGGAAATATCGTCGAGACAGATTCAAAAGTTGCGGATGCGCTGTGAGCATTTAATGTCGCTGCCTGATTGTCCAATCAACGCATATTTTAAGGAATGAGCGTCTGACATTAAAGGACATAACATGTGACCATTATGCATCTCATCTGTCCTATAAAAGGGAACAGTGATGCCCTAGAAAACAAGCCCTTTGAATAGAGAAAAAGAAAGAAAAGAATTCCGCCGCTACACTTCAATAGAACTGTATTTTCTCGGCGGAGAAGAAGAGAAGAAGATCAAGTAGAGAACAAGCAACAAGTGTTCTCTGAAGAATCAGTCATCTCCATCAACTGACAAGAAGCCAATCCTCATCAGGCTAAGAAAAGGCTGAAGAAGATCCAGTGCTGAAACTTCAAATCAAGAAGCATCTCCTTCAACCTAAAGAAGCCGATCTCCATCAGGCTAAGTTGACAATCTTCATCCGGCAAAAGAGGCAGTTGTTTTACTGTAATTTCTTTGTAAGGCTTGCGGGCCTATCCATCTAGCTTGAGGGCTGGAGAGCTGTGAGGCTTGAGGGCCAGGGCAGTGGACTTGCGGGTCCGACACCGTCTAGCTTGAGGGCTGGAGAGTTGTGAGGCTTGAGGGACAGGGCAGTGGACTTGCATGTCCGATCTTGTCGAGCTTGAGGGCTCGGGCGCAGTAGGGGCTTGCGGGCCAAGGCTGTAGGAATAGGACTTGTGGGTCTGTGTTGTGTAGGGCTTGAGGGCCTGAGTGTCGAGCTTGCGGACTCGGGGGCAATAGGGGCTTGCGGGCCTAGGCTGTTGGACTTGCGGGTCCGTGGTGTAAGGCTTGAGGGCCTGAAGTTTTTGGCAGCGTTTGCCGAGCCTAGCACACTGCTGGGTAGGCGCAGAGGGACAGAGGACTACTCAAGACACCCGGTCTTGAGGAACCTCTATATATCTTTATATGTTTTCTGTGTTATGCTTTATAACTTTTAGATCTACTAATCAGAATTCAAGAACACCTAAAGGGGATAAACTAATTTGAAAAACCTATTCACCACCCCCCCCCCCTCTAGGTGATAAGTCGACACCCAATATACAACAAGTGGTATCAAAGCGAGGTTGTTCAAAGAAAAGCCTAACAGCTTGAACAGATCTGCCAGTGGGTGTCTAAGTTTCATAAGTATGGAGTCAAGAATAGTTATGTGCTCTAGAGAGAACTTTGCCCTTCGGAAAGTTAGAGCAAGAATATTCATGGAGGCAATGGATCCAAGAATGTTTTTGATCGCTCAAAAAGGTCCCTCCATGACAATGTTAAAAGATGAGACTCTTCTAGTCGGCTTAGACAAAGAAGCAAGAAGCATTCTAGCTAGTGCAGTAGATCTGGCAACACACCAGAAGCTGAGTCATTGCACAACAGCAAAGGACATAAGGGACTCCTTAGAAGTCCTCATGGAAGGGTCAGAGGAAGATTTTGAAGAAGAAACCTCTCATGAAGAGGTATGTATCAGAGCACCACTGACCACTTCAGATAGTGAATCAGAAGATGATGAATGCTCTAGAGCAGGAGAAAGAATAAGAGCACCCTTGACCCTCACAGACTGTGACTCTAAGGATGAGGAAGTCTGTGGGTTGATGGCTATATTAGATGAAGAAAATCATGATGAATCACATCATGATCAGGTATGCACCACTCACACACCTTTACTACCTGCTTAATTTAAGAAGACCAAGAGTGCATCAGGTGATTGTTCATCATTTAAAGATGATGCAGAAGACTGCTCATCTTGCAATAATAAGAATCATACTGATCAATTAGAGCAGTTTGGTGATCTCTTGGAGGCTCTAAGAAAGAGCAAAAGGCTTGTTAAGGAACAAGCTAGGGAGCTAGAATCACTCAGACCTTTTAAGGTTGTGTCAGATGGAAAACAGGGTATGTCCTACAGTAAGGACACCAATCCAAATGAGCTCAAGAAAATCATAGACAAGCTTTATGATGAGAGAAGCCAAAGGGAAGAACTTATCAAGAAACTTGAGAATGACCTTCTGAAGGAAAGAAGCTTGGTGGCTCAATTCTCTAAGGCCAAAACTGTACTGGCCATCATTGACACCTTCTCCTCCTATGGAAATGGGAGGGGATTGGGTTTCAATGAAGGGGCAACAGATGCTGGGAAAGGAAAAAGGGGCAAAACTAAAGCAGAGCCTCATACCACCTTTCAGAAGGTAGTGCTTCCGTCAAATATGTATGATCAGGACAGTGTCCATGGTCACTGGATGAATGGAAGCTCCATTAGTCATGAAAATGCTCCTGACTATGGGAAGAGAAAGGGCATGGGGATGAGTGCATTAAAGGCTCCCCATGAGAAAATCCAAATGGCCCATCATGGACCATTTGTGTTTGGTGCTCCAGCCCCCACTCTCAAGGATAAAAGAGCAACATCTTCCCAATCTCTCCCAGATAAGAAGCAGACTAGTAGCCACAGTATGATTAATTCTCACTTGATCATATATGATGCCATCAACACCATGTCAGCTACCAAGCTGACATCTGTTGCTGACAAACAGATAAAGTCAAGAAGAAACAATGATACTAGAGCAGCCAGTCAGCTCTTGTGTGAGAGAGATACGAAGAATGTTGATGCCTTCTCTACTGAACATACTTCAAAAAGTGTTCAAAAAAGAAGGTACAACATCCATGAATATTGGTGTTGTGGAAAAGTGGGACACTTTGCCATTGACTGTTGGCACAACCCTAGTGTGCCTAGTGCAAAGGAGAGACCTCCTAGAAGGGCTGAGGTGAGTAGAAGAACTCCCTTATATGCTAACACGAACCTTAGACCCAAGTCACCTTGGGTTCCTAAGTATTATTAAATCTTTCTTGTAGGGTAGTCCATTTAGCCAATAACAGGTGAATAAGGCTAATGGACAATAAGTGCTCCAGGCTCAACTCTGGACTAAGAAAAACTCACCACATACCAAGGTGCACTGATCAAGGGGGAGCTAACAGTAAAGATAAGTGGACATTCCATCGAGGGGGAGCCACTAGCTCAAGAAGACTTAAAGGCTAAGGTGAAGGTAATCATGTTAATGTTTAACACATAACCTCGTCTTTATCTAAGTTCGTAAAAAGAAATTTTCAAAAAAAAAACATATCGTCGGAACGATGATTGGTATCGTCGAAATGACACCTCAACTTAGCATCATGATGATATCCAATCATCAGCAGACTCATAAATAGACCTAACCTCAATCATTTCAGCTAAACTCGAGTTAGTCAGACATTTAAACAAATGACACTTCAACTTCCAACTCGGACACTATAAATAAGGTCAAATGCCTTAAGGTTAAAACAATCTATACATTATCCCTAAAAAGTCGTCGTGTTCTCTACGCCTTTCCAAGAGTGAACGAGTCGACGGTGCTCAAACCCTCCTGGATCAAGCAGAAGATGGCAAAGGAAGGATTCCTCTTTGAAGTAAGTGAAGTAGTGAGAGGTGGTCTCGTGGAAGGACCAGAAGAGATTCAAAATGTGATTAAGTTATTGAACGACGTTGGTCTGGAATTTGTCCTCTCTGAACCAACTGTGATACTCAAAAGAGAAGTGTTGGAGTTCTACTAAAATGCCAATGGTGGCTCAAAAGGAACATCCATGAAAAGCTTAATCAACGGGATAAAAGTCAATGTAAATCCTAAGAGGCTGGCTAGGGCACATCAGTTGCCGACCTTTGCCAAGGGCGAGGAAGATGAAAAGATCACCCAGGAAGACCTTGACAAGGCTCTGGCATGGTGCGGGCATTCGAGCAAGACTTATGGGTCCCCGGAAAGGAAAGACTTTAATCAATAAGGAAAGCTTGTGGCAGATGTAGTAAGTAAAGCTTTCCTCTGCAAGTTAGGGTCGCATGATAGGATATCCAAGCCTATTTTCGAGCTAATGGCAAGGATAATCCTAAGTAAGAAGACCAACTGGGGTCAGCAAATCTTAAAAAGGATACAAGAAAGCTTTCAAGCCCCAAATCTGGGAAGAATTCGATCACTATATCTTCTGCTCTCCTACCTTGAAAGCTTTAACAAAAAGTATGGAGTAAAAATTCATCACATGAGAAGGATGGACATCAAGAATCTTGACAGGTGGGAGAAAACTCTGACTAAGCCTCCCAAGAAGTTGAAGATTGCAGAAGATGTGAAAAGGAATGGAGAAATCATGTATGAAGTAAGTAAGTCAGGCAATAGCTCACCTCCATCTGACTCTGAGGCAGTTGTGGAGACAAGGAATGTAGCCCTCTAGACCTCTGCTCCAAGTCAGGGATCCAGGATAACAGCAGGAATAGATCAATGAAGTGCTGAAACTGAGGGGGAGAAGCACCGTGAGCTCCCTGCTCAAGTGGAAGAAGTGATCAATAAGATCATAGGAGCTGAGGATGCTGGTCATTCTGAATCAGCAATACAAGGGGACAACCAAGAGAACCCTGCTGATGAAACTAGCAAAGATCAGCAAAGTCCTGAAAAGGAGAATGAGGCAAACCACTCGCCAATAAGAAAATCTCTTATCTCCAATAATTGAAGTGAATGAAGAAGAGGAACAAGATAGCTCATCTCCAGAGAATATACCGTTGGAGCTCCCACTATTATCTCAGATAAAGATGCTCCTGGAAGAGCAAAGATTAAAACTTGAAAGCTATGTCACCTCTGTTATCGATGATCTAAGAAGGGAGTTGTCTGCTGAAACGACAACCCTAAGAAATGATGTGAAGAATCTGCATGAATTCACTGCCCATACTCACAAGAGTATATCTAACCTAGAGGCTAATCAGTCATTGATTTTCGGCAGCATAGAAAAGGCCTACATTTCATCCACCAAGAGGATGGCTGAACATAAAATTGATCTCAAAGAAAGTCTAGATCACCACAATAAAGATCTAGCCATTCATCTGCATGAAACCAAGAATCACTTGGAAGCAAGAATCCACATGCTCAAGAACAAGATATTGGCCTCCGAGGAGAATCTCCAAAGGGGGATATTTGAAGAAGTCATAAAGGGGGAGAGATCAATGATAAAGTCTAGTAGTGATCATGCCATCTGGACCACCAACACCATCAGGGAAGCAATGAATCTTCCTCCTCTATATTATGACGAGCCTACTGAAGAGCAAGCAGGAAGAATTCCTGATACTAATAAGGCTAAATAAATGGAAGCACTGAAGGATGAAGAAACAAAACTAAGAAAGAGAAGGTACAGGGAAGAACTGGAGAAAAAGGATGACTATGAAAGATGGAGTCACATATCCAGGACCATCATTCTAAAAGCATGGGAAGTGAAAGTTAACAAAGGTGAAAGATACAATGTATACAGTCCTCAAGAATGGGCTAAGCATGAAGATCAAGAAGATGTAAGGAGAGCTTACAGAAGAAATAAGCAAGCAGGAAAAATTCCAGCTGACACTCCTGAACCTTTAAAATATCATCCTAAACCATTTGAGTACTTCATCAGGCAAGCTGATAAGGAACAGGAAGTTAGTGTCAAGAAAGCAAAGGGCGATGCTGATATGAGCGCACCAGAGATATTGATGGCTAAACCTTCAGGGGGCTAATTGTAGAAATGTCAAAACTTTTGAAAACATTTGGCACTACTTATAAATGAAGTAATATTTGTCAAAATTCTGTGTTCACTCAATTTTAGCTGAAATGTCATCATTACATGCTTATTTGCTTAAAATGTTAAACCCTTTATGTGAATGGCACTTATCATTGAGTTGATTATGACTTCTTCAAATAGGGGGAGATTGTTGGGAACAATGCCCAGCAATGTTCCTAATTTGAAGAAGTGCTCAGCTCAATGATAAGTGCAAGATGTATTTAATGTTCCATCTAGTTCATGCTTGTAGAAATCGACAATATGTCATGTACTTTAGTTATCTTAGTAAATACTATATCGTCGATAAGAAGGAGATGTCATCGACAAAGTATGCTTGTCGTCATAATGATGGGCAAAGCAAAAGCTGAGACTTGGCAAGTTCGTCGAATGCAGACTTGGCGTGTTCGTCGAATGCTGGATGGAGTTCGTCGAACAAAGAATGCAGTTCGTCGAATGCAAAGATGAGGCAAAGCAAACACTGAGAATTGGCGAGTTCGTCGAATGCAGAATGCTATTCGTCGAACGCAGAAGGAAGATCGTCAACCACTGAGATTTGGCGTGTTCGTCGAATGCTGAGACTTGGCGAGTTAGTCGAACGCTGAGACTCGGCAAGATCTTCGAATACAGAAGGAAGACCATCTACCACTGAGACTTAGCGTGTTCATCGAACGCAGAAGGCTGTTCATCGAACGCAGAATGGAGCTCGTCTAACGCAGAGACGGGACATAAGAATGAAGTTCGTCGAACGAAGATTGTCGTTCGCCAAATGCAGAGAAGAATGAAGACAAAGGAAGAAATGTCGTCCAGAAGACGCAGAATCGTCGACATCGACTAAGAAGCCTTATCGCTGAAAAAGGCTAAGTATCACTGATGGCGTAGGACATCGTCGAAAAGAAGGCATGTCGTCGTCGACATTTTATCACTCATATCGTCAAGAAAGCAACGTGATTATGACAACAGTCTGCTAGAAGGACGATCACGATGACACAGTCAGAGATAGCATATCCTCGTATATGCAGAAGCACCAGAATGTCTCGTATCGTTGAAATACCTGCATCAGTGGCAGAAGCAAGAAGAATTGAAAGTATACCTAAGTTCAAGGCATCGACAAAGACCTGTCGTCGAGATATTATCCATGTCGTCGTAACATTGGAAATATCGTCGAGACAGATTCAAAAGTTGCAGACGCACTGTCGGCATTTAATGTCGCCGCCTGATTCTCCAATTAGTGCGTGCTTTTAAGGAATGGGCGTATGACATTAAAGGACATAACATGTGACCGTTATGCGGCTCATCTGTCCTATAAAAGGGAACACTAATGCCCTAGAAAACAAGCCCTTTGAATAGAGAAAATGAAAGAAAAGAATCTCGCTGCTACACTTCAATAGAACAGTATTTTCTCGGCGGAGAATAAGATCAAGTAGAGAGCAAGCATCAAGTATTCTCTGAAGAATCAGTCATCTCCATCGACTGACAAGAAGCCAATCCTCATCAGGCTAAGAAAAGGCTGAAGAAGATCCAGTGCTAAAACTTCAAATCAAGAAGCATCTCCTTCAACCTAAAGAAGTCGATCTCCATCAGGCTAAGTTCCCAATCTTCATCCGGCAGAAGAAGCAGTTGTTTTTACTGTAATTTCTTTGTAAGGCTTGCGGGCCTATCCATCTAGATTAAGGGCTGGATAGCTATGAGGCTTGAGGGCCAGGGCAGTGGACTTGCGGGTCTAACACCGTCTAGCTTGAGGGCTGGAGAGCTTTGAGGCTTGAGGGCCAGGGCAGTGGACTTGCGGGTCTGATTTTGTCGAGCTTGAGGGCTCAGGCGCAGTAGGGGCTTGTGGGCCTAGGATGTAGGCACAGGACTTGCGAGTCTGTGTTGTGTAGGGCTTGAGGGCCTGAGTGTCGAGCTTGCGAGATCGGGGGCAGTAGGGGCTTGCGGGCCTATGCTGTTAGACTTGCGGGTCTGTGGTGTAAGTCTTGAGGGCCTGAAGTTTTTGGCGGCATTTACCGAGCCTAGCATATTGCTGGGTAGGCGCAGAGGGACAAAGGACTACTCAAGACAACCGTTCTTGAGGAACCTTCATATATCTTTGTGTGTTTTCTGTGTTATGCTTTATAACTTTTAGATCTACTAATCAGAATTCAAGAACACCTAAAGGGGATAAACTAATTTGAAAAACCTATTCACCCACCCCCTCCCCTCTAGGTGATAAGTCGATACCCAATAAACAACATTTATATATTAAACAAGTTTTTTATAATATTTTATCTTCATTTCATTCTAATTAGCTTATTTTTTGCATTTTCAGGTAATTTGGGCTGCTGGTAATAGTTTGGAGCACATAGACGTGATCAAGAGATGTTTTGAAGAATTTCTGCCAAAATCACAAAGCACACGCCCTAGGTCACGGGCGTGACCTAGGACGTGACATGTGTTCACGACCATAACCATCTCCAGAACTCTTTCCAGCACATTTTAAAGTTACACGTCCTTGGTCAATAGCGTGACCAAGGGCGTGCCATCAAGTCATAGTCAAGACCCAACCCAGCTGTCTTCCAGCTGCTAGATAGCGCCTCAGATCAGTTTAATATTACACGCCCTCGGTCATGGGCGTGACTGAGGGCATGACCCATTAGGCAACTACCCCAATCACTCTATATCGAGTCGTTTCGCTTCCATTTCCAAATCCAGCTAGACACGCCCATGGACACTCCCATGTTCAAGGGCGTGTAACTTCGAGTTAAGTCAACTTTGGCAGTTTCTTGCCAATGTTCCCGGGGTTTTAAAGAAAGCAATTATTCCCAGACACACCCTTGGACACGAGCATGACCAAGGGCTTGACTCACCAATTTTCTGCCTATAAAAGCCAGCTGCTGCCAAAGTATTTCCCATCCAGTCCTTGCTTCGATTGGATCATTCTTAGCTTAGTTTTTTCTGCATTTTATTATTGTATTTTCTTCATGCAATTAATTTTATGTCTTGAAATTTGTAATTACTAGTTTAACCTTACTTTACTTGCAATTATACTTTTCTTTTCATAGGAATAAAAATGTTCTTCTTTTTAAATCATGTTTAGCTAATTTTATAGCATTTGATCGGATGAGCACTTAAGTAAATTTCATTTTGTAATCTCTTTTTCATAGCCTTTATTTTATAAATTATGATTTACCTTTGATTTTATCATTTTGATTTCATATTGTCGACATATGTTTTTTATCAATGATCCGTATTTTAGTTAATCGAGAGATCCGTGAATATGAGAAGATCGCTCAAGGGTGAAAGGAGTTGCATGCACTCCTCGAGGGGGGATGACATAAATCTTCTGGATTGGAGTCTAATCCAATAGTGGGGGTCACCCCGTAAAGCAAGCTTATGGGTTTCGACTAACCGAGGGGTCTTAATTGATCAACCTAAGGTTAGTTGGTAGTGTATTCTCGAGAGAGGCAATTTCATAATTTTGGAACCTCCACGGTCGAGTTTTTTTATCTTCAATTGCTTATGAAATTTAGATTGGCGAATTATTTCACTTAAGGAGGATTCTAGATCAAATGCTCTTCTTCTTTGTCTTTTATCATTCTTCGTTACAAAATCAACCATTTTATTTAGATAAAATAATATTAATTTGCATGAGTAGAAGTAATTAACAGACCCGTTGAATATGACACTTGATAATTATTTTTAAATATTCTATACTATGAACGATATGTGATATGTGCTCTTGCTTATAGTTCATAGAATTTGGAGAATAATTGTATCCTAAATTTTACGTATCAAGTTTTTGGCGTCGTTGCCGAGGAGTTATTTTTGTTGATATTTTGAAAGTGTAAATTGTATTACTTTTATCATTCTCCTTCTCCACCCCCATTTCTCTTTTTTATTTTCCTTTTTAAATTCCATTCTATTATGTGACGGTTGTCTAATTTTCTTCCTCACAAAAAATATTATCTCATTTGTCGCCAAAGTTGTCGAGCTTCTAAACAATGTAAATCTTTTGGAAGTCGCATGAAAGCGCCAAATTAGTTGTCATTATGGTGCGCCTCATCAAAGTGAAGAATGTTATTTTCATTCTTATTCTCCAAATTTATTTTATGAAAATGATTTTTCTCAATCTTATGCAAATAATTTTGATACTAATTATGATCATAATTTTTCCTCTTTTAATGAAAATAAATATTCCAACTTTGATGAAAATATTTTTTCTGAGTTTCAGGAGTCTAATTTTTCAATATTTAATAATTTTTCTTCTAGCTCCAAAGTAGATTATTCTTGGAGGCAAGCTCACCCAGATAGTTTCTGGAGCGATGAAGATAAATCTATAGATGCGAATTTTTGTTCTTCTTTTGCGCCGCAAGTCTCGTACTCTAATTTTGGGGAAATTTCACAAATTCAATTTGATACTCATTCCCAAAATTTATAATAGAATATTATTTCTTCTAGTGCTTTTTCTCCATCTTTAGATAATTTAGTTATGGAGGAACATGATTTTTCATATAATCCCATAGTTTCTTTTAACAAAAATAAAGAAATATTATTGTACCAAGAATTTCTTAATGTTATGGGCACACCAGATGAAATAGAAGAAGAACAAGTTTCTTCCCCTCCTCCACCTGGATCTTTATTTTACATGAATTTTCACAAAATTCTTCTAATTTTGTTGTATATAAAATTCATGAAAACTTTGTGTCCAAAAATGTTATTCCGCTTGGTAATGCACTAGATTTTTCTAAAGAAAATATTATTTTAGAAAATGAACAACTGAAGTTTGATCATGTATTTTCGCAAGAGCCTCCTTCTTGAGAAATTTTTTTTTACTCGTTTATTTATTATTCTTTTTATACTAATAATTTTCAGGTTGAAGATGAGTCATTGCCACCACAAATATTTGATGATCCATATGCCGCTCATCTTCAAAAATCCAAATTACCTAAGGTATGTATAGGTTATTTGGATTTGCATCTTCAAGTTCAAGGACAAAAGGAGAATCACATATTAAGCGGAGGAGTAGCCGGGAGACCGACTTCAGCACATTCACCTAAGCATGAATTAAGGGAGTTTCCTGATTATTTCTCTTTTAAATTTTCGTCTAGCTAACAATAACCATATAGCTTAAATATGGGGAAAAAGCGCTCTTAGGAGGCACCCCTTGGTTATCTTATTTTTCTTGCAATTTAAGTTTTCAGTGTTTTATTACTTGTTTTCCCCCTTCTACTTGGCTTATAACTATCCAAAAAATTAAACAGTTTCTAATAAAATAATTTATGTTATATTAAATTTATCCAAACTTCATTTAGATAAAATTAATTTTAGTTATAATTTTTATTTATAGGCTTTTTAAAGAATTTTCTTTTTATGCATTTTGATTTTATATATCTCTTCAAAATTTGTCAGTAATTTTTAGATGTATTTGATTTAATGAATTTTTTATTATTTTGATTTTTTAGAATATTTTTTAGTTTTACTTTCTCTCTTTAAAATATCATGAATCAATTTTGTAGAAATTATGCTAAAAATCTCTAGATTTTACTTATATTAACTTTAGCTCATAGATTTTTAAGATTTCATAATTTATTTTCTACGCTCTCAAAACATATATCTTTGGAATTTTATAGCCTTTAAACCCAAGCCCTTCCCCTACCTTTTATTTATCCTATTGATTGGCAATATAAAAAAATATAAAAGATCATATATCGTGGAATGAGAGGATAAAATTCATCATTCCAAACATATGCACCCAAAGTTTCTAAAGATTATATGTAATGGAGTTGAGAGAATAAAATTCATCACTCCTAAACATATACATTTTTGTATATTTAAAAAGAAGAAGAAATTTTAATAAAAGATGGAAATGAGAGTAGAAAATTCATCATTTCCCAAATACAGAAATCTCTTTTATGCCAATTTTCACCTTATTTAACAAATATCAATTCATAACAAAGATATTTATAACATAGCTTTGTAAATATTTTGAGATTTTTCTTTAAAGTTTCTAATTGAGTTAAAAGTTATTATTATTTTAATCTCAGGTAATTTTGCTTAATTCAATACATTCTTGATTATGAAAATTTGATTAGAGAATTTTTAAACTAATATTTATTCGATACATATCAATTGGTGAATCATGATTTATTTCTTATAAATCTAAATTTTATTTCAAAATTTATTTTTGGATATGAGTCATGTATTATATAAAATGCATAATTAGAAGTTAATCTTTTTTAAATGTCTTATGAATCCTTCTCATACTAATAAATTGGTTTTGCTCTGGAATAACAAAAGTTTAAGTATGAGGGTCTTTGATAGTACAATATTCATCTATATTTTAGTATAATATTTATATAATAAATAAGTTTATTTTATAATATTGTATATTAATTTCACAAAGCTTATTTTGGCATTTTCAGGTAATTTGGGTTGTTGGAAATAGTTTGGAGCTCATTGACGTGATCATGAGATTTTTGAAGCATTTCTGCCAGAATTACAAAGTACACGTCCTAGGTCACGGGCGTGACCTAGGGCGTGACATGAGTTCTGTTGGAACATGGTTTTCCGCATCCCTTTGATTTGAGAATAACAAATCCTACTTGTATTTGATCTTGTTGCCATTGTGTTATTTTAGCAAATAGGTATGGACAGTTTTGACACCAGGTAGCTGCAACAATGGTCTAGCACTAACCATAAGCTGAAGGATTAAAAGTTACTCAATGCTAGGCATTAATCTTAACGCTGGGCGTTAGCGCTAGTTGAAATCGGCGTTCGACGAAATGCATACCACGGCGTTCGACAAAATGTGCTCGACGAAATTTTCGTTCGACGAACTAGATGCTGCGATCGACGAAATCAAGTCGCTGAGAACGGAAGCTGGGTTTGATGAAATTGATCTTGCGTTCGACGATTTTGCATTTGGCGAATTTCCGGTAGACGAATGATGAAGCCCGCTCGACGAACTCCATTCGACGAAATTTCATTCGACAAATATTGAAGCCTGATCGACGAATTGAGTTCGACGAAATTATCTGCTCGACAAATTGGGGTGCCAGCTGATTAAAGTTAGAATCGCAATGCCAGGCGTTAGCACTTAACGCCGGGCGCTATCCAGTCGACGAATTTGGCAAGGAGAAAGCAGCCGTGATTTCAGGAGGAACATTTGGAATGATTTGCCCAACGCGCCGCATTAGCCTTAACGCCAGCGTTGATATTGCCTAAAATAAAACATTCCTAAGGTGCAGAATCTCCTTCCTCTTCTGATGATCCGAGCCATTAAAATATTGCTATACATGGCCAATGCCAGGCGTTAAGACGTAACGCGGGCGTTAGCTCAAATTCTATAAATCGAAGAATTTGGTCTTCTCCGACTACTGATGGTCAAGAGCCCTATTCCAGCACTTCAAAAACTTTGTGAGGGCCGCATTCCCAGAGAAACACATCTCCCACTCATATTTAAAAAGGAGGAATCAAAGGAGGCTTGGATCAACATGCTAACTCAACGTGAAGAACGCACGCTTGGACTTCTACGATCTTCAGCGATTCTTCGGCGTCTCCTTCAGATTACCTCATAGGGAGTTTTATATTTGTATTTTGTATTTTGTCCTTTATTTCATCTTTGTAATCGGTTCGTGAATTCACCACACGGCGACTAGGTCTAGGTTGGACTTAGGGAGTAATTCGCCTCGTGTTGGTGACTGGGTCTAGGGAGTAGATTTGGGGGTGCTCGAGGCCTCATTGGTGATAGATTGGCTAGAGCGGCTTGAGGCCGTATCTGGGGAGAGATCGGCTAAAGCCAACAGGTTTGTGGGGATATGAATCGGTATAGAAAACAAAAAGGGTTTTTCATATTATTCGATTCGATTTCTAGCGTCATTGAAATCAGATTTTGTAATCAATTTTATAAATGTTAATCATGTCTTTTCTTGTTTAATAAAATTGATTTCATTTCTAATTTCATTATCTCTTTACTTTTGATTTAACTTCGATCAAAATATCAAAAGTTTTCTATTAAAGTTTAAAGTTTTTAAAACCCTTATTCACCCCCCCCCCCCCTCTAAGGGCGCCTACAGATCCAACAAGTGGTATCAGAGCGAGGTTATTTTTAATCGGCTTAACAACCGAGAATAATGGTGTCTCATGATCTCGCTTCTACTTGTGGGGTAAATTTTTGTGAGAAGAAAATTCTCTTAAACCACCTTTATTCGAAGGGAGAAATTATAAAGGGTGGAAATTATTAATATAAAAATTTATTAAAAATTTAGATATCAATGCATGGGATATAGCAATAGTTAGACCAGCGAATGAATCAAACAAACAGGAATGTCATCTAAATGCAAAAGCTTTAAATAGTATTTTTTGTGCTTTATCCCAAGATATTTTCAAATTAATATATTATTTTTCTAGTGCATACAAAGTATGGAAATTTCTTGAAGAAATGTATGATTCTCCTTCTACAAGTATGGAGCAATCGCAAGAACCGGAGAATATGCAAGCTTGCACAAGTCATCAAGAAATGCTCCTCTCATGACGGATCCATGAAATGCACATCAAGTGAAAGAGAAGAAGAAATACTATCTTCGGAAGAGGAGTGCCAAAAAGATGTCAATGAAACGATATGCTCAAATCGTGCCTCTCCCAAAAGCAATGTAAGGAAATCAAATCCCATTTTCTGTACTTCTATTTCTACATTACAAATGCTTCAAACTACAAAGCGCAAAATTAAGAAATTAAAAACTGCTAATAAACATTTGCGCTTAGAAAATAAAAATTTAAAGGCAAAAGTTTATGAAGACTCAAATTCTAATTTATCTAGTTCTACACATGGCTCCTTAGTTGAAAACACTACAACTTGTGTAGAATGCAATGAATTAAAAGAAAAGCACAAGAAACTTGAAAAAGATTTTATTTTTGTAAACGAACAAAATGAAAAATTATGTTTAGAAAATTCATCTTTTATAAATGATTGTGCTAAGTGCAAAGACTATAAAATTGAAATTAAAGAGATGGATGAAACATTTGATGAATATAGAAATAACTATCAAAATCATATTGATTCAATTGTTTCCACTCTTAAAAATAGCACAATCGCTTATAATAAAGCTAGACATAATTTGAAATTGAAGAATGATGAATTAAAATCAAAAATCAACTTGCTTATGAAAATGGTAAATAAAAATTCACAATATCAAACTATATCTAAAAACAAGTTGAATATGAATATGAACATCTTACCTAAGTCTAAAAATGGGAGTAAGGAACATAAAGGATTTGTAAATCAAAATCACCATAATTTACAATATCATGTTTCTCCCAACCTAAAATTAAATGCAAACAAATTTCCTTCAAATTATAAATTCAAAAACCTTTTTGATCCAAATATTCAAGTAAATGATTATGGAAATTTGAAAACTAAAAATAATGTTTTGCTAAATCATCATGGAAATTTGAAACTAAAAATAATGTTAAACCAAGATTTGAATGGAGACCCAAAGCTAAAGATGAAACACAAACTCAAATCAACAGAGCCCATTCAATCATATCTCCCCAAAAGCAAACACGATATGTTTGGGTACCCAAAGGAACCGACACACCCGTCCCTCTTTGGAAACCTAAATCTCTCATTCATTAGTATCCAACTATTTGCATGAAGTAGAAATCAACTAAAAATAAAACATCAATTCTCTACTTCATAATTTGCTTAATTTTCCTTTTTTTTCTTTTGCTTTTATTTCTTTGAGCCATCATGATATGATCACTTTATATAACTTGTGATATGACTTTCACATATTAAACCAAAATCCATAAATAAATCAAATTGAATAAAAATCATATCATTTTTCAAGTGATCTACTTATCCTTTTTATTTTTATCCTTCTAAATCCAGTGTATGATATTTTTAAGACTAAATGAAATATTTGTCAAAATAGATTTAAAAGGTATTTTAGGGGAATTAGGCTAAATAATATATTTGCATCATTTGTTTGCTTTTATCTTGCTTAACCAAAATCTGAAAAATTTGGAAGTTAAAATTCGTAATAACTATGTTCTTTAAAAACAAATATAATGAGAAATTAATCTTACATATAAGCCATAGTTTATAAATTGTTATTCACAAGATAAATAGTAGAACACACCGCAGAAATAGTTCACAGAATAAATAAAAACAAAAGTAAAAGGAAAAGCATGATAACAGCTAACGCTGGGTGCAATCTTTAACGCCTGGCGTTAGATAATATTGTCCAAATACTAAGCTATGTTATTACAGAACTGAAAACCACCTTAAAATTGTCTACTTTCACTAAGTAAGTCTGACTCTCCAGTAGTTGAACTGCCTCGTTCCCTTAACCTTTGAGTACAGCGAGTCGAGCGACGTGGCGGATCCTCCAACGGAACTTCCCAATTCCTTTCTTCTGCCAGTGTCGGTTTCAACTTCAAGGCCCTGATTCTTCGTGTCGCATTTTCTTTGAATTCTTCAAACGACTCCTGATGCTCCCGATTCGTCTCTCTGAGTGAAACACCTCGTCGTAGGGGTGGCCATGAAGATGATGGTATATCTCGTGGTCGAGGGACTCGAAGGGTTGAAGTAGAATAAAGCTCAGGGACAAGATCATTAATATAATTAGTTCGAATTATATACTTATACTTTTCCATCACCACCCGTTGTATAAGTCCTCCTAGGGGAAGAGTGTTGAGTCGAGACCGTCTTGGATCCTTCAACTTAAAAGTGTAATGAATTTGAGAAAGGATAAGATCAGCCACATCAAAAAGTACTTCCTGCATTATATGATATGTCACTATGCTCAACTGTGCAGTAATCTTCTTTGTGTCTCCAGACTTCAACATAATTGTATGACGTAAAATATCCTGAACTAGAAATGCTTCCTCCCTAAGTGAAGAAACATCCATAATCTGATCTTTTGTATCTTTACCGTGCAATACCAGATTTACTGGTGTCCAATCCCGCTCAGCTCTTTACTTTTCTACCACTTCTAAACGATAATCATTCTATATTAACCCAAACTCATTTTGAAGGTCATCATTTGTGACTTGAATAACTTGAGACTGGATCATAGAACTCACTCCTCCATGAAGCTCCATTTCTGATGGATCATACAAATTGTTATAAAACTCACGAACAAAGTCCGTAGAAAAGCAATCGTCGAAAATCACTGACAACACTCCTGATGCTGCTAGGAGATTCTGAATATGTGCATGACATGGAAGATCTATGTGCAACACCATGCCTACACCAACAGTCGCCTTTTTAATCCCCACAAGTGATTGATAAGACTCTTGTGGAGAACGGGACGATGACTTTCGAGCATGGACACCATGCATACTGGAAGAATCCATAACCTGCGTGAACTTTCAACACAACAACAATCAGCACAATTTTTCTAACATCATGCGTTAGAATTAACGCCAGGCGCATTCTCTGGAACATTCTATCACTGCCAGTACACAATGCCAACCATCTGTAATACTTGTAACTTAAAAAATTGTTGAAAAACAAAAGGATAAATGAAAAGTCATCAATAAAAATCAAACTAACTAAAGAAGGTAAAAGCAAAGACTCATCTTTAAGAAGAATCTCAAAACCTCATTCTCAACTCAAACACTTGCAAACCCTAGATCTCAAAATCATAAAATCTATCACATACCATAATAATACACTTCAATACTTCAAAGGTTTTCAATTTGGGGGTAGAGAAATGATTTAATCAAAAAATATGAGAAGAAAAACATCAATTTTACCTAGATCTGAGAGTGCTGGCGGCGAAACCTGGAGAAGACACGACCTGAAATGATGAGAAAAGAAAAGAACTCGGATTTAGGGCTTTTTATATAAAGCGCACTCAACGCTGGCGTTGACGTCAACGCCGGTGTTACCCTCTTTTCTTATATAATTACATGTTTCTCTACTGATCATCTATCTATGTACCATTATAACTACACCCAATTCACTGTTTCATGAAAAGAAAAATAAAAAATATTATATATTATAAAATATAAAAATACTTTAAAACCATCAAAATATGCTTAATTTAGCCTTCAAAACATATCAACTTTCTCTAAAATTTCTACCCTAAGAAGGTCTATATATATACTATCTATGCCAAAAGAAAAAGTTTCAAAAATTCTCAAAAATCGAGTACTGGTTCGGCGTTAACTACTTAACGCCAGGCGTTAGCCTTTTTCTCCAGAAGAAAATTCTGCATCCACTAGTATTTTCTGGTATTTTTCTAATGATTTTCCCTTATTGTATTTGTGTCTAATTTCAAAATACTTTATTATTAATTTGGTTGTTTTTATTTCAAAATACAAAAAAATGATCAAAAATATGTTTTTTTTTACAAAATTATGGTTTCACTATATGTCTTCACAAGAGCATATATCTTAGTCATTTTGTTTCAAATGGTCAAAATTGATTAGGCATACACATTAAGATTCTCTTCAATGTCCAATTTTAATTTCAAATTTTCTAAACATTGTTTTTGTCATGCCTTGACCTTAATCTGATTATGTGCAATGAAATAGTCTATAGATAATTGTGTATGATTGCCTAGCATGCATCTAAGTATGAGTAATGCTTTATGTTAATCAATGAATTATACACTCACTATTTTGGTAATCTATATGTGCTCGTAATCCTAGTCTTGCATGATTGTGTAGTGTAATAGTTTTAACATATTAAGTTGTATGTCTAAATTACCTACACCGTCTTTCAAAAATAAATTTCATGCACGATTTAGAAGTGTTATTTCAATAATATTAATGTTTGCAATAATAAGTGAATTCGGAGACCTTTGGCCCTTAATAAAAATCTAAAATAAAAAGCCAAAGATAACTCCACCAAGCACTACTCACCCTCCTGATAAGTCTTAATGAGCATTGTGAGGTTGAGCACCTTGAAAGAATTGTAAAGTGTCTTGTGCAAACATATTTCTTTCTATCACTTCTATTTGTACACCGGATCACTAAAAATAAAAATCAATAATAATACTTATGTGATCCCCCAAGAACTACTTCGCTCCCTGATAAGTCTTAATGAGCATTGTGTGGGCAAAGCACCTTGGTAGTTGTACGTATGTTATGTGCTTTGAAATTTTATTCTAGATATGATGTGTGCAAGTAATTATATGATTACAATCTTATTGTTGCTTTTATTATTTCACTACATATATCATGTGTTTTGATTATTTCACTTGTATACTTTTATCAAAACACCTTATGCACACATCATTGTTTTTCATAAAGCTTCCACTCATGAGAATTGGAACTTAATGCAAACATTACATAATTCTCTAAAAACTCAAGCAAACGCACTAGATTGCAATGCATGATTTCTACAATGTTTTCCTTACTTGAAATACGAATTGGTTACAATGTAGTTATTATCTTTTTGAATATGTTAAATCATGCTTGCCTATTAGTTATGAAAATTTTCAAATTTAAAATGCTCAAATGTGCAGAGTCTAGACATATTGTTGGAATGGTCAAACTATAACAAAAATACTACTCTTATTTGTTTTGTTTCTATTTTTCTGCATTTCTCTATCTAATCATGTATCCGTATATCATGTGCTCTCATACTTATATCAAGTCTTAAATAACTATGATTTATTAATGGACTTCAAAATAGCTATATGAGTTGTGTGCTTAACAAATTCAAATAAAAATATAATTCCATAGGCTATGTACCTCTCATTAGATTTAAAACGCTTAAATGTTTCCAATAATTATTATCCATGACTTCATATCTCACCATAGAGGGGGCGTAGGATTGTAGACATTAGATTACCTGACCTCTAAGTCATGTCTTGTCCTTAACCGGGGAGGATTCCAGTGGGGCCTTGCGAGACACTGGGGGGAAGGAGTGCTAGGGTGAATTTTAGTCTATTGTTTGCATATGGGACTAACACCCCAACCTATAGCATGTTTGCAGCTCCTCATGCCCATCCGTCACTTAGTATGGGGCTAGGGTGTAGACATATTGTCTGGGTAGATTGGTTATTTGGAAATCATTACCTTTTCTTATGCTTAAAACTCTTATAAAGCAAGTGATTACATTCCTTTGGTATAATCCTTGATTGATGTTCTTTCACGCTTATCATATATTTTTCCGCTGTGCTACTCTCTCCCTTAGCTCGATCATGACTTACTTTATGTTTACACAAAACTCATATTCCTCTCTTAGTTATTACCCAATTTTTGTCTTCGTTATTCTAGTTTTGTTTCACTCCACCCTCTTTTGCTAATAACAAAGGGGGAGAATAAAATGCTAAATCATATTGATTAATGGAGTAGGATTCACTAGATTAAGGGGGAGCATGTATCCAGTTTATGGGAGTATACACTAAGGGGGAGCATCTTTGTAGGGGAGCGCAATGTTCAATGAAACTATAATTCTTATCATTATCTTATAAATTGCTTGTGTCATATATTCTTTTAAAAACAAAAATGCTTTATCTATGAATCTGATTTATCTCTAATTGGATTTGTTATTATCAAAAGGCGGAGATTGTTGGAACATGGTTTTCCGCATCCCTTTGATTTGAGAATAACAAATCCTACTTGTATTTGATCTTGTTACCATTGTATTTTTTTAGCATATAGGTATGGACAATTTTGACACCAGGTAGCTGCAATAATGGTCTAGCACTAACCACAAGCTGAAGGATTGAAAGTTACTCAATGATAGGCGTTAATCTTAACGCTGGGCGTTAGCGCTAGATGAAATTGGCGTTCGACAAAATATGCTCAATGAAATTTCCGTTCGACGAACTAGATGCTGTGATCGATGAAATCAAGCCGCTGAGAACGAAAGCTGGGTTCGACGAAATTGATCTTGCGTTCGACGATCTTGCGTCCGACGAATTTCCGGTCGACGAATGATGTAGCCCGCTCGACGAACTCCGGTCGACGAAATTTCGTTCGACAAATGTTGAAGCCTGATCGACGAATTGAGTTCGACGAAATTATCTGCTCCACAAATTGGGGT
The DNA here is from genome assembly GCA_033032865.1 of Dactylorhiza incarnata. NCBI lineage: Eukaryota > Viridiplantae > Streptophyta > Magnoliopsida > Asparagales > Orchidaceae > Dactylorhiza > Dactylorhiza incarnata. The sequence continues at coordinate 17,349,149 of JAWHQI010000022.1, read as the reverse complement.
GCCAGCTGATTAAAGAAAGAATCGCAACGCCAGGCATTAGCTCTTAACGTCGGGCGCTATCCGGCCGACGAATTTGGCAAGGAGAAAGCAGCCATTATTTCAGGAGGAATATTTGGAATGATTTGCCCAACGCGCCACGTTAGCCTTAACGCCAGCGTTGATATTGCCTAAAATAAAATATTCCTAAAGTGCAGAATCTCCTTCCTCTTCTGAAGATCTGAGCCATTAAAATATTGTTATACATGGTTAACGCCAGGCGTTAAGATGTAATGCGGACGTTAGCTCAAATTCTATAAATCGGAGAATTTTGTCTTCTCCGATTACTGATGGTCAAGAGCCCTATTCCAGCACTTCATAAACTTTGCGAGGTCCGTATTTCCAGAGAAACACATCTCCCACTCATATTTCAAAAGGAGGAATAAAAGGAGGCTTGGATCAACACGCTAACTCAACGCGAAGAACGCACGCTTGGACTTCTACGATCTTTAGCGATTTTTCGGCGTCTCCTTCAGATTACCTCATAGGGAGTTTTATATTTGTATTTTGTATTTTTGTCCTTTATTTCATCTTTGTAATCGGTTTGTGAATTCGCCACACGGCGACTAGGTCTAGAGCGGCTTGAGGCCGTATCTGGGGAGAGATCGGCTAAAGCCAACCGGTTTGTGGGGATACAAGTCGGTATAGAAAACAAAATGATGCAGCACGCCCAGGGCCGACCCTCCCTGGCTCGGCCAGAAGGAACACGTTCCAGTCGCACTGCCGGGCTGCAGCCCAAGCACCCCAACCCATCTCCGGCCCCACCACAGAGCCGATAGGTTGTTGAGGTCAGGGTTCGATCCCCTGACCTCCTTGATAAAGAGTCTTCAGGCAGACTTTCATCACCAGTTGGGCTGCAGCCCAGCGTGCTTGGGCTGCAGCCCGGCAGTGCGACTAAAACGTGTTCCTTCTGGCCGAGCCAGGGTGGGTCGGCCCTGGGCGTACTGCATCAAAAAAAGGGTTTTCATATTATTCGATTCGATTTCTAGCGTCATTGAAATCAGATTTTATAATCAATTTTATAAATGTTAATCATGTCTTTTCTTGTTTAATAAAATTGATTTCATTTCTAATTTCATTATCTCTTTACTTTTGATTTAACTTCGATCAAAATATCAAAAGTTTTCTATTAAAGTTTAAAGTTTTTAAAACCCTTATTCATCCCCCCCCCCCCCCCTCTAAGGGCGCCTACAGATCCAACAAGTTCATGACCAGAACCTTCTCCAGATATCTTTTCAGTGCATTTTAAAGTTACACGCCCTTAGTCATGGGCGTGACCAAGGGCGTGACATCAAGTCACGATCATGACCTGACCCAGCCATCTTCTAGCTGCCAGATCACACCTCCAACTCAGTTTCATATTACACGCCCTCAGTCACAGGCGTGACTGAGGGCGTGACCCATTCGACAACCACCTCAATCACTCCAAATCGAGCCATTCTACTGTCATTTTCAGATCCAGCTAGACACGCCCATGGATACGCCCGTGTTCAAGGGCGTGTAACTTCGAGTTAAGTCGATTTTGGCGGTTTCTTGCCAACGTTCCTAGTGTTTTAAAGAAAGCAGTTATTCCCAGACACGCCCTTGGACACGGGCATGACCAAGGGCATGACTCTCCAATATTTTTCCTATAAAAGCCAATTGCTGCCAAAGTGTTTCACATCCTATCCTTGCTTCAATTTGATCATTCTTAGCTTAGTTTTTTCTGCATTTTAGTATTGTATTTCGTTCATGCAATTTATTTTATGTCTTGCACTTTTTAATTCCTACTTTAGACTTACTTTACTTGCAATTGTACTTTTCTTTTCATAGGAATAAAAATGATCTTCTTTTTAAATCATGTTTAGCTAATTTTATAGCATTTGATCGGATGAGCTCTTATGTAAATTTCATTTCGTAATCTCTTTTTCATAGCCTTTGTTCTAGAAATTAAGATTTACCTTTGATTTTTATTGTATTGATTTCATATTGTCAACATATGCTTTTCAATCAATTGTTCGTATTTTTGTTTGAGAGATCCATGAATACGAGAAGATTGCTCAAGGGTGAAAGGAGTTGCATGTACTCCTCGAGTGGGGAAGATATGAATCTTCTGGATTGGAGTCAAATCCAATTGTGGGGTTCACCCCGTAAAGTAATCTTAGGGGTTTTGACTGGCCGAGGGGTCTTAATAGATCAACCTAAGGTTAGTTGGTAGTGTGTTTTCGAGAGAGGCTCTTTCATAATTTGGGAACCTCCACTGTCAAGTTTTTATCTACAATTGCTTATAAAATTTAGATTGACGAATTATTTCACTTAAGGAGAATTCTAGATCAAGTGCTCTTCTTCATTATCTTTTACCATTCTTCTTTACAAAATCAACCATTTTGTTTGAGAAATAATCGATAGACCCTTGGAATCCGCATTTGATATTTATTTTTAAATATCCTATACTATGAATGATAGATGCTCTTGTCTATAGTTCATAGAATTTGGAGAATAATTGTATCCTAAATTTTATGTATCAGTAGTGCCCTAAATCCTAATAGTGATGTCAATTTTATTTAGGTTTCAATTTTCATTTAGACATTCAAATAGTTATTTATATCTGAATGTCTGAATGAGTTGTTAAAGTATTAGTTTTTCCTTCAGGCATTCAGGTTCATTTTTCATTCAGGCATTCAACAATACAAGCACACAACAGCCTGCGATCCTACTTCTTCGCCCTGCATCTTCAGGTATTCATTTCAGTGAGATATTTTATTTTTTTATTTCTAAAATTAGACCAAAGTTTTAATATTTTCTTATACATTGACATTTGCTTCTATCAATTTGAAATTAATTTAAAACTATATATTCACGGATACAGACACTATTCTCTTCTTTTTAATTTCTCAAATTATACCATTTTTTAAACATTTCTTATACCTTGACATTGCTCATTTGCCATCATATCAAGTATTTCGCTTACTCACTATTTTTATTGAAGGATTTATTACCGGATCAATTTAAAGTTTGATTCAAGCTTATAGTGTATTCTATTAGTTTTCTTTTCAAAATAGCGCAACTTCAAGTTTATTATTATACATTTATATGTGTCGCACATTTTGCTTATTTTTGGGCTTTCTTGTTCATAAATGTTTTATTGATTTGAACTGGAACCGCATACAACCGGACCGAACCACTAGTTGATAATTTGGTTTTGGTTCTTGCTGACCAGAACCGTACACACGAGAGTTCCAAAATTGATGTTGGAACCGAAATGGATTAAACCAAATAATGTTCTGCTTCTAATTTGAAGAACTATTACCTTAACGGTCTGGTTCACTGTTTTAGTAGAATCAGACCCAAACCTGAACCGTTACAGCTCTACTCGCCATGTCAATCTCGTTGGAGATTCCCACCGGTGGTAAGTACCTTGTGTTTTCTTCTTCCTCTTCATCTTCCTCTCAATTTACCTCTCCATGTTCCTATCCATCTTCCTCCTCGCTTGGGTAATCTTCCAAAGTGAAGCAGGTCAACAACCGATCTCCTTTTCCTCTATGTTGTGCAGGTTGGCACCTCTATTATCACCCATCGCCGTCACCAAACTTCTATTTTTCCGTCACCAAGATGTTGTCAATCGGGATTTTGCTCCTTGCAGCCCTATCAGAGGTGAGATAATTTTCTTTCCTATTTTCTGATGATTTTTGCAAGAAAAATGAATTAATTTTTTTTGCGTTTACTACGGTTAACTTACAATGGCTTGAACTTGTTTCATGTATGAAATCCCTTTACTTGGCAGTGAACTTATAAGTAACAATATAAATATTTTAGGATCTAGTTTACTGTATCGAAACTTATAGCCTACAAGTACGAAGCACTGTTGGTAGGTATGTATAGTTAAAGCACATTATGAGATAGGAATTGTTGGACGAATCGTAAATACAAATAAATGTATATAGAGAAATTGCATCACATAACTTTTCCTATTGCTTTTATTCAATTTTAATGTATGTGGATGCGCTTTGTATTGTAAAAAATTTCAGGCAAGTTTGATTTTTTTTTCATGTATTCACTTTTTATTTCATTGTTATATGTTAGATGGATCCATCTGAGTTGAGAGAGAAACTAATAAATGAATATATTATGAAATGTGGGCATCTCACAACACTCGAAGTTGGGAAGCATTAAATATATTCCTCTGGAACCCGTCGAACATGAAATGAATATTGCACTATGATCCTCATTGTTAAAACACATATTTGAGGGTCCATAGGTCAACTGCTTCAACCTGTTGCGTATGGGTAAACAACCATTCGGTGAGCTATTGCCACATATTATCTGCTGGAGGCCTAGTCTAAGAAACCAAACATGTGTCGGTGAAGGAATCTGTTAGACTATTACTATACATTATAACAGATAACAGGAAGTTTCACGATGTTGGATGTATGAATCTTTGATTCACTGATGCTATTAGTAGATACTTCAATATCATGCTCAGATGGTGCTAAAGTTAGCTAGATACTATATCAGTTGCCAGAGTGTAGATCAAACCATAAATAGAGATGGTTCGATGACTATATTGGTGCATTATATGGTATATAAATACAAGGGAATGTGCCCACAGAAAGATCATGGTATATATAAAAATCAGAAGCAAGCAATAATGACTAATGTTCTAGGTGTTTGTGACAACCAGATGAAATTTTTAAATGTTTTTATCTGGTTGGGAAGGCTCGTCTTCAGATTCAAGAGTGTTGCGTGCGCTAGAAATGATAGATCATTTTGAAATGCCTACTGGTATGTCATTAATATTCAATAAATTTGTTTTCAATAACATTATGTTCATTAATTACAAAAATTATTATATTGATGAAATAGATAAGTACTACCTGGTGGATGTTGGTTACACCAACGGTCCTAGTCTCCTTGCATCGTATTGATCAACATGTTATCATCTACAAGAGTGGTTAACACAAGGAAATAACCCCAATAATTATAATGAGTTGTTTAATTTGCGTCATGTTAGAGAACAAAATGTAATAGAGAGAACATTTGGTCTGTTGAAGAAATGTTGGGCAATACTCTAACAACCATCTTTCTTTAATATAAAGGTTCAGGTGCGAAATAAGTAAATCTTGATTTCACATTGCATGGGGTTTGGGGTTCTAAAATCAATTTTAATGTAGGTGCAAATAATAAATGCATGTTGTGTGTTACATAATTTCCTAATCGATAAGAGACTGACTACTGATTCACAATTGTTTGTTGAGATTGATACTGACCTATTACCCACAGAAGGGTTTGAAGAAGAAGAAATATATGAATATGATGATAATATTAATGCAATTCAATCCTCAAATGCATGGGCACATTTTATAGATAACTTAGCTATTAGAATGTTTATTGATTTTCAAGCCCTTAATGGGATTTATTAGGTAGTATATGTTTGTTAACATATTTAATGCTTAAGTGATATATATACTTGTGTAGATATTTTTGTAAGACATGCATGTATTAAGTGTACAACCCTGTGTTTGTCGAGTGGGTTCACCAAGCCACCAGGTGATCAGGAGCAAGCCTGGGCTTTGATGAGTCAGTCGGGCGAGTGGCGGGCCTCAACTTGCACTATCTTATAGCGGGCACTAGCCCCTAGCTCGGTGCGAGTGGTGAGTCCCAGCACTACCGGGCACTCGCCACTTAGGCGAGTCGGATTGGAGTGGTCTGGACTTGCCCGTTATGTTGGTGGTATGTTTCCCCCAGGGATGTCCATTTTGGCCTGTAGTTAGCCTTTCCAAACAGCGGGATTCCACTGTTGGCAGGCCAAATTGGGCTGCTTTTAGTAAAACCAAGAGGCAGGATTCAGTTATCCGAAAACCATTTTAAGAAAACTATAAATAGACCCCCGAGGGCACCATTGGAGAGGACCTCTCACTGGTTTCTCTCTCCTCTAGTTAGATTTGGTCAGTTAGAGAGTTCTAGATTACTGTTGACTGTGGTTTCTGTATTGGTAGACATGGGCTCTTTAGCATTCTCCAAGGTGTCCAACTCAGCAATTGGCTTAGGAGGAAGTTCTCTAAGATCTTCTGGGTTAGTGGAGGGACATCCTCGTTGCAGCTCGCGGGTCTGTTCCTAGTTTTCCACCCTTTGTGAGTGAGGTTCTTTGCTCTGAGTGCCAGACCTAGTGACTGAACTCAAGAGAAGTAAGAGTAAGCTAAACCAGTCTGAACTCCTCTCAAGACGTGGTTTCCGGGCTTAGATGTTGAACCGTAGTTTCTGGGATCAACATTTTTGGTGCGGTGAGTGTGGACCTTAGCTTATTCGGAAATTCCTTAGTGAAATTCCATGGACAGAAATGATGGGCAAGGAGGCAAACTTTGGAACTCGCCCCCTTTGGGCGAGTTTGTTCGGAAGAGTGACTTCAATGAGTTTAGGAAGTTGATCCTGGAGACCCTGCGCATCGCCATCTCGCCACTAGGCGAATGCTCAACTCCCGCAGTTCCAATTCTCGCCCCGCAAGCTCTCAGCGAGGACGCACCCAGCAGGCGACCTGGGAAGGAGGCGCAGGCTGTAACATCCTGATTCGAGCTAGACCCCTTGTGCGCATTTTTGAGTCAAGCGAGTTGATTCGAGCTCGGGGTGTACTGAGGGACAGGCTTGCACCTGAGCCGGGGAAGTGCACTCGACGAATGCGGCGAGTACCATTTCTATTTTTTGTCCCGATGTTTGCTGTATCAGGATCTGAGCCATCCAGAGAGCATAATTTGAGCACTAAAATTCGAAGGAAGCGTGCCGCCTTGAAGGAATTACAGTGCGTACGTTAGCTCAAATGATATGGTTTTCAAATAGCGTATTTATGCAAAATGGTGAAATCAAGCAAACAACCTCTGACATGATCCCCAATAGTTTTATTAACCTCGTGACGATAATACAAGTCCAACGGAGTTGTCCGTTCACGATTCCGATGTCATTTGGGCAGTTTTGGAGTGTAAGTAAATTGGTCGCAAACATTCTGCCGGTCATAGAAGAAGCAAACTAGCTCGAAGGTGACATATGATTGTTTCGATGAGTGCGTATCGACGAGACGGTCATAACAAGCCCGTCCGAGACAGATTCTGAGATCCCTAGAGAAATCTATGCGCGCTTGAGTATAATCCTGAGGGAGGCTCCTATAGCATCTTAATAATAATAATAATATGATTATTACTAATAGTATATAAATATACGGTTGCTGTATGAGTTAGGGAATTCCACTCCTCAGCCCGATCTCCTCTCCTCCCTTGCGCCGTCAAGCCTCCCTTCTAGTCTGATCTTTCTCTCAACTCCGGCAGCCACTCCTCCACGAGTTTCTCCGGCAAAACTCCCTTCTCCTCTAGCGATTTTCCTTCTTCTCCGATGAGATCTCTTCTCTTCTCCGACGAGATTATTCCAAGCCGCAGCTCCTCCTCACGACAATCTCTCCTCCGGTATCTCTTCGAGAACCAGTCGGCCCCACTCATTCGGCAAGACCTCGAGCATATCGTCGCCCTACTCCTCCATCCTCGATCTCCAAGGCCAATATCTGAGGACCTCCTTGTGGCAGCCCTTGAAACCCCTTGCTGTGCAACTCCTCCCCTGCTCTATTTCAGCAACCCCACAAACAGAACTCCCTCTCTAGATCTCGCTATTTCTAACTATCTCAAATCTCTCTCTACCCACTCCCCCTTCATCGAGGTCTAGCCGACCAAACTCCTACACCATACAATCCTGAAATCCCTCCTACACAGCAAAATGCCTCTTGCGATTTCTTCACCTTAAATCTCTCAACTTGCTACCTCTGCCTCTACAAATGATTGGTCACTAGAATAGCCTCCAATGATGAATAACCAAAATCTTTTGCCATGTTTTGGCAAGCATAGATTCAGGAAGTTATCATTGCTGAGTTTCGAGGCCGACTTCTGCAGTGATATGTGGCGAGGCTCAAATCAGCGGGATCCAACAATGACCGAGAGCAAAGCACAAAAGCCGCATATGTGGATATTGGGTAGCATGCATGGACACTCGGTGAGCTTCCTCCCTTATCCTTTGGTGCTAGTTTAAAAGATCAAACAAGGCGAGATGTCGAACTCAATTGAGTTGATTTGAGAGCAAGTCATGGAGGGATGGCTGAAATCTATGTTCTGATTATTTATTCTGGCTCCTCCTCACGGCAAGCTCTCCTCCGGTATCTCTTCCAGAACCAGTCTGCCCCACTCATTCGGCAAGGCCTCTAGCATACCGTCGCCTTACTCCTCCATCCTCGATTTCCAAGGCCAATATCTGAAGACCTCCTTGTGGCAGCCCTTGAAACCCCTTGCCAAGCAACTCCTTCCCATGCTCAATTTCAGCAACCCCACAAACATAACTCCCTCTCTAGAGCTTTATACTTCTAACTATCTCAAATCTCTCTCTACCCACTCCCCCTTCCTCCAGGTCTAGCCTACCAAGCTCCTACACCATACAATCCTGAAATCCCTCCTACACATACAATCCTCCCGGTCTTTTGCACTCAGCCTTCACTAATTGGCACGACTCACAGTGGGTCACGAAGCAGACAATGTCTCTCTTCATTCCTGGACAATACATTGTTCTCATTACATCCGCAGTCATCTTGGTGATCCTGGGGTGTATTGAATATCTGCTATGATGGGATTCTGTTAGAACATCTTCCCGGAGGTTATCACCTACCGGTATGTAAGTTCTGCCCCGGAAATGCACTATGTCATCTTTCAACGTATAATCCACAGCGGTGCCTGATTCTAAGGTCCTGATGACCGGCTTTAGTTCTGCATCGCATCTCTGAGCAGCCTTGATCTGATCCTGAATGTCACATACTAAGCTCAATGTGGCTAAGTACTCCTGGTAGACCTCTGGATCCTCCCTGGACACTAGTGTGATATGCATGTTGTCCAGCATCTGCACCAGTTCCAAGGCCATTAGTTGTGGTTTCTCGTAGGATGTACCAGCCCTCCTACTTAGAGCATCTGCCACCGTGTTTGCCTTCCCGGGATGATAGTACATAGTATATTGGTAGTCACATAGAAACTCTACCCAGCTTCTTTGCCGGATATTTAGATCCTTCTGAGTGTCTACGTACTTTAAGTTCTTGTGATCTGAGAAGATGTCGCAATGAACTCCATACAAGTAGTGTCTCCAAATTTTCAGCGCAAAGACTACGACTCCCATTTCTAAGTCATGTACTGGATAGTTCTGCTCATGCTTCTTTAGTTGTCCTGAAGCGTACGCAGTCACATGCCCGTTCTGCATCAGAATCGTGCCCATTCCTTGGTAGGAAGCATCTGTACATACTTGAAATCCTTCCTTCCTAGATGGAAGGGCAAGGATCGGGGCGGAGGTAAGTCTGCTCTTCAGTTCTTGGAAGGTTGCTTCACATTTTGGAGTCCACATGAATGGTGCATCCTTCTTAGTCAGAGACGTGAGAGGAAGGGCAATACGGGAGAACCCTTCCACGAACATCTGGTAATAACCGGCAAGTCCTAAAAAGCTCCTCATATTCGATGCTGTTTTCAATTGTGGCCAGTCACACACTGCCTGGATCTTTGCAGGATCTACTGCCAATCCGGCTCCGCTGATGATATGCCCTAAGAAGGCTACCTCATGAATCCAGAACTGGCACTTACTAAATATGGCGTATAACTTGTGTTCTCTCAGCCTTCCCAATACAAGCGTCAGATGCTGAGCGTGTTCCTCCTTCGTCCTGAAGTAGATTAATATATCTTCTATGAATACGATGACGAAGACATCCAGGTAGGCTTTGAACACGCGGTTCATTAGACTCGTGAATACAGAGGGGGCATTCATGAGTCCAAAGGGCATGACCGTGAATTCGTAGAGGCCATACCGACTGCTAAAGGCTGTCTTCGGGATGTCTTCTTCTTGGATCCGTAATTGATAGTACCCTGATCTCAGATCTAATTTTGAGAACCAGTGCTCCCCTTCTAGCTGATCGAACAACTCATCAATCCAGGGTAGAGGATAGGTGTTACGCACTGTTATCCAATTGAGTTCCCGGTAGTCAATACACAATCGAAGGGTCCCATCCTTCTTCTTTACAAAGAGTACCAAAGCTCCCCACGGGGAAGAGCTCGGCCTGACGAACCCTGAGTCGACTAACTCTTGTAGTTGGGTGCAGAACTCCACCAATTCCCTTGGGGCCATTCGGTAGGGTGCTCTGGATACTGTCCTAGCTCCTGGCACCAGTTGAATTTGAATTTCTTTTCCCTGTGCGGCGGTAATCCAGGTAGCTTTTCTGGAAAAACGTCGGGAAAATTTTGGACTACTGGGATATTGGTCAGGGTATTCTCTCCTTCTTCCATCTCAAAACAAATCATGAAAACTTCATCTCCTTGTAAGTGGGCCTTAGTGGCCTGAGTTGACGAAATTAAATGATGGGAGACAGGTTTAATACCTTCGATTACCACCTCGTCGCCCTCGTGTTTTAGCATGATTTTCTTTGTCTGGCAATCAATCTTGGCATGGTTCCAGTATAGCCAGTTCATGCCCAAGATTAGATCGTAACCCTTCATCTTCAACAGTGTCGTCGGTGCTTTAAACATCTTTCCTTCGATCTCTACATTCATGTTGCACTTGGCACACGTCTCTATCTCTGACCCATCCGCAAGTCGCACCTTCCTTTTGATGCCTTCAAAGTGTTGCACCTTGTCCAATTCGTCTACGAATTCTGCTGAGACGAACGAGTGGGAGGCACTCGTATCGAACAGGGTGTATGCAGGCTTTTTGCAAACTAGCACTATACCTGAGTAATTTTGTGGTTTGGTTTATTGTTGATGTAAACTAAGGGTGGACAAGATATTTATGTAATCATAAGAAGTAAGACAACTAAGGTACCTGTAATCACATCTTCGGGATTTCTTGGCTCAGCAAGATCCAGCGCGTACATTTGTTCTGGCTGCAGGTCTCTACCTGGAAGTCCTCGGCCTCTGCCACATCCTCGTCCTCGGCCCATGAATTGCTGCGTTGGTGGTGCTGTTATAGGCAGAGGTGGCTGTTACCCAAATTCTGAGGGCAATGGGCCCGTACATGTCCTGGTTGATGACACCAAAAGCACACTGGTGGAGGATATGCCCCGCCTGCCTGTCCTTGGGGATACTAGATTCATAACGGCTGAGGTGCAAGCATAGCTGGGGGCCCTTGCTCTTGTCGGGGATATGGATGTGGTCGTCCTCTACCTCTCTGATGTCTAATGAGTTCTACTTGTTGTCGGTGGTCTCTACCTCTATTCCCGTTTGCATCTTCTGCTGTCCTTTTTCCTCGGCCTCTCACCGTCAGCCAGTCTGCTTCCAGCCTCCTTGCTGCTTCGATGATCCGGGCCAATCCGGAATCTATTACGTTCTGTAAGGCATGCCTGAGGTCATCCCGGAGGCCCTTAAAGAATCTCTTAGCGTATCCAGAGTCGTTCAACTGGTGGGTGGTGGCGAAGAGGGCTAGGTGCGAGAACTCCCGCTGATACTCTAATACTGATAGGTTTCCCTACTTCAAGTGCAGGAACCGTTCCTCCAAATCATCTCTGGCAGTTTGCGGCACGAAGTGCTCCAGCAGTGCCTCCCTGAATTCATCCCATGTGATGTCGGCATACCCCAAGCCTACAAAGGTGGTGTCTAGGGCTGACTTCCACCATCTCTTGGCATGAGATTTCAAGGCAGAAACAGCCAAGGACACTGCTACGTCCACTGGGCAACGGATCCCCGCCAACATCTCCTAGATTGCATCTAGCCATTCCTCCATTTGCACTACCGACTCAGACCCCCATGTAAGACGGTGGGGAGAGGCCTCGAAAGATGCTCAACCAATTTGCCCCTGGGTTGGGGACCTGGACCGTGGCCTGTTGCTGAGAAAAGGCATGTAGAATAGCAAACAAGGTCTAGCCCAGCTCCGTCTGCTGGAATTGAGTAGGAGCCGGTGGAGGGGGAACCGCAGCCTGTACGGGAGGGACTTCATTTTGTACCGGGGGGATTATGTTCTGCACATGGGGAATCATTCCCTGGGTGGGGACGTTCACCAGAGGCTACATAACAAAAAGGGGTTTGATTAGAAAGGTTGGCCTAAACATCTCATTTTGATGTACAATTTTACATGATTTTTCATATGGGCACACCATTGCTTCCGCTGCTAGTTTGTCCTCAAACTAACTCGAGCAGGGTTGCCATAGGGTTGTGGACTCCCTTATTTTGGATCGAAATTGGCTAAGCTGATACCAGTTTGTAAGACCCTATTTTTTTGCATTCTTTCTCGGATCTTACCGCCCAGAACCGCCGTCTTGCGATGGCACCATTTAACCAAATGGTCGCCGCCACAATATGCCGATCCTGTTGGCTAATCAACATTATCCAGGCCAACCAATAATCACAATAAGAATGAATATACTAGAAGTACGAGTCCACATCAATTACATAAGATAAGTAAAACATGTCCAAAATGAGATAATCATACATAGTAGAGTACTTATCAAAGTGCGGAAATATAAGTAGGGTTCAAATCAGAGTGCGGAAATGAAAGTAGAGTACAACTAGAGCCTAAGCCTAATCTAACTACTTCTTCTTTTCCTCTCTCCTGCCAAAGATATAACAATCCAAACTCCCACACGGCTCGACGCCATCAATAGCATACAACTCTGCCCTCTATCCTGGGTAGATGTGCAGTGTAGGTAAATGAGGTGTCTTGCTTACCGGTGCTTTCCCGACAGCAGCAGAGAGTCCGACTCCAGGCCCGGTCACCATCTCACATTCCTCCCTCTGGGGGATGTCCTGCCCGTCCGGGATCTCTTGTAATAACGAGGTCCACCGACCGTCAGTCTATAAGACTCAGCATATTCCTCACCGCCTCCACCCGCGACTCCTAGGCACCGAGCGGGAGGAGGAAGCTGATAAGTAGTATTTATATAAGTTTTGAATAGAAACATTTGTGATTATTTAAAATGAATTTTTCCTTTTTATGTCAATTTTAGCTTATAAGTAGTTCTTTTTTTTATTTTGATTCCAACTTAGCTTAATTTCAATATTTGCATAATTTAGGGAGAAATTGGTGAAATTTACAAGTCACGCCCATGACCAAGGGGCGTGTAACCTGAAGATCAAATCAGAGTCGATGCCACGCTGATTGAGCTAGCCTACAGCATGTCACACCCCAGGTCATGCCCGTGACCCAAAGTCACGCCCGTGACCAAGGGACGTGTAATTATAGAATCTTCCCAGTGTGCGGTCGTCGAGACGTGGAGAATCCGTTGAGAAGTTAACATGAGTCACGCCCGTGACCCATATGTCACGCCCGTGACTTTCCCGCATGATCCCTGCACACCACCGCGTCGTCACGCAAGACCCGCGCCGCACTAAATGAAGCCGTCCAAGTACACGTCCGTGACCCAAGTTACACGAGCGTGTAATGTCCAAATTCCTCTCGCCGTCACGCAAAGCCCACTCCACTGCCAGATCCGATGTTAACAGTGTTTACACACCCTAGGTCACGCCCGTGACCAAGGGGCGTGTAACTTGAATTTTTTTCCTATAAATTCCAGGGCTCTCCTTGAGTCCAGGTTTCAGAAATTTGGAGAGGTGGAGGTGCTGCTAGAGCTGTTAGTGAGTTTTTCATGTTCATTTTCATGTCTTTCCATTTCATGTTCTCTTTCTCTTCATGTCAAGTAATGCTTTAATTTTCCTTCTTGCAATAGCCTAGTTTAAGCTTGTAACTTTATTTTTCCTAGCTTGTAGTCTCTTTTCTTTAAGGCTTGTAATAGTTTTCATCTAAATAAAAATTAAGTTGGCTCTTTTGTTGATTTCTCTCTTTCCACCTTAGTAATTTTCCTTCATGCAATTTTATTTTTCTTCCTCTTCCCCCTCCACCATGAGCACTAATCTCTTTTACCATCGTTTAATCCCTTCTTTTAGCTTGCAATATGTCTCTATTTAGCTAGTAAAGCAAAACTCAAAAAAATCGTTTAGATAAGATAATAGTGATTTTCCTCGAAGTAGAAGTAATCAACACACCCTGTGAAATACGACCTTGGTATTTCTAAATATCCTATACTATAGACGATAAGGTACACTTTCCTTTATCAGATATAGTTTTGGAGAAAATCTTTAACCATCTCACTTTGCAAAATCCTAAATTTTTATATTAAGTTTTTGGCGCCGTTGCCGGGGAATTTGCGTAGATATTTTGAAAAGAGGAAAGCTATTAATTTTATCATGCTTCTTTTTATTTTATTTTGCTTTTTCTAAATTTCAAAAAAAAAAGAAAAAAAATTATCTACTTTTTCCTTTTCCTTTCTTTTCTTTTTCTCTTTAGTTTAATCTCTTTTCTATTTTAGTTTTCTTTTTCTCTCCACTTCTTTTCTTTTTAGTGTATAACCCGAGGTAGCGCTTCGAATATTCCTTTTAATCCAGAGATCGAGCGAACCCTTTTGAGGTGCCGCTGTTCTCGTGATCAGGAAAATCAAGTAGAATTCGAAGAGTCTATCGGGGACACTAACACAGCGAATATGGATCCTAATCTTAATCCTCGTAATCCTAACGCGCCAAATCCTAATGAGGCCGCGCAACGGACCATGTCCTATTATGCCCGGCCGAATTTGGAAGGCACACAGTCGAGTATTGTTTGACCCACGGTGGCGAACAATAATTTTGAGGTCAAGTCCAGCATCATACAAATGGTATAACAATCGGTGACCTTCGATGGTCAACCGGACAAAGATCCAAATTCGCATATTTCTTACTTTCTTGAAATTTATGATACATTTAAAATCAATGGCATCACCGATGATGCCATTCGATTGCGTCTTTTTCCTTTTTCTTTGCGGTCTAAGGCCAAGTAGTGGTTGGGCTCCCTACCTAGGGGATCCATCACTACATGGGCCGAAATGGCAGAAAAATTTCTAAATAAATATTTCCAGCCTTCAAAGACCGCTTAATTGCGCACGGATATTGCGTCATTCATGAAAATCGACTCGGAGACTCTCTATGACACATCGGAGCGCTTCAAGGAGCTTTTGCGTCGATGCCCTCACCACGCACTTGCCACTTGGCAACAAGTGCAAATATTTTATAATGGCTTGAATCTCCAAACGAGGCAAATGATTGATGCGGCCGTCGGGGGGATGTTAAATAACAAAACCCCGGACGTCGCTCAAGAGCTTTTCGATGAGATGGCCACGAATGCGTACCAATGTAATATGCCCTGAGCGCGGCCTAACAAGCCAGGCGGAATTTTTGAAATAGACGCAAACGCAAAATTGTCTTTACAAGTTGAGCGCTTAACAAAGCAAGTGGCGGAGATTTCTGCTTCCTCCGCCACTCCTCCTTGGGCTAATAACGTTTTAATTGAAGATCAGGTTGACTACATGGGAAATCTTCCTCGGCCTTCCTATAACCCGAACTCTGCTCCGTATAACAACACATACAATGCGGGTTATAAGAATCATCTGAATTTCTTGTGGAGCAACCAAGGAAATGCTCAGCGTCCTATGAATCTAAATCACCCCCCCTAATCAACTTCTTAACTTAACTCTGCCTCTAAATTTGATTTCTCAAAATTTTAATCCTCCCGGTTTTCCACCGCAACAGCACAAGCCCTCTTCGCTTGAAGAGGTCTTTGCAAAATATGTTGCTACAAATGAATCGAACATCTGGAACCTCACCGGATCAATCAAAAATTTAGAGAACCAAGTGGGCCAGCTAGCGAAGATGATCTCCGAGCGTCAATAAGGAGAACTACCGGGGAATACAAAGCAAAATCCAAAGGAGAGCGCGAACGCGATTACACTCCAAACCGGGAAGGAGGTGGTTTCAAAACAGGATGAACCCAAGGTAACTTCCTCTCCTCCTCCTCCTACTCTTAATTTATCTTTGAATTTGCCCGCTACATTAGCTCCGCGCGCTTCTACTTCTAATATTCCGTATCCGTCTAAATTTAAAAGCAGGTGCGCCGAAAAAAAAAATTTAGATATTTTAAAGCAAATTCATATTAATGTACCCTTCTACGAGGCTATCTCTCAAATGCCTAAATATGCAAAATATCCGAGGAGTTGCTCTCCAATAAGAAAAAATTAGAAGATATTTTGCATATTTCTTTAAACGCAGAATGCTCCGCGGTTGTACTCAACAAATTGCCTCAAAAAGCAAATGACCCGGGATGGTTCTCCATCCCGTGTTTATTTGGCAATTTGTTAGTAAAACACGCCTTAGTGGATCTTGGAGCAAGCATCAATCTCATGTCATTTTCATTATTCAAAAAGCTAGGTTTAGGCAATCCAAGCCCCACTCGAATGAGTATTCAATTAGCGGATCATTCTTTAAAATATCCGGTAGGATTAGTGGAGGATGTGCTCGTCAAGGTTGACATGTTCATCTTCCCGGTGGACTTTGTCATTCTTGACATCGAAGAGGATGCCGAAGTACGCCTCATACTCCGCCGCCCCTTCCTTGCCACCTCCCGCGCTATTATAGACATAAGTAACGGAAAGCTCCTACGGGTTGGAGACGATGAAGTTACTTTCGGCATAAATTCCTCGATGCGGAACACATTAGAAAATGACGATTCGTGTTTTTTCTGGAAGAGTGTTGTGAGTTCGATTCATCCCCAGAGTTAGTCTCATCGGCAAGTAGTGATTCCAAGCTCGTCGAGCTCTTTTATCTTTAAGAAGAAGTCTCTCACCCCACACCACCCGAACCATTATTTCTAGAAAAATTAAAAATTATATCATCTTATGAAGAGCCACCCGTGTTAGAATTAAAGCAACCCCCCCTCACCTTAAATATTTATTTTTAGAAAAAGAGTCTAAGCTACCCGTCATCGTTTCATCCGAACTTAGCAACTCCGAAATTTCTGAGTTGACTATTATCTTAAGTAAGCACCTTCATGCAATTGCGTGGCAAATTTCGGATATTAAGGGTATAAACCCTTCCTTCTGCACTCATAAAATCTTTCTCGAAGATGATTCCCGCAACTCAGTCCAGCCTCAACGACGACTAAACCCGAATATGAAAGAAGTCATTAAGGCCAAAGTTATTAAACTATTGGACGCGGGAATCATCTACCCGATATCGGATAGTACTTGGGTTAGCCCAGTATAAGTCATACCGAAGAAAGGTGGCGCTACGGTTGTTGCGAACGAGAATAACTAATTAATCCCAACCCGTACCGTTACGGGTTGGCGGATGTGCATCGATTATCGAAAACTAAATGATGCCACCCGTAAGGATCACTTCCCTCTACCTTTTATCGATCAAATCTTAGAGCGCCTTTAAGGTCACTCCTACTACTATTTTCTCGATGGTTTGTCGGGATATTTCCAAATCCTGATTTCACCCGACGACCAAGAGAAAACTACTTTCACTTGTCCCTTTGGCACCTTCTCTTATCGAAGGATGCCATTTGGTCTTTGTAATGAGCTAGCTACATTCCAAATATGTATGTTGGCAATATTTGATGAGTTGGTAGAGGAGGTGATGGAAGTGTTCATGGACGACTTCTCCGTGTTCGGAAACTCATTTAAAATTTGTTTTAAAAATCTAGAGCGCATGCTGCAGCGATGTGAGGAAATGAATTTAGCGCTTAATTGGGTGAAATGCCATTTTATGGCCAAAGAAGGATTAGTCCTTGGCCATAAAATTTCAGGCAAGGGGATCGAGGTCGATAGGGCCAAGATCGAAGTAATTGAAAAACTCCCCCCTCCAACAAACGTAAAAGCTATTAGAAGTTTCCTAGGCCACACGGGGTTTTATCGGCGCTTTATACAAAATTTTTCCAAAATCACAAAGCCGTTAACCCATCTTCTCAAAAAAGAATCCTCCTTTATTTTTAACGATGAATGTCATTTTTGGCCTTTAAACTTATCAAATAGAAACTTATAAACTCCCCGATTCTAGTCACGCCAGATTGGTCGCTCCCATTTGAAATCATGTGCGACGCGAGTGATATTGCGATTGGTGTCGTTTTAGGCCAACGGGTGAGTAAGTATTTCCACCCGATTTATTATGCGAACAAAACACTCACGTCAGCACAAGCGAATTACACCACTACCGAGAAGGAGCTTCTAGCGATCATTTTTTCCTTCGTTAAGTTTAGGTCGTATATCACTCTCTCAAAAGTTATCGTCTTCACGAATCACTCCGCTCTAAGATATCTTTTAAATAAATCGGATGCCAAGCCTCATCTTTGGCGATGGATCCTCCTCTTGTAGGAGTTTGATTTAGAGATCCGGGACAAAAGGGGAGCCGAAAACTTGGTGACCGATCATCTTTCCCGCTTAGAAAATCCCGCCTCGGAAGCATTAATAGAAGCCGACATTAATGATAAATTTCCCGAAGAGCGCCTCCTTGCTATCAAAAATATTAATTCATCTTCTACCCCCTGGTTTGCGGATTTGGCTAACAATTTAGTAGCCCGGGTCCTGCCAAAAGAATTCTCGAGTCAGCAAAAGAAGAAATTCTTTTCTGATTTAAAGAATTACTTTTGGGAGGACCGCTTTTTATTCCGTGTGTTTGCTGATGCGCAAAACTATGCTTGCAAACGACAACGACAAGTGTACCGTATCGAATGTAGTATAGGTTATAAAAACCAAGGTCGTATTAGACTCGGGGCAGTTGAGTACTCTTACTTCAAGAAAATCTCTATTATTTTATCAAATAGAACTTGGGAGTGATTTTGCAAAGGAAAATAAAAACAAGATTAAAACGACGGTAAAAAGGGCTAGCACTCGATCTTTGAATCACCTTGGAATAAAAGGATAGAAGAAACAAGAAAATCTAGATCTCTTAGGAAATTTGCTATGATCGTGGAGGTTCCCGAATTATGAACGCACCTCTCTCGAGGATACGCCCAACTAAGATTAGGTGGATCAACCGAACTTTCGTTCTATAATTGAACCTAATACTTGCTTTATCGTAATGAACCCCTCTATTGGATTTGACTCCAATCCGGGAGATTTATGTCATCCTTACTAAAGGGTTGCATTCAACTCTCTTTATCCTTGAATGATCGATTCGTCTTACGAGCTTGTTCGGCTAACTAGAGAACGAAAACAAAAATGAGAATTATATATCGAAAATATAATCTCATTTCATTAAAATCAAGGATAAATCGAAAGTATTTCCACGAAGAGAAAAAGATGTTCTAAATTACTTCATGATAATTATTTTTCCTCGGATCATCTCGATCGAGTACTAAAAGAAATCTAAGTACTCATGGAGATAGAGGAATTAAAGAAGGTAAAAGAACACATGAAGAGGGGAGGAGAAATAAGAGAATAGAACTATTTTATTAATTGCAATTGAAAAGAAATACAAACTAGAAATTGAAAATTACAACTATTGAAATAAAAGAACAACTACAAGACTACTAAAACATGAAAATAAAACAAGAAATGGAGATTTGAACTCCCAAAATTCGTCCTTAAACATCTGCTGGAGCTGGCTTTATATAGCTGAAAAAATGAGGTTACACGCCCTTGGTCACGCCCGTGACCAAGGGCGTGTAAGGGGCGTGATCAAAGCAGCAGCGGAGAGGGCGCCTTCTGGAGTAATTGTGAGCGTTTCGGCCGCGTCACGCCCTAGGTCACGCCCGTGACCTGGGGCGTGTAATCTTGAAATAGTGCTACTGGCGGGAAACTCTGGCGGGAAGAAGCGCGGGGCGAGTCACGCCCGTGACCTGATGTCACGCCCGAGGTCACGCCCGTGACCTGGGGCGTGTAACTTTAAATGACATGGCAGGCGTGCTCTGGATGCTGTGGCGAGTCGCGGCCGTGATACTGGGTCACGCCCTTGGTCACGCCCGTGACCTAGGGCGTGTACTTGGCGAATTCTTCACGGAATGCTCCCTGGTGGAGGAATTGGGTCTGGAACACATCTTTGATTGTCACGCCCTTGGTCACTCCCTTGACCTTGGGCGTGTACTTTGGATTTTTACTCAAAGTGCCCAGAAAACTTGCAAAACATAAAATAATCTTAAATTAGTTGAAGAAATTAAAAAGGAACAGATTAAATAAGAAAATACATATAAATTATATAAATTCAATTTAAAACTATATTAAAATAATACTAAAAGATGAGTACAAAAAGTACTCATCAAACACCCCCATACTTGAGTTTTTGCTATTCCAGAGCAAAAGAGTGAGGAAAGAATTACAAGACATCGATATTATTTCTAATTAACTAAAATTTTATTAAACCATGAATAAGTTAAAGGCAAATTTTAGGAATTCAAGAATTAAGTCATAAGTTATGTTGATAATTTAAAAAGAGAAATTTATTTAGTTAACTACTTCTCAAGATAACTATTTAGCAATCAAAATTATAGAAATTTTCAAACAAAATTAGATTGAAATTATAGACACTCTAACATAAAAGAAGCTTAAGGAAAAGACACCTACTAAAATACTGCTCTCTTAATAATTTAGTTTAGGACTAGAAACAATGAAATTGGCTGGGATGGGTTTGAACGAAATGGCAAATGAAGAGTTCTTGAATAGAGGTGATGAATTTTACCCTCTCGCCTCATTTGAATACGAAATTGTATATGTTTAGGAAAATAATGAATTTTATCCTCTTATTTTCCATGCCATATAATCTTTTAACAATTCTCTTCAATCAAAAACCCAAAATGTATATGTTTTAGATGTAATGAATTTTGTCCTCTTACATCATGACATATAATCTTTTAAATGATTTTGGGTGCATATGTTTTAGGAAATAATGAATTTTATCCTCTTATTTCCATGACATATGATCTTTTTCTACATTTTTTTTATTTGCCAACAAAGGGTGAGGGGGGGGGGGAAATACTTCTAGTTTATAAATTAAACTATTTTGAGAGCAACTTTTTAGTGGAACGAGATTTCCTAAGATCTTAAAGTTAAAAGTGAATATAACAAAAAAAATCTAAAAATGTTTAGCCAATTTACCACAAAGTGAAGCTATTTAAAATTAAACGGAGAAGTAGTGCTAAATTAACTCTCTAATCGAATTAAAAACATAAAGTGTTTCTTAAAACTAAATTACTTCAAATTTAGATTTAACAAATTCTGATCAAATAAAATAATTAGCTAAATTAAAAATGTAGGAATTCTTATGATCGTACCTCAAACTAAATTTCTAGAACATTAAAAACAACAAGGCTAGGCGTATTTATTATTTTTTTATTATTTCTTGGACTTCCCAAGGGCTACCCGGTGAAGGGTTCGCAAGGTACTAGGAGCTGTGATGGGAATTCAAGCCCAAAGCGCCCTTTCCAAGAAATTAGATTTTTATAAGTTTTATATATATATATATATATATATATTTCAAATAAAAATACAAGAATAGCTAAGCTGCACCCCCATACTTAAAATTAAACATTGTCCCCAATGTTTTAAAACTAAGTATGAAGAACACTTGAAAATAAATTTTTGTAAAACTGAAATTAAAGATAAGCAAGGGGTGCCTCCCAAGAGCGCTTTCTTTTTCCCATCTTTAAGCTAGACGGTTATTGTTAGGAAAAAGGAAATTTAAAAGAGAGGTGGACAGGCAACTCCCTTAATTTGCGCTGAGGCGAATGTGCCGGCGTCAGTCGCCCGGCTACTCCTCCGTTTATCTTGTGATTCTCCTTTTGTCCTTGAACTTGAATATGTAAATCCAAATCACCTATACATACCTGAGGTGATTTGAATTTATAAAGATGGGCGGCATATGGATCATCAATTAATTGGGGTAGCAACGGCTCATCTTCAACCTGGAAATTATTAGTATAAAGAGAATCACAATTAAACTTGTCAGATAATATTTCGCAAGGAGGAGGCGCTTGCGAAAATAAATGATTATGCTCCGGTTGTTCCTTTTCTATAATAATTATTTCCTTAGAAAAATCTAGTGTATTATCAAGCGGAATTAAATTTTTGGACACTAAATTTTCATGAATTTTTGGTTGGATAGAAGAAATTCGTGAGTATTCATGACAAAGAAAATAAAATCCGGGTGAAGTAGGGGAAGAAACTTGTTCTTCTTCTATTTCATCCGGGGTGCCCATAACTTTAAGAAATTCTTGGTAAAGTAATTTTTCTTTATCTTCGGTAAAAGAAGTTATGGGATTACATGAAACCACATGTTCCTCCATAACTAAATCATCCAAAGGTGGAGAAAAAATACTATTAGAAATAAAATTTTCCTCTAAAATTTGGGGGTTAGTATCTATTTGAATCGGCGGACATTCCCCAAAATTAGAGTACGAAGGTTGCGGCGCAAAAGAAGAAGAACAAGAATTCGGTTCTAAAGATTTATCTTCATCGCCAAACTATCTGGGTGACCTTGCCACCAAGAATAATCTACTTCGGGGATAGAAGAAAAATTATTAGAAGCTGAAAAATTATTCTCGTGAAAATTAGAGAAAACACTAGACAAAATGATATTTTCCTCTAAATTTTGGGGGGAAGTATCTATATGAATTGGCAAAATTTCCCCCAAATTAGAGAACGAAGATAGCGGTGTATAAGAAGAAAAACAAAAATTCGAAACTAAAGATTTATCTTCATTGCTCCGAGAACTATCCGGGTGAGCTTGCCACGAGGAATAGTCTACTTCGGAGCTAGAAGAACAATTATTAAATGCCAAAAAATTATTTTCATTAAAATTAGAAAAATTATTTTCATCAAAGTTTGAAAAATTATTTTCATTAAAAGATGAAAAATTATGATCGTAATTATTATCAAAATTATTTGCATAATATTGAGGATAATTATTTCCATAATAATTATTCTGAGAATATGAATGTAAATAACATTCCTCACTTTGAGCGCCACAATAATAACAACTAAACTGGCGCCTTCGAGCGGCTTGTAAAAGTTCAATTTGGTTTCGAAGCACAGTAATTTTAACGACCGCTTCTACTAATTTCATGATAAAAAGCGGGTTAAATTATTTTAATTAATTTTTTTTCAAAAAGCGGGTTAAATTAGTCCCAGACTTCCCAAGATCTACCCGGTGAAGGGTTTGCAAGGTACTAGAGGCTATGATGGGAATTCAAGCCCAAAGCGTCCTTTTCGAGAATTTAGATTGCGCTTTTTAAGTTTTTTTTTATATATATATAAAAAATTAAAGAGAACGGGGAGAAGAATGAGAACGATAAAATTAATAAATATATCTTTTTTCGAAATATCAACCGTGTCCCCGGCAACGGCGCCAAAAACTTGATGCGCAAAACTATGCTTGCAAACGACAACGGCAAGTGTACCGTATCGAATATAGTATAGGTTATAAAAACCAAGGTCGTATTAGACTCGGGGCGGTTGAGTACTCTTACTTCAAGAAAATCTCTATTATTTTATCAAATAGAACTTGGGAGTGATTTTGCAAAGGAAAATAAAAACAAGATTAAAACGACGAGTAAAAAGGGCTAGCACTCGATCTTTGAATCACCTTGGAATAAAAGGATAGAAGAAACAAGAAAATCTAGATCTCTTAGGAAATTTGCTTTGACCGTGGAGGTTCCCGAATTATGAACGCACCTCTCTCGAGGATACGCCCAACTAAGATTAGGTGGATCAACCGAACTTTCATTCTATAATTGAACCTAATACTTGCTTTATCGTAATGAACCCCTCTATTGGATTTGACTCCAATCCGGGAGATTTATGTCATCCTTACTAAAGGGTTGCATTCAACTCTCTTTATCCTTGAATGATCGATTCGTCTTACGAGCTTGTTCGGCTAACTAGAGAACGAAAACAAAAACGAGAATTATATATCGAAAATATAATCTCATTTCATTAAAATCAAGGATAAATCGAAAGTATTTCCACGAAGAGAAAAAGATGTTCTAAATTACTTCATGATAATTATTTTTCCTCAGATCATCTTGATCGAGTACTAAAAGAAATCTAAGTACTCATGGAGATAGAGGAATTAAAGAAGGTAAAAGAACACATGAAGAGGGGAGGAGAAATAAGAGAATAGAGCTATTTTATTAATTGCAATTGA